>CM057009.1:128157319-129415743 GCA_029891345.1 Dryococelus australis
CTTTGATTAACTAACCACTATAAATGATGTAGATTTGAAGACCTCGTGAAGCTTGCATAATCTCTGAGCCCCAAAGGCTGCTGCATTTGACTTGTACCTGACACAAGTTGGTGTCACTCATTTCTTTTAAAAGATTTTATTACAAACAGATATTAATATATACCTCTCAATCTGGGCTCTGACTAGGCGCACAAAAATATTGAAAACTTACAAAACTTGGTACTACTGCGTGTTCCGACATTTACCCAGAACTTCTGGCTAGAGCTGCAATGATTGACCCAGGAAAGAGCGGGCAACATAAATGCCTTATCATAGCCACTCATAACTTGGGTAAAACATTTTCTTAGCTCGGCAATTTAAATGTCTGAAGCAAATCAAGAAAACACTATTTCCATAGAGAATAATAGAGTAAAAACTAGTGACCTCACTCCAAACCATATGGACAGAAAATTACTACGAGTTGCAGCAGTCAAACGGAAAAGTTGCTTAAACATTTCATGAAATATGCAATCACTAAACACAGCAAAAATTCACTTTATCACTATGCCTGTCGATTAGCATTATTGATCAACCACTTTATACAAACTGAAGGCGTGACAATTACCATCAAATTTTACTAGCATTAACAAGAAAGCAACTCTCGCAAAAACCATTATAAAATTATTAATTCTGCTTGGATGCTGTGACGCATCGCTTTTGTCGCGTTTTGCATGGTACCTCGTGTCAAAAGGTTGGTAACAAAAAAGCCCAGATGAGACTCATAATGCGAAGCTTATCAACTAGCTGCATTTGCCCACCACACTCGAAGTAGCCCGATGGAGGTTTCCATATTTGCCCTAAGCGCTTATCGCAGAACCACGCAGAACTAAAAGGAGATCTCGAAGGAGGAGAGGGGTGTGTGCAAGGCCTTAAATAACCTATCCTGGAGGGAAAAGGAGTGAGCAAGGCAAGAGGGGATCGACAGAACAGCTAGGGAAGTGAGTGAGTAGGCCGAGGAGCTTGCCGTTAAGCCAGAGAAATTGACATGTCGGGTTATCTATGACAGTGCCATTGTCGCAGCTCCACAACTGGAAGCAACTTACATTGATTATCAGACACAGCGTGCTGGTAAGGCTATTCAGAATAAAAGGTGTGAAGCCGTACAATTAATTAAGGTGAATAATTATGTTCCCCTGGGCGATGATAACTACAGGGGAGATTAGCAGGCGTCTCCGGGAGCAGAAAATGAAAAGGTTCCTGTATATTGCATTGTACTATTGTAGTTAAGATGATTGGCATGCAAAAGTTGCTGGCTGCTGTAGTGCAAACAAAACGCAGCCTTGCCCTCGCATGTTGTGGATGCTACTGACCATTCCGCCTTGGCGCCTGAACCTGCCAGGTGGAGGTTAGCGCGTCAAGCCTATACTATTATTTTCTGTGAATCTTGCAAAAAACAATCCTATACTCTCATAAACTTGCTTATATTATGATTGTAAAACATATACGAATTCCCTTGCATTTTACTTCACACAGAATTACACTTGCAAATATAATGAGATGAAATGGGGATGAAACACATGGTGTTAAACAATAACATTGACAATAAACATTCTAAAACACAAAACGTCATAAAAGTGCTCTTCCTGGGACGTCTGTATTGACCCCTTTTTATTAGAGTTTATATTGGCACGTGCCATTAGGTCCTTTTTACTACGGCCCTATTTTCACTTTGTACTAGCACGGTCTGGTGTGTACTACCCTGTGCTGGCAGTACATGAGCATTCATGCACTTTATGCATTGCACTGTTGCACTGGCGCATTACATAACACAACACTTGTAGAGTGCTGACACTGGCTGCGCTGACTTGGTGCACGGCCAGACAAACTGTCTGATGAGGTGAGGGATTTGAGCACACGTCAGCACACACTGAATTGCTGTGTCTACGGGTGTTGTTAAAATCATCAACATTGTTTGGGTTTAGATTACAACTTGATGTGTGTTTACGCACAGGTTATGACATCACCAATATGGCACCAATGATGTCACATGTATTTTTTCGTATTACCCTAGTTCTTTCCTCTCACAATTTAATGGGACATCCATGGGAATGTGGGGGTTTTGAGGCAGGGAAATATTTCCGTATTCCGGGGGGGGGGGGGGGTGAAGAAACAGTCTGGAAATGCTTAGAGAGGATTTACAGTACAGTAATGTTTATATAAATCCTTAAAGGTTATCTTTCTGCCACAAAATGGGTCAAAATTTATAAAATACTTGTTAAAATTAGCTACACATCTATTTGTAAGATCATGGTCATGACTAAGCCCAACAAAAATGTGGGATGTTCTGTGGATATATTGAGGTGCTTTTAAACCTATTTTCTTATTAATTGCTAAACTAACAGTATAATTAAGAAAGGCATTCACTAAAAAAAAGAGTATCTAAAATTGAATGCCTATCTTTAAATGTACAGGTTTTAAATTTAACTAGTTCATTAATATAATTAAAATCTGCTTGCATTGAAAATCTGTTGAATAATAATTTAAACACATTCTTTTGCGCATTTTCTATTCTAGACCTAATTAAAGCATTGTACAAACATAACAGAGAATCAAAGGACGTTGCAGAAAAAGTGATGAATTTAATAAGACCTAATATATGATTGATGTTACTTAATAGGCTATCTACATAAACATGAAAAAATAACTTGGAGTCTAATATTAATAATAATCGAGTATGACAAAATCGTCAGTCTTATACTTTAGAGAGAATATAACATTTTCAATAAATGTTTCTTGGACCTCTAGTTCGGTGTCATAACATTATTTCTAACATCAATAATGCAACAAAAAGTCTTAGAAGAGCAATTTGAACATAAACATGACAAATAATTATGTGATCAGATACTACTACATGTCCATTACAGATTAAATTAACTAAAACAAAGTTAATAATTTAGTCTTTTCTACTTTCTGTGCCAAGAGTAATTTTCTGAACCTAAAGTTATTCACAAATTTTTAAAATAAAATATCAGTTTCTATTAATTAACCAACTACACGCTGTTTTCGTCTATCTTGACAAAATTTCTAATTAGTATCAAACTGACTTACATTTATTTCCATCAAAAATAATAATCAAGACTGTTTAAATACTTTGTTAAAAATTTCTAATCATACTTCAGAAACTGCGATAATCATAACTTCCTTTATCGGACATGATTTCCTATGGGCATAAATCTAAACGACGTGACGGAAAATGTGCTCCAAAAACAAAAATTAATTTAATTAAATTTTAATCACATCACACCTAATAACAGGTAGAACTTTACGACAGATAACTGGGGTTCTTATCACACCCCATAAAAAGACAGTGCACTGCCCTTAAAAGGCCATTAAACAAAAGGACAGAAAAAGTTTTACTTCTCTATAAAACTCGGACTTCTTTTCACGTCAACACAAAACGGAGATAGTGCCTATAACAACAAAAACCTTTAAATAAACCTCACTTCATTTTAAACATTTTTTTCTCAGTACTTCAAAAACCTCTTTCAGTATACACACTGTAAATTTCTTATGAAAAGGGCTGGGGACAGGGTACTACCACAATTTACTCTTTGTATCGTACTGTAAAACAGAATGAAAACCCAAGAACCAAATCAACTATACTACAGACGACATAAGAAAAAAACAAAATAACACTTAGCTTTGTCGACTACATGGTGTGTACCTCTGACAGGCTCCTCTGGCCTATCTCCTCCTTAACGAAACTCCTACGCACTTCTCACGTCACCTACGTACTTTTCACGTTTGTCTTCTCTGGAGGTTCAGCTACAACTCCCCAAATGCGAATGCGTCCTCATGACGCGAATGCTACAACCTTGCTGCTGCATAGCGGTTGCCAGGCAAGCATCAGCGAAAACTCGCCGCCGTCTGCCTCTCGCCTCACCCACACAGTGCAACATCTACCCTCTCAAGTACCCTAGAGCTATGCACGGCCGTCCTTCAACCATCCATAACTAAGCGACTTCGCAGTCACGCCCTCCATGCTGTGTCCTGCCCGAACAGCTGCCACACATTTGAACACATCTAGCCCAGTACGGCCAGACGAGACCCCAGCTCACGACCACGACGCATGATCGCAAGGGCCCCGAACTAACCAGAAGTTTCCTACCCATGCCAACTAGCTATAAACTGGGTGAGCTTTTAATAAATTTGGAATAAAGTTACTAATTAAAATCCACCACAACACCTAATAAAGTTAATGCCAAACATGTTCTAAAACGAAAAATTCACAAAACAAATGACTCTCTCGTATTAAAAAAACTAAACTACTTAAAAATTCCAAGAATCCCGAAACTTACTACACTGTCAAAAAAACTTAGAAAAGATATCTGCATCTGCACGCGAACAAAAAAAAAGGGAACTAAGCTCTCAAAAACAATCGACAGACTAAAATAGCTTCAGACCCGATCGTAACAAAAAACATTAACATCGATTACCCAAAATTTACTTAACCCAAAAATTTGCTTCGCAAGAATATTAAAACAGCTGCATGGGTCGAGCGTCCAAAAGGGACCTAACCAAAGCCCGATCTGGCTAAAAATAGACACTTGACACACAGCTAATAGAATATTTTTAAAATTGGAAATTAATACTGATCGTTACAAAAAGCACCATAACACAGCTAAAATATATGATGAAAACACAAGATGGGTTAGAGGCAATCACACTATCCAGAGAACGCAAACATATGCGGGCCCTTTCAATTTGCCATCAGATTTCCAGGCTGTCATGTTCACTAATCTTTATCGTAGCTACATTCAAAACCAACTTTTGACATAATTAGGGCTCCACAGCGATAAGTTTCTCCTAACAATTTAGACTAAAACTCACAGCTATCAAACTGAATTTTGAATGTTACTGTGAAACACCTAGCAGCACTAACTTTAAATCAATTCTATATCAACCTTTGCCACGTCAACCCACCTTGAACCATCGGTGCTGCATAACTTCTCTGTCAGCTGACATGTTGACGTATTTGACAGAGTCCCATACGGACTTCAAGCAGACTCGCACCTGCAGGGTGCTTACAGATAGGACAGCAAAAACGAAGTGGGCGAGCCCAGCGCTGATGCTAGGGTCGTCCACTCAAAAAATACATCATAACCAATTACAATTAAGTATAAGTGGGCATGCGCAGAAAGTGGGAGTTACACAGAGGTTGGTGGGAAAAAGGAAGGGAAAGGTTACCATAGCACTCAAGGCAAAAGAGTCATAACTTGTCGTCAAACTTTGAGGCGCCCTCTATACAGTTACTGACTCGCTGGCACAAGTTGCGCAAAGGTCAATGATAAAGCAAACTGCGCCGCCAATGGACGTGAGGCAATCCATGTGGTACCAATACAATGGATGTACCACTCATAGTGGTTGTTGGAAAGGTCGGTCTGGAAGCACAAAATGTCAGGCACGTTCCCCAGACTAACACCTATGAACTTTTATCTGTGGGGTACATTAAATCAACAGGTCTACAAAGACCAACCAATGACTCCCGAAGACATGAAAGGCAGTATAACATGACTATGAGGTTGTTCTGCGATAAGTCCAGATGAAATTCTACATTCGTTATTGTCCACTCAGATTTGCTTTGCAGTATGTATCAATGCACAAGGTCACCAGTTTTAACACCTGCTATCATAATAAAATAACAAAAGAAGCTTAGTCTGGGGGTGGTGTTTGTTTAACCAAACACCAGCTAAAGTCGCTGCAGGATGGCGGTATGTCGGCCCACGCAGCTTGCTTCATCATTGACCTTCAGCTATCTTGAATGACCGGTAAATGTCATTGTATTTATTACACCTTCATACGCACTGTCAAGGAGTGTTAATAAAATTTAACATTCCATTACAATTAACTAAGTTGACCATCACGTTATTAGAACCTTGGACCCAAGTAACTTTTGTCTGAAACATTTTCTTCTACCACTGATATTCGCAGTATTATTCTGATGGCCGGCCTTAGGTGCCTCACCTTATCTATATACAAAAATAATCATTAGAATATATACCCAACCTTTTATTCAGGAGGAAATGTCCCATAACACTCAAAGTATTTTGGAATATATATTAGGATTAAGTACCCTCTTACAATATGTCACATAATGAAAACAAAAAAAACTGGCAAAAATTCATTAAAATTAATTGTCACTAGCACACTGCAAACAAGCAAGGTCATCAACCTGTCGGCTTCTTCTCAGCATGGCCTCTACTGTTCCAGTTATTTTTGTCTGCTAAGATATGCATGCGCAATGAAGCACATTCAATACCCCACCCTATGGCAGCTGCACCAGCCAGTGTCAACACTTATGGATGCCGTAAATGGCAAGAAAAAATAACTCAGCCTTTTACCCTCCCTTTTCTTCCTCTCCTGTTCTGCCCATCTTGTTCTCGTTTAAGTCACTATTGTTCTGAGACAGTCAGATTTTACAACATCTTAATCACGACACATTTACCAATTGAAATTATTTTACTTTAATACTGGAGATGAATATTTAATTTTTATCTGATCATATGTTCAAAAACGTCATTTGCTGATAATGCAATGTTTTTTTAAAAATATTTTTTACAAATGTTATGCACATACACTGATGGAGAACAATTTTGAAGTGGTGTCCACTTATTAAAATATTATTATTTTAATTAAATCTTATCATTTCCTCTTGGGAAATATAAACAAAGGCCATATCACGCTGTATGTTAGGCGTATGTATGATGTCGTGCTCCAATTTTTTTGTTAATTTTTACTCAATGGTTGTCTGCACAAATGGGGTATAGTTTTGTTCAGAATACATCATCCTGTTAAATTAATTTATATTTCATCAACGAAAACAATATAAAATGTGTTATTTCCATGCGGCAAAAGTAAAAAGGGGCCGTATTGCAGCTGTTGTATTAGCAACATGGTGGATTGTTTTTTCATTAATTTTATCTCATTCAGCAGTCTTTTCTGCAAAACTGGGATGGTGTTGTACACTGAGCGCATTACCCTAATATATAAATTTACATTTCATCAATAAAAATGCATAAATATTTCATAAGAGACATGTAAATGTAAACATGACTTCATGTACCTATTTAGCAAAACATGCCTTTTGGGTGCAGTTTCCATGTTTAGAGGGCGGGGCACGGGTCAAAATTCAGCTGTTTCGGTCCGTATGTACAAATTTCGGGGAATCATGAGTGTGTGTAAATTTGAGGTTTGGTTGTAGTTACATACATTTAAGTGTTTAATTGTCGTGTACCAGTGATAGATGAAAAATAGTTTTGGTTGAATTTTCCACTTCAATATCAGAGCTCTGTGATTATATTATAATTGCACATTGCGTATTTATTAGATAGAATTTATTTTTCAACCTCAACGATTGCATGTAAGGATTGACAAAAATTCTTTAAAATTATTTTGCTGCATAGAAATGTAACACATCTTATCTTCATTACTGATGCAGAAAATTCAGCAATAAATTTTTCCACAGTTGAATGTTCAGTCGTAGTGCACAAGTATCAAATCTATTAACATGCATATTTAATGTTTGTATTTCAGTATGATAATTGTTTGTGCCTGCTACAACCAGAATTTGAAACAAACAATCACACAACATCAAGGATGCACTCAGATCATAAACCAATTGCAAACATTGGCTACTGCGACCTGGAATGCGACAACTTTGTGTGGTAATATAATCCTATTCTCATTGTTTGTCTTCATACACTCTACATCTGAAGTGGGGAGCATGTTGCTGATACTACGCTGTGTTGATCCTCGAGACAAGGCAATGGCCCTTGGACTTATACAATTTGCCATTGGTTTGTTTGGTAAGTCCACTTTGTTGTCCACTAAACTTAAATTGTTTATGTTGTCAGTTTACATAAAATTTTATTACTAATTTCCATGCATATTTTAAGAATAATTATGTTCACCTTTTTTTTATTAAATTGCATTATTGCTGCAGTACATCATAGTATTCCATGTCTACAGTAAATGTTTCAAAATTGTAGATTTTGTGTCCTTTTTGTACACACCTAGTTACAGGATTGAAATCCATAATGCTTATCTTTATTTTATAGATTTATACATATATACATACCCACACAAATGTGTGTTTTTGCTGATAAGTTAACATAAGTAGTTACTTTTATGGTGCAGAGGAGATTAATATGTAGAAATTTCTTTAATGATTTTGGTTTTGCCACATGTCTATTAGGAATATAATGAATAACACTCTATTGTTACTTTGAATAAGTAGGCCAATGATATTCTTGGTTTTGCAGGTAATGTACCATGCCCAATTGTGTATGGAGCTGTGGTAGACTCTGCATGTTTAGTGTGGGAAACTGCATGTGGTGAGCAAGGTGCTTGTTGGCTCTATGACAGTAATGTCTTCCGGATGTTTTTTCATGGTAAGTTATAGTGATTTGGATTTGTTAGCAAATTGTTTGTTGTCAGTAGGGTCTTGAAGTTTATAACTTCAAATCAGTAATGTTATCATACATTTAAGACCTTAAAATGTAATACATTTAATATATTTCACTAAAGTTTCACAAGACATAAATGCTGATGTTTTACACAATAATTTTTTTTTGTTTTATTCTGTTAAAATTTGTTTTGTGCATGAAATTATCCTGCAGCTGTAAATCTTTCTTTCAGTACTTAATAGTAACATTTAATCTATAATTTTCTAAAATGCTGCTTTTCAACTCTAGCCCAAAATATTTTGACTCTCTAAACGTTCCAATTTTTTCAGTTTAAGGTCATTAGCGTGAAATCCCAATGAAAGTCATTAACTAAATAAAAGAATGGAGGGAAAATATGTATGCCATTCCAGATGTTTCAATTATGTGATTCATAGATAAATGCATATTTCATATAGGTAATGTATAAGCCGTAAGAGTGCTTTAACCATTTCTTTACAGCAATTTTATTAGTGGAGATCAGTAATTAAAGCTTGCTAAGCATTTGTTTTATTGCTAAAAAAAAAAAAAAAATATTTGTGAGCCATGACCTGCATTCTTAAAAGAAATAATATAATAAACATTTAGAATGAATAAAATAATTCATAAGATAAAATGTACAGAAAAAAATTATGCATAACAGGTTTATCTCATATCTCATTGGCCTATATTTTTCTTCCATAATCTTCCTTATACATATAATTAAAATATTTGTTGTTAAAACAGAAATGAGATTTGTGAATCATGAAAATATGATTGTAGGCTACATTTAAATTAAAATAATTTATTAAGAAGATTAAAAAACATAAAATGCATTTGCTCCACTCAGAGTGACTTTAACATGCAGTGTGTTATAATAGTCGAAGCATTCCTCAATAGAGGCTACCCCAGATCCCTAGTTTACAAACAAATTCAACATTCCACTACAACCGTAGATCCTCAAATAAAGATCAATAACTCAAATATCCCTCTGGTTGTCCCTTATCATGAGGGCATAGACAAACTCAGAACCCTTCTCAACTTTACTATGGACACAAAATTCCAGCCTCATCACCACTCACTCAAAAATTGTTTTCCAAACCACCCATACTTGTTTTCAAACGATCCTCCAAACTTCAAAACAAACTGGTGCACCCCAAAGTGCCACCCAATGTCACAGTAAGTAAAATCACCACCCCCAGGGGTTCTCATCTTTGCAATATTCCACGTTTTAGCTGTTGTGTTATACGCCAATCTTCCATCTCCTTCAACAGCAAAATCACCAATCAGGCATAACCTAACCAGGGCAGCTACAACTGTGCAACAGGAAATCTTATCTACCAGCTGCAGTATGTTCATTGCAATGCAGGGTATGTTGGCCTTACTATCAGCACTCTTAGGCAGAGAATGTACGGCAGAGAGTGGACACCAAAAAACCATAGCTTGGGTAGATGTAAATTTACAGGAGAAGCCAGTTGCAGCAGATGCAGCATCTCACAATAAGAAATTTGACTCCTATTACACAACCAGAGGGCCATATCACCTTTTAATAATAGAGCAGAATTGCAATGCTGAGAACTGGCTTAAACATAAGATAACTCCTCACTCCATGTGGTTGCGTGGTTGAAGGTGAAAAGTGTTTTGAGGGACAGTTAAATTAAAAGTTAAGGAAATTGTTGGTGACGATGGTGACGTTACCCAGCTAGGTGTCAGGCATTGCCGAGTGGCGGCGCAGATGATGTTGGAGCTGGAGACTCTGGATACTCTCGGGTCCTGTGGGCTGTTCACTCGAACATAGATACTCCTTCACTGATGATGGAAGCCCCTTGTACTTACTTACTTATTGCGTTTCCTAAATGGTAGGCCTATTAAGGCTGACCTACACACCTTGAATTATATTATTGAGAGATTTCACGCACACTTGCACTGATCACAGGTAAGGATAAATTTGTTTGGGCTGTAAAGGTCCCATGACCTGAAACCCAAAGGCATTGCACTGAATTAAACATACACCATTAGCAAACTTACATATATTTAGACATTGCAGAAATACATTATTTCTCCTCTATGAAGACACTTATACACTTTTCCTGGCTTGACCCACCGGTAAGGTGATGCAGAGAAAAAGGCGCGAAGCCAACATGTGAATTAAATGTAAAGGTTAAGCTTCCCCAGGTGATTTGAGTCCTGGCGAAGGAGAGCCGGTGTGTCTGGTGGATAGAAAAATGAAACTCTTCTGGTAATTAAAAGAAAGC
The DNA here is from genome assembly GCA_029891345.1 of Dryococelus australis. Lineage (NCBI taxonomy): Eukaryota > Metazoa > Arthropoda > Insecta > Phasmatodea > Phasmatidae > Dryococelus > Dryococelus australis. Next base: position 128,168,034 of record CM057009.1, read on the forward strand.
TATTGATAAATTACATGACTGGTTGCAAAGTTTGATGTCTACTAGAGCATGTGACGAAGCAACCATGCCCTCTAGAGTCTCGGATGCTATAGAATTCCTCTGCGAGCCACGCACTGAGAGTTTGGCAGGCAGTGCAGCACACAGAGAAATATATTCTGCACACAACTTGCATAAAACTTAAAATTACATAAAACTTTTGCAGATTAACACTTCATAAAATACCTTGCACTTTAAACATAATACAAGCAAAACCTTTGCAATGTAGGGAAACAAAATGTGGGTGAACAAATGAGATGAACATTACACTCTGCATGAATACAATAAACATAATCACAATTAGCACTGCAATTAATGGCCAGGGGCATCTTTGATAGTTCTCATGATAAGTGGGTCCTTGCAATTTGCTCTAAAGCCCTTTTGGGGCGCTCTGCCAAGAACTCACTTGCACTTGATTTACACTTGTTGCACTTTCTACACTACCGACACTACGGGAAATAACGCTACAGAGTGTGTGTGCCTGCTGCGGTGATGTGGAGTTTGTGGCTGGGCAAATGGTCTGGACGTGAACACACATCAAAACACCACCCCTCCCCCTCTGGAGACTGTTTGCAGGCTATGCGCTGTTAAGCACAGCAGGGGCACGCCTTCCCCCATTATCTTAACTGCAGGGGGGTACAGGCCTCTTGGCTGGTCTGCACCTCATTGGAATGACTGCCCCTGTAGTTGCTGCAGGCAGCTTGCCTCGGTGCGGAACACTGTGGCACCCCTGCACATCAGTCATGCTTGGGATGGCTGTGGCCGTCAACATGACCAGTAGAGACGGAACGAGCCGGCTGACTTTCTGCCCTGGCTGCTAACGTCACTACATATGCTCGTGCTGCTACTGGTGCAGCACAGTTCGCCCTGCTGCTGCCAGGAGTCACCCAGGTGGGCAGCAACTGAGGGGTGGTGCTCACTTGATGGTGTTCCCCGGCCGGCGATGGCGCTCGTGCTGTTGACCTGCAGTGGGAAGTCACCCTTTTGCCAGCAGGGGATCCTGGGCTGTCACCTGGTGTGGGCAACGTTGGGGAGGTGATGCCTCTGGTGGTGGTGGTGCCACGACATTGTGCGTCGTGGCATCAGCAGGCTGCTTCACAACCTGAAGTGCTGGTGCCTGTGATGGCACAGCTGGTTGAACGGTGGTGCTGGTAGGCACTGCACCGTCAGTGGCATCTGGACGGGTCATTAGACATTCCCGCATGGTGCACCAGGCGACGTCGGTCTGCTGGTGTCTTGTTGGTGGTGGCATTGACACACAGACGGAAGATAAAGAGGGCGGCGGGCAGATGTTCAGCCCATGTGGTATGCTGTTCTCCCACACGGAGCTGCAGTTGCACCTTCAATTCTTGATTGCGGCACTCCGTGGGGTTTGTGCAGGGATGGTATACAGCCATCTAGAGGTGCCATACCTCTCACCAGTTGCACAACTCTTGCCTCTTTTTCCCGTAAACTGGGTCCTGTTATTCTTTAATAGGTTTTACAGGTGCCCCCATATAGGGAGTCATTTTGTACCACTCACACAATGTTGGCTGTGTGTGCGCTCCTGGATGGATACGCGTCCACCCATTTTAAATAGTTGTCAGTGACGACTTTAATGAAGTGCTCACCCCCTACTGATCTGGAATATGGCCCCAGAAGGAGGTCTAGGCAAACTGTCTTGATGCATGCCGCTTAGCATACTACTAAGTACGATTACGAATCATCTCACATCATACCAAGTATATCATATCTACTTCAACCCACGCGAGAGTCGAATCCCACTAACCTGTACACAGATGTTGTGGGCCGCCACAATACTGGAGGGCGCCCAAACACGTGGATACGAGGGTTGCGCAAGCCAGCAGACACATCACCCTCCCCTCCCCCACGCTGAGAGCCTTCAAGCCATCAGCCTCCTCAGGGCACGGCTGAGCCCCACCGAACATTCACGAAGCTGACAGATGACTAGAGGGTTGTTACCCCCACTTCGGCCTCACACCATAGGGAAGTCACACCTCCCTCCCCGCCTTCGCACCTGTCCTTTGGAATATATAAGTACATGCAAGGCAGGGCTCATGAGTTATTCTTTCAGATCTTCCAGCCTGCTCTACCACTTCTAGTGCTGGGGCCTCCGACAACCTCCAAGTCTTCAGCAGCCTACCAGAGGCTGCTCCCATTGTCGACAACAGTCTTCAGTAGCCACCAGCAGCTGCCACCATTGCCGTCACCAGAGGCTTCAGTGATGCCAATAGCTACCACTAACCAGAAGCTTCAACAACGTCAGTCTTCAACACTAACACTCCCTGCTACTAGAGCAGTGGACATTTAACTTCTTCGTCTCGTCTAGACATCCCGTGATTAGTTAACAACATACAGTATTTCAATTAGCAGTCAACTAGTTCTACTTCCAGTTTAGCCTAGAATCAGGTCACCTACACCTGGCTAGCATAGGTTACTTCCAGCATACCGTCTGCTTGGTAGGAGATAGCACGTGTCACTATGTTTATTGAGTTCTCAATAAATACAACTTTGTTCTTTTAGCCATGAGTATTATTTATAGAGTAAATTTCACTACACGTGCTAGGAACGACACACACTGTGCACTGCCAACAGAGACCGGGTGTTTTAATATGAACTAGACTGCGACTGGGGATCCCCTTTCAGAATCCACCAGTCCCATACATACACCATTCGATGGCCACCTGTTCTAGATCTTCGGGGATAGAACAGTAGAGCCACAACCACTACTCCTCCAACCAGGGAGAGACAGTATGCTTGTGTTGTATCCCTACCGGAGCACCTAGGTACTGGTGGGGGTATTTGCTCAAGTGTTACGGCCTGGCCTTGGTTGCGATAACACACCCAGTAGTAGCAGGAAGGTGGCCCATACAGCTCAACGCTTCTGATCTGCCCGCCAGCGGTGGGAGGACTTCTGGAGCACCGAGCTCGTGCCAGCAGCTGCTACTGGAAGTACACTAATCTAGGGAATTGTTTCGTGTCCGTGGTGCACGACTTGTATCATTCAGCGGCGGACCACTCTCTATGCCTTTCAAGGTAAGGCATGGCTTACGGAGAAAAGAGCAAAGGACAGCTCACCTTGTTGCCAAGCAGTAGTCTGTACCAACCCTCCAACCAACGTGCCCAATCAAGATAACGGGAGGGAGTAGGTGCTCACCCCTTTACCTGCCGTGACGGTTACCGCCGAAGTAGCTGTTCACAAACGCAGGACACAAACTTGAGTGGGAGGGCCAAAGCCCCCGGGAAGATTTTTTGTGCAACAACTATGCAACTACGTTGTGCAGCCATGCATCTATGCACGTGAACAGGTGTTTCGTGGTGGATATTTGGCTCCCAGATATTTGCAATTTTTGTTGTGAGACAAAGAGCAGTGACCCATTAGCAAAAGATGAACTGCAATGGAACATTTACTGTCACCTCCCAAGGACAACATAACGCCACTTCCACACCAACAATACTTGGTTCACCAGCTGAATGCACGTACAAAACCTTTTACAACCGGAACCAGGGCAGGGACTTAGGGCGTGACCTAATGACATGCACGCGCTATGAACTCTCATTTCATTGCAAGTGTTTGAATGTGGCCAAATGATTTAGCACAAGAGCACATCTGTTTGTGTACCCAGTGCCAGTTCACCAGTGCAAACCACCATCGCTCCCTTACTGCCAGCAACAATATAAAACGTAATGAGGGTAAAACCACCAGTGATAAGTGATGGACTGTCTGCATCCAGCCACCAAACAGGTAATGCAAACCGAGGAACAGTGTTCATGGTGTTTGGCATTCCAATAACAAAATGGGCCGCCACAGTGGCAGCAGTTGTTGGCAAGTTGCCACCTAAAAGTGACAAACTGCCCAACTTCCAACCCACAGCGGTCATAAACACAACACTAGTGAAACGTGTCTGTCACCTGCCCTGGCCACCACAAGCACCCCAGACAGTTACATGGAACAGTGAAAAGTGCATCAGAAGCATGTGGAAACCTCTGTGAAACTCTGTGTTGTAGCAAGAGCAGAAAACAATTTTTGTTGCAAACAATACTACGGTATTCTCAACTAGTGACAAGTGCTACATGTTGCTGCCACATCAAGAAACAAGAAACGTTCCCAGGCAAGTACAGTGTGTTTGTGTTAGGTTGTGGTGACGCTTGATGTCACATCTGCAGGGGGAAGCTACGGGCGAGCATTACCCTCCCTCCCCCTTGGCAGTAGCACATTAGCAATGAGAGCTAATCGGCGGACAGCATTTTCCATTCCCATCATCACGTTACACCAAGGAGCAAGCGGCGGGGCAAACCCTCCCATCCTGCAGATGCTCTACACTCATCATGTCAACAAACAGCCATGCCGTGATGCAGCACAACACATGTCATCATGCAGGACTGCACAATCGTAACTCAACACATCTCAAAGGTTGGCAGTGGACTGTCAGTACTAAAACCCAACATGCAAAGCAATGTTTCATTCACACCATAATTCATTCATACATTCTCGTAACTACCAAGGTCATGTGTTGTTTTGTATTTGATAATGAATGTATTTTTCTTGATAGTCATTAAGTTCATTGTGTTGTTCTGTCATTGTTTTTGCACACGTTTTTCATGCATTCCTCATTGTTTACAATTGCGCACAACGCAAGTGTTAAATTTATACTGGCAACAAATTCACTATCAGTAAACGATTACCAATCTCAAGTAATGTCAAACATTCATTACTCCACTCAAGCAAGCGCATGTCAAACGACATATAAACATTGTTCATGCTCGTGACTTGTTACATCGCAAGCACTATATGTGTGACTTACATTGCCACCTCGACGCTGGAGAGCACCACCTTGACGCCCGGTGCACAGGCACATGATAGGGATTGTGCGGGCTCGACACAAGGAGCGGCCATGTTATTCATTCATTCACTCATCATCTGGCTAATCGGTGGATACCACAAGCTCCCCTCTGCACACATAACCCTTCGCACTTGGAATTTACACAAACCAGTCCTGATGTCCAGTCTCCGATAGCGAGTGACAGCCAGTCGAGATACTGCAGTGTTCCAATCAGCAAGCACGCACGTCATTGTCTCCATATATAGCCATCTTTGTTAAGGGGAAATTCAGTGTTTGCCTTATAGTAGCAATGTTTATATGTCCTATTGTTTACATTGCCAGATCATCTTTGTTTGCATTTGCCATGTCACATTATTTACATCCCAGTTCACTTTGTTCACATTCGCCAGGGCATTTTTTTACATTCCAGTTCACCTTTATTACATTCACCAGGGTACACGACAACAGCCCACTACCATACCACATTTAAACCTTTAATCAGTGCTGTGCCAAAACATTCATCACCGTCAAACAACTCTCATCATGTCAAGACTTTCAGTCACTCCAATGCCTGGTGCCCAGCCACCCAGCAAGGATTCAGTGATAGCCTTTAAAGTCAACTGGATGAGTTCGTCTACAGCACCTCTGCCACCGGTAAGCACGGCATTCCAGCTGACATGCTCCTCACACTCCTTATGACTGGCCTCTTGCCTTGCGTCTCAATGCCCAATAAGAAAGCGGCATCAGTCATTGAGGAAGTTTGGGGGGAAGTAGCAGCCAGTGCTGCACCTTTACCAGCAGGTACCAATGCTGCAGGCGTACCACGCCACCCTCTTCCTGCACCGATGCCCAGAATCTCCACGCCTGGAATGGGACCGGCGAAAATGTGTCACAATATATAATTAATAAAATTTATCATAAAAATTAACATTCATGTTTTAGAGACAAATGGTTGTTTATACCATCTGAAATTGATATTTCAAATGGTTCTACTAGAAAATAATGAAACATACATGAGATGAAAGAGCCATTCTGTGAATAATGTTTTCTTTAACCAAGACCTGAAACCTGTGAACAATTGTAGATCCCCTACATTGAGACACATTGGTAGAATAATAACATACCACCCCCTAGTGTCTCAATGTAGGGGATGATAGTAAACCACAACTGTTCGCAAGTTGCAGGTCTTGGTTAAAGATAACATTATTCACAGAATGGCCTCTTTCATATCATGTAGGTTTCATTATTTCCCAGTAGAACCATTTGAAATATCAATTTTCATGGGTGATTACCTCCCTTATGAGTTACAGTATGACATAGTTAGTATAAAGTTTTCTATCATATTGATGATTTCAATAATATTTATTATATTAATAATACTGGTAATTTCAATAATAGTGATTATTTTAATAATATTGGTGACTTCGACAATATTTTTTATATGTTTGGTTTAGATGATATTGGTGGTTTCAATGGAATTGATAGTTTCAAAAATATCTGTGGTTTTGATATTTTCAGTGGTTTCGGTATCATCAGTGGTTTCGATAATATTGGCTATATCAGTATTATTGATAAATAAAAATATTGAGTAACTGTTAGGTAAATATCAATACAGTACACTCCCGCTTAATCGTGCTTCGCTTAACTGGTTTTCAGCTTATCCGTGCTGCAGTCAGGCGATGCTGTAAAATGTGTAGTTTAACAAGCAGCTGTAAGTTATGTCTAAGCTGTGCCGCATAAGCTGATGTTTATCTCTTTAAACTGTCAGCCTGTCACAGAGACCTGCGTGAGACATCCATTTCCGTTCATTGAAGAGCTCCGGACTCATCTCAGGCCGTGTCTGAAATGGCAGATTTTGTTGACAAAATGATCACGTGACCTGAGTTTGTATACAAAAATGGTGATGTTTTTGGCAATTTAGTATTTGGTATTTTCTATCTAGTGGCAGATGTTAGCAAAAATCCAAATTAAAAACATGGGCGAATGTTTTATAAAACAAATAATTGTTCATAAAATACACTAGGCATGTTTTAAAAAGCAGGTAACTGTTGTGCGTTGTTTATATATTGCAACAAATTTTTTTGAAGTTATCACATAACTTATTTTCTTATTTATTAACATATGTGCAGTATTCCAGTGATGATTGTAGAAATATTTTTCATTGTTAATATAAAAATGTGTCACTGCAAGTGCTAAACAAGTGACTGTCGCCAACTCCTTAAGTGAAACTTCCGATATGGCAAATTACAAAATAATGAATTCACCATTTCGGTTTCGGACACAGCCTCAGTTATCCCTCACCCTTCCTGCCTGAAGAAACACGTCTTTCCAGTTTATCGATCGCCGACCCGGGTCATTGTTCACTCGTTTTCGTAACATCAATAAAAAGTAAAAGGACAGTTTAATCTATTGTGGAAAAGTTAGAAATAATAAAACAATTTGAGCATGGTGTATTACAAACAAAAACATCAATTCTGGTGCCAAACAAAAGAAAATAGAAGCCTTTTTCAAGAAATGCACGGTTTAATGTTTCTTACTTTTTTTTTATATCAAGTATTTAAATGTTAACAAAAAACAAAATATTTCAGAGATTTTAAACGTCTGTGTGTGTTTGTAAGTCGGTAAAATTTTAATAAGCTTTTGTATTGTAACGGTTATTTTTTAAAATGGGGATTATACTGTATTGTTTAAACGCCAGGTTGCCTCATTTAAAGTCCTGTTAGAGTCTAGTATTTATTGCATTACATTCTAAACTGTCAACTAACTCTGCCATCTAAAGGACAGGTCTGAGTGACGCACGTAGAAAAAGCGACACACGCCTACTACAGACCGCTTATCTATCTGCCTGGGTCGCCCACGTCACGTGCTTGCCTGGCGCTGGTGCCGGCAAAAGGGTGTGTATACTCAAAGCACCGTGAATTAACTACATTCGGTGTAACATAAATATCATTTAAAGTAGCATGCCCTTTAAATTCTGCACATACAGTGCGTGATTTGTGTATGCTTTGAAATGTATGTTAGCTACTGTGTTTTATCATGATTTTCGGAGCCAATATCACTGTTCCATTAATAGAAAAATGTGTAAATTCGATTATCCGGGGTTTTTAATACAAATCCGCTTATTTGTGTTTTCTCTGGCCCTGATTAACACTATTAATTGGGAGTTTACTGTATTTAAATTTCTGATATTGAACAGCCTTACTTATGTGTATGCATCTCATACATTTCACTTGAAGTGCAGAAATTTCAGCATTGATGAGTGAACTTCTTTCATGAAATTCAGAAACTATGGAGAGTATACCTCTGTAAGCAATTCATCAGTTGATGCATATTCATGAGTAATCAGTAAGGATAATCAATTCAAGCATTTCTCTAAACTGCATAAGGAATTATTTAGGCCTTACTTCCACGAATGTTCTTGGTCTACCAGCAACAGGGATGACTGGTGAATGTCAGCCAGGCACAAATAGAGCCAGCATCTTTTGTGTCCACCATCAATGATGAACAGCAATTTCATTAGAGCAGTGTATCTTCCAGAAGCATTTCAAGATACTTAGTACAAGCAAATCTGTGCTCCTGATTACCATTATGAGTATTACCATTAACACCTTGAAATTGTTGGCTTGTTGGTAGTGCTCTTAGCAGAGAACAATTTGAAATGTTACTGTTTGGTGAAAATGTCTTTTAGCAAAGAATTACACTAATTTTTTTGGAACAGATAACCACTGCTTTAGAGTTTCGAGCAGCTCTTGTCACCTACTACTGGCATGATGATTTCGGGAGCAGTCACTTATGATTGATCTTCACCACTGGTAATGATACATGGGTCACGATTGCACCATAATACATTGAATAGGTCCTGCAGCACCATGTGCTGCCTTTCCTAACTGAGAGTACAAGGGAAAATTCTCAATAAAATACCACTATGCTGCATGCAGCTGTGATTTCCCATAAGTTTCTGTCACGTTTCCACACTTCCTTGACCTGCCAGGGCATCTCTTTGTTTTCCATCAAACATTTGGGTGACCAGATGGGACACTGTGTTTTGTTGTATAATTTGCTACTACTGTAGGGAAATTTCTCACACAATATCATAGTGCTTGTATAATTTCTCCCCAGATCATGTTGATAAATGTATCCACCTGTGAAGTGGTCTGATGGGGTAATAATGGTGCTCTTCTGTGTTGTAGGTAGGTCCATTGTTCCACTAGAGTTGTACGATAATCACTTATATCATCTGTACCAACACACTAATAACATTTTTTTAATCCCATTTTTTTTGTAGGTGTATTTTATTTTAGACACACAATACCTCTGAAAATATGCTTATTTTTTTATATTGAACAGAGTTATGTTTTTTAGAAAAAAAAATTTTAAGATGTAGTAATTGTGAAAAACTTACATATTTCAAAATCAGCTGCCAAAGTGTACCATGTAGTGATTAAGTAAGCCTTAATACATGGTAAAATAATGTGCATGAAACGTGCATCAGAACCCTTTGGCTTATTTTGCAATTTTGTTTCCTAACTTACTAAATTTTATTTGTGCAATAATTTGACATCTCTGCCAGATATCATATTTTTATTTTACTTCCTTAAAGCTATGTCTTAACTGCAGCTCCACAGTAAAACACTTAGTCTTTGGGTTTCTTGCCTTTCATGACATAAAAATGTAAAACTTGCAAATTTCATTGCAACATTTATTATTAAGTATTTACTACTTTGCTGTATTTATGTTAGTGATATGTGGTGTGATTGTTTTTCAGGCACAACTGGAGCAATCTTGCTGTGCGCATTCTTTGTGGATCTGATAGTGTGGTACAAAGCAGAGAATATAAACTTTGTTGATGAAAAGCAACCAGGCAGAGAGAAAGAGGATGAGTTGTTCAAACCAGCATCATTGAAAAACAGATGTGAAACAAGCGTCTGACACAACGCAGCTGGTCCAAGCACTAGTGGGTAGTACGTGGCCATTAAGTTTCTCACATCACAACTGTTCAGCCATTTGTGCTAATGTGTGAACATTTTAAAAGTGTTTCTTGTAAATACTTGGTCTGTCCATGGGTGGCGTATTAATGCGTCCATATGCGAAGATGGATTTCACGAGAGTCCTATAAATTAAGAAAAATGTCACTTGTAGCTGAAAGAATTTTTCCATCATTCACATGTGACACTGACTGTGTTATGGTCATATATCGTATGTCCATGTGGAGAGTAAATTTTTTATTATCTGTGTCAAATTATATCTGTTGCATTACATGTACATCATAACTACTAGGGTTTCAGAGGAGGCCCGTTTTAACATCACAGAGTGAAAATCCTAGGTGGAAAGTAATTTAGCTCATAATTATTTTAAATAGTATATCCTGCTTATTGGGATAGAGAGCTACCAGTGAGATAGCTTACAAACTAATGGAACCTACCTAAATTAAATTTTGTGTAACCAACAGGAATTGATTAAAGTACCTCTTGGGTATATAATTAGACTGTGCTGGCTGATTCACAAGCAAGGGACCCAAACAGTAATTAGTGCAATAAGATGGGCGTTATTTAAACATTTTAATTCCAATTGCATATGTGATTGTTGTTTACTCATAAGCTGAACAATGCTTTGAAAGAAGTGTTATTTGAGTCAGACTGTACATACTTTATAATGCATTGTTAGCATAAAAGTTGTATTAAAGTTGGTCATTTCTGTAGGCATGATCAAACTTTGCATTGTTGTACAAAGCAATATCTTCCTTAAGTTTTAATGGATGTACACTTTTTTTTTTAATGGACAATAATAGGACTACATTTTTAAAGGTGTCATGTAAATTAAAATTAATGGTACGTAATGGGTTGTCTGTAGTTAAGGAGCCTTACAACAGGAGACTGCTGAATTATTGTGAGGAACTGTAAGGTTGTCAAAACAGGTAACTTTCATAAATTTACTTGTGTTAAAAATATCTTATTTGGCTACCAGAAGTGCTTGAAGTAAAGTTATGTGTTGAGTGAACAGATTAAACCCTCAGAATTTCACCTAAAATATATTGACTCAGCTGGTGGCTAGTTGGATCGAGAAATCACTCACAGTTGTATTTAATTACACACTGTGTAATTAATTATTTACCTTTTCTATTAAAATACTTCTAATTGTTAGATAAGCTGCATTTAACAATGGGTGTATGATGAAATTTACTGTTATGGGTTTTGTGATACCTGCCACCATTTCATGATATTTGCCAGAATAATTTAGCAGCATTCCATATAGCCTAATGAAGAGAAATTTATGACTTCCACATATTTTTTTGCATGGAGTCCATGCTTCAGGTTTTGCTGGAAAGACTTTTATTCCCAAACAAGCTTTATTACCTATATATATAAATACTTAGTTTGAAAAACAGGTAATGCTCAGATTTTAACGGAACTTTGCACATAAGAAATTTCTGATAACGGCCAAAAAACCACGATTGTAATATTCTTAGAGAAGAATTTTAAGACTGTTGTATTTTTTGTTAAAAATTATGAGAACATATGTGTATAGTGTTATAAATTAAGTGTGATCAAAGCGTCAAACTCATTAAACTGCATTTTTATACATCACCAGTCCATTATTGTTTACATACCGGTACATCAGTATAATGTTTTTACTTGATTAGCAAATGTATGGTAGATAACATTACACATGGATGTTGGGTAAATCAGAAGCAAAATAGCAAATAAAGTTAAAAGTAATAAACTAAAGTGGGATAATAAGATTATTTATACCTAAAGCAGGATACCTGGTTATATTGCAAAAACCTGTACCGTTGAATCAATGAAAGCTTCTGCTAGTGAAATAGTAGACTTATAATTTTGTTTGGGGTGTCCACTCACAGGGAATTTCATGTGGCAGGGAAATTTAAGGGAATTTTCACCTGGATCGGGGATAATACAAATAACTGGTACTTTGCAAATATTGTTGGTTGTGTGAATAGTGTAATTATGAGCATATGTGTTTTAAGATTTCAATTTTTAAGTTTGTGAACTGGCAATAATACATCTTTGCCAAGTTAATAGGGCCTAATACATTCAAAATAAAGTATTTGTGTGTATGTAATGGGCACTCACATGAAGTCAGTAGCGTGTATCTTGAGAAATATTAATGGGCTGAATCAAATGTTGGCCCTGCTTGATAGGTTTATTGCAGTGTAATTTAATGCAACTTCACTGATGGCAGATTTGTTCCGTCAGTGATGAGAAAATATGGTATTGTGTTATAGTATTCCTTAAAATATGTCAGGGAAAATGGAAAGATACTGCCTGGAAAAGTCGGGGGATTCCAAATTGGAATTTCGGTGGACATCTTTTTGTTGTAACATCATATATTTTTGTACTGAAGATAAATTATAGTTTACACCATTGCTTCATCACTACAGTACTTTTTTGTAGTAAAAAACACTTTGCATCATTATGGTAAACAAATTATTGATGCTGAAAAATATGTGGTCATCTTCAACAGTGCTGAATGCAAAATGGATCCTAATGTTACAAGACTGGAAAGTGCTTTATATATTAATGTTTAATAACTAAGCCTTTTGCACATTCTTCATGTTAACTGCCCAGCTTGATAAGTTGGATAAGCTTAAATCCATTTACTTGGGAGTTATTTGTTGGCCCAAACTTTGTGAATAAGTGGCTTTCTAGGTTAGTTGAGTTAATTTTGCTTACTCTTGAATAGTTTCTTAAATATAAATGACATCAGGGGCGGATCCAGAGGGGGCCATTGGGTGCATCCCCCCTCCCCTCCTTTACAACCTGGAAGCCAAAAAAAGAGTATCAGCAAGCAGTGGTACAGAATTGTGACGTTTTCATAATGCAAACACTGATGTTTTTCATAAATTATGGTTTTGAATTCTTCATGTAGAATATAAAGATTTTATTTCAATAAAAATGTAGCCTATGTAATCTAATGGACAAAGTAGTCAGAACAATGCCAATGAGAAATACATGCAAAAGCCTCAATGGCTATTTGAACTAAGAATTATATGTTGCACCGACTTCCTGAATTTTTTTGGTAATACAACAAAAACACCCCTGAAACCATGTATATCCTCTATTTGCCTTTCTGCCTGTAAAACAATGTTGTTATTTAAGAAAAAAATTATAATATTAGACTATTAAACTTTGGAAATACTATAATTTTAGTTTACTATTTAAGTTACTAAAAAATAAACCCATATCCATTTTTCTAGTTACCCTATAATGTTCTCTATTATCATGTTCTTTAAAGAATTTTTTCTGCTATAGCAAAAAAAAAAATGTCTATTTCCTTATTTTACGTGTTCATGAATCAGTTCACAATATTGTTACATGCTGAAGACGATGCCTTAGGGGCGTACCTGAGTTCATAAGGGATGGAGATCTTAATAATAATAAAAAAAATAAAAGAAGGAAACTAAATTTGATTTCTAATTAATTCACTCTGCTACTATGTACAATGCAATATTTAATGTTTATTTGAACTTTAATTAACATCCTTCTTAATGTTTCTCTTGATTACAGTCAATTAACTCATAACCGTTATTAGCATGTGTCCATTCTATCTGTTTCCATCAGTTATAATGTCTTTCACTCATACACATGGTCTAATAGTCCAGGCTCCAGCCACATCGTTCAAAATGTTGACACTCGCAGTCACCACCTTCCTTTTGCCACACCCGACTATGCTGCTCACTCTTCTATTGCTCAGAATACTGCCAGTCATCCATTTGACCACTCTAACTCAAAACTGAGACTCCAACTCAACCGCCGGCTTGGAGGTCTGACATAATTTTTATAGTCTATCTCTGACCATCTCGAAGGTTCAACACACTCTGAGTTGCGCTGAGAGCCTATGTCAGCAATCCAGAGCACTATTCAGATAAACACAGATATCGCTACAACCAGGGTCATGCAGCGTAATGTCAGAAAAGGTTATCTTGTAGGTCTGTTTGTAACTAATACGTGTTGTGGTGTCTGCTTGTCACTCGAGCTGCCGCTTGTAGTATCTTCTGTCTTTCTCTCCGCTCGGACACCGGGTGTGCAAAGGTCAGCACCGTGAACCAGTGATACGCGACACTGCCCTCTCCTCAAGTCTGCTCATCCCGAACAGACTCTGCAATGTCAGAACCTTCGTAGAGTGCCAGACGGTCAACCTTCAGCTTCGCCCGAGTGCCTTGACAGTTCCAGATGACCACATCATTGATCTTCTTCAGAATCCTGTAGGGGCTTTCCCAACATTTCTGTAGCTTCGGGCAGTACCCTTTTCTCCTCTGTGGGTTGTAGAGCCACACCAGTTGTCCGGCTTGAAATACCTCTAACGACATAATCCTATCATACCGCATCTTCATCCTGTCACAATTTATTCTGACGTGCTGTCAAGCAAAATCATGAATGCCAATAAGTCTGTTACATAATTCGCTGGCATAATCAGGGGCTGCAGCTTGCTTTTCTGTCAGTCGGCCAAACAGCAGGTCTCTAGGGAAGCGTAGCTCTCTTCCAAACAGCATCTTTGATGGTGTTAACCCTTGTTCAATTGTGAACTGCTGAGTGGTAAACTAAAAGAAACAATGACACTTTGAATCCCACTCCTTTCAGTTGCCTGCCACAAAGATCGACAGGTACTGCTCAAGAGTGTGATTATGCCTCTTGACCATTCCATCCGACTGAGGTGTAACGCTGTAGTCCTAGTCTTTTTCATCACCAGAATTTTCATTACCTTCTGGAAGACCACTGCTTCAAAGTTTCTTCCCTGATCAGAATGGAGTTCTAGTGGCACCCCAAACCTTGAAAATATATTATCTATGAGTAACTCAGTACGTGCTTCCTGATTTGGGAGGGGAATGACCTCAGACCACTTAGTAAATTAATCTTGAGCCACCAGTACATACAGATTACCTCTCTCCGACAGGCAAAGGATCCAGAATGTCTATTGCTATCCTTTCGAATGGGGCTCCAACATTGTATTTCTGGAGGTGATCTTGTTCTTGGGCCCTTCCTCACAGTGCTGGTGTCGCACAATCAGCATCACTTCTCAACATTCTCCTGACAGTGAAGCCAGTAGAATCTCAGTCCAACTCTATCAAGCATCTTATTAACACCAAAGTGCCCACTGGTTGTCTCATTATGCAGTTATTTTAAGACTTCTCGATCCCGGCATTCAGGAAGGACCAACTGTAACCGTGTGTGTTTACCATCATTACTTTCCCAGTTTCTGTAAAGTACACCATTCTTTAATATGAGGGAATTCCATTGTGCCCAGTATGTTTCGACTGCTGCACTCAGACTAGATATATATTCCCATTTTGGCAGATAGCCAGCATCTTTCCACTTGAATAATGGCTGCAAAATGGGATTATTCATCTGGTCTTTCATAATACCCGCATCACTCCAGGTGGGTGTTCCATCACAAGATAGAGAACCTTGGATTCTTGTCCTCTGTACCTTTGGCGATTCACCACTCTTTACTTCCTGATGTTTGCAATGACAACAGAATGGCTCCCATGGCCTCCTAGAAAGTGTATCTGCATTGCTGTGAAGGCATCCAGATTTGTGTTATATTTCAAAGTTTCGGGGTTCTTAAAAATTAGTAGCCAGCATAATGAAGCATGATTGGTCCTCAGAATAAAATGTCTGCCATAAAGGTATGGGTGGAAGTGTGAAATTGCCCTCACCATGGCCAGAAGCTGCTTGTGTGTAACACAGTAATTTCTCTCACGCTAATGCAATACCTTACTGAAGTATTCTAGTGGTGTTTCCTATCAATTGAACCTGAGATAGCACAGCTCCAATGACTATATTACTAGTATCAGTGTCCAAAATGAATACACCCTCATTTTTCTGGAAATCGAGGACTGGAGGAGATATCAGAATTTTCTTTAGTTTACTAAAAGCATCTTCACACTCAGTAGTCCAATAAAATATCCTTTTCGCCTGTCAGTTCATGTAGTGGTTTGGCAATCATGATGAACCCAGGTACAAATTGGCGGTAGTAGGCGCATAATCCCAGAAAACTCTGCACCTCAGTTTTGTCAGTTGGCATTGGCCAATTTATTATTGCTTTGGTCTTCTCGAGGTCTCTTTCAATCCCATGGGCCGACACTACATGTCCCAAGAAAGTTATTTTCTTTTGAAACAGTTGCCACTTATTAGGAACCAGTTTCAAGTTGGCTGTGGCCACTTTCTGGAATACAGTCTCCAAGCATGATAGGAGCTCTTCAAATGCCCTTCCTGTCACAAATATGTCATCTACGTGAACCAGACAAATATCTAATGGTAAAACTTTTTCCATCAGGCATTCAAAAGTGGCAAGGGTATTACATAACCCAAAAGGCATAACTTTGTCAACTGCCAGGTTCCTTTCTCTTGAACACAAAATGGAGCCTTTTCTTGGTCCTCTGGTGCCACCTTGCATGCCAGTACCCACCCTTGATGTCCAAAGTGCAAAATCATAGTGAACCTGCTAGGTTTTTTAATGTCTCATCTATCCTTGGAAGCAGATAAGAGTCTTTCTTTGTCACATTATTAAGCTGGTGATAATCTACACAAAACCTCAGAGAGCCATCTTTCTTCTTAACAAGTACAATAAGTGACAACCAAGGACTAACTGATGGTTCTATCATCTCTAACCCCTTTATTTCCTTTAGAATTCCGTCAACTGCCTCATGCGAAACTAGTGGCAGTCGTCTTAGTGGCTGTTTTATGGGCCAGACATCTCCTGTATCAATGTGGTGGCACGTTACATTAGTTATTTCAAGGTCATTTGGTCCACACGAGAAGGCATCCCTATTTCTCTGCAGTAATTCAGAGACAGCCTTCACTTGTCGACAGTTAAGATTTTCTTTTGCTCTTTGTAGCAGTTCATCCAATACGTCTGGCAGAGGATATTCTATTTGTTCTACCCTAAAATCATCTGGACCATTTGGAAGTACCTGTGTGACCTGCTTGCAAACACCTATCATGGCCCCCTCCTCAAGACGAATGGCACTATCAGACAAATCTATCATTCTAACTGGAAAACTGTCAGAATCAGAAGAGATCAAAGTTCTTGCTACAACTACTTTACCTGACAGGACACCAATGTTTTGTGCTGGCTCAATTAGACAGAAATGTCTGACAAATTTTCCTTGATATCTGCTTGAAATGATAATTTCACTAGAAGTGGGCAGCAGAGTGGGTTGACACATACTACTGGGCAACTAACTCGGGAGTACAAATCATGCCGTGTTGACACCACCTCCTCTGTACTGCCTACCCATAGCACACCAAGTCGAGTACTGATACGGCACCCCAGTCTACGTAGTACACCGAGTTCCAAAAGACTTTCATCTTCTATTTGTGCTACGTAAACATCGTACTCTATACTAATGTCACCAAGTTTCAAGCTCATCTTCATGTTACCTATAACTGGTGTGGTCTCACCTGTTACTGTAGTCAAGTAGCATTGTTCCATGTTGTCATCGGTGATCGCTGGGGGGAAAGGCCCAAGGATGTCTAGTCTTACTGCAATTTCAGGTTGTAATTAAAAGAAAAATTTTTGGTAGCAATTAAACTATTAACTTTTTTTACTGCAAATACATATTTTTATATTGAATAAGTTTGCTACATTTTTTTTTTCAATAATGCAAGTACACAATTATGCAGGATACTAATCCAATTTGGATTAGTGGATTACTAAACAGAACTTAAATTTTTGCAAGATAGGTAAATAAGTTGTGGAAAACCTGCAGGTAAAAAACACTCGTTAAACTTTAGGCCTTGCAATGTTTTAAAACATGTGCACATTGAAGACACCCCACAAGAAACCGTGAGTGCAACGAGTGTTTTAAACCTGCAAATATTCACTTTTTTTACCTACTTTTTTCTTTTTCACCATTCCTCCTCTGTAGAAATAATTCATTTGAGAACTCAAAACACACAAAATGTACATTATCATTCTTGGTGTACTTTCAAAATTGTCATGTAAACTGCCACTTTCCGAAATGTTTAGGGTTTTACCACTACATAACAAATTTTCTTTACATGTCACTCGAATCCAAAACCTCCCCATTGGAGTTGAGCACCAAACCAACATAACATACCAGAAACTGACAAAAAAAAATCAGTAAGATTTATCCTTGAATGCAATGAACACAAAGTTTCTATGCTCAAGTGGTGTTGATTTTGAACAATCATCTAGTTTGACCTCCTTGCCACATGAATTGGTTGGTGTAAAAGCTGTGACCACCAAGACTTCCGCTCTGAATATTTTTACAGTTTTTAAAATCTAAATAATTTGGTAATATGCATTAATTTAAATCTGTACATCTCACTTTCTATTACCTACATGATTTTTTGTAACCTGTTCATATTTGTTATTTATTTCTCCAAAACCAGTTACTATAGGTTTTATTAAAAATTGTGGTACTTCAACAAGTTTCTGCAATATAAATGGTACTATTTCGTGACATTATTTATAACTTTATTTATTTCAAAGTTCTTGTAAAACAGTTGACTGTTGCCTCTTCCAAACCCAAATGTGTGTATTTTACAACACATGCATATCCATGTTGCATTTTTTCTCCATTGTCACCAATGACCCTTCCCAAGGCTTAGTCCTGGATCTGCCCTTTAATGACATAAATAAGAAGTAAAGTTTCTAACATTTTATTAAATTGTTATCATAGTTTAGTAAGTATCAAAAGCTCAGTCAGCTCTTTACCATCATACCTTTGAAAGTGATGATCACCACCAACTATGACGAAATATGACAATCCCAATACATTTTCATTTGGGGGGGGGGGGGGGGGGATATTCAATGAAAAGATTTCTTACAGAGAAATCTTAGCATCACATCTTATCACTGCACTAATTATTTATCACCTGTAGTATGCATTAATAGGGAAGAAATGGGTGAGGAGCACCATTAATAAACTAGAGGCAAGGAGCGGGTGAGATTTGTTTGCTTCGATAGCTGTTATCATTGCACCTTTGCCTAAAGCATGGCTAGACATTGACCTAGATGTTTTTTCAAAGTTTCTCAGCCAACCTGTAATTAAGTTTAAATATTGACCGTAACAAACAGAGTTCTTACTGATAGGAACCAACAAATGTTACAGACAAGTGTTAAAAACTGTATTCTAAGTCCATTATTGTTAGAAGGCCCTACTCCTTTGGCAGTGCTCAGGTTTCACAGGTGCCCCACCTTAAGTTTCTTTGCATCCTTCTGTATTCAGGCAGGCAATATGAGAAAAATGAGCACATTATATGTTAGCATTAGTGTATGATGAAACAAAAGATATTTGTATAAACTGTACTCTTCAAGTGGTTAGTTAAATCAGAAATGTGCATTGGCATATATTTTTAATAAGTTTTCTTGTTTAGAACTAACACTGTTCAGTATGTAAATGCATAATAATTGATATTTAAAGGGAAATTGCTTGGTATGTACTTCTATAACAATATATTTTTGTGTGAGTATTGGCTGTGGAAAATGATAAGATGATGAATTATTATGTGTGTCACATACAGGTTGGCAGTTGAAAGCATTATTCATTTTAACATAATGCATTGTTTCATGTAGGTATTAGAAAGTGAGATTATTCTTAACCTAATAGTTATATCAAACACTCCAATTAAATAAACTACACTTTGATGTTCTTCAATGAAGAGTATATAAATATTACTACAAAAAACTCTCTTTCATAATAATATGCAAATTTTCATTTTAACAATGATGTACAAAATTATGTATATTTACCCAGAAAATTGTGTTGTGTGTTAGGCTTCATGCTGAAGAAAAAATTGTTGGCAGAGTTCTGAACCCAAAACATAATTCGTAGGATTTCGCAGCCATACAACATAACCTCTTGGCCATTTACACATTTATTAAATAAGTGGGAGAACACGTGTTTACTGTAAAACTACAGTATATTAAATACATGTCTTAACATGTTATGATATAATTATTTGCTTATAAAAATGTCCCTTTTTAACATAATGCTTTTACAAGGCGTTATCAAACATTTTTGAGACTAACTCTGTTTACAAGAAGAGGGCGAAGTCCATAGGAGTAGAATCTGGCAAGTAGGATGGGTGCAAAAGCACAATCATGATATTTCTGGCGAGAAACCAGCATTTGAGAAGAGCTCAATGACAGGGTGCGTTGTCATTGTAGAGCATCCAGTTTCTCGTGCACCACAAATCCAGATGCTTTTGCAGAATGTCCTTTCTCAAACACCCTAAAACCTGGCAGTAGCATGCACTATTAATAGTCTGGCCCCTGGGGATGAATTTTCAATGCACAATGCTGTGAATTTTGAAAAAGACAATGACCATACTCTTGGATCAAGCCTGCCTCATATTTTTTGATCATGAAGATGATGGACTCTCCCACTCTGTAGACTGTTGTTTCATCTCGAGGTCATATCCCTACACCCAAGTTTCATCCCCAGAGATTCTATCATTACAGAGATCCACAAATCGCAGAAGGGGCTTGACATTCTTTGAGAAAAAAACTTCTAGGATACATTTCAGAAGTGGCAAGAATGCTGGGAGGGCTGTATTGCTGTGTAAGGGAACTATTTTGAAGGCAATAGAGTGTAAACGTAGAAAAATAAATTACTTTCTTGTAAATAGAGCTAGTCTTAAAACTTTGTGATACAACCTTGTGTGTTAGGTTCAAAGTTTAAGATGGATGGAAGAGTAGAGGTTGGGTTTGTTTGCAGTAAATATGGCTATAATGCTTCTCACTCACCATTTAGAGATTGAGCTGACTGATTGGGAGGCAGCTTTTGATAACAAATCAGTGTTTAGTACTTATTTTCTCGCTTGACGTCATCTTTAACATAGAATATCAAACAATAGAAATATTATGATAGTCATTTTTTCACTATCGGGAACCATTCTTTCATAAACTTCTTTGAATAAAGCCTTTGGTATACTAGTTGTGTAGTCTCAACTTGCATAATTTTTTGCAAAGCATTCCATGCCTATCTGACTTGTGACAACATAAAATTCAGATTATAGTTCTTGGTTGCTAATCGGAATCACAAGAGTACAACGAAACTTCGTTGATTACAAATGTGAAGGGACCATAATTTTGGCACTTTGTAATAATGTTTGTACTACAGAAACTAAAGCAAGTAACATAATGAAAAAAATTACTGGATAATAGACTAGTACAGAGTATGGTGCCTAATAACTCAACAAATAACTTATGTACATGTATTCCAATATTTTTCCAGTGCAGTACCAGAAATAGTCATATACATATTCACATAGCAACCATTTTTATATTCAAAAATATGAAAAACAATTTTTCAGTACCACTAGATTAGTTTATCTCACATTTTTTTTGTATTTAAAATGTTACCTTGCTACATCTGCAGAAAAATTCCAGCGTAGGCAAGTGTCTAACATTAGTTATATTGACTTCAGTGGGGTATGCAATTGTTGGAGGGTTTAACATTACTTCCCTATTCTCGTGTAATGTAATTACATTTCACGTTCTTGTTCTGTGAGGTAAAGTTGCTAAGTTTATACTTGCTTCTTTTCCGTTACTATGGCCTGTAAACATTGACTTAGCACATGTACCAACATAATACTCATTAATTAACTAAAGACATTATGTGCAGATACATCTCTTTGGCGTAACAAAATGGCACCCAAATTGACTCCAGTTACTAGTGTGACTGATGGGCCTTTCCCATGTCCACTTTTCTCACCATATTGTGCTATGAAACATATTCACCCATGAGTGAAGAGGGATGAAGAGATTTGGGCAGCTCTTAATAGAGAGGTCTTGAGAGCCGATGAGGTTGATTGTAGTGAATATGGAGTGGCGTCGGAATGAAGGGGCGGGGTAAACAGGAGATCCCCAAGAAAACCTGCCAACCAATGGCATCGTCCAGCACGATTCCCATTTTTGAAAATCCATATTCATCTGTGGTTGAAAGGTTTTATTTACATTTTAGCAATAAATATTTTGTACAAGTATGTTGCTTCTGCTAATAAATCTCATTTAAACATATAAAAATATGCTTGTGATTGAAGTCATGTGGATTTAAACTCACTTCGTATTACATATTAACAATATTTCATATTAAAACATCATAAAGCTTACTTCATTTCATGGGACAGTTAATATACTTTGCCCAAGGGGGATGTTTGTACTAAGCAATGCCATAATAATGTTTCACTTTAATTACAGAATAATACAATTTGAAACATTTGATGAATAGACACATCACATTGGTCAGTGTTCCTTTGGTATTAACATGAATTTGTGCTACCTAACAATGGGTTTGTCAGCACCACGCACAATTTTTTTACTACTGGTCACTTAACTCTCATAGCCACAAAATGTTAAAGAAAATTGCAGCAATCCACAACGAGTAAATGGTTTTATTTAAACAATTGAATAGTCAGTTGGTCTGTACATTTAACAGTGGCATGATATGTAATTTTATTTTTAAGGATTGGCCCATTAAAATAAATAGTCCTTGTATACATCTGCTAAATGGGGAGGGGGGGGGGGAGCACATTGAAATTTAATTGAAAATAAATTACTTGTAAGGTTAATCCTGAAAGCATGATACCCTCTCCAAATTAAGCAGTTGGCAGTTCGCATTTAACTGTTAGCTTGCAGTCGGTAAAGTCACCTTGGCAGTCTATATTGTCGTGTTCATGATGAGAAGTTGGCAAAATAATGAGTGAGAAATGTTTAAATGCTGAAAGCAGCATTTAAGCATTCTTCAGTCCAAGCTGTGACATTATAAAAAAATCCAAGTATTCACTCCTGCTCCAGCCATGTCTCATAGCCTTTTAAAATGTATATACAAAGCAAACCCTATAAGATTTCAGGTTATATTTTTTTAACTTTCCTTTTATTCATTTTGTGTTTATGTTATTTGGTATTTCCTATTATGCTTAACCATTTCTGTACAAAATCATTTTTTTTTCTATTTCATTAATGAATAAAATTAATTAAAATGTGTTTTTTTAGAACATGCATTAATACAATCATTTTTTGTGTTGAAAATGTCCAATCAATTTAACCAAGCTAGGCAAAATGATTATAAACATGCTTTAGTTCATTGTAAAAAAAGACAATGTTACAAAATTTACATTAAAAAAACCTACACTTTTTTCTGTTAGGTACTGTAGTAAATCCTTGCGAATAATGAATAACTTATATTAAGATTTAGAAAAATTAAACTATTCGGTAAATAACCAGAAACATTAAAGTTGACCAAGTAAAACCATTTTGACAATACAGACATTGATTAGAAACCAAGTGCAATTATTTTGGTTACAAGTGAAACCATTACATTTCTGTTTCTTCATATTGATGCTCTTTAAAGAAACCTAAAAATGTTGGAGTTACTTAAAAAAATATATAGTTACAGTAATTGAAATAATTGCAACCTGATTACGGCAAAACAGATCTCACAAATGGGATATGTCTCTACCATGAGTCCCATGCATCGCCCAACAGTGGGGAAAAGTTCATAACTTTTGATTAAATGAATGAAAAAGCCAGTTTTGAGCCAGTCATAATGTGTTGACAAGTGAGTCTTTTGTTTCATGTTTGTATATAAGCATTACGAAGTATCCTCTAGAGACACAATCTCACATCCCCTTACTTCCCTATTTTCTAATACCCTTCACATCCCAATGTGGTCCAATCGTTACATAAGTCATTGACTTGTGCCAGTCAGGTTGTCAATCTGTTCAAATTTTCCTTGCCATAAATTGATAGAGTGGAATCCCTTTATAACATTATTTAGATGATCATGAAAAAGTGATGTTATATGTTAGAAAACATTATAACAGGGAAAGACAAAAATTCAGGGCAAACACACACATGTAAAATTAGTTTATAAACAAAAGAATTGAAGAAAAAACCAAATTATGTATACATGGTAATTATTCTCCTGATTGCATTTCCAAGTAGATATTGAATTTTATCTAAATGAAAAAGTGACTGCTTAACATAGCACTGGGAACTATATTACAACATAGGTAGTCCTTCTGAATAGCTGGTTCATGAACTTTCAACTATCACTTTTACTGCAGTTTCATCTTCACTATTGTGCTGCAACGTCTGTTTTTTTATGTAAAATTTATTGGTACCACTCACGTAAATATTGAAATAAATAGTTTTGAGGATGAACTTATCTGAATCATTACACTGGATGCATTTGTTATTTACTGAATTCTTCAAGATATATACATACAAAATTCACCTAGGAAAGTGACCAAATAGATTTGATAGATTAATACACACAAATAAAATGTACTATGTGTACAAATACGACTCCTAGCATATGTATTCAAAGAACTACACTCTACTATTCAGTGTCAAACCACTTTACAGTAGCTAATTTACATTGTCAATAAATCAAGTACATATAGTAAAAATTGTATAAACGTATACAAAACATGATCCTAAGTTAAGAAATAAGTTGCAATTTAAAGTTAAGTTAAATTATTTGGTGAAAATTAATTAAATTTTTAATCTGAAACAGTATGCTTTGTTCAATAGAAAGTGAAATAAATATGGATATGGATTTTAAAAAAAAGTGTCACTGTCACAGTGCTGTTAAAAGACATCAGAGTATTGTTAAAAGAAATATATTACTATTTTTCAACGTTAATATAAATGTGTCCATATTATAAGTTAAAAAGAGTTACACATTTGGTTTGGTTAAGTTGATTTTTTAGGGTTTGTTTTAATGTTTTTATTCTCTTGCTTAAATACTAATTATACAGTAGTATATGGCATAAAAATAGAGCTATGATTGCCTACGTACCTCTAGATTTCATATAAAACTTCATCCATTTTTGACTGCCTAATTGCAAACAATCAGCAGTGTGATTGTACATTAAAAAAATGTAACAGGTCTCAGGTATACATGTAACATGAAGTTCCAACCACCAGCAAATAAATATACAACTGCTAATAATTTATTACAGATAGGATATCATAGTTCACTACCATGGTAGCTTACTTATCGCAGACTGAAATAATTATGTTTAAATTCGTAAAGAAACTGTTAAATACTGGATGAGAGTAATAACTTTTTCTGTACAGCTGTGTTTCTTACTTTTTAATTTATGAAATGATAAGTTATTATTGACTCAACATATATTTTGTAATAGGTTATGAAATTCAGCAGAAATATACGAACAAAATTAGTATGTTTGAACATGTCTTGCAGAAATGAAACCACTGAAAAATCATAATTGATGACAAATACAATGGGTACTACAACTCTTGTAACAGCAGTAGTAGGGGAATGCAAAGGAAAGAAATATTGTTGGTCCAGGGTCAGAAATTGTTCCTGCACCCTGAGGTGTGTTAGTGAAGGCATTTATAGGCTGTTCACAATAAAGTGAGCACTTTTGAGGTTCTAGTTACTTCTTCCTTTCAGCCAATTTTTATGCGTTAACCACCTTCTTAAATAAACATTGCTATGTAAGTAATAAACACTGTGTGTTTATTCCATCACACATGGAAGTTAATGCCTAAGGCTACAATAAAATATATTTATTGACTGTTATACCAAATGGAAGGGGTTTTTAAAAAGTTCTCACTTTACCATGACTAGCCTATAGAAAGCTGAACAATATGCATTTTTAGTAGCTGCCAAATACTTCTAGATCATGTTATTGGCAGCCAGAGACATATTTAAGAAATAAGGAATGAATTTAGGCAGACATAAGAAGGAGAAATGTATGTAATTTTTGGTTTATTAACAGCAGCTCAAAAGGATGCTGTTGTCATACTGCAGTGGACTTCAAGGTGTATGTTGGCCAGTTCCGCTCATGTACAGCCTGCAAAGTTTGCCAGACAGCTGTACACACATTACCTAGTGACTTCTTAATAGCCAAAGCCATCTATAGGTACATCTTGTTTGTGTCATTCAAGTATCTTGTTGCCTAGCTGCCCCTGTGATTTAACATAAATTTAATAGAGTAGGAAGGGTTTCTGACACCAGGATTCTTATTTCAAACTCTTCCTTTTAAATCCCCCTACCACTTCTGTGAGTTGCTCTCATGCATATTGGTACAAGTTGTATTGTTGAGAATGTATTGTTAGTGCAAGAATCGAGACTAAAACGTACATGTCCTCATGGTGTACAAAAATGTACTCTTTGAGGAGGATGTCGTCAATAAATACTACAGATAATAATGTTTAATCATGTCAAAACCAGTAAATATTTCTGTTCATATCAGTGAATTTCATATTACTTGCTTTTTCTTTTCTGAATGTAATACATGCTAACTAAAAGTGTAATACATTTGTATAAAAGCCTAAGTGTGTATATAGACAGCATTAAGCATTGCAGGGTTTTACTATGTCACCAATGCTAGTGCAAACATGCAAAATTGTAAAATCACAACAGAACTGGTCAGATATTTTGCATGTCTATTTTGTATCATTTTGTTATTAAATGTATATTAGTAATACTAATAACTGTAAATTAACATGTAACTATTTTAATTAGATGAGTGTAATGTGCTTGAATACCACATGAAAACATCACTGGCCTAACAAGAATGAATGATGATAATATACAGTTACATCATTTTGTGCCCATACAAAACAATGATATTGCCCCTCATTCTCCTAAGTATAAAGGAAGACAATGTGTTTTGCTTCATTCTTTGCATTTAATGTTCTATATTAAGTAAATGGCTGGGAAATTCTGTTAACATTTTATTAAACTACAAGTACTGCACTTGAGTATGAAGAAGATTAAAAATCCGTCCTCTGTTAAATTTATAAAATTCCTGTCACACTTTTTATTATTGCATTGTATATACAGTAGTTTTCCTTTTACAATGTAAAAACATTTTACAGCTTCTGAGACGAATTTTATGAGAGTAGAAGTTTTTGTTATGTTTTATTAATAATGTATTTTATTGAAGATTTTATGATTTAAATTATTATTTATAATGAGAGGTAAGAAATATTTGCTATTTCATTTGGCATAGGCTAGAGTATATAGTCCTATTTACACTTGAGCCTCTGCCTTTGTTCATTGGCTTTCTTTGATGAGAAACCAATTTTTATTTTGGTGGTCAAATAGGAGGACTGAGAATGTGATATCTGATCAATCAGTACCAAAGTGGATCGTAGCCAAGGTCCTGTGTCCTTTAGACTGTTAGTATATAAATAACTAGGTGATATAGAACCAAGTGAAATACCCGTAATTCATTCTGTCAGATTTGTAAGATTCTATCACTCTTTGATTTTGCAGCACTATAGCACTATTGCTCTGTATGTTTTTATAAGCTTAGGGTCGTCAGGGTGTGTTGTAGAAGCTATGATCATATCAACAGAAACATGTGCTATTGTTGTTAGAATTCTAGTCTGCTGCCAAAATAATATGCAAATATTTTGGTCTCTATTTTAAAAGTATTTCATAAAATTTAAAAAAAAACAGCAGTTTGTTGATGTTTGTTTTTAATTGCAAACAAAGTGATAAATTTTCCTGTTCCTTATGTTTGCCATTGTAGAACAAGTTGTTATTCCAGAAATTATACATCTTATAAATGAGAACTTTTAATATATTGTTTTTATACTTTAATTTATGGAATGGTCTTTGATTTTGGAGCTAAGCTTAATTTTTAATATTAGATTGGAACAGTTAATTTGTATAAATTATCAGCATTTTATGTATGTAATAATATTTCTTGGCAGCATTTACTTTGCACTCTTGTTGAGAGCTTTTCTCAGAATTTAATTCAAAGAATTACGCTGTATATTTAAATGACTATCTCTGAGAAACGGGTAATTATATTCTTAAGGAAACTGGAATGTTTTTATATATAGTATTTTTATTTTCTAATTATTTTGTTACCATTGATTATAAAAATAATGTTTGTAAACACACAAATGATTGGTTTCTATTTGCTATAAATCATGTTCATTATATAATGCAGAGCTTTGAAAAGTCAAACTTAATTCACATAAACTCCTACGGCTGTCAAAAGTAATTTATATTGTGAACATTATAAATTATAACTTTCCATTTTTATACTTTTCACGTGTGTTGATAAATATTTTCTTGTGCATGTAGTTACAAAATTAATTGTAGAAGAGTTTTTATGTGTCATTTGAGTGTTTATTTTGGTATTTTCTTACAGTTATGGAAATAAAGTGCATATGAAATGTGCAAGTCAAATCAAACCAAATTTTCAGTTTCACTGTGTTTTTTCAAATTTTGTTTCTTTGATACATGTGGTCTAACAAAATAACAATGATAGTGAAAATTTATGATTGTGTTCAGAGAGTTTTTAGGCATTGATATAAGATTGTGATAGAATGGTATCACTATTCATTGTGTCATCATCATTGCCTTGACCTATTCTGTGGATTTGAAGTGGCATCCTTTGACCAAAAACTTGATTTCTGGGAAAATATAAAAGTTGCAGAGGCTTAAGTTGAGTGCATAAGGTAGGTAATAACGTACATCAATTTTGTTGGCTAAAAATGAATTGTTGTCAACATTTTCAAATGAGCGTGAACTAAAGATATCTGTGGCCAGGCACACGTTACTTGAGAAGTGTCACCCACAGGAAAGAAAAAGTCATGGTCAACAAACAGTCCTGTTTTATTGAACCTTTCAATATTATAATGTAAGATGTGTATACTGTGAGATCTTTTATCTTACATACATGTTTTAAAACCACCTTATGTCATACAGTGATTCAAGCTATGCAGTTGTCAATCTCATCAACACAAAATAATGATTAAAATATAAATGGTCACAGAGTCTTATTGTACAGTGGCAAAAGGTTTTAAATATTTACTGTTTATATAAATTCTTCACTACAATTTCTGTTGTTGCCACATTATCTTTGTGGACTGTTCCAGAAATCTATCCTCTAAGACTCAGTGTTCCATTTCTTCAAAATAAGTATGTATAATTCAAACCGGTTTTCGGCTTATCCGTGCGGCGGTCAGGAAATGCTGTAAAATGTGTCATTTAACAAGCAGCTGTAAGTTACATCTATTGCTGTGCCACGTGAGCTGATGTTTATTTCTTTAAACTGTCAGCCTGTCACAGAAATCTGCACGAGACATCCACTTCTGTCCATTGAAGCACGTCGGACTTTTGAATCATCTCAGGCCATGTCCAAAATGGCAGATTTTGTTGACAAAATGATCACGTGACCCGATTTTGTATACAAAATTGATGACTTTTTGGTAATTTGATATTTTGTATTTTCTATCTAGCAGCAGATGTTAGCAAAAATACAAAATGATCACATGTGCAAATGTTTTATAAAACAAATAATTGTTCATGAAATACACTAGGCATGTTTTAAAAAGCAGGTAACTGTCGTGCTTTGTTTATATATTTTGCAACAATTTTTTTTTCATGTCGTATTGCGTAATTTATTATTTTCTTATTTATTAACGTATGTGCAGCATTCCAGTGATGATTGAAGAAATATTTTTCACTGTTAATGTAAAAGTCACCACGAGTGCTAAACAAGCAACTGTCGACAACTCCTGAAGTGAAACTTCCGAAATGACAAATTACAAAATAATGAATTCACCATTTCGGTTTTGAACACACCCTCAGTTATCCCCCTCCCCAGAAGAAACACATATTTCCAGTTTATCTATCGCCGACACGGGTCATTGTTCTCTCATTTCCACAACATCAAAAAAGCATAGAAGCCTTTTTAAGAAAGGCACTGTTTAATGTTTCTTAATTTTTTTAAATATCAAGTGTTTAAATGTTAACAAAAAACTAAACATTTCACAGAGTTTAAACTTTTGTGTGTTTGTAAGTCGGTAAAATTTTAATAAGCTTTTGTATTGTAAGGGTTTTTTTTTTAAATGGGGATTGTACTGTATTGTTTAAATGCCAGGTACCTCATTTAAAGTCCCTTTAGAGTCTAGTCTTTATTATATCACATTCTAAACTGTCAACTAACTCTGCCATCTAAAGGACAGGTCTGAGTGACATTGAGAAAGCGACACACACACAACTACGGACAGCTTATCTATCGCTCTGGGTCACCCACCCAACGGGCTCGCCTGGCCTGGCTGTGTATACTTGATGTGCCGTGCATTAACTACACTCAGTGCAATATAAATATCAGTTAAAGTATCGTGCACTTTAAATCCTGCACATACAGTGCATGATTTGTGTTTGCTTTGAAATGTATAATAGGTAATGCGTTTTATTACGGTTTTCAGAGCCGGTATCACTGTTCAATTAATAGTAAAAATGTGTAAATTCGAATATCCTGTTTTTCTTTCTTTTTGTTTTTTTAAAACAAATTCGTTTCTTCTGGTTTTCTCTGGCCCCAATTAACACTGGTTTGTTTATCATTTTAATTTTTCATTTGTTTTGTTGACATGTGGCAATGAGAAAATTCATCGAAAATCTAATGAACCACTGTGAACTTTTTTGCTAAACTTGCTGGGCTGGATGTTAATTAAAAATGTTTTGTGTGTATACGAGTGTATTTAATACAAATTCAAGGTATCCTAAACGTGTTGATGCATACACAGAGAGAAAATTACCAACACACTTTTCTGGATGTTTTCTTACAAAATGGGAAGGGGTATTTATAAGCACAAACAACTTGTGGGCTAACTCAATTCCTAAGAATGGAAAAGCCCCATGATAGTATGTGTAAAAATCCATCAATTTACAATAAATAATTAATATTATCATATACAACTCTTATCTCTTTGCATTTCACTTTTATGTATAAAGAAATAAGTGCTGGACTAATAACAACTGCGTGTTTGTAATGGGAACTCGAGAAGTCAATAGCATTTAACATGAGAAATATCAGCAGACTGAATTAAAAGTTGGCCCTGTGTGCTTGGTCTGTTGCAGTTTAATCTAATGCAACTTCATTGATGGCATATTTGTTCTGTCAATGATAAGGGGGGGGGGGGGGGAGTATAGTTTTGGGTCAATATTTTAATTTTAAATCAATCTAAATTTAAATTTTTATTATTTGAAGTTGATTTTAACAGGGCAGTGAGTATTACATTTAAGGCAATATTTGGGCTTGCTGGTATTTAAAACCAGTAGACCTTCATACTGCCAGGCCCACCACGGTTGGAAGTTTTGAAGAGGGGGGGGGGGGGGGGGTGTGTTTGCAATACTCAGGGGCCTGGGTTGGTCCTGACTCGTAAATGTTTATTTATAAAACTAAGTATTACGTAACAACCTAATTTAAAATTTCATAACTCAAAACTTATTAACTTTCTACATGGACGACTATTATTTATATTGTAAATGGTTAATGTTTGCAGAGTGGGGTTGGGGGGGGGGGGGCACAGCATGCATAACTCAGGGGCACGGAATTTCTCTTGGTGGGTCTGCATACTGTATGGGCAAAACATGAACTTTGAAACAGAAACTCTGTAAAACAAGGTTTTTACTCAACATCCAGAATTCACATTTAACACTCGACTGCTATGTGCATCAATATGATGCACAGATGTATTTTGTTTTTGGTCATGTGCATCACATTTAGTCACATGACTAACATTTTCCATAGATTTTTTATTTCAAAAATATATGTTCATTTTATTTATCTTGTAAAGCTATAAATTCAATAAAAAGACCTTGACAAAAACACAAATTTTATGAAGAGTATGGTGGCAGTCAAAGTGTTATGGTAAATTACTAATCTATTCAAATGCAATGCTGGACCAATGCCAGATAACAGTAAAATTATAGCCAACATAGGATTACCAATTATGATGACTGGTAATAATTCTGTGATTGGTTAATTTAGTGTAGTTTTTTTGCATCCATGAGATTTATTTTGTGTACATACTTTCACAAAGATACTGGACAAGTCTATGTAAATCTTACAAATCACAACAGAAATTGTAAATCTGTAGATACCATTATATAATATTCAAATAGCTGTTACCTGGGAAGTATAAGAAAAACAAATTAAATTTAGACTGAATGCAATAACATGCCTTTATATTTTGTTCAAGACATGACTGTAGTAGCAGATATAACCATTTGCAGTGGGGCATCAATTTTTGCAACCGCTCCTACTTAGTGTGGTTTTGTTATGAACCAAAGTCGCTGTTCATTGTGCACAGTTTATTATAATATCAATGAATTTTCACAGGGTGAGCCTTTGTTAGTGGTTATCTATAATTTCGTTGCTGGAAATGAACATTACTTTTGACAAGGGTTCAGACCAGGACTGAGAGAAAACCAAACTGATCAGCATAATGATAATGATAACCGACAAGATGAAAATATATCACCAAGACTGAATACTCAGGAAGTGATATTACCTGCATCGAAGTATGCTGGAATAACCCAAAGGAAACCCCAGATCATAATCTCTCTAAAGTGTGAGCCCTGGAAAATACTTGCACTTAAATAACGTGAGTGAGTGAAGAGATTTGGGCAGCTCTTAACATCAAGGTCTTGAGAGCCAATGTGGGTGAAGCAGGGTGAGTATGAAACAGCAGTGGAATGAAAAGGTTGGGGAATTGGGAGAGCATCGAGGAAACCCACTGACCAATGGCATCTTCCAGCACAATTCCTACATACAAAAATCTGGGAGCGACCCCACTGGGAATCAATCCCGGTTCGCCTAGGTGGGAAGAGAATAAGCTAACTATTACACCACTGTGACCCCACTTAAATAATGCAGAATTCTTTTTGCACATCCCCTAGGTCAGTGCAAGACATAGATGGATTTCCTGGGATATATAAACTTAATTGGTTGTTTAAACAAAAATTTGTTTCCTTTTAGAGAGCTTATTCATAGCAATTAAATAAAAATTTGGAAAGTGTAAAGTGCTACCCTGCTGAACATAACTGATGGCAATTGGTAAAAATATCATTACAGGGTCTGTCCTAATGGTGTACAAAGGGTGTTGTACTGTACTTGGCATAATTTCATTATTTTCCTTATCAGTTTACTTACAGGTTCACTAATAATAAAACTATAAGCAACATGAGACCTGTTTTACAACAGTGTTATTTAGCAAGGGTTTAATATATTAATGTAAAAAAAAAAAAAAATTGTGTGTAACTCATATAATGCACTTTGCTTCTGATGATTTCAAGTTCACAACAAGAATAATTTTTTTTATGGAACAACTCATAGGAAACTTTATGGTTACGAAATGCATGCAAAAAAAACTCAAGAAAATTTGTCACAGTTGCTCCTGCCATTGAACGGTTTGTAATAAGTAATGTAGATAAACAAATGGTATCAGCTTTTGTATTTTCCTGTGTCATCTGGGTTGGTCAAAGTGAGATCTAGAACCCCTCCTCCTCCCATAAGTACAGTATTTTCAAATACTTTGTAGTTTGGGCCACTTTAGGTAATAACATAAAATTAAAACACAAATTATTATTTTTGATTAAAGTGTGAGAAATAACGAAGCAACTATGACAAGTAAAGAATGTTTTTTTTTCTTCTATTGTGTTATCACTAACAGAGCAATAGCTTTTGTAAAGCAGTAAAATAAAATTTTAGAATATTTATTACTAACAACATTATATCCTGTTATTGCTAAAAAGTAATACATTACTAATCGCGTAATATTATTTTATTGCTTAAAATGTAAAATTAGTTACAGTTTCTTGATGCAGTCGGGTGAGACATGAGATGAACGAAGACACAAATTACTTACTGATGATGGGGGCCAGCGGTGCTTCCCAGTTACAGCACTGTTGAGACTCAGGGATGCTATGGGTTCTGTGTGTCCGTCTCACCCGAGCATACTTACGAAACACTTTGCAATACTAAAACATCTTTAATAAATTCTTAACACTGAAAAATGGTGTAGCGAGGATACGGTCACTACAAAAGAAAAGCTTAAAACACTGCGAGACTTTTATTTTACCACCCATACAAATATTGTGCCAGGAATTTTAGTTGTGATACAACTTAGACGTGTCTAGCTAACTCTGTTTGGGTGCTCCCCAACCTGCAATTACCCAACGCGCTCTTAGATTGATGACTTCTACCGTGGTGTTAGATAACACAGCCTTCAAAAGGAAAGGGGTTTACAGTCGCTAGGGTGGACTGTAGGTGTTACCTGAAGACAGGGCCCTGAGAATTACAAAGATGAATCTGAACGTGAACATGTCAGACAAAAATAGTAGCTGTATTCAGAAAAATATTCCTCTGACGATTTAAGCAGATAAGGACTTGTGGTTCACCTGATGGCTGGAAAATCAATTGTGAAAGTTACCCCACGGTCAAACATACACAGCATCAATTTACATGATATTAAACGGAATCCTAAATGAAAAATACATAGAACCCTGACATTAATAAAGCACATATGAAATTACACAAAGATAACCTGAAAGTGCATGGATGGCACAGATACAGACTTGGCGATATCTGACTGCGTGGTCATGGGCAATGTGGCCTCAACACAATAAAACATGAAAAATACTCTCAAATAAATACATAGAAATATAGCCCTTAATATTGCATGTAGCAATTACACAGAAATTACATTGCAACGCCTTTAACATAGGCGGATGGCACCTGATTCAAGTTTCGTGGGCCCTGTGGTCTCTCCGACATCTTTCTCCTCTTCTCAATCAAAATTCGCAAAGGCGCAAATAATTAGGTTAAGCAGAAGCATAATGCTGGGGAAATATCTGGCTAACCTACGCAAAGTAAAGGTTGACCAGTGTACTAAAATGAGCTATTGAAATCTACATCAGTATTCGAAGGTTCTAGTGCATGACAGTGTCCCACCTCGCCAGCTCTCCTCGACAGACTGACCAGAGGCAGGCCTGCGGAGTTCACACAAGTGGAAGTGCTATGCACGCCGAGTAAAACTTTTAAATATCAAAAAGAAATGGCACAAAAGGATTTCAGATATTGATTTACATTTTATATTCAGAGTGTCAATTTTCTGTATTTTCTCAATGTCTTTTATGATGGCGTTCACGCCGGAATAGTACTGATCATGTTCTTCACGCATCACACATTTGAAATTCATAACCAAACATTATGCAATATTATCAAACATACAAATATTTAACTTTTTATAACACTGAGCCCTGAAATAAAGAAAGACATGTTGTACACTTAAAACATAATATTCCCGTTATGGGAAAGTCCAGTTTAAGGTCTCTTTGCGCACGTGCTTTCCACGTACCACGTGGATGGTTAGCACCATCAAGGACTCAACTCTGCTGGCTGTTAGCTGCTGCCAATCTGTTTACTTCAGAGCACAATACTAGTGTATTGGTAAACATGAGCAAAAGAAAAGGAATCATGCAAGTTTTAGCAAAATTGTTTGCATATTCAAATGATGTGTGGAACTGAGTATTAAAATAGTAGGCTTACATCTCCTTTCATTCAGTGTATATTAAAAACTTCATCATTTTGCTCTTGTGAAAATAAGGAAACTGTTTTCATTTACTTCATACTCTCTTCCTATTACCTCATTTAAATAGTCATTTGTATGGTCAAAATCTTTAAATTATTGTTCATTTCATGAAAACGGGGTAAATTTTGACAGTTCTAGAAAAGAAGCACGGCCACCGAGTATCCTTCCACTGCAGCTGTTTTGTCACAAGAAAAAGACGTTTGTAAACAAATGTTTCGAGTCCAATACACACTTGCATTTTCCTCCTTCCTCGTGTTCCCTGTCATGGCAGGCACTGAAAGGCTGG
Source organism: Dryococelus australis (assembly GCA_029891345.1). Lineage (NCBI taxonomy): Eukaryota > Metazoa > Arthropoda > Insecta > Phasmatodea > Phasmatidae > Dryococelus > Dryococelus australis. The sequence goes on from CM057009.1 coordinate 128,203,554, forward strand.
CGTTAGCTAACTTCCGTCCAGTAATTAATGTATGATATTATAGCTAGGTTGGCATTCCAACTTGTAAAATTTTTTAATTCAAGAGTTACATTTGTTGGGGTTCTGTTAATTTTATTTCAGGGGGAAAAGAGAAATGAATGATGGGGGGGGGGGGGGGGGGACAGCTTTAGATTAACATCTTTTGTGAGATGGGATTATTTTGATGTTCTTATGAGTGTGTGGCATTTTGAGTTGGATATTGTTTTGATGGAGCAGTGGACAATTATTTAATTTTGAAAATCATAACTTTACTGAAAACACAAAATGCGATACATACATGGCTGTTCGTATTTGTACAGATGCAGCAATATACACACACTCACACTTTGACCTAAGTTTACCTTACACTCGAATTTACGATGTAGACAAACAAATATTATTCACTCACTACAAAAGTGTGAAAAATGAGGCTTTTCAGGCCACGTGCATTTCAATAATTATATTAACGGTTTACAAATATATTTACAAAACACGCAAACTTACTGTTTGTAATATTCACAACCTCTTGAACACGTGTCTTTCTACGGCAATCCTTGCGAGTTTACTTCACTAAAATCACGTTTGTCCGTCACTAGCAATAAATAATTTATTTGCAAAACCATTCAGTAAAATCAGCACTGCGCACGTTTCCTGATACAAATAAACTTAAACTTATATACGTAAATTATATTCATGTCACTTCATTGTGGAAGGCAGTGAGGAAAATGGGGGAATGAGCAGTTTTAACGACATGCCGATTAATATTACATTTCACTCAAGAAAACGCACTACAAAGGTACCTACAACCATGTTTTAAAATAGCAAATAAAAAATAATTAACTATCGATTAAATATTCTGACACCACCAGTAAGATATTCGTATAATAAACACAATGAGAAAAAAAGCACACCCACAACGACCTTCACCGGGCTGGATACTGGAAACACAAATATGGCTAGCCATTGGCTGGAAACGTTTACTGTTCGTATGTGTCGACATGCTCTGTCATAAATGCTAAACATGTTTTTAAGGTTCAGTAACTAATAGCCAAGAAAATTTAACATTGCTTTAAAAACATAGTTTAAATGATATATGTTGTAAGTATAAATAAGATATTAAATTACAACCTTTAGTTCAGAGTCTATTTTCTTCCAAAGCCATCATCAAAATAGCCAACCTAATAACACGGATCCTGCAGCGGTTCATCAGCTGATACTATACTGTACGAGCGAGAGCATTTACTGTTTACATATAGTGTAGGTTGATCACATTGTCTGTCAGATTTTACCCCACTTATATGAAATGGACAATATCCATGGCACCTGCAAATGCATGCTAAAACAATATTTAACATTACTCTTAGGTTATCCAGCCCTCAATCATCCGGTTTGTGGATTATATATGCGACTTATTGCTATACCGTAGAACCCCTGTTTTACTCTTTTCAAGGGACAGTACAAAAATTGTATATGATGCGAGATATTGTAAGAAAAGGGAAGTGCTTAAACTAAATTGGCGGTTATATAAACTATAGATATGTATAATATATATAGATATATCTGTTGAAGTTGGCAATACATAATCTGTAGACACACACATTTGTGTGTGTGTATGTATATGTATATAGATAGGTGTTTTAGTATCATTGCTCATTTTTTGGTATACCATATAAAAAATGGAAAGAAAAAAACCTGTGATGAAAATTGTTTAAAAACTGCAGCAGAGATGGTTCAGAGTAAGTGTCATCATAATGTGCACACAGATGATGGTTGGGGGGGGGGGGGGGCTGTTTAGTCATGAAGTAGCATAGGTTGTGATGATCTGCAATTTAATGTAACACAGTGACCACCCCTTCAGAGCTCTCTTCATCTCCATCTGGCCAGCTACGAGAGGGAGGACCTTAGATGCCACACTGCTTGGCAACCATCTCTCACCTCGCCAGCCATATAAGGGGAGAAATTATGTCGCACTTGGCCATGCTGAATATCACCATAGGAACAGTTTGAAGATTATACATACAAGAAATATTTTATTTGGCAGATGTCTGCCTTTTGAAGCTATTATTAATATTAATCAGTTTTAAAAATGTGTAATTTCTAAGACAGAATCAAATAAATATGGTCATCAAGAGTTGTTTCCTTATGGCCTCCAATAATTAATAATTCAAAAACAACTCCTATGATTTTGTCATAAGATTCCACTTACACTTGCCATGAATAATGTGATGCATAGACATTATTTGGCAACAAAGGGTTATTGCAAATGACCTTCCAGGAAATAAGTTTATTCTGAAGATGTTTATATATTGAAATATATACATTTTTCAAGAACAAATCCTCTGATTTTCCCACATGAAACCACTGAGAATTGTTTTTGCACTCAGTAAAAGTTATGCACCACTTAACATTTAAACATTTTTCGCAGTTAGGGACGGTCAAGTATTTGCTTCTTGTCATTTTACTCTGAAGACATCAATATACTCAAAAAACATAGTATTTCATTAAAAAATTATGCCAGTTTTATGCAGAACACTTGACGCAGTGTATGTGATAAGGGGCTGAGGTGATTTTGGGGGTGGTAAAAATATTATTAAGGAAAGTTGAAGGATTGGAAAACTCGACTAAGCGGCAGGCACCATCGACAGTCGGCACTTAAAAAGTTGCTGCTGTTGATGTGGCTAATCTCAGGGTGGTGTGGGCCGTACACCCAGATGTATGCAAGTCCCTCGGCGAGCAATATTGAATACCCTTCACTTTAACTTCCATGCGATGTATTGTGGGCCTATTTAGGCTGGCCCACATGCCTTAAACTGTGAATATTACTACATAGATGCACTGATTACTGACTGATGGTTTTAGATTGGAACAAAGTGGGTTGGCGGTGACCCGTGCCCCAAAACACTAAGGCAGTGCTCAAAATAAAAGACATTGTTTGCAAACAATTATGTAATTATTGTTACATGATTATTACACTTCACCATTGGTGAAAAACTTACGTTTTCTGGCGGTTGCCTGCCAGAACAGCTACTCTGTAAATAGACGCAAAGTTGACAAATTGAAGGTGACTTGGAGCATGCACGACAAAACCGTTCTGCTAATGTGCCCGACTGCAACTAGTTCCCAGTGAGCACGCATGACGTCGACTTGGCATCACGTGATCTGCCTAGTACCACTTTCCGTGTGACTATTTGTTGAAAATGAAAACAAACACAACACTTGTAATGAAATGCATACAAATAAATACTCTCAAGTTTTGCTGAACAACAATATCACAACACTTGCTTATGACATATGTACTTTAATAAACACAAATACAAAAGTATGTAAATTCAAGTCTTTGGTATCCCCATTTTGTCATGGGTATTTGACTCCAATAAAGGATTGCATTTTATCTCATTTTAATTAGCCCAATAAAAACTGCATGTTAAGTCTGTCATTATGCCCCCTCACTTTCCCACATGGTGGGGAAATGGTTTGCACAACACTGCACTGCCTTGCGCCTAGCACACCCAACTCTACACTTTGCGCAGTGTGTGCATGCTGGCTGGAGGGCCTGGACGCTCTAACCCTGTGGGGGAGACTGTCAACCAGGGTTAGAGCTGTAATAAAGGCTACGGTAGAGCCAGGTCACCCAATAATAACTACTGAGTGCAGTGGAATCTACACTCAGTAGTTAAGGTCTAAGGCCAAAATAAAATTAATTTATGTACTATTTCAAAAGTGCTCATTTTATCGTGAATAGCCTATTTACGCTATATGATCAATAGTATCCTGACACCCACACGAAACCCAGTAGCAATTATTAATATGGCAGTAGCAAACATTATTAAATTTTCAAAAGTTTTTTTTTTTTAATAATTGAGGTTAGCTGAAACTATAAAGCCCCCCTTCACTACACAAATCTAAAATTAAATATTTGGCCGGAGCTCACGGCTTCCTATTGGCTGTTTATTCTCTCACACCACTGCGTGGTACTATAAAAGTGCTGATGGCATAGGAATTAAGAAGAAAAGTTATGTCACCTCGCTCTGAAGCCTGAAAACTAAAAGTGCCACACAGTACAGATAACATTCATATTACAGCCTTGCATTAAAACTGATAAAGCCTGTACTTAAAATGATAAAAATTGTGTATAAACGCAATGCTACATTACCCCCCTTGATTTGGGAAATTTTTTAAAGAAATCTTTATCAAATCAACACCTTACCTTAAAGTGTCGAAGCCGTCTACTACTGTGACCTTGTTCCTACAAACACAACACCCAAACACACTGCAAAACATCAAGACCCTCACACAACAATACAAAAGTAAAAGTTACTTCGCATGAAAACAATCACCCTGGAGCAGCTACAAAACAACAATACAAAAGTTACTAAATCACAAGGCACTAACTTTCAAACATTAAAAAAAACCAAAAATACAAAAATCCCTAAGTTGCACATGTCAACAGAATATGCAAGTCAATTATATGAGTCCTCGCCACAACAAACTTCAACACACATACCAAGGTAAGCAAATGTGTATAATGTACCTTCAATGTGTTACAAGAAACATCTGTGTAAACAAAATCTCATGTTAATAGTAGTTCACATCAATACAAATTCAAGACGACAACACTACTTAAAGCCAAGGTGTAAATTGTGTGGAACAATAATAAATGTAACAACTATGTGGACACTCAATAATACAAACAGGTGACAGGTGTAATACACACAGTACAAATATGTAGCCCTCATTAACATTTTAAAACTTTCAATACAAGAATACAAAAGCAAAGTCACAAACCCTGCAGATAGACAACAACTTAGCAACAATATTACACAAGAGCAATAACGGTAATCATTTTATTACACACTAAAATTCTCAAAGAACTACTCACAACAATTAATTTGCCCTCTATTCATCATCCTAACCTCACAAACTTTGTTTAATTCAAATTAAGATCCCCCAAAACAAATTATCAAACCATAAAAATTCTCATCCAACTAAGTCAATGTGTTACATCTCTTTTCTAAGTTGGAAACTTTAATGTAATTTCCCATATTTACTTTAAAAATTACTGAGTCAACACCCACATTTACTCAGGGCATGCAGCCTGGTCTGCCCCAAACACAACAAATATAACCACTGCCACATTTAAATTTAATACAAAAACCTAGGTCAGTGCACCCTAAAAAATTGACGCAGGCCTGTACCACCCCAACACACAATCTCAGAGCGAAGACACAGTAACACATACACTGAAGCAATTTCTAAACCCTACACCTCCAAACTCACCACCACTTCACAACACCTCAACATAACCAAGTTCAAAATCTTAAAAAAGCAAAACATGTGAAAAAAGAAAACCCCCCCATTATAGTTTCAGCTAACCTCAATTATTTTAAAAAACCAACTTTTGAAAATTTTATCTCAAAACATTTTCAAAATGTCCACACAAGTTTTGAAAACCATGTCACAACTCAAATCTGAAATATTTCACAAGATATATACATCATGTGCATATTCAAAGTTTCACAAATTTCAGGCATTACAAAACCTGATTAGTGACATAGAAGTAACTAGGTGTATGTATCCACTATCCCCCTGCACTTACCTTGGGTTACAATTGTGCAACCTATGTACACTATAACACATTCACTTCAGCACCTCATCCTACAATGAAGGCAATACATTTTTAAAAACAAACAAAATTACAAAATTCAATAAAATTAACACTATAAACAAGAGTACTCAGCTAACAACAGTATAAAAGCACTTACATTTTACATACCCTTATTGCATACACAACACTCAACATAATTCATATCCTAATATGTATAACAATTCTTTTATTTGAAATCTTCCTTACACCTGCTGTTTTGTACTCTCCTCCTACTCTCTCTTCACCCTTACATAACATACACACACACATGCATGCAGGTCATAGTTGCCTCACTTACTTTATTCCCGTTTAAGGGTGTGAACCCTACATAACACAGGTATGGCGAAAGTGACGCACGTCCACAAGGACTGATTGAGATTGGCCATCAGTGATGTTATACAACAATCAATTGTTATGAAACATGCGGCAAATCATTCAGCTGAAAAATAATATTTTGACATTGTCGTTAAAAGATCGGGGCAGTGCTAGCCCCTAAAAAGTAGCATAACAATACGGTATAGAAGAGGGTAAACAAAGAAATATAGTAAAGATACAAGAAACGCAATAGAAGATAGTAAAGAGTTTTGTGAGTAGAGCCTTTATGCCAACATAGTGGAGGGTCGACACAAACCACCCACGACAGCATAGATAGAAATAGAATAGAAGGAAAAGAAGAAGGAAAATTCAAAGAACAGGTGGTGCCAGCTTTCCTGAACACTACTGGCAGCAGACACTGCCCTTTGTGCATGACCTGACAGAATAACCCTAACAAAATACGCTTCATTAAAACTTACATTTATATGCAACACGTGACACTTTCAATACTCTCAAAAAATATAGACAAGTACCCTCTTAACTTAAACACAATTCCATGATACTATTTCACAATATACATGACACTTAATTCCAGCTTTACAGAAAAACGCTGTTTCTTCTTAATTAAAAAAATTCTGACACACATTAGTCTTAATGAAAAGTAAATATAAAACTGTTACTACCATGTCCTGTTTCACCACTCCTACTAATTAAAGTGTTCCAGGTTGCATTTTTTTCATTATAAATGTCACATCACTATCACCTTTCAAACTCATGGATTTCATTTCTACATAACCTCACTTCCAGTATTTACTGGTACACAGTGTTCTTTCAATCTGCCCTTCATAAATTACACTTTTAAAACCTTCACTTCTCTTGCACTGACAAAATAAAAAATAAACACAAAAGAACCCTCTTAAAATTAACATGACAAACCCTAGCACTTATATTTACATCCTACATGGCAGTCTGCCTTACTGTCGCCTTTCTTTATCTCCTTCTCCACAACACACTCCTTCATTCATGCCTTAACTTAAATTTTTTCCTTACTGCCTTCCTTCCATAACCTGTCACAACTTTTGTCTTACCTACACGTGCACACTTACCCCCTTTCTTCCATGCTTGTTTGATATGTGCACAATCTTTTGGTTGTTTACATTTGGCAAACACATTCTCATTTTCACCTACCTTACATTCCTCACAACAAGCATTATATACAATCTCACTCCTGGGACACCCCCCCCCCCCCCCAACTTACAACACTCCCTTGATACAAACATATTTGGCAACATCCCCTCCAATGTTGTCACTCTCACTCCAGAAATACACACACTCATTTCAGTTTTAAATTCCAGAGTCAGTGTCATGCACACAAATCGGTTTACCCCCCAACATACAGAATTTGCCTACTTTAACAAACTTTCTCATGACTTCACACACTGTGGCACTTTGCAAACCTATTACTGCTAAATTGGTACTATTGTTACATGTCACTGATGTACTCTCATCCCCTACTACATTCATAACTTCAACTACTTCCATTTCTATTTCATTTATAACTTCTACATTTTCACAGACATTGATTGCTACTAACTCCTTTTCACACTCAGTACTCACTTCTACATTTTCACATAGCTGAATTTCATTTACAACATGTACTTTAGTGGTACGAAACTCAAGACTCTTACATTAATTGATAGCTTCATCAAATTTGGCTACTATTTCCTGTTTCTGTTCTTCACATTTACCTAATATTTCCCATTTCTGCTCATTTAATTTAGTTTCTTGTTTAGAAAGATTTTCTGATATTTGTTGGAATTCCCGTTTCTGTTTCTGTCCTCAAATTTACTTGAAAATTTAGTGTCCTCATTTAATTTAGTTGCAAAATTTTCTGTCAATAGCTGCAAAAGTCTATGATTATCTAGAGGTATCTATTTCTCCTGCTCTCCCGACCTAACCTCTACATTTGCTGGACTCTCTTCCCCATTTGAAACAGCAGTATTGGTTAAGTTACCTTCTACTGTTGAAACACTCTGATCAGCTAAATTCGATTCTACAAGGGAAACAGTTAAATTAGTTAAGTTAGGTTCTACATTTACATTATTGAATCCGTGAAATTCCTCGCTCTTGCTGTCACTTGGCAGGTTTACACTCTCACCCTTTCCTTCAATGTTGTACATACACAAACAAAAAAAAAATACGAAGGAAAACACAAAAAAAAATTTACAAAATTTAAATTACCAATTAAACCATATCTTGATGGGGATGACTCGGTGGCTGTTGTTACATGTACCTTTCGACGACGGAGAAGCCCATGACGATGATGATCGTAGAAATTACTTACATACTTAATTCTTGTATCTGGAACTGGAACTGCATTACCACTGGAATAGCCATAATCTTCTTTCTGCACTCACTGATGATGATGATGACTCAGGCGTGTCGAAATTCATGCCCAGCATTGGTGCGCTGCGTTGACATCTCGCCGTCATGTCGAGCACTAGCGTGACATTGTCGCTACTTTCCCACACTGTTGTTGAATTTACCTTGGGGTTGTGTCGAAATCCATGCACCACGTACGGGCAGCACGTTGAAACGTAGCATTAACTCGCTAAACCCCAAACAAGTTGTACACTGCATTCAAAATAAAATGTTGTGTTCTCGGCTAGCATTTTTCATTAAAGATGCACTGTCAATAATAGAAGTAGAAATAAAAAGATGAAAAATTCATGTCAAATTTGAACATTATTTATTCCTGATGGTCTAAGACAATACAGGTATGTCAGCCTAACATAAACCGACACGTCTCTCTTCTACTCTGCATTCATACAGGTACGAAATCACAGCAGCAGTCACATTAATTTTGAAAAGTACATCTCAACTGACGAGGAAAATTACGAAGATAAGGGGGAGGAAAAAGAACCTTCCCCCTTGGCACCTAGCGACCTCTCTCACTCGCAGAAAAGAATTTTGACAGAAAAAAATCGTTGAAGTCCAAAAGTAGTTGTTAACGAAGATAGATTTAAGTTGAAAGAAAAGTTCTGGTCGGCGACGCTTGTGAGTGCGGGTGAAATTGGTCCGTGAGAATGTTGCTTCTACGAAGGTTGTTTGAATACAAGAAAGATTCCTGGGCTCTCTGCCCACTGAATCCCCCCTCCACTACACAAATCTAAAATTAAACATTTGGCCAGGGCTCGCGGCTTCCTATTGGCTGTTCATTCTCACACCACTGCATGGTACTACAAACGTACTGATGACGTGGGAATTAAGAAAAAAGTTTAATGTCAGAAGTTTTTTCACCTCGCTCTGAAACCTGAGAACCAAAAGTGCCATGCAGTACAGATAACATTTGTATTACAGCCTCACATTAAAAATGATAAAGCCCTTACTTCTAAACCATGGCATGAAAGGAAGAATTTGGACAAAATACACTCAGTGACAAAATAAACTACAAAATTTAACAAAAGGGGACCTGAAAAACAATTATAAAAACCATAAAAATTGTGTATATAAGCAATGCCACAAAGTGCCTAAGGGTGGTGATTCAGAGCGATCTTAGGTGGAAAAAGAAAGTACAGAAAGTGGTATCAAAAGGAAGAAGTGCTTTGGGAATGCTGGAAAAGGTCATGAAGGGTGTTATTTGAGGATTGGAGGGGGGGGGGGGGGTGATGGAGAAGGCCAATAATAGAATATGCAGCTGCAGTGTGGAACCCATATGAAGAAGAGGAGGTTTGAGAGCTGGAGAAGGTGCAAAGAAGGACAGCAATGTGAATTAACGGTAAATAGGGAAGGTAGCGGTGAGAAGGTGAGGAAGAAAAGAACTGTGGGCCATCCTTAATGATGGAGTTGGGGAGCTGCTCCCTAGGGACAGGCAAAGAGTGGAGAGGCTGGTCAGGATGTACAGGATGGGAATGCAATGGGAGAAGTTAGTAGACATTTAGCCAAGGGGTTGTACAGTGGGACAGGTAAAAACAGTAGGAAGTTTCAGAGGTTAAGGAGGACAGTCCAAGCTGGTGAAAACTGTGTGGGAGCGGAATGTGTTGTGGAAGGAGTTGGTGATGGTGAAAGAGATTGGACAATTTAGGAAGGGACTGTAGAGTGAAATGGGATCACTTGCTACGGGGCGAAAACCCGACTGAAAGTTTGGAATTATTATTAGTGGTACTCATTAATCTTATTACCAAAGGCCTGAGTAATACTATATTTGTTTACATTTTTCAGTTATTCCATGTTTAATGATATCATGTTAAGTGAAATGGCATCATGAATATCTTATAGAATATTAAACATGTTACAATTCTTTACAGATAAATTTTCAAATGGTTGGTGTCTTATGGTTTCCACGCATACTTCTATCAAGTCTAAACAAATAAATGTCGGACATGAATTACTAGGTATTTACCATGCTAAGTTTGCATCATGTGTATATGTCAGATACTTAATTTTGAATACATGTTCCTATTTAATTTCTAGTTTTCCATTAATTTTTTACTAGTTTGTCATTGGATATATTTTGTGAAGAAATATGTGTGTATATATAAACTAAAAGAAAACTTTCAATAAATATAATTAGAACACAACATTTATTCAGCAGTTATGGTTTTGATTTATCAGAATTGTTTTTAATTAAATAATGTTTAAATGATAATCATGAACAAAATAAATTCAAGACGTTCTGTAGAATAATTTCACATGGACTTTATTTCAATAAATCTTATGATTGTAACCCGATCCAACTTTGATGCACAATTGCTATATACATTCAGCACTATAAGTAAGAATATTTATGTTCTGAATAGCTTGATGATGACATACATCTTCTTACATGCAAGCACCTAAGCTTTCATATGTCTTGTTTTGGGTTAGTTATTTCTGATAAACATCTTTTCCTGAATACTCTGTGAACAACTGTCGCATAACAATTTGTGAAAATACAAAAATGCAATAAAAAGGTTACATTCTTTCCAAAACATTAATGCTATCAATTAAAAAAATATATCTGCTATATATTTGGGAGAAAAACTGTTGAGCCTTATAAATGCCGTTCTTTTATATGTCAAAATTTAAGATATTTATGGCTTCCATGCAAACTGTTGTAAAATAAACACTTTGTTGATTTGCCCAATCTATTTAATGCACTCAAAAACTTGAAACAACTCATTTACCAAAAAAGAATACAATCTGAGTTGCACACAACCACCACCAACTTATATCTGGCCGCCATGACACTACATAAAAAAATTACTGACTGTAAACAAACACTAAAACACATGGCATAATACTGCCAACTGGCGAATATACATTACAATAGAATGAAACACAATTAACATAGGTATTATGCCAGAGCATATTTAACATAATTAACAAGCTACATAAGAGTCACTGTATGTTCTTTCAATTGTTCTCAACACCCTCCCTAAATTGAAACAACAGATTAACCCGTAAAGCACATTGGGTTTATACAATCCTCTAATTAAAAAAATTACTCTAGTCCCATATGTTTCCGAAACCTCTCAAAATTGGGCCTGTTAAGAGCCTTTGTGAAAATTTCTGCGATCTGATCTTCACTTGATACATAGCACAAGACTACAGTCCCATCAGTAACTTTCTCTCTAACGAAGTGATGCAGAACATCCACATGTTTCAGTCACTTGTTCTTGACATTGAATGCAATTCTGATGGCAGATTGATTATCTTCAAAAATAGTTATAGGTTCCTCACATTGCTGAAACACATTCTACTCTTGAAACAGTTTCTTCAGCCAGCAAACTTCAGATACCGCAGCACTCAAAGCAATGTATTCAGCTTCCATCAATGATAGGGCTACAGGAGTCCGCTTCTTAGACGACCATACCATGGTTGATTTTCCCAACTGGAACAAATATCCGGATGTTGACTTTCTATATTTGTGATCTCTGGCCCCGTCCGCTTCCACGTAGCCTTGTAACTGAATTTGCCCTGTCCTGTACATCATGCTCAACTCAACTGTTCCCTTGATGTAACGAAGTATTCTCTTGAGTGCTGTCATCAACGTATCACTGGCCCGATCTTGATATCGACTCAGGAATGTTACTGCCCAACAAATATTCGGTCTTGTACCTGACACTGTCTACATTAAACAACCAATGAGTTGTTGGCACTGCCACTCTATGTTTTTATTATACCTCTCAACATTATGAAGATTGACCTTTCCAATTGGATCAATCAGTGTGGAGACTGGCTTATAGTCGGTCATCCCAAACTTTCACAAGACACTTTCAAGGTATGAGGTCTGATTCAGGGTGGTTTCTCCAGTAGATCATGTTCAATCTTAATTCCCAGATATGTAGAAGCATTTCCCAAATCCTTCATTCTGAAGTACAAACTCAATTTGATCTTGATCACTTTCTTCTGTACCTACTATTAGTAGGTCATCCACATACAGTAGAACATAGAGACCACTGGATTCATTTCCCTTAAAATATAAGCAGAAGTCACTTGTTGACCTGGTGAATCCTTCCTTCTTCATAACTTCATTGAATTTTGTGTTTCAATAAGTCATACAAGGATTTATTTAATTTGAGTACTATGTTTTCTCCTACTTCCATTCCTTCAGGCACCGAAAGAAACACAGTTTCATCAGTGTCTCCATACAGAAAAACCCCTGTCACATCCATTTGATGAATGGGCATGCCTCTCTGATTTGCCATTGCTACAAATACCCGCACTGTTGAAAGTCTGGCAACAGGTGCATATGTCTCAGATGAATCTAAGGATCCCTGTTGCTGGAACCCTCTGGCATCAAGTCTGGCTTTATATACTGTTGGATTACTCTTATCACCTCTTTTTGCTTTGAATACCCATTTCGTCTCTACTAAACTAACGTCTACAGGCCCTTCCACTTCCACCCATGTATTGTTTTCTTTTAAATTTTCCAATTCTTGATTCACTGCCTTTTTCCATTTTTCTGAGTTTTCACTATTGATGGCCTCTTAGAATGTGGCAGGATCATCAGGTTCGATAACGCATAGCAAATTAAAATCACAGCCAAATCTTTTTGGTTTTCTTAAGCTGTCTCTATCTCTCAAACACCTGATATCAACAAAACCCTTTTCTTTGAAACTCTCGTACTCCTCTGGTTCAAAGTTTCCAGCTTCATTTTCTTCCTGTGTTAGCACACTTAGTCTGGCTCTATTAACATTTGACTCTTCATTGTGTTTAGGAAACCCTAAGAAGTCTTCTTTTTCACCATCCTCTTGAATCCTCACATGTATCCCTCGTATCACTTTCCAGATTGCTTGGATATCCAATGCTTCTTTGCAATGCTTCTTCACGGTCCCTTTTCTGAGTGAATTTTACATTGCAGTTCACTATCACCTTGTTTTCGTTTGGTAGGAAGACACGAAATCCTTTTGATGATTCGCTGTAGCCAACAAATATGCCTTCCTTAGATTTTACACCCCATTCCTTACGAGTCTGATCTGCAACATGAACATATGCTTCTAATCCAAACACTTTCAACAATGTTATGTCGTAATCCTTTCCCTCCCATTAACTGATAAGGTGTTTTGCCCTCGACTGTACTAGTGCCTGTTCTATTTATCACATAGACTGCTGTGTTTATAGCTTCAGCCCAAAACTTTTTTTCTAAGCCCTTGGCTGTCATCATGATTCTGGCTGCCTCACCTATTTTGCGTATCTCCAGTTCTATCCTGCCAGACTGTTCTGGACAATACGACACACTTCATTCATGTACAACACCTAATTCTGATAACAACTGTTCCATGTCACTGTTAACAAACTCTGTCCCACAATCTGTACAAAGTGTTTTGGAAATCTCACCCCTCTGATTCTTAAACCAAGCTGTAAACACCTTAAATTTTTCTTTGATCTCATTTTTGTGTTTAAAAAAAAAACCCAAAGTGAGAGTAATCGTCCTTCAGCAGCAAAAAAATATTTAGAGCCGCCTATAGATGGAGTTTCCATGGGGCCACACAAGTCAGCATGTATTATTTATCCACTTCTTGAAGTTTTTGCATCACTGCTTTTGAAAGAACTTCTTGTTTGCTTACTTAAAATGCAAGGTTCACAAAACACCTCAGGTCCACCAGTCATCTTCTGACCATACAAATGCAATACACCTTTTACCTGTTGTAGGTTCTGGTGAGCCATTAATTCATGCCAAGAGAGAAGGTCTTGTTTTTCACCCTTAAAGGCAACAGATGATTCATGTGGACTAAATTTCATTTTATATAAGCTTCCTGCACATTCTGCAATGGCTGAAATTTTACCTTTACTATTTAGAATTTTTGAGACATGATTGTTTGAAACCATAGTGTAGCCTTTGTCAAGTGCAGATCCTACTGAAAAAAGGTCTATTTTCATTTCTGGCACACACAGTACATTTTGCAGTACGATTTTTGAGGCACCTTCACAAGTACCGGACAATAACCTAACACTACCAATGCCTTCAGCTTTCAAAACTCTCCCATCTCCAAATTGTACCAGCCTGTCTGTATTCAAAGTATGATATGATGAGAAAAGTTCCTTTCGGCAACACAGTTATTCTGAAGCTCCAGTATCCAGAAACCAAATATAGTCATTGCATGTATCACCGATCAAGGCTGGTGTCAAGACAGTGAATGCTTCTATTTCTCTATTTACATTTGTACTTTATGATTTCTCTGTCTCCCTTTTGAATTGATAACAGTCTCTTTTGATATGTCCTAATTTATTATAAAAATCGCAGCGAATAGAATTTTTCCCTAGACCCAATCTGAAACATTGGGCCCTAAGGTGGCCAGTTTTCCCCACATTCAAGGCATTTTTTATGGGATTAAATTTTCTTGCGGCAGCAAATGCTGTTGAGTCCTCTTCTTTTGCTGATAGAACTCTCTCCTCTTCCATCAACAAACTAGCTATCAAATTTCCCATGATCCACCCATCCATCGGAACCAAGTCCCAGGCACTAACAAAATGAGAGTAAATTGATGGCAAGGCCATAAGGATTTTGGTTATAATCATAGTTTCCGACAGTTTTTCACCTAGCTGTTTTAAGTTACTGACGGTAAGTTCGACTCTGGACAAAAACTCAGGCATACGTTCACCTGGCAAAGATTGCAAATTAAAGAACTTCTGCTGTAGCAAGCTCAGATCTTCTTTCAAACACTGTCAACAGTTTCTTCCAGATTTCTTCAGCACTTTCACATGTTAAAACATGGGTCATTGGTCCTTCGTCTAATCGTGTAACAATTAGATCTTGGGCCAGGAAATCTTTCTGTTGCCATTCCTTTATTGTTCTTTTGTAGTCATCACTTCCTGGTTCCGGCTTCGAAAATGTACCATTTACCACAGCGTAAACACCTTTTGTCCTCAATGTAACTCCAGCCTGGAATTTCCATGTTTTCCAATTACTTTCAGAACTTAACTTTATCATATTTCCTTCCATTTTGTTCATAATTACATAATGTTAGTCTGACAAGAAAAAAATGTAATTTACATTAAGGCACAAAAAAAAGTTCACTTCAACATTTTCCTTGTCCTGGGCCCATAACCTGTTGTAAAATAAACACTTTGTTTATTTGCCCATCTATTGCACTCAAAAACTTGAAACAACTCATTTACCAACAAAGAATACAATCTGAGTTGCACACAACAACTACCAACTTATATCTGGCCGCCATGACACTACATCTAAAAATTACTGACTGTAAACAAACATTAAAACTCATGACACAATACTGCCAACTGGCAGATATGCATTACAATAGAATTAAATGCAATCAACATAGGTATTAAACCAGGGCATATTTAACATGATTAACAAGCTACATAAGAGTCACTTTATGATCTTTCAATTGTTCTCAACACAAACCAAACCTATACATGCTGTTATCAAATCCTTTAAAATCAGGAGAATTGGACTCCTCCACATGTTGTTTTTTCGGATCGCTGCTGCTCAATTGTCATTCTGAGTTCTGATAACACTTACTGATTCTGGCTGCCCTGTCTCTGGAGCAGTAATTGGCCTAGTTCTTGTGGTTCACACTCATATCTTCCTGCTGCCATTTATGGAGTGATGACCTCAGTTATTAGAATTCCTTCTCAGTACGGTATGTTACCCGATTCATCTGCTATGATATATGACAGAGGAGCTATATGCTTCCCAGAATTGTAGCTTCTTACCACACTTTACCTTTCAGTACAACTACTGGTGTCTTTCTTGGTACACTTTTGTCATAATATTCCTTTACCTTCCGTAGTCTCAACTCTTGTTTCACTTTAATATCAGGTAAGAATTTTGGCATGAGGTTATTGGTGCACACTGGAATTCTCATTCTCACTAGTTGACTCATCAAGATCTGTGATGGTACACACCCAATGTCTGTAAGTGGAATATTTTGATATTTCATCAGAGCCAGCCACTGTTCTTTACCTGCATCTTTGCTTGCTTTTCTTTAAGATATTCTTAGCAATTCCTATACCTTTTTCAGCTATAGCATTTGGTGGTGATGAGGACTTGATGTGTGAAATTCAAAGTCTGCTGCATAGCGCTGACATTCATACAAAAGGAATTGCATATTGTCAGCAATGATGACCTTTGGTATGCCATGAGTGCAGAATATATTTTTGAGAGCATCAATTACACTGCTAGACTGCTTGTTTGACAGAGGCACAATTTCCAGGCATTTGGAAAGATAATAATACATAACTATGTAGTTTTTTCCTGCAGACTCCAGAATGTCTGCCCCAACTTTTTCAAAGGGTAATGTGGAAACTGGATGAAAGATGAGTGGTTCTTTTGTATTCAATATCCTGTAATTCACACACAGATTACACTCTTGTCACATGTTCCTCTACATCACTAGACATACCAGGCCAAAAGAAAAATTTACGGGCTCAAGCTTTGGTTTTCCCCTCACCAAAGTGACCTTCACGCAGTGCCTGTAACATCTGTTCCCGCAACTACATGGGCACTACAATCTGGTTATTGTGAAACAAAATACCATTTTCCTCATATAAATCACTTTGTATAGACCAAAACTGCTGGCAATGTACAGGTAAACTTATTTTTTTGCGTGGCCATCCTGTCTGCACAAACCATAGCACATCTTTCAGCACTGGATCCTCAGCTATCTCTTTCCTTAATTCAGCTTTTCGTGGTTTACTTATGGGTATGTGTCTACTCACACTGTGCACCATTTCACACATTTCATTATTATCCTTAATTGCCGCCTTAATATATGTTCTGGATAGAAAGTTTGCAATGTGCATCAACCTACCGGGCAGATATTGCCATTGTACATTGTAGTGTAATAATTGCAGTTTTAACCATTGCAGGCGATATGACATGTCACTAGCCACAGATTTTACCATAACTGCTATTAGTGGCTTATGATCTGTAAGAACTTGAACTGATCATCCATAAACATAATAGGAATTTTTTCATTACAAATACTATTGCCAGCATCTCTTTCAATTTGAGCCCATTTCTTTTCAGTTACGCCACGTGATCCATATGCGAGAGGTTGTCCCTTTTGCAGTAAACAGTACCCCAATCCATTTTGTGAAGCATCACATTGTATTGTGAGAGAGAGTGCTGGATCAAAAGTTCCCAGTGCTGGAGCATTACTGATTGCAGACTTTAAAGCTTGTATGCACTCCGAGTGACATGGTAGCCATTGCCACACTGTATCTGTCTCAACAGGTCCCACAATGGTGCTGAGATTGTCACCATACGTGGTACAAATGGCCTAAGGTAATTAATTGGCTGTCCCTAACAACTTTTGGAATTTATTTTTGTTTTGTGGTTCTGGTAGACATTGTATAGCTGATACTCGATCTGGATCTGGTTTTATTTTATTTGCTGAGAAAATGCTGATACTTTATCTTGAAGTTTGTTTGGGTGGAATTTGATGTTCATGCTACATGCTTTCTGCATTACTTCTCTCACAATTTATTCACGTTCTTCTTATGAATCGGCTGCAACCAGTATGTCATCAAAGTATACAACTACTTCTTTGATTTGTTCGAATAATTGCTCATTCAATTATTGAAATTTTCCTACCAGAGCACAAGATAATCCAAATGGCAAGCGAAGAAACTGGTAACAACCCCATGGTGTTGAAAAGTGCACAAGTCACTCACTTCATCGTCATGCTCTATCTGCCAGAAACCATCTTTCATATCAAACACTGAGAATATTTTATTTTCTGACAGTGTCTCTGTTAGCTGCTCTAGTGTACGGATCTGATAGTATTCTCTCTTGGTTTCTTTGTTAAGGTCTAAAGGATCAAGACACACTCTTAATGAACCATTTGGTTTTCTTTACCATGACAAGATTGTTCACCCAAAGTGCTTGGTTTTCTGACCTTCCTTATCTTTTTTTCTTTGAGCACACCTAATGTCTCTTTTAACTTGGTTACAATGGCTTGTGGATTCCGTTTTTGTGGTCATGCTTTTGAAACTGAATTTTCATTGATACTTATTGTACATCTGTATGGAAACTTGCCTAGTCCTTGAAATATCTCTACAGTATTAATAATAAATTTAGATTTAGGGTCTTGCTCTTATTTTTATCTGATGGCTTGAGTCCTGGGATTCAACTACCTGAACACTTTTAATTAGGTTAAGCTGCACACAAGCATCTAACCCCAATATTGGAGTTCTATCTGCATCCACAACATAGAATTCCAGGTATTCTACTGCAGTTTTGGTTTCACATCTTAGATTAACGATTCCTTTGGGTTTGATATCAAAGCCTCCATGACATACTAGTGTCTCATTGGTATCCATTACCTTAAACCTGCTTGTCGACTTTCTTGAATATTGTATCTGGAATAATATTTAATTCAGACACAGTGTCCAGCTTAAACTTCACTTTCATGTCTTCAATTAAAATAACTTTTTGCCACGTGGTGATTTCATGCAGTTTCTGTACACTGTTTATACTCTTGTCTTCTGATTCTGCCTTAACCTGTACACTATTTATAAGGTAGATATCATTGTCAGTCTCATTTTATTGTATAATTTTCACTGTTTATACAATGTTTGTGTTTCTGCACATATTATCAAAGTGATTCTGTTTCCTGTACTTGTAACACTGTTTCTGATAAGCTGGGCATTGTGTACACTTCACTGAAACTTGTTCATTAGGTTTTATTGATTTTCAGTTCTGTCCATGTTTCTGTTGGGCTAAGGCATTTACAGATAATGATGGTCCACAATCTGTGGGTAGACTACGCATGTTCTTCTAAATAAACGTAAGTTGTGGTCTGGTAATTTCCGATATGTTTGCTAATTCACAGACTTTCTCCAACATGAGTTCTTGTGTCTGTAACATCTCTTTTTGAAGCTTTTTATCATACATACCCATAAACACACAGTCTCGAAGGATGTCATCAGCTTGATCACTAAACTCACAGCTACGAATTAGTTTCTTCAGGTCAGTTAAAAATTCTGAAATGGCTCACCTTCTTTCTGTTTCAGTGAATACAATAAAAACATTTTGTATGGAACATTTTTCCTTGGTTGCATATAATTTTATAAAGCCTTGATCACTTTCTCATATTTTTTTCTTGCATCCTCAAACAAATTAAACATATTAAATAACTCCACAGCATCCTTGCCTACTATGTTTATAAAAATTGCAACTTTCATTTCTGATGATTTCTCAGACTTCTCCGAGAAAAAGGTCAAAATCTTGTTTAAATTTACGCCAGTTTTCACTCAAATTGCTCGTTAACACCAGTGCACATGAAGCGGTATTCATAATATAGTGACAACGCGTCGAGCATCAGCTAATCAGAGCCTTGATGCTAGCATAGAGCATTGAGGATATTGCACGAGTAATGAACATTGGTTTTGACGCTCATCGCCAGTGTCGGAGAATAAGAATAATTTCATATCTGTACTTCATAATAAATAAACTGGTGAAAAGCTGAGATAAAGAACAATGAAAATATACATAGCAAACGGTTTCCAGAAATACTAATTGGAGTGCAAATTTATAACAATTTTAGCTACCTTTAGGAAAATAAAGGTATGTTTTCTGTTCTGATGCCTGAATTTTAATATAATACTTTTATTAAAGAAAAGTGTATATCACTATAAAATAATTTCTTAACTAAATAGCAAACATATCTACTGTATTTTGTTCTCTTTTAGCATTTCATTGCAAGCTTTATTGCAGGATAACAGATGGCTGCACAGTCTGTGTTGCCGGTGACCGGCATCAAAACATCCCTCTATTGTGAAGACGTAAATAATGCTCGTCACTGGCGGCAAGCGTCAGACGCGACGCTCTGTTGTGAATACCACTTGACTTTTTACCTCCACCATTGTTCTCGTACAGTAACATGCCACACCACTCAATGCAGGGCCCGTCTGTTATAGCAATGACATCATCAATTATAGATTTGAACGTACGACTGCACCATGATTTGTGTTCTGATTCTACACTTTAAATATATTTGTCACATCTCTCTGTTCATCAGTCCATTCCATCATCATGACACTGACTGTCGGCCGGCCACCTGCTGCCAACCTGAATGTCCCTTACTTGATATTAACAACAATATAATTTCCACATATAAGAATATTTTGTCAATACACCCAGAGATGCTTTATTTCACAGCATAATGATTACCATTGAATAATAGTTACATCATACTTTTAAGTGCAGAAAAAGAGTAAAAAAAAAAAAAAAAATGCTATCACCTAAAAGTTGTCTTGTTGCCACTCTAGTCAAGTGAAAAAATGTAGGAAACTGCCATGTTCTAAATGCCATTCCCCAAATTCCTGGAAGGGTGATTCTATCAGTCTGCCCCTTGTAACATCCCTTTTTTTTTATTTAATCAACGTAGATGTTATAGCTTAAAAAATAAGTAATTTTTGTTTATTTCAATTTCAGTTTCGAGAAATGGCCTGGGTTATTTATTACACATTATTCTTTAACACTAACACAAAAATATTTTTGCCTTTACATATAACTTTGTATCAACTACACTTTGTTATAAATAGAAATTGGTTAATAATTATCTGTTAATTTTAAACATGTATTTTGGTGAGGGAGGGGCAAGGGAGGTTGGTTTGCCCCACACTGACGAACTAATACTCTAACATGGTCTGGACAAAGGTGAAGGGCGAAATGTGCCAGATTTCAGATAAACACTGGCTCATGATTAAAATTCTAGAAAATATGTTAATAATGTCTGTAGGGTGCCAGCTCATCTATGTAGGGTGAGCACGTAGACACTAGTTCTCAGGGCAGTAGCAGGTCAACAGTCATGTGACAGTCCCCTCACGAGTGATGTTAAATTAAGAAAGAGTTCAGATTAAAACACAGTTCTACATACTTGTGCACGTGGTTCCTGGAGTGGGAAAGGTCCCAAAGGTACTACCATACGAATGCAAAGAATCAAGAGTTGGATCCTCTGAAAACTTATATTGGCAGTACGAGACTACATTCAACACTCAATACACATTGGTCCTTGTATCCTCTAGGCCCGTCAAGAAGAGACTAAAGATGGTGGCTCAGACATCTGGTTACCATGCCGAGATCTCCTGCCAACATCAAGATGGAATTTAGTTAAAATATAAATACAAAACCACTAACGAATACATCACTAGTACTGGAGGAATTAATGCAACAATTCCGACAAGTAATGTTTGTTACTTTCAGTCCTAAAGTTCATATAAGTATTCGCTTTGTCAAAAAATTAATATTTACTAAAGCAAGCCGGAATGGGCTGGCAAGGCATGTAGAAATAATTAGGCTACATTAAATTACAAAGCATTTAACAATCACACAGACACTTATTATTCTATTATCAAATTATAAAAATAATTCAATACAAAGCAAAATATTATGGTTTCGGGAAATTGGCATGACAGATGCCGGAACTGCCAGTATCTTTACAAATTTTAGACTCTACTTTTAGGGGCACACATTGGAATTTCACTATGCACACACTGAGCTGAGCTCTCTCTTAGCAGGTCATGATACAGCTCAAAGACATGTTCCTGCATGAATGGTTTACGTGACCCATACATGGGATGCACTGCCATTCATGCCTGGTGCACGAGCAGAGCAGAAGTGGACTGCCTCCTGAGCGGTACAGTGAGGGAGACGTCAAACGCCCCCTACCCCGGGAGACCACGGGTGTGATGCTGCAACCTTTCCTAGCACTGGCTATGCTGAAGTGCAGCAGGAGGTGGGGTGGCACAAGGGGTGCTGCCTCAGCCTGTAAGTAAGGAATGGCCTGTTCCTTACCGTGTAGGATGTCTCGGGCGGTCGCCGATGGTGTTGAGGATCTGGGACATCTGGAAGTGCTGCAGGTGCCGCCATCATAGGGCTTGCAGTAGAGTGCATGCCAGCAGTGTGAGTTGGCTTGCCTGACCCCTGGCTGGCACGAGCTTGGTGCCTGAAGCAGGGCTGTCGCCCACAGCGTTGTTGCAAGCAGGTCGGGCAGTGTTACACTGACAAACTGATGGAGGTGGCGGAAGAGTTGCTCTCGTCTCCATTCAACATCTGTTGCTGCTCGTTTCTGGGCATGTGGAATGACACCTCCCCCACACGTCGTTGAGCTCTGCCACTGACCACTGAACTGCAGCAGAGTCAAGCGTGGCAGGAAGCTGCTCGGCGGCCGGAAAGCCACGGAAGTCGAGGGGTGACACTTCCCCCCACACGTCATTGATTTCCTCTGCCGCCGACCACTCTGTTGTTGCTGTGACGGGTGCGGCAATAGGCAGCGTGGCAGCTGGGAAGCCACAGAAATCGAGACATGACAACCCTCTTGATGGTGTCAGACTTTTACCTTGGGAGTAGCTTTGGTTTAGGTTAGATGGCAAAACGTCACTCACTTCTGCCTTGGCAACACTACTTTTGGTCAAAATTTGTCCCGTCAATTTGACTGCACTGAGTTGTTGACTGTTCACAGTTTTTACCATCGGACCACATCATGTTGGTATTTACAAGCGCAGTCTTATTTGATGCGGCAGGGTTGACATTTTGTGTGGTGCTTATGTCCTTTTGGTTGTCAACTGGACGTGGTTCGTCAACTTTGGGTTGGAAGCTGCACGAATATCATCCCTGTGGATCTTGCACCTCTCCCTGTTTGGCTATCGACAGGTGGTGCACACGCGCATAAATATAGTCATCTGGTAACAAGGGCTTAGGTGGTTGTTTGGTTTCCGGTAACCATTTTTGGTTATAGCGTTTGTGGTTCTTGTACGCTTCATGATGGTGCTGCTTTCTTTCTCTTTCTCATACCTCGGAGTCTGCAGCATCTGGTTTTGAGTCCGGTGCAAGGCAGGCAAACTCCCCTGGGCGTGTTAGGCCAGTGCCATACAACAACTCGGCAAAAGTAAAATAACCTTGAATTCATAGTGCTTAAGACAAATTCAGCTTTAAGACAGTGTAACTGAAAGACTGAGTGACATAAGTGTTAAGGTGTTTGTAAGTGCTCACAAAGATGTTTTTCAAGGTTTGGTAAATACC
This sequence comes from Dryococelus australis, assembly GCA_029891345.1. Classification (NCBI taxonomy): domain Eukaryota; kingdom Metazoa; phylum Arthropoda; class Insecta; order Phasmatodea; family Phasmatidae; genus Dryococelus; species Dryococelus australis. The sequence goes on from CM057009.1 coordinate 128,227,010, forward strand.
CAGATCAGTGCACTATAGTAACAGAGCTCAACTGTGAGCAGGTTAGGAGGCCTGCAATGCGCAAGTCCAGGATAATAAATGAAAGGCTGAGGTCCACCCTAGATCGGTTGGAGGCCCAGAATCTGATAAAACCAGTGACCCAGGTAACACCTGAATGTTTCATTAGCAACCTTGTTGTTGTAGAAAAGCTAAGTGGTCGGTTGCGGTTATGTTTAAATCCTGCCAATCTTAACAAAGTAGGTAATTAAGCGCAAACCTTACCCCACTCCCACATTAAATGATGTGACAAATAGCGTGGGGAAAAATTATTACGCAGTATTTGACATTAAAGATGGCTTTTACCACTTTGAATTAGATGAGCAGTCAAGCCACAAATGTTGCTTTTCAACACCATATGGTGTTTACAGATTTTTACACTTTTCAGTTGGTGTTTCCAATGCTCCCGAAAATTTTCAGGAAAAGAATGACTCCATCTTTGGTAAGCTCCCTAATGTTGTTGTGTGCTTTGATGACATTGTAGCCTTTGGTAATACTGAAAAGCAACATGACAATGCTGTACAAGCAGTTATTACACAGGCACACCTGAATAATGTTAAGTTCAATGACCAAAAACTTCAGTACAGGAAAAGTAGTGTCAGATATTTTTAGCAGCAGAAAAGCAAGCTGACCCAGACAGAGTCCGAGCACTGTTAGATGTTGAACAGCCCAAAGGTAGAGAGGGTCTGTTATGAGTTACCGGTATGTTTAGCTATGTAAGAGAGTATGTACCAGATTTTTCCACCGTGGCAGCACCTCTTGGGGATCTACAAAAGGTTAAAACTGAATGGAACTGGCTAGACAGACGGACGGACAGACACACACAGGCATTCAAAGCACTGAAAAGTAAAATAGCAGCAGCAACCACCTTTACCAAATTTGACCCTTCGCAGTCGGTTGCAATCCAGGCAAATGCATCAAATTTAGGCATAGGTTGCTGTTTAATGCAGAACAGAAAACAAATTGCATTTGCCTTGTGTAGCCTGACTAGCAGTGAATGTAATATGCTCAAATTGAGAAGGAACTATTGACAAATGAATGGGCATTAAAAAAATTTCACAATATAGTGTATGGTTACCCAGTCAAGGATTTTACTGACCATAAATCCCTTGTCCCACTGATGTAGAAGGAAGTGCATAAGATTGGCTCATCTAGGCTCAAAAGACTGAGGCTTAAACTATACAGATACGATGTAACACTAGAGTACAGACCAGGTAAAGAGATGTATGTAGCTGACTTGCTGTCGAGGGCCTACATAACAGACCCAATACCTGAGGACCCCAGTATGCTCGAAATGGTTCATGCTGTACAGTGCTTGCCCTTTAGTGACAGAGCCAGGCAGGAGTTAGCAGTTGCAACTCAGGGGGATCCCGCTATGCAGAATCTTGTTCATTACCACTATCAAGGTTGGCCTAAACATGTCTCTCAAGCATCTGACAGGGTAAAGATATATTGGAAATATAGGGATAACTTGTTTGTGGAAAATGGCATTGTGTTGTTAAATGATATTGAAACTGAGTGTGTTAGGGAAGTCATTCATGTTGTACTAAGAGGGAAAATGCTAAAATTGCTACATGAAGGGCACAGTGGCAGAGATCAGTGCAGAGCAAAAGCTACACAAGCATTGTACTGGCCAGCACTGAATGACCATATTGACTTATATGTTCAAATGTGCAAGGTGTGAGAAAGGAGTCGGCCAGCCATGCAGAAGGAGCAACTTTGTATTACACCCCCTCCCCAGCTATGATGGGAGCAGATCGCAACTGACATTCTTGAGCATTGTGGTAGTAGTTACTTGGTCATAGTCGATAATTTCTCTCACTGGCTATAAATTATCCCTATTAAAGACAAGACTGCTCATTCTGTTATTGAGGCATTTAAGAATGTGTGCTCCACTCATGGAAACCCTAAAACAGTGTATTTAGATAATGTGCCCTTTAATTCTTATCTGTTCAAACCGTATTTGTATGGTATTCACTGTGAGCTAGTAACATCCAGTCCCAGATACCCACGAAGCAATGATCAAGCTGAAAAAACTGTCAGCATTGCTAAGTCAATTCTCACAAAAAGTGGTCTAGAATCCAAAGACTGAAGGGAGGCGCTTATGGAATATAGGAACACCCCTATTGTGTCAATGCAGGCTTCTCCCGCCCAACTCAATGAGTAGAAGGTTGCGCTCAAGATTGCCAGCGACCACCTTAAACCTTGAGTCGAAGGTTCATGAGGCTGTCAGAGCAAAGCTATCAAAAAATCAGAAAAGAATGAAAACATGGTAAAATGAAACTGCTAGCAGTAGGTTAGATTGGTTCCATCCTGGGGATAACGCAATGATAAGCACAGGTAGAGGTATTCCATAGGCTAAATGCAGGATTGTCAAAAAAGCACGCGTCCCCTTCGTCGTATCTAGTCAGGATCAGCCAGGGCCACCATAGTCAGAAGTACCACAAAACACATTCATAGATCTTGTAGTTATCACAGAACGTATTGGATGAGACAGAGTACTACCTAGTGAAGCCTCACAGCAGCAATTACTTTCCTAGTACTGATGCTAATCCTAGTGGTAGGCCCAATCAAATGTTCGGTGCTGCCGCAACCTTCTCAAATCATCGACTTACTTGTCAGAGGTAAACAATGAACCTTTTCTAAGGTTCCCTCCGAAACAGAAGGCACAGGTGGGAACAATGTAAACCCTAGTAATCATGTTGGTACAAATAGTCACAATTGTGGACATGTAAGAACTGGTGAAAAGGCGGGGAAAGTCATCAGGAGTGGCAGGATAAGCAAACAACCACAATGCCTCCTTGAGACTGTGTAAAAATTAAGGGGGAAAGGTGTTGCAGTAAGTAAATGGTGCGATGACATACTGTGTTATACTGGATTATGTTGTAGTAATCAAATAAGATATAATAAAGACTTACTGTGAGACTGATCATGTTGTAATAGTTAATATTATAGTGAACCATACAAGTGGAACATTGCCCAGCTGCCCAGAAAGTATCCAAACGAAACAAAATATTTTTTGATGGGGGAGGGGAGGATGTATAATTTAAAAACCCAATATTGCATTTATATAGCACCGACTGCTGCTGTATAAAACTATATTTTTCCTGGATTTTAATATTTTAATTTTATTCAATTTCAGAAGTGAGTACAGAATTATGTTACATTTAATCTCTCTATTGCCGCTGCAAGGTGACAAGACTGGTCAACATGGTGTTGTAACAAGCATTTAACATAATTAACTATTGAGTGCTTACTAATGTAGTTTTTTTTGTCATAGATGGGTTAGTTTCTTCTTATGCTTATGCTTTCTGCACAACTTCATGTTGCCTTAATATTTAATTATATAGTTATGTGAACCTTTGTACAGTTACTTAATATGCTTTGGGAGATCCAGAACTTATAAGTACTTGGAAGATAACTTGTCAGTCTATTTTACACATGTCTATAAACACATAAGATGTTTGTAGATTTAATCCATCACTTAGGGTTTTTATATAAATGTGTCAGTAGTTCAAACTCAAAAAGCCATTTCACATCAAAATTGCAAGCGTGAAGTTGTGTGCGTAGCTCTATAATTTTAACTGCACAGCCTAGATGTTTCTGTCAAACTGTTTCCTCCCTAGTCTTGAGTTGTGATATGAATAACATCTAGCATATGGTAAGGTCACTATCCAGTAAGTTTTATTGTTTTAATACAGTAATTTTAAAAATTAACTGTTATTTTTAAGCTACACAATTTTACTAATCATGCCCACAAAGGTTAGTGAAAATATGGAAATATTAGTAAACAAGTATGAATAAATATCAATGTTCTTGCAATTTACTACTCTTATAAGTCTTGCCCTTATACAACTGTGTGTTCCAGTGTGAACATAGTACATTTATTAAAAAATAGTTTATTGTAAAATATGTAATTAATCTAAATGTGTATTTAATAAATTGTGAGACATTTGTTGGGAATGTTCACAATGAAATAAATTTTTTTTTTGGCATTTCTGCAATTAAAAAATTTCAGTTTATGTTGATAAACAGCATCACTGGAGATAGTGACAATTGATGATTTAAGTTAAGGCCCATCTGCAATTGTGTTTACGCTAGAATAAGTCATGAATCCGTGAATCGTATACGCTCTGGCTACAACCAAAGTTAAATGTTGCCATGACGCTAAACGTAAAACGCAACGTGGTAGAAGTTGGCCAACTTTCAAATCTATGCATTTTGCGTTTTACGCTAGCCAATCAGAATTCAAGATGTCACATACACATGAATACAAATGTTAGAAGATTGGCAACAGATAGCACCACTATCGCCATATGTAGTTAATTTGTCAATGTTATACAAAATAATTAAGTGTAACTATTACGTCTGCGGAATCTTTTTTTTTTTTTTTTTTACAAAAAATTCTTTTTAAATTCCAAACACAAACAAAAATATTAGTATATATACACCTACATTCTTTTTATTTCTATTCCTGTTAATGTCAATTGTAGACATGCAGTTTTCCTATGGCGACGTTTAACGTTTTGCATCAATGCATTTATAGAGGGGCCTTTAATATGCTAAGATTTGAAGATTATTGAGTATTTGTAGTTTAGCATTTTGCTGTTTTTTATTTCATTAGTTCCATTGTAGAATTATCTGATACATAGCCTAAAAATGCACTTTGATGAAAAACCTCATTTGTACTTTTGCAGAATAAAATTATAATATTTGCATTTTCATATTTTTGAAGGGAAAAAGTACAAAAATAAAAAAAAAATTAAAATGTGACGAGCACAATGTGACTATAGCGGATAGAAGGGCATTTGAGATGACCCTGGAAAGAAAGCCAGAAAATGTTATAAAAATAATTGATGACAGCATTAATGAATGCTTTGTAATGTCAAATAAGAGATTTTGTAAAGTAGAAATAAATTCCATTATAAAATTGGGATTCACAATTCATTTAAAACAGCTCTTATGCATTATTTTATTATTTTTATATGATGTTAGGTATTTATATTAGTGTTCGTACTATCATATTTTTATCAGATATTGTGTTAAAACATTTTGAATACATTTCAATTTTGAGACGTATAACCTTTCACATAATGAGCCATTCTTTTACAAAGATATTATATGTTATATTGTCAGTGGGAATGTATAAACTGTTATGTTATTCAATGCTGAAAATGGCAGAATTGTATAACGGTGTAAACTGTAAATAAAAAAACATAAAAATTGCAGTAATATATGTATACTTTTTACAGACAAGCATGAAATTAGTTTACCTTAGGTTTTGCCTATGAGTGGATATGTTGAAATAATTGGACATGACAAATAAGAATAATTATTTGAAAGTGCAGTAAATCTGTAGAGATGATATTGTCATACACATGATTTGGCTATCTAGAGGGAATGTTTTGGAAAATGCTGTCAATACAGTGGGAAACATTTTATTTCAGTTTGCCTTTAGTTCTTAACTACAAGGTAAAGTTGAGCAAGCAGGTAAAAAGATGTGGAAGAAATCTGCTGTAACTTGTAAATACACCTACAGGCTTCTGTATCAAAAATGCAATTTATTTGACGTCGCCCTCACTCTCTGTCCCACTAGGGGGCAAGACCAATGATGGTCACCGCTGCACCAACCGCATTACGTGCATCAGTGCATTTGTATGTAGTGAGCAGTTCACGCACAAAGAGGTTAGGGGAACCATTTAGTGTTATAAAGGCACGCTACCCACGAGTAAACAGCGTATTACGTATTTACTTCTGTGCGTAAGCGTGATCACCCAAAAGCAGAGCCTAATGCATGTCCGATGAAGTGTTATCTCCTCTTTGCACCCTTGCATTAATGTGTAATTTATTATTAAGTGTTCATCCACGTGGTTCACGTGTGTTCACATAGTAGGTAACAAATTAAGGTGCTCATAATTCTTTCTTTTATTTTGTAATGTTGTGTCGTGTGTCATTTTGTTCTAAAGGCATAACTTAGAATTATACTTTTTATTCAAATGTGCAGTCAAAAACACTTGTAGTTCCGGCAGTCATCATGCCACTCTAGCCATGTAAAATTTAAACATTTCACCTACTAAATTTGAGATAATTTATTATTGCTTTTTTAAAAGGGCTTTTATGTGTAATTTGTGTTTGTATTTTATTTTAAAGTGTGTTCATGTGTTCTGTATGCCTGTCCCAGCATTTACTTCATATTCTGATTTGTGAGACACACTTAGCAACAGTGCCTTAAGACTTTCCAGAAGAGTATTAATATTACAGAAATACATTATTAATTAGCTTGACTGTTTTCCTGCCTGCTATTGCTTTATTATGTATCTTGTTCCACATTTGTATTTTGTCAACATCTCCCTAGAGATGCTAACGGTATCTCCGCGCCACCATCTTTAGTCTGCAACAGTGGGTCATCGAGAGTAAATGCACGTCATGCTGCGCACCAATGGAGCTTCATCTTTAGTACCAAGCAAAATGTGTTAAATAGTTTAGCTTAATAATACCGGAACCTTTTCTTTTGCTCCTCCCGCCGACTCTCGACCCCAGAGAGTTTTACACCAAATTAATTCCATCGTGTGCTACACTTTTTCGTTTGCATTGGCCCCTAGCAGGCCTCCTATGCCAGGCCCGCGGACTTGTGACACATATAAATTATAATAATTAAAAATGAAGTAGATGATTGTCTACGTGGAGGATGAAAGATAAAAATCCTTTCATCAAATCAATATAAACTTGTTTTAAACATAAATGTAAAAATTGAAAACACTTGTGGTTGGCAGTATTGCCACGATAAACCTAACCTCCATTATTGCACTACTTCAAGCAGAGCTGGAGCTTCACAGGGAACTTTGCCGTATCAAACCTATTGCTTTACTAAACATTATGACCCTGACAAATTACGTTAAAAATACAATATTTACAAAAAACACTCCTTGCCTTATAAATTACTATATTTGTAGGTTAACTGGTCACGTGCCAACCACGTTGAGCACCAGTTGGTTCGATCTGACTTAGGCTAAAATACTGCAAGCATTATCTCCATGTCTGGCTATTGACATCTCCGTGGGCGCACGCAATTTACACTCTCAATAAATTATAACCTAACATTCTGTATACTGCGCCGTCACGTCATTTAAAATGTGCCAACTATTTCATGCATTTGTATTTGCGCCGATAGCGCACAAAGATAACGCCAATGAAAACAACTAGACATCTTAGAGCAAGTTTCACCACGCGATATATTGATAGTTTATCGAGATTGACAAAAAATCTCAATTATGTGTATTTTGCGTTTCACCAAACACATTAATCTCGATTTTCTCTGAACATCTCGATGGGATATATAAACCCGCCGATTTTGGTGGTTAATTCAACTAATATTTTGGGAAGGTGACGAAAGGGCAGTGATTTCACGGAGAATAAAAAGAAAATGGTTCAGGTAATGTACAATTTAATTTTTGACGAGGAAAGTGATGAGGATTTTATTTTGTAGTTGAACCATACTACAATGAAAATTCTATTAAGGGCAGTCTAAATATATATCATAAGAATCTACAATCAGTAGTCAGTAAACAGCTCAATATTGAGGTTTTTCTCAGTGATATGTTAGTACGTCCAAATAGTCTTGGTTTTAGTGAGCATTGGTGTTGCGAAGAGCAGATAAAAAATGTAAGTTTTTCTGGTTACCATTTGGCATGTTTTTATTGTCGCAGTAACTATAGAAGAGGAGGAGTACATGCATATTAGTGCAAGAACTCCTAAATTTTTTAAGTAGAGATGACTTAATGTTGTTTGACTACGAAAATTTGTTTAAATCTCAGCAATACCGATATATCAAACAGTAAGCTTGAATAAGATTGTAATAATGTGTATTTATACATCTCCAATAAAAACAATTTTTTTATAATTTTTTATTTTTAGAAAAATTTTAATTGTTATTATTCAAACTGTACAAAGCGAAGTCTCACATAATTCTTTGTGGGGCATGAATATTGACTTATACATCAGTGGCCAGTTTAAGTAATCGTATACATTTACTTGCTACTGTTGGCTTGAAAGCAAACAAAAATATGCATTCTCATGATACTAGAAGCAAAGATAATGTCCATATTAACTTTATAAATAAAAGCAGCACCATGAAGCTGGCTCAGACCAATGGAAAAACACTTTACAATAATCTGCCACAGTCTCTTAAAAATATAATGGACCACCCAACTTTTTGCCGCAAAATGACTGATTTCCTGCTTGATTATTGCTATTACGGTGTTGAAGAATTTTTTTGTAAAGGAGTTGTCACACTGCTACTATTCTATTTCAAAATATACACAATTTGCAGTTGCAATATTAGTATGTTTAGTATAATTAGTTGTAAATAGAGTTGCCATTTGTATTGTGTTTAGTATATTAAGTATTGTGCAAACATTCTTTTGTACAATATTATTGTGTATTTTATTGTATATATTTGTATTGCAAACTGACATCACTTGTTCCATATCTCAATTTTGAGATCTCAGGAACGCAACTAAATGAAATGAAATTGTTTGTCGTCCGCGATGTTTACATGAAAGAATAAATTATTTTGAAATTTATGATGAGGGTAAAGTAAACTTTCGCCTTACATCAAACACACGATAGTCAGACTATATTGTTTTATTATTTTCCTTTACGACAACTATTCTGCATTAACATTGGGTATAAATGTAAAATAAACAAATTACTTTCGTAGGCCTAATTCAAATTAAAACTGTGACAAACACCAGTAGTGTTTTTAATTGAAAATATCTTTGAATATACTCAAAAACAGATGTTGGTAACTAAACCACAACACATAACATATTAGTTACTTAGTTCTGTCTTTAGTTTTAGGATCTAAAAAGTTAAGAGCTATGTTTGAGCTTCTCCTGTTTAGTTCTTTCTTGTTCCTGTTGTAATTTTAGTTGAGGAATCTCTTTTATTACCTCGTTTTCTTTAATTACAAACTTTTTGTTAACTCAATTTTTGCTATATGCCGGGCACTTACTTTAGTTTTTTTTTTGTTTGAGTGCAATGCTGGTCGTCATTTACTACACCAGGAAGATGTGCAAAAAGTAATTGGCTTTTATGCAGATTTATGAAGAGAATATGTTTGGGTATCTTGTACGAAGTGCAGAGAGAAATCAAAATAACTAAAACAAATTTATCCTCGAAAGTGAGTTATCTTGAGTGGTCAAAAATTTTAATTTACGTAAATTACAGAGTCAATAATGATTATCAACATTTTTTAATAACATTTCATTTATATATTTTTGACCTTAATTTACTGCTGCTCGTCGTTCACGTCGTTTTGCCGAGAGTAACTACGATTTTTGCTACTTTCCGGGTAGTGAAAAATATCACTTGCTCTCAGATAGTATAAAAAGTATAGCACGTGAACGAACAACTATCAATACTGGAAGGCAAGCATCTCTGTATATCTATGTCAGTATTAAAGGGAAAATCATAGCACATATAAAACACTTGACACACTGGCAAATTATCAAGATCAAAATATAACCCTAAAAATATTATTATTAACATAAATCACTGACAAAATACAATGTAAATACTATAGCTCGTGGTATGCTTACAGATTGCTTTAATGCACTTCGTGCACATTGTGGAACACAGGATTATGGCATTAGGCACTCTTATTATTTAGTTATTTTTAATTACATTCCATGAATATAATACGAAGCCAGTGGTTCCTGCATATGGAACTAGTCATATATATCTTAAACATAGTTTGTAAAAGTACATTTGGTAATTGTTCCATATTGTGTAACGTAACAGGAAAGCTATACAAACATTCAGTGTGTACTATAAAGTAACCATCCTAATTGTTTATTTTGCAGTCTAGTACCGTTTCGCGTACCTGGCAAAGTTCCGTTTAGCGTATCCAAATTCGCCAACTATTGTTTCATATAGTGTATCCAAGCAATTTTTTTCGCAAATGAACGAACTTTTGTGCTCGGGAAAGATGGTCGTCGACTGGTCGAGTTTCTCCTGCAAAGTGTGCATAGACAGGATGTTGATGTACAGAAAACGCATTGGTGGACTGGGCAAAGTGGTTGAGATCGGCGAGTCGAAATAGTGCAAACGCAAGAACAGCAAAGGACGTAAAGTTCACTGCCAGTGGGTTTTTGGGGGAGTGCAGTGGGATGATCCAACAAAATTCTTCCTGGTGCCAGTGGAAAAGAGAAATATGGTGACCCTGACCAAAATCATTCGTGAGTGGATTGCTCGAGGCGTGACGATAATTTCAGACTGCTGGCATGGTTACAGCAACTTGGACATTCACTGCTACCATCACATGCAGGTGAATCACAGGAGGGAATTTGTGGGCAGCGAAAAGAGCGGAATGGTAAACAGTCGAAACACGCTAAAGATGAAGAGGAGCAAGGTGTTGAGGGTGCACACTCAAAACATTGAGCGAAGTTGGTGTTCTGTGCGATACAGTATTTCCTGCTTCGGCCAATGGAAAAATCTTGGGTCCGCTACCTGGTGGAATACATCTGGAAAAAGAATCATTGGTATGGAGAACGACTGTATGCTTTGCTGATTCATGCCACTGACATACGCCATCGTAATTGGCATAGAGGAGATAGTGGCGAAGGAAATCCCAATTTCGAAAGGTATATATTTGTTATGGTTGTTTTTAATTTACAGGCATGGGCGAGATTGGGATGCAGTTAGTTTAAAGATGTTTGAATGGCATGTTGATGCCATCTGTTTCCCTCTAGCCCGTTTGCCTGTCGCTGGAAGCTGCTGCAGCTACCAGCACTCTACCTGGTGCTCATGCACACAGGTTGGAGAGTACAAAACAGTGGTCGAACTGCGAAGACCTCAGTTACGAGTGTGGCCGCAGGGGCCGAAGAGAGAGCTCGTGTTGTGAGCAGGAAAGTGATAGTGTTGAGCAAACCATGAACACCTGTGCTGCGTGTCCTAAAAGGAGACCCTGCAAATTTGGGCCTAAGTGTAATCAAGCTTAATTAAGAAATGCTCAAGGACGGCCATTCACGAAATGGCCAATCAAGGAGCCCTATGATATTTTGATACCCCTGTGGGCCTTAATTACAGTGTTTTGTATTTTTCAATAGTTATCATTTTCACATGTTTCATCCACATTTTGTTTCACACAGTGTAATGTCAATAAAAGGATTGCTGTTGCAAGGGTAATTGTTTTTGTAAGTTTTTTTTAGAATTTAAAGTAATGTGGATGTGTTTTCTGGAGTTTGAGAGTACAAGAAAACAGTCTGCGTGGCTGGCCTGCCCACCAAACCTCGGCCGTCATGTCACGCAGGACAGTTACTCATACCATAGTGTCTCGACGAGTTGGACGAGCTGACCGATGGGGTTGTGTTTTGTGCACTTGGGTGGCACTTCATCTTTGATCTCTAATCACTTCACAGCAATAGATATTAATTTACCGGAACCATTGTTTACTTCGCAGCCACCCAAGATTCTACACTCCTCCCTTCCCATGCAATAGCATCGCCCGAAAAGGCTTAAGTTTTCACGTAATTTCTTTGTCGCCTTCAGGTCGTTTGTACAATATCACTCTACCAGCGGGTTAAGCCCGGCACCGTGTATAAGTTTGCTTCCTGGAGGAGCTATTATGAAAACCAAATGATTCAACATAAAATGGCGTGCATTCTCATTCTGGTTGTCTATGGGTCATAAGGGTATGGACCCCCACCTTTCCCACCAATCATTAAGCGTTATGTATCAGTGTTTTGTATTATATTTCAGTGTTTTTATCTACATACAACTAATTATGTATGTGATAGCCGCCCCAAGATCTCACTGCACAGGATTTCAGTAACATAACTGTTTTGTATTAATCACGAATGTCGGAGCACCGGGAGGAAACTGCCCATAGGTCGTTGGCACACAACCCGGAAGCAGAAGAGTCTGTTCTATGCTAGCTAGTTGGCATTTCACTTAAAATACTCGGAGCCCATCATCTACAAGTAGAAGAGTTGGTGAAAATCTACGGAACATTTACCTGTCCTGCTCCCAACCTTAATGAACACTGCTTTGCTCCACTACCTTGCTGTCAAATGTCTTTCCCAACTTAGGGGCATATCCTACTGCCAAAATTCCTTTCAAAAGTCAGTCGAAATTTTCTCAAAAATTTCTGCAATTTTCTACAATCAGAAACTCCTTCCTGGCTTTCCCTGGCCTGCACCAACATCGAGGAGGTGTAAACAACATCTGCTGCACATGTCTGGACCCGTAGGATGCTGTCGCGATGCTCAGGATGCCAGGAAATCTACGTACATGACACAAGGGAGAGGCACGGGTAATCCGCAAGGACACCGCCATTATCACCACTACGAGGGAGAAAGCAGAAGGACAAGGGATAGCGGCCATCTTGGTGCACTGTGACATCAGCCATCTCGCACCACCCAGGCACAGAGCAGACAATGGGGCTGCAATTCCTTCCCCTATGCCCGCATCGCGCACGCTCGAGGAGGACGAAGGAAATAAATAAATGAGAGGAGGAAAACAGAATTGCTTCCCTCTCATGCTATCTGCTCCTGTGCTGAACAGTTGTGCGCTTCCACCATGCATTGGCCCTAACTCGCACCACGCCAAGCAGGACAGGAACACCATGACATCACCCACGCCGTGCCCAGCATCGCTCACTGCCGACCTGCCGACAGTGCTCCCACATGCCGCACATCCACGCCAACTGTCTTGTGACCACATGGACTGGAGCAACAACATGATGGCTGGCTGGACAATTGCGACGCAAAAGAGTTTCTCTGTCTACAGTGCTTGCGACCACAACCACAGGACTTTATAGCCAAATACGGGCATGACACTACGTACTCTAATTGTGTCCGGCAATCCAGCACAAGCATCTGTGTTGATAACAACCACGAAAGAGAAAAGTGAGTGAACAGGTAACTAGAAACTTTGGAAACTAAATTCAACATTGACATTTCGGACAACCAAACAACAAATTGGTGTCGTGACCTGCTCCGCCCAGGTCGGTACAGATTCTTATTAAAATGCTAACTGTGTAGTAACCGTTATTATATGGAGTGTTTGAATGGAAAAGAGTTGTAAACAAATAAACTGCTAATGTTTTCTTGTAAGCAGTGCAGTACTCAACCCTTACCACACAAATGGGTCATGTATATTTGGGATGCGTTCTTTGGCGAGTTGCAAAGAATAAACACGTGCGACCTTAATGAATGTATGGGGAACTCTAATGGAAGGATAAGCAGCTGTGACAAATGCAACATTAGGGTCCACCTACAGTGTCAAACGGAGGCAGAACGGTAGACAAACAGTGTGGAAAAGTTCAAGTGTGGAGACTATGCGGTCAAAGGGGATGCCACACCTGCTGAAGTACCCAATGTTCAGAACATGTCTGCGGTACCGCTCAGGGCGATAGTACCCGAGTCACAACCACGTCCTTTAACTACCCTCCAGTACCAATATTTGCCGCCAATACCTAGTACACCCTATGTTCCGCACCTGCAACTGTACAACCGTATTATTCTCCGCAGTATTGCCAAATATATAGAATCAGTCTCCTACCTCAACACCTTTTCCTAATTTACCAACAGATGTAAACAGAGCCACGATGGCTACACCCAGTGTTACCAATCGAATTGATGTACCATTTCGACCAACGCCTACGAGGTTCCAGACACAGCCAACCCTTTCCCGCCAACTGAATGAGGATTCATCTGCATTTGTACAAGATTGCACGATCCGCCAGCAGAGGTAGGGGTTGTCAGAAGATGAATGGTCCGGATGTGTTGGGAAGCACGGCAATGGTGGCGATCGATGAAGCATTATGGACTCAGTTGGGGAGAATTCTCTCTAGCATTTAAGTGCCGCTTCGGAGGTACGTTCACCTCAATCCAAACTCGAAGCAACACCATGCTCCAGGAACGACAGGGGGGCGAAACTTTCACGGCATTTGTCAACAGGAAAACACACCTGGTACGAAATTCCATCCTGGATTGAGTGAATGGGAAGTTCTCGATGTGATAGAATTGACAGCGCTACCTGAGTACAGACCTGACTTAGTTCCACTACTAAACAGCGGCCTCGCAGAGTTCATGTGTGCCGCCATAATCTTCGAACAAAACACGAGTGTTCCGCGATGCGAATGAGGAGGTGGCCAAGTGCACCAAGACCTCATGAGTTCGGGAACTTCAGCGGCGATAACGACAGGATAAACAGACAGAATTTTCAAACACGATGGCCGGAACAGCCATGAGTTAACCAAGTGAGCTGTGGCAGGAACATGCAAAATGTGAATTAGTACCGAGATGTGAACCAGTCTGTTCGGTGAGACCATATGAGACCACCTCAGATGCAGTGCCGGTATTGCCCAGGATGACAATTCCATTGGCATGCCGATTGCCCGGGAAACCAGAATCGGAGACAGCAGAATAAAAGAAGCAGAAATTCCTACCAAAGACCAGGCATTAACGAAGACCAGCAGGGAAACAGGTTGTAGGGGCAGAGCCAGCAACCACAGACTTTACCCCTTCCTGCAGCACCAGCACAGCTGTAATGGCACAACAAGCCCTAATTACCAAGGTCAGTAGCCAGGGTGCAAAATTTATTTGTGTACTTGTCCATGCAAATAGTATTTTATGTCATGCCCTGTCGACACAGCTGCATCACACAACATTTGTCACCCTTGTTTTGTCAATAAATGTGACATAACCTCAACTGGACAGGTGATCTGGCTTGCTTACAGTGAATGTACTATTTCAGTAGTCGGCCAAGCGACCATTACTATCAAAATAAGAGATTTGGAAACAATAACTACAGCAGTAATTACTAATGAAATTAATGATGATGTTATTGTAGGAGTACCCTTGCTCTCAGAGCAAAACACAATAATTGAACCAGCCGAACGACGCATCCAATTTGGAGTGAAGGAAAGATGAACAGTTTATAATGCAGACAGCAGTAGCCATGAACTTGGGCATAAAGCAAATTTAACAGAATTTGAACATGACATTCCCACAGTGCACCAAGCTGTTTTTCAGCACTTGCTAGATGAATGTAAACTTGTTTTCGCGAACCATGAAGCATTACACAGGACAATGGTGGCAGAACACACTATCCCGTTGATTCTGGATGAACCAATCTTAAGTAGCCCCCGCAGCTACTTGCCTCAACAAGCTAAGATAATAAAACAGCAGATATCCAAGATGTCTGCAGACAGGGTAATCAAACTGACTAGGAGCCGGTATAACTCGGCCATAACTCTCGCCCCGAAAAAGTATGTGACCTGGAGTTACTGAGTGGACTTCAGGCCCATCAACCAGGTGACGTGCAGTGCTATACGATCCTATATAAGTGTCAAAGATGCCCTTAGCTTACTCGGAAGGTCCAGAATCATGTCGTCTCTCGATTTTCGAAGTGGCTACTGGCAAATACCAGTATGCCAGGAGGACCAGGAAAAGACCACCTTTACCTCCCCGGACGGCCGACGATATGAGTTCTGCACCATGCCTTTTGGGTTAAAGTGCGCTCTGCAACATTCCAGAGTATGATGGTACGGGTTCTCGATGATATGATAGGCGAATTCACATTCGCTTACCTCGGCGACATAGTCATATGGTCGGAGATGTGGGAGGAACATCTAAAACACCTGTCACTTGTACTCGAGAGATTAGTGATAAATGGATTAACGTGTGCTATTAAGAAATGCCAGCTTGGCAAGAGCGATCTAGAGTTTCTAGGCCCTGTGGGGAACGAACGAGGAAACCGACCAAACCTCGAACAGCTGGGGCTGATTGAAATTAAGGCACCACCACGTACATGTAAACAACTACGTAAATTCTTTGGCCTAATCGATTGGTTACATGAACACATACAGGATTTTACAGTGATCTTCGCACCCCTCACGGAACTGCTATCTCCACAAAAGAGGGAACGTGTGGGGCAGTGAACAGGAAACAGCCTTTCTGCAGAGCAAAGAAAAATTACTAGACTGTCCCACTCTTGTGTGGTACGATACAGTAAGACACCTTTACCTGCAGACTGATGCCATCCAGGAGGGGCTGGGCGCCGTGCTCTACCAGTATGGAGACACAGGTGAGAGAAGGGTAATCAACTTCGCGAGTGCGAAATTGGGAAGTACCGAACACATATATGTCGTCAATGAAAGAGAATGTCTCGCCGTGATATGGTCGATACGAAAGTATAGGCCATACGTAGAATATCGAAGGTTCACATTGCGAAAAAATAATCGCTGCCTAGTATGGCTCAACAACATGCGGGAAGCCAAGATCAAACTTACGAGAAGGGCAATTTTGCTGCAAGCTTACAATTTTGCTGTCGAACACGTACTGGGAAAGGAGAACGAGCTAGCGGACATATCCCAGGTGCCAGAAGCGAAAGTAATGGTTACAGACGATGTTGAATGGGAGGAGGTATTATCCCCGTTGCTACAGAACCGGTTACGGAGGTAAATGTAAACAGGATAATGGTAAGAGAGAATCACCAACTGATAGCAGATTTGTACCACAACATAGTGATATGCAGGAAACTTGTGAGTTTGCGAGAGAGAAGAAAGAGCGATGTAAAAAACATCACATGGACAGATGGAGATGTGTAGAAGAGCATATTGAGACGTACTCACCATGAGACAATACAAAATGGAGACTGTGAGTACCACATAGTCACAGGGAAAAAGTGTTTGAACACGCACATAGGAGCGCCATGGCAGGACACCCGGGAGCCGAGCAGATGGTTAAAAACATTTTGAACAGTTTTTCTGGCCTGGTATTACTCATTATGTCGGAAATTGCGTACGCAGATGCCACAGATGTAATTTGTTCAAATTCTGGTGGTCTGAAAGAGATCAACAACACAAGCCAAGGCAGCCTAAACAATCATTTGAAACTGTCTGTTTAGATCTCATTGGGCCTTATCCGAAGTCAGCCGGCGGAAGTCGATTCATATTAGTAGTAACAGACAGCTTTTCGAGATGGATCGAAGCTTACCCGGTAAACAGTGCTAGGATCGGGCAGATTGCAAAATGCATGGAAACAGAATTTTTCACATGCTGGGGATATCCGAGAGAGTTACTTACGGACAACGGATCCCAATTTACCGGGAAAAGATGGCATGAACTTTGTACAAGCTGGGGAGTGTGGCACATAAAAACTACTATTTACCATCCCCGCACGAACCCCACACCGATGCGAAACCAACAGTTGAAGGCCCAACTCCGGCTCCTTGTGTGTAACACCATAACAGCTGTGCCGAACCCCTGCCCGTGCACTCTTCACACTCAGGCAAAGAGTAAATGCAGCGACCAGACCAACCCGGCACAAGTCCTGCTAGAAAGAAATATAACATTGCCGAGCGAGATAAATAGTCAGAGAGAGAGAGAGAATAGTGGGACAGAAACAAATGGTGTGCGAGATGAGAGAAGCAGGCGTCGTTATCGCAAACAACGGGATCGGCAGTTGAGATATGTGAATCGCTGGTTGCCAGGAACCAAACGACCAACTACAGCACTAATGGTAGGTCAGGCTATATATGTCCGAGCTCATCCGCAGTCTAAAACCCCCATGAACTTTTGCATGGGAGTGGCACAACGCTGGATGGGGCCTCACCGAGTGGTAAAGACGTTGGGCCCGACCAGATACCTGGTTAGCACAGGTCGCAAGACTCTAAGGATCTACCGTGACAACATTCGGGCAGCGGCTGAGAGCACTGGCGAGAAAACAGGGATGAGCCCCAAATCTGCCAAGACGACCACGCTCAGGACGAGCACGTCAGCAGAGATAGTGAAGTGGAAAGTGGTCCAGGATCTGTAGTATGGGTCAGTCCATCCAGTGCAGGTGGGGCGTCGATGCCGAACGGCACAGAGTTAACCAGGGGGTCTACATCATGCCAGCGCCGCGAACGAGCAGGTCGCCGCATCTGAGAGGGATGGCGACGATGCAGGGATGAGTGGAGAAGGAATTCCCGAGGTGTATATAGAGCAAGAGGAGCCAGAATAATTGGCGAAAAGCTTGGAAAAACAGGAGCCCCATGATGGTGTTGGCACTGATGAGACCCCTAGTGACCGTCGTTCGATGGGTACCTCAAGAAAATATACCGACAGAGGACGCAGGAGGTCCAGAGTCACCCGACACAGAGATGCCGACAGAGGTAAGCCCAGTAGCAAACGTTGACAGGTCCGACGGGGTTGGACCGTCGAGCCATACCGCCGAACAATAAGAGCTGGAGACAGCATTGGTACTACCAGAAGAGGACGGGGAAGGGAAGAACCAGATCCCATCCCAGCGACACCACCTGTAAGCTTGCATGCAGACAACACACCAGAGTTTCGGTGCAGGACCCGACCTACTGGAATTCTATTACCAGGTCGCAACCAGAAACGACACGACTGCAGCAGTGAAGAGAGTGGAGGGGTAAGCAGCGAGGAGAGCGAGAGTGGCAGGTTGGTCATCCCGCTACTTCTCCAGCGTCTCAAGAGGCGAATATCGCATTCATGGAATGTACCATCTGCAGTAGCGCGAAAGCGCTCTGGAGAGTGCAGGTTCGCACACAGCCAAGGAACAACAAACTGCAGGGAGCAGAGGAGATTCTCCTGCTGCGAGTGGGTTGCCGGCTGCAAACGTATGCCAGGGGCGGTGGGGGGTATTTGACACCATCTGCTTCCCCCTAGCTCATTTGCCCGCCATCGCCGGCAGCCGGTAGAGCTACCAACACTGTACCGGGCGCTCGTGCGCACTGGTTGGAGAGTGCACTGCAGCATTCGAACCGCGAAGTTATCAATTACGGGTGCAGCCGCAGGGACCGAAGAGAGTACACATAACGTGAGCAGGAAAGTGCAAGTGTTGAGCAAGCCTCGTGAGGCCGTGCTCACGTGTGTTAAAAGGAGAAAATTTGGGCCTAAGTGTAACAAAGCTTAATTAAGAAACGCTCAAGGACGGCCATTCACGAAACGGCCAATCAGGAGCCCTATGATATTTTGATGCCCCCCGTGGGCCTTAATTACAGAGTTTTGTGTTTTTCATTAATTATCGATTTCACATGTTTCAGTCACATTTCATTTCATATAGTGTAATGTGTCAATAAAAGGGTTCCTGTTGCAAGGGAAATTGTTTTGTAAGTTTCCTAGTATTTAAAGTAACGTGGATGTGTTTTCCGGAGTTTGAGAGTGTAAGAAAATAGTCTGCACATCTGGTGTGCCCACCAAACCTCGGCCAGCACATCGCGCAAGACAGTTACTCATGCCGTGGTGTCTCGAGGAGTTGGACGTGCTGACCGATGGGTTCGTGTTTCGCGCACTTGGGTGGCACTTCATCTTTGTTCACTAATCACTTCAGAACAATATACATTAATTTACCAGAACCTTTGTTTACTTGGCAGCCACCCAAGATTCTCCACTCCTCCCTACCTGTGGAATAGCACCGCCTGGAAAGACTTAAGTTTTCATGTAAGTTCTTTGTCGCCTTCGGGCCATTTGTACAGTGTTACCCTGCCGGCAAGTTAAGCCCGGCACCGTGTATTCGTTTGCTTCCTGGAGGAGCTATTAATACAACCCATTGATTCAACATAAAATTGTGTGCATTCTTATTTGGGTTGCCTATGGGCCATAGGGGTGTGGGCTCCCACGTTTCCTGCCAATCATTAAGGATTATTTATCGGTATTTTGTATTATCTTTCAGTGTTTTTATCTACATTCAACTAATTATGGGTGTGTGAGCCGCCCCAAGATCTCATTGTGCAGGGTTTCAGTAACATAACTGTTTTGTATTAACCATGACGGTCGTAGCACTGGGAGGACACCGCCCGTAGGTCGTCTGCACACGACCCGGAGAGGAGAAGAGTCTATTCTACGCTAACTTGTTGGTATTTCACTTAAAATACCTGGTGTCCATCATGTACAAGTAGAAGAGTTGGTAAGAATCTATGGAACATTTACCTGTCCCGCTCCCAAACTTAATGAACACCACTTTGCTCCATTACCTTGCCATCAATGTGATATTTTAATTTACAGGGGCGAGTAAGACTGTGTAGCTGTTTGATTTTAATTACAGATGTGAGTGTGAATGGCATGCTATTTTTTTCAGTTAAATAATAATGTTTAATTGAGTTGCTGTTTGATTCTAGTTTAAATTAATGTTTTATTTAGTAGCTGTTTGATTCAAATTTTAATTAATTATTAATTGAGTAGTTGTTTGATTCAAGTTTAAATTAATGTTTAATTAAGTTGCTGTTTGATTCGATTTTATATTAATGTTAAATTGAGTAGCTGTTTGATTCAAGTTTAAATTAATTTTTAATTGAGTAGTTGTTTGAATTAAATTAAAATTAATGTTTAATTGAGTAGCTGTTTGATTTAATTTTTAAAAAAAGAATGAATGGCTTGCTGTGTGTTTTAATTTACAGGTGTGAGTGAGACAATGTAGCTTTTTGTTTCAGTTAAAAAATAGTTTGAATGGCATGTTGTTTGTTTTGGTTTAAAAAAAGTTTGAATGCCATGTTGTTGGTTTTGGTTTTAAAAAAAGTTTGAATGGCATGTTGTTTGTATAAACATACATTCGCGATCTGGAAAAAAAACTAACTAAAATAGTCGAATAGGTCATGATGGGTCCGCCCGGCGACGACGGATGTACTTGAATCGGTTTCATCAGCAAAACTTGGATCTGCCAGTTTCAATTATTGAGGTATATTGATTTTAAAAAAATTACATTTATTAGCAATCCTGAAAAGGCATAGCACGGTCGTGTCTGTCAGGACTGGTTTGGCAGGCGGAGAATGCAATTGCATACACTGTTGCTTTCGTGGGCTTTGGACCTGCCAGTTTCGAGTGTTGAGGTAATTTAGAAAAATATGATTGATTATATATAAAACTTTAATACCTATTAGTTTAAAGTTATAAAAAGTTGAATTTTTAACAGTACACTGTTGTACTGTACCCTTTTAGTGATTGTGTACATATGAAACTTTGTGTAATAAAAGGTTAAAATTATTTAAAAATGTTAATAAATATTCTCTTTAAAATAAATAAAAAATAATCCTTCGCGAATTGTGTGTATTTAAAAAGGGACGAGAAAAAGGCGAAATACTTTAATTTTTTGGATATGTAATAGGAAACATTTAGTTATAATTACTTTTGGTACATGGATACACCATGGGAAACAAATGGGGTCTTTTACCATATATTCCATTTTAGGTTTGGATACACTATAGGAAATAATTGGGTGTAGGTCGAAATTTGCCCCCGACTCGGCTGGATACTCAATTCGAAACAAGTGGGGTGTGGCACCTATTCCCCCCCCCCTTTCCTGCTTGGATTCGCAATGTCGCCCTTTTCGGCCCGGCACATTTTGTCACCTGGACATTCAATGGGAAACTTTTGGTAAAAACCAGCTTTTTCAAGGTCCACTGGATACGCAGGGTGAAACTTTGTATTTTATGTGGGCTTTTTCCAGGTTGTGGTTGGACACGTAATTGATGGTTTTTGTCTCGACTTTTTTACCATTGGATACACAATACAATGGTTTTTGAGCGCTTTAGATACGCAATACGGAAAATTCACCGGTCTTTTGGATTTTTTGCCACAGATCCCTGGTGAACCTTTCGAGTTCCGGCCAAATGCAGGAGGAAACAGACATGGAGGATGTGGAGGAAATGGACGAGATGCATTTGGTTATAGATAATGTGTCATCGACCTCTTTAGTCCCTGGACCATCAACTTCTTTGCACGAATCTATGTATTTATTATAATTATTTTATTATGTGATTGTAATTATTATATTTCAGAATAATATTTTTTTTGCTAAATGTACTGTACAAAGATCGCAAAGGCACAGATCTACAATAGTTTCCCACCAGTCGAGACCACAAACAACTTCTGATGTCCAGCAACAGAGAGGCAAAAAGTGAAAATCAGCACCCGACACACTCATGCGAAGCAAAAACAAGCACACCGAGTAAGCATTCGAGACAAATACCAACAACACAGATGTCTCCCAACATCGAAGAAAGAATCTTAAACTAACCAACAAGATGACTGATATTTCTCGTCATGAATTATAGCGAGAAACAACCCAAAATACTCGTTATAGTCTTAGAAAAACAAATCAAAGATCGTATCAAAAATATGATTCTCATTTTGTATTATAATTAACCTCTATATGTTGTTTATTCACAAAAAAATAAAATAAAATAAAATAGATTATTTTATTTTTTATAGTTTTGTTATATATATATATATATACATACATACATACATTATTTACATTCTTGTTAAAATTTGACAATTTTCATGGTGGAGATGTAGTTTTATATTTCCACCCAACCACCCTCCTCGTTCAATTATATTATAGATGTGTCAAAATTGTTGTGTTTTTTTTTCCAATTGTATATACAGGGTGGAATTACAATAATTAAACTAACTATGAGTAGACCCAATCCCATGTAGAGTTGTTTATTTACTTTATTCATAGTTCTTATCTATATATTGGCAAACGATAATAAAAAACTGAAAATTAAATAGAGCGATTTTCGGTTGAATAGCTGTCCATCGGGTGCCATAACGACCGAGCTCGGATTGCAAATGATTGTGGGCAAACCATAATATACTTGCTGCATCGATGTTTGAATGGCGTTTTCGTCGTATTTTACCGACAGGTAAGTGAGGAATACAGCATTATTTCTGAAATTTGAGAATAAATGAAGGTATTGATAAGAGGTGCCATAGATTTACATATTGTTTGGGGATCGTTTGTGTTTGGAACGCCCTCTCATTATGTCTCTACATCAGGCAATACATCTTCCCGGTAATTTTAAAAAAAGAAATTAATTTTTGTCGCATGATTGAATATCTTTTTGTAATAGTGTCGTACAGAACCACCTCTATTCCTTAACTTCTCAATATGAAATAATGGGGAATTATCTTTGTATGGTAATTTTGTCAACTGTTTAATATTTTCGTTTTCTGCCTGTTGTTCTTCTCTCAAAAATGTTTTATAATTATCGCGAGTGAGGTGCGGGCCCAAACAATTTTGTTGGATAGTATATGAACTAAGATATAAAATTTTTAAACAATGGGTTAATTATTAAATTTTAAATTTTATTTCAGAAGCGAGTTTATCATGTTCAGTCATTAACAAATACATATTTATGCCTTTTAACCTCAATACAGAATAGTAAAAATATTTATTATTTATAATGACTGTTAGATGTAAAATGTCCAAGTACAGCAGCGTATTTATTTTTATAAATTCAACCAATACCATAAATTCAGAATGTATCATGTAATGTGTTCCTGACATCCATGTATCCCTTATGCCCATTTGTCCCATCGCAGACACATTAACCACACAGCAATACTCGACCGATCAACATTAG
The DNA here is from genome assembly GCA_029891345.1 of Dryococelus australis. Taxonomy (NCBI): domain Eukaryota; kingdom Metazoa; phylum Arthropoda; class Insecta; order Phasmatodea; family Phasmatidae; genus Dryococelus; species Dryococelus australis. The sequence goes on from CM057009.1 coordinate 128,250,425, forward strand.
GTCGTGGGTCTCGATCAGTGCAGGTCGACAAGAACGACACTTACACTTCTCTTGCTGCCCTGTAACTCGTTTGCTGCGGGTCATAATATTTAACATTCATCACAAGAGGTTACTATCTTGATGAATGGATATGTGGCCTAAACGATTGTGTCCTGTGAAGTCACGAGAGTTAGATGCACCAGCCATTGGAGGGAACACTGGGATAAGCAGAGCAGCTTATTCCCACAGCTTTCCGATGTGCGCGATGTCAACGGCCCCCATGGCCAAATCCAGAGTGCAATGTGTCTCCAAATAGTGCCAAAAGACGGGGAATCACATTCCCGCATTCTTAGGCATTTTAGCTGTAATTGCACCACAATTAACTAGGGAAATCACCCACTCCAGTATAGAGAGTAAATAACATACCATAGAAGGCAGCGCCTAACTCCACCCATATTGAAGAAATCCATGTGTCGTCACATCCATACACATTCCTGTAATTAAAATCAATACGAAACATGCCGATTTTAATATGTTAATTATACGAGTGTACATGTAATTATCTATCGAGAATCAGCCACCTGAGGGATAATTTCATTTAATGTCACCCTTCAAGTACGGTGTAATACTCGTGACATCACATTATTAGCTATATCTGGGCTCCGGCATTCACGAGTATGTTACCAATGTATTTTAGTTTAGTAATCACAATGATGTACAATGTCAGTTTCATTTACCATGTTAATTAGGAAGTTTCGTTTTTTCATGCATTCATTTCGGCGCTGGATTCGCTGAACATGCGGCGAAGTCGATGCCATGTTGTTAGTAAGACTTCAGTACTCCGGACAACCAGTAGGGGAGATGGTAAGCTCCGCGTACCCCCCTCAGCAACTCATTCTACGCTGCATTTTCTTTCATCGCAATAGTTAACATAATTCAGGAACATTTAAGTACTTTTATTTAGCCAAGGGGAGGTCTCCCTGCATCCTGAAGTAGCATACCACGACTTCACGTGCGAGACGTGTTTTTATGTAACTCTAACTTAAGGCATACACCTTACTTTCCACAGTAGTGACCACCAGCAGGTCCAGAGTGCCGGTTCCGCTTAACCAAGGGTAAACATTTTCATGTGCAGCAACATTTAATTGTACCTTTGCGGTAATAAAACAGTCATACCATAATTATACATGCTTTATTGTATTAACTCTCCAGAATCTATCTGTTTCTACGCCCTTATAGCAGCATCAACTTTAAAGAGTCTTTCAGTGAATGTTTTGTATTTACGGGCCTGCCTCCCTCAAGCAGAGTAAATTCAGTGATATTATAGGCGTGCGAAGTGGCCGACAGCTTCGCCCCAAAGGAAATATTTTAGATTCAATATAATTTAACTGACAATTAAATTAGCTCTCCTTCAAATTGACAGCGTACCCAGAGTCGCCATAGGCCATAGCCTGTACGAACCCATTCAACATCGTTCACTCTACCGAACGTGGCACCGGGCACATCACCAGTTCTTGTTCTCCACTTGCTCCCAGGAGGGACACGAACACATCCCAGCACCTCTTGAGACACAACGCATCACATTTTTCTATTTAATTTTCTCTGTACTTTTAACTTTAACAACTCTCTAATCGCAAAGATAAAATCACAAGTTATAATTATTTTTTTCATAACATAATATTAATTTCCTTAATTACCAGCATCTTCAGCTCCTGAATTAGTAGCACCTCCGAAATATGTACTCGCACCAAATTGTGTATTCACCAAGCCTTTGATTTTATTTTTAAATTTACATAAAAATAAACCTTAAAATTCCAATTAATAAAATTGATTCAATAATGGTAACTGCATATATTTGCTGTTTTTATTAATTGTCTTATATACAAATACAACATGTAAAAAAAGTTTCACAAAGGGTTGGGAAAAGTAGGATAAAAAGGATAAAGACAGAAAATCACAACATGTTAGGAAAAAATATATACATTGGTGTATTTACAATAGTTATAAAAAAGTATTTACACTTGAATAAATTTCAATTTATTCTTGTTTTTTGTTCTGGATAAGATAACATAAATTTCTTCTAGCATACAACCCAGTACAATTGCATAAATGTAATTATAAATTGTTAATCCTATACTGCTCTGAACTCTGTATTTCCATATGTCATTTGAAGGGGGAAACCATATAACAAGAGTTTACACTTTTTAGTAACTTCACATGTATGTTGAAAGGCAAATTTATCTATAGTATAGATATTCATCTTGAAGAAACATTTTGGTATCAGAAAGGGGTTGTATTTTTTCCTCGTCACCCATGAGTATTTCGTCTCCAACATGTCCCAAATAATATAAAACTCCACCGATGCATACTCCATGACTTTGAATTAAACTGCGGTAGGGAACACTGACGATTAGTGACAGGTAGGCGGGTTTGAATTTTTCATTCTTATCTGCTATCAATATTTTTTATCATTTGAAAAGAAAATTGGAGTGAACTGGGACGATTCTTGAAAATAATCTGTTTGTCCATCTCAGTCACATCAAGCTGGCAGCTACATTCCTTTTGAATTTTTTTATTTGAGGGAGAAAAGCAATCGACACACTTGAGTTGAAATAGTGTGCTTCGATGTTTGTAAAGGCAAAGAAAAGAAATCCAGGAAACTTTACCAAGTTTTCCTGTGCCCAGTTCAAAATCTCTTTTGCATTGAGTACCAAACATGAAGCTGTTTTGATTTTTGGCTCAATCACAGTTGCCAACAACTCTACCAGATACTCAAAATCCAGAGTGAAACAACTCATGTTACTATTGTGTACGCCGAAATGGCAGGCAAGCAGTTTCTTCCAGTTCGGAGCGGTATTTAGAGTTGTCAGAAATTCCTGGTATGTAAAATCCATGTTCCTAAACTGTGTGGTTAGGGAAAAATTATCGCAGCTTAGTTCGCGAATAAGCGATATGTCATTGGGTCTGTTTCTCATAAACGGCTTTACCTGATACTGATCGCCACAAAATAGAATCAACAGTTTACTAAAGGTGTGCTTCACGATTTGGAAAAATTCTATTATAAATATTCCTAGACATTCTCTGATCATACTGTATTCGTCAACAAACAAAACAATGGGTGCATCGAAGGAAATTGAAAAGTCGTTGTTACATTCCACAATAAACTAAGCCGTGTTGTATCCGAGATCGGAAAACTTGCTCAATTGTTGTATCACTGTAGATATTTTGTCAAGATCAATCAGTGGCCAGAGCTGTATGAATTTCAAATATTCGTAGTAACTGAATTTAGTCAACCTAATTAGGAGACAAATATTTCGCAATAGGCTGTGTTGTGGGGTCGTGTAAGACACTCTGTATTTTTTCTTCGAGGAAAATATGCAATAATGTAGATTTCCCACTGCTGGCAGGACCATTTAACGGCATGTATTTAAGTGTAGCCAACTCACCATCATTTTCGTAGAGCCATGTAAATAAAGATGTTTCTACAACTTCGGTTCGGAATTTGATGAATATACAATGGTAATTAACTTATCCTCGAGATTTTCACACATAATTTGTTGCGCCTATAAACACATTTCATTACTGCTCAACACATCTCTAAAACACATAAACTCCAGTATCGTTTAGCTGGAAGGCCATGATTCACTCGTAATTTATACTTGACAATTTTTCCAAAGGTATTGATCGGTGAAATGGTTTTTTTTTTTATGTTTGCTGAGGAGATTTCCGAGGAAGAGCTAAAAAAATAAAGGGACCATTGTGATATTTTAAACCTTTCGCCATGGATGTTGCTGGTGTAGTAAACAAAATTACTTACAAACTGAACCCTTCATAGTAGTTTTTCTTGGCCATAAAAATAAAAACCAAAATTTTTTTTTACTTCGATATAGTGTAAATAAATAGGTTATGTATTGCAAATAAAGTAATGTATTATTATTTTTTGGTATATAAGACTCTAAATTAAAATATGGGAAGTTCACAAAGTTTTCAAAACAATAAAAATTTAGGTGGTGTCAATTTAAAAAAAAACTTTTACAATTTCAGAAGGTCTAAACAATGAAAGTTCGAAACATTTTTTCTTACCAACACGATAAAATTAACCGATTATACAACCTTCATTTACAGTTTACAAAATTTACCATCATTGAATGACTATACTTTTTTTCTAAACTTTGAAACAAAACTTCCAGATATTTGATATCGAGAAGAGGCGGGAAATGCCTCTCGGCAGGATACATATTAAACAAAACATTTTGATTATATCACAATATTTACGCAATTTGGAAACTAATCATGCGACTTTTAAAATGTTCGCACATTGGCCTATTGGCAAACGACCCACACTACATTATTTGTGCATTAAACCAAAATTGCGCTGAACAATCTGATTTTTTATATAATGTGGATACAGTTTCTTTCGAGAATATTATCAACTTGGGAGAAATCGAATCAGAAAATAGACAAATATTTCTAAATTAACCCAAATTAAAGTCACTTAATGTTTCGCAACCTCGTTCGAGATTTAATAATTCCGATATATTGGATGGATACAAGAATTACATAACGGTTGCCCAATCGAATTCATTTAAAGACCTTGCCGAAATAATTAATAGTTTTGACAAAGTACTCGATACTAGTAAAACTGGATTCGTAATACTTGCGAAAAACTTACAACCTCGCGAGACTGTATATTTAACCAGGTTGGCTCTAAATAGGGTAATTGTGAAAAATACGATTTTGAAGGACATATAGTTTTCGTGATGAACTACACGGACGTAAATAATTCGATTATTAAATTTTAAAACGAGATCACTGTACAATTATTGCTGTCCACCATCAGTCAAATCGATAGTGATTTTACCTATGGGTTGGATGCTCATTCTATGGCGGTGGTCAAGTCGTGTATCAAGGGTAAAATTCGAACACCAAATATCATAAAATTTACTAAAGAAGCGATTGTGGCGAAAACGTTAGAGTACACGAATAAAGAGATTCGTTTACAACCCAATACTGAATTGGGAAAATTGTCAATTTCCGTTCTCGATGAAGACAATGACTGGTTGGCAACACAAATCATCAATAATTTGCAACACCTATCAAACAAGCATTTGCTGTTTTTCAAATGCACGACTCAGTTTTATTAATCCGATACTAATTTGAAAAACCTTTCCATCGAGTATTTCGAGCTACAAAATAATTTCGTTTTCGTCATGCCGAGTAACTTAAAGAATAGTGTAGATGTGACACCAAATAACGATTTGATCAAAGTAGTGATCGATAGTTCTACATCGCTAGCATGCAGCGCAGCTCATATTCCCATACACGATAAGTTAAAAGAAGAACACGTAATTGTTTATGTTCCATACATTAACAATTCGTACATTTATCCCTCTCATAGTTATACTATACATTCTTCTTTGAAATTCCAAAATTACAATCAAATATAAAATACGAAAACTGCCATGGTGAATGACGAAATTGAATATACTAGTTTAAATACTAATAAATACCAGTATTTTGCTTTTATTCGATTCACTTCAGAATTTTTAATAGGAGAGGCGATGTAATTGATCAACAAGTACAACATTACCTTTTTGTTTCAAGTCGAAAGCAATTCAGTATCTCTGATGGACAATTCCAAGATCAAAAAGTACATTTCAAATGCACAATATCAGCACGAAATGTTTGTTATTTCAAACACCCATCATTTTATGATATGCCATCCAAAAAATATGTCTGTTACTAAGCGACAAAATGATGATTAAAGTTTCCAGTTTTCCTATGCGTCATCATCGTCCTCCTCCTCTTCCTCTACTCCTTCCACTGATACATTCGTGATTGTTTTTTTTTTTTTTTTTTCAAATTAATTTTAAACAAGGCAAATATTTTGGATTTGGATTGAAGAACGGCTAATGTTATCTTTTTGCTCGAACCAAATAAGTATGAGCAAAATAGTCAAGAGGGAGTGTTTGAATCCTCGGGGAAGCTGTTTAGTGCCCAGTAGATTTGAATTGCCATATAGTAAACAACCATGAATTAAGGTTGGTGGATCGTAGGAAGGTTCGTGTAATAGCTATCAATTAAATGCGAAGTTCGTTAAACTTGAATGATAAGTTAATCAATTACTTTGCGACACTTACGCGTTTTATAATTTCCATATTTTTTTCGAAATGTTTCCAAACAATTTGTTTGCATTTTGGTGACGAATTTGGCCACGTTTAAAAGCCAATTGACCAAATACACGCCTACTTTTGTTATGACGACTAGGCTAAACGATCATTTTCAGGAAAACCAACTAAATAAACTAATTACAGGTGTTTCGAATAAAAGTGCACCACATCAAATAGTTCTATGTATCAATACATTTGTATAGGAGATTTTAACACATCCCTGCTCTACGACAACAACAAAAATGAAGTGATTGTTCAAAGGACCAAATCGAATAAAACACTACGATTTGTCATTAGTTAAAACCCAAAAAAAAAACGCGAATGCCAACAACAATGATGATTTTATGGTCTCGGCATCTTTTTACAAACCTTCGGTGAACGAACAATTTCCATCAAATGCCGAATATATGTATAGTGCGATTGATGGTCGACATTATGTCGTAAACCTCTCATCCTTTGTTGGTATTCCAGGGATTTCTGCCATTTACAAGGATAAAGATCCGGGAGAAATAACCATTGACAACACGCGTGACAATCATGAGAATTATTTCCATCGAATAGTACTATTCAAAGCAATTTGATCTGATATGTATTATTTGAGCAAGTACTTGGAAGCCATTCCCGATGGAAAACACACACTAGTCGTCAAGATTATCGACTCATTTACAGGAGATAGAAATACCATTAAAAAAAACTAGCCAATTTGTTTAACGAAAATAATGGTTTCCAAGTCGTTGAAAATATTCAGAGAAACCTTGCCATAATTTCAAACGCTTCCCCTGGAGTTATAGAAGATCGTTTGCAATTCGAGGATGGTGCAAACACCAACATTTTATTTTACAAACACTCTAGCACGTTCAAAGACAAATTGGTTTTACATACTGAAAACTTGAAATTTACTGCGGAATCGTATATAGATATTTTACAATATATCGAAGAGAATTGCGAGTTGTTTAAGTTTAATACCCCAAATCCCCATAACAATAACCACCGTGGGGATGTGGCGTACATATTTTGTGGGGATGAACAAAATTTGAATCAGTTTAATTTATAGCTGAATACAGATAATACGATTATGATTTACTTTATACGTGAAATTTCGATAGCTTCCTTCAATACCATATTGCGATTTATGAAACGTTATCCAACTGCTTTCTATAACAAGGTCTTGATTGCCAGCATTACCGATATCAAGAAATATAAATTAAATGCATATTACGACGAAATCCATCATTGTGATAAAATGTTGAATTATTTATGCGTATCTGGTTCAAGTAAAATAGTTAAAGATATTGAGAGAGGAAATAGTTCAGATTGTATTACATCACAGGTTTTTATGGCATAAATGATAAAATTACGGTGTATGTGAATTCGACAAAGAATTCCATACTACCTGCCGGTGAAAACATTATTTCTATATCGCATACAAGATTATGCGGTACAGATAGGCTCGAATGTTTAAAACGATATACTATTTTAACCACAAAATACAAAATCAAATATTCTTCGAATTCATATACAACTACTAATCTCGGCCCATCCAACCAAGAGTTGATCCTGGTGGCGAAAACCTGTCAGACGTGTGTTTGTTACAATTTCTTCAAACCATTTCCCAATTTTAATATCGTAGACCATCTATATGTTGGGAGTCTGAGGAATATGAACCACCTTTAGGAATTCCTTGTGTAAATATTTGTGCACAATATAACAGTTCTACAGTGTGTGTGTGTTTTCTAAATCGAAATACGACAATAAAGATATTCGCCCGAACCTATGTTTTAATTTGAAAGGAAGAAATCCAATACGAATAAAAGAAGAGGAAACTCGAATAGAAAAACTTAAAAAAAAAACACCTTTGTATCTGTTGGGTATTTTAGCATCCCGTATAAGTATGTAGATAATGAAAATAAAATTTACTACAAAATTATTATCCATCGAACTGGGATAAAAAATTATTACGACCACCCACTACACATCAAATTACACGTATATGAAAATGACAAAAATTAAAAATATATTTTACTTATTATAAATAACAAATCTCATTATAAAAATTTCAGGTAAAAGTAAACAGTCATTTTGAACTTTTTGATAAGGTGGTAAGTTAAGTTGTGCTCAAAGGCACTCAATAACAGTAAGACATGGCTGCTGCTGAGATATAAGAAGCTGCTGAAAAAAGTTATAATTTTTTTTCAACAATTTGATTGAAAATGCAAATGTTTCGAAAACTGAAACTATTATTGCTACTATTGCTACTTTAAACACTAAAGACGAATGTAAAGAAAAGGTAGAATTGGGGAACGAAAATTTACAAAACAACATCTTCAATTGGCAAAACTTTTTAAAATATATGATTATACCGGCCCTCATGACTATCGTGTTTATGCAAATAACGCATATAACAACAATTATAAAAATCATAATTATATTGATATTTTTAGCACACCTTGCAGTCATTTATGTACGTCATTATCGAACAAAAAAATAGGAAAAAGAATCTTTTTAATTTTTTTTACTTTCTCTCTCTCTCTCTTTCTCTCTCTCTCTCTCTCTCTCTCTCTCTCTCTCTCTCTTTTGGTATACATAGGGCGGTATTAAGAGTGTTGTAACAAACTTGTAGTTTGTGTAAGTAAAGAAACGCATCAAAGCGCTTCAGATGGCTACGAAAACAAACGTCAACATTATCGCAGAGTCGACCAAAATGACTTATAACAAAGTCAGAAATAATGGAGACGATGAATCAGTTGCCCTTTTTGTCGATAGGCTGACGAAAAATATTTTATTGTGCAAAGAAGATGGATATTTCTTTATCTTCATCAAGAAAGGTACGAAAAAAACTATATAGGTATGTGTTAATACAGTTTGTCAGATTTTCAAATTAGCCAAGGATCGACAATTACATCACACAAAGTTCTCACCTGATGAACTCTATAACTTGTTACCTCTACCCATGTGGGACTAAGAATAACGGCCGATTAAGAAACTCTCTCTAATTATCTATTATAAATTTTGATAAAAGGTAGACATTTATATAAAATTTGCCATTACTAATAAAATAACTAAAACAATAAATAAATGTATTGTTTTATTGGTGAAAAATGCAGTTATTCCGAGATTAGGATCGAAACCCCCAGCAAATACAGTCCTCTATCCATCATGTTTATTCGAGTGTTCATTTTAGATGTATAGAGTGTAAAATCCATAACTTGATCTGGATTTTCTGCACTAAAAGTTTTCATTTCATTTGACAACATCGTATCATCATCATTGATGCCCAAATTGTTCCAATCGATACGAGATCCATTCGAGTTGACTTTAAGGGTTAGTAGGTATTGTAAACGAAATCACAATAGGGTTTTAAAACCGTCATCTTTTACTACTTTAGTAGGATGAATACCCGTAATAGGTGGGTTAAATATGGCATATTTTTGAAAAGGCTGCTAATTTACTGGTGTCAGCATAATTATTGATAGAGGATGGTTGAATGGAAACATGATTCGCTAAATCGACAATTCCATGCGCATTCTTCCACATCATCAAGAACATGATCGGTGTATATTCCATCGTTCGAAAACCCCAAATCTTTTATTATAATTCCAATTCCAGCTTTGATATATCATTTACATAATCTTGACCTTGTAAGTTTTGCAAGTTGAATGGATCTAATATGATCAACCACACATCGGCGACTGCAGTACTGATTAATACAACATCAAGAACGGGCACCCAAGAAAGAGTAACTGCAACAATTTCTCTAACAATGAATCCCACCATTTTCAAAGCAGTTGATATCACTGGTCTTGTAACAAATTCTATCATCAAGGATCTGAATAAATAAATTCCCAACTGACGATTCAATATCTTTGCAACCGTTTCGATCATTGTGGGTCCGATGTGTTTGACTAGGGTCTTGAGAACCATATTCAGACCGACTTCAGAGAATAATTGCAGCAGGAATTTGTTACTACCTAATCCTTGGATGCAAGAGATTATAATATCGGCAGTTATGTCCGAAATATCTTCTGTATTGGATAAATCATCGAGATATTTGTTCGGAAAACCACCCATTAAACCGAGCATTGATATTCGTCGATTTGACATTTACTGTTATTTGTATATTTCAAGTCGTATGGCACCGAATCGGCTTGTGGTCCGATTCGAACCCGAGTATCTTTATCGGAAGCTATGGATTCGACATCGCGGGTCAGTATCAAAGGCTCCACAAGCCTACCCCTTCACCCATGCTCTGCGGTCCAAAATAAATGTCTCAGTGTTTTTTTCTGTGATGCCCATGTCGCTGAGTTCAATGTCTAGATTTATGTAGAATGCCTCGTGATTGACGACGTTATTCCATTCCGCGACGTAAGTGGGCATTTGTCCTGTTGGTAGTACTTTTGGGCCCTTCACATCGTACTTATTGATTCCATGAGCTAATTCCGCTAAGCTGTATTCGATAATTCTGTACAAGTAATTCCCAATGGAAAAACCTATAATTTTATCATCTAAATTGTCTGTGCATTCGTCACCCTCCAGATAGATGACAAAATTATCGCAATAATACCAGTTTAGACGAAAGTGTATTGTTTCATCACCCATCTCTGTCACATAAGGGGAAGAATCAACATCAAAACCAGCTCCTATCGTGTTTATATGCGGAATAATCGTGCCTTCTTTTACGCACCAATAATCGTCTATTCCCAATAGGTAGGCTTCCTGATGAACCAAAATACATGCATCGCAGCAGTCGCTCCAATAGTTATTTGATACGCGATATTTTGAGTTTAGGGATATTTGGTTGGAAAACATGCTCCTTGGCACGCAATCACATCTGAATTACCATTCTTGAATATATTAGGAAGATCTCGAGGTGTGCATGTTTTACCCCATGGATAATGCAGATTGCATCGAGATGCATCGCAAAATCGTTTTCCACCTTTAAGATGAACCTTATAGCAATAATCAAAAAAATCTAAGTTTGCCTTTTGTAACTCTACATCTTGACGAATTTCTACATATACATGAGAAAATATTTGCCGCACTCGCAGCAAGTATTCTTTATAAGTTAATATTTTTTGTCTTTCAAAAACATTTCTCAAGGCATTTGAATAATCTAAGTTTGTTGATCTGGTGAATATGGACATTTTACACATTTTTTTAGGTATATAAGTAAATAACAAAAATGCAATCACAGAGTCAACCTCAAGTTTAGGGTAGTTCTAACGTACTTTCGAATCTCAATACACATTCATAAAATCATACCATTAATCTCAATCAATCAAATGAAATTAATCGATATTATCCACTCATTTATGTTCATCAAAAACTTAACCTCAGTAATGGTTGTAACAGTTCTGTCGACATGGAACTGACACACATTTGTTTCTTGAATAACGAACGATGCGGTGCAAACACACCCGCTAGCGAACAGTTGTTGAGTGGTGGATTGTGCGAGACTCACATGTCAGTTTCCTACAATATTGATTATAATTTATTTCGAAAATACAACAAGGCGATATAAAGCCCCATCTCAAATGTCCCTTTATCCCATCCTTGTTGGGCAATCGTTGAAAACCTCGGCTAAAACGTTCATGAATCTATTCTCCAACAACAACCATAAATTTATCGATTCGTCGAAATTGGCCACTTTATTTGTGTACTCTACATATCACAAAAACATCACTAGTACCGATAAACTCAAACTTTTTACCAAACATGTGATCGATCACGGACAAACGTGGGCTTCTGTTTTGGATCTAGCGTGTATTGAGAAGGCCAAAGTGAATATGTTTATCGACCAGGAATATCTAGATATGGATATGTTCAAACAAAATAAATGGATCCATGGCATAATTACCTCTTTGTCATACATAGAAGTCGCTATGAAGGATGGCAAAAAATGATACAGTACGTGGTTACTTTGGCACAGTTTCCCATATTTGACATTTTAACAATCGTAAGCTACCTCCCCTCATGCAACATCGACGTCAATGTGCTCGGATACGTGGCAAACATTGTAATTTTCAACTCAAACTTGGTTTACAGTATGTGATTTGTACTCAGGCACAATTTGGGCAACATGAAAAATGTGTAGTTGGACAATTGGTATCCAAAAGACGTCCATGTCATCATTAATTCCAAACAATTCCATCAAAACATTAATTTTTTGCATTGGAACTACATGGGGGTGGAGCGAGTAAAAATACCAATCGTCAAAAGAAAAATCAACCTATGTTCCGAATACATCCCAACACATGTAATCTCGTAAAAAAATATTTTAAAAAACTATATGTCATATAAATGTTTTTAAAAAATTACAATTTTCAAAATGAAATGAGCTCGTCCAATTTTGTCATAATGGCACAAGTCCAATATTTTCGTATAAATCAAACTTGACATTACCAGAAAGCATCTTTTGTATTGGTAAATTCCACATTCTTTTTCAACAGCAGAAACAGTTGAAGTAGCTGCTTATTTGCTGTCGGCAAACACTTGTACCTTTCTGTTGATGAATAGACTCGCTGGAGAATATTGTAAATGGCCCCATTGCACCTGTTCATCTGCAAGTAGTTAATCGACAAATGGTCGATTTTCATCAAACCGATGCTCCGAATCGCTGTCCATTATCAATTCGAATGCAGATTTGATTCAGATTCTTCCCATCACCTAATCCACAAATGTCTTGAATGGCATACCTTGGAAATTATTCAAGTTGAATATACCTTCAAACACAAGCACCTTGATGAAACCAAACCAGTATCGAATCTTTGAGCATAAATAATTCAATTTCACTTTAGGATTCAACATATAATTCAAGGCAAACATCGAGTTGAAATTGTACAAGTGACCGGTAAAAGAATTGTTTTTCATATCCGCGATATTGCATTCGTCCAACGGCATCCAGTACCCTTTAGCAATCAGTTTGGAAATCAGTTTGTCGATCCTACATGATCCTCATGGCCAGGTTCACATCTGCGACTAGGGAATATACATGATTGAATGAAACGATGACATTTTTTCGAAACGACACAAATATCCCATATATTCTGAGGATATCGTGGAGGTGTCAATGTTCTTCGATACGGGTCTGACGACGAGCCTAAATAAATCTCGATCGCCTATCTGAGGAGTCAATGGTTTAAGGTTCATGTTTGTAATATTTGTTCTTTTTTCATTTTGTACGTATTCGTCATGGAAACAAGCTTGCACCAATTGCCAGTTGCAACAATCTTTTTTGCCTGTTCTTCATTATTGTTGAATGCATACAAGACGAGCCGAATCAACAACATTGATGGGAAGAAAATTAGTTTTTTGGAGAAACTATCAATGGACTGGAAATGGCCGACAACTTTTTAGTTGATGATCATAGACAATGTATTTGTCATCCACTTTAAAAGGGTGTAATGTACTCAAAACGAGATCTTTTCAATGTTTTTGCCTTCAGGATTACAGTGAACAAACACATACAGTTCTTTACTCATGGGCAAAATCAAATCGAAACAATGTCCTTAACGTTTTTTGTTAACTGTATTTGTTTATGTAAAAAAAAGGGTGACTGCATGTTCGACTCACTAGAATGTGCGCTAATTCGCGATTATTCGTCAATATATAGGAAACCCAACACAAACGACCATTTTCGACCAATAAACATGAATTAGGGAATTTATCATCGAATAATCGTCCATGTTTAATTTACTGATTTTAGAATCTTTCACCATACAGTATTCCATCACACATTCGCACAACAATGGGGGTTGTGGTGGTGAAGATGATGATGCAGGTGATGATGCCATTCCGATGCCATCACAATATTCACAATAATAATGAAGTAATCTCAAATTCAAAACAGATTCCAGCATTACTGGGAATATATTGCAGATATTACAATCCTTTATGTTTATACAAGACATATAGTTCAAGTTGTGATAATGTCACAAGTGCAACTTAATGTGATTGAAACAAGAACACTGTGAAATACTGCAGATGCCAATCAGTTTGCATTTGAGAATTTTATTTTTAAGACAAAGCTGAATAGTCACATTATGTTTACAAGCCAAGTATTCTATACAGTCGTTGAACTGATTCAAGTAATAGCAAAAGAATAATTCCCCGTGCATGGTCGTAGAAGAATTTGAATTTTTTTTTTAAGGGAGGTGGTGTATCTATATATATATATATCAAGTTTTTTTCAAGAGTAAAATAAAAGAAAGCTTTATTCGAGAAAGTATTTGGTTTTTTTCAAGAGTAAAATTAAAAAAAATTGTTTTACTGTATATATACGGACTGTTGTTTGTGTATCACTCAGTGCTGACAATGATGGGTTTCAACAGCGCTTTCTTAGTGGGTTCTGAGGCATTGGACGCCTATAAATCCCAGCCTGCATACATTCGAACCTACCATAGGAACCAAAGCAAGTTTCCCACACTTACTTTGAAACTTATAGCTGATACTGGTTACAGTGATACTCACTTGATAATTTCCATACTGATGAAGGGTATATCAGGAAATAACTGTGTTCACGACAAAGTAGTGGATTTGTGGATGAAGATGTTCAAGTCCGTCGGGTCTACATCTTCAATGATGATAGTGAATACGAGATGGAAGAACTGCATGGAAAATGCACCCTGGATCTCGAATCAATTGTGCCATCAGAATGCAACGCCATCAGACTCCTCGTTTTTGTTCACAACAAAAATTGGTGTTATCCCTTTTTGATAAAAGATGTCCAATTTACACCAGAAGAAAATGAAGAAATTAAAAACTCTTATATATTAAAACCTCGTTACAATTAATTCCAGGAACTATTGCCCAGACAATGTTTGAAAAGACCAACATGCACTGAAAATTATAATATTTATCCTGTCAGGTGCACTTGCTCTCAGATTTTTGGAATTACTTTGTAAATAATAAAAATAATTTGAAAAATTTTGTATTTTTTTACCTAGCATATTCACAAATGAACTTTTGCTGAAATTAGAGGATTTAACCATGATTGGTAATTATCGTACAAAACCAACAACAGTTCGTATTTGTCTTCCGAATTTAAGTCTTGGCCAATCAACATACCTATTTTAATTGGGAATTAAGACAATGTCGATGCGACTATCAGATTGTGTAGTTTTGTGAGAAATAAAACTTGTGTTTTTACCACTTCGATATTAAATATTTTATACAAATATTGCTTAACATCATAATGATTTTTCAACAACTTAATGGGCGAGCTAATGGTATGTTCGAGAGCATTTTCCACATCATTTTCTATATCATTGTAGTGGTAAAACCATAGATTTACATTTGCAAACACGAAACTCACTTGCGTATTCAATAAAGATTTATTATTAACTCATAGTATTATTTTGTCACCACCATCCCCACCTTCACCATCATTGTTTTTTTCTTTGGTACTTTGGCCCAAATGAAAAATGATGGAGTAAACAAATCTTCTATATTGGGTTTCGAAGGGTTCTGCCCAAAACACAATGATATATGCATCTGCATTACAAACATTACCAAAGTTCCATTTTCTCGTGGTTTATCACCTATTATTGTAATAACAAAAACACTTTTGTAAAGGAAATATATTGGGAATATATCCCATTTTCATTACCGATTGTTCGACTTGCGACAAGTAAATGTCGGCAAAAGGGCATTGAATTATTAGCAAGTAAGGATGGCATTTACTCAAGTAACTCAATAGCAATAAAAGTGTATGCTAAAGATAGTTTTCACTATTTTTCAATTTTTTTTTGCAAATAAACGTGTTTTCGATCGGCATAATATTTGATCTATAAGTTGCGAACCAACCTTGGGTATCAATCGTTCTAAAATGCAGCATTAAAGTCTCTATTGGTTTGGGTTTCGGATGTGCAAAATACTGCCAAAATGATTCACATTTGATCAAATCAGATAGTAACTCTTTGGTGGTGGATGGTAGTTTACGATTGCCATCTTTGTTGTTTTCAATTTTGACCAGAAACAATCTTTGCAATATCAGACTTCATTTTGGTAGGATTCCTTTTCTCTATTAACAAAAATAAATATCTTCAAAAAAAATTAGAAAGCAATCATTTACCATGTATGCAAACTAATTAAAATTAATATTTTTGCTTCAACCTCCAGTTTGTTTCGGCATCAAGTTCTCGAATGCAAGGCATTAGAATATCCAAACTGCTTCGAGTATACATATTTGTTGAAAAGAGCCTATAGTTTTATTTGTCTTTTAGTTAATTTTCCCTACCGACATCTTTCAATGAACTGATCAAGTGATTCAAGATGTATACTTGATTTACATAAAGGTAGTCTTTAGATCCTAACAACACAATTGTTTTATTGGTTTCGTTTTTTGAATATGCTGTCATGAATTGTGCGGAAATTTATGCAAGTGGTTTTTGTTTTTTCCAATTTTTAAAAACAATGTGATTCTGTAAAACTTTTTGTTCTTTCGTGAGTTGGTGGAACTTTAGAGAATGTTTTGGTAAAACATAACCTCAGTTGTTGTTTTTTAAAGTAACCAAAGGCACTGATGGTGTAATTTTTTTGTGAGTTGAAACAGTAATGGTTGGCTTATGAAAAACGAAAATTTTTGTGGTACTTGACTTTGTTGTGGGATACGATTTCATAAGGTTTGAATTGAAATAGTTTAGTCAAAACCGATAAATCACATCATCCCTTGATATCCTGGGAAAATGCGTCATCGAACTCTACTATATCATCGCAGAAAAATTCGGAATTGAGATATATGTCTGGAATGTATCGGAACTGAAATGTTTCGAGAGAGTATTGAGTAACTAATACACGATACTTGTTAACAAGATTCTCATCCAAAGTTATTGGGTAGGCGATATTTTTAGCCAGGTCATGAATAAATACTCCTGTATTTTTCGGATGAAGCATTAGTTATGTTAGATGATTGTTTCCATCGAGGCATATCAACATCGAGGGTATGAAATATGGTTTGAATTCACATTTGTTGAAATATTCATCATCAAATTGTTCAATACGATTTTTGTGCTCATATTGAGGTAAAATTCCATATTTAGGCAATCAAGATCTTGCGAATTTAATGTCTAAATAATTTCACATTATTTAGGATTTTTTTTAGTTCTAAATGGCAGTATGCCACATTATAGAAAACAGGATCTCTTAATATTTTTAACAACAGTATTGACTAAATTATCGAAATTGTAGCACACGAATATAGGTCTTACATTCATGATTTCAGGCGATTTATCGATGGGTGGATAATTGGGTTCTTTTGTAGGAGCATGGTAGAAAAGTACCAGGTATGATAAGGATTTGGTTGCTGTGGCAAAAGGATAACTATGATTTCTTAAAAACTCTAAATCAATATGTTTATATATTCAACTTTGAAAGCATAACCAATTAGGACTTCATATGTTACATTTTTAATGGCATGTGTTTCACTAACTAGATAATCAGGTCTAATTGGTACAAAATCAATTAAATCATCGTGTGTGGTCTCGAAGTATGCTCGTATTGTGCATAAAGGTCCACTGTTAGCAGGTAATTTATGCAAACAAGTTTCATTGTGTCAGATCATTGGCATTTGTTGCCTTTGAAATAAATGGACGACCAGAAAATATCTTGCAATCAGTGTACAAATTTGCAGAAATGAAAATTTGCAGATATTGACAACCACAGATCTGCAAATACCTATCATTACTGTCCGAGGTAAGCATCCATTGTCCACTATTCTTGGCCATGCAAGTTTGTTGGCATCTACCTTCCAAATGCATGCAATACCCCTCACTGGGCTCTTTTTTGGTGGTTATCTATTATAATAAGACTTGTTTTGGGATCGATGAAATTGATGTTGGTATCGAAATTATGGCACATGGATCTAAGGTATTTACAGTTTAAGCAAGCAATGAGTGATTTAGAATCGCATTTGATTAAATTATCGCTAGTACACTCATCATTTTTATTAGTAGTTGAGCGAAAAAAATCACTGAAAAATACATCTTATTCAATTCATGTGTACTTGCAATCACTATCCCCCCTCCAAAACTAAATGCTTTCAAAAATAATAATTTGATTCTTAAAATAGAAGAAACATAAACACCCTGAATATTTTACATAAGGACTATTGGATAAGTTGTGTACAAGGACCAGGGGGGATATGTTTGTTTAGTTCCACAAAATATTACTTATTGTTTTCCACAATCAGCATTCCTTCCCCACACTCTTACTTACAACAACCAATCACATCACTGCATTTCATTTCCCATCCTTTTGGTTTGGCCTATATGGAAACAAATCTGAAAAAAACACATAAATCGAGGACAAGATTTGCATGTGGAAACATCACTCCGCCACGCCACAGCAGAAGAACAAAAGACAAGTTATTTATCAAATATACCTTATAAAATATAAATATGTTATAAGTTATAGTATATATAATAAAAACTTACCTTTTCATTTTTACCAGATTCCTCTTCTACTCAAGGAGCAGAGGCATGATGTTTCCATATTCATATCTTGTCCTCGACTGGCATGTTTTTTCCATATTGTGCTAAATATAAGCCAAACTGAAATTATGGGAAGGGAGATGAAGTAAAATACTGCAATGCAATTGGTTGTTGAAAGTAAGAGCTTAAGGGGGGAGAGGAATATGTATCACTGCACATACTCACCACTGTTGTCGAAACTAAATAACAATAACTTTTCTCTGAATTAAACAATGGTGATTACAACACACTTCAACTATTCTAGAAAGTAATCAGATATAGATGCAACAAACACTTTCGCCTGACATCATGACCTAAACTAATAAATGTATGTGAATATCATGTGACATCATAATTAAATCCATTGACTGATAGGAGTGCAAACACATGACATGTCATAATCCAAACAGATGACAGGATACAAGTGTTAACCTTGTGTGATGACATAATCCAAGCTAATTATTGGATAAGTTTGTTCCCCCATTCATACTTTCAACAACCAATCATGTCGCTGCATTTCATTTCCTCTCACTCCCCCTCATTTTGGTATGTTCTGCATGGCAGCAAAATCCGAAAAAAAAAATCAGTCGATGATGGAAGCTGAACATAGAAACATTATTCATCCATTCCTAGAGCAGAAGAGGAGCAAGGAGTAATTATAATAAAATATACCTTATAAAATATTTATATTTTATAAGGTATATTTATTCAATAACTTACCTTTTCATTCTTACCAGATATCTCTTCTGCTCTGGGAGTGGAGGAATGATGTTTCCATGATCATCTCACGTCCTTGACTGATGTCTTTTTTTCCAGATTTTGCCTCCATATAGGTCAAACTGAAAGAATGGAAAGGGTGGAAAAGGAAGGGGGAGCAAAATGCAGCAATGTGATTGGTTGTTGAATGTAAGAGAGGGGGGAAATCAACAAGCAATCAGAGTACACCACTATTTTGCTTCCATACACGCTACTAAGTTTGGCCTAGGTGGGTGTGAACTCTGGAAAAAAGATGTCAGTTGAGGGCCAGAGCTGAACATAGAACCATATCCGCTCCTAGAGCAGAAAAGGAATCTGGTAAAAATAAAAAGATAAGTTATTTAATATATATACCTATAAAATATTTATATTTTGTTAGGTATATTTGTTTAATAACTTACCTTTTTATTCTTACCAGATTCCTCTTTTGCTCTGGAGTGGAGATGTTTCGACGTTCATCTCTCGCCATCAACTGGTGCCTTTTTCCAGATTTTGCAGCCATATAGGTCGAACCAAAAGGAAGGGAAGTGAGAGGAAATGAAATGCTTCAACATGATTTGTTGTTGAAGGCTGGAAAAAGGGGGGGGGGGGATATCAATCATGGAGCACTCACAAAATCACACAAAACAAATGAAACAGATTCATTTGTTTCTATAAAATAAATTAATATTCGAAGTTTGTCTTGTAAATGTAAAATTAATAGTAATGTAATTTAGTACAATGTACAGTCATAAACTTTACATTGACTTGGAACCAATACTGTGTGACATCCCGCCTATCCTACTCATCTGAAGGATTTGCCTCGAGACCTCATCACTCATACACAGTTGTTTTTTTTTTTTGTTTTTGTTTCTTGTAAATAGTATTTTTAGTTTTTAGCAATCTTTTTTTAAAATTCTTTAAATAAAAGAGGGTTATTTCCTTTAATCAGATCATAAGCTTTGTGATGTTTAGTATGAAAACAACAGTCTGGAAATATTCTTTGACCATATTGAGCAACAACAAAAGAAAAATAGTGTGCACAATTGACAAACACATTATTTTGTCGATATTGAAATTTTTATGTATTTAAAACGCAGTGATGCTTCATCATTATATTGTCAACGGAATACTATTTGTCTTTCTGATAATATTATATTTTGGCTGTTGGATGTTTACTGGTTTGATAACAATACCCATTAGTCATGAAATATTTTTTCTATCGTCAGGTCTGGTGAAGTAATTCATTTTGTTCATATATTTGCATTTGTTCTTTTTCTGCTTTGGGTTAAATGAATTAGTTTTTTAATAATATTTATTGTTATTGTAAATCTATATTGTTGAGATGAAGTGTTTTACAAAAACAAACTATGTAAACTTGTGTATGAAAATTCTACAATTATAATTATAAAGAGGTACATTTCCTTTATTCGAGTCATAATCTTTGTGGCATTTGGTACGAAATGCAAGAACAGCAACAACAATTGGGAAATATTCTTGAATGCCCTCGAAATATTAATCATGAAATTGAGTTTTCAATCCAACAGCCCATCACCCTCACAAAATTTAATCAGTTTGTGGAAAATACCGAACCTACACTGATTAAAACTTTGTACAAATTGTCATCATCATCACTGATACAAGATGAAGGAACTTGCCTGCAAAATCACTTTCATATCCTTCAATTGGCCGAAATCAAAATCCGAAGTGTAAATGAGTCTGGTCAACTGAAAAATGACTTTAGTTGGCGGGTCGAATTAAATATTTATCGGGGCGAGATCATGCCTGTAGGTTGGAGCAAAGCAGTGGAAAATGACTTCGATGTTTGTGATTTGAAGCCCATCACCTTGGAAGAAACATTGCAAATTGTTTGTTACATGTATTCAAATAGCAAGATGGAGAACCAAATTACTTTTCATCATGTATTTGATGAAACTTCTCTACTCAACACGTATCGAATCATTGTCGAAAACAAAATGTGTGATTCAATCTAAACATTCATATGCCATATTCAAGAAATATTATTCTACAAATTGATTCACAACTATTGTGGTGAATACAAGAGAGTAACCAATTTTGTCAATAGAGTCTGGCCCGATCACACGGAGAAATGATCCTTTATCGATGTGTCACCATAAGTGAACTACTGGAATATTTAGCCAATAAACTAGATGACGAGCATAGACTTGCTTTCCTCACACCCGCTTTACTTTGTCCCCCTTTCACCTGCCATTCAAGTACATAATTTAAAATTGAGTGGTTATTATGTCGCATTCGTCGAGGAATTGGAAAACAACAAAGTGTTTATTCTCATTGATGTGTTGGGTAAAATCAATGTTTTGAGTGTAAATATAAAACAGGTATTACAAATCATCAAAACCATATTCTGGAATCAATTCCTTTCATAACATTCCTCGTGGAATAACATGGCCATTTTGATCAATTTACTGGTTTGTACCATATGAACAAGGACAAATTATATGCAAACACGTTCCATCGATTGGAATACTCTCTTGTGCCAATTTCACTTCCCACCAATGACCTGTTGTATTTCCACAGTGACAAGATCGTCAAAGTAAAGAGTGAAAAAACAATCGATATGAAGTTTGAATGGAAAACTTTTTTAAAGTATTTAAAATGTAAAAAATCCCTAATCTAAAGCTCAAACAGGGAGTTTCGTTGGCCAACATGACTGTGAATTATCTCGGCCAATATGCAGTGTATAAACACCTTGTGCTAAAGTTCTTGGAAACGGAAGATGGATATATCTTTGAAGAGATGTTTCCGATTATTCTATCATAACTGACGAGAGTAAATGAAATGAAATTATTCCTGAGGTGAGCAAACTTGTGCCGTGCAAAGACATTGTGGTTTATTCATTTTTCATTTTGGATTTTAAGGTATGTTATGAGTCACGAAATTGTGTTTTGAAAATTTCGTGAAAAAAAAAAAAAAACAAGTGCCAATCCAGCAAGTGTAATTGACAAGATAATATTGAATAAATAATGTATCATAACTGTAAGACATTTTTAAAATTTCACAAAAAGTTTGGTACCCCTATATTTATAAGTCTGGGAATTATTTTGGCAGGTTTCACAATTTCATACTTTTACTCTTAAAATATGTTGTAAAGATTATTTTTCAAATGAATAAATTAGAAACATACATTGTTAATGAAAACATTTAAACATATGCTTTCACCTCAATATGACTGGCTACAAGACACCAATCGGTTTGGTAAAATGATTGAAGTTTTGGAGAAAGCGATGATTAGTATAATGAATGAAGGTTCAAAGTACTATAGATCAATGGATGTCTGAAATTGCATGAAATTTGCCATACAAACCATTCACAGCAAATTACTGAAGCCACCAACAGACTATACTTCGCTATGGAGTATAAACTGGTGTCAATTTTCAATTTCCTTTCCATGGTTTCTCATCTTTTCAAATTTTATTTGTGCATACTTATTTGATGAAATTGATGAAACTTTACAAAATCAACTGGTTAGGATGATTATAAATTATTTACCCACATCTACAATGAGTATAGTTTGGACTAGATTGGCACCAAACGCAGGTATGATGGCGGTGCCATTCTTTGGCACCCATGTTTTTATGGGTAATTTAAAAAATGAAATCGACACCAAAGCAATGCAACACGTATTATTGCAATTGAAATTCCAAGTGGTTACTTCAAACGAAGGTTTGTATCCCGATCGAGAGTACATGTTTCATGAAACTCTCTGAACTTATGGTTATATGTATTCTTCGAATCGGGATTTTGTCGATCTACAAGAATTTTTCAATATAGATTCAAATGCGGTGATTGATAAAGTGAAATGGATGTTGGAGCATATAACAATCCCATTACATTTGGCCCCATGTTTACTAGGTCGCCGAGTTTGGTATCTCGAGATAGATATGATTATGGTTTCTTTGTGATTGATTCGATAAAAGCAGGGATGGCCAAGATGGAAAGTGGATGTTGCAATTCAATGGCCAATGTTCCAAACTCTGTTTTTACATACCCAACCAAACATATAATATATAGGGTCAATTTTGGATCATGGCCCACATGTTTATGCATGCAAATTCCAATACGAAAATTCACGAAGAGTTTTGCACATATTATCCTGGAGTCATTAGCATAAACAATAAATTAGTGTCTATGTCGACCACGGCTGAAACCACGACAATGTTCATGCTGCAAAGTGTTTTTTCATGCATTGCCCATTAGGACTCTGTCATAAATATGTATAATGCTTGGACGATAATCCGTTTCCAACTAAAAGTGACTGAATTAATTTTAGTGAACGAAACAGGCTACACCATCGTCAATAAAGTACAGTCTAATTAGCAGACTAATTGCGATCGCATAATTGTTTCAGTAAATTTGGGTAAATGCATCACCTCTTCCAATTGTTCATTCAATGCGATGCCAAAGTACCAATTCAATCAAAACTATTAATTTGTGCACATTGGTACTCCGGAATTGACCAAAGTAGTTCGAACGGAAGTTCATGAAAGTTTCGATTCGTTGCAGTGTACACCAAGTATTAACAATGTGGTGGCCTTCAGCTCGGTTCACAATAATTCTGACAACATGCAAAACATCTCGGAGAATTTAATCGAAACAATTACTACACTCTGTATTTCGAAAACAATAAATTAATTCTCGAGGACATAAATGCAATCAAAGTATCGATCAGTGTGAAATCCGACACTCCTCTATCCATTTTGGAATTTGATGCCCCGATGATTAGGCGAAAATATGGTGTTGGTACAAAAATTGTAAACTGAATTTTGTCAGAGGGAAAATACTTCTGCTTCGTACATGATGTTAAATGCGAAATTTTCAAATGTCAAGATTAACCCATGGATAAAATAAGACAATGGATGCAGCATTGCTTCAGTACAAATTGATCATTTTCCTAGAAAACTTCGACAAGTTGTACTCAGTACGAACCACCTTGAAAATTTCTAGTCGATGTGTAAATTGGCCCTTATTGCAAAGAACCTTTACCTCGCGAACGAAATAGACAATGAATACGTTGATGTACAATACTACAATAGTAACGTGGCTGAAATTTCACTGAATACCATTAAATCCTCTTTTATTGACCAGTATGAGTACATTCTCATTCAAATTGTTTGGTTACCATTTCAAGTACAAAGAAAAACCCTATTACATCAATTATTTGAATGAAAATTTCCTTTTTTCATTCGAACAAATAAAAAAAATAATTTCAAACATGTTACACTATCCAGTCTCTCATACTTTTCAATACTTGAATTTGTGTAATGTTTTTAGATTTCCTTTCCCTGCCACTTTAATGATGCATCAGTTGAATATTAATGATAATCAATTAATGATGTATTACGAAGGTGAAGATGGCAACATGTGATTTACTACAGTAATCATGTACATAATGATATATAAGAAGATGAATAATAAAAAGCAAATGTATCTGCAGACAGGTATTGGCACCATTTTAATATTAGGGTTTCTGGCATTTGTGATTTGGAAATTTAAAGATAAACTCAAAACATCCATGACTACGCATTTTGGTACTAGTGATGCATGCATAGTTAAAGACAACTACCCCTGCGGGAACTGCTAGGACACTTCAGAGTTAAATCGGCGAAAACAAAATTTAAAATAAGAATTCAGTATGGGGCTATTGTCATTTTGGGGTGATGATGACTACAAAAAACATATATTATTGTTTTTATTTCGATATTTGTATTCGAATATATTATCAAAACATTGTAAATATTGCTTATATTATCGACTACACGTAAATTGTGAAAACAAAAAATAAATAAATAAATAAGAAAACTGAGGAAATAGAAAAAAATATGTAATCATTTTTCTGGTGTATTGTTGTTGTGACGATATTAGCATACATATATTTTGTAAACCACTTGCATACTATACACGAAGATATGGACAACCTTAGAAGAGCGATAAACAACATGCATACCTTTTTATCTCGACAAAAATCGCCTTTGCCAAAACATTTACTAACATCTCTACCATGCGAAACCATGCTCAAAAAAGACAAACCAATGTAAAATTTAGAATTTTGCAAGAATGGTTTGTTGATAGATACTGTGGATATACAGATGCTGGAAAAAAAAACCAAACTAGAATAAATTTACTAACATTTTCTTTTACCAAATCCAGATTTATGCTATACAACAGTAACTAGTAGATTAATTTTAAAAGGGGGAGGTATGTAAGCAATAATATTTTTTGTAAATAATCAATAATATTTTCTTTAAATTATTTGTTAAACCCAAAATGTAATAATAATAAACAGCTAATATGTACATCTGTAGTAATACTAATTATCAAAATACTCTTGTTTATAGCAAGTATTAAAACTTGTGTGGAACCAATAACCATGTTGTTGATTATTTTTAATTGTATCTTGGGAGTCTATCTTACCATCATCTTCGTCAAACTTCCCAAACCTCTTAACTCGTAAAATAAAAAAAATAATAAGTATAACCACATAGCAATGTTGAAGGCTCTCATTAAATTTGACGGTAATGTCGACAAGGCAGGTAAACGTGCAATGATTCGACATTCGCTAGTTCCAAATTTACCAAAAAAATTCGGTTTTCAAGAAAAAATTTATCAATATATCTTTCGATGGCTTGAAAATGATTGAAAATGGTAAAAAAGCATTACGAATTGGCAACACCACGATTGGTGAATTTATGAGCAAGATCAAAAAAGGCAAGTTTGATGCCGCTTTCGGTCAAATCGATTCGAGAATCCGTCTCGACATCAATATGCATAAATTTTTATCGTACGAAATTAAAAATTTACTGGATCATGCGCTGCATAAAATCCAGCTTGGATACAAACAACTAAACTAGTTGAATCCAGCATTGAATAAAGCAGCTAATTCTGACAATGTTGTAAAACTGATCATGATCTATCCCAAACTCACCAAAGTAAAGAAACACTTTCTCTCTCCCCGAAATAATACTCGTCGGTTACACTATTCTTTCCGTCGTCAATGTTTCGGGTCTGGCCTCCTACAGCGATAGGTACAGGAAGGTGATAAGCGGATGCATTCGCTACGAAACTGATAATGGAAAACTCAAGTCAATCTTCTCAGTTGTCGGACGTTTTCCAACAATAGTTACTTGGATTTATGCGACGATAAAGTTTTATGCGACGTGGTAAAAAACACCCAGTGTTTGGGGGGGGATGGTGACGTTGCGTGCATTCATTGTGACAGTGCTCGAAACGATCCTCCCGTGACCGACATCATCGTGGAATATTGTTGTGTCGATGCCTCGTGGACGAATGCGATCGCCGCTATATTTGGCAAAGATGTGGAGAATTTTGTGGCTTCTGTCGGCGGTGTATTCGAATATACGAAAAACATATTTTGATACTTGTATTACATATTAATTTTTATTGGTGGGATAATTATTTTGGGTTTTGCTGCCTTCCTAATAAGTTTTTCTCAGTTGTGGTTAAAGGATAAAAGAAAGATAAGTAGAATTGATGAGCACGGACAATGGAAAACCCATACTCAAGCTGTTTGAGGTGTACGAAATCTTGTCGCATATACCGAATTTAACCGATTGGCATTTCAAATTATTCGCTAATATTTTGGCAACTTATTGTATAATTGATTGCAG
This sequence comes from Dryococelus australis, assembly GCA_029891345.1. Taxonomy (NCBI): domain Eukaryota; kingdom Metazoa; phylum Arthropoda; class Insecta; order Phasmatodea; family Phasmatidae; genus Dryococelus; species Dryococelus australis. The sequence continues at coordinate 128,277,440 of CM057009.1, forward strand.
AATTAAATTGTCTTACCGACCTTTCATTAACTGACTATTTAACCGTCTATTTTGCAAATCACATTCCACACGATTTGAAAAACAAAAAATTGTTTACAGTCGATGTACAAAATCTATTTCGAGCGGTTGTGGCTATTGTGAAGAAGAAAATTGAAGGTTCTACATTAAACAATCAGTTGGATCTTATCTCGCAAGCTTATCGCTAGTACCGTAATTTTCTGCTAAATTTTGTGCACCTCATCTCTTCTTTCGAACTGAACACTGAGTTGGATTCTCTGCTCGGAGGAATCGATGATTTCAATGAGCGGTTTGCATGCATAATACCAAATGGCATACATATACTTTCGCTCTTCACCAAGTTGGTTTGCGGGATATTAAATCCCATTAATGTAAATTTATTGACCGATCTCGAATTGAACACGCCAGACTTTCAACAAATTGTTGATATCTCACACTCAATTCTTGTTGACTAGTTTGCATATTCACGTATTTTTGTCAGTGACTTCGTCCTTAAGCTGTTTCAACAATGTTTACTCGAATTAAAAAAACTTGTGCAGTTTATCGCCAAAGTAATCGTTACTAATCTTGTCGGATCTCTGAAGGTAAACACTCATCAATTTCAATTTTAATTTTGTCCAGCAATCCACTATAGTGACGTAATTGACGTATGTATGAGATGTGTCGAATATCTGCTTGCTTCGAATAAAGTTGTCTGTCGCAATGCCAAACTCATCAAGTCGCGATTTGTCATCCACTCAAGTTTTCGGAAGTTCAGCGCATTTCGACTTTATCCTATTCAAGTACTCTTTTTCGAAATTTATCGAAAAAAATTGGCCCATTTTTAAAAATTAGTTCTTATTAATAAATAGTATGTCTGATTTACTCTAGTTTAGCAATCATAACCCGTATTCTATAGACTGAATTTATTACGAGTATCAAAATGTTTCATGTAGAAAGAGTCTAGACTATTTTATTCGAAAAAAAAAACAGAGTTATAATGAGACGCGATTGGACCAATTCCTCAAAAATGACAACAGGGAATTATTACTCCATTTGAAAAATGTCGACCAGACGTCCGATAGATACAATACAGTTTTGAAAAAAGTCAACGAGTTGTACACTTATAATTTAAAATCAAAGTTACTCTCATTTTACAAACAGTACGAAATTTACGAAAGTGTTCATAGACCAACTTCTTTGGCACTATGATTGAACGATGTTTGGTGTTCGTTGCGAATGGAGATTGTGGAAACTTTTAAAAATTTTAATATATTTCCACATTCCTTTGTAAACAAGGAAAAGGACATTCTTTACACCTTGTTGCACTAAAAAAAAAGATACTAAAAATTACAAAAAAAAAACAGGTATATAAAGAGACAAGAGCACCTATTTGTTTCGCATTAATTGTTTTCCTTTTGTAAGAGAATAACAATGTTGTGGCATATAGAACTGGGAGATTTGTACGATTTGGTGTCTCTAGAGGAAAAAACTCACAAGTATTCGGTGCGTAATTATCACTGCTTTGACATGTGTTTCAAAAACATTTCCAAAATACCAGTCAAAGAAAATTGCCTCTTACATCGAAAATTCGCCCAAGTTTTCCATCGAGCCATACACTGATTTCCGAACCTATGACGATCCGGTAGCCGCCATCGAGGAAAAATGGAAAGAGATCAGTCGAGAAGCTATTGGTTTGGGAGTTCAATTACATACAAATATGGAAACTTACTACAAATCGAATGAACAAATGCTATCCCATGTGATAGCCGATATGTTTTCACAATTTTTAGATTTCGACCACTATGTTAGACAAGCAAATCGCTGCACACCTTACGCATCGGTGCTCAGAGTACGAGATGTTGATTTTGCTCTTTGTGGAACCATCGACATGCTTTTCAAGTCCAAGTAAGGTGATTTGGTAATGGTCGATTGAAAACATTAGCCAAAGAATTTCGAAGAGTCTTGAGGCGATTATGGAATGGGACCTCTATGTAATGTATTAGCACCACAACAAAACAAGTACTCATTGCAGCAAAACATTTATCGTTATATATTCAACAAGGAAAAAAATATATATTCGACAATGTGCGGATGGAAAATCACCTAAATATATATACTGCAAATGCACACAAACCTGCCGAGTTACAAGTTGTTGTCGGTAATTGATTTTGACGAAAATGTGATTGTGAAATGTTTAATTTACACAATCTATAAACAATAAAAATTGTTTTATCCCTTTACTTCTTGGCATCTTGAAATTTGTTGTAATCTCCCACATTCATTGTTCTTGTATTATCAATTGATGTGTTGAAATGATCCAAGTTTGGCCTGAAGAAAATTCGATCATTTGTCAGGATGCTGTTCCGGCATAGTTCGTAGATGGTTTGAGATGCAAAGTCAACACTGTCGATTCGTTTGCATTTTCGAGTACTTTAAGTGCCACTTCAAATGAAATATGTTGGCTTGTGTAGTTTTCCTTTGTTACCTGTATGAGTAGAGATTGATTGACGATCGCGAACGAGACTGGCTCATCTTTAAAGTTTTCCAATCTCACCATATCATGTATGGCCATGACGCTTCGAAAAGTGAGGTATTGTGGTAGAGAAATATTGTCAATCACCCGACGTTGGTATTCTTCATCCTGGTCCTTAAGATGGTGATTCAACTGCAACAGACCAATTAATGCGCCGCGACATTCTTCCTCCGAAGGTAAGTTGATAAAGTAAAATGCATGGGTTCGGTCGAGGATTGTAGAATTTATTAATTATTTTGTAAATGGTTGCAGCTACAATTAAAACATTATTTTTAATTTGCACACCACCTTCGAGACCGGTTTATAGGGTAATTGCTACACTTCGCAAAAGGGGTGGGACTGCCAAGTTTTGCGAAACTATCTCGTCGATTTCGTACAGAAATATCACGAATCGCTGGTTCTGGTTCTCGATGGTTGTCTTGAACAAATTGGCTAATTTGCATTATTTATTACCGATGGTGGGCGAGGTTATCTGCCCGATGTTGAGTTGGTATAGGTTGGGTTTCCCATCGGACGCGATTGCGTGGGCCAGTGTACTCTTACCCATACCCGGAGGACCGAAAAACATTATAAATTTGAATAGTAGGTTAAACACTTGTGTATTGATTAAAATTTTTAGTTCTGCTTTCAACTGGTCGCGGCCACATACACCCTTGAAAGAAAATTTGGGGCTCTATTCGCCATGGGTACAGCTCGGATGTAATCTCCGAATTTGATTCTCCTCCAAATAAATCGTTCGCATTCTTGGGATTCCGAAAGTAAACCAGAAATAAGTTTTCAAACAGGGCCGTTAAATCTGCGAGATTTTTTTTCCACAGCAGAGCGCATATTAAAATTGCCAACTTTTCCACCAAGTACACCCATGATTTGTAAATAGTGTATTGATTTTCAGCCAGTGTAGATTCCTGCTCTGTTAAATTTTTTGAAAATTCTTCACATAAACCAAAGAGCGTAGTCTCTAAATCATTTTAAAGTTTGTCACCTCTCTGCGAAGTGATTTGTGTTTTTTGTAGCGAAGATGTCAAAAATTCTGCACGGTTCAGCATTTAAGATAATTTCTCCACGTTTGTGTGTTCACCAAATGCGATTTTCGACGCACTAGTAAACTGAATTAGACCGGCTTTTACAATGGAGCGAAAGTTTTCATTCAATGTTTTTTTTAATCTGGGTTTTCCACAGTACTTAAAAGATTTTTTTAATCGTCATGTAGCACCAAAAACAGCAACAGGAAAGAGCATTGTTTCTATTGTTGCAACTTCAACCACTCAGACCACAGTGCACCGACTCTGACATTCTCATAACGAACCAGCAATCTTATTCTCAGCCTCTAAACTCTTTTCCTTCCCCCTCCTCAACAACACCCACCAATTCATTTACAAAGACATCATGTAAACATCATGACTGAAATGTCCATTCGGTGCATCAGCATGCCAATAGAGCCACCTGATGGACACGAAGAATTGGTGCAAAAACTTAAAAATTACATAACTCAATTCGTGGGAATTTTGACAGGAATCCACACGACCATCACACAAACGAAAAGGGCGGTCGGTGATTCTTATTGTGCTCTAAATACCTCGGTGGATATGAAACGAGTGGATTTATATTTCGCCGAGCTCGGCCGATTATTATCGGAAATGGCGAATGATGGAGTGGCCAGTCATCAGTACGTGGAAATTAATATCCATCCTCGATTCGAAATAAGAAGATGTGCCGGAAAATATAACACGGTTCGGTCAAATCCTCGAACAACACAATCTCCTAACCGCATACACTCTTTATTCAAATGTGGCTGAAAGGATCCATCGAAGCACAGCTTGTACTCAACTCCCACTCGTTCATCAAACACATTAAATTAGTTCCACCTTTGCAATCTCCATTAGATGCATTTGTGAAAGCAGCTTTGGAAAAATGCATTAACAACAAAAAAAATCGACTACGAACTTTGTTGTATAATATCCGACAATTTGGAAAAGAACAAAAGGTATGTCGTCAGCGAACTCAGACACGAATTTCTACCACTGAGTGAATTAATGTTCAATAATGCATCTTTCAACCTCTTCAAGGAACAGTTCGATGGATTTTAAAAAAGTCTTTGTTCTTTCTCGAACTGATGAATAAAAAAACCTGCGAAGTATCTAACGTATATGCAAATATTCAAGTATCATATAAAAATTATTAATAAAAATATATCTTTGTTACAAGTTGTTTTTATTTATATATTTTGTATGTGTATCTAACCCATGAATTTGAGTTCTGCGCTCTTGTCTTCAGATATATTTTCCTCGTCAAATTCGTTACACACGACATATTCAAATACTTCTGTTGGGAAAACAAATACTCAAAATTATAAGCTACCATAATACCTAATATAAGAGAGAAAATAATGTCTGGTGGAATCGTCAGTGAAAGTGTTCTTATTTATGACGACCAGATCAGTATTCACACCTTTGATGTTGATTTAGCGATTCACAACATCCTTAAAACTTTCGATTTAGGCCTAACGGTTACAAAAAATAATTTCCTCTTAAATTTATATATAGCTGATATTGATAATGTGCGATATTTGTTTAAGGTTATTTCACCAGTGTTATATCAATCAGTCAATTATTACGACTACACCTTGGCAGGTGCTCATCGAAAAAAATTGGAGAAGCGAATGCACAATATCGACGAATACGAACATCTTCAATTCATTGGCAATGAGAATTTCGCATTCGACTTTCACAATGCCAACAACGTGGGTAAAGTGAAACATCAAAAGACTCCACCACAAAACGAAGAAACCCTAACAATGAATCAGGTTCAGACATCTCCTGCATATTTAAATTAGCTATTGGCACCACAAAACGAAAAAATCCCGACACTGAACTAGGTTCAGACATCGCCCATGTATTTAAATGAACTATTGGAAATTGACACACCTCTCATTTTCTATGTGGACATGGTGGTTCAATCAGATGTTTCAAACAACTATTCAGTCGATAATCTCGTACAAAAAAACAGCAATTACCAGAGCAAAACCAATACACAACAAATTTCGTACATAATAATTACATACCCAACAACCAACTAGCATTACCAAAGCAAGAACAGCAAACTATTAATTACAAACTTGTTGAGAAACAACAACAATTACTAGAGCAAAACCAACTTACCCCGAATTTCATACCCGATAATTACATACCTAACGAACAAAATATTTTGGAAAAAGTACAAGAGTGGTACACTAGAAAACCAGGCCGCCCAAACAACAAAACTTCGACCAGAGTCGATGAGTGGATGCTTTTGGTTTAATCACCAAATATTTCCGAACAAGCAATGACTGGATTGTATAATGGTGGTTGTGAACTACGAACTTTCATCGAACAGGCACTAAATTCGGAAACTTTCAAAAGTAGTGGTGGTGCCGAATACATCATGCTAGATACCATATCCCAATGCTGGGAGTTAAACTTGGCGAGATTAAACATAAATACAACATAAATTACTAAAGCCTATATATTAAGATTATTTGATAAAATTACTGATGAAATAGTGGGGGAATACAGTTTACTTGCGAAAAAACAAATACAAGTTTTCAGTTTTGATCCCCTGGCAGCAATTAGAAACGTCATTAAATCATTCGATATGGGTTTTAACAGTGTTGCAAAATGTATTGGCGAGTTCATTTTTACATAGCAGACAGCCACGAAGTTCTAGATTTATTCAAAATGAATGTTACAGTGATTGACAATTACCATTTTGAAAATTATGGGCACGTGCAAGATGCGGGCATCAGTCACAAATTCGTGCACAAAGAATCCCACAGGCACAATAACGAATCGCGTAACTTTGATACCATAAATCATCTTTCATCAACGGGCTACAGAAACTTCTTGTTTGATTTTCCAAATGGAAAAGTACACAAGCCAACCAAACGAATAAAAGTCGCGGATTCGATCGGTACGAATACACCACAACATTTTAAATCGCAGCTGGTAGAACAGTTCAGTTTCAATTCGACCCATATCCCGCATTTTCAAGATGTATCCTCTATCGATCTAGACACGATGCAAGTAAAACCTCAAATAATTCGATCGACTTTAACAAGTGTGGTGACAGATAATCCCAAATTACAACAACAAGAAGAATTAACTACGTCCCCAACTCTGCCATTTTCAATTCAAAATATTTCGTTCGATTACAACCTGTCGGTCTTTTTAACCTTCCAGTCTCCTAAAAACTCGTCTGTGTGTTGTAATCAACAAACATCACTCGATGATTTAATGTTCAATGCCTTACGATCGCACAATCTAATGCCTTCGAATGAAGATGTAATGGCTGGGGGGAGCTGTAACAGAAACTTACCATTTCGGATAAATTAGGAAAATGCACCAGACAATTTTGCAGAGTTGCAATTTGCCACGAGGGGAGAAAACCATTCATCGCCAACATTAGAGCAAACGCCCCCAGTGTTCGACGAATTCATCATCAATTTGGCAAAGGAACAGGGCAACACAAATAGTAAAACCATTAACCCCAAAGAATTACTTTATGGCATTCACTTTTGTAAAGAATTTATGGAACGAACATACGACAACAATCAAGTAAAAGCAAGTTCTTTCGTTGGAATGCATTTGCTTAACTTTGCCCCCGAAAAGAAATTATCAGTGAAGTATGCGACAATCTACGAATCGCAATGGAATTCTATCAAAAAGCCAATCCATACCTTACGTAATTTACCCTTCCGGGAAAAAATGTGTGGAGATTAATAACTTCGTAAAAATGTATAGTTGTAAATAAACTTTTTGTACCGATATTGTCTCATCGCCTAGAGCCAACTGGGAACAAAAGTTAAAAACTTTGAAAATTGAAGGTACGATTAAAAAACTTGTAGTGTATTTCTCGCAACGATTAAATAGCCATCTTCCAACTTCTAGGCCAAATTTGCAACATCTTTATATTTTTGTGTATATTTTTGGTATCAAATTTTTTGTACTTTATAACCCCTTTGTATAAAATGGAAGAAAAAATTTCTTCTTGGCTTTGGTCATTTCCGTAAAATCCACCAAGAATACACCTGCGAAAATTTTTGTCAAATACAACTTTGATTCTACAGTGCATTTCCTATATTCTAATTTTAGTGTCCGTTTACCAGAAATTATACTTTTTTCGAAGGGGAACTTTATTGAAATCAAATTCTTTTTTTTCGTTAATCAAGATTTTTACACTTCGATGCACTATTTTTCTGTTTTTAAGAAAGATTTTTTTGATTTTCGATGGTCGGTTGTAGTTGTTTATTCCTAGTGCGCTGTATGGTTAAAATCAATTTGTTCGTATCCAGCACTATTTTAAACCTTAATTGCAGTGATGGGTATTCGGGAAAATGAAAGGGAACAGGAAAGACATCGAAGATGGGATTTTCATAACTGCCAGTGTCTACATTGAAAACTTGATCGACGTAGGGATAAGTCAGGCGACATCTATCGCACTTGTAATACAAATATTTTAATTTTTGATCACGTTCTTTAAAGTGTTCGACTTCTCCATTTCGGCAAAAATAGGCATTGATTTTATACGGATGCACAATATAACCATTTTCGTTTTGCGAACATTCGGGTTGCAGACAGTCTATTCGACTTTTAGAGAGCCGTGTTCACATTTGACGATTTCTGGTAATCCATAATTACAAACAATGCAGTTATCATCCGCGTAAGGAAATCTAATTGTTCGCCTAAACGACACAAATGTAGCCAATATCCTGTTCCATCCTAATCGCATCATCACTCGTACGGCATGCAGTGCCATCAAAAATCATATTCTTTGGGCATACTTCCAAAATCCATTTCTGATTTCGCCCGCATCTCATATACATATCCTCGAGTTTTTTTTTGCTGATTCGGAACCATCGACATTCATCAAGTTGTAATTCTATTCATATGTTATGTAATCGACCTGGTTCGGATTATTATACTCACTGTACATCAACTGCAGGCCTTCGGAAATGCTCAGTTTCGGGGAGATCGACGCAAAGTTAGCGGATTTTAATCACAGCATATTTGGATTTCATAATCAGTCCCAACTTTGACGAGTTTCAGTGAAAGTGTTTGTATTTGACTACGTTTGAACCAGTTTTGTTTCTCGAAATCCCATCCCTTTTCGTGAGGTGTTTTGCCTGATTCGCAGATAAAATTCACCTCGATTTTCGAGCTTTCTGCATTCTCTGTGCCTGTCGCAAAACATTTTGTACTCGCAATACGTATTCATTTTATACGAAGTGACAAATTTAAGTTTTTCATTTTTGACTGGATTCGACACAAAAAAATCTTTACCCAATTTCATAGGATCGTATTTTGGAATTTTTACATGTAGTAAAAAACAGTACACCAACAACATTATAAGCTATAATACAGCTTGAACAATGATGTTAATCGAGAAGGAATCCATCGATGCATTTATTTCCCTCACACACACTTTATCTCTCTTAGGAAAAAAAATAATCAAAGGATTACTTTCAAAGCCAATGTATTTGAAATATACCAGCCAATAGCGGCTGCTTCGACTCAAATAAAATCGTCAAAATAACCACCTAAGCAATAAGGTAGAAATAATCAAAGGCATTTTTAAAAGTATTTACGAAAATTCGATTTCGAGTCCGATGGTAATTGGACCATTTTGCCAAATTGATCCACGTAAATGAACCACGACGAATCGATGGAGAGGAGCAGGTCGACTAGTCTAGATGAACTAAATTTATATTTGAGATATGAATCAAACCTTTCCAAAATAATACATTTCCATGCAATTTCATCCATGCTTTTATCCAGCGTGTATAAAATTCGGCCATCGGATGTGTAAGTTTGAATCAAAGGCGTTATACAGTTTAAAACATAATTTAAATGCTCGATATTGAGTGAAGATATTTTGTTACCGAGCATCTTATCATAGTATCTAGTCATCGGTCAAAATCATCAAAGAATCGAACCACATCCACTCTAGAAGAAGGTGCATAGTCTCTGTAAAACCACATGTTTTCACGTAAACTGAGTGCTGCTTGCACCACGATCTGTGAAATGTTCGATGCTCACCAGTTAACGATCGTGGCGGATGTGGAAATGACATTCGAGGTATGTTATACTGCAGCCAAAAATATTTTCTGCAATATGTTGAAGTTGATCGAACACAAGTGTCTCGTGCCGGTTAAATTCCAACTGCTTGTACCTGCATTCCAATAACCAAACAATTAAATGAAATTCATTTCGAGAAATGGAGGGGAAAAAACACGATAGTTGTTGATAAACATGTTCGTTTGGTCGAAATTCACTACTGCCTTGGCAAACATTAGGTAACACAAGGGACCCGCTATGTATGGATGAGTATTTCTCATGGTTTTGATATTGTACAACCAAAATGTGAGCAAAAATTTGATCGGTATTATCAAATGACAACAGTTTTGATATTTGCCAATCGATCGATAATACTTGGGACATTCTTTTCTGTTCCAATAATCTTCGTATTTCCTTATTTGTTTTTCCCATTAAATGTAAGAGACATGTTTTCCTCTGCTTTACAAATCAGAAGCGATGGTGAAGATTCCGATGTGGTTGGTGATTTCAGATATGGTGCTATGGGAAAAGGATTTCGCAATCAGAGAATCGCCAGCGGAAATGAAGACGATCGTGAACTGGCCGATAAAAGAGCAAAAAAAATTCACAAAGAAAAGGCTAGCGCAGGGCATCACAGTCATCGATTTAGACGACACTTTAATAGACGAACGTAAAAACGAATTTCATGGAGTCAATATTTCATAGTGACCATGGCAAAAGACTTTAAAGTGGTGCTGTGGACGGAGGGCAATGAGGTGCACGCAAAAATGTTTATCTAACAGTTTCCACAAGCCAATAAATTTGCAAAAGTTTTGTACAGGTTGGATAGAAAAACGAAATCAGAATCTATCGTCCATCAACAACTACCGATAACGACTCGTCCATTCATTTTAATAGACGATTCGATACATAATTTGAATACAGGTGGTTACGACATACCGGTCGACATTAAAAAATACGATTATGTACCAAACACAAAAAATGAAAAAATAAATAAAATTATCATTTATAACTCAATTATGAATGATTTATATGATCTGGTAGATGCTTGGCATGAATCTAGCAGATTAACTCGCTCGCTCATCAAGGTTGCATTTTTTTTCATCATTGTGCAACAAATTAATTTAAAATGCTTCTTGAGAAGTTTTCAGATGTGATGGCAGTGTCCAAGTATGAAATAACTTTGTAATCAACTCAGTGTATTCGTCAATGTTTCTATTCGAGTTGCTTCTACACATCCAGTTCTTCTTGCAGTGAGAATAAACAGATTTTTTGAACTCGAGAGTGTCCATTCTGCTATGCTCCCTGGGAGGGAATAGACCATATATATATATTGTGTGTGTGTGTGTGTGTGTGTGTGTGACCACACAATATTTTATTTTATGTGTTTGCATTTGGTAATTGTAACATTTTTTTCTCGTATCAAGAGAAACACCAATGAAAGTAATAGACTACAACAAACAATGATAAATAAAAACGAATGTGTAAATAAAAATAAAAAGAGATAACACATGGCCAAAAATAACGACATAGTTTCCCATATAATAACTGACGATTCATTCGCAGTTGCAGGTAAAAATATTAAAAACTTTATCTTCTTCAAGAAAATTTTTAAAGTAATGATATGTGCAAAACATGAAAAATTCCTTAATTACCACTACAACACAATACGCATTGGAAGAATCGACAAAAATTTCTGCAACTTTGTGAGTACCGAGATGCCATTCGTGGTTATTTACACTGATGAACCAATGCCGTAGAAAGTTCATGTTTAGAAAATTTTTCGGGTGGTGTTTCACCAACAGAAATTCGGTATTCTGTTGGTCGCTATCGTAAAATCTAGATTCGTTGGAGTTAACCTTTGGCTCGGTCTTGCAAAATGATTCCCAGTCTTCCAAAGCATTACTAACAGCAACATCGGAATATTTTCATAAATATCTATCATGTCGGAAAAAAAGATGAATGATTTTATGTCATTGGTTTTTTTCAATGAGTTTTTTTTTCATTTAGTTATGCAAGACATCCACCGAGGCATTGTAAAAAAAAAAAAAACAAATCACGACCATGGCGGATATATAAACGATGGTATCGGTTAAGATAAATCACTTGTGTTCGAGCCAGCACTTGATACACTCACAAGCATTAGAATACAACATGTTTTGCAATCTGTAAGGCTACCACGTTAACAACTGCGAATATGTGCTGAAGGAACTGGCAGTCACCAAAACTGATGGTTTCACCAAGATGCGGCTCTTCAAATCTCCGCATCCGTGAAAAGCATTGGATAATGTAAGTAAAAAGAAAAACTATTGGCTGAAGGAAAATGTTCACCAATTGGCATGGCAAGATGGCGAAATTCCCTATGATGAAATTAAAATTGAAGTATTTCAATTGATAAGGAGCCATTACAACAAATATATAATATCTGTTGCTGGTTCACATCAAATACAGAGGCTAAAGAAGTTGTGCAAATTCGATCAAAATCTCGAAATTGTGGATTTGCAAAAAAACTTACAAATGCCCATCATTAAAGACTCTGGTAGCTATATATGGGGATGCAGGCCATTATGATTGTTAGAGACACATTCGTGGATTGATGTGTGCAGAAAGAAATTCGAAATTATTGCGTTTGTGGTTCTGCCATAATGTAGTGGCAAAATGGGAAGATTTCCAGCGACAACAACATTGAATACAAAGTGTATCAAAGACTTTACATTCAGTGTTTGGTGCGAGTTCATAACAGAAGAGATGGTTCGACTGGACTGCTGCAGGTCAAATCTCCGCATCTGTGAGCCAGCTGAAGAAATGTTTCCATGGATTGAAGTGGCGAGATGAAGATATTCCCTGCAACAAAATTGAAGATGACTGACAAAAAAATCACATTGTCTAACTCTATTATATATTTCACAAATGTATTTTTTTGTAAATAAAATATTTTTTTTATTTACTCCAGATGTAGTTATTGGTTTCATAAATTTCACATACCTATCAAAACAAAACTAGATATTACTCTTATGTTTGTCAAATTATCAGAGTAGGCCAACATCAAACCCAAAACTGTAAAAATAACACTTAGGCCTATCAAATAAAATTTTCTTTGTTTGCATTCTCTTATCCCTTTACAGCGTAATTGTCGCATTTTGGCAATGGTATACTAGTTATACAATTTTTATCTCGAACATTTCATTTTATATTTGCATACTTGTAGAAGAATTATGTTTCCATTTGGAATTGTGAGCATGAGGAGCGAAAAGCTCTCCGAACCCGAAATTTTTCAGTTGCTGAAAGATATGCTTTCCAGTATCGAAGAGGGAAAAATAGAAGAATTTATCGATAGATTTAACAATGAGTCCAAACTCGCTTCCCTACATGAATGGTGTAATGAAGTTATTTGATAAATGCCTGATTTACCAAACGACCCTTTAACGAAATTCATTGAGATTTTCAATGATACCAATTTTCAGGAAGCACTCTAAACACTTATCGCAATTCACTCGGTAAATTTATGCAAACTAATTTCCACATATCAGTCTTGGGGCAATATCGACGACGTAACCCTGTACAAGTTTTACAATGAATCTGGTTTGAAATATTTTGTCACGTGGAATGAGGCCAAGACAAAATTTATGGAAATTTTCAACAACTCTATCGTCCAACAAGAAAATCGAGGAAATTCAACATTCAAAACCGAGTAAGGATCTTGTATAGCTGAACTACTCATAATGCCACACGTGACATTATCGTTTTTACTCACAGATGAAAATGATGATGAATTTTACAATACACAGTGAGGGACCTCGGGATTTCGATCTTCTTCATCACCACCGTCATCAACGCCATCACCTACACCGATGCAAACCATCAAAGTGAATCCTGCGGTCCATCGAGAAGAACCCATCTGGAGGCCATTTTCCTTTCCTGAGTGACATCGTTTGTCGCCGGCAGAAATGCAAGAGTATTTGTTGAAATCAAAATCAAAATGAATAAAAGTGTATGTATTTTACAAAATAAAATAAAATAAAATAAATATTTAAAAAGACTATAGTAACTTTCTTTTGCATTTAACCCATTCTCTCTCTTTTCTCTTTCTGTCTGTCTGTCTGTCTGTCTCTCTCTCTCTCTCTCTCTCTCTCTCTCTCTATATATATTATATATATATATATATATATATATATATATATATATATATATATATATATATATATATGGAATTAACCCCGCACACATATAAGTAACTATAACATATTTAATATATAATGATAAGAAAATTTCATTTCTTTTAGACAAGAATAATAAACAGTGGGTTCGAGGAAAGGATGCGGCAAGAATTTTGGAATACAAGGATACTGCGATGCCTTTCGGGGACATGTTCCCATAGATGAACGGGCAAAATACAGACAACTCGTAGAATAAAATAGTTTACAATCATCGAGCTATCATGGAAATTCGAGAACCAATTTTATCACGGAAACAGGCCTATATAATTCGATTATGAAATCGTGAATGTCGACTGGAAAAGATTTTAAAGATTGGGTAGTGCGCCAGATTCTACCAACCATTGACAAAACTGGCAAGAACATGTCGGCAGAGGAATCAAAAACCGATCGCGAACGACTGGGGGGTGAAATCAGACGATAGACAAAAGAACTTCAGTTTGAAAAGGAAAAATGTTTGCAATTGGAGAAAAAAAAAACTATGATATTATCATAAGCTCTTTGCAAAATTATGCAAAGAAAAGATAAATCGATATTTATATTTTTTAATTTGCTTTCGTACTATTCATTGTTCAAGTTTCCATCCGCATATCGTTGGTGTACAGGCGATCCAATTTCTCGCAAAAATACCTAGAATCTGGTATGAATTACATACACGGGTTGACTGGTTTCGAATAACTACCGACCGTCGTGTTGAAGGAGAATGTGACTGCAGATAACGGCGAAAATGGCGATAAGTTGTTTCTACAAAATAAATACCGATTCGGCCATTACCTGGACGAGAAAAACGAGCCTGCATCTTGCACCTCGATTCGTAACGACAACAATGGCGAATTCGAATACAAGTTTTTCCGACCGAAACAATCATCAATCACATGTATCGAGGTGCCTACTGTATGCCTTCGGAAGCAGTCGCTTGTAATCCCCATCTGGGTAAAATAATTTACGTCGATGACAAATTCATTTGCCTTCCGTGCTATCTGCACTTGTTTAGAGGAATCGGTTCCAACCTGATTGTCGGTTGTAATGGATCGATAGTGGATATAGCGACGAATACAACATACACCGATATGGTACCCAGCACATTTAGGATCGAGAATGTGGATGAAAAGTTGGATGATGGCGATTACCGGATTGTGTGCGCTGAGCAATCAGTACTTTGTAAAATTGATTGATTCTGTTAATGGATCGTGGTTCGAGTACATGCCAAATAAATGTGCTTCGATGATATTCAGTGCACCGGAAAGAGGGATGCCCGATTACTGTGGTCTGCAAATTTTAAACTTGAATTCCGACCCCAAACTTCCATGCACGAAATTCTTTTCGAAATGGGCTGGAAGTGACCCACTGTACAGGGAGCCCAATATCCATTCAGTATAGCACGGCTGTGCATAAACCTAAATACCGATAATTCTTTGTACAAACAATTAAAAATACCTTGCTCTTTTGACACAATTAAGACCCTGCAAAAAATGCATGCGAACGTGCAATTTTACTAGCGACTAATACCTATAGTCCATTGGCTTAGAAAATGTGTTGAAACAAAAATAATAAAGAACAAAAAGTATTGAAATGAATAATAAAATTAACAAAAAATATATTAAAATAATTACATAATCTATTTTTTGCTCGATATAGCGGCTATAAAAAAGGAGGTTAATCGTTGTTACTTTAGCAGTCGCTCAGAAGAAACTCGGCACAATGGATGCCTCTAGTAAAACTTCTGAACAGCAACAACAGCAGCCCGAACCATAGCAGTGTCAACTCGAAAATAGTGCTAATAATTTTACTAATCTCATAGTGGAAGATCGCAAATCAGTCAAGAGAAAAAATTACGAATGTTGTGATGATGATGAAGACGCTCAAGACATTGAATCATTTATTCAAGCACCAATCAACCAACAACCAGAGGGGAAACCAGCTGTGAAATATCAATGGGTCGATAACAAAACAGCTCTAATGTGCATTGTCATGGATAATTCCGAAGTAAAGTTTGTTTCAATGTTGGGTGAAATGGATGGCAACTACTTCAAGTTTTATTGCAACGATCACATAAAGGCGAATGCGAGTAGTTATCGCTCCGAAGATGATGAAAATACCCACTTTATCCGACTATTGGCGAAATACCTCCAGTTGTTTAACCTACTCGGTTCAAACATTAACCTTGTCAATTTGAATGATGTCAACGAGATCAAGATAAACTCTCAAATTCCATTAGTTGGAAATGAACCATTGACAACATATATCTTTTTCACAATAGATTGCAATTTACTTAAAAAGATTGTTCACAAAAATCATTGTGGGGGAAGTTTCAATTCGTGGTACCTGATCACAGACAAGGTGATCCAATACACTCTTTCGACCAAAGATCTCCCTTCCTACTACTCCAGAACAAAAATGGCAAGTTTTTGAGTCATAAAACCATGGATCCTGCCAGTTTAGAATCTCTGTGTAAATGCCAAGATGAAATCCCAACAGTATTTGCCTTTTTTCATTATCTATACAGCAGTAATGTGCACTATTTAAAGTTTGAGCTCGCTGCATTGTGTTTATTTTTTTAAGATACACTATCTACAAAAGTGATTGTTAACCAAATTAAGACATTTTTCTCCTTCGAGCACATTTTTTAAACACACATTTTAAGAGTGTCATACACAAACCTAGAATTGTCCCCCATATAACCAAACACACCCTTTGAACAATTGCTTCATTTTTATAAGTTTTGTATTATTGGATTCGGGTAGTAAAGGTAATAAAAAGGCATGGTTGGTTATCGTGCATAGAAATAAAATACAAGGTAGTTTTTTTACAATCCCTTTTTTTCTCAATATTCTTATATATACATATTCATTACTCAATTTCCTCTGTAATTTCATAAGACATGTATGTTTTCAACAATCTGATAAAAGTGACGAGGTTAAAGGTCTGTGTCGGTGCAGTTGTTTTATCAATACTGACGGTTCCTTCATTAACAATACCTTCAGTTGTATCACCGACACTTTGTTGTATGCTATAATTTGAAACATTTTCGTCTTCTATGGATTTGTACGAGTTTGTGTCCCCCTATTGTCCCATAAAAGGTGTCGAATTTTTTCTGATCTAAATGATAAAAGTCATAAAGTTCTGTATTATTGGATTTGGATATTAGAGGTGATGAAAAAACATAGTTGGTTATCGTGCATAGAAATAAAATACAAGGTAGATTTTTACAATAATTTTTTTTTTTTTTTAACATTCTTACATACACATATTCATTACTCAATTTCTATGAAGCAATGTTCGGCTTGGATTCTGCTGAAAATGAGTGTGTTTAATATCGTGGTCAAACTCGATGTGTTTGTTGTCTGAAACTCTCGATTGGTTACACTTGCATCTGCCATAGATTTAATTCCACTTTCGCTGATGATGTTCACCAGAGGCCCCGAAATTTTCGATGATATGTGAAATAAAGCAATTTTTTTTGTAATTTCGTAAGACATGTATGTTTTCAACAATCTGATAAAGGTGACGATGTAAAAGGTCTATTAATGTAAATCTTCTGGAAGGGGAATTATCTCGTAATTTTGCACAAAGAGTAAAGCTAGATGATTGTATAAATACAAATCTTCTTCCAAGTGCAAGAGCTTGGTGTTGCTCGTGTATATTAACTGAGCCTGTGGTCGTTTTGCCCAGACCGATTTCGGATCGGTCCACATGGATGGAATTTCCAACCATTTGTGGAGGATCTTGTACAATGTCGACTCGAGAAAATTCAGTACGTAAACATGAATATAGAAAAAAGATTGGTCGCTGAAGAAAGTGGTAGTGACAACAGAGAACTGAAGTTGAATATTTCGAAAAATGTCCAATAATGCATTTTCGGAAACAACAGCATACACATCCTTAACACTGCCATGTTTATAATTATATTTTACATGGCACGATCTTAACCTCTTTACATCCGTCGTCTTTTCCGATTCATCGAATGATATCTCGTTGGCCTCATCTTTTTTGGCGTCTCAGACATCTTTTCGAGTAATGCATAATTGCAGTCGTATACATAACTCACCACCGGCACCAAACTCGAAGGACGTTTCGAGTCCAATTCGTAGTCCATGACATATTGCCGATGGAGAAATTTGTCAAACACGTTTTTGCATATACACACTCGGTAATTTAAACACGTGTACAAAGCAGTTGCATTTGCGTACATTGCATTGCATGTGAAAACCAAATCATCGATCGTCCAGTCAAACAGTTCAACTCCATTAGTATTTTCAAAAATCATCATGTTTGAATGTTTAATGTTGAGCGCTCCCTGTTGCCTCGGCTCCAAGTAATTGGCGATGATGATGTTTAGAGACAAACTGGGGTCAATGTCGAACAGTAAGTAATACTGGTTGATCCTCCGAAACCAGTTTTCATCCATGTTTGCAAACTTGTCCGCGATTTCGTCCAAATATCGCGGGGTTTGTGGTGGATGCATCAAGAAACTAACGCATCCATCAATTGTAGCTTCGCACGATCGGATTGTCCCCTCGTCGACCTGTTTCGCTTGCAAACTCTGCCGTATTTTCTCTTTCAAGTTTTCACCATCACATTAGTTTTCGTACACTGCCATCAATAGTGTGAGAAATTGTTCCATCAAGATCGAATACAATCCCTTGGCCATTAACATTTTAGGGAGATAGTTATTCATCACGTCATAAAATTCTATCTCAAATTCACTGGTCGTGTAATTTACGAACCTTTCCTTTGCCAGTAAATATGCCATTTCGAAATTTACTTTACACTCGTATCCTTTTCGAAAATTGTGGATGAAGAAAAGCTTGGTTGAATAAATCAGAATATCACCTATCGGAACTTGATCACCAATTAATTTTAATAAAATGTATGATTCCAACGCACCCTAGTTTAGCATACAGTTTATCTTCACATTTAATATTCTTTTCAGACAGCGACCGTGAGGAACTCTGAACATTAATGCGTTATTTCCTGCGAAATTCATTCGCCTACATTGCATACTCTTCACTCACAGAACACTGATTTGAGACAAAAAAATGAAATACCTTACTATTTAACATAGTTTTTTTTGTAGAGGTTTCTTTTTTTTTAGTTTTTTTTTTGTTCTTTTAACATGCATGTGTATATATATATATATATATATATATATATATATATATACACATATATACACATATATACACATATATACAATATATATATATATATATATATATATATATATATATATATATATATATATATATCTGAATGAATCTCCTCCAACTCATCAGAATATCATCGTCAACCATTTCGGAAAGAGAAGATGTTCTCGAAAACTGTTTCACTGCATCGTATATCATGTGGTTGATTTCTTCGATTTTGATGGTAATCAGAAATGGATTTTTATGTGAAGAATGCCTCAAGAACATTTTCGTCATTATAGCAGGATTGAAAATAAATTTGGATTCGATCATTCAAACCTTAACATTGATTGTTTGGCAAAGGCAGTTACTGTCTCCAATCTATTTGATTGTATTATTTGTCGGCTGTTTGGAATTACTAATTTTACAACTCTATGAACATTTTATATTTGGAAATGAAATGATGACTACAAACATCACGATGGTCTTTAGTTTGATTTGCAGTAGCCTGATGTTTATCACTTTGCGAGTTTCTGCCAGACAAAAGTAAGTTGTTTTTCTCGAAGGCACTTCGGGTGTGGGGAAGACAATTGTCTACTCGATCGTTTGATTTTCTCCAGTTTCTGGCCAGATATCCCCCATACAAGAACAAAAACGAGAATAGCCTACTCCAATCGATGTATATCATCGACTTGGAAAACGAACTAATGTGCTACGTTCAAACGCTGAAGAAAAGTAAAGTGTTTCTAGACCACTTTCCATACTCGCAGTTTGTGCGAATTGGTTGTTATTCTATTATAATGGCAAACACGCCGACCGACATACGTTAAAAAAAATGTGTTGCCTGTCTTACAACTTTGTGCCGAACATTTACTTCACACACACAAAATGTTCCTGCATACATTTTCCATTTTGGGTTGCAAAGTCGAAATGAAATGGTGTCTCGCGCAGACATTCCATTTACGACGCAATTGATCAAGAGAAGAAACACGTTTGAAATCACCAATGGGTTTAACTTGGAAAACTACATTACTAATCAAAATGTCTTGTTTGCTTGGTTTGCTTCCCAGTTTGATGAAGAAGTTGTGTTTGTGAAAAAATATGTATCAAATGAACTGATAAAAATAAAAGTATAAATAAAAAAGTTGTTTTTTAAATATATATTAATCTATTTACGATGTGAATATTTTACTTACAGCAATGAATTTTACTACATATTGCACATTTGGAATGTGTAAATAGACATTCGATACATGGAATCGAATGCCCACAAGACAGAAAAACAACCTTCAATTCTCTTTGGTAACAAATCTTGCATAAAAATGTATTATGTTGTTCAGTTTCATTATTGCCACTGCTGCTGCCCACAAATTTCTTCAAATCGTTGTTTGTGGAATTATAGCCACTGCTGCTGCACACGCATTTCTCCAAATAATTGTTCGCCTCGTTCTCTTTTTGCTTAACCTGTCTTATTCTTCACACCCTGAAACCTTCTCCTTTTGCCGAAAGGAAACATTTACATTTGGGATACTAAAAACCATGTTATATCCAAGGATCATCTTCAGCTTCCCATTGTGCAATTCTGTTACCGCAATGAAAACAAGTCACTCGATCACCAAAACCAGTGTAAAAGAACCCTGCATTACTTAGCCATTTCGGGTCTTGAATTGGAGATGGAGGCCATTGTTTTATTTTAAACATTTTTATTCGTGCTTCACACATATTGTATTCAAGATAGGCATGTTTTTCTTTGCTGTTTTGCAAGAGTTGGGGTATGGCATCAGCATCTACATCATCGTCTGTGATGTCGATTTTACAAAAAAAATTTTACCGTCCTCGAAATTCACAGTCATAATAGGATATATGTTATCTTTTAACAAGTTAACATACAGATAATAAATCATCGAGTAATTATAAATGTGTTATATCCAAGGATCCTCTTCCTCCTTCCAGGGATAATACTTGCAACCACAATGAAAGCAAATAACCGAATCATTGTCCCCTGTGTAAAAGAAGTTTGCTAAGTTGATTCGGTCGTTGTTTCATTACCTTGGGCCAAAATGCATATGTTGCCAACCGCGATTAAAACAAATTATATTTGGGATACCTCGAAGCTATATATTCCACGATACCTGCCTCTTCGAAACAGGCTGTTCGCAATGCCATAAACACAGATTGCATGGCATTGGAGGGCCATTGCCCATGTTTGTGAAAAGCATACTCGAAATTGACCATGATTATTTGCCTCCCCTCTCTCTCTTTCTCGCACCTTTTTTCGGTGAGTAGGTATCCTTATATATATGAAAACAATTCACAAAGTATACGCAAAGTATTGCATGAATGATTTGGCGAATCGTTGCCTGGTAAATAACAAAGTCTTTGATTTATTTAATATTCGTTTTTCATTTAAATACAAACCATCATTTTTCAAAGTTAAACCATTCCATTCGATAGCCGAGATAAACGAATTATGACCGAGTCGGTGAACCATGCGCAATTATACCCATTTGGAACGTTTCCTTATCGATTTCGGAAGCGATTTTGTTCAAGGAAAGTTTCGAGGAATAAATTATGTCTTTAAATTCGAGCGTACCGTCGAGCGAAACCAATTTATCCACGACTCCCAGGTAGTGATGAATGTTTTCTTTGGCTCCACTCAAAGCGATGCAAATTAAATTTCCATCCAATAAACTCTGCGTTTTTAACGAGTAAAGAAACGGGAGTGATTTGTCGTGAAAATCATTTATGATACCATCTGCCAACTCGTAAGTTTTCTTGTTTACCTAGCAAAAGAAATTGTATGTTTTCCTCGAGCCGTATTTGAAATAAACAAAGAGATTCATATTTTCCAAAATATCCACCGTTGGCTCTAACAAGTTGTAAACGTGGGCACGTCGACAATCAGTTTGTCCAATGCTACGTGATTCGTCTCGTCATCGAACCATTTCAGGGTGTAAATGTTGAGAAACAATTCGTATAATTGGTGAAACTTGTGTGTTTTGGGTAAGTTTCGCTTATGCATGTACAAAATATGAGCTTCGGTAAATTTCAACCTCAGTTTATTAAAGGGAATGTAAATTCTGTAAATGGGAGATATGTTGATTATCGCTTTCTTGACAGCGACCACATCCGAAACCACATACAATAGTTCCGCATTTCCGTCGATGTCAGCATGCTGATTCTTCAAGATCAACAGCGAGGGCAACAGTAAATCTGTCATTGCAAAAGCCTCTCGATCGATGACGGCGATCGAGGCGGGATGTATCACTGGATCTTGTTTGAGTAAAATGACGGTATCCCCCCCCCCCCCAAATTGATGAATTTCTCCTTTTGTCCATCCTCGATGTTGGTCAGGTCAAAGGATGAATCGAGAGATGTTCAGGTCGACATCTAGCGATGTCATCCACGTGTGAGGAACAATGATCTTGCTTGGTCGTAGATTGGCTTGTAAAACGACTTGACTGCGTAAACATTTTATTCGCGGTGACAGTAAATTCTGGCACATCTGGTTCCAGCTACCTTGCAACATTGTCTTCATCGACCCATTACAAAAAGGAACGTCGAAAAACTTTTGAATCTCGACAAATGTTTGCTTGACGCAGCGAGAAATTTGCTCGTGCAAGGTGTAAATAGAATGTTCGTAAACTAAGCACGACGCACAGATCTTGCACGATTTTAACAAGAGGAAAAATTTATATATTTTCTTCCAGTTGGCATAAATTTGACTGTACTGCCACGCCTTTATTCGATCTATTAAATTGCGGTACCATTTTCCAGGGCATTCTGGAAACGATGCAATTATAAAATAAAACGAATTCAGAATGGAATGTAATTTTTTTTTCGAAATATACTGGTGATTCCCAATCATCCTAAACAGGATAAGCAATTCGGCAATTTCGTCAGTTTCCAGAATGATTTTAAGATTGGAAATTGATTCCTTCGAGTGCATTTTCAAGTCGGGAATAACAAAACAGCATAGATCCTCGGAATTGTTTTTTAATTGTTCCATGACCCTGCGATTCGACCGATGGTAAATGTATTGAAATATTGTTTGTACGAAGTAAATACCAATATTGTTTTGTACATCGATTAAAGCATAATTTTTTTAATTTTTCCTAAACTACCAAATGTTAAGGATACACCTCACGTGTTTTGTGCTGACGATTAGCCAGTTTTGTTTGCTCGTTCGAGGGCAATGTCCGACACTCGGTACTTCATTTTATTGTGTGCTTGTTTCAACTGAGAAACAAAGGCTTATATACTCCATTTCGGTGTTTTTTATTTTTTATTCTTTTTATTTTATGTGTATTTCACCTAATAAAAAAGGGCTAATATACTTTATTTTGTTGGTTTTTTATTTCCCCCCCCCCCTTTTTTTATCCTTCAAGTGAGACTCTTGAGACTCAAAAAAAATTACAAACAAAATGTGCAGCAAATAAAAAAATTGCATGAGGCAAAGTTGAGGGCAATGAACCAAAAATGCTGTCATAATCTTGAGGCAAACTTGATAATTGCCTCAAGATTATCCTGTAATTTTTCATTTTAATACGGTATAATCTTGAGGTAATGTTAAGGCATTCTCAAGATTGCCTCAAAAATCACACGAGGCAAAGTTGAGGTTGTCTCATTTCTCCTTTCTCATTCCCTCTCATTAGACTCATTCACTCACACAGTTTGGTGAATCGACCCATGATGCGAATGGATGGTGTTGAAGAAAAGCATCTGGTATTGGCATCGTTGCCAACTTTTTTACCCAGGGCATCTACCATGAATGTAACATCCAAGGCAATAGCCAGTCCTTTTATGGGTGACCTTGACGAATCTGCATCGAAAATCAACTGGATGTTTATCAATTGAGTTATGTTTCCATAACGGCACATCTCTAGTCCCTAGTTTAAGAAATGGTTTCGAAAAATACCAAGTTGATAATTTTCCCATGAAATTTGTTTTTAAATGCACAATAATCGCGTAAAACGTATTTGATGTTTATTGTGTTGCCACAGGTAAAGAAAGTCGTGTGAAAATTCAAGTCGGCAACCACCTAATGCCATTTATCGTAATTTTCAATGTCTGTGGCACTAAAACATCCATTGGCGAACACGAAAAACCACGACGAAATAATTTTTCAGTGCCTGTAAATGCGGTTGATCCAAGATTAGCTCAAAATGCACTTGGGCACAGTAAAAAAAGTCCACATTCAATTACATAAATAAACAAATGTTGAACGATACAGACCTGCAACAAATTTTACTAAACCAACTCACAAACAATAAAAAAATGTTTAATTTTTTATCTTATTGGCAACTCGGTATATAACAGCAGGAACTTGTCGAACCTCATCAATAAGGCTTTGTCGTCGAGACGAGCATCATGTCGACGACGTGTGATATCACGGAGCATGTGCCCACCAACCTGCCTTCTGTGTGCATTGAGTACTGTGCAAAAAATGCTGAGTAATTACAAACATATCTACATTTCGAGTGTGGAAAGAACAAGATTTTGCACAGTAGATTTCTGCTCCCATACCTATTCACCAACTCGATCCACAGCCTCGAAAACTGTATACCAAATTTTCTAGAGGAGGTGAAGGATGCTGTTGACTTGGTACTTTTCTCACGATGTATCACCCACAGTGGACTTTGTGTGGTGAAAAAGTGTGTATTTTTTAATACGTTTTATTTAAAAAGAATATATGCTTGTAAAGTTTTTTTGTGTGTAATTTTGAATGTTTTTTTGTATATAAGGTCTAATCATGACCCTAAAAAAGAAAAAATAAGCACACATTGATACTATTTTGGATTCTCAAAAAAAAAATCCTATCTTAAACGATGATTCCTACTCCACTGAAATATATAACAAACTCTTGCATCATACGCAAGATGGAGAAATATTCAATAGTCAATACATACCAAAATCGACAAAAAAACTGTATATTAAATGTAAAAAACCACATGAAATATATGTGATTTTAAAATAGGTAATCAATCAATATTCTTTTATAGATTTTGTCCTTTTTCTCTTGCATAAAGTTATAGACCAAGTGGTTCTCGACGATCGGGATAAACGCCCGTTCATAATTTATCAATTAATTTTGGCAGTGACTCAATTTATAGACAATATCCTTAGGACAGAAACCTTGTTTCGACGAACACTGATAAATCTTCGTTGTGGAGGAGATTTCGAATTAATTGATGACATTTCGAATAATTCACCCATTTATGTGTTTATCGTTTATCACTTTAGCAAAACCCATTCTCGGAGTGTTTATACAAGGCTTAAAGAATATTGACGAAACTTTTGACGATGTGGAAAAATTTAGATTATTGGACGAGACAGTCAATCCCAATGATTATTTCGAAGTTTAAAAAAATATTGCTACGATAGGGGAGGTCGAGGGTGACAAAACTAAGAGACTAGTTTCGCGCGGAAAACGACCAGGTATTAGATCTGGTCGATTCGAACACGGCCGCAATAGAAGCAAATGATGGCAATAATGGTAAATATAATTGCGATTACGATAGCGAAGATGAATGCAAGTTACACAACTTAGATAATTATTGGGAGTATTTTAACAAAGTCAAATTATCGGCCATTGGTCACCGCGAAGATCATGTCGATGAGAACGAGCTGCTCGATATTAGCGAATTAAATGAAACTGAAACCGAAGTAATTCTTTATGACGAAACGTTTATAACACAGAATGATTTAAATTTCCGCGAAAACGGAACAGTATCGAACTTGTAAATACTGCCGACGATCCCACTACGGTACCAGTGGAACTGAATTACTACAGAACCGAGCCGAAACCACATTCTTGGAAATTGAAAAGCCAACAACCGCGCTCGTCGAAATATATTTCAGTGAAAGTGAATCGAAAACCGAAATCGAAACCGAGGAAATAATAGCACAGCAATCACTCGAAGAAATAACTTTAGACGACCCTGTGTGGAGGAATTGAGCAAAATTTAAACCAATCTCAAAGAACCTAACGAATCGACGGGGGGTGGAAACGAATTCGGGCGAAATTAAAACTGATATCGAGCTTTTCTAAAAAGGCGAAAATAATAATAGTCGAATAATACATAAACGTAAATTTCTGCTAAATTTAGTCTGTTTGATTGAAAACGACTTGTTTGACTGAGTGAAAAATTAATAAGCTTTAATGAAAAAATTAATTTTAATTTGTTGTGTTTGCATTTTCGATGTATCGATTTGTCAGTTTGTCAAGTTTTATTTGATCTATCGAAGTTGAATTTCGATTACGATGAAAACAAATGCACTCCACTAATAAAAGCAACACCCGCAGCAGTAACAACAACAATAACCCAACAATCAACCACAACTTCGTCCCATCGCGCAAGCATTGTTCCGTGTGATTCCAAACACGGAATAGTCAGAGTGTTGAAAAGCTCCGATCCTTTGGAAATTGAATGGGCGTGTATCTCTACTTACCCAGTTGTGTGGAATGATGACGGGACTCAGATTCTGTACGCCTGCAAGGATGGAATCGTCACGAGCGATCTGACAACGTCCAGTTTTAAACTAAACGATTGCAAATTCAGGGTCGATATGATATTGGGTGTTTTCAAATTTCAACCACATGTACCGAGTTGTTTCCCCTCAACCCACGTTAATTTTCTGACAAACTTTTATGAAATTAAAAACATCAATAATAATAATTCGTAAGATGCATGTATTTATATTTTTTATTATTATTATTATGTTTAACCAGGGTCGTTGTAGTTTTAATTTGTTTTCCAGTGATATGCGATACTTTATACCAGAAATTTACAAAAGAATAGAAAATGAATTCCCTATTAAATTTTGAATGATATTTTCCACAATACCTTCGTATCTCAATAAACAATCAATTTTGAAAAGCACACAATTAATTTTCCAAGTGTTAAATCGGCAATTTGAAACTGAAATCTTTATGTGCGCGAATAGAAACGATTCCAATGTCGGCATCATTCAATTCGCCAGCCGCGATCACTGAGATGGAGACCAGTGCGATGGCGAAGGTCCAATATGCGCACATGCATCCCTACCTCCCTATAAAAACATATGTTTTGACAAATATAATAAATGGTCCTATCTTTTTTACCAACTGGTACTCATTCACGAATTAGGTCACATGTTGGGTTTATACGACAATAAAATAAAAGATAGCATGTGTACGATCCAACAAAACACGATAAATTTACTAGCTTTGATGTGCACAACATTATTTCAATGTATTCGTTAGAAAAACAGAAGTAATATAATAAAATATATAGAATTTTTATAATGTTTTTCCGAGCGTGAAGAAAAAATAGGGGGGTGGGGGGAGGTACGGCAATATATGTGCGACTAGATTCCAAACAGAGATCAGAACGGAAGAACTCGCGATAAACAGTGCATCTGTAAAGTCACTGTGTGCTCTTGCCAACGAGAACTAAAAAGATATATAAGATATTGAATTTAAAAATCACATTTTCTTGTACAACTACAAAATTGTTTATCTTTTGGATAGAAAAAATAATATATGGTTTAAAGCAAAAAATGTTGCAGGGTTACTGGGATAAGAAAACAACAGGAAAGCTATTACCGATAATGCGAATGAAAAAAAAAAAAAAGAACTTTCAACGAACTGGCAACAAATGCAGCTTCAGTTGTAACTGTCAACGAGCAACCCAACAGCATCTTCATCAGCTAACCGGGATTTTACAGACTGATTATATATTCCAAAATGGCCTTTGCGGACAATTTTAAAGATTTTATTTACGAATACATTCTCGGTGCATTCGCAATGGTAAACAGCGTGTGTTTCAGAATCACATTGAGTATTTGACAAAACAAATCCGAGAAAGAACCAACGACATGTAAATTATGAAGCGACAATTATCGACTCGAGCTACAAAAGAAGCTGTCGTCGCCAATACCACCAAAGAAAGTAGAGAAATAATAAGCAACAGTTTGAAACCAAATTTCTTGGTGTTGAAATTGAGTGAAGACAATTTTGATTTTCTGTATTATGTAATTTGCATACAAAAAGGAAATTTGAAGAGGCAACTCAACTTGCTTCGAAAGAAACATCCCAACTGCGCGGTATTGCCGCATTTGGAGTATAATTCACCATCTATAAACATGTACGCCTGTGTCAAGAACGCATTGAGCACACACTTGAAATTTTTCAAGAATTATTTTATGATTAAAAATACCGAATTTACAGAAAATGAAATGTTGATTCAAATCGGTAATGTGGGAACATGAAGGGCATATGTATGTGTGTGTGTATATTATATATATATATATATATATATATATATATATATATATATATATATATATAGTAATCATTTATAACTACTTGACCCATTCTATGTTTTTTTAACTTGTTTAACTTTTTACTCAAACTAGTACTTCGTCTCCTCCGTCGGCGTCGAATGGGTGATGATGATCTTCTATGCAAAGGACCTGGAGACCTACTCCTGCTACCACTATGTCGTCTTCGTCTGCTTTG
The DNA here is from genome assembly GCA_029891345.1 of Dryococelus australis. Taxonomy (NCBI): domain Eukaryota; kingdom Metazoa; phylum Arthropoda; class Insecta; order Phasmatodea; family Phasmatidae; genus Dryococelus; species Dryococelus australis. Next base: position 128,305,903 of record CM057009.1, read on the forward strand.
TTTGGGCATAATCAGGTTCTTATACATATATATATATATATATATATATATCTCTGTGTGTGTGTGTGTTTTTGAAATTATTTATTTAGTAAACGTTCTATAATATTACCCAAAATGCAAACTGCGAGCATGTACTTGTTTTTATCATGGACGTTTTTTACAAATTTACCCTGTTTTGTGTAAACATTACACAACAAGATTAATTTTTGTTGATAATGCTCAGAGCTCAGCAAATTCAAAATGTTTTCTTGAATCTCTTCAAAAACTCTGTCATTTTGGTCGGGATATAGTTTGAGGTTCAAAAAGTTTAAATATTTACCATTTACACCCAGTCACCTATTTTGAACTCTGAGAAATAAATTATCTGCGAAAATTTTAAACTCCTCTTTTCCTGGATAACCGAGTTGGGTGATTAAAGTATCAAAAAATAAGTCGTGATTAAAGGCCATTGTGTCCATCGTTTGGAATAATTGACAAATCTTGCAAACCCCGATAAATACTTGAGCCTAAAGTAGATATGGGCCCAGTGGCGGAAGAAGATGAAGTCGACATCTTATCCACAAAATTATAGTTGAGAATGCGATTATCCTCATGTTCGTCGCCGATTTTGGGAACATTTTGATTGTCGTGTGCTGCCATTACCTGATCATCATTACTATTCATTTTAGGCATTGTCACTTCGGGAGATGTAGACATCTTATCTCTGTAGTAACTGTCAACGTCGCTAAGCGAAATTCGACAATGTAATCGTCCACATTCTTTATATTCCTCTCTGAGTTTTTGTTTGATTGATTTAACTGTACGATTATGTTTGACTGGTTGGCATAAATGATTTTCAGAGTTGTCGTCGATGGTTTTGGAACAGGGTGGGATTTGATGATTGATTAAATGTAATCCCACCCTCTCTTCTGTATCAAAACCCACAGATGGCAAGCAATTACTCTCGTCCCTTCTAGTTTCGTCATCAGCCAGGCAGCCATCATCGTCATCGCCGTGATTAGACTCTTCGTCAATGTGAGTTTGCGGAACAGACTCGAATATGTTTGTTGTCGAGACACAATGATGACTAGGGGATTGCAGGCGAGTTGCGGGAGTATCGGGAAAGGTGATCTTAGGTCCCAGCATATGCGTTTGATTGTAATCTTGCGATTGCGGGCATCTGGGTGATGATTGGAGTAGAGTTGGGGGTCTGGAATGAGATTGTGATGCAAATAGAAAAATTGTTCATAAATATTTGCGAAAATGCGACAAGTGCAAAAAGTATTTTAATATAATTCTAATAAACTTATTTTTTTTCTGTAGGATTAAACACCAACATAACCCCCTCGTCATCGTTTTCAAGTTTAAAATGAGCTGATAAACTCAGATCGACATAAAACAAATTGGCTACTTTGTGAATCACCATATTGAATATAACGGTACTAAAAGTGGGTAAATTCATAACTATTTGTGGAGGTAATTTATGTGGGTTGTTGTAACGAACTTTTAAATTACAATTATTAGATTCATATGAAAACTGTCCAATTTTAAAATAACTGTAATCTAAAATCTTTTTCTCATGGCCAAAATTTGTAATGTATTACTGAGATGAATAAACATTAATTTTTTGTAGGGGTTATAACTTATAAGGGAAAAAAATAAGTCATTTTATTTAGATATTTATTTCATAAATATTTATTTTACAAATACATTGACACATTTATGACACAAATATATTTATTTACATATATACATACAAAAATTTATTTATTTACACAATACAATGATTCCTTTTTACACAAGAGTTGTTATACCGATAATTAAATTTTCTGACAAGATAGTTCCAAATAAAATCTGCATTTGCCCGAGAACATATTTGTTGATATGCACTTGGATTATGAAAACTGCAGGTGCCACATTCGATGGTAGATTTCCGCGTATCTATTACGAGTTTCTTGGCAGGCACTCCCAACTGCATCAGAAAGTGTATTATTTGAGTACCTCTCACGACGATGTTTCGGATCCAACTTTCGTTTACGATTTTGCGAATTGTTTCAATGTTCATCATCTGATGATACTCATTACGTGGAAGATTCCAAGGTATGCCATGTATTTTCTGGTAGAGGTACAAATTTTGCCCAAAATCACCCAATATACTTGTACATAGGTGTGATAATGGAACTGGTCTTTGAACATGAGCCACGTAAATACCTTTTTTTGTAGCACATCCAAATTCTAGGGGAACATTTTCGCCAGCATAAACGCCAAATTGAATGTCGATGACTACCATTTTATCCAGTTCCAAATCCACTTCATCTGTAGATGATATTTTGATGTAGTTTAGTTGTGGAATTTCGTTGAAAGTTGTAATTTGATTGAATTTTTAAAGAAATTCTGGCGATGATAAATCTTCTATGATAGATTCTTTCCAGAAGCTCATCTCGTCATAGTCCTTGGCCCACTCCTGGAGTGATTGTGTTTGTTCAACTAAAATTGAAGCTAGATTAATATTTAACAATGGGTTAAGTTTTTCTTCTGGCCTTTTTCTCTTCAGAGTAGGTTTTTTGCCCTCTTTAGTAGAGTCGCTTGAAGACCCTGAACACCCATCGCTACTATTGGTACTACTTAGTTTTTTTCCTTTCTGAACTAAACTTTTGCTCTTTCTTTATATCAAAGTCTTGTTTTTCTTTTATATCAAACTTTTTCTCTTCTTTTATATAAGATGTTTGTTCTTCCTCGACATCTTCATCACCATCAGTATTCCATGTTGAACGCTGCACTTGTTAATAATATCTCCAGTCGTCTTTCGAAGAGTGTTGTACAGGTTCAGCTTCAAGTATACCGTTCAAAGACTATAGTTGATGCTCTTTAGGTTCAACCACACGTCCATTAAACATCTTGTTGAAATACTACCTTGCTGCTAGAATTAGTCAAGGTAGTTATAACTTGGAAATTTATTGTAGTCACTTCAACTGCATGAATGACTGCTCTGTGATTTCCGATGCCTATATATACGAGAGTACAAAAAAATACAATTTTTATAGGACAAAAATACATCATCCTTATCATGCATGGAATTGTTCAATTATTTTTTTCACTATTTCTAAACCCCGAGTTTGCCAAAGAGCTCATACATCGCCGAAAACAATTTTGACTTTTTCAGCATGATACACATTATATAACACTGCATTCTTTTGCAACACATTGAAGATTCTGATGGAATGTTTTTATTGGCAATTGAATGTTTAATATATTCGTTGCATAATAAACGAAAAAAATAACATCGATGGAAATTTCAAACATAATTAAAGATGCATACATTCTCCATCCAAACGACATGCGAAAGAATATATCTATAGTGATGGGAATTCTCAACAAACCGCCAGCCTTTGTTGTGACCGTACCCGAATATGGCGAAACTTTAATGACTCCCAAAATGCATAGGGGATGGAGAGGTTAGAAATCGGCTTTGATGTGGATATGGTTGCATTTAATGTTGGCCGACGAAAATAATCGCAATAGAAATGATAATTACAAGAATCTTTACCAGAGTTTAATCGAAAAATTTGATTTTTTATATTGTGTTCAATGTGTTTCGATGGATACAGAAACAAATAATCAAATACTTACAATACTCGCGGAAAATAACTTTCCGCTATATTATATAATGGTATTAATTCATTCGAGCATGGAAGATGAGAAAAATATTTCACAGATATTTAACACCCCTGCAGTGATTGTTTTGCTCTCGCTCGAGTATCGCAGTTGAAATTATGCATAATGGGCCGAGAGGAAAAACAAAAAACACTTATTTCGGTAAACGATACCACTTGGTGGTGGGCAATTGAAAGCAACAACTACAAGGGTGACGAGGGGGATGATAGCAGTGGTGAATTTGGTAACTGTAAGCAACGTCCAAGACACGAGAAACTGGGCTAGTTTCTCAAAATCTACAAAAGTGCTTTTTCAAACAGTTAATCATGCATATTTACATTTTATTTGTAGGGAAATTTTGTTTAAGGAAACTTGCCGGAATTTTTTGCAAAAATTGACAAAATGAACTTAGTATAAATATGCAAAAAGTTATTTACAAATTTCAATCAGAAACAATTGGTTACTGTTTCAAGAATTAATGTACGAAAAAGACCAGGGTTATTTTTATTTTTGCAGGATAATGCGATAAGACTGTTTTCGAAAAAAGAACATCGAGATGAATTGCGGATGCGAATAATACTTGAAATAAGCAAACAAAATTATGAGATTTGGCGACTAATGACCCAGGATAATAGAGATTGTATTATTTCGGAAATGGTAGGTTTCTCAGCTGCTAAAAATGCGGCAATGTTATATGCATATATTATGAAATTTTTTTTATCAAAAATGTATTTGAAATATATAAATAATGCTCCTTTTTTCATGGTACGTTATTGTATCATTTCCTCGCTCACCTTTTGTAATTAAAAAACAATTTAAAAAGTATTTTTACCAGCATAACATCATATATAAGATGAAAAATAAATTGTTTTTCTTCCAGTCAAACACAAGTCTATGTTGTGGGAAAGGACCAACGAATACTTGCGGAATAATCTAGACCATTTGTATTCTGCATTTCTGGCAAAAGAATATGGCCCAAATTTTTTCCTGTATACTGCTTCGATCAAAATTTTTGTCTTGTCCTTGTTTGTAAGTATTCTGATATACATATTATTTCACGAAAAGGATTATTGACTCGAATAAAATGGACGATGATCCTGAACATATTGGGAAAATTATCAAACGCATTGAGGAAATTGGCAGAGTAACTGTCGATGCGAATCTGGATCGCACAATAATGAAACTCATCGGCCAGTAAGACACCAAATATGATTGAAACAAAATCATCTCCACTGTTGGATCCAGTGAACTTGGTAAAATCACCCTGTAGGACATTTCGTCCTTTGGTTACAATCTTTTGTTAAAGTGTACGTTTGCTCATTGATCGGCAAAAAAACAATGTGGAGCAGACTACGATTGTGGGCTGGCTGCGCAAAAAAGTTTGGCTTACTAACGCATAATCTTGGACTTTGATGTCGACAAGGAACACAATTTCGACTAGTGTAAAGAGAACCTCGTTTGGCATGATAATGCGACTGAATTTGTCGAGAACATTACCACAGCCATATTCCCATTTTACATCATGGGGTCTTGTCTGGTGACATATCTGCCCAAAAAGGCCTAGTTTCACCTAATTCTACCCATCCTTCACAAACCTACTCGCAATCGAGCGAGGGGTTGGCATTAAAGTTTGTGTTGGACAATCCAGCAAGTGTTCGTTGCCCACTGTCCGAGATCACATTCCCGAATGGCTGAGCATGTATGATCATTTCAAAAAATTAAGTCCCATCAATATATAGACTCTAAACAGACGAGCTTGTGTCTTTTGTTCCCTTTACTATCCCTTCAAAGAGGATGAAGCCATCATAGTTTCGATAACCTGCAGTGCATCGCGATAAGTTTTTTCTTTAATACTCGATCGGACCAATGAATGCGTTAGATGATACATGTTCATCGATCAGGCAATCAGGCAAATGTGAAATGACGAGGAATCGATAGTGGCAAATGGCAGTTGGGTGCAAACAGAAAATGATGTTGGGAGTTATTGCGAGGAAGGTTGGGTAAAGTCATCCATCGGATCGACTGAGTACAGGTTTGGACTTGAATATATAGCTGTGTATTTCGTCATGTGTAATTACCGAGATGTACTAATTGTATAGAGTCAGCATAATCGGGACAAATTGTCAGTTTGAGACCAACCAGTTGGAGAACACTTTGTTTAATGTGGAAAAACTGTACATTTCATCCGATGTCATCTTTTCTGTGTATGTGTTGGGAAGTGCCGAACATCAGGTTCCATTTTATGATAGTGAATTTCCCCTCTTCAGTAAAAATCAATTGTATGTGATTGATTGTGTCGAGGAAATGATATTAAAAACACAAACATCATTGTTGAAGTAAATAAATGATGGGCCAGGTGGATTTTGGGTAAGCAACAATGGCGAAGGCAAGATCAGCAGAAAAAAATATTCCAAAAATGGTTCGAAACAAAGTAGAGACAAAGACTATGGCAATGAGTGTAAATACAATGGAAATGAAGACTATCCTCCACGAAAACAGTTATGTGGACTTGCATCAACAGATATATTTAAAGGAAATTATGACTGATTCATCTTTGTTTTATTGGAGATGTTGAATTGTGGTATATGGCGAGTGTGTTGTCATTGCTCATTCACTATGTCGACAGTAAAAATTTATTAAAGTTGATTGGATGTGTATTCAAATTTCTCAACCCGAACAGGTATGCGGAGTTCATCTTGAGCAGTTGGTGCACCAACGAAAATGTAATCAATCACTTGTACATGGGATTCTACAAGACCGACAGTCTTTACTTTTTGCTTTTGTCTTTATGTGAAGGACCTCTCGACTGACAAACCTGTTCAATGTGTACAAATACATCATCATTGGCGAATACAATGGTCGAGATGGCGTGGTGATATTGGGGATTGTTCCTTGAATAATAAAGAAATCGTGATTAGTAACACTTAGTAAGGTCACAAATTTCTTCTTTTCAGGCATTTTATTAACGAGGCAATGTGGAAACTTGGTGTTTTTGTTTGGCAATGGAAAGTTTTCGATCGTTTGCAAAAGTGAGTTGTCCTTTAGTCTCGAAATACAAGAGCACGAGTCGGTTCTCGACCATCTAGTTTACCAAGTCTTTTGTGATGGGTATGTGCTTAACCCACTACTAAATGTATTTGAAACAGCTTCGTCTTTCCTGACATGTCTGGTGGCTATCAAGCACCATTACGAACTTTCAAAACCAATAATCACCCTGGTCCATTTCCCTCATATTAAAGACCTGTGTGTCGAGATCTACCTTAAAATGCCACATTTCTTATCGTGGTTGCAATACAACAATTTGATGGTGATGTTACTCTGCCCAATATTTTCAAACATAGTGGCAAAGCAGTATGCATTAATCGAACCTGATTTCAAACCCCTCGACCACATCAATAAAAATTAAGTGGTTACATTCAATGATTTGACTCTAAATTACAAATGGCCTCCAACACTGTAGAAAATTTAAAGCTCATTACTGGCACCAAATTGTCGATTGCCTTCAAGATGTTTGTGTGCTTGCTTTATGTTTTAACTCAGAAATACAGGATAAACCTGAAACAATTATCTTCATTTATACATTCCGTTTTCGGACACACACACCGAAACTACTCGGTTTGGCCAACTTTATTTTCTACTCAAAAATGATCTTCAGTTTAGTGATTTGGTAAATAATGGCATATGGAACAAAAGTGGGGTTGGCGGTTTGAGAAGGAGACTCAGACAATTAAAATAATCATGGTACCAAATTTGACAATGATGATGAAAGAACAATCATGTCGTTCAACACTTCACCATCTATGCATTCTTTTTATGCAAAAATTGAGAAATTTTTGCATGTAAAGTAAAAACAATTCATTGTCGAGGATAATGCAAATCAAACTGAAAAATTGCAGCTACAGCTTCCTTGCTGATAGATGTGTCCTGAGTCCAGTTTTCGAATATCGCCCTTGGGAAATTCAATGTCAAAAATGGGTGATTGAAATGAGCTTCTCAATGAGGATAATTTCAGATTTGTTGTGCAAAACTTGAATTTTTGGAGATGAACAGCAGGTCGAATCATACACCAAGCTGACCGAGTCGAGGGTGGATTCATATGTAAGGCAGTAATCATAATTTCATGGTTCTTGAGTATGGGGTTTCACAATTCCTATGAGAATGGCCTTGTTTCTCGATATTTACATGAAAATTGCTTCGAAATTTATGATGATATGAATCAACTTGTTATCGAACATGTTGGCGAACCTGTGTATATGAATCATGTGAAGGACCTGACTAATTTACTGCAATCATTTTGTGAAAATTCAGGAGTTTACCTTCCTGCTCACATTGAGCCAAAGATTGAGTGGCACTATCTCAAAGAACTTTATGATCACTACAAACACTTTAAAGGCACCCAAGAGAGTATCAAATCACACCCAAAGAGGACTTTTTACTTACCAAGTACTTGGACCATGTGTATAGTGAATTTGCATCCATGATCTTATATGGCAAATGCAATATAGATTTGATAGTCACTCCAATAAAGTTTATGGCAACTTTAAATTTCTGAGGTAATCAGTTGTGGAATTTCCTGGTACTTTATCATAATACAGGAATGAGAAAAACATATGTTCAGGTATACATTTTGAAGCTACACATCATGGGGATCCTGAGCCATCTAATGTTGAGTTCGGCCAAGATCCCACATTACAATCATGATCCCCTATCAGTTGCCTTGAGTCACAACATGTGTGTATGTATCGACAAGTTGGACTTGTTCAACACTAGCTGTTTCAAAGTATTTTGTATCACAGTATGTATGCCCACAATGTTTTTTGTACTCTAACAAGTTGGTAGAATTATCGATAACTGATAAACCTATTACCACAGACAGAAAATGCTTTTGGACGTGTTCATGGTAGTGATGGGTCGATTACTTCCTATTATGAAAAGTTTCCAATAAATTCAGTTCAATCCCAATAACCTAGTCGATTTATTGCTCGACAAGGTGGAACTTGGTAATCACAGCAACACAACCTCTCTTTGAGTGGCATATTATTGACTCGACGTATGGCAGAATTTACACCTGGACAAGATATTTTGGGAATTCACCTTCTCAATACAATGTTACTCATCAACTAGTTTTTTTACAAAACAAATAGGCCAGTTCACATGACAAAGCCCTAGTTCATCGACACAAAGTATTAAGAATGCGTGCTCAATTCACACATCACTTCGAAATTATTTTCTATGGTTTAGGAACACATGGCCAATGAAATTTTTTGGAATGGTGACCGATGGAGTTTACTCTAATGTGGTATGAAAATAATAAGAATTTGTTCCCAAAACTAATTTAATGAACTTTATCAGGAAGGTTGCAACAAACTTGACAAACATTTTGATAAATGTGATAGAATGTACAATATTCTATTGTGTTTTCCAAAAATGTAATGCTCTAGGAAATAAAAGAATAAAAAATAATAATTTGATTTCATAATATTCAAATTAACTGTATATTCTTGCAAATGAGTTGTTAGTCATTGGCAGAACTATGCTTGCACACACTATTATTTGTTGGCCCAATCTTAGTGTTTTTTATTAATCCTTTATCACACATAACAACTTTAATTAACTGTTGGTGCACCAAACAATGTAAATAAATTACATGATTTTTTTAAACATCGCATTAATCAGGCTTTTATAATAAACTTTTATTATATATTTCAAAACCAAAGCCAAATATAGCCAAAGATCTATTCAAGCTGAATGTACTAATATATCTAGATTGTTGATACCACCAGCCTTTATAGAGATAGATTACCAGTAGCAATATGTGTTACAATTACCATCATCGAAATTATGGCGAGATATAAAGCATTCTACTCAATCTTAATGTACTGATACATCTAGACTTTTTTTAACACAAAAACCTTTGCAGATTTGGATAACATGTCAAGCCTGGTGAAGTACCATTGTAATGGTAAACTGGCATATGAGGCAAGAGCTTCTTCAGCAGGATCAGGCTTAACATACTGATATACCTAGATTTTTTTGGACACAACACCATATGCAGAGCCAGATGACATGTGAAGTCTGATACAAGTACCATCGTAATGGTAAATGAGTGTGCAAAGCAAGATGTTCTCCAACAAGCTTCTTTTTTTAAATATAATAAAAGTTGTTTTATTTATTTATTTGTGGGAGATGAAAAAATAAAATGCAAATGTTTATATTACATTAAGCAGGAGGTAATATAATAATTATAATCATATATATACATATTAAACTAATTATATTTCTATTAAAAAACATTTATTATTATACTCCATTCATTCTGCTCTGGTATGAAGAGTGATGTTTCTATGTTCAGCTCTCGCCACCGACTGATATCCTTTTTACAGATTTTGCTGCCATGTAAGCCAAACCAAAAGGAGAGGAAGTGAGGGGAAATGAGGTGAAATAAAATACTGCACTCTGATTGGTGGTTGATGGTAGGAGTGGGGGAACAAACTTATCCAATAATTGGCTTGCATTATGATGTCACACAAAAGTATGTGTTGTAACCACAGTTGTTTACTTTCTAGTAAAATTACAAGAGTGTGTGTTGTAACCACAGTCATTTACTTTTGAGAAAAGTTGCAAGTGTATGCGGTAATGACTAATGTTTAATTCTGAGAAAAGTTATTGTAAATTAAAAGTGTTTTGTTTATGTTTAGTGCTCCGCATTCCTTCCCCCCACTCATACTTTTAGCAACCAATCATGTTGCAGTATTTCATTTACCCTCCCTTACCCTTCTTCCAGTTTGGTTTATATTGTGGCAAAATCTGGAAAAAGGACATCAGTCAGTGGTGAGAGCTGAATATACAAACATCACCCTTCCACTCAGATCAGAAAGAAAGGAGTGCATATAATAATTAAGCTTCTAAAGTATTAATAGTTTATAAGGTATATATCTTATTATTATATATATGTTATAAAATACTATTATAAAAGGGTTATTTATTATTATACTTTCCACTTTCCTTCTGCTCTAGGAGGAAGAGTGATGTTTCTATGTTTAGATCTTACCATCAACTGATGTCTTTTTCCAGTTTTCTCTGCCACATAAGCCAGACCAAAAGGAGGGGAAGTAAGGGGAATGTGAGGGGAAATTAAATACTATACTCTGATTGGTTATTGATGGTAGGAGTGGGGGGAAACTTATTCAACCATTGGCTTGTATTACGACATCACACGAGGTTTTCATATGTATCTAATCATTGGCTTGGTTTATGAAGTGACACAAAAGTGTGTGTTTTGCAACAACAGTTGTTTATGTATGAGAAAAATTGCAAGAATGTGTGTTGTAATCACTGTGGTTTAATTCCAAGAAAAGTTAATGTTATTTAATTTTGAGAATAGTGGTGAGTGTTTGTGCAGTTATCCATATTCCTTCCTCCCAACTCTTACTTTTATCAACATATCATGTTGCAGTATTTCATTTCCCCTCTCTTTCCCTCATTTCAGTTTTATATATACATTTATATGCCTTGTAAAATATTAATATTTTATAATATCTATTATTGTTATTATTATACTTGCTCCTTTCCTTCTGCTCTGGGAGAATGAGTGATGTTTCTATGTTCAGCCCTCACCATTGACTGGTATCTTTGTTTAGATTTCGATCCCACATAGTGCAAACTGTTAGGAAGGGAAGGGAGGGGAAATTAAAAACTGCAATGTGATTGGTTGTTGAAAATAAGAGTGGGGTTGGAAGAGAATTATCGACGGTGGAGTATTCTGACAAAATTGTATATAACTAAACAAACTTAACCATGGGTCCTTTTATACCTTATTAATAGTTAAATTTTACCTTACAAGACCAATCTTTAATTTTAATTTCCTGTGTAAGGCCCAGTGGATAAGTTTGCTTAGTTCCACAAGATTTTGCCAGAGTACTCCACAATCGACATTCCTTCCTCTTTTCACTTTTTTCAACAACCAATTGGAGTATACCACAATCTCACTGGTGTTAGTTACTGTGCACTAGAATACTGACCTATAAACATGCCCCATGCCTCCTCTGTGTTGAAGAATGTTAACTTCTTTGGCTGGAAATATCCAGTGAAGGTGCATGTCTCCCTCATCTCTTGTTTGCACAGTTGTTTTCATTGTATTGTGTGAGGAAGCCCTTGTGATTCACATTGCTAGCATATAGTTGCGCAATACCATTGATGTTGGTGACAAGGGCACCAGCACATAATGATGTAACTTCCTACTGTGGACAGTTACAACCAAATTTTAGAACAGAGTAAGTGGGACCTTTGCAAATATGAACTATTTGTATTAAAGAAGTATTTTTCATATTAAAGTTGTCCATGTGTATGGGTGTCAGTATTTACGAACTTTTATAATTATTATTGACCCATTGTACCTTTCAAACACAAAATATGTGTATTATTGAAGTATTTTTAAACTTTAAAGTTGTCCATGTGTTTGGACATCAGTAAGTACAGACATTTATAAAAAAATATTGGCCACATGGGACCTTTCAAACATGAAATATTTGTTTATTGAAGTATTTTTACACATTAAAGATGTCAATGTGTTTGGGCATTAGAATGTATGGACGTTTATAATAAACATTGAGAGTGTGGGACCTTTCAAACATGAAATATTTGTATCGAAGTAATTTTACACAATTCAGTTGTCCACGTGTTTGGCCTTCAGTAAGTATGGATGTTTATTATCAATATTGGCCACATGGGACCTTTCAAACATGAAATATCTGTATTATTGAAATTGTTTTATGTGTTAAAGTGGTCAACATATTTACACCACATTAAGTTTGGATTTTCATAATCAATATTGACCACATGGAACCTTTCAAAAATGAAATATTTGTGTTTTTGAAGCATGTTTACACATTAAAGTTGTAAGATGTTTCCACCACAGTATGCCTGGAAATTATAATCAATATTGGCCATGTGGGACCATTTAAACCTGAAATATTTGTATTATTGAAGTCCAAACTTACTGGTGTCTAGACATGTGGGTAATTTTAAAGTATAAAAATACTGTAAAAATACAAATATTTCATATTTTTAAGGTCTCATATGGACAACATTAATTATAAAAGTTCAAACTTACTGTTGCCCTAACATGTGGCCAATTTTAAAGTGTATAGATATTTAAGAAATCTCATCGACCACTTTAAATAATGTTTTCCAAGAGGGAGCTTAAATGTTAAATTAATTTACTTTTATAAAATAAACTTAAAACAAGATTTTGCTTGCTGCTACTTACCTACAACTTTCTATAGCCCAGTTGCCAACACAATGTGGTGCCTATAACCTAAAAGTTCTGTTGGCTGACCTCTCTTGAGGAGAGAGACAGACTATGCCTTTGGGAGGTTTTCCTCCCAGCACCAGAGCCTGGTGTGATGTACCATTTCATTTAATAAGCCAACTTATATTTAGAGGAAATAAAAATAATTTGAGACTTATTTAATAAATAAAATGTTTATTAAAAAAACTATTAAAATATAATTGTTGGAATAAACAAAACACTACTTAACTAATAAAATTCATGTAATACATTTTCTATTATTAATAATAAAAGTTGTATTATTATTACTGTATAATTTATTTAAAACATCTTTGGTGCTATCTCTTGATGAATAGATAATGCTAATTATATTCATATTGTAAGAATGAAACATTTTATTACTTGTCATTGTTGTCAACATATAAAGAAATGATTTCACAGCAGTTGTAATAAAATTCCTCCCTTAAAACTTTTTACTATACTAATATAATTCTGTGAAAAAAGGGTGGCTGGCCTAAATAACTAAGTTTGTAAAACTAGAAATATAATAAATCTTGAAAACAAAAAAAAGAGTGAACAAATATGCCTACAAACTCTTAAAATTACAAAGAATCTAAACTCCAGAAACTCACCAGTCAAACAACACACATGCATATTAATATCGAAATTGCGATGTTAAGAAATAAAATGCCGAACATTTATTGTATAACATAGAGAAACATAGTGGTCACATAATTAGAACAAATATTGATATGTAACTAATTAAAAATATACTTGAACTTTATAAAAGAAACCTCCACTCTACCCTGAATATTAATAATGGCATAATAGTGGCTTGTTAGAAAGTCTCTTCATTGTCTGAATAACAATATGGGTATATTATACTTTATTTTTAAAGAATTTCATAGAGTATTAAATATATATATATAAAATGAAATTGTCTCTTGTATTTATTAATTTCCAATAATTTGTAGATTAACTATCAAAAAAGATGGGATACTTCTGTAAACAACAACAAATACATTAAATTATTCTTGTAAAGATATTTACTCTGTTTATAAGTAAAAATATATATTTTCATTTACCTTATATTTTGTATTCAAATTCATTTGCACTATCTCTTGGCAAACAGTTAATTGTAATAATGATCATACATTTTTCTATTTTCTACTTTTAAAACATTTTCCCATAAGCACAGTCATTTTGTTTCTAACCTAAATAGAATGAATTAATTTACTCTTAATAATATATGTTTTTAAATAATAGAGTATGTTTAAAATATATTTTAATAATCTTAAAACAACATCGGTGACAAATGACAATAATTTAACTATGCATTGGTGAAGGGGCAATAATAATAATAATGCAAAACGTCAGGTCATGCCCACTTGTTAACATTATTTGGTTCTGTCAAAGACTTACATTTGCCGATGAGTTGAAAATTTACACTTGTATCTGGCATCACATGACATGCACTTTTTCAGTTTTCAGTGCACACCAGGGCTGGGGGATTTTTTTAAAGTAATTTTCTTTGTTTCTTTGTGACAAAACTATTTGTTATTGCTCTAATTTTTGTTTGCTAATGAAATAAGATATTATAAGCACATTATAGTGTTTTTTGACATTACTATATTTGCTAAGAAACTGGAAACAAAAATGCAGCCCTTTTTGGCCTTTGTTACTGAGTTTTATTATAAAAACTCGGCTGGTGTGTGAAACCAATTGTTTTTTTTTGGGACTGTGTGCGTTCAGGAATTACACAAACATAAAAATATAGTTCAGAAAACTATTTTAAAAGCACCAATAAAACTTTCTCATTTAATTGGTAATGTAAGCAGTAGTATAGACTGGCGAATATGAGGGATTTATTAGATTATTACAGCTGTTTATAATGAAATGAGATATCTTTATAATGAAATAATATATCATAGACACTGAATTATTCAAAAAATTTGCTTTGAATAATGTAGTTTGTGAATCACAAGATAGGGAGCACTAAAATGTAAATAATTCTTGGTGGTTTACAACCAAAATACTTTCTCTTAAAATAATTGAGAGAAAATTCATATATTTATATTATTACGATTCACAAGAAACACAACAGTACCTAGATTGTTGTCCATCACTTATTGTATAATCTTGCTATTATTAATAACAGAGGAATATGCTTGTTTGTAAATAGCTTGCAGCCAAACAACAAATTTATTATTGACAAAACTTCAGGTATGTACCAACCAAAATTATGTGTGCTCTCTCTTATTGACGTACATGTGAATTTATTTCATCTCAAGTGCAGACAAAATTAACAGATATTTATTTGTAATACAACATATGTTCAACCAAGTTATAAAATAATATAATGCCATCAGCAAATATGATACACTTGACAATATGAACCTTCCACATTTTAATTTAGTGTTTTATATACCAAAAAAAAAAAAGAAACAAATACATTAAAAGTTACATTTATTTCTGTTATATTTACATATACAATACAGTACACGACAATTTAAAATAACATTCCCTTGCACAATAATATATATAGTATGTTTTACATTGTATTCCTCCACTATACATGTTTATGAGAACATCTTTTTCTTCTGTCGTATTGGTACACATCCACTTATTGTCTTGTGTTCCAGACTTTTCCACAGAATAGTAAATATTGGTAATAAGATTAATATGATGCTCATGGTAAAAAACTTTTTAGTTAAGAGGCAGAAAAAGTATGGCAGAGGAAATACACTTTCATTGTCCCTTAAATATGACTTCTTATCTTTGCCATACAAATTTATCAGATTCGAAATATCATCTCTGCTCTTTGTACAAATTACTCCTTTGATGACCTGCTTTTGCTGCACCAAAAATGAAAGATCATCAATTGCCTTCACCGTGGATGAATCCTCTGTTGTACTTAATGTCTGAAAACAAAATAGCAATTTCTTCACATAGATATTTGTTGAGCAAAACAGTAAACTCCTGCAACAAACATCTATGATCTTGTTGGTACCATCCTTCTAACTTCACAGCATGCTTTGTTATGCCAGCTACTGAAACTGTCCAAGTATTTATAGCTGTGAGTGTGTTACATATAAAAAAACACCACAAGTTGTATCATTTTTATTATTGCAGCATGCTCTTCAACTCGGCAGAACTTTTTTTAATGTTTTATTTGGTTTTCATCATGTTTGAACAGATTAAAAATGTTAAAATTTATTGGAATAAGCAGCTAATTTTTTTTAATGAGGTACACTTGTTCACAATCTTGCCATAGCACAGCATCAGTAAAGTCTTCCAGCACAAACAAGTATGTCATCGCTTGCTAATTTTGATAATCTGAATTGTAATTTGCATACCCTGAATTCGATTTTGACATTGTTTTCTCACCATACAAAGAAATACTATCAAAATTTAAAATGAAAATGAAAATGTTATTGTCATGTATGCATTGCATTTTGAATGATGACTGCAAATGTTTAATGTGATTGGCAATCACAATATTGTAAGCCAAAATGTTTCTTTTTTCATGAAATTTAGCCAATTATAGCAGATATAGTTGGTTAATATGAGAATGACCCTTATGTATACTTGCCGATTTCATACATGTATCGAATGAGGCATAATAATCTTTTCATTACACCCACGGAGTCTCTACATCCACCCAGTTGTTGTTCATGACTTGACAAGTTTTTTTTTACTTACAAGAAGTTATATAGTTATCCATTGATAAAAAAGTAAAAAAACAATAAAAAAGAAGACTGATAGTGAGAGAGGGAGGGGGCAGATGGGAAAAGTAAAGAAAAAGAAATCTCCAACAATGCCAGGTATATAAGACTGTGTATTGTTGCTAATGCTACCACAGTTCCAGAGGCATTTATAACTCGAACTTCAAGTCAGCACCGTCTACTGAGTCTGGAAGTATGGATTCAAAATGGTATGCTAGTAAAGACAATGTAAAAGTGTTTATTCACATTTATAAAAAACACAAATCTCCTTGGAACGGATATAAACATGCATATAAATGTGCAAATGCAAGGTATAAGGTATTTCGATAATTACTTGCATTTTCTATCAAGGATGTAGAATACGATGTAGACAAAAATGTCATAAGTAGAAAGTCTTTACAGGATTCCTACATAAGGGAATGGAAGAAGATAAAATATGCATGGAAAAATGGTTGTATTTATGAACCATAACTGTGGTACTTTAATCGGACACAATTCATTCAATCTAAAGAACAGGGAGAGACACATTCGACCACAATGGGGGTGGAAGATGTGGGGTGTGTGGCTGTGAACAACTCTCCATCAAACATGGAATGATGAATGACACACAATTTATTTCCCCATGTCTGTCAATGACGAGGTAGTGGACAACACAGTCAACACATCAGTTAAAGGCAAGGTTATAGATAATACAGTCAACACATCAGTTAAAGTTGAGGCAATGGATGCTATGGTGATGGAACACACAGTCAACTAGGAAATTGATGACAATGTGGTCAACAGGGAGATGGGGATGATGGATCAAATGGAGGACAATACAGTCAACACATCAGTTAGCCATAAGGTCAGTGAAAATGCTGTCAACATTTCTGTCAAGGGCAGTGAGGTTGGTGAAAATGTAGTCAATGTGTCTGTCAACAATGGTGGGAATGGTGAAATACAGTAAACACATCAGTCAACTGCAGAATTGGTGAAAATGCAATGAACACACCAGTCAACCGCAGGACTGGTAAAAATACAGTCGACACACAGTAAAGAGCAGGATTGGTAAAAATTCAGTCAGCACATCTGTCAACAGCAGGGTTGGTACGAATGCAGGCAGCACATCCATCAATGGCGAAGTTGGTGACAACACACTCTACTTGTTCCTCAACAGCAAGGGTATGGACAATGCAGACAATGTGTTCTTCAACAGTGAGGTTGGGAACAATGCAGTCGACACAGCCAACACATCCACCACTCGTGCATCTGACACATGTATTGGTGGTACAATCAATATGTCCATCAATGGTGAAGTTTTTGACATACCTGTTTTTTGTTATGAAATTGAAAAAAAACTAATATGAATGGAACCTTCACAGAGGAGTTACTCAAAATCAATTATTAACCATGTAGTAAATGTAGGTTTGTCTAAGGGGTTGTCAAGTCGAGCCAGATGTTGCATTGTACTTTTAAAAATAACATCATATATAATATTTATAAAATCAAGTAAAACAAATTCTAAAAAAATGTTTTTATTTTTTTACAATTTATTTTCACATCATCTACGAATCACTTGTCATAAATGACACATTCACTCAATTATTTGGAAATCTCCCATTTGCAATATCCAAATGCACTTTGTGTTCTACTAGATAAGATCCATAACTTTCAAACCATTTTTAAACACCTCATTTACTGTTTTTGTGTATGTTTTTATGGAAGTCTGCGGCATGGCTGCATTAAAAATTGCTTGCATGACTTTTACATAATTGTGTAGATATTTACCATAATGCATCTGATAAATTTAGGGCTGTGGCACATTGTTATTTTTTTCTCTGGGTGGTAATTTGGAATAATTTTCCAAAGTCAAGTACTGATCTGCCTGACAGTCTTCGATATCATACAAGAGAAACTTTTCTTACAGTCAATGTAGGAAGAACCAAGATCATCAATTTACCTTTAATATGTCCATGAGTTTTTGAGCTTTACCAACTTTAAATTTTTGTACAATTCCATCTGGACTACCAAATAGAGGAATTTCTCCAATTTATTACTGTTAGTTACTTTGGTCATATTCACAAAGAAGAAGGCAAGTGCAGCAACATAGTTGTAGATTCGTTTCACGAAATGCGATGCATTGTGCTCGTAACCTTTATGAACGATAGATAAAAGTTTCAACACATCTTGGTTTGGATTACTGCAAAATAAACTCTAATCAATCTGTTTTGTCAAACGCAAGTACTTTTTCTATACTAGTGAAATAGATGCAAGTATCTCAGTGCCATCGAGAACGATGCACTTTCCATTAATTATGATCATTTCCTCGTTTATGAGTTCGATAATCCTGTTACTGTCCAATTTCAAAATATCTCTAAATTGATACCCATCGGCATCTGCATCAAAGACCATTTCGCAATACTCTCGCGGAATTTTGCGAACAACCACATGGAGTTTCGTCTCGTCGCACACAATCAGTTTTTTATTTTATTTCAGATTAGAGTAGGTATTGTAGGCATCTTGACGAATGAAATATAACTGCATGAGCTCCTCTTCCGTCAGTTTGATTATTGTTTCTTTGTGATTGTGAATCGTGTGCAGTAGATACAGTATGGGTGTCGTGCCTATGGCTATGGGAACGCTGACAAACTTGAAAGATGGAGTACCAAAAAGCCAATAGGTCGAGTTGACTGTAATTTTAAGCGAATGTTGCTTCCCATCCAACACCAAATCCTCTCTTCAAAAACATCTTTTTTTTTTTTTTGCACTTCAGACTTTAGAAATTTATTTTGTTTCTTTACATTTTTCCTACTGTCGAGTAAAGACTCCATAAAGTTTATGGTGAATGGAGTTTTGCCATGTGAGAGTAAACGAATCTGAATGGGAGTATCGCCAGTCAACGACTGTGGAAAGTATCATATTCCCAATAGGCTGGTCGGAATACAACAGGTTCATGTATTCCGAATAATATTGGTGTTCGTCTTCTGGCACATACAGAGCAATTACATCATTCCTCAGCATTTCATCGAACATGTCGTGGGATATCGGAGCATTTTCAAACACTAAATTCAATGCTTTGTCATAGCAGCAACCAATGGTCGATCTGGAAAATTGTTTGTTAATGATTATGTTTGGGTAGAAACTATTGACATCGTATTGAATATCATTCCAAAAGAGACAGTGGTTTTCAAAAACCACAGATATGGGATATTCTTTTTTTGTGAACTTGAACTTTGGTTTGAAGTAATTTGGTCAAACGTCCATCACAGATGTTCTTTTGACGAGCGACAAACATTTCAGATCGGGCATGGCCAATACAATGGAATCATTGCTCTGGTATCCCATTAACATACCAAAGGATAGTGCATGATACATGAAAGAGTTTGCAAATTGGCGAGAAATGGCACTCATCACACTGTCTGTGAGACCGCAATTAAAGAGATTGGCCAGTTGTTTGGTGAAAATTGCCAAATTAAACTTGTAAAGTCCGACTACAGCCACACAATCCTTCTCGTTGTATATTAAAGCCAGTTTAATATGGTAGAAAATTATTGAGTCTACATTTGTTTCACCAGTAAGTTTACGCCAAACACTACCACCAGTGTACTCCGTATGTCGCACTTGCATATTTGCATATTTGCATATTGGTCGTTCACAGCAACAAAATTTTCTTTGTTGTAGGGCTCGACGTGAAAGATATTACTCATGCAGTCGTGGCGAAAGTCATCGTCTGTGTGTAGTTGTAAGACATGTCCAGGATCAGATACATAGACTTGGTGACTGTACACACCATTTGCACAAAATATGTTTCCCACCATGAGATTACCGACTCCATGTTTCAGACTGCGAAACTTAGTTTTGCAAGTTGATTCATTTTGATGGATGAATTTTGCAATACTCCCTCTGAAGTTACAGTATCGATGTACAACTCCATTTGTAACATGAAATGCACATCAGTCGACTGGATGATAAAGTAGTATTTTTTTCCACGGTTATTTCCCACAAGAAATTTGTAGACTGTGATCAAGTTACTCATGGTGATAAATTCAATTTTTACCAAATTATATGAAAAGTACAATGTACTTGCCACATTTTAAGTAAAAATTTCCAGCAATGAGTTTGAATTAGTCTCCAGAGATATTGCCATGTCGACGATTGAATCTATATATGGTTCATATAACTAAATCAGCAGTTAGCACATTCCGTATTTCATGTTTTAAGCAACTAGAAAATATTTTGATATGGCATAAATTAAGATTTATTGATGCTTCTTCATTGTTTTGACATCGATGCCCACCACATTTATCTGATTGTGGTAGATAAAAGACCTCAATATAAATATTTCATTTTGTAGATTTAAAGAATGTGGAGGGCTAAAATTATTTGTTATATAAGAACCTTTAGTTATGGCTATCAAACTAAGTTTTACAATGACAAGAGCATTTTAAATATTTAAAAATATATACAATGACCCAGAACTGCAGACTATGAATGAATTTAAACGGTTTTACATGTATTTTGGCAACTGTCTCTTGGAATGCATTTACACTAGCGAAAATGACGATGAGAAGACTCTGATGAAGATTTCGAAGAGGACTTTGATACTGTCTTAATAAAAATACCTACACTCCGTTAAAGTTTAAAGGTTTTCAGGCCAAGTTCCCAAACACCACTCTCGAAGATTATCTATACATCAAACAACTGTCATTCTCTTGCACTTTTGAAATTAACTCGAAAGATCAACTAGTCTTGCTACAACTTATATTTTCACAATAAGACCACACAGGAACAGTGACTCTTTACATACCTAGTTGTAAAAAAAAAAAAAAAAAGAAATAATGAATTGTGTTTCCTTCGCAGAAAATAACGAAATTTATGATCAACATCAGCTTTCGCTCACGTGCAAGTACAAAAATGCTATTCATGAGTCATTACACAACTGCTCCCTAATTTATGATTCCAATCAAACCACAATGGAACATGCATATCATTCGACGGGAAGGACAAGGAAGAAGGACAGCACTCCTCTATTCACAAAATTGAAATTACACAATATGTTTGTATACGAATGTAATCGCAACTCTATTCGAGGATCGGTCAAAGTGTCAATACCACCTAATGCCCTATATTTAAAAGAATACTTGACATCATCCATTGAGATTTGTCCATTAAGTTGGTAGCCTACTCCAATTGGGAGACTAGATATTCAACCAGTTTAAAGAGTACATTAGTGCAAACAATTTAGCCAATGTATACTTTGTGCCTAAATTGGAAAACTTTGATACTCTGTTTTTCAGACCGACTTTTTTACTATCTCTGCAGAAGACCATGCGGTGCGGGTATAGCACCCACACCAGAACCTGCAACTTTTTTTACTATCTATGCATGCAGTTAATAGCTAGGGTGTATTTTCATAGGCTCATTAGTCGCTTCCAATCGGGAATGGACTGAAGTGTATTCCTTCACTTGCTCGATATTTGTGTGGGAAATATGAAAACTGAGTTTACAACTTCTGTAAAAAAAAAAACTACTAAATTGTGTGGCATAGACATTTTGTCAAAAGACCAGCTCATAATTTGGCATGTTTAATTAAGAATTATCATGCACACACTTTACCAAATGCAAGTGACTTTCCATGTGTTCTCTTACCATAAATTCAGATACAACAGTAATAATCACTTCTCCAAGTTCACTAATTAGGAATGTGATTTGCAATTGCGTTTTCAAGCTCAGATAGAAAATATTGGAGAAAGTATATGGCCAAAATATACTAACATTCTTGTTATTTCGAACCACATTTGATACGATATATTTACAATGTGTTTGGCCGTTCCAATAAAATGCAGACTTTATTTTGCTCACCGAACATTTTCTTAAATTCAGTTTGGTTGATTGAGTTTAAACACTTTATTCAACTTCAAATAGACAGATGATTCCTGTAGGTAATGTAATAAATAATTTTTTTTTTTGAATAAATGAAATTTATTTTAAAAATAACATAAATATATAAAAAATATTACAAAAAAAAAATATTACAAATATAAAAAGCATTATATATAATTAATAATTACCAACCTTTTAAAATTTATTTTAAAATTGATATATATATATTAAAGTTTAAATAGATTACAAATAAATAAACATTTTAAAACTATATATATAATTAGTAATTACCAGACCTTTCAAATCTCCACTCATCAGGACTGGGACAACCCATCCCACGATATTTAAACAGGTTTTACTTCTAAAAAAATTTTCATTCTGAATACAATTTAAACACTTGTTCTCAAACACCACAACCCTTACATGGCTCAGATTTGGTTAAGAACCATGGTTGGGGTGCAGTGGGAATGGCTGCTGCTGAGTGAAATTTTGAGAAGTCTAGAGTTTGTGCTGGGGTGACTGGGCGAGGGACAGCCGCTGGAGCTACTGCGGCTACCGGGTGAGAGGCTCCAGCGGCTGGGTGGGGGACAGCTGCTGAAGCTGATGCTGGGCAAGAGACAGCCACTGGAGCTGCTGCTGCCTGACAATGATGCATCGACGTACCAATGGACCATGGGGAGAACGAGGTATAGTGGATACGAATATTAACTTGCCAGGGTTAAAGGACACCAGCCCAAGGTGCAAGCACTATGATGAACTTACTGAAGACTCTTTCTCTCGGTCGTGATCGCCGATGACTATTGGCCTTCCACCATGTCCGACGTCTTCATGAATGTTGTATTGATGATGTCGCTGCCAATCAAACTAAATTCCAGATTGCCTTGCCTAGTCAGGAATGTCGCCCCCCCCCCCCCTGATACACCAGCTCACTCCCGAAGGGTTACTTCGGCTACCCAACACAATTATTCGACACGTGAAAAATACATGAATGAATAGAGGTTAAGTAACCGATAGGAGGTTATGCATAATAAAGATGTAGGTACTTTACCGTCACAAATTTTATTACATGTTTTTACCCAGCGGGGTACATATATTTATATTACAGCCATTGAAGCCAGGTAGGCTATTAAGTTGTAAAACATGGCCATGTATAATAGAGACCGAGGGGTGAGCGCTCGTTTATTCCGGGCTGCAAACAATGAAAAGGTTCAGGTAAACTGCGTTAATTAAACAGAATTACATTATGGCTGAAAGAACAAAGTTGAGGTGCCTGGAGCAAAGCGATGCGGTGATCACTTATGAAGTCTAGGATGCTACTACTGCTCTCGTTGGTTGCGGAGGCCGCTCACTGGCCGAAGCTCCCACCAAAGTCATCATGTGACTTAAATTACACAAAATGAATTAAATGAGATGAGATGATATGAATCCTACAATTCCATTGAGATGAACAATAAAACAAATCCTTATTAGCAAAGTACAATTATAACCAACAGAAATATAAAAATTAATATCCTGGTTCAACTGGACAGCCATGGCAATCTAACCTCACTTGCTTTATGACTAAACATGTAGCACTGTCTTTATCGGGACTCTCCCTTATAAAGTTTCATATGTCCACACATATTCTACCACTGTTTAAGTCTGTGAGTCAATCTGTAATTTACTAAAAATTACGTTAAAATGAATTTGTATTTAATAGCGGCGTTTAGGCCACGTGCTATTGCGCATTGGTCCACCTTAGTGCACAGTTCTGGAGCGCAACTGGTAATGTCAGTATTTCAATACTTGTTGGTACTGTTGCTACTGGCTAACACCATTTAACAAAAATGAAAATATATAAAATGCCTGACAACTCTTATTATGCATTAAAACTTACGTGATTAAATAGGAATAATATTATTGAGCATAATACTCGCAACAGCAGCCTTCTGTGTGGCCATTTCATGATGAACTATACAAGATGGCATCTCCCGAACCCAAACTGTCAACACGTTAAATAAACAAACATACTACATAAGACATAAGAAAACACTGAATAATAAATAACAAGGAAGACTATTTGTCTCATACTTACTTGTGGTAATAGGGTAACATGGGAATAATATAAATAACACATTGACATAACACTTGGCAAAATACACATAACCACGGAAACTTAATATAGTAAATATCAACATTGGCATGTGGCCATCAGCTTTGACGTGCATGACATTTGGAGGGTAGAATGTACGTACCTGTTTGATTACGAATAATAACTTTGTGACATGCACGCCAATGTGCGATATGGAACACTTAACTGCATGTGACATTAATTACCTTACACAAAGTTACACTAGAAAACACTGACATTGTGGTTATTGCAGGAGAAAATGAACATACACAAAAAATAAACAAACACACACACTCCCTAACATATTTAAAAAGACCATAAAACACTTTCTACACGAATGCTGCATTAGCACTGAAACACATGTGACACTTGTTCGAAGACTCAGGTGTTTCTCTGTAGTGCTGTGTTGCCTTCATGTCGTTCCAGATGGCACGGCTTGGCGAATGGCCTGATGCTAAGGTGCTGTTCATGTCATGCTGGATGAGAGGCTCCTGCAGCTGGGCGAGGGACAGCCGCTGTGTTTGTAATAAGAGCCACTGTATGGCTGTAATCTTCGCCTACCGGCTCCTCTCCTTTGCCCTCTCCTCTAGCATTGGCTGGTGGACATTCTGTGAAAAATAAACATGTTACAATCGGTTTCACCCTAAAATTAAACCAAAAATAACACTCTTAAAATAACACATAATAACTGTAAGGTTTTTTGCAAATTTTACATATTTGTGTAATGTTGCATTGATTTATGCCCAATGTTTAGTCCTTAATTTTGGGGGATTTTGTATCATCATGCTTTCGATTTTTTAAAATTCATGTCACTTTTTCGTAAACTCTCCAAGTTCTTTTGCAAATTCCTTCCATTTTTCATTCTGAATTTCCGAAAAATTTCTCCAATTCTTCTTTTGCCTTTCTACATTTTGCTATGAGTAAGTTAATTTCTGTTATGGTAGTACGGTGCCTCAAAAACTTTAAATATCTACATAATTAAATTGCATTCCCTTAAAATAGCCCGTCTAACTCTACCTTATTTTCGCCAACCTTATCCATTTATGCCAAGCTTGACTAACTGTCACTACTACTAATAGTGTTAAATATCACACTGCTACTAAACATGTGTTTATCTGCTATCCCTAGCACACTGACATTATACCAAAATATGTTGTGTATATAT
Source organism: Dryococelus australis (assembly GCA_029891345.1). Classification (NCBI taxonomy): domain Eukaryota; kingdom Metazoa; phylum Arthropoda; class Insecta; order Phasmatodea; family Phasmatidae; genus Dryococelus; species Dryococelus australis. Next base: position 128,331,687 of record CM057009.1, read on the forward strand.
GCACTGAGTAAATTATTTATTTTGTATTTCGTGGTGGTAGGGAGGGATTACTCTATAAGCGGTTTTTTTTTACATAATGCACTGTCCATGTTTCTTTTTTTTCTCATCGGTGTATCTGATATACACTCGCTAGCTCAAAGTCATGATTAGTGTTTATTCATGGGCCAGTGAGGCGACTGGCATACATTACTCAATTTAGCCTCATTATTATGCGAGAATTATCTTGGGGCAGAAATAATTTTTTTTATGATGCAAAAAAGGAGGTTCACCTTATGTTTCACCCCGCCCCTGTAACTACTGACATTTATTTTTTTCTCTTGGTGTCCTAATTGGAGCCAAAGTATTTTTTTCTCCTAGAGTCTTGGCAGGAGCCAGATTATATTTTTTTCTTGTTGTCCCAGTCGAAGCCAGAGTTTATAAGCAATGGGCCTCGCGATTAACAACATCAGATGGCCAAATGGTGCATTGTTTGACAGATGGGTGACTACTTGTAGGAGAAAGTGCACCGAGCTCTTCAAGAGTGTGGAAGAACATGTTCTACAAATTCGACTACACCACGCCAGATTTTTAAGACCTTCTCATACTTGACATTGAGAATGACATCCTTATCATCGACACAGCCATCAACACCCCACTCAACGTAGAGGCAGTCAACACCAAAGAGGCCACACTTAAGAGAGGAGGAGGTATGTTCGTCAACACCGGTGCCACATTCCTCAATTCCAAGGAGATCCTCGATGTCGATGCGGCCATTGCCTTCTTGGAATTAAAGGCAATATCCTTTGACATTTTCTCCATCGTCTCCGGAGAAGAGGAGAACGAACAATCCTTCTTCTCCTTCACAGAGGAGGTCTTCTCCAGAGAAGAGGAGGAGAAGAAAGAATGATCCGTCTTCTCTTTCACAGAGCCTGTCATCTCGGGAGAGGTCTCCAAGTCCACCGAGTAGATCACCTCCAAGTCCACCATTGGCACCACCACCATCTGCTGGTGCGAATGAATTTACCATGGTATCTGTACCAACTATGGGGATGTTTCCATCAATAGGAATGTTTCAGCAGATACCGGCATTGCCTTTGCCCCCACCGGGGATTTCGTTTAGTTTCAAAACCACATATTTCAATAACAGAACTATAAACATTGTAACCATTAATAATATAAATAAACAGTTTTTTTTCAATAGTGTTTCATTTCTATATTCCATAATAAGATGAGATGTATATATTTATTTTACACCTAATATTATTGATTATTATATTCGTGTTGTTGGTTTTAATAACTGAAAAGTTTTTCAATGCACCGAAACATGAACATTTTGTAAAACCTCTAGAGATGTCTAATCAATCTCCACCACCATTTCCACCTCCATCCCTTCAGTCGTCGCTAACAACCGAATATAATTCCAGCCATAAAATATATATTTATTTTGGTTTCAGAAATAACTTTGTAACCCATCATATTGTCAATTTTTGTTTCGATTGTAATGCAAAGTATGTTCACAAATTTAAACAGAAAGAGCTTTCGCGAAACTTGTAAGTAAATTTTAATTTTACCAGTACGAATCTTGACATGCTGTCTTTTGCATTTGATGATATTTTGGTAAAGCTATTCAATTTATAGAAAAACATCGTCGACGAGTCGAAATGGACTTTGAATTCTGCCTTTACAATAGTTCAAAATATTGCCAAACAACTCGCGATGGATGTGGCTCAACACACGGCAATTCCTCTCTTCGAGAGCTCCGTGTTTTCGCAATGGAAAACCAAAACAATATGGATCCTTCGATAGAAATTTTACGAGTGAATAACGTGTTTACACATTTCGACTATAAGAAATACAATGGCTTGATGTGCCTACACTCGACTTTTGGCTACTTTAGAGTCAGCTGACAAGAATGGCGTATTATTTCAGTTTTGTGGCAGCGGCCGGGTCTTACTGGAAACTGTAATCATAAAACCTTCGGCTCCCCCTTCTGACGAAAGTGATGAGAGTGGCGATTTGGAGGATGTTATCTTAATTTTATTCGATAATAATTCCAAGATTGGCATACAAGACAAAAAACAAACAATGCAATTATTTCTAAGAAGCAAAACCCTCTGAGAAAAAACTTTAATTTATAACTAATGTAAAAGACAAATATATATCGGTAAAATAAAAATGGACAGAGTCGAAAAACTCGCAAAGATGGCGGGCCATGGTCAAAAGAATGATATTTCGTCATTCTTTTTGGAAATTGAATATTACAAACAGGTGATGAAAAGACTGGATGGTATGAACGAGTCTATAGATTTCGCCTTAAACATATTGTACTCTCACGAATATATGAACAAATGTTTAATTAAAGATGAATTTGCAGATTTCCACAAACTCGTCAAACTAAAAACAAAAGTGTAAAACAAATATTTTTAACTGCCATTTCTTCAGAAATTGTACGATTTGGCACTAATAGATGCAAGCATTAAACCCGAAGAGTTTTAATCTAAATTGTTAAACATTATGCACGTAAACAATATACACACGGGTATTTCGTAAGAAGTCGTACTCTTATAGGATTTTTGCGATGGTTACTTACATGTATGCGAAAATTCTCAATATACCTACTTATACGGTAGCAGACATTATGCGAATCGTCAATGGCATTGCACTGAATGATTGAAATGGTCACCCTTAAACTTGTGTTTACAAATCATTATATGAATATCGTTCATAACGAACAATAACGAAAAAAAAAACATTTATTAGTACTAATAAAAATACATTGTGCATATCAAAAGTGAGATTGAATCACACCCCAAATAAACCGATTTTTTTAAACGGGGACTAGAAGTCCTGCCTTTAAAAATTCGGATTATTTGGAAGGTGATTCATTCCTCCACCTTGATATAAACAGTGTACAAGGGAGGGGTTTCCGGTCCCCCAAAAAATCCAATTCATTTGGAAGGTGATTAAGTTCCTTCGAAAAATAATTAATTTGGAAGGTAATTTATTTTCCCCTTAAAAAAACACTAAATTAAAAAAATTTAAATTAAAAATAAAATGTAGACTTCCCACCCCCCTCCATACTAACATATTCTACAACCCGTGGTTACAAAAAGAATATTTTTTGCAATAATTCTTATATATTGAATGGCACACATCATGCGAATAATCAGTAATATGGTAACCATGGTCTTTATAATACGTTATTACGACGAAGCCCACAACTTGATTAGTATTTCAACCAAATATTTCGATCGAAACATTGTGATGTACGGTGCGAATCAGGAACATCGAGAATTGGCTTCGGAAGTACCTTGTAGGGTTCCTAATTATTATCGGTGTTGCATAAACTCGTACTATATTCACGAGTCGGAGAATCATGAGCGACGGAAAAAGTTAAAGTCCCCTTCGGCAATCTTCAATTTTTGACAAGATGTATCGCCTTGGCTCTTAGGCAACCACCTTTCAGAACTATCCGGCCATTTTTTCAGCGTTTTGGCTGCGCCAAGAATCTCTTTAGCTTCTATTGGAGCATCGCCCTGACATCGGGGTATCCAAGTGAATGTAACACATTTAATTGTATGAAGCAACTCGTCCTGCGATTTATTAAGTTAATGCAAAAACCCAATATCTCACATAAACTTCTCACTGGAAGTCCATGTCTCGTGCGCAAACAGGTAACACTTAGTGGAATATTCAACCAATTATAAAGGCGAGCTGAGCTACAGTGTTGTGCAACATAGCTTTTCCCGAAATATTTTAGCAGAATTATCTCAGATGAACTCCACACTAAACATTCGCGAGTCATGTAAGCAGGCAACACATAGTGGAAAGAAAACCAATCATTAAGGCGAGCTGAGCTACAGTGTTGTGCAATATAGTGTGTCTCGATGTATGTACGCGACATTCGATCCTTCAAACAATGAAACAGTAAACGTATGTGAAATGTCTATAATTATATATAACTCTAAAAGAGAAATGCATTATTGCTCTGTTAATAATTAAAATAAACCCTATTCTATGTGAGACATTAAGTAGTTATAATATTTTCTTTTATTATTGATACACAGAAATGAATTTCCTGCTGTCGTACGCATTTGCGAAAACAGAATATCAAACTTTAATGAAAGATATGGCTATATTCATCAGTAAATAAAGGCACTAAACATTAATGAAACAATCGGTGCATGTTGCAGATGTAATTATTGAATGCGCTCATCAAGAATGTTTCTCTTGCCACTAGCCGCTGTCTGCATGAAAAGCTACATCCTATCTAACCAGGCCAATTTCTATGCTGCCAAATCAAATCCTTGCATAGGTTTCTTATTATCTACCATAGCCGGCAGACGTCTGTGCATGTTTGAGCAGGCAGAGCATGTTAAACGGTGCAAAGTTTGCCAGGGGTTGGGGGGTGTGGGAGGGTGAAAGAGATGCTCACACAGGTCTGGCTGTACTATCGGCTATGTCACAAACATTAGTTACGGCAGGATCAGGTATATGTAAGGCGATATAGCATGAAGGACATTCGCAGGGGTACAGGAAATGTATCCTCAGTGTTAAAAATTCCACTTCACAATTTTATTTATATAAAACCACATATAAGAAAATCATACAACTGGAATACTACTTAGATTTTAACACTCGGTGCAATTCCACGTGAATTAATATATACATACAGTTTATCAAAGTACAAAACAGAAATTTCAGGTCAGTTCTTTTCTATTGAAAATATAGAACATGTTTTATATCTTTATTTGCACAAAATCGCCAAAATGAGTGTTTTTACTTATAGTGGACTGATCCGCACTATAAAGAATGCATACACACAGTGTTTATAAAACAAGAAAAAATAAATAAAATTATAATCTACAGAATAATATTCATCTACGTCACAAATTCCACCCAATTAATCTGCATGTAAGCATTCTTGCCATGCTAAACGGTAGTTTATGTGAAATTGTGCTCTACATACGCCTAGTTGTTCAAATTAAAAGGCTCACGAAAATCACAGTACACATTTAGATTTTATATAAAAAAGGTGTTAAGTATCTTGTAGGTTTATGTATTTTTTCTAGTATTCCGATTCACTTGCAAAATTAATGCCACATGTAAAGATGTTTTTCCAAATAATGCTGGCTTCAGCAGACGATGTAACCAATATAAAAATATTTATGTAACATTTATGCTACAGTTATTTGTGCAAACTTAACAGACTGTAATATATGTCTGTCTATAATTTATGCCAGTAAATGTTATTCCAAATGCAATGTTCACTAAGAGAAAATATTTTCTCGATTATGAAACAAAGATTGTGCAAATGTGTAATCCTATTTGAAATTCATTAAAAACTAAAACATCAACTGTTTAAAATTATATGCCTGTCAGATTACTACACAAACAGATTCTAAACTAACACTATCATTACACTATAGTAATAAGTAAATTAGTTTGTTGGTACCGAAGTTAAGGCCACATGTATTTGCTCAAGAAGTTGTAGGTTCGATTTCTAATTGGAACGTATTAATTTTAATACTATGTAAAAGATAATAATCTTTGTATTATATTATGAAAATGTGGAGAAGGAACAAGTAATCTGTTGATGCATCAAACCAAAGAAAGTATTCCACCTCCATCGTTGTTACTTTTATATAACGTGATTTTAATTCGATAGTGTATAATATTTTAACAGAAAAATTGTACTCAATAATAGAAAATAAATTGTATTATATCCAACTGTCACAATAGCACTGCTACCTGTTGTCGCCAGCAAATGGTCTGTGTCCAGTTTTGCATTTGCTGTTACTCAAGACAAAATACCGAATGTTTTTATGTCCGTGTGAATACTGCCGGGACACAATCTTGCCACTCAGCTAGAGACCTTCTTCTATTAATCATAATGAGATGCTGCCATGATAAACACAGTATGTGCATTCGGAAGGTCCCAGGTTCAGTTCTCAGTCCATACATCCTGATTTTAGTTTTTTCCATGGTTTCTTGAAATCACTCCAGGAATACACGTAGATGGTTCCTTAATGAAGGTCATGTTCGATTCCTTTCTCCGATACTGTTTGTGTGTGCTGCCTGGTTGAAGACAAATTAAAAAATATTTTTTTCAAGAAATGGTGAAGCTTGTTGGATGACAACCATGGTGCTAGGCAATTTTATTTTAAAGTGCAAAAACAATTTACTTAGTAAGCTGTTAACTATACCAAGGGACCTATATAAATAAGTATACATATATTTATATATATTTCATATATATATATATAAGCAAGCTTACCAAATAAAGAATACAAAATTTCAGCTGTGAAAGAAGACTATATAATTTTACTTTAAAAGAAGGTAATTTTATTTTAACTTGTGAGCCACACACACCACAATCAGCACCACATGCTCCACAATTGCTTTACATGCTCTACATGCTCCACATTTTTCACAATCACTTTGCATGCTCCACAATTGTTCCACATGCTCCACAATCGCTCCATATGTGAAGGATTTATGGAAAGATTGATGCCTGCCCACTGACTCCTGCCCATGTCTTTGCTGCTTCTACACACCAGGTCTAAAGATAATATTCTAGACAGCTTCTATTTGCAAAGTGTTTTGTTACCCCTAGTACTTAATATCTGTCTGTTAAATGCATAAATAATTAAGTTCATACTCATTTACACACACATATAGCTAGAGTATTATTGAATATTATTTAATTTCTTTAAATTACAATAAAACTGATAACTAAATATATCATATATATGTTTTTATTTTACCAACAGTATTTTGTAAACTTTTGTGAGTAGGACATAACTCTAGATACAAAACATTTAGATTTATAACTAAACACATTTATTTATGTACACATCACACAATATTCTTTTTCTGCATAGCAAACACAATACAAGGAATTGCAATTTTTAACAAAGTTTTTCTCTGAGTCAAGGATGGCACTAAACACATAATATTTGTTAACTGTACCATGAATTATCATAACTTCATCGTCGTAGGGCTTCTGAGTTGTATGGAGCACAGAAATGATTTTGATTTTTGCACGCATTACGTCTTGTGACATACATCTCGACAAGCAATCGAAACAGCGCTCAGCAGCTCTGCTTGTTAAGGTCAAGGACATTCATTCTTATGGGGCACAGATTTTAAATCGCCGGCACTTGGTATCTTCCAATCACATACAGAGAGTACCGCCTGATTATGGACACCTTAAATATGTTGGGAATGTTGTCATATGGAATAAGAGTTGATTTCTTAAGGGAAAACATTAGCCCGTGCTGAATGACTGCTGATTGATGGGAACAAAGGTTTCCAAAAACACAAGATTAATTAGCCAATGAAAACCAAGGGTGGCGGTGATGGGTTTTGAATGAAGTGAGTAATTAGCCAATAAAAATGTGGGTGGGGATGGAGGGAACCTGTGCCATCAGTTCACCTGGCAGCATAACTGAGCACATAGCACTACATAAACATTGAAAATAGAATCCAATATGGAGGGCGCCATCAGCACCACCTACACTATAAAAAATTAATCGATCATTTATACACTAGCACTGCATAGATGATGTAAATGTAAACATATGAAATCCAATATGGTGGCTTCCAGCAATGTATAAACAAAAGACAGATACAAATCCAAGATGGCAGCCTTCAGCAATGTACAAACAAAGACAAACAAAAAACCTAGATGACCGCATACAACAGAATGGGTATCCGTGAGGGGTGTGGGGGTGGTAGGTAGGTAGGTGGGTAGGTAGGTAGTTGGCTTAACATATCATCGACAGCAATATCATTACAGACAGAGCAAGTTGCACAGGAAGGATTGAGGAAGGAATCGGCCATGGCCTTTGTTACGGAACCATTATAGAATTCGCCTGGAGTGATTTCGGGAAACCATGGAAAACCGAAATCAGGATGGCCGGACTGGGAATCGAAGCTGGGTCCTCCCGAATACAAGTCCAGTGAGTTGCCACTGTGCCACCTCGCTCGGTGTGTGGGGGTGGAGGGGGTCAGTCCTCTGCTTAGCATGGGGCTTGTGGACCTCCAGAAATGTGTTTTAATAGTTTTGAAGAAATGTTTTAAATAGTTTTTCAATAATTAAAAGCAGGAGTAATATTCTACAAGTTTTATATTTATTTTGGATTTTTGGAATGTTTTATATTGTTTTAGATGTTTATGAAATATTTTGTAGTTTCTGGGTTTTCAAGGATCCATGTTCACCAGGGTCGATGTCAAAGTTCTTGGTCAATGTTAATGGTCAAGGTCAAGGTCAGCTACATCTAAAATGGCTTCCAGGCGACCAGAATGGCAGAGCATGAACATCTCTGATGATCCAATCCCCTTATCCCTTGTGCAGGCTTCCACAAATATTTCTACTTACTGGAATACTACAATGGTAATCTGTAAGTACACATAACGATTAGTAAACTTCTGGCCTTTCCAACTTCATCACAAAGGACACAAAGTATTGATCCAACATTGGGAAACTGTGTAGCATTGGGTAGAACAATGGCGTAATTAGTTGTTCGCCGAGTGGCACCATGCTGGGAAGCAGTATGTAAGTGGAGGTCGGAGAGCAATTGGGATGTAGGTGCTGTATTTTTGGCTGCTGTTTGTGGGGACAAACGAAGGAGTATGTAGGTTCGGGGAATACAGCAACCTCACAAACATGTCTGCTTTTTACTGTGGAAAAATCGTAGCCTATCGAGATTGTGGATTATCCTAATACGATATTGATCCTTGGATTAGAAGAGGGGTAACTACAGTGAAGCAGATGTGAGATCAATGGTCGAGGAGGGAAGGGCTGAGCGATGTGTGGGAAGACATAACGGTCCCATCGCACCAACGAATGCCAGGGCAGACATCTGGAATGCATGGCGATTCCAGACCATACGGTCACATCAAATACTCTCGCATGGGATGTCAGGTGTCTGGTACATCAATCTGTGTTCTTACGCACAGTTGTCGCAGTCTAGAGCATCGATGCCTCATGTCAAGGTACATATTACTGTGGCTGCCACTGAATGCTCACGTACTGTAGGTGCCTGTGGCTGCAATGGTCCGTGAAACGTGGGACATGAACGGACGAATGGCTTGCCATAGTCTTCACCAGCAAGTTCCGCTTCTACCTGTTGCATGACTATGGTCGCATTAACCTCTCGCAGCACTGTGGTGCACGCCTGATCGAGTCAACATAAATCAACATAAATCCACAATAGACTCCACAATATATACACATGATGTACTATGGAAGGACATGTTTCATGAAAAGGAGTAGTTTGAATGCAGTTTGAATTTCATGTTAAGAAACAGTAGTTAGAATAATATGTAAGACAGAATACATTGCACAGGAAAGTATTGCATGAATATGGCTGTGTATTCCAATATTAATTTAAATATCTGGTTTAAAAGTGGATGCTAATAAATATTAACGACCTTTTAATGCAACAGAGAAATTACTCATCAGAATAAAATACTATAAGAAGTAATTTTTAATGTATTACTTACTTTATGGAATTGATTTACTGGATTTAGTCTTATAATACTTATGCATTGGGTTGATTGCATGAATATAGTAAACTGCACCTTTTTAACCGGTGCAACAGTGTAACATACTTAGCATATAAAACAACAATCAAGGTAATGTACTTCTACCAGTTCAGAACATAATTACAGTGGTACTGTAAAAAGTTTTGAAATTTAGTTATGAACCTTTAAACACATGAAGTGAAGTTATGAATCCTTGATATGATATTATTATTATTTACGTGATGAAATTAGCAGTTGTAAAATGATATTAACATCACGAAATAAATATCATTTTCCCTGAACGTATCTTCATAGAATTTATCGAATTCACTAAGTAGTGACAAATTGTGAATTTCGTTGGCTATTGCCTTAACGTTTTGTCTTTTTACTTTCGAGACAAATACCTTTACACAAAGCTGCGACTACAGTCAACTATTCTTTAGCAGCTACAGTATCACCATTTATACACTGCCCACGATTAACGTAGTACAATGTTGAAAGCCCTTCCCACTTTCTTGTGCCTTTTGCCTCATGCAACATTGGTGTTACTATAGGTCAAGTGACTTGTATACATATGTATGTTTATCATGATATTGAGTAAGCATGTTAATCAGACAACATTGTTAAGATATTTGCAAAATTAAAGTGTTTCTATGCTGCCACTTCTTGTTCAGTGGTAGGCCTGCACAAATTATAGGAATCGATTTTCAGTGGCCATTGGTTTGGAATATGACAATTATAATCCGATGGCGAAACAAAGAACCTGTTTACGCGAGTCGCAGCTGGCATTACAGCAGTACCTCAGCCGGTGCACATACTAAAATATGTGCGGTAACAGGCACTGTCTATTTGCAAAAGCACGCAAGTTGCAGCGAACATCTTGTTGTAGACATAAAACCCCATGTAGCAGTAGAACGAGGAGGCAATTGCAATATTAACAACCTTCTGCTTGCCCACTTAGACTCTACATGGTCACTAGATATCCGTATGGAATGAAAGCTACAAGATTATTGAAGGTCACACACTTCCTAGCGATCTTGGTATAATTACACTAGAAAACCTTTAAAGAGTGATTTTTAATATGTTTCAAAACTACATTCCTATTGAAATTATGTTGTAAAATGGTAGTGTTGCCATAATATTTATTTAGGTCAGTAAAACTAAAACAGAAATAAAATTGTTGCGTGTGTGTTTAATGTGAAGTAATATCTGAAAATACCTTCATAGTTATAGTAATCACTGTGTAGTAAATTACTTTGCATATAACATATTGTGCGAACTGTAGAAATAAGGAACATAGATCTGAACACAGTAACATAGTGTTTAATAATATATTCATTGTAATAAACATTTTGCCTCTGAACAAAATGCAGATTCAAGACAAGTAAATAAAAAGAGTGATAATTACTCTCAGGTACTTTAAAATATCGAGTTAACGGTTGAATATTTCTGTTTTATATCGCAAATGAACAACTTTCAGGCCACTGCCAACAATCACTGTGTATCGTGACCTATTTATTTTAATGATGCCAGAATACTGCTGCAAAAGTCCATGTTGCCAAGCCAGATGACTCACAGAGTGTGTGTGTTAGTCATTCTGTGTTGTCTGTTTACGCGTTTAGATCGTTTTGGGGTGTGCTCTTTTTCGCTTATTAGTATATGGGTGTAAAACTAACTGCAGTGAATATACCGCCGACTGTGGTAAACATAGTCTATGGAGATCAGCTGTTGTCTTTGTACGTGGTGTTTGTATTGTGATAAGGCGTTATCGAGAAGCTACAGCGCTCGATGATGTGAGAATGCCACTTATGTCGAGAGCTCGTCCTGTGTACTGCTGCATACTGATAGTTGTCAAGAGCAGTTAAATAAATATGGTAACTTGATAATACACACCACGATCCTTAAAAGACTAGTGCAACTACTGTACGTCCACTGCGAATGAGCATATGTTGTCTAAATTAGCTCAATATTGGACTGTCTCTCTTCCGCCAGTTCATCACAAAAACCGAGTTGGTTGTGACAATACTAAAAACATTTCCATAATTATTCTACACAAAACCGAGATACACTCTCATTGTAAAATATAGGAATTGAATAAATATAGAAAGTGAAAGCCTCAAGCATAATATCCAAAACAGAGTAATTATTGTCATAGGTCTACAGAACATACATTGTTATGTTATGTTTGGTATGTGCAGATTAACTATATAAGTGTTTGAATTGTATTATTTATTTTATTTCACACACTATTTTAATTTGAATGTTAATTCTCACACATATCATATGTAATGATAACATTTTAAATCATGTAATTTATGATTTATGTAAACCACCAGTCCACTTAATTTCTATATTCTATAATAATTTTCATGCAGTTTTCTTAGTTTCGACACATTGTTATTTTAATATTGTAATATTATGTTTATATGTTTATTTTTGTTCTCAGTAATTACATTATGATTTTTAATGTTTAATTATTTACTTTATTCTCTTATTAGAAAGATTCTTAATTTTGTTTTTTTTTCTTTTAAGGAGGTCTAGTCGGAAGTAGGCCATGATTGGCTAGTCTTGAATGGAGGTGCTGGAAGGCTTGCTTCTGGGTGGGACTTTCAACATGGATGGTTAATTGTATTTTCGCTGAGATTTAAGTACTAGGGATCCCCAGCACCAACCTAAGAATAGGTTAGTAATAAGTCCCAGAAGTAGTGATTAGGTCACAACCACAGCCGATTATAGAGGAGGGTTGATGGCAGGTGTCTAGCTAATTGTATTTGTGAGTTTTGTTGGAGACACCAGGACACAGATCTCTAGAACACCAGGCGCCATGTCAATCATGTTAGCACCGCATCAGAATATAGGTGACGACAAGGAGTTTGAGAGTCTGGGTGCAGACCTATGTGAAAGACTTCACTTGTAATCTATTTCTATGAATGTATAGTATTTTCAGAAGTTTGATTTACGGAACTAGGCATTTTCTGAACTTAAACGTGTGTGTAATCAGTAGTCCTGAGATCATGTATGAGCTACTAACCATGGAGAACATTAACATCTAAAAACTATTGAACTCAGTGTAATCTCATTTGAGCAGAGTTTAACTATTTGATGGAAAATTAGGAGTAATTCTTCTGAAGTAATTAAAACTTAAATTGACATTTTCAAGTAAAGATTTGGATCGTTAGAACTGTAAATGCAACAAATTACTTGGGAGCTTAGTCAGTTTCTTAAACAGTTAGAAATTTAGGAAAGGTACTTCCGGTTATGAACTAATTTTTATTTCTGCTTTTAATTTCAAGTCAGTTGTCAGTTGTTTAATTTTGCAGCAACACTAGTCATATTTTATTTTTTATCTTTTAATTTGTTTTAATTTCCTTAATTGATTTAATCCTATTCTTTACTGGACGGTGGTACTTCATTTTTGGTCATCAACACAATTTTAATTTGATTTTTGAGTAAAGTGATTTTTCTTACACACACATTTAAAATTAAATAAATATTTCACATTTGAATTTTACATCTTTTTGAATTGCATAACACATTTGGTCTGATTTTATTTATTTTTCATTTCATTCATATATTAATTATTCAGATTTCACATGTTGTGTTTTATATGAAGTGCGGAGAATGTATGCAAGTTGCTTCTGTGAATGTTATTTACAGTGATCCAGTGATCACTAGTTTCTTCTATGGTAAGCTAAAGGTTGCAAAATTATTAAGGTGAATATAGATACATACAGGCCTACGTTTGACACCTTCTAATTAAAATTATGTCTTACCTATATTTGTGGCGTACACATACATATTTTAACATTTTTTCTTTCCTACCATGCATTCACCTAACAAATAGTGAATGTAACGCCCCTCCGCACACAACTCTGCTAACTTCCAAATCTCTTTCAGATCTTTATTGCGTACCTACTGCTTGTTTTATTGTGCTTGGCACACATACCAGTACTGACAGTACATTTCTGTTTCACTGATAATGTCCATTCATTTAATTTGTGTGGAGTAAGTATCAACCTACAGAATGTACGATATATTCTAAGTAATGTGTCAATGCTGACCGTACTAAAGTTGTTGACTACGAAAATGTATACTTCGAAGTTGTTTTATCACTTAGGCACTGTAAGGAATATGAATGTGTACACATATATTAGGTAACTTTGTGATCTGACACATGCCGATGCGCATTCGCCAAGGAGGCGGTCGATTTTATCTGTAGGAAACCTATTTATTCGTTTACTATTTTTTGGTCCCTGAAGTAGGCTGTTCATGGTAAAGTGAGCATTTTTTAAGACCCTCCCAACAGGTATAAACCAATAATAAATATATTGTATTGCAGCCTCAGGCATTAAATTTAGAGGGTGGAGAAATGTATACACTGTGTTTATTGGTCACATTGCAATTTTTATATTAAAAACCAGCAGGAAGATGGAAATTGGATGAAAGAAAATATTTATAAGGGCCTTAAAAAGTGCACACTTTACAGTGAACAGCCTAAAATAATACTATGTTTATCAGCTGTCTTGTTGGTGTCTTATATAGTAAATCAAAATATGATACAAGTAAATGTATTGACAAATAAAAGGGTTACTTTCACACAAAATAACATGTCTGTGTGTTTTACTTTTCATATTCGTGTTATTATACAACTCTGTGTTTGCACGGTCATGCGATGGGTAACGAAAATAAATAGCATCAGATGATTTGATGGGCGGTTTGGGCATTTAGCGTGCCCCTCCAAATTCATGGAGTTTCTTTTTGATTGCCGATGCATTTGTAACCCTGAAATTCGTCACGTGATCAGTTGAGGACCTTACTGCATTTTCGGACACACCTTATGGTCTCCCTTTTTAAAGGATATCCTCTGACAACACACACATTTCGCACACCTTTGGTCCCCATTCCACTCTGGGCATGCGTACCTTCTACATCACAGGCATATACAACCATTTAAATTCACGTCACTGTCTAGTGATGTCTCGCCAGAGCCAGACGGGTCAAGGAAGTGAAACGTCATTCTGTAGCAATGTCTCACCTCAGCCAGTCCATTAGGGAGAGAGTCATAGGCCTTGTTGAGGCGGCATGTTTTTCCGCCACTGAAACAGGCCGACGTTCCAGTGTTCCAGAGAGCACTGCGAGTCTATGGGTACAACAGTTCCGGGGCATGGGTGAAGTGACGCATCATGGAGGAATGGGTTCATGGAGGGTGTCGACTGCAGCCGAGGATAATAGTCTGATTTCCTAAGCGCACTTGACTCCTTTCAGGAGCACCATTCAGCTAACATGTGCCATGCACACTTCCCTGGCAGCTTGAGTACTATGCTTAGGTGCTTGATGGCGACAGGACTGAAATCCCGGCATGCTTCAAGGAAGCAAAGGCTCACAGATGTGCACAGGATTTAGCGACTGGCATTTGCCTAGGAAAACATTGACAGTGACTGGTCAGATGTTGTATTCTCCGACAAGTGTGTGTTTTCAGCGGCTAATGATGGGCCGATGTGTTTCTTCAGACCTCGTGGGACCCAGCACAATCTAGAATATGTGGCCGAGTGCTCTCGCTATGGTCATGCATCCGTTGCATGTTGGGGATGGATGAATGCACGTGGGATAGGCGAGTTGTACAGAATCGAAGATCGAGGTCCGAATACACATGGCCTCAATGTCGGGCTGTATTTACATATTCTAGAGAACATTATGATTCCCTCGGTGCGACTTTTGTATCCCGATGGTGTGCTGCACTTCCAACAGGACCATTCTCCGATACGCACTTCTCAGAGGGTTCAAGAATGGTTCGCAAGGCAAGACCAACAAGAGCTCGTAGATAGGCCACCTTACAGTGCCTACTTGAATCCAATTGAGAACGTTTGGTCCGATACAAAGCACGCGATGGTGATTCAAACTGGCATGATCCACAGCCAGCAAATAAATATGCTCTCTGGGAGCTAGTATCGGATGTTTGGGATGAAGTAGCTAGTAGCAAACACTATGCTACTGCTACTCCTCTGGTCGCCTCTCTACCACGACGACTGCAGCAGGTGGTTGAGAATGAGGGATACTGGCCCTTTTATTGAGGTTACACCATCGGCCCGTTTCAGGGCCAAATTAACACTCACATAAAAATGTGACACAAAAATCCAATGGCACATCACAAGGCATAATGACCACATTGATATACAAACTAAAGGTGCGAGGTGGTTTCGAACCGAAACAGTGTGCATCAGAACCATACACACAAGACCACCTTTGTTTGTTACATGTGTTTTTATATGGATGCAAACATATGCTAACAAATAAAATACATTATATGATACTGTAACATTTTATATTACAATGAAACAAACTAACATTACCAGTAGGAATGAAATTTAAGGGCGAACTCCAGAAACCTTATCGTATTCTATTTCTAACATGACAGTGACCACAAGCACACTGCGAAATGGACAGTCTACAACACACCCTGTTCAGTATTTTTTATAAGCAAGTGTGTAAATATGTGTCAGCGGACTTTGTGATCGGGGGCATGAATACTTGGTCCTGGAAGTAGTGCGCGCCACCCCTTGAAGATCAGTGGAACTCAAGATGGTGTCGGGATGAGTTGTTCATAGTGACGATTTCTCTATCGTTGGTTGTCCAGCAAAGTTTGTGTATGAATTGCATAACACACCCCATACGCCATTCAATACCCAATCACTCTCACCTGACCTGAACCCCACTGAGAATCTTCTGGAGGAATTGGAGAGAAGAGTGAGCAAAAAGAAACATTTTTTCCCACAAAACACAAATGACGAAATTTTAATAGCATTGGGCCAGACATTACTAGAAAACTGGTTAATTCAAAGTTAATAAACTTATAGACATTGTTCATAGAAAGGGAAGTTAACAAATAACTGTGGATTGAACAATGATTAACACTTTGCTGGTGTATTTCCAGCATTCATAAGAACGGGAGACCTGTGTATATTAAGTCTGATGTTAGTAGTCTCTACTGGCTTAAAAGTTGTTCAGATTGCATTAGAATTAAAATAAGGTCATATTTCAAATGTAACTAAATTATTCTTGTGTTTGAAGAATACCACGGAAAGCATTTTCAAATAGAAAAGGCCCTAATATGTTTATACAGTGACAATCACAAATATTCATACATCCTGTTCCTTTCACGATTCTGTAAAATAAGCAATTATGTTGACACACCATATGCATCCAGCTGTATTTTGTATTCCATTTCATCAAATACATTCCTTATAAAAGAAACAAAGTAATATATTACACAAATGTAAATAAATGCACGTTTTCCGAATCAGAAATGTTCATACACATTCGTACGAAGAACAACTGTTTTCGAACATCAACATAAACAAAATAAATTCTCCATATAATATTTAGCATGCCCTCCCTTTTGCTTCAGAATGCTTCTCAAACGAGCTGGCATTGACTTTACTACTGTTTGTATGACACTAGGAGGGACATTGTTCCACTCATGAAGGATTTTCTCCTTCAAATCCCACGTGCTTTAAATATGACTTTTTCTTAGCTTTATGTCCAAGTATCCCCAAATATGTTCTATTGAATTTAAGTATGAGGATTGGGGCGCAGTTTATACTACATGAAGACAATTATACAGCAGCCATATTCGTGTTGCACAGGATTTACACTTAGTACTATTATCCTGGTAAAATGTGCATTACTACATCAAGTTGTATGACATTAGGTCGCAAATGATGTTTAAACACATCAATATATTTTTATTGATCAAATAGTCAATATATAAATGTCGGTTAACCTACACCACATACACTCATGCACCCTTACACCGTAACTAAACCCCCACCATGCTAGACAGAAGGACGAGAATGTTGGGGATTTAGCTCTTAATTTGATTTTCTCCACACGTTCAGTGGACTGTCAAGATCGAATATCTTGAATTTACTCTCATCTGTAAATATTACATCTGTCCAGTAATTGTTCTGCAATTATACCTCTGCGAAGTTAAGTCTCTTCTTATAATTACATTTGCCTATGTACGATTACTTCTGTGGTTTTCTTGAATTATAGTCACTATTGGGAACACTCTTCTCAATGTCATTGATAACAATGACTTTGAAAGTTTTTCGTAGGTCTCTTGCAATAGCGCATGGACTGGTAAAATATATCTGATGGATTTGTTTCACAATACAACTTTCTTCTCTATGCGAAAGTACATTTGGTCATCCACTCCTCGGTTTGTTTCAGAATGTGTGTACTTTTATATCATTTTATGGTACACTGCACAGTCGCCTACATGGGAAGTACTACGGGAGTCATTAGAGCATATTAAAATATTTGTTACTTGTAATGGTTCGTATTAATTATTTGGGGTTTAATAATTTTTTAAGGACATTATTTTATGTTTTTGTATATATGCATGGACTCAACATGTTTCTCAAACATACAATTTACACTTTGTTTTATTCGCTTTGATTTTTGCTGGCAAACCTTTCCTGGAAAAATGTTTGGAGTAAGATACAGAACAGCATTGTGTTTGTAAATCATTGATCAGCATTGTATGTCTTTTCTACCTCCCACATCACATGCACAGGGATAGAATACATTCAATTTAACTGCTCAAACCTCCTTGCCAAGAGCTTTTCTTTTGTAAGATGGAATGTATCTGCCTATGCCGTGAATGCCTGCATTTTATAGGCCATTCATGGTAAATTGAGCACTTTTTAAAGCCCTTTCATTTGAAATAATAGTCAATAAATATATATTACTTTAGCCATAGGCATTAACTTCAGAGTGCTGAAAAATATTTACAGTTTAGTTATTACTTACATGGCCATATTTAATTTAAAAAGGTGGCTAAAGAATAAAAAATGGCTGAAAGATAAAAGTAACTATTGCCTCAAAAGTGCTAATTTTACCATGAACAGTGTTTAGCAAATAATTTACGCATGTCAGCATGTTTGCACGAAAAAAAAATTATGCTTGAACAGATTTCCCGATTTCTTTCCGAAGCAATATCATGCCACTTCACTTTCAATGTATTTTCACCATTGTTATGACATATATTAATTTGATCTCTTTTTCTACATAGTCAGGGGCAATTAAAACACCTTGCCACTCGCCACATGCCTCGCAGTGTGAAGTAATGGGTTGTCATAAGTTCCTGAACATTGACTCATACTGATTTGTACACCTGGCAACCCTGCGATGTCCTTGCTCTCTATGCACTCTTCCCTTCTATAGTCGCGTATGCTAACCACATTTATAGTGTCAGTTCAGCTGCAGTGGTACTTTGATCTGTGTTGGACCCATGTAGACAAGCAGGCTTCTTTAACAGCCTGGCCAACTTAGCCTGCGCCATCTAACGGCTGTCTATGCACTGGCACCTGCCTTGAGCTCTGCACACGTCGCTGCGTGTACCGTCCATAATCATGACAACACATGCTGTATGTTTCTTTACATAGCCAGTATAATTTACATTAGGGAATTGCATTCCTGACGTTGTACACTCCACACAAAACTAAACAATCATAAAGTATGGCGTGTAAAATCATCGTGAATATAATCAAAAATACGATTTGAACTTGATTACATAATAAAGTATCCCCACACCAAAGATCAATAAATATTTGTTGTACTGGATGCGAAGCAAGAAGATGATTTACTACCGCATATTTTAGAGAAGGCAACAAAACATTTTGCAGCGTGATTCCAATAGAGGTTTTTGTATGGGACGTTACCTAAATGATATCTCAGGTGGAAGCAAAAATTCGTCCACCAGACTTATTATTCTCATTTAGTGTATGTTAGTGTATGTAGCATGGAGTCAAACTGAACATTTTTGTTAAAACGGTAACCTACCTCATTGCATCGCTGAACCAACATAATCTTAAGTACACATCATAAAGCTATATTATTTAAGGAAAAACGAAAATAATGACACCTACAAAGAATTCTGTGAAACCACGAAAAAATGCAAGGAAACCTAACAGGGTACACCACTAGTTGTACGAAACATTTTCTGAATCCATTTAAACAGAAAAAAAAAAATTAAACTTTATACACAGCTATAATATTTAAACAGTTTATTTATTTGCGTTCGTAAACTGTTTATTTCGATAATTAATGGTGCTGCTAACAGTTCTTTAATGATTCAAAATAAAGAATAATCACTTCATAGTTTCTTGATTAACTTTAAACATTCAATTCACTTTCATTTCCATTCAATGTTAAGCTCTTTTCCTTGGAAAAATTAGCTTATATAACCATGCAAATGTCCGTCTGTGATGCAATGTATGGCTCCTCATAATAATATTCGATCCTGTAAAACATATTTCACCAAATACGGTGCCTATATTGAACTTAGTAAGGACATCTGATTTTTACTATGTTCTACCATGCCATTTGCTTAATTTCAGAAGGGTTGCTATTTTAAAACAGTAGGGCGCCATTTCATATCTGGGGAATTATTTTACTAGGTAAAACCAAATCGTATATTTTCACAGTTAATCATGTACGTCTTTAATCTAGGAAGGTACGTTCCTATTGGTTCGCCATCGTGAAAACAATAAGCTTTTAAAATCATATCTCGGAAATTACACAATATATTCTTACCACATTTTGCAGGCAACTGGTACTTTTTAGACTTATAGTAGGCCATGGTACCAGATACAACTAATATTAATGTGGCACTTACTGTATTTTCACAATGACCCATACAAGTATTTGTTTTTATATTTGGTATATATATATATATATTTATATATATATATATATATATATATATATATATATATATATATATATATATATATATATATATATATATATATATATATATATATAATTCGACTACATTTGATGTGAAGAAATTATCGACTAAAGGCATTACTTTAAATATGCCAATAAATAATAATTTTCATTCATAATTTTGTAATATAGCCTACACATGAAAAAACAAACTTATTGTATCGTAACACGGAAAACAATCCACCCATTCCTACCAAAGTTGACAAACAAGAAGTATGCTGATATGCATTAATTGTTCAGGCATTTAGTTTTAATTAGTGGCAATATAAACATTTTGATAACTATTCTGTACATATGAAACGATGTGACCAATTTCAAGCAATCTTTGTATACTGTATCTAATACTATGTATGCCATGATAACATATGCGATTTAAATGTGTAAGAAACTTAATTTTGACATGGTGACTATATAAATATTTTCGGTTCAATTAGTTTACAGCATGTAGACTACTCTTTGACCAATTTCAACCAAACTTGGTGTGTTGAATGTATCACCTACAAGTATTAAACATGCTGGTACATTGCCTCTTTAGTCTGCAATATTGTAAGGTACTGCTACAAGAAGAACATATATTGTGTCAAATTTCGGGAAACAATAAACCTGTTACTACCTAATTTGGCAAACGAGATTCACTACGCTGACCAAATAAATTTATATGTTTTATGTGGGTCGGTCACTTATTTATAACATGGCGGCGATATGAATGTTTTGATTACTATTCTATACCCACATAACTGTGTAACCAAGGAACAAAAAAAAAAACAAAAAAAAGGAGGGGGGTTCATACACTTTTGAAATATTGCACATGTGCTAGTGAATGTTATCAGAAATTTGGAAATCTGTTACAAACATCACAACATGTTGTAAATAAACCATCGAATTGAACGAGACTTTATCAGTGCTTTATACAAAACCTGTTATATGTTACAAAATATCTGGAAGAAATAGTTTCTGGACCGATATTGGTACGTTAAATGCGGTTTAACATAAAATAATACAGGCATTATCAAAGCAATTCAGTTTAACTTTCTTTTTATCATTGATACATTGGGTACTCATATGCGCATATATACTGACTCTTAGGGTTTAATTGTGTGCATATTCTCAATCATTAAAATATCGTCTCATTGAATCAAAACTTTTTTTGTAGAACACTTTATTCTCTTCATTTATGCTCTATACAATTCCCCATGCAGAAAAATATATGATAGCTGTGTGTTAAAAACTAGAGGGCATTTCGCTTGTTTTCTGACAACGTTGACAAGTTCAAATGCCTGATTTAAAAAAAAAAAATATATATATATATATACGCTAGTTCACTACCTCGCCCAAAATGTGCATATTTTCTCCGCTTTATACGATAACTTTTACAAAGCACAGCCCTCTAGGAAACTGGAGAGCGGGGGTTTGAAGGAACTGTCTGTGGCCTTCTTCTATGATACGGTAGCCGAAACATAATGATGTGAGCTGCAGGGTTTATTTCGCTGCTGCATGCAATTCCAACCTGAAACGCCACCTCCTCGCTCGCTTAACACAGTAGTTATGCTCCGAAGAAATTTTTATATTTGACTATCATGGCTATACTAGGCCACCCCACGGCCATTTTCACACTTTCGTGCGCTGTAAGTGAACTTAGAACATTTTAAACATGCATATCAGCCCAAAATTTCAAACAGGTCAGCTTGCACTATCTGCATTCAGACATTTGACATAAAATGGCATTGCAACATTTTACATAGAGGTATTTGAGGAAGCAAGATTGTTTGCCTTTCTTGCTGACTTAACAAAGCACTAAAATACAAGTTAAATAACTTTAATATGGAGCCTCACGTTTCTCTTGTCGCTTTTACAATAGGATAGGAAATGTTATTCCTCTGGGAATACCAGCTCGCCAAAAAAGGGATGTGTATTTTTAAAGTTTTTAATCACTTGTAGGTGGTGTAGTGTTGTAACTGTCAGACTATTCGCCTCACACCACTACAAACCGGGGTCATATCCGAATTTTATTCATGTGTAGGAAATATGGCGGTGTTTGCTGTTGACTAGTGGGTAGTGTCTGGATACTCCCGATACTCCGTTTTTTGTCGCTGCTCCGTCTGTACATCACTTCGCCACTATCAGCTATGAAGACCTTAATTGTTAAGCGCCATTTATATCTCTTTCATGTAACTGGTGTTAACTTACAGCTGTGTTTCACCTACATACAGTATTTCACATCTACATTGATCGTTTAAAGAATTGCATACTTTTTTTTATCTCTGTTCTCAGTAAATGTTAATTTTGTGGCCAACGAATATCATATATTACTTGCAGATGCCACTTAAGTATGACGTGAAATACGGATTCTGTACATGCCTTCAAATTTCCCTATCATGTTTCAACTTGTCGACTGAATTTTGATTATGTTCAGAACCGTGAGTCTTTGTGGGAAACTTTTTTCTTATGAAACTCGCAAATACTCAGCTTCTGTTAATCTTGTGATCTGTAACACAGACGCTCCAGTTCCCTTGTCAGTGTTATTATTTCCAGCCCTATAATCAGCCATGAAAAATTATATAGGAAATAATATGTATTTGCAGTGAATTACATTTGGTCAAACTATGTTTTTGTTCATCCAATCGATTAATTTAACTACGAATAATACATTATTAAAAACAATCTCAACATGCACCCTAACCTTGAATTCCAAAGATTTTTTTTCCGGAACAAAAAATAAAGTCAATTTTATTTCGTAAGCGATAATTTTTTTGAATAAATAAGCCAAGTAGACTTTTTTTAACAAGGCGTGCCTAATGCCGAGACAACACGAACAGGCAGTCAGGTGGTTTCCTCGTTCAACCGCTTCATAGTCCGCCTGGTTGAGTGCAGTTGCCACTGCTTGCAGATCTCTCTACTACGCGCGCCAGACATCGTGGCCCGGTTGAGCTCCTTCGTCCTTCAGTAATGCGATGGACACGGACGGGCGCTGCAACGGGTAGAAAATACTAACTGCACAAATATCTATACTTGTTACTGAAAACATTTTCAAAGGTTTCCCTGCCTCCCACCAAGGCGAACCGGGTTCAATCCCCGGCCGGATCACCGGATTTTCGCAAGTGGGACTCGTGCCGGACGATATCGTTGGTCGGCGGGTCTCCTCAGGGATCTCCCATTTCCCCCGCCCCTTCATTCCGGCGCCGCTCCATACTCACCTCAATCACCCTCATCGGCTCTCAAGACCTCGATGTTAAGAGCCGCCCAAATCTCTTAACTCACTCCTAGGTTTCCGTTGGATGATTTCACCCTAAAGCCTGGTTCAGTTCACATTCACACCGATCATGCCAAATGAAGCTGTTCAAATGTAAAAAGATATTCAGCATTACCATTTTAGTGCATGGGTGAATGCTAAGTTTATGAATATAGGATTACGATGTAAATGCACAACAAGAAACTAGAAGCTAAATATATTTTACTCTATTGTTTCGTAATAAGAAAATGTAGCAAAAATTTTATGAAATAGGCCTAATTTTAAAGTTGTCTCAGAGGTATGTTTTGAAGGAAGGACTGCACACTTGTTCAGTACCTTGCACATAGAGACGATGATGCATGTGATGTGCATGTCTGGGTTGTCCTCAGCATCTCACCCTTCTGACAAAATACGTCCTGGTAGGCGGAATGCTTAATGAGCGAGTGAAGAGATTTGGGCTGTATTAACACCAAGGTCTTGAGAGCCCTTGAGGGTAAAGCAAGATGAGCATGGAGCAGCGCCGGAATGCAAGGGTGGAGGAAATGGGAGATCAGTGAGAAAACCCACTGACCAGCGGCATTGTCCTGCACGATTCCCACATGCGAAAATCCGGAGGTGTCCTAGTCGGGAATCGAATCTGGTTCTCCATGGTGGGAGGAGAGTTGTCTAATCACTACACCACCAAGGCCCCAGGAATGCTTAACATTCACTATCGGATTATAGTTGCTATGTCTTACATACACAATGACGTTGTAACAAAAAATTTGTACTAACATGCTAAAGCAAAGTGTTTTTATATATATTAATATTAGCGCTACATTTTAAATGGATATGTCTGCCTAAAAGCACTAACTTTAAAGAATATTTTATTAAAAGGAATAAAAACAATGTAGCTGAAGAAACCAGCTTGAAAGAATAGCCGAAAACATGACTTTGCTATGTCATAAATTGAATATAATGCAGGTAAATTATTTCCAACATTTAGGTGCGGAAAATATTTCGAAATATCTGTGCCAGACATTGTGGCACTTGTTTGAATGTGGGTGCGGGGATTTGTTGGGGGAGAGGCGGAACAACTATGTACGTGCCTCTGGTTTTGTAGAATACGACTTGGAAACATTACCTAATCACATGCATATTTAACTGCAGATTTAGTTTTCAATAGATGTCAGTTAATATTTAGGAATATATAAAAAGGATATTTATAGAAGTAAAGGGAAGCAGTAAGAAAGTATAGAAAAGTGTTATAACCGTGAGGCTAAATAGGCATGAGTGTTAAGACATACCTATCAACAAAGTAGCTGATAGGGTTGCCAACAATGATGGCATCAGTAACAGGTTTATCCAAAGAATAATGAAGGCTTGTGGTATAGTAGTCCATATATATCGCCTTGTTCGATATCACAAGTGATACATATGAATATGGCAGCTATAAATTCACCATATAAAAGATTGCAGGCAACTGTGACTACCAGAAGACATAAGAGATAATGGCCAAATCGCCTTGTTTGAGGTTACAAGTTGCAGCTGAAGACATAAATTTGGCAGCGATAACTTCAGTGGATTGAATAGGGCATACAAATATACATATGAGAATTCTAAAACATGTGTTTTTTCTCGAATTTTTGTTTTAAATTTTATTCAAGGTTGTGGGGCCAAGGCCAAGGTTGTCTGTATCTAAAATTATGGTAGTGTGTAATGTAATAAGTTTGCTGACTTTTATATATATTTTCTCTGGTTTTTGTTTTTAAAGTCATTCAAGGTGATGGGGCTACAGTTCAGATCACCTGCATCTAATAGGTAGTAGTTGTTAGTAAAGTAATATTTTTGTTTACTTCTATGTGTTTTTCTCTAGTTTTTGTTTTCAAGGTTATTCAAAGTCATGAGGTCAAGGTTAATTTCACCTACATCTAATATGGTCATAGTGGCTAGTAATGTTATATACTTGTAGACTTTCATGTATTTCTTGCCGAAATTTTTTTTTTCAAGGTCATTCAATGTAATGGGGTCAAGGTTGAGGTTACCTGCATCCAATATGGTGGCCATAGTGTGTAATGAATTATGGTTGCTGACTTTTGTGTAGTTTATGGAGAGTGTTTGTTTTCAAGGTCATTCAAGATCATGCAGTTAAGGTCAACATAGTCTGAATCTATTATGGTGGTATTTGTTAGTACAGTAGTATGCTTGTAGACTTTTAAGTTTCTATCGAGTTTTGGTTTTCAAGGTCATTCATGGTTTTGGGTTCAATGTTAATGTAGTCTGCACCTAATATTATGGCAGTATTCTGTAATGTAATATGCTTGATGACTTGAATGTATTTTATTCCAAGTTTTTGTTTTCAAGGTCATTCAAGGTTATTATGTCAAGGTCAAGGTATTCTGCATCTAATATGGTGGTAGTAGGTAGTATTGTAATGTGCTTGCTGACTTTTATGTATTTTTCTCTAGTTTTTGTTTTCAAGGTAATTTAAGATCATGGGTCACAGTAATGTCACCTGCATTTAATATGGTGGTAGTAGTTAGTTGTAATATGCTTGTTGACTTTTATGTATTTTTTTCTTGAGATTTAGTTTTTGAAATCAATCAAGGTCATGGGGTCAAGGATGAGGATACTGCATCCAGTATGGCAGTGGTAGTTTGTAATGAATTATGCTTGTTGGCTTTTATGTATTTTTTCTCGAGTTTTGGTTTTCAACTTCATTCAAGGTCATGGGTTTGAGGTCATGGTTATCTGCATCCAATATGGCAGACAGGTGATATCTACCATGATGGTGATCGCCTACCTATATGGTGGTCACCTACCAAGATGGTGGCCGCCAACCGAGATGGCAGTCGCCTACCAACATGGTGGCCACCTACCAAGATGGTCGTCCCTTGCACCTACCAAGATGGTGGATGTGTATGGATGAGTGCTGACCTATGGAAAGTTCATTTGTTAATACATTTTTTTAACAATATTTAATAGTTATTTAATTAATATTTAATAACAATATTTTAAAAATTTTTAAAATGTTTTTTGAATACATTTTTAATAATACATTTCTTAGTACATTTTAAAAAGTTTTATAAATAACTATTTAATAAATTATTGATACATTTTTAACAATCTTAAAGCACTTTTAATAATATGCTTTTTGGGATTTTTAAAAATTCTTTTGTAATTTTTCGATTTTTTTTTTACTTTTTGGATTTGTTGGTCAAATGTAAAAGGTCAAAGGCAAAGACCCTGGTTCTGCTCTCCTGACCCTGGGGTCTCTCATCCCGGTCACCGGGATAATTGTTCCTAAATCCAGGGTAGCTGATCCATCTTACTGCTCTACCCAGGGTCACTGGTCTGCCTGGGAAAATGGGATTTTTTTAGGGAAAAAGGGGCAATTTTTCTGAAAATATAAATTTTTAAGGGAAATTTAGTCGATTTTGAGGAAAACATGGAAATTTTGAAGGAAAAAAAGGGAAATTCCAACATGGTGGGGGGTGGATCCTCCACTCCTATCCCCATCCCTTTGTGCCAAAGTAATTTTTATGTACTACTCACAACATTACAAATTAAATTGTTATTGTGAATTTATTCATTTTCTGACTTGCACATTAAAACCTAATAAACGGAGAAGAAAGTGTGAGAAAGTAGAACTAATTGGTGATAAATCATTAAATCCTGTTAAACAACCACTGCGAAATGGAACTGGAGTGGATTAGGATGGATCTTCCTGTAAGACATTTTGGAACTCTGGCTCAGTAACTTTTCATTTGACTGCATGTCATATTACTAATATTTAAAATGTATTTCCACTTTCCCTTCCCTTTGCATCTCTATAATGACTACGACTTTGGTAGGTATGAGGTCAAAGTGCGAGGACTTCAAAGCAAGTTGTTGGCAGATGTGTTATAAAGATAATGCAATTCTCTATCTCCATTTGTGTACCTATTTCTTACAGCCAATGAATACGGCATTCCAATGGTTAAATTTTCGGTTTTTGGTCAACCAATTTGGACTCAAACTTAGAAATTAAAATACCTTATCCTGCATTGAAGGTGATTTTTAAAGAAACATTCAATTAGAAAATATTTATATGAGTGAATGTTTTGTGTGTAAGACAGTCCAAGATAACACAAGTATCAAATTGGTATATATTTCTATGTTGTGGGACTGACAACGATTTATATATATATATATATATATATATATATATATATATATATATATATATATATATATATATATATATAGAGAGAGAGAGAGAGAGAGAGAGAGCGAATCATATTTCTGATCGCAATGTGAAATATTATCAAACAAATGGTAGTTGTGTACACCACAATGGCTAGCATTCGCATAACATGGTGCGAAACATTGTAAGGCCAAATGCTAGAAAGCACGCATACACATGTATTCATCAATCAGTTAGGTGACTGGTCGGTGTGGTGTTTGACAGCCCCCAAGTATTTCAAATTGGGTTACTTACAATTACTAGCACGAATCGCCAATAGAGGCAGTTCGGTGAGAAACCATATCATGACAAAACATGTCGAGTTGAACTGTCCAGTTAGATGTAACTGCAATATAGGCTGTTTGTGCCAAAGTGAGCTTTTAACACTTTTCATAATGGTGCTATAACACACACATGAAACATGCAAGCAATTTGATTTATACTTCAGTTAGTGTATAAATGAAAATAAAAACTGAGTTACATCTTAATGTGTAATCTTTATTGGCATTTGGGTGCATATGTCCATTTATAAAATGTGACAGACATCAAGAAGTGCTCAAATTAATGTGAATAGTTTCCTTCGAAATATATCTAGTAGCTCTCTGATTGTATTCTATATGTTATGTTTTGAAAGGTGAATGTTTTGAGTATTTTTAAATAACTGTAGATCTTTCAAGAGACTGTAATCACTCCCATAGATAATACTGTAGTTTATTTGTGTTATAACACTTTAATAATCAAAAACTATTTAATGTAATCCAACTTTGGTTAAGACATGTCGGTGCATGCAAATAGTCCTTTACTTTATGAACGGAACAAAACAGGAACAGGAAAACTGCACGAATTATTTTGAGGACCAACTAATATTTACCCACTTATAGACATAATCTACCTTTGCATTGGACTACAGTTAACAAGGCTCACTCAGGAATGTACGAAGTAAATATGAAACTGACAATGAAAGACATTTGTAATATTGGCCACTAACTGGAGAAACAAACAATGAATATACAGTAATTGATCGGGTATTCATTAGGCTATGAAGTCTGGACTAAATGCCATTCATTTCGAGACATTTCATGGTCTCTAATTATCATACATATGAAAACATTATTCCATAGTATGTATTATTTAATATTTTTAGTGATTAGCAATTTATGTTTTCAAAGATCTCATGTATGTTGGCAAGGGGAATTATAACGCAACACCTCCCTTCATATTTACAATTATTCATGATTTTAAAGTAATTTTTTTCCAGTGGTCCAGTGTGGTCTGTTCAAATTTATAATTTACTATTTGTTGCTCAGATCTGCTACAGGTTAGTTCATAATTCCGAAAGTTTCACCACTAATTTACTTTAACTTAATTACATATAATGTGTTGGAAAAGTTCTGACAAAACTGAGCTCAAAAAACTATTATTTGTATTTTGTATCCTTTTTTCCTTCAAAGCCATGTTTCCTGCTGCAGTTAGCCATGCCCACTCTGCAGCACACACCTGTGACTTGGGAGGGGGCAGCCTACCAAACATACCCGAAGTGCAACTTAGAAATATTTTTAACTATACGAGATCACTCATTTTTTTGTGATGAGAAGTGTACGATACTGCAATGGATCTGAACACTTTACATAATGTAAACTTCCGGCGATGATGCATCTTCAGCATTATAGCGTTCTCTGCAACGGCAAATGCGAAACGTATTTGAAAACTGTCAAATGGGAAGAATTATATGATCATAAATTTGATTGGCAAAACATCGAAACCATGTTCAATAAAATTAACCATAAAAAATTACCATGTGGTTATACATATATGGATTGCACGAGTCCTTAGGATACGGAACATTGTGCTATAGTAATTGTAAAAATTTAAAGACATGAAAGAGAAGAGCATGTTGCATATTGTGATCAACCTAGGCACATTATGGTATGTAAGAATCCAGTACATCCCATCAGATATTTGTGCAGTGAACCTCCAAACTACCAACACAAATTTAAGTGGCAATACAATTTTCGAGCAATAAACATGATTTAATGGAAATTGTAAGATATCGCCAATTTGAATATGCAAGTGTGTATTTTTTATGGAAATAAATTATTACTTTGTTATGTGTGTACTTTCTCAGTCATCCAATTCTCAATCAGTTTGTTTAGTTTTAGTGACTATTTACCAAATTGCTCCACGATCGACATGACATCACCTCCCCCACATTATTCAACTACCAATCAGAAAACACTATTTCATTCCCAAAAAATGATGATTTCAGTTGCCAACTAGAACAGTTAGAGCACAAGGGGGGGGGGGGGAATATCAATAGCATTTTGGCAAAATCTAGCAAAAATAAACAAAAATATCCACTGACCCCTATACAAGTAATTTGTATTCAAAGTTTGTCTTGCAAGATAAACTTTGAATATTAATAAGGTATATAAAGATTGGTAAAAAAAAACAGTTATTTAGTTTTGTGAGATTTCATCAGATTGCACCACAATCGACATTCCTTTCCCCACTCTTACTTTCAACAACCAATCACATTACAGCATTTCATTTCCCCTCCCTTACACACCTTTCAGTTTGGTCTATATAGGGAGAAGTAAAAAAAAAAAAAGACATCAGTCGAAGGCGAGAGCAGAACGTGGAAACATCACTCTTCCTCCCAGAGCAGGAGTATTATATATACCTTATATATTAATTTATCTTTATACCTTATAAAATATTTATATTTTGTAAGGTATTATTGTCATTATATTTACTCCTTTCCTTCGGCTCAGGGGGTAAGAGTGATGTTTCCATTTTCAGCTCTCGCAGTCGACTGACATCTTTTCCAGATTTCTCACCCATATAGGCTAAATTGAAAGGAAGGGAAGGGAGTGGAAAGGAAATGCTATAACATAATTGGTTGTTGAATGCCACAATGTGATTGGTTGTTGAAAGTAAGAGTGTAGGGAAGGAATATCGATCATTGTGCAATCATTGTGGTGGCAGAGAAATTGTAATTTCAATAAACTCTAATCAAACTCACCAAACCAACAATATTCAACTTGTAAAAACCTTGAGGTAATATAATGTAAAATGAGCAAGATTAAAAAATCAATTATGGATGAAACTATTTTTGTTCTGAGGCAAAATAACTGATGGGTGTGTTGGTTTGGAGACAAAAGATTGCAAGTGTGGGGAAAATGGCAATTGCAACAAACTCTAATCAAACTCACCAACCCAGCAATATTCTACTTGTAAAAACTTTGGGATAATATTAAGTAAAATAAGCAAGACTAAAAATTTCAATTATGGAAGAATCTGTTTTGGTTCCAAGACAAAATAACTCACAGGTGTGTATTGCAATTACATATGTTTGGTTCTGAGAAAAAACTTGCCAGTGTGTGTTGCAATCACCGTTCTCACACCTCTCTTACTTTCAACAACCACCAATCTCATTTCAGCAATTCATTTCCCCTCCATTCCCCTCCATTCAGTTTTGCCTATATGGTGGCAAAATCTAGAAAAAAAGACATCAGTTGCCGGTGAAAGCTAAACAATAATCATCACCCCTCCTCGCAAAGCAGCTCTAAATATAACTCTCATATAAAAATATATATTTGATAAGGTATATTTAATAAATAACTTGTATTTTTCTTCTTGCCTTATTCCTCTTTTGGTCTGGGATGAAGAGTAATGTTTCTATGTCAAGCTCTCAATCTCGATTTGTTTTTTTTTTTCTTCAGATTTCTCCACCATATAGGCCAAACTGAAAGGAGGGGAAGGGAGAGGAAATGAAATGCTGCAACATGATTGGTTGTTGAAAGTAAGTCTGGGAGGGGGGAAGAGGAAAGCCGATCGCAACACATTCTGGCGAGTATTGGTATCGAAATTCGAACCCAAATTGCCACAAATTAACCATTAGTTTGTCACTCATAAAAAAATCAATCATCTTTTTATTTTGTGCTTTGTTTTAACTTGGCCTGTTACAGTATCGAGTAACTAGCTGTTAGAATTTAAATGGTTTCGAATTTATTTCAATAAAATGTTCATTTCCCTTTAATTGTTCTATGATTACCTCTACTATAGAGCCATGCTAGCGAATTATCATCAAAAATAGTCTTGTATATATGAATAACTAGGTAAATTAACTTTGAGAATATGTACGAACACCAATCTCATTAAATATATGCAATCTATGTTTTAATTTTTTTGCACTCATCATTCAAAGACTAAAGACAATGAAATAACTATAGACATTTGACCGATTCTGGTACCGGTCGTTTTTCCTACAGTAAATGAACGGGGACATTTGTTGATTGAAAACATCAAATGGTAGTTTTTTGTTGATGGCTTCGATTAAAAGCGGTAAATAAGCACAAGCTGGCAAACTTGTTTCATTGATTGTACATGACGTGCTAAGAGAGGTTCAAACTGTGCAAGAAAATTGTCCAGATGATCACAAATCCGAAAACACTGTGTAACATGGTTCACAGAACAATGGAGGGCAGTGGACAAAGAAATACATACCAAACCATCTGGTAATTGTGCAAAATGGGAACTTTTATTAAAGTATGCACACAACAGTTTGGAGCATAGATACTCGGGATCCAAGCAAACACAAAGAAACGTACAGAATTTTTTTCACTGGTCAGGGATTCAGGGAAATGTCAGGGAACATGTACAGAGCTGTATCACATGTAACACCTGGAAGCCGTGGAGATCAGACGGCTATGCTCCGCAACAGCCAAGGCAACCAAGCTATTCAAAAGAGTAGCCATCGACATCATGGGCCCATACCTGCATAAAAATACTGATAAAAGATTCCGTGTTATTGCCACAAATTTGTTTACCTGTTCGACAGAGGCATCACCAGCTAATAACGTCTGTGCACACACAGTTGCACAAGTGATGCAAAATGAGGTTCTTTTCAAGATGGGGACACTCCAAGTATTTGTTGATGGACAATGGTACACAATTTGTAGGGCGAAAGTGGAGATAAAACTGTACCAGGTGGGAAAAAACACAGTACCAACCCAGCATACCATCCCAGGGCTAACGCAACCAAGAGACCAAACCAAGATGTTAAAATTAAATGATGTGTCTGGTTAGGAGAAGATCTCCACTAGATGGGCCTAATTAGTCCCAGATGTAACATTTTGTCTAACAAATAGAGTTAATGCGGCAACCGGGAAGACACCCACCAAGATGGTATAAGGTCGCGAACTCTTTGCCCCCGGAGCACTCCGCAAAAACCCACCTGTACCACTTGAACAAATTGTCGAACACCATGGCGAATCAAATGAGCTACTGTAATGTGTGGGTACCGGAGAGCAAGAGGCCACCACCCGAACTTGTACCTGGTATGTATGTGTATTTCAGAGAAAACCCGTTATCGGCCGGGCCAAAAAAGTACTGTGCTGGACTGGCACCTAGGTGGACAGGGTAAGTAAGAGTGATGGAAAAGATGGGAAATTCAACATATTTATTGAAGTTGGGACCAAGAAGTATCATGAAACGGCACTGTGACGACCTGTGTATAGCCTGACCAAATGTAGGGAATAGGGACAAGGAGACGACGTTATGCCCAATACTGCAGCGAGCTCAGAGAACTTTACCAGGGAGTACACAGGGGAATGTCAACACGTACACTGAAGAAAACAACAACACTGACACAGGAATGCCTAGCCAAAGTAACGAACTGTTATTTAAGGGTTTTGCACTGACAGAACACTCAACACCTAGTAGTGAGGAGGTAGGAACAAGTAGTAGCGAAACATCATGCATGGGTTTTTCTGTTAATGCCTTTAATGACACAATACATCGAAGTGATTTTAAGGGTTTCCAAGTGTACATGAGGAAAGTGGTAACATAAGTTCACACGTAAATGTCAACATAACCAGTGCCAGTGAAATGACTTTTAAAGGATTTCCCCAGGGCACATCTGAATTTGGTTGTAACCAAAGTGTAAATGTAAAGTTCGATACTACAAGTGAAGGTGAGATGCCTTTGAGAGGCTTTACAGTTCCCACAGAGGAGAGCATTGTAGGGCAAGAGAGTTTGAAAGGGTTTGGAGACAATAGTAGGGAATTGTGTGTGATGTCAAAAATCAACAAATTGCAACACAGCACTGGCAATAGGCGAGCCAAGTCACCACCACGTACCTACATAGTTGTTCCTGCCTACACCCCCACCCCCTGCAAATGCTGAAGAAACCGACGACCTCCGAGGCCATGTTTCCTTTGCCCTCAATCGGCAACCACCAGAGCAATGTTCCATTGTTTGCATCGTCTTGGCCTTTGAGGAAGGGGTTATTTAACGCCGGCTAACAGCCAGTGGTGCTAGAGTACATGGCGGTGCTCACCACACACGTGTCACGTGTCCTGTATGTGCGCAAAGAAGCCAATATTTTGAACTTTCACATAAGTAATATTTTTCAGTATAAAATGTGTTTTGTATTTGTATTTCCATTTTTAATATGTCTTAAAATATTTTAAAGTTTGTTGCTAATTTGAAATTGTTTGGTTATAAAATTCAAAGTGCCTGTGGCACCGAGATTAATAACTCTGAGATTCCAGTGTGAACGCCGTCATAAAGAGACATTGAATTAATATGAAAAATTCATAAGAAAATTTTAAAACATAAAACAATATTAAATTTATTTGTGCCATTTTAATTTCAATAATAAAATATTTTACTCAGTGTGCATAGCACTTAGTTTATGTGAACCCCATAGACAGCCATGGTAGGTTCATGCGATGCTTGCCTCTGGACAGTCTGTCGAGGAGAGCTGACGAGGTAAGACACTGTCACGTATGCACTGCAACCTTTAGTTCGCTGTAGTAGATTTCAGTACCACATTTAGAATACCGGTTAACCTTTGCTTGAGCACAATTTGCCAGACATTTTCCCAGCATTATGCTTTTGCTTAACTAATTTATTTCGCCTTTGTGATATTTTTCAAACATAATCGAGGAGAGAGGAGAATGATGTCGGAGCAGTCACATGACCTGTGAAACTTGAATCAGGCATCACCTGCTTATGTTGGTGGTGTTTCATCGTAATTTCTGCATTATTGCTACATGCACTTTTAAGGGCTTTGTTTTCATGTATGTATTTCAGGGTATTTTCTATGTTTAAATATTTTATGGCAACATCACATATAACCATGTGACTAACCTATGTCAAGTATATGTCTATGCCATGATTTCATTTTGAGCACTTATCTATGTAATATGGTGTGTGCAATATTTTTATTCAGGGTTCTATGTTAAATTTTGTCACAGTTATGTGTAATTTGCAGGTAAATTGATGTTTTTATGTTTGACCACACTGTCACTTTCATGTTTGATTTTTCAACCATCAGGCATGCTACATGCCTGTAACTACTGTAATCGCAAAAAGAATAATTTTCTCTACCAGAATAACATTTTATTGGAATTTGATTTACCATTTTCACAAATAAATATTTCAATTCCACTTACACCACGTGGTATGCTAAGAACTTCATCCAACGGCAACTGTACCATATATAATTGTTTGTTGTGACAGCTCATCTCATGACCCATCATCTTTTAAGAATATTTATGTAATTTATGCAATTTTGTAATTTGTGTACCGTGATATTACTTCCTTCCTAGTCGGATCTGTGTATAGGCAGTCACCACACTACCCACATGCTGGCGAGTGAGCCCAGATGAGTTTATGTTAGTGATGCCGAGTAGTCACACATGTAAATATTTTTCATCAACTGTTTTCATTTGTAATTCGCCGTTCTTCAGGGAAAAACCATCAGTACATCCTAGTAGCTGTCGGCCCTCTTGTGAAGGCTGTGCTTTCATGCACCTCGGTAAGATATTCCATCTAGGCATGTGCTAGATTAATTGCGACCTGGGGAGCACCCAAGCAGAATTGGCTAGTCATGACCCAGATAACCATAATTTCATTTGTACGTTGACTGTACGAGCAACAATAATAAAAACCAGTCTACTATGAATTTACCTCTTTTAGTCAGTACTGACAGTGTCCTAGCCACATGTATTTTATTAAGTGTTTATTTCAATGTGATGTTTAGTAAAAGTTTAGTATTGCCTATGTGTTTTTAAGTACACACAGGTGAGATGGACGCACAGAATCCACAGCATCCCTGAGAACTCTGAGTCTCAAAAGTGCAGTGTTTGGGAAGCACTGCTGGCACCCATATTACCAGTAAGTATTTGCATCGTCGTTTGTCTCTTGCCTCACCTAACGACGTCAAATATTATTAACGTGCTATAAAAGTGTGAAAAGTGTGGCTTTTTCAAGCCATGTGCATTTCAATAATCATATTAACAGTTTACAAAAATATTTACAAAACACACAAACTTACTGTTTGTAAAATTTGCAACCTATTGTACATCTGTTTTTCTATGGCAATCGTTGCAAATTTACAAAAAAAATCATGCTTATTCATCACTAGCATTAAATAATTTATTTGCAGAATCATTCAGTAAGTCAACAGTACACACGTTTCCCGAAACTAAAAAACTTAAACTCGCATACGTAAATTATATTCATGTTTTTTTATTTCGGACTGCTATAAGGAAAATGGCGGAGAGAGCAGTTGCTTGCAACCAACTATGATTGGCTTGAAAACAGCAAATTAATAATTAACTACCAATTAAATATTCCGACAACACCAACAAGATTATCGTATAATAAACAAGATGGGAAAAATGCACATGAATAACGACCTTCACTGAAACTGAACTGGAAACATAAACATGGCTTGACAATAGGCATTGCCATTTGCCACGATCTTTATTGCTCGTGATACCGAATTTATCACGCTATTCGCAGTGAATAATTGTCGACTCGCGTACATGCTTCTGGTAGGAGTACAATGTACGGCAGATAATATATCGTACCCTAAATATGAACGAACTAAAAAAAAACCCTCTGCAATTTCGGAACTGGACGTAAAATTCAGTAATAATTATGGAAAATCCATAATATTTGGTAGTATCGCAATTCAAACAAAGGAAATATGGAATGGAAAAAATTGAAATTCATAAGAAAATGTACACTATTCGTAAAGTTCTATAAACTGCAAAAAGTTCGGACAAAGTATGAAAAAAATCGTACAAGTAGTTTAGGAAACATTATGGGATGTTGGCTTCTCTACTCAAACTAACGAGGTAATAATCGATTGGGAACGATAATGGATTTTTCGTACAATTTCAGCATAATTATTTGGTTGGGAATAGTACTTTAATTGAATTTTAGTGTATAGTGTAGAAATTAATTTCACTTTATGTAAGTAAACTAATAATAATGTTAGTACATGTAAATGTATACCTTGCTGGGATTTTTTGTGAAAAATGAATTAATGGAAATTAAACTTAGATAAGCCACAATTGCTTCGATATGATTCATTCCTAGCGATTCGACAGTTCATACGAGATTGCGGTAATGTTTCGACTACACATTAACTGTCTGAAAGTAATTTATCATGTTCATAGTTCTTAAACAATGGTATTTCTAGTATACTGTTCATTTACGTAGGTCACATGTTCGTTTTTGTATTTTCATTTCAATTTTTCATGTTTTTGAGGAGCTCAGAGTTGGATTTTTTTCTTATGGGCTAAATATCGTAAAAACAAGTTACTATAATAAAATACTTCGCAGTTGTGTGTTATAGACTATAAATGAGATACGATTCGAATCATTGTGGTAACGATTCGTGTTAGTAACGAAACTAGCGGCTGTTTTAATTTTACACCACTATTGGTTACTTTAGTCGTGTCCAAAATTGCAAATTTGGGAAATTAGGGTTTAGGAATTTAGGGTGGATGGTTTCGATTGGCTTGTAACGGTGCTAGATGTGACAAAGTTGGAAACTACAGGCTTGTGGAATTTCGATGTTATTTTGTTTGTCACACTTTCAATAAATAACTTACTCCCAAGCATTTTTCACGTCTTGTAAATAACTAATCATATTTATTTCGAGCCAATATCAATCTTCTTATTATTTCTTCGCTCCCTTCAACTAACATTCCATTTCAAATAATCGATATTTTTTTTAATAGCAATTTTAATACACTATATGAACTTTTATTTTAAAACGGCTTCATGTAGATCCATGAGTCTCCATTTTCCACATGCATGTATTTAGCAGCGTTTCAAGAACAGAAAATACCGACATTTCCACCAAACATGGGAAATGAAACGTAAATAAACAATAGGTGACGATTTTATGGACCTGTTTGGGGATTTAGTGTGCAACTTCATCTCAGAATATTTCTACCCTAAATCCCCAAATATTTAGGTCCTGAACTTGGCCATGTTGTCGATTGTAACCTAAATAGTCGTCTCGTAGCAGTTTCGGAAACGGCTTCAAGGGAATGAGGATTTTGTGGTATGTTGTTACTTGTGAGTTCGACTACTGATTCATCGACAGTAGCTCGTGTTTATGAAAATAATACTTAATAGCAGCACTAGGTGTGTACAATATGAGAATTAACGAAAACTGTGTTACTCGATTCGAAAATGCCACTGTGCAATACCTATTATAGGTATCACAGTTTTTAAGTTCTTCAGAATTGCGCAGTGGAAAAGGGGGGGGGGGGGGTAATTCTAAGTTATATGTTTCATTTTCTCTCGACAAAATCATTTGTTATTACTCTAATTTTCGTTTACTAATGAAAGAAGCTATTCTAAGCACATTATAGTGTTCGTTTGACATCACTATATTTGCTAAGAAACTCGAAACAAAAACAAAGACTATTGGGCCTTTGTAACTGAGCTTATAATAAAAACTTGGCTGGTGTGTGAAACAAATTATTTTTTGGGACTGTGTGCCTTCAGGCATTATGGGAACATAAAAATGTATTTCAGAAAGATATTTTAAAATCACCAATTAAACTTTTTGTTTTAATTTGTGAACTATCTAAGCAGCAGTGTAGGCTGGAAAATGTGAGGAATTTATTTGATTATTACAGTTGTTTATAATAAAATTAAATATCATAAACAATAAATAAATTTTAAAAATGCTTTGAACAATGTAGTTTGTAAATCACATTATAGGTAGTGCTAAGCTCTAAATAATTCTTAGTGGTTTACAACCAAACTACTTCCTCTTGAAAGTAATTGAGTGAAAATTCATATTTTGATATAAATACAATCCACAAGAAACACAACACTGTCTATTTTGTTGTCAATCACTTATTTTATCATATGTTTAGCATACATAACATGAAAATGCTTGTATGTAAATAGCTTCCAGAGAAAACAGCATAATGTTAATTGAAACATATTCAAGTATGTAACAACCAAAGTTATGTGCTTCTCTTATCGGCATGCATGCAAATTTATTTCAGCTCAGTGCAAACGAAATTAACACATATTTATGTGTAATACAGCATATGTTCAACCAAGTTATAAAAATGTTAAATGCCGTCAGCAAATTTGATACACTTGACGATGCGAACTTTCCATATTTTAACTTAGGGTTTTATATTCCAAAAAAAAAAATACAAATAATTTAAAAGTTACATTTTTTGTTACATTTACGTATACAATACAATACACTACAATTTACAATAACATTCCTTTTCACAATAATATTTATAGCATTTTTTACATTGGTATTCCTCCACTATACACATTTATGAGAATGTCTTTTCCTTCTGTCAAATTGGTACATAGCCACTTGTCTTGTGTTCCAGACATTTCCACAGAATAGCAAATATTGGTAATAAGATCGATATGATGTCCATAGTCAAAAATCTTTTCAGTTAAGAGGCAGAAAAAAATATGGCAAAGGAAATACACTTTCATCGTCCATTGAAAATAACTTTTTACCCTTGCCATAGGAATTTACCAGATCCGGGATGTCGTTCTTGCTCTTTGTACAAATTAATTCTTCTTTGAGGACCTGCTTCTGTTGCACCAAAAATGAAAGATAGTCAATTGCCTTCAACGTGGATAAATCTTCTGTTGTACTTGATGTCAGCAAACAAAATGGCAATTTCTTCGCATAGATGTTTGTTGAGCAAAACAGTATAACTGCTGCAAAGAACACACATGATCTTGCTGGTACCATCCTTCTCACTCCCTCACTCCACTGCATGTCTGTTATGCCGGCTACTGAAATTGTCCACGTATTTATAGCTGGGAGTGTCACAAAAAAACACCACAAGCTGTGTCTTTTTAAAAATTGTTTTAGCTTACTCTTCAACTAGGTGGCAACTTTTTAAAACTGTTTTATTTTGTTTTCATCACGTTTGAACAGATTCAAAATGTTAAATTTATTGGAATTAGTAGCCAATATTTTTTTAATGAAGTAAACGGGTTCACTTTCCCGCTATAGCACGGCATCGACTGAGTCTTCCAGTGCAAACAAGTATGTCGTCGTTTGCCGGAGTTGATCATCTGAATAATAATTTGCATCCCCTGAATTCGATCTTGAAATTGTTTTTTCACCATACAAAGAAATACTATCAAAATTTGAAATGAAAATGAAAATTTACTGTCATATATGTATTGCATTGTGAATGACGATGACATATGTTAAATGTGATTGGCAACACAATGTTGTAAGCCAAAATGTTTCTTTTTTCTTAAAATTTTTCCAACTTTGGTGGATATAGTTGGTTAATATGAGAATTACCCCTATGTGTACTTGCCGATTTCATACATGTATCGAACAAGGCGTAATCATCTTTCCATTCCACCTACAGGGTCTCTATATCCTCCCAGTTGTAGTTCATGGCATGAAAAGTTTTTTTTTTTACTTACAAGAAGCTATATAGGTATCCATTGATAAAAAAAATTAAAAAACAATGAAAAGGATAGACAGAGACAGAGAGGGGGGATGGGAAAAGTAAAAAAAATAATAATAAATCTCCAACGACGCCAGGTATAAAAGACTGTATTGTTGCTAATGCTGCCACAGTTCCTGGGGCACTCATACCTCGAACTTCAAGAGTCAGCACAGTGTACTGAATCTGGAAGTATGGATTCAAAATGGTACGCTAGTAAAGACAATGTAAAAGAGTTTATTCACATATATAAAAAACACGAAGCTCTTTGGAACAGAGATAAACAGGCATATAAATACGCAAATTCAAGGGATAAGGGATTTCGAGAATTAATTGCATTTAATGTCGAGTGTGGAGAACATGATGTAGACAGATATGTTATCAGTAGGCATATAAAGTCTTTACATGATATCTACATAAGGGAATGGAAAAAGATAAAATATGCAAGGAAGAATGGATGTGTTATAAACCAACACTGTAGTACTTTAATCTTATGAGATTAATTAAATCTAAAGAATGGGGAGAGATGCATTCGACTGCGATGGGGGTGGAAGATGTGGTGTGTGTGGCTGTGAACAACATATCCATCAAACATGGAATATTTTTCTATGTCTGTGAATGGTGAGTTTGTGGACAACACCATCAACACATCAACTTTACCTCTCCAAACTTTTAAAAAGTAATTATTCCTTGAGAAAGAAATCGTCCACTACAGTGGACAAATAGTCTGAAAGGGTAAAAAAATAACCTCATATGTATATTATCTTTATAAAAACAAATAAAACAAATAATAAAAAAAAGTGTTATTACTTTTTTACAATTTATTTTCACATCATCTATGAATCACTTGTAGTAAATGACACATTCACTAAAGTCTTTTGGAAATCTCCCATTTGAAATATCCAAATGCACTTTGTGTTCTGTTAGATAAAATTCATAACTTTCAAACAATTTTTTAAATAATTCATTGACATTTGTTGTGTATGTTATTATGGAAGTCTGAGGCATGGCTGCATTTAAAATTGCATGTATGACCTTTATGTAATTGTGTAGATATTTACCCTAGTGAATCTGATACATTTCGGGCCGTGGCATATTATTTTTTGTCTGGGTGGTAATTTGGAATACTTTTCCAAAGTCAATTACCAATCTGCTTGACAGTCTTTGGGATCGTATAAAAGCACCATTTTTTTTTACTGCCAATGTAGGAACAACTGAGACCATCAATGTACCTTTGACGTGCAGGCGAATTTTCGAGCCTAATCAACTTTACATTTTCGTACAATTCCATCTGGTATACCAAACAGATGTAGTTGTAAACGGCAAAAAATACATTTCCGAAATCGAGGAATTTTTCCAATTTGAAACAGTTGGTTACTTTGGTCATATTAGCAAAGAAGAAGGCTAGTGCAGCAACATAGTTGTAGATTCGTTTCACGAAACATGTTGCATTGTGCTTGTAACCTTTATGAACAATAGAACTAAGTTTCAACACATCTTGGTTTGGAGTACTGCCAAATACACTGTAATCAATCAGTTTTGTCAAATGCAAGTACTTTTCCTTCACTAGTGAAATAGAGGCGAGTATCTCAGTGCCTTAGATAATGATGCCCTTTCCATTAATTATGTTAATTTCCTCGTTTTTGAGTTCGATAAACCTGTTACTATCCAATTTCAAAATATTTGTAAATTGATTCCCATCGGAATCTGCATCAAAGACCATTTCGCGATACTCTCGACGAATTTTGCGAACAACTGCATGGAGTGTCGTCTCGTCGTACACAATCAGTTTTTTATTTGCTTCCAGATTAGAGTAGGTATTGTAGGCATCTTGGCGAATGAAATATGCCAACTGCATAACTACTCTTCTACCAGGTAGTATCGCCAGCCAATGACTATAGTTTCGTGACGTAAAGTATCATCTTCCCGATAGGTTTTCGTCTTCCGTCACATACAGAACAATTACATCATTCCTCAGCATTTCATCGCACATGTCGCAGGATATCGGATCATTTTCAAAAACTAGATTCAATGCTTTGACACAGCAGCAACCGACGGTCAATCTAGAAAGTCGTTTGTTGATGATGTTTGGGTAGAAACTATTGACGATGTATGGAATAACATTCCAAAAAAAGACAGTGGTTTGTAAACACCATGGCTCCATATTCATTTTTCGTGTACTTGAACTTTGGTTTGATGTAAATTGGTCTAATGTTCATCGCCGACGTTTCGGCGAGTGGTAAACATTTCAGACTGGGCATGGCCAGTAAAATGGAATCATTGCTCTGGTATCTTTGTAACATATTAATGGATAGCGCAAAATACAAGAACGCATTGGTGGTCCGGCAAGAAATGGCACTCATCGAACTGTCTTCGAGACTGCACTTAAAGAGATTGGCCAATTGGTTGGTGAAAATTGCCGATTTGAACTTCTTGTAAAGTTCGACCACAGCCACACTATCCCTCTCGTAAATTAAAGCCTATTCAATGTGGCAGAAAATGATAAGAGTCTGCTTTTGTTTCACTCATTAGTTTACGCCAAACACTACCACCACTGTACATGGCGTGGCTCACTTGCATGTTTGTATACTGAGAGTCCATGGCATCAAACTTTTCCTTGTTGTAGAACTCGATGTGAAAGACATCTCTCATCCACTCGTGTGAAAGTCATAGTATATGATAGTGTCATATAGAATATAATAAATTCGCATAAGCACAGAGTTCTAATCAATTTTCCTAAACTTTTGGATCAGATAGTTTTTAGACAGGTTCCCCAATAACAAATTCCCATGCGACAGTGCATTTTTTTCCAAGATTGTCAATGTATCGAATATGATACCATCACTGTGAAAACAAAAGAGTGGAACTGGTGTAGCATTGCAGCTCTCTCTCTCTCTCTCTCTCTCTCTCTCTCTCTCTCTCTCTCTCTCTCTCTCTCTCTCTCTCTCTCTCTCTCTCTCTCTCTTTCTCTCTCTCTCTATATATATATAATTTTTCGGGAAGTATTTAAATTGTTTGTATTTCAGTCAAGGATAGTAATTCGTGTAATATTTAAAAGGTCGTGGCAATGACAACTTGTTTGTATTTCATATATTTTCGTTTTTCCAAATTTATTATTTTTGTTTCCTCATATCATCAGTAGTAACAGACGTCATAGGACGATAGCGCATCTTTACCTTTTCACTAGGTTAGTAAACTAAAAACAATGCCACCGCAAGGCACGACATGGTGAAATGAGGAAAATAACAGAGGTCGCCTTTAGTTGATGTGACTAACTGCTCGAAAACAACATATTTTCAATAAGGAAACTTTCGACCAATATATAGGGAAGCACGACCTTTCTTGGGTATCACAACAGTCGACGAGCACAACACATCACAACAGTTCGTTGCAGGACGATCGTTTGTCAGCTGTCAGTCAGACAGCCTGCAACGAGTGATCACGTTACTCGCACGACCAGCGCCTGCGACTTTAACCTTCTTTTGTATTTCGGACATATAAGTTCAAATATCTATTAAAATCTATTAAATTCATTTTCTGTCGGTGAGAGGGGTCAATAGGGCACCGGGAGAGCAAAGTAACGATTCTCTCTCATCTTCATACCTTTTGAAGTGAGAGAAGTTTGTTTTTATGAAGACTGCCATTCTGTCTTGTTTTTTTTTTTTTGTTCATCAGCTGCGAGTATAAATAGTTCTTTTATTTATTGGCAATCCTGGTATCAACAAACTTTCATTATTATGTTGTCAAAATTCTCC
The DNA here is from genome assembly GCA_029891345.1 of Dryococelus australis. Classification (NCBI taxonomy): domain Eukaryota; kingdom Metazoa; phylum Arthropoda; class Insecta; order Phasmatodea; family Phasmatidae; genus Dryococelus; species Dryococelus australis. The sequence goes on from CM057009.1 coordinate 128,375,952, forward strand.
AACTCATGCTGAGATAGTTCGTTGGTGTTTACTGAGGACAGTAACCTGTTACACCATGGCTAATTTTCCGAGGGTTACAAAAGCTTTTATTTCACATTGCATATTGAGAACCCGCAAGCGAGTCAATAGGAATTTCAAAACGTATTCGATAATTTTGTGGCCGATGGAATATTGTGGGTAATTTTGGTATCCTGTTAGCATTTTCAGCAAATATACCTGACTATGACAAAAGAGAAAATTAGTTATGAGATCCTCTTCATGTGGAAAATATTGGTTCCAAATGGATTTCGCAGGCAGTCTTTCATATTTCTTCCACATTTCCACGTCAAAATTATCAGGGATGCCACGACAGTTTAGGTACGATATTATACTCACTTCGACATCCAGATACTCACAATAGAGCACAAACATGAGCAGTTTTTTTGGAGCAAGACCCCCCATGGCAAGTTTTCCAATGTATTCACACCTGTCTCGATGTCGAAGCTCACGACAGGAATGTACTTATACCGATGAGTGCAATCGTAAGACGTGTCCAGGATCAGATGCTTAGACTCTGTGACTGTGTACACACCATTTGCACAAAATATATTTTCTACCATGAGATTACCGACTCCATGTTTTGGCCAGCAAAACTTTAGTTTTACAAGTTGATTCAGCTTGATGGATGAATTTTGCAATACCCCCTCTGAAGTTACAGTATTGATGCACAACTCCATTTGCAACATGAATAGCACATTAGTCGACTGGATGGTAAAGTAAAAATTTTTCTCAATCATTTTCCATGAGAAATCTGTACACTGTGTTCAAGTTACCCATGGTAAGAAAATCAATTTTTACCAAATTTTATGAAATGTGCAATGTGCTTACCGCATTTTGAGTAAAAATTTCCAGGTAGGAGTTTGAATTAGTTTCCAGAGAGATTGTCATGTTGACGATTGAATCTATATATTCAGTTCATATAACTCAATCAGCAGTTGACAAATTTCGTATTTCATGTTTTTGATGCCGTCGGGTGAGACACAGGACGAGCGATGAAACAAATACTTACTGGTAATGTGAGCGCCAGCAATGGTTCCCAATCACCGCGCTATGGAGACTCAAGGTTCTCAGGTATGCTATGGGTTCTGTGTGTCCATCTCACCCGTGCGTACTTACAAACACATAGGCAATACTAAACTTTTACTAAACATCACTTGGAAAACACTTAATAAAATATATGTGGCTAGGACACACTGTTAGATTTATTTTTATTGTTACTATGCATACACATCAATGTGCCAATGAAATTATGATTATCTCGGTCATGACTAGCCAATTCTGCTTGGGTGCTCCCCAGCCCGCAATTAATCTAGCACACACCTAGATGGATGATCTCACCGAGGTACGTGAAAGCACAACCTTCACAAGGGAAGAGGGACGACAGATGCTAGGGTGGACTGACAGTTATCCCTGAAGACAGATCATGATGAATTACAAATGAAACCCTTGATACATTAACACGTGTGATTACTCAGTATCACAAAGGCAAACTCATCTGGGCCGCCCTCCAGCATGTGGGTAGTGTGGTGACAACCTATACAGAGAGCCGGCTAGGATGGGAATAATTGCACCATACACAAATTACAAAATTACATGAACCCTCAAAAGATACATGAAACGAGATGGGACACGAAATGAGTATTCACAATAAACACACACGTGTGTGAAAACAAGTTTAAATGGCGCGAATGCCGCTGGATGACGTTCGTAGCGGATCATGTGGTGCAGGTGAAATTGCAATATTTCTGTGTGGAAATGGCAAATTAAGTACAGAAAAAATATTATTCTTGCTGAGAAATTTATTATTTACTATTGAAGTGGTTACAGGCTTGTAATATGCCTGATGGCTGTAAAATCAAACATTAACATGACAGCATGGTCAAGTACAAAAAGCATCAATTTACGTGAAATTACATGGAACCCCGAAAAAAATTAAACACAGTACCCTTACTAAAATATTGCTCATACGGTGTTACATAAATAAGTTCTCAAAAGCAACGACGGCATATACAAGGACTTGACATCGGTCGGCCTCATGGTTATACAAGATGTTGCCGTAAAATATTCAAACACGAAAAATACCCTCAAATACATACATAAAAAAAAACCTTAAAATTGTGTTTAGCAATAATGCAGAAGTTACAATGAAACACCATAAATATAGGCGGATGGCACCTGATTCAAGTTGCGTGGGTCGTGTGACCTTTCCGAAGTCTTTCTACTCCTTCTCCTCGATTAAGTTAGAAATGCCACAAGGACGCAATAAATTAATTCTGGGGAACATTTCTGGCGAAACGTACGCAAGCAGAGGTTAAAAGATAAACTAAATTTACTTTGGAAACCTAAATCAGTGAAAAAAAGTTGTAGTGCGTACATGACAGTGTCTTACCTCGCCAGCTGTCCTCGACAGACTGTCCAGAGACAAGCATCGCATGGACCTACCATGGCCACCTACGGGTTCACATAAGCGGAAGTGCTATGCACGCCGAGTAAAATATTTTATTAGTGAAAACAAAATGGCACAAATTAAATAAAATATTGTTTTAGATTTTTATAATTTTCTTATGAATACTCATATTCATTTAGTGTCTCTTTACGGCAGCGTTCGTGCCAGAATATTAAGTTTTCTTAATCTCGGTGCCGCAGGCACTTTGAATTTTATAACCAAACTATTTAAAATTACCAAAAAAACACTTAAAAACATTTAAAGACATATCAAACCCTGCAAATACAATATAACACATATTACATCGAAAAAAATAATATTTATGTGGGAGTTCGGAATGATTATTGGCCTCTTCGCGCACGTGATGGACATGTGATATGTGCGTGGTGAGCGCCGTCATGGGTTCTTGTGCCGCTGGCAGTTAGCCGGTGTCATTTTCAGCTAATGGAAAGAATATCGAGAGTGGGTAAGTTAACATTTCTTGATGCCTCTTCATCGTTTTGACATCGATGCCCACCACATTTATCTGATTGTTGTAGATGAAAGACCTCAATATAAATATTTTATTTTGTTGATTTAAATAATGTGGAGGACTAAAAAATTTTTGTTGTATAAGAACCTTTAGTCATGGCTTATAAACTAAGTTTTGCATTGACCAGAGCATTGGAAGTATTCAAAAATATCTACAACGACCCAAAACTGCAAACATTGGACGAATTTAAATGGTTTTACACGTCTTTTGGCAACATTCTCTTGGAATGCTTTACACTTGCGAAAATGACTATGACAAAGACTCTGACATAGATTTTCAAGAGGAATTTGATACTGATCTTAATAACAATACTGACATTCCATTAAAGTTTAAAGATTTCCGGGCTAAGTTCCCAAACACCACCTTCGAAGACTATCCATACATCAAACAACTGAGGCCTCACACACTTTTGAAATTAACTCGAAAGATCAACTAGTCTTGATACAATAATTTCTATTTTCACAATAAGTCCCTCGAAGGAACAATGACTTTTTATTTGCCTAGTTGTAAACTTAAAATTAAAATAAATAGCGAATCTTGTTTCCTTTGCAGAAAAAAACGAAATTGACGATCAACATTGGCTTTTGCTCACGTGCAAGTACAAAAATGCTATTCATGAGTCATTACACAACTGCTCCCTAATTTATGATTCCAATCAAACCACAATGGAACATGCATATCATTCGACGGGAAGGACAAGGAAGAAGGACAGCACTCCTCTATTCACAAAATTGAAATTACACAATATGTTTGTATACGAATGTAATCGCAACTCTATTCGAGGATCGGTCAAAGTGTCAATACCACCTAATGCCCTATATTTAAAAGAATACTTGACATCATCCATTGAGATTTGTCCATTAAGTTGGTAGCCTACTCCAATTGGGAGACTAGATATTCAACCAGTTTAAAGAGTACATTAGTGCAAACAATTTAGCCTATGTATACTTTGTACTAAATTGGAAAACTTTGATACTCTGTTTTTCAGACCGACTTTTTTCACACTCGCTGCAGAAGAATATGCATCTAGCTGGAGAAGTGTATTCTTTCACTTGCTCGATATTTATGCGGGAAATATGAAACTGGGTTTACAACTTCTGTAAAAACAAAAACCGCTACATCGTGCGGCATAAGACATTCTGTCAAACGACCAGCTCATAATTTGGCATGTTCAATAAAGTGTAATAGTGCACACACTTTACCCAATGCAAGTGACTTTCAATGTGTACATGTTACTATAAATTCAGATACAACAGGAGAAATAATCACTTCTCCAAGTTCACTAATCATGAATGCGATTTGAAATCGCGTTTTACAAGCTCAGATAGAAAAGATTGGAGAAAAGGATACTGTCAAAATATGCAAACATTCTTGTAATTTCGAACCTCATTTTATACGAGCTTTTTACAATGTATTTGGCAGTTCCGATAAAATGCACACTTTATTTTGCTCGACAAATATTTTCTTAAATTCAGTTTGGTTGAATGAGTTCAAACACTTTATTCAATTTCAAAGAGATAGATGATTCCTGAGGGTAATGTAAGAAAAGAAAACAATTTTCTAATTAATAAAATATATTTTAAAATAATATAATTATAAAACGATTACAAATATAAATTTAATACATGCCAGATTTGTAAAATTTCCACTCATCAGGACCCGGAATACCCTTCCTGCAATATCTAATTCTTGTATAGAGCTTTACTTTGAAAAAATAATTCATACTTTCTTCATAAATACAATCCAAACATTTCCCCTCCCACACTGTTTTGCCCCAGTACAACCCTTACACAGCTCAAATTTGGTTAAGAGCTATGGTTGGGGTTGTGGTAGAGACTGGGGGTATGGGAAGTGTGGTGGGAACTGCCACTGCTGAGTAGAAATTTGAATCTGGATGCATGCAAAACACTTGTCCGCCCATGCTATAGCCCTTGTATTGCATTTAATGTATTTTGGGCTTCAATTCGTTCAGGCTGCTGGGGCTGTTGTGGCTGGAGTTGCTGGTTCTGGAGTTGGCACTGCTGGGCCTGGAGTTGGTGCTGGGCCTGGAACCGATGCTGGTACTCCACCGGCTGCTGCTCGAGCCACTGCTGTTGCAGATTTTGGGGCTGCGGCAGTGGCTGTTGTTGCTGGCTGAGAGGCTGGGGCTGCTGGAGCTGCTGCTGAGTAAGAGGTTTGGGCCGCTGGGCGAGAGGCTCCCGTGGCTGGGCGAGGGACAGCCGCTGAAGTTGTAAGATGAACCACTGTATAGTTGATATAGTTGGTTTCCAGCTCCTCTCTCTCTCGCCCTTCCACCCCCCTCCACAACCGCAAAACTGGCTGATGAACATGCTGTGAAAAAAAAAGAAACATGTTACAATTTGTTTCACCCTATAATCAAACAAAAAATAACACTCTAAAGACAAACAAAAATTTACCCTTAAGCTTTTCTTTTTTTTGTCTCAAGTGAAAGCAGACTTTTTACTATTTTTACAAAACCTGCATCTCTGCGTAATGTTACATTGACAATGCTTATTTGATTTTTTACTATTTCTTTTTTATGAAGTTTTATGTTTGTGCCATTCTTCCAGAAACTCTTTACACTCCTTAATCAACTCCTTCCCTATTTTATTTTGAACCTCTAGCATTTTTTTTCCAGTTCTTCCTTTGCTTCTTTATATATTTGGCTTATGGTAATTGAATTTCCTTTTTTGCACTACGGTTCATCAAAACATATCATAAATATTTCTACATTTATCCTCCATGCCGTCAAATAACCTGTATAACTCTACCTTTTTTGCGGCAACCTTATCCATTTCTGCCAAACTTGACTAACAGTCACTACTAATAATAGTGTTAAATATCACACTGCTACTAAACCGGGTTATATCTCCTATCCCTAGCACACTGATGCTAGACCAAAGAGCGTGATGTTTATATACACACCAAATAATTATTTTATTATGTATTTCAGGGCAGTGGGGCTGGAGTACTCTATAAATGATTTTTTTTCTTTTTTACATCATGCACACGTATGTTTGTTTCATTTTTTTATCAGTGCATCTGATATGCACTTGCTCGCTCAAAGTCATGACTAGTGTTCATACATGGGCCGGTGAGGCGACTGGCATACATGACTCAAATAGGCCTCATTATTATGAGAGAATTATCTAGGGGCAGAAATAATTTTTTTACAATGCAAAAAGGAGGTCCCCCTCACGTTTCCCCCGCCCCTCTACCTTCTGGGTTTTATTTTTTTCTCTTGGTGTCCTAGTGAAAGCCAAAGTATTTTCTTCTCCTGGTGTCTTGGCAGGAGCCAGAGTATTTTTTCTCTTAGTTCCCAGTCAAAGCCAGAGTATATAAGCAATGGGCCTCATGACAAACAACATCAGATGGCCACATGGTGTAATGTTTGCCAGGCGGGTGACAACTTGTAGGAGAAAGTTGAGCCGGGATCTTCAAGAGTGTGAAAGAACATGTTCTTTAAATTCGACTGCACCACACCATATTTTGAAGACCCTCTCACTCTTGACATCGAGAATGACATCCTCAGCATCGACGCAACCATCAACACCCTGGTCAACATGGAGGCAGTCAACTCCGAAGAGGCTATGCCTAAGGGGCGAGGAGGAGGTAGGTTCAACACCGGTGCCACATTCCTCAATTCAAAGGAGATCCTCGATGTCGAAGCAGCCATTGCCTTCTTGGAATCAAATGCTATATCCTTTGATGCTGACTTCTCCTCTGTCATCTCCAGAGAAGAGGAGAAGAAAGAACAAACCATCTTCTCCTTCACAGAGGATGTATTCTCTGGAGAAGAGAGGAATAAAGAATAGTCCATCTTCTCCTTCACAGAGCCTGTCATCTCGAGAGATGGGGAAACGGTCCCCAACTCCACCGAGCAGATCTTCAAGTCCATCGAGCTGATCTCCTAGTCCACAGAGTAGATCACCTCCAAGTCCACCATGGCACCACCACCCTCTGATGGTGCGCATGTATTAACCATGGTATCTGTACCAACTATGGGGATGTTTCCATCAATAGGAATGTTTCCGCAGATACCGGCATTGCCTTTGCCCCCACTGGGGATTTCGTTTAGTTTCAAAACCACATATTTCAATAACAGAACTATAAACATTGTAACCATTAATAATATAAATAAACAGTTTTTTTTCAATAGTGTTTCATTTCTATATTCCATAATAAGATGAGATGTATATATTTATTTTACACCTAATATTATTGATTATTATATTCGTGTTGTTGGTTTTAATAACTGAAAAGTTTTTCAATGCACCGAAACATGAACATTTTGTAAAACCTCTAGAGATGTCTAATCAATCTCCACCACCATTTCCACCTCCATCCCTTCAGTCGTCGCTAACAACCGAATATAATTCCAGCCATAAAATATATATTTATTTTGGTTTCAGAAATAACTTTGTAACCCATCATATTGTCAATTTTTGTTTCGATTGTAATGCAAAGTATGTTCACAAATTTAAACAGAAAGAGCTTTCGCGAAACTTGTAAGTAAATTTTAATTTTACCAGTACGAATCTTGACATGCTGTCTTTTGCATTTGATGATATTTTGGTAAAGCTATTCAATTTATAGAAAAACATCGTCGACGAGTCGAAATGGACTTTGAATTCTGCCTTTACAATAGTTCAAAATATTGCCAAACAACTCGCGATGGATGTGGCTCAACACACGGCAATTCCCTCTCTTCGAGAGCTCCGTGTTTTCGCAATGGAAAACCAAAACAATATGGATCCTTCGATAGAAATTTTACGAGTGAATAACGTGTTTACACATTTCGACTATAAGAAATACAATGGCTTGATGTGCCTACACTCGACTTTTGGCTACTTTAGAGTCAGCTGACAAGAATGGCGTATTATTTCAGTTTTGTGGCAGCGGCCGGGTCTTACTGGAAACTGTAATCATAAAACCTTCGGCTCCCCCTTCTGACGAAAGTGATGAGAGTGGCGATTTGGAGGATGTTATCTTAATTTTATTCGATAATAATTCCAAGATTGGCATACAAGACAAAAAACAAACAATGCAATTATTTCTAAGAAGCAAAACCCTCTGAGAAAAAACTTTAATTTATAACTAATGTAAAAGACAAATATATATCGGTAAAATAAAAATGGACAGAGTCGAAAAACTCGCAAAGATGGCGGGCCATGGTCAAAAGAATGATATTTCGTCATTCTTTTTGGAAATTGAATATTACAAACAGGTGATGAAAAGACTGGATAGTATGAACGAGTCTATAGATTTCGCCTTAAACAACTTGTACTCTCACGAATTTACGAAAAAATATTTAATTAAAGACGAGATTACCAATTTGGAAATTGATACCTTTCTAAATCGAGTCCAGCAAAACAAATAAACTTTGCCTGAACTCTTCAAACTAAAAACAAAAGTGAAAAACAAATAATTTCAACTGGCATTTTTTCAGAAATTGTACGAATTGGCTCAAATAGATGCAAGCATTAATCCCAAAGAGTTTTACTCTAAATTACTGAACATTATTCACGTAAACAATATACACACGGGTATTTCGTCAGAAATCGTACTCTATAATATTTTTGTGATGGTTACCTACTAGTCTACGAAGATTCCCAATATACCTACTTATACACAGTCAGACATTATGCGAATCATCAATGGCATTGCACTGAATGGTTGAAACAGTCCAGGGAATGAGATAATATGATATTTTACAGCATCGATTACAACACCTGGTTTGGCATTCCCAGGAATATTTTTCCCACGTTTGTCACATGGAGATTTTCCTTCAGAAAGTAATGACGACAGTCTATGCAATCGATCATCTGTTATTGCATGCATATTTAAAAAGTTTTTTTTTTTGCAACTTTGGTACTTGCCTGAACATGTTGAGATTTCAGACGTATGTAATACCTCGTGAAACTTTCGATGAGTCTTCTGCTAGCTTGCGTCGTATGGGCTGATGCACTTTGGTAATAGATATCAAGATCTATAAATAGCTATCCTGCTTGTTCTTTGTCTCGAAACTGTGTAATTTAGACATAATCGCCTTTTGTTCCTTCTCTGATATCACAGTGCAGCATTTTCGCCTGCATCCAAAACAAACAAAACCATTTGTTTCCTTTTAATAATAGCATGGTGGCATTATAACTACAAGAAAGACATATCGTGGTATAGGTTAACGTACCTGCATCCTTCACCTAGAGTCTTGGCAGCAACATATTTCCCAGACCAGTTAATGTGTGCTGCACGCTATAACCACCATTTTGCCGGAGCGATGGCAAAACTTCTTCGTAAACCCATTTCGTAAATGTTTTAGCATCTTTTTTTTTAGAGTGCATCAACAAAGCATACAAATCTGGTTAATTTATGAATAACATATGAGGCTGCCAATTAACACATATATTGTATATATCAAGGGGGGTACTAAAATACTTTCTGTGGGGACTGGCAGTCCCTCCCTTGTACAATGTATGTTTTTTAGTACAAGTACATATATTTTTTGTTATAATGTTCCAACATATTTGATAATCTTTTGGTACATTTTTTGAATAGCCTTTCTAGAATAAACATATTATAAAAATTCAGCAATTTCTGTTGCTCGAAACCAAACCACATATTATACCTGGTTTGATTTAAGTTCGTACTATATTACAAGTGTTTAAAATTTTACCTTCAATTTCAAAATTTCGTTATTATTGTTCATCATATAGTAGTATTTGTTGTTAGGTATTATCTTATATAACAGTCATAAACAGTCTCGCTACAGGGCTCGAGAATATCATTATTTGGATGCAAAACTTAAAATGATTGTCCTGAACTAACAATAAGTTATGATTATTAATTGTACATTTTCAAAGAAAATTTCTCCTTGTGTTTTGGCCGTGCACAAGTTAATACTTGCTGTTGTTGTGAAGAGTTGAATGCCAAACTTAAAAACACCTTAAACAGGTTAATTTATGCTGTGCAAAGAAATTTTACTCCACACTTCAGGAAATTGAAAATCTGTCTAAGAGGGATGAAACTGTTTGTGGAATTTGTATCGACTATATACAAAATCTGCATATCCCTTGTATTCCCATTCAGAAAGCCTTTTATCTATGGCAGCTGACTGCTAGTGTGTTTTGTATCCACAGTCTAAAATATGGGTGTGCATGGCTTTTGTTTACAATGAAGGTGTGGCAGGAAAAGGGCTTAATGAGGTCTGCACATTTTTAATGAGTTACGTTGAATCAGCTGTAACCAAAAGCGTGAAGCATTTGCATATTTTTTCAGATGGTTGTGGGGCACAACATCGAAATCACACTATAATCAGATTGTTTTCAACTTTGACAACCACAAGAAGATTTGAAACAATAGAATAATACTATTGAATGAGGGGGCACAGTTTTTTGCCACATGAGAGATTTTCCCATAATTGAAAGAAAAATAAAACAAAGAGACCCGGTGTATATTGTAAAGTAAAACATGGAGATTATGATCACTTCTTCCAATACACAGGCATTCCTAGCAATATTGATTGAAGATTCTACAGAAATTATCAATTCCAAAAACTGGTGGCCATTATAATTTAAGAAATCAATGTTGTCTGCAGAAACTGCAGGAAGGAATATACCTAATGATTGTAAAGTAACCTTGCAACTTTCAAAGTTCATGCACTTCTCACATGCAAGTACTACACCAGGTGTAGTAGTGGCCAGGGACTTCATTAATGGCCAGAGACTTCAGAAGCAGAAGATGGAGGATCTGCAGAAATTGAGTAACTAGCTACCTCATGATGTGACTGTGCAGCAGTTCTATAAATACATTTCTGACTGGCCTACATGAAATAAGGATGTCCCAGATGTTGCGTGAATTTTTTTATAACATACAGTGGTAATGCGAAGAAAAACTTTGGAACCTGTAATGATGGGATTTGATGTTGTTTTCCTGAAAGGGTAATCTAATACAAAAAAAAAATTTTTATTGGATCAAATATTTTAGTTTGTGTATTTTTCGTATTATGCATTTAGTTTGTAGATTTGTGAATTAATATAACATGTTACATTGATAAACACAGCATATATTACTACATGGAAGAGCGAAATTAACCTGGATATCCTGTAAGATTGTGTAAACCCAGAAGGCCATGGCTTTTAATTATTATTATCTATAAATCTATAAGCTTTACATAACATTATTTTATGGCATGAGTTGGAAAATAACAATGAATAAGTTATTACATTGTTAAAATACTCATTTTTACCTTCTTGTTTCACGTGGAGTTTTTTTTTTTAGTTTACTGTAAGTTCACTCTTAAGGATTTGTGGGATTTCTCACATAATCTACTCATATGTGTTAATTGGCAGCCTCAGTGTTTGTTTATAGGTGAACCAGGATTGTATGCTTTGTTGAAGCACTCTAAAAAAAAAAAAAAGAAGCTGAAATATTTACAAAATGGGTTTACGTACACGTTTTGCCAACGCTCCAGCAAAATGGTTGTTATAGCATCAACAGCACCAAAAACCTTCCTCAGAAACCACTGTTAATTCTAGACAAATGTTGGAGGCCGTCAATCGTAATGCGGATATGATAATTGTAAAAATAACGAACTCACTCAGCATCTCATATTAGCAAATGAAAAATTAATTCAAGCATATGATGAAGCACTTGAAGCAAGAAAAGACATGACCACGATGGCTACTAGGCTTGCAGACATTGTTCAAGACATGGCGGTGAAACCTGATCAACCCCAACTTCAACATTCTCTGGTAGTGTGCCAGTACCAATATGACGATGATGAAGAATCTGATACAAATGAAAGCAAACAAAAAATAACATTAACTTTTACACGTTCTTAAAACCGATCTCTCAATCATGCGGTTAAAAAACTATATAAAACCATCCAAAAATTTTGGAAATTATGCGCTCCAAACATGTACCAAACAGCATCAACATGGTCAATTAACTAAAAAACGAATTTAGACGATGAAACATGGAATATGTACTGAAATACAATTTTATCAAATTGCTGAATTCTGATTACAAAGACTTAGTAATTGACAAATTTAAAAAATCTGGTAGAAAATGACACACTATCATTATGTAAGATGTAAAAACATACATTGTATAAGGGGTATTGAATCAACTTCCAAATAGACTGAATTTTTTTTGGGGGGGGGGACGGAATTCCCCCACCCCCACTCTTAAAAAAATTTGGTTTATTTGGAAGGTGAATCAATTTCCGTTTTTATAAATCGACTCGGTTTTATGACATCAAATTCTGATTACAAATACATAGTAATTGAAAAATTGAATAATCTAGTAGAAAATGACAATAAACTATCATTATGAAAGATGTAAGAACATACATTGTATAAGGGGGATTGAATCAAATTCCAAATAGACCGAATTTGGAAGGTAATTCAGTCCATGATAGGGGGGGGGATTTACTATCCCCTCAAAAATGCAATTTATTAGGAAAGTGGTTTATTTCCCCTTAAAAAAAACAAAATAATAATATGTAAATTAAAAATAAAGTGTAGACTTACCTTCTCCACCCCTTGCCATCCACAGTTACAAAAAAAATATTTTATAACGATTCCTATATATCAAATGGCAGACTCTATGTGAATCGTCAATAATACTGTAACCATGATGTCTAATATGTTATAACGACGAAGCATTAGCATTTCAACCAAACTTTTTGATCGAATCATTGTAATCTTTGGTGCGAATCACGAACATTGGGAATTGGCTTCGGAACTACCTTGTGGGGTTCCAAATCATTATCAGTGTTGTATAAACTCGTACTGTACTCACAAATCGGAGAATCGTGTACATCTCTGCAACAGATCTGGACACTTAACGCATTGTAAACATTCAGTGATAATGCATCTTCAGCATTTTAGCATTACCTGAAACCCCAAATGCGAAATGTATCTGAAAACTGTCAAATGGGAAGAATTACATTATTATAATTTTGATTGGCAAATTTTCGAAATCATGTACATTAAAATTGACCGCAAGAAAGAATTACCATGTGGTTATACATATATGAATTGCACGAGTCCTCAGGATTCAGAAAATTGTGTTGTAACAATTGAAACCATGGGAAGACACAAAAGAGAAGAGCACGTTGCATATTGTGATCAACTTAGGCTCATTATATCCTGCCAGATGATTGTGGAGTGAACCTGCAAATTACCAACACAAATTCAAACTACAATGCATTTTATCGACTAATAAACATGAGTTGACAAAAATTATAAAATATCACCAATTTAAATAAAAAAGTGTGTATTTTTTACCGAAATAAATTGCTACTTTATGTGTGTTTTTCTCATTTATCCGATTCTCACTCAGTTTGTTTAGTTTTGGCGACTTTTTACCAGAGTGCTTCACAATCGACATGACATCACCCCCTTCCCCACTTTATTCTACAACCAATCAGAGTACACCATTTCATTCCCAAAAAATTATTTCAGCTGCCAAATAAAATGGTTTAGGGGGGGAATGTCAATAGCATTTTGGCAAAATCTCGCAAAAACTAAACAAAAATATTAACTGGTCCCCATACAAGTAATTTGTATTCAAAGTTTGTCTTGCAAGATAAACTTTTAATACTAATGAGGTATATAAGGACTGGTGAAAAAAAAGTTATTTAGTTTTGGAGATTTTGTCAGATTAGGCCACGATCGACATTCCTTCTTCCCTCTCTTACTTTCAAGAACCAATCACATTGCAGCATTTCATTTGTCCTCCCTGACCCTTTCAGTATGGTGCAGACATCTGTAAAAAAGACGTAATTCGATGGCGAGAGCTGAATGTGGAAACATCACCCTTCTTCCAGAGCAGAAGTAAATGAGTATGTATAAAAATAATAAATATGCCATATAAAATACTAATATTTTCTTATATATAAAATACCTTATAAAATATTTACTAATTTTAATTTTATTCATACTCCTTTCCTTCTTCTCTTGGAGCAGAGATGTTTATCTATGTAACTCTTGTCCTCGACTGACGTCCTTTTTCCAGGTTTCTCCGTGCAGGCCAAATAGAAAGGCGGGGAAGGGAGGGGAAATTAAATGCTGTAACGTGATTGGTTGTTGAAAGTAAGAGGGGGCGGGGAAGAGTAAAGCCGATCGCAACACATTCTGGTGAATATTGGTATCGAGATACAAACCCAATTTGCTGTCAAATATACAAAAGTTTGTCACTTGTCAAAAAAAATAAAACTTTGTTTTGTTTTAGCATGGCCTGTTATGTTACCAAGCAACATAATGTTAGACTTTAAATTCTTTCGAAATTGTTTCCATAAACTGTTCATTTCCCTTTAATTGTTCTATGATTATATCCACTATAAAGTTGTGCTCACGAATTACCATTAAAAAAGTCTTGCATAAGCAAATAACTATGTAAATAAACTTTGAGAATATGTTGAAACACAGATTTCATTAGATATATGCACTCTGATGTTTTCAATTCTTGTGCTCATCGTTTGAAGACCAAAGGCGAGGAAATAGCCATAGACGACTGCCAACTTCTGGCACCAGTCGTTTTTTCCGACAGAAAATGAATGGGAACATTCGTTGATTGAAATAGTCAAATGGTAGTTTTTCGTTGATGGCTTCAATTACAAGCAGTTAATAATTTATGTTTCTATCAAACATATTTGTGCACAAGCCGTATACTTGGTCTGCTGTAAATGACTCTGTGGCCCAAATAGTTTCTGGTAAATGCTATTGCAGCATCAGTAAAATAATTTGTGTACATTTAGAGTGGATGCTTCACTGTCATAGTGTCCGAGCCGAGGTTAAATGTAATGCTCAAAGACGGTATCAGGTTTGAAGACTTTTTTCAAAAACTTGAACAATAAATTGCACAAAATGTCATCCGATCCTGGTGTATTTTTTCTTGTAGAATTGTTTAGATCTTGAACTATGGACAAAATGGAACCAATTTTTAGTTTCAGGTTGAGTTTCAACAGAGCTTCGTAGTAGTAGAAACAAGTTGATTTTGACAATTTTTATAAACATTTTTACATTGTATGTGAAAATGATATTGATGTTTGAAAGTTTATACTCTCGAATATCCAACAGTTTAATGTATCCGTCTCTCAATTTATCGTATGTTATACTTGCTGTGTTTGAATCGACAGGTTCCTTCAAAGTGTAAAATTTATAAAAACCATTCAAGGCAATGTCGATAGTAGGAGCCATTTGGATTGTTGTGTTCAATTATTTAATTGATTATATATACATGTTGCATAATTAAATTTGTAATATTTTTTATAAACTCACTGTTTGTAATGACTGCATACCGACCGAATATTCCCCATTTAGTACAATTCAACAATCTTTCAATCATCCAGTGATATTTGTTTACTGTCGTGGACGACTTGTGATTTATCAGAGTAGTTTTAAAAAATTTGTACGGTAAGAACATGAAATTCTTTCTAAATTGTCTGTAGAGCACTAGTAATTGATCTTTGGAAAAGAAATTATATATTAACTTGGATGTATCTTCTGCCAGCAAGGGTTTTAAGCAAATCGTCAAAAGCATTTTGAAATTTTACAAACCAAATAATGGAGTACCTACAAAAACACGAATTTCACATATTTGTAAAATTCCGCCTCATCATAAATTTCCATTATTATTCGTACCAGTAAAACGCCCAAAGAATGGCCCACTATGAAAATTTTCTAGGGAAATAAGTATTTCGAAATGTACTTTTCCATCGAAATTTTTACTGAATATGCAGACTGCAATAAATCTTTATGCAAATCGTACGTGATTCCTTTAATTCTAACTTCTGGAACATTTCGATATAAATGAGTAATGAAACTCGAATATACAGATTTTCCACACACGAAACATAGCACTTTGCCGGGTCGTAATGAATCGACATTTAATAATCGCTGAAAATCTTTATCCGATATTTTTCTGAAAGGTAACAATTTGTTTGGAAAAATTGTAGTTTTAAATTTATTGTCTGCAACTAGCAAGGATCCGTATATTCCCGGCACTAGAAATATAATTTTACTAGACACTGTTTTACACAAACACACAATCACGACTAATGTGTTGTTAAAAAAAATACATGTATAAATACTTACATGTAATTGCTGACGAAATAATGCATGGATACTTACATGTTGTTGCCATATTTGGTTCTGCACAGAATACAGAATTCTTTTTTCTGCCTTCTAAATCGATGAAAAATAAAAATTAATTACTCGCATGTAATGGTATAAAAAGTACTCACCGTAATGAGAAAAAATAAAGTGGGCGAGTTAAAATGTCGGAACTTGAAGAGGAGGTGGGCGTAGCGATGATGTGATATAATGTGCGATGATGATGGAAGTAGGAAATTGGAGAAGGGTAATTGAGAAGAGGGGAACAAGAATGCCAATTGGATGAGTGACATGGTTTTTTTTAAAAAAAGATAAGAGTGGGGACAGAGGGATGGAGGTCACATTCCAAATATGGTAATGAAATTAACCAAGTTTGCTGATTGGGTGAGGGATTAGGTTTAAAAAAAAGACAAGAGTGGGGAGAGAAGGAAGGGGGTCAATCTCCAAATATGGTGATGTAATAAACCAATCATGTTGATTGGGAAGAGAAAAGGTGCAGAGTTGACATCATGTGTCTCGTTGATGGAAGGAGAAGTAGTAGAAGGAGCCCATTGATCTAGACAGTTACAAGTCTTCCTCAGTGTTACATAAGAAAACCGCAGAAAGGCTTAGGTAATTGTTCCGTATTTCGTATTGTAATAGGAAAACCATACAAACATTCAGTGTGTACTATAAAGTATCCATCTTAACTGTTTACTCTGCAGTCTAGTGCCGTATAGCATATCTAGCTAAGTTCTGTTTAGTGTATCCAAATTCGGGAAATATTGTTCCATATTGTGTATCCAAGCATTTTTTGGCAAATTTTCTTTCGCGTATCGCAAGATGGTGTGTGCGGGATGAAAAATCACAATGTTGAATTCCAGGCAAGTTATTCATTCCTCGCCAGACATAGACATATTTCTCATCGAGCACGACATTCTCAAATCGATGATAATGTGCAAAAATGTGAGGAAGGCGAAGTGAAATTGGTGGAAAACCAGGGCTTGTTTTAATGGTGCCGACGGCGAATGGAGGACAGTACTAAATGCAACTTAAAAGTTTCGGCGAGACATGGCAGTTTCGTGGGAGATACAAACTTGTCTCCGGGTAAGATATTCGAGTTTTGTTTATTCTAGTGCCTGATGAAATACCCTCGACAGCAGACTATAGTGAACAAACTTTTGTGCTCGGGAAATACGGTCGTCGCCTGGTCGAGTTTCTGCCACCAAGTGTGCATAGACAGAATGTTGATGTAGGAAACACATCGGCAGACTGAGCAAAGTGGTCGAGATCGACGAGTCTAAATTGGGCAAAGGCAAGAACCACAAAGGACGTAAAGTTCACGGCCAGTGGTTTTTCGGGGAAGTACAGTGGGACGATCCGACAAAATGTTTCCTGGTGTCGGTGGAAAAGAGGAACACGGAAACCCTGACCAAAATCATTCGTAAGTGGATCGCTTCTGGCATGACAATAATTTCACACTGCTGATGTGGTTACAGTAACTTGGACATTCACGGCTACCATTACATGCAGGTGAATCACAGGAGGGAATTTGTGTGCTGCGAAAAAAGGGCGGAATGGTAAACACTCGAAACATGCTAAAGATGAAGAGGGGTGAGATGTTGAGGGTGCACACTTAAAACATTGACCAAAGTTGGTGTTCTGTGCGATACAGCATTCCCTGCTTTGACCAATGGAAAAAATTTTGAGTCAGCTACCTGGCAGAATACATCTGGAAAAAGAATTATTGGTACAGAAAACGACTGCACGCCTTTCTGATTCATGCTGCCAACATCCACCATCATAATCAGCGCAGAGGAGATGGTGGTGAAGGCTATCCTAATTTCGACAAGTATCTGTTTTTTATGGTTGTTTTTAATTTACAGGCACGATCAAGATTGATTTGTAGTTCACAAAAGTATGAATGGCATGTTATGTGTTTTAGTTTACAGGGGCGAGTGAGACTGTTTAGCTGTTTGATTTAAATTACAGATGTGAGTGCGAATGGCATGCTGTTTGATTCAAGTGTAAATTAATGTTTAATTGAGTTGCTGTTTGATTCAAGTTTAAATTAACGTTTAATTGAGTATCTGTTTGATTAAAATTAATGTTTAATTGAGTATATGTTTGATTAAAATTAATGTTTAATTGAGTTGCCGTTTGATTCAAGTTTAAATCAATGTTTGATTGACATGCTGTTTGGTTCAGTTTAAAAAACAATGTTTGATTGACATGCTGTTTGTTTTGGTTTAAAAAAAAAAAGCTTGAATGATATTCTGCTTGTGTAAACATTCATTTGCTATCCGGAGCAAAGCATAAAATAGTCGAGTTGGTCATGAAGGGTCCGCCAGGCAACAACAGATGTACTTGCATCTGTTGCATCCGCAAAACTTGGATCTGCCAGTTTGAATTAGAGAGATAAATTAATTTAAAAAAGAAATTACGTTTATTCGCTATCCGGAAAAGGCACAGCGCAGTCGTGTTTTTCATTACCGGTTCGGCTGGCGGTGGATGCAATTGCATACACTGTTGCTTTCACGGACTTTGGACCTGCCAGTTTCGAGTGTTGAGGTAAAAAAAAAGTGATGGGGTATATAAAACTTTAAAAACTATTTGATTAAATCTATAAAAATTTGAATTTTTAGCTGTACACCATTCTACCATACCATTTTAGTGATGGTGTGCATGTAAAAATTGTGTATTAAATTGTTACATTTATATAAAAAATTAATTTTTAACTGTACACTGTTTTACTGTAGCCTTTAATGATGGTGTACATGTGAAAAATTGCGTATAAAATTGTTACATTTATAAAAATATTGCATTTTTAAAGGTATGCGATTATTGTATACCCTTTCAGTGATTGCTTACATGTGAAACTTTACATAATTAATAGTTAAAATAATAAAAAAAAGTTAATAATTTTTTTAATATTCACTTTAAAATAAATAAAATAACGAAACGCAAATCGTGTGTATTTAAAAAGGGACAATAAAAAGGCAAAAAATTATAATTTTTTGGATACGCAATAGGAAACTTTTAGTAATAGCTACTTTTGGCACCTGGATACGCCACGTAATTGGGTATAGGTCGAAATTTTCCGTCGCCTCGGCTGGATACACAATTCGAAACAAGTGGAGTGTGGCTCCAATTTCCACTCCCACCCCCCCCCCCCAACCCAACACGCTTCGATTCGCAATATCGTCCTTTTCGGTCTTGCACATTTTGTCACCTGGATTTGCAAAGGGAAACTTTTGGTTGAAACGACTTTTTCAAGTTGTGCTGGATAGGTATATGGAAACTTTGTATTTTATTTGGGCTATCTCCAGGTTGTGGTTGGATATGTAATTGGCGTTTTTTGTCTTGACTTTTTTTACCATTGGATGCGTAATACAATGGTTTTTGAGTGATTTAGATATGCAATACGGAACAATCACCAAAGCAAATTCAGGAGATGCTTGAGGATGGAGTGATTGAGTCAACGACTAGTCAGATTAATTCTGTGACACATTAGTTCCAAAAAATATGGAACTGGGCGATTCTGCATAGATTTACGACCATTGAACCAAGTAACAAGCATCACACTTCCACCATACATAAGTGCGAAAGATGCATAGACCACGCTAGGGCAGGGGAAGGTTTGGACATTCTTGGATTTGAAAAGCGGATATTGGTAGGTGATGGTAAAAGTTGAATACAGTCCAAAAACTGCATTCACGGCCCCTGATGGCCGGCAGTTTCAATTCTGTGTAATGCCATTTGGTTTAAAATGTGCGCCCGCAACATTCCAGGCAATGATGGTATGTGTGCTGGATGGCATTATTGGAGTGTATGCGCTGGCGTATCTCGATGACATATTTATCTGGTAAAACAGCTGGGAGGAACACGTGCATAATTTAGCAGTTGTCCTGGATAGGCTTACAATTAATGGCCTCACATGTTTGATTAAGAATACCCATGTGGGTATAACCAGCATTGATTTATTAGGCCAAGTAGTCCATCAGGAGGGCAACTGGCCGAATCCGGAACAATTAAGGCTCATTTACAACTACCCGCAGCCTAAAACACACAAGCAGCTACAGAAGTTTTTTGGACTCAAACTGGTTGCGAGAGCACAAACCAAAGTTCGCAACAATCACTGCGCTCCTGACAGAGCAACTGTCGCCACAGAAATGGTTTCAGTGGACAAGTGAGACAGAGAAAGCATTTTCATACATCAAGCGTGAATTCTGATCGTGTCCGACACTAGCACGTTACGACAGGAGCAAACTTTTATACCTTCAAACTGATGCAAGCCAAGAGGGAATAGGTGCAGTATTGTACCAGGATAGCGACAGTGGAGATAAACATGTCATCGACTTTGAGAGAGCGAAACTGGGACAGGCTGACAGACTTTATCATGTCAATGAGAGGGAATGCCTGGAAGTCATTTAGGCGGTCAAGAAATACTGCATGTACCTCGAGAACCAGAGTTTCACATTACAGACCGACAACTGGTGCCTTGTGCGGTAGCATAGTATGTGAGAAGCAAGGAGTCAGTTGACATGATGGACATTACATTTGCAGGCCTACGACTTCGTAGTGGAACATGTGCCTGGGAAAGAAATTGAACTAGCGGACATGTTGTCATGCAATGCTAACAATGGGGTATGTTCCAGATAAAGCAGGGTGGGAGGACATTATACAACCAAACTCGCACGCCCAGTATCAGAGGTATACGTAATACAAATCACAGCCGTCAACAATGAGGGTCTGATTAGCGACTTATACATGGAAGTCATTGAGGCACAAAGAAATTGCCGATTCATGCAGGAAAAGATGAGACAATGTAAACAGCGAGAAGTAGAAGGCTGGCATGTCGTAGATGGCATGTTGGAGACCTGTTCGGTTCAACAGCTAGAAAAATGGAGGGTGTATGTCCCCACATGTGTGAGGGATCAAGTCCTTGCCTATTCACACTATGGCAGTGTGGCTGGACACCCAGGTGTTGAACAGACGGTCAGGAACATATGCGACCATTTTTTTTGCCAGGATTAAGCAGGGACACGAGGAGATATGTACATCAATGCAAAGAGTGTAACTTGTACAAAACATGTCCTGCAGACGGGAGGCAGCAACAGTGGCCACGCATGCCTTGTGAACCATTTGAGACTGTATGGTAGGAATTAATGGGCACATACCCCAAGACAAGAGGGGTTAAACAATTCCTAGTTGTGGCGACTGATAATTTTTCGTGATGGACGGAGGTGTACCTCACCAGCAGGGCGAGTGCAAGGAACATAATGAGAGTTCTAGAGGAGCAATTTTTTCCACGCTGGGGATCTCGATGTAACCTTTTAACAGATACTGGTATGCAGTTTACAGGCCATAAGTGGAGAGATCTATGTACTAGATGGGGCGTCAATCATGTCACAATGGCCAACTCGACATAAAGGGGGAACCAGGAAATCAAAACTCAACTACGGTTACGTTTAGGTGAACACCACACCACCTGGGCAGGCCAAAAACCCACCATTCTCTACAAACTCAGGAGAAGACTAAACTCGGCAACTGGAAGATCACCCGCAGAAGTACTGTTGGGCTGTACTCTTTGCGTGCCAGGGGAGGCAAATTGTCCACCACGAGAGGATAGCAGCGAGATGCCGAGCACGAAGCCACAGCGATGAGAATGGCAGAGATGCTACCGGATAGATAGGCAACAGCAAGATCGTTATGCAGCAAGATGGCTGCCTGTCACAAACCGACCACTGCCGAAAGTGCATGTAGCGCAAATAGTATATGTATGGACGCACCTCCAGTCAACGGCAAAGAAAGACTTTTGTGCAGGGTTAGCAGCACAATGGAGCAGAAAGCATCCAGTGCTACAAATGCACGGGCCAACCACACACACAGTCCGCATGGGATGTAGGAAGGTGAGGGTACATCGGGACGACATCCGGCTAACCCTGGGAGTCGTCGACGAGGTCTGTCCCAGTGTCCCAACCCCTTGACGCGCAGGTTGTGCCGAGCTCAGGGAGGAGCGAGAGGAGACACTAGGTGTGGCAGCACCGCAGGGGAGAGATCCAGCAGAGGACCCACCCATGCATGCCAATGAAAGTTCATCACCAGAGGTGAGGCAGGACAGAAACACCGTCGATGAGCTCTAGGAGGAAAGGAGCAGTACAGAAGGTGCATCAGCACTTCAAAGAAATGCAAGGAAGGAGGGGGAAAGTATGCAGGAGTTAGCCGGTGCTGATACACTCCTCAGAGAACCTGTAATGCTTCCAAAAGTGCAAGAGCAAGAGGAGCATGACTGTCATGTGCAAGTAGAGGGAACACAAGCAGAGCAAGAGGAGCAGAGGCAAGCGAGCAAGCATAAGGAGCATGTAGGTAAGCAGGTTGAACTAAAGCAAAGTGTTAATGCAAGTGCAAATGTGTTTGCAGGGGCTGTTCAGCCAGGGAGCACCTGGAGAGAGTGGAATGACCAAGACAGCGAGGAAGGTAACAGCGAAGGCAGCGAGCTCGCTCTGCCTTCGGTGGTGGCGTCGGCGGGCACACATGCCACCACCATGTCAACAATGTAAGCAGCCGGAGTTGCCTGGTAGGAAGTGGCAACCACCAGCAACTCATTGTTAAGCAGGGCCACAGGAGTGGCAGTACCACCTATAGTCATGCAGTCCAGCCCGCATCTGCAGCTGCTACAACTAACATCGGACAGCCTACAAACAGTCTCAAAAAAGGGGGCGGGGTGCAACGCCACAGCAGGGTGGCTGCACACTCTGTGTAGCATAGAGTGTGCACCCGGTCGTTGGAGAGATCAGGAGCAGCGCAAGTGCAGATCAGCTGCTGGTTGCCATCGAGACACGTGGCGGAGGATGGAAAAGGTCCTCTATTTGAAGTAAAGTATAAAGGCATAATTAAAGACATTGTTGTTGTTTTAGTCAATGATTTATCACGTTTGTTTTATTGTAGTGTTAATAGTTTACCATGCAAGAGTTATGTATCATTATTTATTTTCATCATTTACACAGTGCTTTATTCATTCCATTCACAAGGGTTTTGTATTGAAGGATTGATTTGTGATTTTTAAAATGTTTATTTAGTTCTTTAGCAGGTTGCAAGGGCAGGTATTGCAAGGCATAACAGAAAGTAGTCCAGTTTTGGCGCGAGGGTAGGCTGAGGCGAGCACGCACATCGAGCAGGAAGTCAGTCAGCGCATAGCAACCAATGGAGGTGGGGTGCGTATGTTGAGCTCTGGCGTTTTCCTGCGCAATTCGGGTGGCCATCATGTTTGTATCTGGACATTAACGGCAATAGACTAACTCAACTAGAACCTTTTATTTTCATCTAGCCACTCGGTAAGCCACCTCCACTCCCTGGTGGAATAGCACTGCCCCGGGGAGCTTCAGTTTTCATGTAAACATAAATTGTCGCAGGGCGTTTTTAGTGTCGCTGCATGGCCGGTTCAGATAGCCAAGAGTGTTTTGTGTCAAGTGCCCCTGTAGAAGGGAATGTAGTTTTAACATAATAAATACGTACATGAACTGATGCTACATCATTTATTTACGGTCGCATTATGAGTGTTAAGGGATGGGTCCTTAAAATACCCACTCACTCGACCTATGTAACTCATTTAATTTGCAAGCATTCTGAGTTTTGTTTCACATTGTATCGGCGTGTGGGAGGCCCTGATAGCCCACATATGCATGCATAAGAGTTAGGTGATCTTCCTGCCAAGATCAACAATGGTGCATATCCGACCGATGGGCTATAATGTATCAAGCATCACTCATCTGGAGCAGTAATCAACGGCGAGGAGATTGGTCTGGGTGTATGACCCATAACCCCGAGGTTATGAGATGCAGAATCAACACTGACATCGCCTTGATGGCATCTAGAACCACTGGGTATAATAATTCCTAGACCTCACCATCACTGCCCCTGAAAACCTCATTTAACCCTTTTCTGTACCACCAGCTGGCATCAGTCTGAACATAAACAATAGCATAGCAAGTTGACACTGTCAGGTGAGACACGAGATAAATGATGACACAAATACTTACTGGTAATTTGGGTGCCAGCGGTGCATCCCAATCACCACTCTCTTGAGACTCAGGGATGTTGTGGGTTCTGTGTTTCCATCTCACCCATGCGTACTTACAAACACGTAGGCAATACTAAACTTTTTACTAAACATCATTGGAAATAAACACTTTGACGAGTTCCTGACGTCCATGTATCCTTGTGCCCATTTGTGCCATCGCAGACGCATCAGCCACACTCGACCGATCGAAATTAGGTCGCGGACTCGATCAGTGCAGGCCGACAAGAATGGCATTACACTTTTCTTGCCACCCTGCAATTCGTGGCCGTGGGTCATAATATTTAACAATCACCACAAGAGGTAACACTCATGATAAATGGATATGTGACCTAAATGAGTGTGTCCCATGAAGCCATAACCGTTGGACGCAACAGCCATTGGAGGGAACACTGGGGCAAGTAGCAATGCTTATTCCCACGACTTTCCGATGTGTGCGATGTCGACAGGCTCAGAGTGGTTTCAAAAGATGGGGCATCAAATTCCCGCAGGAAGTGTGAAGTGGCGAGCAGTTCCCTATCAGCATTAATAGGAGCATTTTAAAGCAAAATTCACAGTGATTACACTATAACTCAATATAGAAACCACCTGCTCCAGCATAGAGTCGATAACATTCCATAGAAAACAGGGTGTAGCTCCATTCTTAGTTACAAAATCCGTGTCTCATCATATCCATACACATTCCTGAAATTATTTATGTAGCGACACATGCTGATTCTAAATAATTAATTATGAGAGTTTACATGTAATCATCTATCGAGAATCATCCAACTGAGGCATAATTTCATTAAATATCACCCTTCAAGTGCTGTGACATTCTCGCGACGTTACGTTCTTAGTCATATTGGGGCTCCGGCGTTCACGCGTATGTCACCAATGTGGTTTAGTTTACAATCTTAATTATGTACATCAATTTCACTTATCATGTTATTCATTAAGTTTTTTTCATGTATTCATTTTGGCGCCAGATTCGCCAGACATTCAGCACCCCAGACAACCGGCAGGGCAGACGGTAAGCTCCGCGTACCCCCCTTCGGCAATTCAATATAGGCTGTATTTTTCTTCATATCAATAGCTAATGTACTTCAAGTACTTTTATTTAGCCGAGGGGAGGTCTCCCTGCATCCTTAAGTAACATACCATGACTTCACACACAGGACGTGTTTCACGTAATTACAATCTAAGGCTTACACCTTATTTTTCAGCAGTAGCGACAACCAGCAGGTCCAGAGTGCCAAGTCCGGTTAACTAAGGTACGCATTAACATTCCGCTGTACCTTTATGGTAATAAAACAGTCATACCATAATTAGACATGTTTTATTGCATTTAACTCTTCGGAGTTCATCGGGTGCTGCGCCCTAATAGCAGCCTTCAAATTTACAAGTGTATTTCAGTGTATGTTTTGCATTTATGGGGCATGCCTCCCTCAAGCAGGTTAAACTCAGTTGTAATATAGGCGTGCGAAGTGGCCGACAGATTCGCCCACAGGCAATATTTAACTTTACGTAATATGATGGACAAATTCACTCAGCTCTCCTTCATATTGACCACATATCCAGATTCGCCATAGACCATCGGCCATTCGACCCCTATCAATAATCGTTTTTACACCGAAAGTGGAGCCCAGCACATGATCAGTTCCTGTTCCACACCTGCTCTCAAGCAGGGCACAAACACACCAGCAGCACCTCTGGAGGTGCAGCACATCAACTAAATAAAACATAGATGGCTAAGACAACGTCACTACTGAATAAAAGAAGGTAAGCTCACTGTAGACTTGCTTTTATTATTATTTTGCATACACATCAAAATGCCAATGGAATGATTATCTCAGTCATGACTAGCCAATTCCATTTGGGAGTTCCCCAGCCCACAATTACTGTAGTGCATGCCTAGATGGATGATCTCACAAGGGAAGAGGGCCGACAGCCACTAGGGTGGACTGATGGTTTTTTCCCTGAAAACATGACACAGTGAATTACAAATGAAACCCTTAATACATATTAACACGTGTGATTACTTGGCAGCACTAATGCAAACTCGTCCGTGTTCGCCCTCCAGCATGTGGGTAGTGTGGTGACTGCCTATACAGAGAGCCGGCTAGGACGGGAATAATTACACCGTACACTAATTACAAAATTACATAAACCCTAGAATGATACATGAAGCAAGATGGGACACGAGATGAATATTCACAATAAACACACACGTGTGAAAACAAGCTTAGATGGCGCGGATGCTGCCGGATGAAGTTCGTAACGGACCACGTGGTTCAGGTGATATTGCAATAATTCTGTGTGGAAAATGGCAAACTAAATTCAGACAAAAAGTTATTCTTGCTGAGAAAATTATTCTCTTTATGGTTGCAGTGATTACATGCATGTAACATGCCTGATGGCTGTAAAATCCAATATTAATGTGGTCAAGTACAAAAAAAAAGCCTCAATTTACATGGAAAATACGTTGACCCCTGGATAAAATTGACATAGAACACCGAAATAAATGATGCACACACCACGTTACATAAATAAGCTCTCAAACGCAACAATAGCTTATACAAAGACTTGTCATTGGTCTACCACGTGGTTATACGTGATGTTGCCATAAAATATTCAAATACGAAAAATACCCATAATGACAAACATAAAAAAAAAGCCCTTAAAATTGTGTGTAGCAATAATGCAGAAGTTACAATGAAATGCCATAAACATAGGCGGATGGCGCCAAATTCAAAATGTGTGGGTCGTGTCACCTCTCAGACATTTTTCTCATCCTCGATTAAGTTAAAAAATGCCACAAGGCATTAATAAATCGGAAGCATAATGCTGGGGAAAATGTCTGGCAAAACCGTACACAAGCAAAGATTAACCGGTAAACTAAATTAACTATGGAAACCTAAATCAGTGAACAAAGGTTGTAGTGCCAGCTCTCCTCAACAGACTGTCCAGATACAAGCATCGCACGGACCTACCATGGCCACCTACGGGGTTCACATAAGCGGAAGTACTATGCACGTTGAGTAAAATGTTTTATATTGAAAATAAACTGGCACAAATTAAATTTAATATTATTTTACATTCCTACAATTTCCTTATGAATTTCAAAATTATTTCAGTGTCACTTTATGACTACGTTCATGTCCGAATATTAAGTTTTCTTAATTTCAGTGCCACGTACACCTTGAAATATATAACCAAACCGTAAAAAATTAGTACAGACATTTTTAAGATATATTAAACACTGCAAATACAAGAGAACACATTTTACACTGGAAAATAACATTTATATGAACGTTCAAAATTATCGGCCTCTTTGTGCACGTGCGGGACACATGAGGACCGTCATCAGCTATAGCGGCGCTGGCGTCAAAGTGCGCACCGTAAGATCCATGTCTCGGCTTGCTGCTGTAAACAATTTGTGTGTATATTTTCAGCTTTCGGGACTGTTGAAATATCTTCAATTCACTGTTCATAATTGTGTTTCTGCACCTTGGCACGCCTGATCAATTAATGTTTTGTCAAATCTAGGTCCCTCTAGCTGCTTTAAAAGGGGGGGGGGGGGGGGGGGGGGAAACATTGAGAGGAAAATGGATACTATTTTGAGCAACCAAGTTTCTGGAGAATTGGTGAATGACAATCAACCTAACCAAGAGTTAATTCTCTTAAAAAAATATACCATTGAAGACTCACAAATAGTTCGAGTCTTTTGCTGAAAAACTAAAGCATGATGAATCTTACCGGAAGAAACTTGTAAGTTTTATCACTTTAAAATTGTAATATTTGTATTGTCAGAAATATTTTTTATGGTTGAACTATAGGTACCTATAAGCAGCAATTCCCATCGTTCATGACTCATAGGTAGTGCCAAGACGAATAATAATTCCTGATAATTATAAAAACTCCTTAGATTAAGTTGAAGTTAAAATGCTGAGGAATTAAATGAGTTTTTTCCTTACTAGAATTCACAGTGCCAAAAATGTAACAGCCTCATCATAAAACTCAGTTATTAAATTTGACACAAACTTGTCAAAAGTTTAAATTTGGGCAGTAAAACAAATCACAATGTTTATTTCATTTCACCACACTGTCATTTTAAGGATTGTGGTCCTTGGTTGCAAATGGTTGTTCAGTAACCTTGCTCGTGATTTAATCTCATTAACTGTAGCTGATCATTTTTTATATATATCCTTTACTGATGCTTTACATTAGGGTATGTTCTGTACAATTGTATTTTACACAGTTCAACTCCTTTATTTCAAGGTAAAGCATTTCATCAGTCTAGGGGGCAGAGGTGTTAAACCTTGTGTGCAGAACATGACAGTCTGGTAAATCCCATAAAACTTAGTTTCTGTACTTGCCAAAGAATTTCTAAAATTTTGTAAAATTTAGCAAAGTGTAAAAAGATTAGAGGGTGTATATTGCAGGCTGTATGAAATATATATTTAAAAAAAAAAGTGCTAGTTTTTTGGATTGCCAATTTTTTCTGTTTCCAGTGGCTGTCGCAAAATCTTTCCCAAAAGCAACACAAGACAAAATCAGAGCAGCAATTTCTTTATGGCTGCAACAGGCAAAATCTCGCAAATAGAAGGTAAATAATGTGCTTTTAAATGTTAATTTATTTTTACAAATTGGTTTATAAATTTCTATATTGTACAACATCATTTTCCCAGCAGTACAAAGTGCAATTTAATTGTAGTCACTAGATAGAAGACTTGCATTGAAATTTTGTTAATTATGTACACCAGAGTTGGAATATTGCTATGATGTAAATTGTTTCATCTACTGTAGAGAAATTGGCATGTTTGACATGTGAATGTTTCAGGGAATTAAATCAGGAGAGCTTGCATACATTTTACAGTTTCAACTTTACCAACAGAACATTCAAGGATAGTCAGTTGGTGTTAATACTTGGGATGTTGAATTTGATATGCTACTCCTCTTTTGTTTATTTCATGGCCCATGGGACGGAAATAAATTTTTTTACATATAAATATATAAATTGGGTAAAATAAAAATATTTTACCCAATATATGCATGTCTACAAATCAATTATTACATACCAGTTATTATTACACTTGCATGGATGGGAAATGATCCAAATCAGCCCTGGTCGGTTTATTCTTTTTGGGAAATTTTCGTCATTTTGTCACTTACAGATATATTATGATGCAGGTGCACGATATAGAAATTTAACATTGATTGGAGCATTCTCTCTGGCTGTCTTAGTTGTGTCCGAGAGAATGTGAAAGACTAAGAACAAATCAAGGGGGGGGGGGGGGGGGGGGGGGGGAGAGAGGGGGGAGAGTTTGTTTGGTGTGTGTATGTATACGTGCATACACATTCATTCATTCTCTCTCTCTCTCTCTCATCTGCCATATTTTTTTAACCAGCGAGTTCAGGTTGCTGCGTCAGATAATTTAACTATTAGAATTTTCTCTGTGAAAAAAATGAATGTTTAGATGCAGGCATTTTTACTTTCTTTCCATCAATTGTATGGCATGTATTCCATCGAAGGTTTTAGTTTTGAACATAAAGTTTTTAGGGGTGTGTGTGAAGACCTTTTCTTCAAACTGAATTAAAGACAAAAAAAAATCCTTAATATTTTTAGACATTTAAGAAAATGCACGATGTATGAAATCAAACTCGTACACAGCCTCTCATTAAATTTGATTGCCTAAAATGCTTTTCAAGTAATATGTTCAACTTTTATTGAATTCTTTGAAGACAATGTGCAATTTCTCTTCCAATTAATTGGATTCAAGAAATCTTCGATCATATGAAAGGGTCTTACTCCCAGTACAGTAGTCTTGCTCACCTAAGATGAATAGGACCAAGAGTCCTTGGATTATATGGAATTACACAGTAAAGATTTATTACTTGGTGTAAACATAAATAAACAAGTATTCGTTCCTAAATTCCTCCCCCACTCCCTGATCACCAGAAGTGTTCCCTTACCAAAGCCCTCGTAGGCACCATAAACTCTCAATAATTAAATAAAATAATAAATATATAACTTTTTGTACATTTTTGATTAAAGAACAAAAGTAGTTATAGTCTTTTGTTACAAAAATAATTTGCACACTGGCATATCTCGGATATCTGCACGTGTCTGCATTTATTGAACTCGTTACTAAATAAATATGGAACAAAAAATTCTGAAAGGCATTAGATTACACTGAGGCAGAGTCTCTTGAAATAATGAAATATGTTTATTTATTGGTAATTACACCTGTTGACATGTGGTCACTTGCCATGGGTAACTGATAGCCTGTAGGTACATATTTAGTCTGTATGGAATATTTTTATGGGATTATTACATTTTTTGGGTTCCTCATGCATCAGTTTGCATGATTAAGCAGTGTAGTTCTTGATGAATGTGCTGTGTACGACTGTTCGTAATGCATATTTTTGTCACAGTTTCTGCATCAGATTTCTTTAGAAAATTTTCAAAAAATAAAATATTCTTGTAATTTGTTTGACATCTGATGTTTCAAAAAGTTCTGGGATAAATGTGTTGAACACTACATATGCACCGAGCAGTATAAAATTCATAACTTAAGGTTATTAACTGTTGATATCACACTGCACTGTGTACAGTAAGCCTCTCAATGAAATTTGGCCTAATGTATTGGCCTGGCAGACTGGATACGAGAGAAAAAAAACCCAGATTACAAGATAAACAAATCACAAACTGTTGGCAACACTAAATTGGTACTATCTTTAAACATAATGAAAGGCTGGTACCTATCTTTAATTTACTGTCAATACAATAAATAAGTCTATTTAAAGAAATCGAGTTTGAAATATTTATTAATAGAGTTTAGTTAGAGAGTTGTGTATGAATATATAACGTACAATATGGCAATGTATATGTAATTATCTGTTACAGTTTAAACCAATCATATAAATTAACCATTACAAACCATTTTTTTTTTTTTTAAGCGTGAGCTGTATTACTTGGATGGCTGGATTACCAAAGGCCAGATAACCCAGCGTCTACTGTACTTTCTTTTCAGACCAATAATCAGTGAATCATAGTGATTGTAATGAGGAATGTTGTTGCTGCACCAGACAGCATTGACTAAATTTTTTTTGTTTAAAATATAACATTGCTTGTAAATACTGTACAGTTTTGTTTTTGGTTATTTGAATTGTAATACTCGCCATATCTACCTGCGTACTGAAATAATAAATTTGTTTCTTCATTAATAAGTGTTGGATATTTTCTGATAACGGTCAGCCAAACCCATATCTGTCATGATGGATGAACGGCTAGGTTAATAGTCACGACAGTCGAGGATTCTGTCTGCTAGACCAAAAGTCGGGTGATTGAGTTAGCTAGGCGAGGAGTGATGGCTAGTACTCGCTTACTCCTACTTCTTGAGTGCGGTGTTGGTGGAGTACTTGGTCCAGTCATGAGCCTGGCCCATGCCATGGCTGCGGTTCCACAGATGAAATTCGTTTGTCCAGAAGTGGATGTTATCCCAACCGAATATCACTTACGTACCAGTCAACAATCCTCTTACAACAGGATGCACGGTGGGCGAATGTGTATGCACAGAGAAACAAATAATACCCAGTAGCAGCTGTTATTTTCTGCCAAATATTTTTTTTTTTTTTTTTTTTCGTGAAATATTTTGTGGCCCTAGCACAGTTATCAGAGTTCGTTGCACCGATCACGAACATCTGGAATCTTTATTCTGTTACCTGCGATGTTGCAATGCTGTGAAGTACACAGCAGATTTGTGCTCCGATCTTACACTATTTGTGCATGCGCATGTCGAAGTGACATCATCCCTCATGGGAGTTTTAACCTTGGATGAGTGCACAATGCTGGCTGTGCTCTTTCCTTCGCATCTGTACTATACCGAGGTGGTTCCAATGTTTCCCGCTTGGTAGCAACACTGACTGAAGAAACATCATTTCACTACCGCAAATCACCACTAGATGCCAGCAGAGTTGAAAGTGTGGTATTAACACCAAACAAAATTTCGTAGCAAAAGTCCTTGTTTGTGTTGAGCTGATGAGTTAATATTAATTTGTGTAATTTATCATGTGGAAGTACAAAAATTTTCAACAAATTAGTATGCGTGAGAGTGGGTTTTTCTATTTCGTTGAGCACTGTACTCTGAACAAGACATGCTATTACTGAGGTATGTTGTAAATTGATTTTCAAATTAACGCTAATGTATTTGTGTCAGGGTACTAATTGCAATCGGCACGACTGAGAGGCGTTAGTTGTTTTTCCAAACTTAGAAATGAATCCCGTTCAACAAATTTTAGCGAACAGAAAACGGACTTTCGAGGAAAAATCGTCTATTAAATGTTGAGGCCCTGATTGACCAAATTTAGAAATTACCACAGAAACTAAGACACAAAAGTGTGTATTCAACAAAGACGTTAACACTAAACACAACTGATAATGTGGGTGTGCTCAAACAAACACACTTTTGTTTTCCGTGTGATTTTTAGTGCAGAGGTAAGTGCCTGGACAAAGTCCGGTTTTAAGGACCTTGTACACTTAAATGAGGAGGGGGGGGGGGGAACAAGTTTCAGCACCCTACCAACCCAGAGGGCCCGCCATAATGCTTGGGCTTCAAAACGGTAACAGGTAAGATGTATTTTTTTATTTCTGTTGTCATATTCTCAGATTTGTTTTTACAATAAATACTCTTATGTGTTGTATGCTGTTCACACACACATTTGTACATATTTGATGAGCTAAAATAATTATGGAGTGAATGTCAAATGTAATTACTAGCATTTGTTTGTAGTCATTACCTCAACAGAAATTAATCATATATTTTTCATGTAATTAATATGCACTTTAATTGTATATAAAAATAAACAAAAATTGCATAACTTCAAAATAATACTAATTTTTTTATGCAAGCGGTTTAATCTTACTCAGATGGGTACAGATTCTGAAATGGGTTTCTTTATGAATTGCATCAACGTATGTCTGGCTTTAAAACAGAAAATCATCAGAAAAAAATATTTTTGCTGCAGTCGGTAAAGCATGTGGAGGAGATGCTTGGTAACTATAAACGATTCCCACCCGTTAAAATCTGGAGTGATCCCACCAAAAATTGAACACGGTTCATCATAGTGAGAGGCGAGCGCTCTAGCCGCTACACTATCACGGTGCCGGGAAAGGGAAGGAGAGTAGAGGTAGGTAGGGCACGTGCGCATGCATGCCATGTGCACGAGTGTATGCGTGAACACCCATTATTTGACATCACTGGCCACTACTGATAGTATCGACTCTTCCGGTTGTGGTATTAACACATGCCTGAGTTCGGTGGCGCAGTTCCGTTCCGCCTGCATTTCCATTGTAAGCTGATGAAGTGCACTCCACTGTCTAGTGGCAAGAAGAGCGCTGCGTGTCACTCCCTATGCCTGTGCCTTTGGCTGAAAGGCATTAAGTCTCCACTCACAGTTTACTGGGTAAATCTTGATGCCATCGGGTGGGACATGAGACAAACGATGACACAAATTACTTACTGATGATATGGGCGCCAGCGGTGCTTCTCAATCACTGCACTGTTGACAATCAGGATTCACAGGAATGCTGTGGGTTGTGTTTGTCCGTCTCACCCGAGCGTACTTACGATACACGTTTGCAAATACTAAACTTCAATACAAAAAATTTTAACACTTGAAAAACACATGTGGCAAGGACACTGTCAATACAAAATAAAAGAATGAGTCACTGTGAGACTTGTTTTATTTATACCATGCGTACAAATCTCGTGCATGAAATTTAATGATACAACTCGCTCGTGTCCAGCTAACTCTGCTTGGGTGCTCCGCAGCCCGCAATTACTCTAGCGCATGCCTAGATGAATAATCTCACAGTGGTGTATGAAAACACAATCTTCACAAGGGAAAAGAGTCGACAGCCGCTAGGTTGTACTGACGACTTTTCCCTGAAAACAGGACATGGTGAATTATACAATGAATCAACTGATGATGTATAAACACGTGTGATTACTTGGCATCACTAGCACAAACTCATCGGGGCTCACCCTCCAGCACGTGGGTAGTGTCGTGGCTGCCTATACACATAGCCAACTAGGACGGAAATAATATCACCGTACAAATATACCCTTAGAACATGATGGTACATGAGGTGAGTATTCACAATAAACACGCACATGTGTGGAAACAAGTTTAGATGGCGTGGATGCCGCTGGATAAAGTTCATAGCGGACCACATGGTTAAGGTGGAATTGCAATATTTCTTTGTGGAAATGGCAAATTAAACTCGGACAAATTATTATTCTTGTTGAAAAAATTATCCTCTTTACGATTAAAGCAGTTACAGGCTTGTAGCAGGCCTGATGGCAGCAAAAGCAAACAAAGTGGCCGCGTGGTTAAACACAAAAGCATCAATTTATGTGATAATTTCACGGGACCCAGAATGACAATACCTAGAACCCTGAAATAAATTATTCTACACATGATATTACACAAATAAGCTCTCGGGGCCTTATTCATTGTCGTTTTTAGTCCGGACTAAGGAAAGATCATCTTCCGGCCAATATGTTTAGTATTCAGAGAGCATTTTTATTGCTAGTCCGAGGATCATCTTACTTTAGTACGGCCTAACTTTTAGTGCGGATTGAGGGTAGGAATAACGAGGTATTAAGGCCAAAAAGAAACATAGCGAACTTAAAACATGCCAATTCGTAATTATTACATGCCAGCAAAAGCTAGATAAAGTTTACGGAAAATAAATATTACGTTTAAAGCCGATTTTGGCGATCTGTATGCAAAAATATACCATCCTAATGAATTAAATGTCCTGTGAATGATAATTCAAAGGATATATACCTTACAAACTCAATAAAACACGAGTTTGTAGCTACAGGAATGCCTTTCTATTTCTGTCAATCAAATGCCTTCTCTGAAAATTTCTTAGGATAAGTGATATTAATACACTCAAAAAGAATTTTAATACAAATAAATCTTTGCGAATATATATTCTAAAGTATATACTCTTAAGTAGACTATAGTGGTAGCTCAGTGGTATCGTAGTGGGTTGACATGCAGGAGGAGGCAAAATCGAATGTGGTTTATACAATTTTCACCACTTTTAAATATCATTTTGTAATGTATTTAACATTACACAGGCAATATTGGCATAATGAAATGAAACCAGCCCATATTATAATATATGCTAGAGAGTCTTAAAAACAAGGTTAATACGAATAAAGTAACGTTAATGTAGTAAAAATTACGAAATTGCTATTCTCGCTTAGCAAAATATTTAATTTTTTTTTTTGCAAAATATGACTCAAACTGGGTATGTTATAAAAGCTAATTGTAATGATGTGTACCACATTTTTTCATTCTGCTACCTGCAAAGACCTTCACTATAACCTTTCACTTCCAAAATTACTTTGTGGGATATACGTATATTCACAAAACTCCTAATTTTATTTTCAATTCAACACACAATAGATTATATTTTGTTTGTTCTTACACAGATTAACGCTTATTGTAAATAACTGTTCAATTTTGAAAGGAAAAACATTTTTATTTCAAATAAGTTGTATTGTGTTTAGCACGCTACCTAGTAGGTATTTTGTCAGGAGTGGAAATTAACATATTTGATACAAATATTATGTAATGCACATGCGCGGTAAACTTGGCAACAGTGTATTTCAGTGATCCTTCGACTAAAGCTAGTCTTGCTTTTACCTGAATTTATGATTATGAAATAGTTAGTCCACCCTTAGTCTGAACCAACCCCAGACTAACTCCGAGGAAGATTACTGGATCATCCTTAGACGAAGCTCCGACTATGAATAAGGTCCTCAAAGTAAGGATGGCACGGATATAAACTTGGCGGGGGTTAAACATGTGGTAGTAAGCGATATGGCTATAAAATACTCAAACATGAAAAATACCCTTAAATATGTACATGAAAACAAAGCCCTTGAAATTGCCCGAAGCAATATTACAGAAATTACGATGGAATGCCTTTAGCAGAAGCAGATGGCACCTGATTCAAGTTTCACGGGTTGCACAATCTCTCAGCCATCTCTCTCTCCTCCTCTATCAAGTTGAAAAATGCCACAAGGGTGAAATTAATTAGTTATGCGGAAGCACAATGATGGGGAAACGTCTGGCAAAACGTACGCAAGCAAAGGTTAATCGGTATACTAAAAGTGCTATTGAAATCTACATTAGTGCTCAATAGTTGTAGTGCGTATGTGACAGTATGTTACCTCGCCAGACTGCCCAGAGGCACCCGCCGCACTGACCTACCGTGGCTGCCTACAGGCTTGCTGGCTCTCAGCGCGAGGAAGGGGGGGGGGGGGGGGCTCCATGCTGGGTTGCGTAGTCTCCAGAGAAGGATTAGCTCAAAGTTCCCGTTGCCTGTAGGGTAGGCAATGTGTTGCTCACGTCTGTAGTGGTGGAAGAGGTTCTCTAGGTGATGAGTTGTAATCGTATTAGATTAGTTGTATAAGTGGCACGTGTCAATGTTAACTTACGTAATGGCAGCACCACGTTTTTGAGATTTACAACCTTGTTTGTTTCCCTCAAACGTATGAGGCATGGAGTAGGTGGCTACTCAAAAGCGAAGAAGAGACTTTTTTAAACAAACAAGTTCAAATTCTGAAATATGAAACGACCATAGTGCATAGATAAAATACGGTTATATTGACTCTTCAATGTAAATTTTTCATTAATAAGACGGCTCTGCACAGTACAGTATTTCTTACAATGAGTCATACTTACTCGAACACTTTTTCACTCAAATTATTACCAGCTACGAACAGCCGTTTGGGCACAGCTATTATTTTTTGCATGATCTGCAATATTTCAATAGTGGCCAATCAGAAAACATGAAATCAGTACGAGACATTGTTAGACGTGCTTGTTTTGAGAAACATGGATGGAAAGTTGTCCAAAGACTAACTCACCGTGTTAGTAGATGATAAAACAGAGTACACATTTGTATGGTGTTAAAAACATTTACCCATGTTAATAAAAATTTACATAATTTGACATACTGCATTTTTATTTTGAAGATAAGTTTTGGAACAGAATTAGTAAAGCTATCAGATTCATGTGCAGTGGAGACTTATACCACTCCTAGTGTATTAGACTTGTGATAAACTTAGATAACAGACTTGTAAACACACTAATATTCAAACACTTGAATAATATTGTACAGTTTGTGGTGGGCCTTATATTCCATTTTTTTTTCCTCTAGTGCTCCATTGTGGGAAATTTATTTTAAAAATTTAAGCTCAAGTGCAGATGAATAGAAATTAAAGATTTTTAAATGCTTACCAGATGACATTGTGGCCAATGACTACACTATTTCGAAGTTTGCGCTTGCATTCAATAAAGCTGCTGCAAGTGCCCAAAGATAAATTCCTCAGCCTGAACTTGTGGCAGAGAAATAACTTTTGTTTCACATTACTCACAGTATCTGTACATAAAAATGTTACGGGGGGGGGGGGGGGTGTTAATTACTACCTTTTGAGGTCATATTCCTACTTGTGACTTCTTGCAACAATAATCATGAGGATACAGCTAGTCAACAATTTAAACCATTTTCGAATAATAGCACAGTGCAGCTACATTTCTTTACATGTTACCATTGCCACAAGATGGCTTTGTTACCCATGACATGCTAACTGTTGGCTAACATGTACCTGCAGGGTTCCATCTCACATTTACTGCTGAGCCAATCTGGTAAACTTCGAACTATCACAACATATGCACGGCTAAATTTGGATGATGCAACTAACTTTCAACAGACTAAATGAATTAAAGATGGCATATAAACTGCTTAGACATCCACACACTTAGAGGGCATGGTACATGTGCACTAAATACGTTTAATGCACATCACAAGAATTCAAAAGCCAAAATACAAAATTGGAAATTAGCGATCCTGTAGAACAGATTTTCACAGTTTTTGTAGACAATATAACTCGAGTGAATTTTGGAACATTTGAAGAAAATTATACCTTTTCCTACCTGTTGTGCATAATTTAAATCTTTTAAGAAATTTTCCTGGCTAATACAAAATTTTTTAATCCCTACAGAAACATCTTTACAGTTTCACTAGTACTGAGGTTTGTAAAATTTTAATCTGATTGTGTATTGTTGAATTAAAATTCTGCTAATAGTAAACACATATCGACAGTTTTAATCAAGGATGAAGATAACTTAGTCTTTCAGTAAGTAATTGTGGAAAGTATTTTAACATTTTTGAAATTCTTCCATGGGATGTACAAAGAAATGATTAATCTCTTCTGTAATGTTTGGTCTTGATGTGTTATTGGAATGTCAATTTACAACTATTGTATTCCCAAACAAAATGAAGCGTCGGACCATCAGTGTTCGATGTTCATCACATCACTCAAACTCTTCTTAAGAAAGGTTGGTAATTACTTTCGTTTATTTATGGCTAACAATATAACTTGCACGAGGCTTACCCTGGCAAGCTTGCAGCAAGCTGTTTTGTGTTTTGGTGGAGACTAATTCTTGCAGCAAGCTTGCCACCTTGCCGTATCAAGGTTGCTGCAAGCTTGCCACCTTGCCGTATCAGGGTTGCTGCAAGCTTGCTCTAATTCTGTCCAGAGCAGTTTTTACTGTGTGCTGTAAATACGTGTCCAAGGAAACGCACCTCTGATGCTTTATACTGAAGTTTTTTTACGGATTGAACTTTATGTTCATACTTCTAGCCCAGTTTGCAAGTTGCCACACAATCTCATCAAGTTCCTTTTTAGAATCGGCTGCCACAAGAATATCGTCAAAATATACGATACCCTGGATGTCACCAAAGACACGTTCGTTTAGTTCCTGAAACTTTTCAAGTGCACAGGATATTCCGAATGGTAAACATAAAAACTTTTAACAGCCCCATGGTGTAGTAAATGAGCACAAATCAGAAGACTTTTTCTTATTCAATTTGCCAGAACCCTTCAAGATCAAATGTTGAGAACTATTTTCCCCCAGAAAGTTTGCCAGTGATCTGCTCAACTGTGGGCATTTGGTAATATTCCCTTTTAATTTAGAAATTGGGATCTTGACGATAAAGGCATATTCTCAGTGCTCCATTGGGTTTCTCTACAAGGACCAGATTACTAACCCAGGAATTTGGCTCAATCATTTTCTGTACGAGACCCTTCTTTTCAAGAACCTGAAGAGTTTCTTTCAGTTTCACTGCAACAGTCTGCGGAAGGCGTCGTGGTGGGCAAGACTTTGGTTTCGCTGTCTCTTCTACACTTGTCACTATTATTTTCAATGAACACATCTTTGGAGCGTGCCTCAATTTTTAGGTAACTCCTGACTTGTCAGCAGTTTGCTGTCTGTCTTTGGTTCCATCGTGTGAACTCTTTTCACAAGGTTGAGCAGTAGACACGCAGATAACCCCAGTATGGGTGTACTGTCTCCATTGGTTATTCTGACATCCAAATATTTTACAGCATTTTTGAATTTGCATTGAAGGTTCACAATACTTTCAGGCTTGACTTTGAAACCCACATAGCAC
This sequence comes from Dryococelus australis, assembly GCA_029891345.1. Classification (NCBI taxonomy): domain Eukaryota; kingdom Metazoa; phylum Arthropoda; class Insecta; order Phasmatodea; family Phasmatidae; genus Dryococelus; species Dryococelus australis. The sequence goes on from CM057009.1 coordinate 128,415,669, forward strand.
TCGAGTGCCTCTCTGGTGTCTGATTAACTGCTTATTTACCTTCAGAATTTTTTTTTTCAGGAATATTAACTTCAGAGCCAGACTCAAGTTTAAACCTTATTTTCATTTCTTCCGCTGACACAACTTCATCCCCACTGTCAACTGGCTCTGCTTGACATGCCACTTTCACATCACTACTAGTTCTACACCCTGGAAACAAGTTTTTCCAAATGCAGGGCATTTTTTATTGCTGTGTATGTAGTTGCACCGAGGACAGTTGGATGACATGAGTTGAGTGGCTGGTTTCTACCATGTGTGTTGATTTTTCCATTCTGAGGTGTTTTGTTTGACGATTCAGTGCGTTGACAGTTACAGTACCACTTGAGCTTGCCGATATTTGTGGATCACTCAACACAAGGCACTGAAACTGCAGATTGCTAGTTTCTGTTAGAAAAAGCATGTGAAATAGCTACACTAAGGTTGATCCTTGTATATTTAACATTTCCTTGTGATGTTCTGTCCTGTACACCCATAAAAACTCACTCTCTCAATGTGTCGCCTGTCTGGCCACCAAACTCTTAACTACGCACCAATTTCTTAAGATCTGTTATGAATTGCTGAAATGGCTCACCCTCCTTTTGCTTCCGCGAGTACAACATGAACGGTTCATATGGTAAATTTTTCCGTAAACCTGCATACTGCTCAAACACTGCTAGTACTTTGTTATAGACCTGTCGCCCTGCATCAGACAAGTTAAAGGTTGAAAAACTTTGACAAGGATAGGTAGTATTGCCGTCTTGAGCATTGATGCTTTTTCTGATTTTCCCAGAGGCCAACATATAAATCTCAAAATTTTGTTTTTTCACTCATGTTGCCCATCACGTCTAACATGGTTTATTAGTGTCGGCCATTATGCAATAAGCACTCCACCGGATGCACAACACACTTTACTGGTTCTCACAGATGTCTTGAAGCGTAGATTTTCATCCTGTTGACACCGCCCATGAGTCATGTCCCCTCTCAACATTACAACAATACCACTACAACAGGAAACACTGTAACTCAAGATAACTTTGTTTCTCTTGTATTCTCTTTATTTTTAAAATGAGTATAACTGGTTCTCCGTATAATCGACTTTGTATAGTAAATATCAGTACACTATGTTCAAAGATGGGATAGACAATTCTCTGTATGATTACATGCTTCATTAAATTACAAAAACATACCAGATTCTTTGTTTTGTACTGAATACATACTGGATGTTCTGGAACTGTATTGGTGTGTAAGATGCAATAAAAACAAATGTGAAATTGGGAACATGCAAGGATGAAAGTAATTTTTACCACTAATGTATTATCTACTGAATGTAGTTTTCCATTTGCAATTAACTGGTGTACACAGAAATCTTTTATACCATTTCCATTCTGCTTCTGATAGCTAACTTATTGAATGAGGTCTGGAATTTTATGAGAAAAACATCAATACATAAAAATTCTTAAATAGTTGCAACAGGAAATTTTCAGTTTGTATACACAGCACTGGAAGATTATAACCGCATCAGTTTCATGAAAGATCGGCAGCCTTTAACTATTACTATTTGAGGATGGCTGCACCAACAAAAATAAATGTTCCCTAAGAGTAAGATAAGCAACCCTTGAACCTTGTGTTTAAAGTCATACTGTGTTCTGTATTGCATTCTTTATTGCTACTCACTCCTACACATTACAACCTTTACATTACAGCATGTTTCATTCTCCATCTCAATCCTCACTCCTTTGTCCTCTCCACTCCAGTCTCGCCAACCTCCCTACACACAACATATCTTCCCTTCCCTTAAGTAGTACACTGGTCTTACAACTGAACAAACAAAAGAACAGAACAGAACATAAAAGGAATTTCCCCTGTAACATTTATTATAAATTCAGTCTCTCTCTTTGTTTCGCTTCTCTTCCGCTCCTCGTTCTTGCCGGTGTTGTCAGCCTCCCCTGCTCCTGTGCTGCCGGCAGGTTCGGCCATACCTTCCATTCTTCTTCCTCCCTTCTCTGCCTGTCAAACCATCTCCGATGACAGTGACCTCCGCTGTACCCAATTCTCCTCCTCCTCCAGGGCTGCTGCTATGTTTTCTCGTGGCATGGTCCTGACTGTTGACTTCTCACCTTCCAGCGGGTAACTCCCTACCCAGTTATAAACTTTCTGTTCATCTTCTTCCTCGCCTTGCACCGAGTTCAGGTGGTATTTGTTTCTTCTAATGATTCGTCCTTGTGAAGACACACTGTATGATCGAGGCGCCTTCGCTTCCGATATTACTTTCCCAAACCTCTGTTAAGTCAGTGATCCACACTCTTTGGTTGGGTTGTAGCGAAAATGTTTGCCTCGTTCGAAGTGTGCTTTCTGCCGACTTCGCTTCGTCATGAATAACTGTAAATTTGTTCTTAACAATTCTGGGCTGTAAGTTTTGGTACGTTGCCGGCAATGTATCCCGTAGCGACCGGCCCATCAGTAATTAGGCTGGGCTGTCTTCTAGGTCAGGAAAAGAAGTATTCCTGTAGGACAACAATCCTAAGTATGGGTTTGTTGATCATTTGATATTTTTTTTACATTCTTGATTACTGCCTCTACCCAGCCATTACTTTGAGCATATCTCAGGCTGTTAGTAATGTGAGAGAACCTATATTCCGCAGCAAAATTTTTAAAGGCCTGGGAGCTATACTGGGGACCATTATCAGATCAAACCTCTCTGGGAATACATTGTCGAGAAAATGATGCCTTACATCTTGATATGGTGGTCGAGGTTTTTATGTCCGGTAATTGAAATATCTCTGGGTACCAGGAGTAGTAGTCTATTATGACCAGGTACTGTGTCCCCTCTCATTCTGCCAGGTCCATTCCGACCACCTCCAATGGGACTTGAGGTAGCGGGGATGGTAACATGGGCTCTAGTCTGTTTGTTTTTTTCTTTAACACAGACTTCGCAGCGTACGAGAGTGAGTTTTTTATATCATTTGCAATACCCGGCCACCACACTGTTACTCTTGCTCATTCCGTGCACTTCTTGATGTCCAGGTAACCCAAGTGGATACGATCCATGATATCCTTCCGTAGCCTGGCTGGTATTACCATATTGACTACCTTCATTAATATACCTTCGACTACTGATAATTCCCCATGGTTATGCCAATATGCCTTACACAATGGTGGAACCTGTGTGGATCTCCGAGGCCATCCCTCCTGAACCAGCTTCTTTAACTCCCTGCAGGTGGCATCCAAGTTCTGTGCTCATCTCACCTCCTCAATCCATACATCTGATGCAGGAAACTGCCTCGTGAACTGTGTCGCATATTCCTCAATTTCGTCTACTGCCAATTTATCGCTTTTGTCTGTTCCCTTGACAGATGCCCTCGATAAGGCATTAGGGGTATAAAAATGTTTCCCTGATGTGTGTGTCACCTCGCACGTGTATCTCATTAGCCGCATTCAATACCTCTGCAATCTAGGTGACAATTCATCTATATTCTTGTTCCGTAATATGGACACAAGGGGCTGATGATCGATGAGAATTATGTCTTTCCCTAGTATATACACACAAAATCTACCTATCACATGCAGATGTCAGTGACAATGCTTCCTTCTCAATTTGCGAGTGTTATTTCTCTGATGCAGAGAGTCATTGTGATGCACAGACAACTGATCTCCACACTCCCTCTGCATCCTGCTGCTCCAATACTGCCACTATTCCGTACAAGGAGACATCTGCTCCCACTTGAATATCCTTATTTGGGTCGTAGTGAAGTAGAACTGGGGTGGGGGCTGCACAGAAGGTGTTTGATCTTTTTAAAGGCCAGCTCTTGTAGTTCTTCCCACAAAAATGTGTGACTCTCTTTCAATAGCTGATGAATTGTCTCTATGATCTCCGGCAGGTTAGGCACGAACTTCCCAACATAGTTAACCATTCCCAATAGAAGGTTTTAAAAGTAGAAGTAGTGACAGTTGGGAGGCTGTTAATATTTGTGCTCCCTTTCAAAGAAAAACTAAAAAAAAAAAAAAAAAATCATCATGGGATGTTTTCAACACCAATGAGTTGGAAAGGTTCTAAAACCTTCTACCTGATAAAACTCTGGCATTAAAAAATTATTCATGCAACGGCAGACAGCGCAGCAATGAGCAGCTTGCTGTTCTCTGCTCAAACATGGACACACCGAAAGATAAGTTTGAAGTGACCATCAACTTCTCTGATTACGTGTATGTTGATGCCAACACTCATTTCTGTGGCAAGATGACCCATGCAGAGCTGGTAAACTTAGCTCTGCCACTGCAAAAGAAAGTTTTAGGAGCTCTGGAAACACTTAGCAACTTTTACAAGTGTTAAGTGTCACCTCTGTCACCAACATTTCCCTTTCTCAACTAGTTTAGAAATTTGAATCAATTTTAAGAAACCAAAACAGGCAAAACTTTATCATTTTTTTCAAAACACTAAGTACAATAGTGTACATAAAGCATTATAAATAATTTAGGGTAAATAGGTTTGTGTTAACAAATGTGCACCCAGTTTATCACAGTAATCTCAAAATAACAAAAAGATGCTGTGTGTTTTTATTAAATAATTATTAGTTCTAGGAGTAATAACGATGCACAATATGTAATTTTCAAGTTTAACACTGCTGATCCCAGTCTTTCAGTATTTAATTTTGTGGTCAGTTTTCAATCTTATTATGCCAAAATACTGTACGTACTAAACATTGTCATGTAGTAATTACAATACTTCAAGAAATATATAAGCAGTGTAAGTTATACATGCAAACTACAGTTAGTTTGGCTGCTCCCGATCACCTAGCAACATTACCCATTAAAGAAATCTATGGCGAGACTACTTAACGACAATTATGGTTTTAATGATAGTCTGCTATAACTGCAGTTTTTGTTGCTATTGACCACACTCATTACCGGAAAGGTCTACTATAAGATTAATGTTTATAAAATAAATTCTTAAATTGGTGGTCATGTAATAACTTCAATTCATGTAAAACATATGCTGACAGAGTGGTAAACTATGTTCATTGCATTAGCATAGCTGCCAAACTAAAAAAAATAAATTTGTACGATTTATAAAAAAAAAAAACTCACATTTTTTTATCCAACAAAAATTTAACAGCTTTCCTCATGATCATGCTGCTCCTTTTATAAGAAACATGAACAGCATATTTATTTATTTATTTTTTTCAAAAAATCAACATTAATGGTAAATTACTCTCAACAATGAATGCAGTACAGCATTCTGCCCTAATTGTGCTAAAATTGTCATTCTGCACACTGAAATTTTTTTTATTTTGCTAGACTTGGCTCGACCTTCACCTACATTCAGTAGATAATACATTAGTGGTAAAAATTACTTCCATCCTTGCATGTTCTTTAGGGGGTCTCACTGTAATATTCATGTAATAGTAAATGACAAATAACATACATAACATAACCTGTAATTTTCCAGTAGGAATATCTTGAAAATTGATTCTCACTTGCAGAGATTTCCAGATGTTCGATATTTACATACAGTAACTGGACTTTCAAAAGAAAAAATGTCCATTGGTAATCTACTGAATGAACATATGTTGAAGTCAAGATTTTTTATTTTGTTTTTAAACTTTTCTGAAACCAGTTTTTATACTGAAAGGAAAAATTAAAGTTCTGATTCTTATGTTATAGTTTTAGCATACTGAATATTCACAATGCCCTAGATATTTTTCTTGAGAAAAACTGTTCATAAGCATGAACAATGCTAATGTCTCTCACAGATTTGTTTATAAATATAAAAAGATTATCCTCCAAATTTATTCTAGGTTTCCAAATGTCAATCAATATGGCACTGGAGTTAATGGAAAAGTGTATTTTTAACTGGTTGGCCAAAGTCTGTTATACCAACTTTCCATAATATTCATCCCTTCCCAATAGTGATGGGGTTTTCTGTGGGCTAGCAGGGTTAAGAAACATTTTGTTTAGGAAAGAATATAAACAACTTGTGCTGTGAACAACAAAAACTGTGTTTTCAATTGCTACTGACCCTTATGATAAAACACTACTCTCAAAATTTACAATTCTACTGCATAACACTGCAATTTTAGAAAATATCTTAACATTTTTGAATAGTGCTCACCACCACATTATATAAAGATATTGTACAAATTTTTAGTAATTAAAAATAAATTTATAAAACAAAACCTGAAAATCACTGCTCCGAAACTCCACTAATACATTGTTTTATTACGAATACATTTCCCAATGGATACAGTTATTGTTTAAATATTTTTATTTATTATGTAATGAGACCTGCATAACTTTTGTCACTAGTTCCGATTATTTCATATCATTTTGTACAGTGCTTGCACAATTTTATTTTCACACCTAAAAATTAGACTTAGTCAATAAATAACTGCGAAAACAGAGCACCATGATTTACATCATGCCAATCTGAAAAAACTGAGTGGTGAAATGCACAGCATGTTTAATCCAAATTATGTACTCAATTAGTAGAACCAGCCCTTAATAGTGTACAATATATTCTGAAGGTATATGACAAACAGTTAAGAGGCCTTTATTCTGCATTCAACATGCAACAAATATAATCATCACATTCAAAATCCAAAGACAAAATTGGTAAAATATTTTCTTTCCCCACTGCTACACCATGATTCAACTTCTATCCATATATAAAATTTTTTAATTTCTCAAGCCTATAATAATGCATATACAATATTTTAACTTATAAATGAAATTGAATAAAAGCTAATAATACACGTCCTGAAAACAGTTTGTGGGGAAAAATACAAAAAAATTGCCAAAGAAAAAATTTTTCCCAGTAAGAATAAACATGTTACTTAAAAACTTCAAAGGAAAAAATAAACACACACACAAAAAAAATTGAAATTTCAGAGCAATGAGAGAGGGATTTAAGCTTTAAGTAGTTGCTGTGGCTGGTGTTGCCCAGATGGCGGGCTAAAGAAAAGAAAATTTAGGTAATTTTTGCAGCAGCATAATTTTTTTTTTTTTTTTACAAAATTATTAACTTTTCACTAGCATCTAACTCTTTTTTTAACAACAAACTATGAGAATAAGATGACAAGCATATCAAACAATTTTAACAACAGTAAATGCTTTCAGTAGCACCAATCACACACACATTTACAGTGTTCATGTCCAAATACTTTACAAAAGAAACATTTTCCATTACCTATTTCATATATTCACAGAGATCAAATTTTGAAAACCATACTACTGTGATATTAAATAAAAGCCTCCAAAAAATATTACAATGGAGGAAATAAAAAAAAATAACAATAAAAAAACCAAACCTAGAAAATTAATTTTCTGGAACAGCCTTAACACAACAAATTTCCTGCATAGAAGTACAAATACTTAAAAAAAAAAAATTGCTTATTAAACTTAAAAAACAAACAGGAATAGCACGATCTCTATGATAAGATATGTACAGTTATTTCCATTAAAACATAAATGAGAATTTGCAGTATATTTTAGAGCTAGTTACTAAAAAATACTGGATCTATGTTGAATGTCAGCAACACTTTTGCAGCCACAGAAACAGCAAATACCACAGATTCAGTCTTCTCTTTCTTTGAGATTGCATTTTTGGCAGTAGTAGCTTTATCGCATACACTAATTCTATACACTAAACATAAAATAAAAAGGCAAAAATATGGCTCATTGCACTGAAAAAAAGTTCCTTAAAAAATGTAATTTTGTTAATGAAAGATTGTTAAAAGGTTAAACATAAACACTTATTTTTAAGTCATAATTCAATGAAAATAATACTATCATAATATAACACTTATTGTATAATACAAGTTTTTACCACTCCCAGTATCATTTTATATTGCATATTCTTTCTTTATCAAAATAACCACAACCACACAAAATAATCACCTATAAATTGAGAAATTTACTTACAATATGCCAGATAAAAACTAAGTCAAACCAGCTAGTAGTGAACAGCTAAAATGTGCACACAGAGAACAAAAAAATTTTGCCTGACAAAGTACACATTTTTATCTACCTGCATACTTGAAAAACTTTTTACATGGAAACAATACATCAGAAATCACGTCTATAACAGCAGTTTGAGTATTTAACATGAAAGCTGAATTTGTACCTCCGAGATCAAAAATTCTAGAGGGTAACTTAAAACCATGGATGACTTTAACAATATTATAAATGCTTAGTGTATAAGTATTTTCTACAATTTCAGATTAAAATATCCTATAGTGTTTCTACGTATTTATGCACATTTATGACAACATTCAATGTCAACTGCAGCTACAAAAACCACTAACATGATTTTGCTATATTTCCTTACATCATGACTCACATTTATGCGAGTTTTGAAAATAATTACAAACACTAAATATAAAAATAACTTAAAAGTAAGAAAACTTATGTTTGATAATATTGCTACACGTCTATTGTGTCTCAAGTAGCTGGGCCAAGAAATGTAATTCCTAAGAGGAATGTTACAAGTATACAAAATGCACTAACATAAAATATTCAGACAAGAAGGGACAGCTGCAAAACATAATTTATACTTTCAAAGTATATAATTATTTATTAGCAGTGGAATGTAGCACAATGCTAAGAATCTATAGAATAAAATTATCATCACTGAACATCAGAAGACAAAGATGGGGTGGAGAAGCATATGATGCAAAATGTAGTGAAATGAACAACAGTGATGTAAATAAACATGGTTGGGTTTCTGTGCCAACTTGTACTTAAATACTATTGATATTAACAAAAAGGGTGAAATATTTGTGTAATGTCTACAATATTTTCATATTCTCTATAGGTGTTCACAGCAAACTTTTAATCACTAATGAATTCATACTTTTTTTCATATAACCAACAAAATTTAAAATATCTCCAATAATATCCATTTTATCTGACTTTAATTAGATGCATCAATCCTCTACAAGTATGTAATCAATTTTTTTTCTGTAGCTCCATTAGTGACCACACTAAAACTACTAGTCAGTCACATGTTTCTTCTTTGATACAGATGCCTTAATGTATATTACGCATTCAAAATTTTACAATTGAGAACCAACTTGAACAGAATAAAAACAATCAGAGTTTGATGCCACCATGTAAAATGGTCACATTGCAAGGAACCTATTTGTTTTACAGGAATTAGGAGCAAAACCTTATCCCATAATTTTGTATTACTATTATAACTCTTATTTTTAGAACTTGTGTTTACACTTTCCAATTATCTTATAGATATCTTAAACTTTTACATTGTAGTTTTAAGGCACATCACTGTTCCACTTGCAGGTACTTCTGACATTAGATTCATATAAATGCATTTGCCTAAAAATTAATGTATGGAAACTGCATGGTGCATTAACTCTAGCACTATAACAATTTCCAGCATATTCTCTACCTCCAAAAAACTCATTCACAGCAGGCTTAATTGACTTAAAGAGATTTCACTCCATATATAGCAAAAAGCATTCACATACTATACTCAAAGGTCCATGCTCAGATCAAATTTTTTTGTTGATTATATAAGTTTTAATAAAAAGAATTTTAAGATTTCTGGTGCTACAGGCCATTTTCAGTTTACAAAATACTTAACATATTTCTGCATTTCTGTCCATCTGTACAAATGTTTTTACATTTCCTTTACAGTCATTTTAATTCACTATCTGTGATGTGCTTCCTAAGACATAAAAATATACTGCTTTATACCTTATTTATGCTGTAACCATTTAAAGACATAAATATAAAAATTACTGTAAACAAACTACAAAGTTTGTTAAAGTACTTGGCACATGATAGTGGCTTTTTTGGGCAATAGCAAAAGTTAACGAGTACTATGAGGCAGAGCATATTCAAGTGGGGGATTGGAGTGGGAAGCAAGAATTTTTAACACATCCAGAATGTACAATAGTCTCAGGAGACTATCCAAAATTCAATGTGAGGAATATACAGCTGGATAGCTAGAATCAAGATACAATGAAATGGCAGAAATGGCACATGAAGAGATACTATGAGACTCAACAAAGTTAGTCACTTAAAATTAAATGCACTAATACACATCTCTGACATTTAAATACACAGAAGACAACCTTTAACTCATTTCTGCAAGTTATTACCTACTATAATGTAAATCACGAATCTTTCAAAACAAATTACTTGGTAGAAATTGCAAATGTATATCAATTTTGTTTCTGATGTTTTTATATTGCTATAACTTAAATCAGTAAAATACATGTAAAATCTCTGCAACAGATCATCTCCAAGACAGCCAAACCAGTTATGCAAGGTTTTTACATCTGCCATATCATCTACTGAGGCACACAAAACTCTGTATTTTGTAGTTGCGTGGAACTTTGGCACTATCACTAGTCATAAAATTTTATATGAGAAGCAGGGGAAACAGTTTGCAATACATCACCACTGCCCTTATTTAAACTGGATGCTGTTTGATCACAAAAACTACTGTAAATACAGTCACACATCCCCCTTCTCAACTTCAGTCTTTAAGTTACAAACTTTCCTTACTCTGCCACACAATCACAAGTTAAAAAAAAGCACATAGAAATTTGTATTTCATTTGAATTCTACATATTACATGAATAATTCAAAATGGGAGGTCATAAACTATAAGTGGAAAATCAATTTTGGGTGATTATTGAAGAACTGCATGTTGACACCACATTTATACACAAAATATACTTTTAATTAGAACACACATTTACTTGTTTTCACAGAATAAAAATACAACTGTGCAAGATTTTTTTAAACATTTTCTTTTTCCCTAAATTGTAATATACATCACTAAAACTGGTTAAGAAAGATCACTCAAAATAAATAAAAAAGTTTTCACAGTAATGAATAAAAAAATATACCTTAATCATGTAACACCTACAGCTGTAACAAGTTTCATTTAATTAGAAAATAATAGCAAGAAACAACACCACTTCCAATTCTCACAGACAAGATTATATGGTGAACAGCAATAAAGCCTAAACATTGAAATGCACATTGATACACCATGTAACATCAAAACTCCAGCAAAAGCACATGAACATTTAGTCAAATCACAAAATCTTATGCCTGAGAAAACATAATTTGAATAAATACTTGCCACTTTTAATGAAACTACATTGTGTGATATTTAAAATATTATAATAGTTGTGACATGATGCTGTGTGCCTGTTGTTGGGAACTACTTTCCAAACTAAAACAAAACTAGGTTGTGCTATGTTGGCAGCTGGTATGAGATGAGATACAAACCCAACTGGAGCAGCCTGTCAAATTGCAAGCTTCCAAGTATTGACACACATTGGCCTAGCAGCTGGCTGGTAAATTCCTTAGAGAAAAATAAGGTTAGGATTTATTTCCCAAGTGGCTAGATGCCATCTTCACCCCTCACCGTGGATCTTAATAACATTTTTCACAAATAATCACCATTATGGGGTGTATATATTTGACATCTCCCGAGTTTTCATAAGCTACAAGGTTCTGCATGTTAGCTGGAATACATTCTTCCCATGAAAGAGTTGGAACTCATCCCAGTTCAGACCAAGAGAAAGTGTGTATATATTTTTTAAGTCTTTTCTGGATGGGTGGATAATACATTTGAAGTATTAACTAAATAATTTTTTTTTACATTTTTACAATTATCTTAGCTTTCTTTCTTTGGAGTCAAGTTATCCTGGTACCAGAAACCAACCAAAAAATTACTATTAGGTAACAGGTTAATCATGTTTATTAATTGAACCTTTTGCTGTTCACTCCTGGGTTTATGGCCTATGGTTACCTTTGAAACTACGGCCAAACGGTCTCAATCCAACTCAGTCATTTTTGGTGTTAAACAAAGACGTTAGTCCACATAATTCCCGCAGCATGACTGTAGTGGCATAGCTCGTAGATTTGTATGAAAGCCAGTGTGCACATGGTTACATGGACCTCCTCAGACTGTGAACTGTGGTCAGTAGAATCACAATTGATGAATTCAACAGTACATACAAACTATGCTACACAACACTTGTACTGTCTGCAAGCCATGGTTAGTCCTAGGGATACTGGCCCAGAAGATAAAATTCTTAGAACAGTTTCCCCAATAGGCCAGTATCCACAGCCAGACCAGGCAATCTCAAGCAACAGTGGGGATCACTGCCCTGCTTCAGCCCAGAGGTCAAGATTTACAAGCCGACCTACCTTTTAACCAGAAACCATCTTTCTCTACACCCCAATACTCTAACTTCCGACTGCCTTGTAAACATCAAACAATGCAGCCAGTGTGTCATATGCCTTCCTGAAAACACAGGCAGATGCGCAGTGCAGCCCAGGTCCTGATAAATTTCCACAACATCGCATACAGTACCACAAGCAATTATATGTTACACAAAAAGATTTCCTAAAAGTAAAAGAGTAATGCTGAAACTAATCCACTAAAATCTTGTCCTTATGTATAACATTATCATACGATTACATGATTAAATATTATACGACAATTCAGATTCTACAACTAATTTGGTTTAACTTCAATACAATTCTACAAAATGCTGAAGATGATATATGCCACTATGGGCACGATAAAACTTGTCACTGTCATGCCAAAGACAGATGTTCCAGCAAACCAGATGCCACCAAATATCAATGTCATGAGGAGGATGTGAAGAATGAACAACCTGTAAAGTAAATATTAAATATTAAGAGATGTTTAAAAAAAATTGCGTTTTAAGAGAAAACAGTTTACATAATTACTTATTATAATTTCAATAAATTATGACACTATTTTGCAGTTGTCACATTACAAAAAAAAAAATTCTTAGGGACCAGAATGAGTAACATGCATGTGATTGCAATGCTAGTAAATGAAAGCATTCAGCAGCAATTTAAAGGAATTTTTGAGGCAGTGAATTTTTGGTTGTTAAGTGCTAATCAATGAACTTTTAAGGAGCGAAGTAGGAACAGAGGAAGAAAGAAAGGGCATGATGGAGGGAAGGAATGAAATGAGGAAAATGTAATGCAGTGAAATAATTATTTGTACAAAATTTTACTTCCTTTTTCTAATAAATTTAAAAACTGGAAGACTTTGAAGTGATTTTATCGTACAAAAGTTTGGCTCTGGTACTATATGTTCTAAGCAAATACATACAGAGCAAAGCCACTTGGTACAGATTGACCTTGGACCCTGTCATGTATGCACAGTACGCTGTAAGTTCCTAGTTCATATGTGTAGTGTGCAATTGCTACAAAGGATCTGCATCAAATTTTTGCCAAAAACATGGTGATGCCTGCACAAATACACAAGGTTGAAGAGAAAGTATAGAGAGGAATATGTACATGATGCACGAGTATATAACTGGTTCAAACGTTTCCAAAATGGCCAAGAAAGTGCTGAAAGTGACAACATCCCAGGAGACCCATAATAATAAAAAAAAAAAAAGAGAAAAACACATGTTGGTTTATATGTGCAAGAAAATTATTGACTCACCATTCATAAGTTATCTGAAGAGCTAAACATTAGCATACCTGCCAATTTTTCAAATCCTCAATCAGTAAAACATTTTGAAAATGTCAATTTTAACATAAACTCTATGCGTAATTTTTCCAAACACCTACAGTACTTTAAAGAAAATTTCTTCCACACAGGCCTATTTTCTTACATGTTAATTTAACAATTTATCCCTACATTACAAAATAAAACTTCTTATGGTCAAGACTTTGCAGAAAATGCAGTTTTAACAATTATAGGTTAACTCTGTGAGATAGGGCGTACACCAACCTGAAGTTCAAAGGAAATTTCTTTGCAAAATAAGCGAAAAATTATTGTTTACTGAAATACTTTTAAATAATATGCTATCCTTTAATTATAAAAAAAACTTTGCAGCTTAGTGTATAACGAGAAGTAATACTAGTATACGTAATGGAAAACTGTAAACATTAAGACATTACAAGCCTTACCTTCACATCAACTTTTCTTTCAATCGACTTCAGTTATGAATAGTTCACATTAACACTGTAGCTGTTGTGCTGCATGTTATTTCCAACACACTGTCTCACACACATTACTTAAAACAACAGTTCAAACTTTAATCCTAGTTAAAACTGTAATAGTCCTTTTCATGAAGTGGGGTAAATTTTGACAGTCTAGAAAAGTAGCATGGCCACAATGTATCCTTCTACCACAGCTGATTGTCACTGAAGGAAAAAAGTTTGTAAACAAATGCGAGTCCAATGCACACTTCCATTTTCCTCTTTCCTTGTGTTTCCTGTCATGGCAAGCACTGGAAGATTGACGTTAGCTAAATTCCATTCAGTAATGAATGTAGGATATTATAGCTAGATTGGCATTCCAACCTGTTCTATATTTGTAATTGCCAATTTATCTTTGTTGGAGTTCTGTTATTTTTATTTTGAGGGAAAAAAGGAAACTGTGATGGGTTGAGCGCTTAAGTTTAACGTCTTTCATACGATGGCATTGTTTTGATGTTCTAACGATTGTGTGTCATTTTGAGTTCCATGTTGTTTTGATGGGGCAGTGGAAAATTTTGCTCATATGGCAAAAAAGCATTAAAATTATCGTAACTTTGAAAATTTTAACTTTAACAAAAAAAACAAAATGCATTACATTAAGTCAATTTTCGTACACGCACGCACGCGCGCACACACACACTCTCTCCCTCTCTCTCTCTCTGACCGAAGTTAACCTTGCACTCGCTGAATCTACGATATAGACAAATAAAAAATTATTCACGCACTACAAAAGTTTGAAAGTGAGGCTTTTTCAAGCCACGTGCATTTCAATAATTATAGTAACAGTTTACAAATACATTTTTTACAAAACATGCAAACTTACTGTTTGTAAAATACCCAACCTCTTGAACACGTGTTTTTGTATGGTGATCCGTGCAAGTTTACTTCACTAAAATCACGTCTATTCGTCACTAACATTAAATAATTTATTTACAGAATCTTTCAGTAAAATCAAAACAGCACATTTCCTAAAACCAACAAATTAAACTTAGCTACATAAATTACATTTGAGATGCTTCATTGCAGATGGCAGTTAAGGAAAGTGGTGGAACGAGCAATTTTACGAAGCGGTAAACACGTGCTGATTAATATTACATTTCACTCAAGAAAACACACTACAATGGTACCTACAAGCAACTATGCTTAAAGAAAGTAAATAAAAAAATTATTATTACCGATAAAATAATCAGATAACACCAACAAGATACTTCTATAAACATGATAAAAAAAAGCACATGCACAACGGTGTTCACTGGGCTGGAAACTGGAAACATGGCTAGCCATTGGCTGGAAATGTTTACTGTTCATTCATTTTGACTTGCTCTGTCATAATTGCTAAACATGTTTTTAAAATCCATTCACTAAAAGCTAAAAAAATTCAACATTGTTTAAAACAATTAAACCATAAATGTGGCAAATGTAAGTTACGTTATTGAAAACATATTTTCTACCGCCACGTGCAATGCTGATAATGCACCTGCAAATACAGCAAAACACAAACTTCTCTCCTTTGTTAGATTTAAGTATACATGGAAATTATTCTGTGTACTCTTTCCTAAACATCAGAAAACAGATTTTCTTATGTTTTCCACTCAATTTGCCAATTACTACGCAACACGACATAAAAATACGGATGTACAACACAAACATGGCTGACCAGTAAACACATGCACACTGTGTGATGCAAAGATGGCGAGATGCCATTCATGAACAGTTCACAAAAATACGACTTCAACGCTGTCCAACTTCAATAATCCAATAACATGCCGCTATTAGCTACCAGATTCTTTGTTACAGTTCATGTGTGTATCGCGCTATCGATGGCAATCATATGCAAAATACATAAACAAACAAAACAAAAATGTTCTGATGAACAAAAAAAAAACCAGCAAAAAATTAGCCTTGTTCCGTAAACCTGTAAACACACTATATAAATTCCATACATTTTATGGGAAAAACCGTAGAAGTTGGCTGGAGTAACAGGTCTGTCCCTTAAGTAGGGCAGCTGGTTTCACTTAGTGTCAGCCTCCTCTCACCCACAGGTGGGAATACATTTTAATTTTCAACATTATCAATTTGAGAAATTCATGTTGGCCAGTCAGAAATTACTAGCTTCAAATCACTAGTATTTACCTCCCCTTCGCTCCATTGATTTCACTGTAGACACAAAATCAAAATCTTCAAATATTCCTATTCATGGTTTGTTAATACTTAATACTACAAATTCAGTCATGGTAGTGTATAAAAATTCCAGAAACTTAATTTTAAAATTTTGAGAACTGTAAAATAATTTATATTTTACAACATTCCTTTATTTGATTCACGTGAGGGTAATATACTGTGTTTTATTAATATAGCACTTTAGAAGCTTCAAGTTGTGGAGCGTCTTTCCTTGCCCAACTTCACTGAATGTACACTCTACGGATAGCACTTCCGTACAGCTGAGTGATCATTGTTAGAAATAGCTGTAAGGTAGTGGCAGGGAAGGCCAGGGTAGGGATTAACGTCTCGTCAACCGCAAGTTCATTAGAGAGAAAGCAAATTGCTCATAGAAGCAGGAGTGGGGAAGGAATTGGTCAAGGCCTATAAAGGAACCATCCCAACAGTTGCCTCGAATGATTAGGAAACCAAGGAAAAACTAAATCAGGATGGGTGGACTGGGATTTGAACCCACGTTCTCCTGAATATGAATCTTAAAGTTAGCTGTCTGCGAATACTTAAAAATCGAGCTTGGGCCAAATACCTGCTCTGGCTCAAGCTTGGCTCAAAATATTTTTCCGGCTCAAAAAATTTGAGCTTGTATGTTATTAATTTTGTGTAATTCCATCAGCGATCGATGACTGTTTTTTAATGTTTACGAAAGACAACACAATGTTTATTAAAGAAATGTAAATATTTAAAAGATAAATGTGTTCTAATAAAAATATTCCTCAGAAATGGGAATGTGAACACTAATTAACAACAAAACTAGGCTTAAATCAGGCCGCAAATCGACCTAAGAAGCAGCGCCTGACAAGACAGGCAAATTTTTGCTAGAAATTAAGATTTATCCATGATCAAAATGCTATATTAAGGGGTAGATGTGCGACAAAGTTACTCCTCAGAATTGCACATATGTACAAAAATTCCCAAAGATGCAGCGTACGACAGAACATTGTTAAAAAAAATAAGACTCTGTTCATGGGGCTACTTGTTTTTCACAAGGCACAAACATTTTCTTTTGTCATTTGTATTTGTGAAATAAACCAACTTTTGGGGAAAACAAAATAATTGTGCAAGATTCACACATAAAACAGTAAAAAAATAGTTTGTTCAAGTGTTCAATTACAATAGTTTGTGCTGAATTGATTTCTCATCCAAACAACATTCAATAGTATCGAATGAGATGTTAAAACTTAAAATGGCATTTCTTTACGTTATTGGAAAACTACAAAAACTGCACCCATATCACAACATTAATATTTTCAAATTGACTTGCTTGCATTCACAGCCTGCCAGTTTACTCATGCGATACGAATAGTGGAATTTTTTTGAAACATTTATAAGGCACTGATTAACTAAGCTAGTTTCAAACGGGATGGGAGACATGTCATTTGGAATACATACATGATTGTGACGAAGATGTCAAAGCTAAGGCATACAAATGTAAAATAGTTATTGTTACAAGTTAAATCCAATAAGTTAGATGCTATCCCCCTTTTTTTTTAAGCTGTGTATGTGCCACTTTTATCATACAATTCCATTTTGCAAAGTTGTATGATCAGTGTCATGCAGTACATTACACTGGAAACACAAATAATTCCTAACACAAAACTGCTGGTTGGACGACAGAGACAGACTTATGTCAGATCTATCTTGTATTTGATTGGTAGCTCAATTCTAAGTGTTGTGTTTGGGCTGTTGTTGTGTCCGAGGCTATGTGACACTGGCAAACTTGTTAAAGTTATTGATACAACATGCTAGAAACTAGAGAATTTTACCTTTTCCTTAATGTTAATGCTGCAAAAGCATTACAATACAAATATGAATAACATATATCCCTAAAACATAAAAATGCCCAACAACACTGCATGTAAACAAGAACAATAATTTGGGGCAACTAAATATTTCGCAAATTTCAATAACATTGGTGGAGAAAACCATATTCTACAATGATGAATTTGTTATTTCAACAGAAGTAGCTTTAATGGTTGAAAATAATAATAAAAACAATGGAGTTGTTTAGTGGAATCTTGTTTTATGTTCTTATAACTTACAAATTATGTACACAAAGCAATGTAAATAAATGAAACCAGTTTTTGTAAGTTATAGGTTCAAATTTTTATGGTGAAATTGTTTAGCTGATGAAAGATGTGGCAAATTCCAAATATTCTTTACTTCAATCACTTACATAATAGTTCTTTCTATGGTTGAATTTTTAAAGTAAATTTGTATTTTGTGTGGGAATCATGAAGGTGAGTTTGCAAATTTCAGCCATTAAAATAAGACATTTTCATATCAAGCACTTCAATTTAATATTTTGCTGAAGATTTATTGTTTGCGATATTGTGTTAATTTTAAAAAACCGCAGAATTTTATTGATACAATTTTAGAAAAAATAACTTTAAAAATACTGAAATTACCACATCAAAATTGAAGAAATCATGGTAAAATTTTCACAGGAAAAAATGGTTTCTGTATTTATTCATAAACAAAACAATATTTTGAAAGATAGGCATGGTCTGTTAAAATTATATCTTAGAATTGTGGATACGAACACACAGTACCTTCAAAATGTTAATATTATCTTTTTTATAAAACTTATTTCTTGTAAGCAACTTTTCAGTAAGATTGCATGGGCTCGGCTCAAACTAAAATTCCCAGGCTCGCAGACATCTACCAAAGGTTAACCATTGCACTACCTCCCTTAGGAACATTAAAAAATTGGACAATTTTGTATTGCATGAACTCGCAGAGCATCACAAACAGCAGCAAATGGATATTAAAAATAAACTAATTTCTAACCACGAAATCTCTGATTTGAGTGTATGACATATGATGAGTGAATCTTGTAGAACAATAAGTATAGCGCACAATTGTTGGACATTAATATAACCCTTGAACACACACAAACTGTTGCTGACATATACAAGGTTTTGCGATTAGTGTGAAGGATAGCATTGGGTGTTGTCCATTAAGTTATTTCTTCCTGCTGAGGGGCCATGGTGGTATAGTGGTTAGACTAATCGCCTCCCACCAGTTGAACCGGGTTTTACTCCCAGCAGTCTCCCCCCCCCCCCCCCGGATTCTTGCATGTGGGAATCGTGCAAAATATGCTGCTGGTAGGCCAATTTTTTCTCGGGGATCTGCCATTTCCCTCACCCTTGCATTCCGGCACTGCTCCATTCTCACCTCACTTCACCCTCATTAGCTTTCAAGACCACGATGTTACGAACTGCCCAAATCGCTATACTTCACTCTTCTTGTTGAAAACACCACCTCTTACTATGCAGCAATTGACAAAATGCTCTAGCAGTTGTGTACAAAGTAGCCATCCCTGATCAATAGAAAAGGTCCTCTGCTCTTTGCAGACTATGCTAAACCCCAAATGTAAAAATTATAGAATAAAATCTGGGTGACTTGAGGTATTAAGCAATCTCACACTAAAGAATACATTTAAATCAATTCCTGAATAGGTACAGTGCAGAAAGTGCCTTCCAGGATTTCCTGTAAGAGAAATCACCATGCATTGCCAACTTGAAACATAATAAAATTTCAGCTTATGTTACTTACACAAAATCCTTACGACGAGCTGCAGGCAAGGTACTCGGGTTTTCATGGTGAAGATACTGCCTCACCCCCTTAGCGACATCAACAAAGTAATCATTCCAATTCAACACTGTAAAATCTATGCCAAACTTTTCCTGATCATCTTCACTCAGACACTTGTGCAAAATCTGACTGTGGTCATTATAAAATTTCCACTGCAGGAAAATGAATGGTTCCAACTGTACTAATGACTTTCCAATATTGGTATGTAAACGTACCAACCTGAAATGAAAATTTTTCACTTGATTGGAAAACAATTTACAATACAAAGTTGACATCTTAAATAATGCCAAAGTCTGCAAATTAAAATACACAAAACATATTAAAGATATATCTATTATAAAGACAAAATTAGTCATACTAAGTATGAATGCCTCTTAGCAAGATTACCTGGGTTATTAAAAAATGACTATCGCACATCAGGCCATTACTTTTTATCAGCATAGAAAGCACTAAAATGTATTTATATATAAGAAACATTATATATGCATACAATTATATTGTTCTTCAATTTTTGGAAGACTAAACACAGAATACAAATTATGGAAAGAGAATTTTAGCTTTCACATATATAAAATTTTTTTGCAGTAAACAATTTTAAAAATTAGGGGACCATTTAAATATATATTATAAAGCAACAAAAAAAAGTTTGGCAAACTTTGACACGAAAGTGGCCACAAAAACTTGAAATTAATTTCCCCAACCTTTTCCAAATTTTACCTGGTTCAAAGTCATTTATCTAAATAGCTTAATTTTAAAACAACCAACAACAATAATGTTTTGTTTTAAAATTATGTTTATGTTTGAACACAGTTTTTTTTTTAATTTTTATAGTAATTATGGTAATATGACTAATGAAATCTCTCATTCATATGCCTTGAAAATTATTAGAAATAATAATCACTAATAGTACTAATGGATAACATGTACAGTAAACAATATTGTCACAGTAAAATTTGTGCAAAATGCCTGTCTAGTTTATTTGCGATGATTTTGACTGAATTTAATATTTTGTTCTGATATCTTTGACTTTGACTCTCTAAGTTAATATATTGTAGTGTGCTATTTTCTATGTTCATTATAGCGGGATGTTACCTCATGTGGAAATTAGTATTTTTTTTTTGTGTTGAGATGAGATTTTGTAGTGTGTGGCATTTTAGCATAGCAGTTTTGAGGGCATGCCGGTTGGCCAGACTGATGGTTTGATGATTTATTTCTCTAGTCTCCTCCAGTGTCTGATGGCACCATGTAGCTGCTCGCACGTCAAGTGGTAATGGTCGTGATAGTTGAGGAGTAGATTGGGGGGGTGGAGAGGCAGTCGGCCGCCTGCCATCCTGGGCATGGGGAACTGAAAGGTGCATCCAGCCATAAGAGAGTGAGCTAGTAGGAGAGTGGCAGAACGAGTTTTATTCTTGCTAAGGATGCCGAGAAGCAGAAGCATGGTAGAGTGGGGGAAGGGCGAAGCAAACTTTGTGAGGAAAAAGTGCAAAGTGGTAAAATGGCTGACGTGAGTGACAGACGTGTCTGAAGTGCGCTTGTAGTTTTTGGAGGTTTTCGGCAGCCTCAGAGGAGGTCAAATTCTGCTGACTGTATGAGAAAGTTAAGTGAAACCAGATTCGTTTTAGTTTAGGTAGTCTGTAGATGTAGTTTTAAGGTAGTATTTCTAGAAGTGGAATCTGGTAGTAGACATGGGACAGGAAGGTTGTGCGAGGAGACGCGCTATGCAGTCAAGGTAACTGCGATGAGTAACTGTTACTGCATGATATCCCAATGTAGTCAACTGTTGTTCAGAGGTTTAGAGAACCTCCAATTTATTTTTACGTTAAGTCTCTTCTATTTCAATAGTTGTTTTATTCTATTTCACAGAGCTTCCCTGTCATTTATTATTGATTAGATGGAAGATATGTTTTCCCCATCAAATTATTTCAGTTCTGGGAGCTTGAGTTTTGCTCGGTTTAACAACACTCCTGCTTGTAGTCTAACAGTTTGACTTTAGGCTCTTAAGTAAGGAAACTGAGTCCTGATATTCATTTTAATTTTTTTCTCTACTGTTGTTAAAATTGAAATGTAACTTTGTGGTGTGAATATGAAAGCAATGAGAAATACTGCAACATATTTTTGTGGTGCAATTAAATTTGCAGTTTTGCTGTGGTAAACAAACGAAAGAGTGTTTTTAGTTTACAACATAATTTTTTTAAAATTTATTCTTTCTGGTTAGCCTTTCAGGATAATATTTTTTTTTTATTTGGATAACTTTCATAAATGAATTTATTTATTTTGTCAAGAAAATGGTAGTTGGTGTACCCCATTGAAAAAGGGGAAGACGTTAACCTATGCCTGCTCTTCGGGTTAGTTTAGGTTATCACACACAATAGATACCATTTACATGTTCGCACCTTACCCCCCTAATCCTGAGCTACCAATCTTTTTACATGTGTAATGGGATGCTCCTGTCCTATAAGTTTTAGTGTTGTTTTACATGTTTAAGTTCGGTTTACGGATTAGGACAGGCGAGTTTGCTGAAGGTGTGTTAAAGTCACAGATGTTATTTTTATTGTTGTCTGCATTATGTTTAGTCTTCCCTAAATTAAAGTGAACAATATAAGCAAAGCATCAAGTTGGAATATATATATATATATATATATATATATATATATATATATATATATATATATATATATATATATATATATATATATATACATACACACACACACACACGCACGCACGCACGCGCTAGGTATTTATTTTGATCACACTATCACATTCAAATTGTGATAAACATTTCCATTTTTTTCCAAATGTATATGTGCATACCTGCCAACTTTAGAAAGTAAAAATAAAAAGAGGAAGACTTCCCCAACACTGAATTCAATACCAAATATGTTGTTTCTTGCTCTTTGATAAAGGATTATCATATAAATTGATATTAAAATACAAACTTTTTTGTGGATAAATTTAACACTTTTCTGCAGCCAAATTTATGAGATGGCAAAGGCAGCCAATCTCGAACACGTAGTACCTCTTTTCTTAAGTGAGTACTTACACCACTTTTATTCACACGAACCATAACTGCTGCATTGTCATGCAATTTTGGGGAGAAATATTCAGATATTTTAATGAATACAAAACAAGCATGACAATATTCAAGAATAGATAATTACCATTCAATACACAAATACATAACACACAACTCTCCGTCATCAGTATTTCATTATTGTAGTATGCAAGAACACGACACAGTTGACATCACTGTTATTGCTACCGTCAGTGGACAATGAACATACAGTAGATTACTGCAGTATCACATAAGTTTTTCTTTTAACAAGTTTGCTATCTCTGTCAACTGCAGAATTTTTTTTCAAGAACCCTATTTTTTTGGTGATTTCTCTGTCTGAAAACAATTTTTTTAAACAGAAAACTTCCACAATGCACTAATGAGTATATTGTGTCCTAAAATGAAAAACTGAACAAACACACAGCTTTTAGTATACTATCTTCTTTGCATTGTGTCCTGGAAAACATCCCACTTCTTATTTGATTCTATATATTGAACATTGTCTGCATGTTTCATTGTATTTATTTGCTTCAAGACATTACCCTTTCTGGCATTCGACAGATGATCATGACACAATAAGCAGTTTTTTTTCTTAATGTTCAAGTTGATGGAAATTCTCAACTGAATGTCATCTTACACACAGCAAAATACTTCACTTCAGTGCTATTTCAATAAGAATAGACCTATTGAATGGTACAAGTAAAAAAAGTGCATATAGGCCTTGCATCATGCAACAGTTTTTGTGGAATTATATATATTCTGAACACTGGAATAAATTTTGTGAGTATCAGTACCATAATAAAAACAGGTAAACACACCTATTGCTACAAATGGGGGGGGGGGGGGGGATACAGAATTTTTGTTTTCAAAAAGGATGATTTTTCTATATTGATTGGAATGAAGCTCTTTACAATATATTTCTACAGATTTACAACTATGACAAGCAAATCATCTTTGATATTTAACTTTGTTTTAAAGAAATTGTAACATCATAAGCAGCTTACCAACATTTGAGAGTTTACCTCCAGGTGCAATACTGGGTTGGCAATAAAATTTTGCCTACAGATTGGGGTTGGAGGCATAAGTAAATTACTGAAAATGGAAGAAAAAGGAAAGTTTTAGAACCTATTCACAGTACCAAAGCTTTTGCCACAATTATCTTTTTTTGACTTATTTCCTGCAGCTGTAAGAATATATGCAATAACTAGTGTAGATGCAGGAACTGATCTGAGTGGTTCTGCAAGGGTAAAAAACTTTAATTCTAATTTTGATGACGAAATTGACATTACTTTTGATGATTAGTGTCAGCACTGGTTTTGGAAGCCAATCAATGATGGCAAGTGAAATAAACTGTTGCTGTCCACAGCTAGCAGTCTAGCCCTTGTCAACCCACGTGCACTATCTAGTGGTCCAGGTAAGAACTAGAGTTGTTCCAATACCGATACTAAGTATCAGTATCAACCAATACTTCGCCTTTCCCAATGTATCTGTATCGGGCAGGTAAATTAGTATCAGTTGTAGACAATTAAGTCAGGTCATTACTTTCTTTAGACACAAAAATTACAGTGTTTCGATGTGCATAGTACGTCGTACATTACAAAATAATAATAATAAATAAATCGCATCCACCAACAATTTTTTGTGGTCCCGGCGAAATTCCAATTTAAATAATGTTAACATAACCTTTTATCGTTTATCGCATTTTGCGCTGATCAAAGTATTTTTTGGGTCCAGTAACCTACAATTTCCCACAACTATAGCTTTTAAGCTTGTTGTTTATGCAAACAACTAGTAACTGGATGTGACATAAGTCACATGCGCCACTGTTTATAACTGCTCTGAGGCGTGCTGTCTCCTGTCTTGTCTTCCCAACACGTCTGTTGAGTTGACACTGGTTCATTTTCAGTAATTTCTTGCGGGGAAATCTGAGGGTTTATATTCATTTATTTCAATAGACATGCATCTTTGAATAAACTGATAATATGTAAGCACCTATTTGACACATTTTGCCATCTAATAATGGGTAGGTAAGGACCAAGCCAAGTGCATTGTAACTCACGACAGGAAAAATCAGAGGATGTGGTTTTGAATAATTAATTATTAAAGACAGTGAAGAAATAAACTATAATCCCCTTATTTCGGTCTCAAAATTACAAGTTTTCTTTGCAGTAAAATATGATTAATTACTTTAACAGAAAGACATTTGCCACGCATGCAAGGTGTCGCCAACAAGTAGTGACATGGAGAGGAGAGGTACTCCTTCTGCCACCACCCCACTCCCCCCAAATCAAACAGCCTTCACATTGCCAGTCCGATAACTTCTCCATGCACTCGTCGCTGATAGTGCACGCGGGACATAAAAAAATTTGACTTGCATTTGGTGTCATATTTTCATTTTCAAATGTTTTGTAAGTTTTAGGTCAGCTTACATTTTTTGTCTGATTACAATAAATTATATACAGTATTTTCAGACATTTTCTTTATTTAAACAAGCCTAGGAAAAATATTTTTAATGTATTATTAACAGTAAATTTTTTCTAAAATTCAGTGCGAAGGGCACTGGTATCGGGTTGGCAATGGTATAGGAGTATCAATATTGGTAAACATGGTAACGGAACAACTCTAGTATGAACTTCCTGCAGTAGAGGGCTGGCCACGCAGCGCATTGCCGGAGACCACCACCAGCCCTGCTGCTAAGTGAATCAGTGTAAAGACTATTGAAGCAACAAGACGTAATTTTTATACAGTATGAAAATTGCAGTGCTGCACATAGTAGAATTCGCACAATATTAAAGCAGTGCCCAATAAATGAATGTGACATAATCCCAATTAAAGTCACATAGCAATGCAGGTGCAAAGTGCCGACAACGTGGTCACGTGGATTTCAGCCATCCTGCATTATTATGCAAAATAAGGGTACTTCAGGACTAACAGTGAGCCATTTTATAAAAGCAAAACAATAAATAGTTTAAATTGTCATGTTGACGTCTCCAGTATGACGCCCACTCTTCAAACTGCACAAAAATAAAACTACTTAAAAATGTTTTGAAACTTTTATATTAATTTGTAGGGCACCAAGTTTATGTAAAGTACTTAATATAAGAATTCAAGGGTCTCCATGCATGTGTTTCTCATACAGCTCACAGAATGACTTAAAAGTGCAAAAATTATTTTATATATATTTAATAGTACGTAATTTTTATATACTGTATTATTGTTCCATTCAAATGTCTTGGACAATATACCAAATGAAGTGCGTTTCATCCAGTGTTATGTTTCACATCATCTATATAATATTTTATCCAACACATTTGTTCTGGCATGACATCTGTTACAGGTGTCACCCATGTCACACCAACCCCTTTAGTCTTTGTTCAACTGGCATCAGGGCAGGTCGCATCCACGCAACTCTGAGGTGAAGCATCTTAGCACATAGTGTAATTTACAATATATTTTAATTTTTCAGGAATACCATTATTTCCCTCATGCACCTCCGAGTATACCTCCCATCTGGAGCAGACTCATGGCCCCTCTGGCATAATTAGTACTTAAATATTTTCCAATATTTTAGCAGCTTACACCTATGCGGGGCTTTGTACCGCATGCCCGCTTACGTTTTCAATCCTAGACCATCGCATCACCAGTGTTGATGAACAATACAACCAAAATTTCAACAATGCTAAAAATGTATGTTTTGTCTACTATGCAGAACCAATAACGTGCATACCCACGAAAAGACTGTTAGAAATATTATTCTTAAATCAATTCAAATTTACCATTACAAATTGACTTCGCTCTGAACAGATACATATAGTATACAGCAACACACAAAAAAGGAAACTGAACAAAATAAATTGAATTTTAACTTGCTTCTAAGTTATGACAAAGAAGCAAATTTAATATATAGCACTTGAAAAAAAAAAAATATTTTTATCAGATTTGTAGGACTAATTTAGTTTTATAACTTACTTCCAACATATATTCTAAAACCACTTTTACCCAATAAATGCTCAAAAGGAATAAAAATTAAAAATGTGGAAAAAGCACGGGTGATTAACTCTTTGATATCACTCACATTGTAGCTTGTGTTACATTCTCCTATGTATGTCACTCTAATTAGACTTAAAAAAAAAAAAACTGGTTTTATAATACTTGCATATTACTATAAAGTCATTTAGAATTATACAATACTCAATGAAATCGAAAGAAAAGTTACATTTCGAGATATTAAATTCATTAAACACGTTATGACACCTTAAGAGTTTAGGCCCATAAATGCATGAAAATAATTTGTAATTACATCACAAAAAATACTAATTTATATTACTTTAACTTCAATTGAATGTAAATACATACTGCACTGAATCTGTGTTTACACAAAAATAAAATGTACTTTCACATATATGAGCAGCACATCACAACCTATTATCACATTTACTGCAATAAATGTTGGTGTAAAACTAACACAATACATACTAAAAGTTGTTTTAGCATAGGCCTAGACAGTCAAGTCGCACACAAACATCTCCTATAATAAACCTAGAATAGGCGACTTCTTACTTCTTGGTTACGTACCCTTTTGGCACGAAATTTAGGCCTATGGTGTTAACTCATGTGTTAAGCAAGGCTACGCATCTCACATTTTTCTTTAGCAGAAGAACCGCACTTATCAGACTGTAAATCACCACTCTACTTGTTAGCAGCAACCAAAATTATTTTGTTTATAACAGTATGCACTGCATGAAAAACAGAAATAAAATACAAAGTTGTATAAAATAAAGGCACATAATGAAACATCACTGTATCCCACCAGTATTAACTATGTAAATGTACAACACAAACAATGATAATTATACAATTAATGGTTGTCTGCTGTCATATTGAACTTTACGACTACTTGAACATGGCAGCCAACCACAAAGTTCAACATTTCACAGTGTCTTTCGTTTCTGTGGGCAGGGGGGAAATATAGATGTTTAACGAATGTTAAAAATATGAAAATTAAAGGTATTGAAACTAATGTTTAAAAATAAATTCATTTACGAATTTCCGTTCTACAGTAAACAATTCATTTACAAATTTCAGTTCTATGGTAACCAATACATAATTACAAATTTCCTGGAGAAAAAGAAAATTTCTAGTACATTCAAAGCTTCCAACTTCTAAAAATGAAAAATCAGGAGATTGTTCAACTCCCCCCCCCCCCCCCTCAAGCCATCGGCATCGGCCTGCTTTTACCTGCTCTGCCAGAAATTGTAGTTCTATAACTTGAATTTTCGTAACATTTCACACAGCACCACAAATACCTACATACCTTGCTACTACTGCCTCCTTGATGTAGCTGATTTTGCAGTCTTGAGAAGTGAAGAGAAACTTCTGTTCGAAACAATTTCCTTTTTTGGCATATTTTAAAGTCAAAAGTTTTTATAGTGTTTTCTCACTACGTGCTGACTTGAACGGTGTGAGTGTGTTTTAGTGACCTGGCTGAACACACTCACAAGCTGTATTATTGTGTGCGATAGTCAAAATTGAAAGCATCACTCTGCCTAATTTATCGTACTTCAGTGTCCCATCTGCAGTTTCCATTTGACTCACCAAACTCAACTTTACATCTATTTTCTCCTCGCTGGAAATGTAATGTGGTATTTCTGACTCAAGTTGGAAATTACAAAATTGGGATTAAAATACATCTAATTTTTCTTCCAAATCTTGTCCAATGCCATCAAAAATGGCTGGAAGTTTTTTTCACAAAAAATTTTACGCTTTACCATTAAGGAGTGCAAATTCACTAAATATATGCAACTTTGGAATTATCCAAAACTTCATTTTAAATGGAGATTTTTGTACAATGTAATCACAACTTGTTGAATAGTATTTACTTATGGAATCAACTTGTCTTCTTGTTTCAGTGTTGCCACAACTTAATCGTCGCATTTTATAGTCATTTTTCTGATTGTCTCTGCTGTGATAGTCAACATCTAAAAGTGAAGATGCATATTTGACTGCTGCTGCCTTGACCAATTTTGACATTTTCTAACATACTAAGCAAAACTGACCTCAATACATGTATCTGAGGCACGATTGTAAACAAATTGAGTCCAAGAATGTACACTTCCGCATTTTCCTCACGTTTCCTATCATGACAGGCACCGAAAGACAGACGTTAGATAACCACCTTTCGGTACTCTAAGTAGGATATGTTGGCATTCCAACCTAATTTTATTTTTATAATTTCTTCCATGTTAAGTTTGTCGGGGTTCTGGTAAATTTTATTTTCAGGGAAAAAGAAAACATTGAGAGGAACAAATGGGGGAAAAAAAAAAAAAGGGGGGGGGGGGGTCCCTTTAGTTTAACATCTTTTGTGAGGCGGTATTGTTTGTTTTTTGGTTTTTACAAGTGTGCGACATTTCGAGTTGCATAGTATTTGATGGAGCAATGGAAAATTTTGCTTGTATGGAAATAACAGTCAGATTACCAAAAGTTTCAACTTCAGTGAAAAAACCACACTTGAACTTGTTCCTATTCATAAAGATGCAGCGATACACACACTTTGAACAAAGTTAACCTTACACTCGTTGAAATCACAATGTAGGCAAAATAAACAAACATTATTTAAACATTACAAAAGTGTTTAAAGTGCAAATTTTTCAGACCATGTGCTTTTCAATAATTATATTAATGGTTTACAAATACATTATTTTCAAAACATGTATACTTATTGTTTGTAAAATTTGCAACCTCTTGATCACGTGTTTTCTACGGAAAACCTTGCACATTTACTTCTCTAAAATCATGTTTGTTTGTCACTAGCACTAAATAATTTATTTGCAGAATCATTCTGTAAAATCAATACTGCGCATGTTTCTTGAAACCAACTTAAACCACCTAAATTATATTTGTCTCTCTTCATTGCTGATGGCCGTTTAAGGAAAATGGCAGAACGAGCAATTCTATGAAGCGGTAAACCGTTGGCAATTAATATTACATTTCACTCACGGAAACGCTCTACAACGGTATCTACAACCAACTATGCTTAAAAAAAAGAAATAAAAAATAATTAACTAGCGATAAAATATTTCGACAACACCAACAAGATACTCATATAAACACTATGAGAAAAAAGCACACACACAACAGCGTTCACCGGGCTGGAAAATGGAAAATAAACAAAAACATGGCTAGCCATTGGTTGGAACCTTTTACTGTTCATACGTGTGGACTTGCTCTTTCATAATTGCTAAACATGTTTTTAAAGGCAGTTCACTACAAGCCAAAAAAATGAAATAATGCTTTAGAAACCTAATTTAAACCGTAAATGTTGCAAGTATAATTAAAATTTTAAATTAAAACTTTTAGTTCTGATATTATATTTTACAAACGAGAGCATTTACTGTTTACAAAGTGAAAGTTAGTCACATGAAATGGACAATATGCTTCTGCCATGACATTACCTGCAATAAGTGATTACATTTACTGCTTGACCTATTAAACAGAGATAGCGTGTATCAAATATGGAATACGATAGAAAATTGGAAGATTATTATGAAAATTCGGTATTATGAAAATCTGAGAAAGGGGGGGGGGGGGGGGGCAGCACAGAAATTGGGAGTCTCCTGCCAAAATTGGGTGGGTTAGAATGTCTGTACATTCCCTGCACAATCCCAAACACAATAAAAACCAGTACAATCACCATACTTCCCAGGATTACCAAATTGCTGGACATCCTGCAATATTCATTCAGAACAAATAATATGCAGTTGTAAATCTGGGATGCATTAGGTCTTTCTACATGTTTTACAGCAATAAATTTACAGTGGATTACAACTTTAATAGCAAATCTCACATAAACAATGACCTACGCAGCACTGTCGACAAACTCGTCACACATCACAGATAAATATGGCACACTTCTCAAATTATTTTTCAGGTCCTGGCGTTCAATTTCTGTTGTGGAATCCAAAAATTCTTTACACTTCTTGTCAGTGTGGTATGTATTACCAACAATCAACATCCAGACCTTTCTTAGCATCGAGCTTACATCTGCCAAACAAAATCTGTGAAAGGACATCCATGTTTGGCTAGGGCATGAGATGTGCAGAAAAGTATTTCTAATTTATTATAAACATCCTTTTGAATATTCTGCAAAGCCATCTCTACCTGTGACTGCCAGGTGTGGTCATTTTTACATCTTCGATACCTTGGCATTTCTTGTGAGCGCTGCTTGCAGCATGCGAGGTTAAGTTTTCTTTGCGAAAACTTGTGCAACCTTCCGATGAATGCTGATTCAGATGCATTTGCGTAGTTTTTGCAGACTTTGCAACACTCTTTTTTTGTTACGTCCTCATACCGAAACTATAGAATATCTGAATATCAAGATGTTTGAAAAGTCAGTGACTGCTCGAGTTTGTCATCTTGACTTATATTCTGACTTTTCCTGATCTGTTTTCTTTTCTGGTGGTTTAGAAGCACCACTTATAAATCACATTATTTTAACTATGTATATCCCATAAATTTTTAATATAACGGTAGTAATAAGATAAACTAAACAGTTATGTTCCACATAACCACAAAGAATAACCAAAAACAAGTACTGTTTATTATCGTGGTGGGAGAATTGCAAAATACATGTTACTATTAACAACAGAACCACAAAATAATGGCATCATAATGAAAAACAAGGCAGAGCATCATTAACAATTTTCAAACATGTTACTTTAATAGACATCAAAATTAATCTTGTCTCATTATGAAAGACTTTTAATAAAAAACATACATACAATGTCCAAACTGAGTAATGTTGACTGCATTGCCACTTTGTCTAGGGCACATGTGTGGAATCACATGTAAAATGGAACAGAATGGAAGACAAAACAAACCACTAAGTGAACAATTCCAGCACACAATTTGAATGAGCGATTTCTTGATAAATCAGTACTGCATTTCTAGCATTTGCTTTATTACGAGAGTGACAAATTCCGAACATTGATGTAATATTTTACATATGCTTCTCATGGTTACAAGATGGTATGTGTGTAATTTTTTTGCAGTGAATTGCATGCATGATGCCAAATAAACAGCTGGCAGTTGCTAGATACAAGTGGCCATTATTGTTTATGTCTCATGTTACGTTTGTGTGTGCAGTTGTTAGTCATCAATTTAAATTTGATTAGGCAACAGTAAAAATTAAATATCTGGGCTCCTGTAATGCCCATAGCACCGGCTATAGGTTATTTCTTAACTGTGGTGGCAAAAACTGTGATTTTTTTTACCTGTCCCTGGCAGGCGGACAGGCGTTCAAATCAAAACCTGGTTATTTCAAAACCATAAGTACTTTTTGCCATAAGAAAAAAATAAACACTAAAGATCAAGCAATTAAGCTGGGTTTACATAAAAAATTATGCAATAACCGTGGTTCTCTCACACGGAATCACATCATCTGGATTTACAATTCATAATTACCTTATAATAGGGTATGTAACCACATATTTTTCCCAAAAATTAGGCTCTCATGAACAGGGCGCGGGTGGTATCGGTCAGATGCCACGAGACATTTTTGCATGCAGGCTGTACGTAAGTTGTTATTGTATGGTGGCATATGCCGGTGTGCACTTGCTGGCAATAGTTTGCTCACACAATACCTATATACGAGATTCGTTTATTATGCTTCTGAAGATGCAAACATACGGCACTTAACCATTCTCTGTGTAATAATTTTTCAATGAAAGTTACTAAAGAAAACTGAGCGTGTGACAAACTTTCTTTACATGATATCAGTAATCATTATGGTTAGCAACACTGCTGTAGATCGTATCAACACTGAACACATACGGTGACGCTGCAAAGCAACTGAAATATATAAATAATATTTTTATTGCCGGAAATCTCAATTTTTGCCTTCGTATGCAGCTGGTAGCCATTTATTTTTAGCGGACGAGTAGCAGAAAAAAAGACAGTGGCAGAGGTAAGTACCATCCAAATATTAGGTATCCATTGAATAAAAGCTGAAAACTAAATGTTCAAATCAGGTGTTATAGTTTACCAAATGGTCTTGTGATATATTTTAGTTCGTTAAAGTGCAATATTATCCAAGTTGAAATTTACTAAAATTGTAAATAAAACCACTGCCTTGAATGAGGTCAAATTCCTTGTGCGTGAGAAGAGAAAGCAGAAGGGACATGTAAACAGCCGCCCGGCCAATGTCACAGTGTCACCCTTCTGGCACTTGACTGCCACGTTGTCAAGTTGCATGCGCTGTCCTGCTCATCAGGTAACTATGTTCATGCCTTTGCCTGTTAGACTTTTAGAGACAACAGCAGGGCCAATTATTTTATGTTTTTGAACATAAATTTTGGGCACAGTTGTATAACAAATACTTGTAGTTGCACAGTTGTATAACTTTAGATAAGCTAATTTTTCTTCAAAAATTTTTTTTCCTAGCAATCTAACCCGAAAATTAATGGGTACAGTTGTATAACAAAATATAATACTTTGGATAAGCGTATTTTTCTTTAAAAAAAACTTTTTTCCTAGCAATCTAACCTGAAAATTAAGGTGCCGGTCTTACTCGTAGGCAGGTCGTATGTGGGTAAATAACAATATGGCCAACCATACTTAACAGCAGACATGCTTATTTTTTGTGAACAAATATAATCATAAACATGTGCATGCACAAGTCTTTAATATTTTCTCATCCAACATTAGTGTAAAAACAGTTTGCCAACAACACTGACTGCTTTGTACTTATTGATCGTCGTCTCACCAGTTTTACTTACAATATAAAATATGAATACAATATTCAAAACTAAAATCACGTTTTAATTATGGATGATAAATTCAGACACAGTTATTTAATATATACGTGTAATAATGCAATATTTTTTCCAATCAAAATTAAAATACACTTCGAGGCTTCACGACTGGATTTCAGACGAGTTTGACGTTGCTCATGTCCCTAGCCCGTAAGCCCGCCGTGAAGTACTCCGCAGCAGGCATCAGCACTCTACTGAGCGCTCGTGTGCATCGTGTGTGCCAAGAGTGCCACTACGCAAGTATTAAGATGCCGCCCACTAGCGTGACCCAAAGAGGTCCAGTGCTGCAATAGTGTAAAGCAGAGCAGTGTGTGTGCAAACCATTGTAACGTGATCAGAAGCCACGTGCGCTTGTGCGCACTAATATGAAAATAGACCCAAGGTAAAAGGGCTTGCAGTGACATGACATAATTACACAATGATCATGAACACAGCTAAGCAACGATGTGCAATGATGCCCTATAGTAATTTTACGCCCCTGCAGGCTTTTTAAAGGGTATTTGGTGTCATCTTGAGTTTCCCATTTTCACGTGTTTCATCCCCATTCCATTCCATGCAGTGTTTGTGTTATGCATTAAAGATGTTTTGCCATGGTTTATTTATTCACATGTTGAAATTAGCAATGTAAGAAGGGCAGGTATTCTAGGTTTTGTTGAGCAGTCTAAGAAAGTAGTTCCCGTGGCTTGCCTGCCTGCCTTCACCAGTCGGCACACAGCATGGTGCCAGTAGTCAGTGTTTCGTGTAGTGTGTGTGGACACGTGGTCTGTCTTCGGGTTTCCCACGCTCCCGTGCGGCTCAGCAACTTTTGCATCAATCATGGTTATTACAATAGTCTAATAAATCAGGAACCATTTTTCATATGCTGCCCGGGACTCTCCACCTCAGCATCTCTACCTCCCTTAGGTTTGCATCGCCATAATCACTTGTGGCCTAGCGCCTTTTGAACAGTGTAACCTTACCGGCAGGTCAAGCCCGGAAGGACGTTAATAAAACCCATTAAAACTACGTAAGAATGTGTCTGCATCTTCAGTCGGGCAGCCTTTGGGCACTTACGGGTACGGGCCCCCAAATTCTCACTTAAAGTGTAACATGTCTTCATTAGCGTACTGTGTTCATTATTATTGTGTGTTTTATGTTCATCGTTTACCAGTAATTAAAGATTTGTGGTTCGCCTTATGAAT
This sequence comes from Dryococelus australis, assembly GCA_029891345.1. NCBI lineage: Eukaryota > Metazoa > Arthropoda > Insecta > Phasmatodea > Phasmatidae > Dryococelus > Dryococelus australis. The sequence goes on from CM057009.1 coordinate 128,450,552, forward strand.
ACATTGTGCACTACATATTTATAACTTTTAATATAATTGAACATCTTGTCGGAAGGAGACCGCCTGTGGTCATCGGCACACGACCCTGAATCAACAGAGTCAGCTGTTCACTTCAACTTGGCATTGTTCCACATGCAATGCCTGGCGTCCGGGTATAAGTATAAAACCTCATCCAAATTTCTTGGTAATTGAATTTACCATTCCTCAAAATTGAAACAACCCTGTTTCTCTCCACGAAGCAATGTCAAGTTACCAATGAGTGAAAACTTGTGAAAATGTTAACCCAATATAATAATGAACATAGTCATATTTGTAATTTTATACGTACTGATGGCAGCTTGTCAGCTAGGTTCCTGAAAGGTCTATCTGAGCAAAGTTTGGTGGGTGACTAATGTTGAACAGAAGAGGCCTCCTACCTTTCTCCAGCAGTCTGGTTTGATGGGGCGGCGTGGTTTGACGAGATGGCACACTGACCTGCTGGTCTGAGAGCTTGGTTCAAGAGCTGGCATTGGACTATGTGCAAGTGCCCCACATCCACCCCCCTCTCTCTGGGTCTCTCCTGGGCACATGACCTACATGTTCCTGCACTAGTGCATCAACAACTTCATCTGCACAGTTTAAATAAATAAATAAATATATTATATATAGACACATGCACGTGTGCGCATGCGCACGCACACACACAGAGTACACTCCTGCTTATTTGTGTTTTGCTTAGCCGGTTTTCGACTTATCCGTGCTGCGGTAAGGCGATGCTGTAAAGTGTTGTTTAACAAGCAGAGGTACTGTACGTCATCTATCACTGTCCCGTCTAAACTGATGTTTATATCTTTAAACTGTCAGCATGTCACAGAGATCCTGCATGAGACATCAATTTCCATCTATTGAAGCTTGTCGGACTCTGATACATCTCAGGCTGTGTCTGAAATGGCAGATTTTGTTGACAAAATTATCACATGACCAGATTTTGTATATAAAAATGGTGATGCATTTGGTAATTTGGTATTTTGTGTTTTCTATCTAGCAGCAAATGTTAGCCAAAATACAAAATGAACACATGCGTGGATGTTTTTTAAACAAATAATGGTTCATAAAATACACTAGGCATGTTTTAAGAAGCAAGTAACTGTTATGCTTTGTTTATATATTTTGCAACAAATTTTTTTTAAAAGTCTTTATTGTATAAATTATTATTTTCTTATTTATTAATGTATGCGCAGCATTCCAGTGATGAGTGTAGAAATATTACATCTGTTTGAAGCATTAACTCTAGATAAAAATTTTTCCACTGTTAATATGTCACCGCGAATGCTAAACAAGTGACTGTTGACAACTTCCAAAGTGGAACTTATGAAATGACAAATTACAAAATAACAAATTTGCCATGTCAGTTTCGGACACTGCCTCAGTTACCCCCCCCCCCCCAAATCCCTCGTCTTACCAGATTATCGATCGCCGGCCCGAGTCATTGTTCACTTGTTTCCGCAATGTCAATAAAGCGTAAAAGGGCAGTTTATAAACTATCGTGGAAATGTTAGAGATAATAAAACAATTTGAGCATGGTGTGTTATAAACAAACACATCAATTCCGGTGCCAAACAAAAGAAAATTGAAGCCTTCCTCAAGAAAGGCACGGTTGAACTTTTCTTACATTTTTTCATATCAAGTGTTTAAATGTTTACAAAAAAAAAAAAAACATTTCAGTGATTTTAAACTTTTGTGTGCATTTTTAAGTCGGTAAAATTTTAATAAGCTTTTGTATTGTAAGGGTTATTTTTGAAATGAGGATTGTACTGTATTGTTTAAATGCCAGGTTGCCTCATTTAAAGTCCTGTAACAGTCTAGTCTTAATTGCATTGCATTCTAAACTTTCAACTAACTGTCATCTAAAGGGCGGGTCTGAGTAACAAACTGTGAGAAAGCGACAGACACACACAACTACGGACCGCTTATCTATCTCCGGGTCGCCCGCCCAACGTGCTCGCCTGGCGCCGGCAAAAGGCTGTGTATACTCAATGCGTTGTGAATTACCTTAACTGGGTGCAACATAAATATCAGTTAAAAGTATTGCGTGCTTTAAATCCTGCACATACAGTGCATCATTTGTGTTTGCTTTGATATGTATAATAAGTACTGTGTTTTTTTTTACAATTTTCGGAGCCAATGTCACTGTTCCATTAATAGTAAAAATATGTAAATTCGATTATCCGGGTTTTGTTAATACAAATTCACTTATTCGTGTTTTCTCTGGCCCTAATCAACACTGTTAATTGGGAGAGTACTGTACATAGGATGGGGCAAAATTTAACAGACAACTCATTTAGGTGTTTCCTAACATAAAATCAAGTGGGAAATTTAAAGGACCCTTTACTCTTGTATTGAATACTAAGGGAAATATGAGCGCCCAAAAATCAAAATTCTAAACTGTATTTTTCTCCAAATATGAAATATGAAGCTGAAATTAAATTACAATCTCTGTACATTGTTTATGTTATCAGGGTTTCCAATCTAAGAGCAAACTTTCATTAATCACCCCCCCCCCCCCCAACCTTCTTCAAAATGAGAATAAAATTCATCGCCCACTTTTTGCCACCAACTTTTTATAGTCAGGATCTATGAACATTTGAGGCTTGTTTACTCAAGGGTATGACCTAAAAACATGGTCCTCTTGTTGCAACCAACAACACACAAAACTTTCGGCAAGAGCAATACAGTTCCAGGTGCATAGGCAGTACCAACACTTTCTGCAGGGATTTACATACTGGTTGTTGCCAACAAACAAGCAGCTTCAGTACTGTAAGCCGATTAATGTAAGGGGCATGCTGTTTACAGTATGTTAAAAATGTCCTCCATAGTTTTCTATGCTGTGGGTAGAGAAATATAACATAAAGATGCACTGTATCGCCGCAGCCGACACTGTGTGTGTTTTACATGAGAACTGTGGATCCTGGGCAGTTGCAACATGAGGATCATTTGTGTTAATTAGGCTATACTGCTTTATAAACCAGCATCAGACGTTCTTGGGTATTTGATTATTATAATGATAAAAAAATAAGGGGAGAATAATGAATATCAGTGTGAGGCTTCTGTGTTTTGTAAATTTTTTTAAATAGCATCGGAAGAAAAAAAAAGAATGCAGTGTTGATGTTTGGAACAATGGTTGCGTTGGAGCTTGGGTGGTGCGTTCCTTATGTTTTCCTGGTAAATTTCTGGGTGATACTCTGTCACTGCTGCAATGTAGTTATCTTCATAAAAACATAACATTTGTAAGAAATTTCATTGCAGTAAAGTTTTTTTATTATAAACTATTAGCGGCATGAAAATGAACAAATAAAATAATCAAACAATTTTGTTAGCTAAACAGAAACCATGAAACTATTTATTTGAACACTATCACTACGCATCAGCGGTACATGGACGTGCATGTGGATATGGGTTCTACTGCTAGGCCCATGAGAAGGATTTGCTAGATCATCACCAACAGATGGTAACACAATTTCGAAGCAGTACTCACTGTCGATGGACTCCTTGTGGATTATAATACAACCCTGGCCTGAGACAAAGCTTCAGAAAGAGTTGAAACCATTTGTTCTGGTTAGTTGGGAGAAAAAAAAATCAGTCCAACTGTGTTTCAGATCCCAAGCATGCCTGAATTAGCCATCTTTTACGACAACTACAGTTTGGATGTGGTTGTATGCGAAGTCCTACCACCACATAAAACTAAATTATTGAACAACAAATAATTTTTAACAAATAATGGAAAACCACAAAAATGAAGTCCTCAGTAACAAAAAGGAGAAAATTCGAGGCTATTCCTCATATTATAAATTGCTAAAGACTTATGATGATGTAATATTCTTAGAATATTACTATACTTTTATTATGTTATCTACACTTAATTACATAAATTTGCTATTGATTTACTGTAGTCACCTGAAAATAAGGCAAGAGTTTTCACTTTAAACAGCACTTTAAAAATTGGGGGTCATATTACAACAGACAGAAAATTGTTCCAACCTTCAATAACATGCAATGTTTACATAGCCATTTGACTGCCAATCACACAATATGTAAATGCATATGGTTTTTCATATAAATATCGACATATACAATTGATAATATTGGTAAATATACTTTGGTTGTGTCTAAACTTCCATATTTACATTTCTCTAAAAGCATTAATCTAACGCTGCCAAGTAAAAACAATGACTGCTATTTGGAATTCAAAACATACTGGTAGATAACATGTTATGAAAGTAGTATGCACTTCTTACTCTTTCATACCACGGTCGTGTTCTAAACCGCCAACAACACGCAGTAAATAATGCATGGTTTTGTTTCCATATGGGTGGCAATACCTGTACATAATTCTATCTAGTGTTCAGTATGTTCATATTTTATTCTATAGCCATATTTTTTCTGACACCGTAAACATAAACAGAAGTCGGTAAACAGTAGTCTGATAATATTGGCTGAAAGATAAGAGTTGAAATAATATGCCATATATATTTTTAATGTAAAAAAAAAATTAAATACTAACATTTATTACAGTGTAAATTTATAGCATCAGTTTGATGTGTGCCACTTGTGTACTATACTACAACGATTAAGACTCATCTAAGTATTCCTACTTCACCCGAGAAAGAGTCGAACCCTGCCAACCTAGTACATGGACATTTTGGATCGCCACAACCCCAGACGGCGATTCCAAACACGTGGAAACGAAGGTTGCGCAAGCCAGCGAGCATGCCACCCTCCCCTCCCCCGCACGGAAAGTCTACAAGTTGTCAACCGCCTCGGGGCGAAACAAAGCACTGCCAATTATGCACAAAGCTAGTGGCCGGGCAGAGGGTAGCTGCCTCGCACTAGAGGGACGCCATGAGGCGACGTCACACCTCCCACCACGGCCCGGCACCACATTTGTCCTTCGGACTATAAAAGTCCGTATACAACCGAGCTCGTCAGTTGGTATTTCCTTGTTCTGAAGCTTGGTCCTCCACTTCGTATGCTGGGATCCTTGACTTTGCAACAGTCTTCAGCAGCCACCAGAGGCTGCTCCCATTGCTGTCACCAGAAGCTATTCTGCAGTCAGCAGAGGCTTAATTTTCGACAGCAACCAGCAGTTACCAGAGGCTACATTGTCGACAGCTACCAGCAGTTACCAGAGGCTTCATAGTCGACAACCACCTTTATCTACCAGAAGCTCTTTGACTTCTTCTTACACTACACCCTCCACTGCTGGATCCTCCTGGAACAGCAGTCGCCTCTACTTGCTGATAGAGGCAACTATACACCCTACTTTAAGTAACGGATTACTTTTCTTAATTGTCTCTTCTAGATACCCATGGATATAGTTAGCTGCGACAGAGTTGTTTTTATAGCCATCAACGCCACTAAGACTTCTTGGGTACTTTAGGAACAGGTCACATACACCTGCCTAGAGTAGGATACGTCCATATGTTCACTCGCTTGTTTAGAAGATAGCACGTGTCACTGTGTTTATTGAATTCTTAATAAATACAAACTTGTTCCTTCACCCTGAGTATCTGTTCTAGAGGGATTTCCTGTGACCACTAGAGATATTACCACCTGTGCGTTGTCAACCGAGACCGGGTTTGAAAATAACTGTATGACCGAGAGTAGGACTGTGGATCCCCATCAGGAATCCACATGTCTAAAAAAACAAACAATTCAACGGCCACCCATTCTAGACCCCAGGGGATGGAACGGTAGAGCCACCACTAGCAACTCATCCAACCTGGGAGAGATAGTACTCTGAGTTGTATCTCTACTGGAGCACCTAGGTGCTGGTGGGGGTATTTGCGTGAGGGTTACGGCCTGGCCCTGGTTGTGGTTGTGACCTACACCCAGTAGTGGCAGAAAGGCAGCCCATACGGCTCAACACTTCTAGCTTGCCTCGCGGTGGCAGGGGGCTTTCTGGAGCACCGAGTTCGTGCCCGCAGCCACTGCTGAAAATACACTGAGTTAGGGAACTGTCTTAAGTTCACAGCGCAAAGCGACTAACATTAAGTGGTAAACGCACTTCTATGCTTTTTAAGGTAAGGCACGGCCAATGGAGGGAGGAACAAAGCACAGCCTGTATAAACACCAAACGACAGAATATTAGCCCCTCCTACTCTTAGTAGGCAAGCTGCCAGAGACAGGGCAGCCGTAATTAGTCTGTTACAGAGGTCGACCTCTCCTGTATACATGTATATTTATTTCCCACCGCATGTACGTATTCTTGGAGAATACAACCCGGTCGTACAAGGGTCGTTACAGGGTACCAAGGTAAGGTATGTGGTAGCCATTCCCAGGTTCTGGAGCCCGGAGTCAGCGGCGTGGAATCAACGGTACAGTGTTGGCTAGCAAGGTATCAACATCTCGCCACCTACTGCCTGCACCACCAGTTCCTGCCAGCCGATACCCGCTGCATCATCTTCGGCCAAAGCCTCCTTCAGTAATCCAGGTATCCACGACACTTCCCGCCAATGGACGCCGGTAGCTAATCCCACTGTGAGAAGCTTTGCACCTAAGCCGACTGTACGAAAGCCAGTTACCGTACCAGTAGCACATCATTTTACCCCCCGTCACCAACCGACGTGCCCAGCGAGAGTGGCAGGCACCAAACGAAAGTCGAGTCAATAAAACTCATGCAATTGCGTGTTTGGTCTCGCGCAAGTCAAAACCACTGACCATGCTTACTGCTAGAGAACCTGGCACACATCAAGTTTCAGCAATTTATAATTCTAATTTTATGGAATTATTTAAGCAAAAAAATTTAAAGTGATTAAGCTTTTTTTGTGATTCTATGCAATGACTTCCTAAGCAAGATAATTTAGATGGTGAATAAATTATTATTCTTGAACCACACCAACATTTGCCCAGATTGGTGACAAAAACCACCTTCAGTGCAGTTCGCTGTGATCAAACTAAAAACTTCCAGAACACAGTAAGACACATTACTGAATTACTGTAACGTGGTGGGTATGAATGGATAAAGATGATGGTAACCCGACTTAGGTGCCAGACCCTCTCGACAGGCGGAGTCGAGATGGTGTTGCAGATGCTTTCAGGGCAGTAGGGTTGTCCATCCGGACGTACGCTGTTCCCTCTGCGATGGATATTGTTAAGTCAGGCTCCCTCATGCCTGATTCCTATGTTCTTGTTAAATGCAATTTCATGAGATTGTGCAAATTTAGGATAATTAAAAAACATCTGGAAGGCAGGTTGTAGAGGACCCATGGCCAGAAATGCCAATAAGACGGGTGCGTAGAAATAATATGACGCAGTTTACTTACACACTTATGTTTCCGATTTTGTACAGAAAACTCTACATACACCTCAATTGAGAACATAAGTGGGCCCTGGCCATTCGTGCCTCCCTGGGCAGGAGGGGCGACATCTCTGGGTGCGATGAAAACAATGGTTCCGGTTGAAAGAAATAACTATGGAAAACTTAAGTGATTAGTACAAAAGATGTGAATGCATTTGGATTGCGATGCGGTGCGTGCAGACCCCTCTGACACACTGACTATGACCGACTCACTGCAGCATGCACTGGTACCTATTAAGGTGACAGCGGACCCCTAACATTCTAGTTTGTTCTACAATCTAATGTTACTTGCTGTGATGAGATGATGAATAAAAACAATTTAAAAATGCTTACAAATAACGGAAAACAAACAGGAAACATTCTAATATGCCAATACAAAGCATAAATAAAAACTAACAAATTAATATACACATTTCTGGAAGCTGCACTAGGTATTAATTTAAAGAAAAATTATAATAAAACTATTGCAAAGGGCTGTTTTCGTGATATTTGCATGCCCATAAGTTTGTTTTAATTCATTAATGGAGTAAATGAATTATTGCCCAGGAATTTATTATGAAATATTGCTGGAACATTCTCCAGGACTAACTACGGCACCTCGCCGGGCGAGTCCAAATCGCAGGGAGGGGGTGAAAAGTATAATGAGCAATGCAGTGGTGCGTTGTGAAGAAGGGGGTGGAGTGCACGGTGTGACACACAAACTAGGGAAGCATAGGATGCTGTCCTCTTTGTCAAATACTCCCCCTGGGATGGAGACCATCTATAAGCTGTGCACCCCTAGTCACAGCAGGCAATGGTGACAGGTCTGCAATGTCTTAGCAGCAGGTCGTACTGCTCCCAGATGCTGTCACCATTGGTAGCGCTGGCTGCACCCACACGGTTGGCTGGCAGCATCTGTGGATGCTGTGGTACATCCACATGCAGCACGTGCCCATGCGGACCATTGCTGTATTAACTCTGAATGTGAGGGGGTGGTGAGTTGGCCTGCTGCTGTTGTGACTTTGATGTCTTGAAAGTTACTGATTGGTAGATTGAGTGCGTCTTGGTCATGTTTTCAAAAGACTCTTGGCAATTGTGCTGTAAATTTCATAATTAATAAATATATTGAATGAAAATACAGACTATATAATGCAACTAGACAGGTAAAAATAATGAACACAAAACCCTTCCTGATAAAACAATAAATGAGAAACAAAGTAAATACTAGAATGGATAAACAATGCAAATGTGAAGGTACACAGTCGCATTGCTAAAAGTGAACAATTAACATTTGTGATAACAATGAGAACACCTGACGAATGTAAAAATGCATGTTTGTTGTTTGTAATTCTTGTGGGTGTCTCAACTGGCTGTAACTTATTGGCGACTAGACATCTTGGCTGTGAATGCGAAGTGTCATCGCATGGGAGGGCAGAGCCCTGGGCCACTTAACGCTCTTCCTAAGTTGCGGCATGAATCGCGTGCCAAGAGGGGGTTGTTACCCTCCGATTATCTCCACATGCGTACTGGCGATACCATGTGCAGAGGGGAGCTTGTGTAACCACTGATTAACTCTGCGTGTATGGCAGTTAAGTGTATGTGTGAGACAATTCGGACCTACAGTGCTGACAACGCGGCATGTCAGGAGCACAAGGTCACCAACAAAAACACTGTGATGCACAAAATGTTCTTGCTGGAGTGGAATGAGTGTTTTCAAATTGACTTGCACCAGTGGTTGTGTACTTCAATAAATGTGTTTGCAGACACAATTTTCCATTGTCCTGCATCTCTTCCTTGCTTTGTTTGCTTGCTTGATGATGCCTTGAATGATGGACATGCTGCTGCTTGCATTATGTGATAAAGCAATGATTCCCTATGTGTAGTGCTGTGTATAGTAAGGATGGCGATGTGAAGAACATACTTATTTGTGGGCAAGAATAAATGAAGGACCTTGGGAATCACGAGAAGAAGAGGGAGAGAAAGGCGACTCAACACCCACTTCCTGCAACATGGTCAGTAGACAATGGCTCGGGACGAATGTAAACAAACACATGTGGCTGGCGGCAATGCACACACACACAAAAACAACAAGCATGAGTTATTTATGAAATGAACGTAAACATGTTTGAGTTTGTATGACTTGCCGTTTTTGAAATATCACAATATGTTTAGAAATGTGACCACTTTGTTTAGCTCCGGTGGCGTACACGCACACACACTTTATTTTCACACGGGCACGCACGTTAGTATCTCATTAGGAGACGTGAACATCGCTTGCAATAGCTGTATCGCCCACTAAGTTTGCAGAGTGCCTTGGCAATGCAATGAGTTATAAATACATGCAGCTTCTCACAGATTTGCTTGTTGATTGTGGTCTGTTGTGAGTGTTCGTTTTTTGATTGATGCTGGGATTGAAGTAGTGTGCATTGTGAATGTGGTGAGAGAGCAGCATGGCTTTGCACTGTGTTGTGCGATCGTACATGCTGTGGCGGATGGCATGCACGCTGCATGGGAATTGCGTGACAAGTGGCGAGTACTGACGATTGTTCACATGCTGAATGTGGTAGTGTTGCAACCACTTTCTGACATATCAATAACATGGTTGCCATTGTAGAGGTGATACAGTACTGTCAGTGAGGTAATACAGTACTGTCACTCACTTATAACACATGTATCACACTGGGAAAACTGCTGGTTTATGTGCTGGTTTCGGCACCCAGTATGCCAGTGGTACCGTGCTGTACAGCAGTACTGGCAGGGATCGATGGACGTGCTGTTCTGGCCGGATTGTTGCTCTCTGCTGCAGTAGTGTTGTTAGTGGTGGGAGATAGATTCTTGTTGCAGCAGGCAAGACGAGCCACAGCGAAGCAGCTGTCTCTGATGGTATTGATCAGGTCAGCTGGCCACATGGCACAATATTTACGTCTGCCAAGGTGGGCATAGCAAAGGGTAGTGGTGCATTAAGCAGTGACTGCTAGCTGTGGTTGACAAGTGCGGTGTAGCTCTCGCAAAGCGTGACAGTGATTGCAATGGCTTTTGTCTATCACTTTGCAGTTGTGACATTGGTAATTGTACTCTTGAGGACACAGGCAAAGTAGGTGGCTGGAACAAGGGACCCAGTAAAAAAGTAATACATCCCAGTTCAATTTTCTGTTGGTTGCTTTCGTTTGGACTACACATTGCTTGCAGGTAAAGTCTTTCCCCACAATGGGTGCGTTTTCGGTCGCAGTTAGGCACACTGCATGAAAAGTTCTGGCACATCTGGCACATTTATTACACTGTAACACAGGAGTGCCTTACCCAGTACCACACCAAACTTGCACAGGTGGTGGTTTGTGCATACAGCAATTTGGAATCATTATTTTAGTTTGGATTGGCTGAAAGATGAAAAGTTTGGTCCCACTGAATGTTGAATTCACTGTTTTGCTGTTCCCAACTGTCCTTCACTCCACAGGTGGTCAGGCTGGACTTATGGCAATCACACAGACAGTATTGTATGCCCAGTTTGTATTTCACCATGATGTCCAGATGGATGGGGCATAAACATTGAAAACACAGGGGCATCGATACACCCATATGTGTTTGGCCAGCTATGATCACGTGTCACAATGTGTAAGCCGACAAGGCAGGTGAGGGAGAGAGTGTCCTATGTGGCAGTCCCTCCCTGCGTTCATGAAAGGACGATACCGACCAGCAGAGGAATATGCGCGCAGGCGCACACAGCTTGCAGTGTTGATCAATGAGATCCAATAAGGTTAAAACTGGTGGGGGGAGGGGGGTACACACTCACGTTCCTCACTGCTTCCTCAAGATGGTGGTGGAGGGATGGTGGTGAGCCGCGACGACGTACTGTGATGTCGCGTTGTCAAAGATGGCTGCCCTGGAATATGGCCTGCTTTCCAGAACAATGTAGACAGGTATTTATAGTCCTGCACGCTTTACCACATGTAGCGGCACCCAAAAGGCATTCATTTGGCATTGTTTTGATGTCCCGCAAAGCTTCGGTTGCTGATGGTGTGTTCTTTATGTTGTTGGGGGGAAAAAATTAGTGAAAATTTCTCTCAGAAATTCTGGAATAGCAGGAAATTTTTGAACTTCTGGGCTGAAATTTTGCAGAAAAGGAAATGAGGGGTACACCCCACAGAAGGACAACAATTAACGTGGTGTGTATGAATGGATGGAAGTGTGGTAGCAAGACTTAGGCGCCAGACCCATAGACAGACGGAGTCAAGATGGTGTTGCCGATGTTCTTAGCGCTGTAGTGTCTGCCACCCGGATGTACACAGTTTCCTCTGTGATGGATATTGTTGAGTCATTCCAAAAATGATAATGGGGTCAGGATCCCTCATCCCTGATACCTGTGTCAAGTAAAATGGGCCTCTAGGCTGACCCACATGCCTTAAACTCCTGTTAAATGCAATTTTATACAGACTGTGCAAATTTAGGATGATGAAACCTTTGGAACACGGGTTGTAGAGGACCCATACCCCGAAATGCCAGTAAGGCAGTGCATAGAAATACACAACGTGGTTTACTTACACACACACACTTTGCACAGAAAACTCTACATTCACCTCAATGTCAAAACAATAAGCGGACCCTAGCCACTCGCACCCACCAAGTGGGCTTAGCCGGTCTAAAAATATGTTACTGCAACATGAAAAATTTAAATGAAAAAGTTAATACTTCCCCTGGCGATGCTATTCCCAGGAAAGGAGGGGTAGCATCTCCGGGTGCGATGAAAACAAAAGTTCTGGTTAAATTAAGAAATAACTATGGAAAACTAAGTGCTTAGTACAAAAGACGTGAATGCACCCGGATCACGACACGGCACATGGCTACCCTTCTGACTCTCTGACGATGACTGACTGACTGACTTACTGCGGCATGCACGGTTGCCTATAAGGAAGGTGGCCCAAAACCTCTTAACATTCTAGATTGTTCTACAATATAATGTACTTTGCTGTGATGAGATGATAAATAAACAATAATACCTTGCTTACAAATCAAGAAAAAACAACACAAAATATTACAACACACCAATATAAAGAAAATAAAAAAATTATCAAATTTATACACATATTTCTGGAAGCTGCACTAGGTATTAATTAAATGAAAAACTATACAGTTTTTACACAAAAGGAAGACAAGGTTTTTTCGACAGAAAAGGACTAGAAAAAAATAAAGGGTCATCTACAATTCAAATCCTAGGCAAAAATACCATAAATGTGACACATTGCTAGTTCAGTATTTAAGTTTGTGTTACATGCACAAAATTACTATGGGCTTCTATTCATAATTATTTACTCACGTAGCAGTTAACCCTACAAAATTGGTGTGCCATAAGACAGAGGATTTTGACAAAGGCTTCTCATGTCTAAATACAGTGTCTCCTACGATTGTGCATATTTTTGTAGTGCTGAGACTGTACCTTTCAAATTTGACAAGGATCCCCTTATCTGATGTCGCCCCACTGTGAAGAGGAAGTGCTTTGCTGGAAAGCAAAATGGCTCAGGTCACGAATATATAACACCCACAAAAGTTTTGCAGTCTAAGAAAGATGCTGCTATCATACAGCCACGGCAGACACACCTATATCATTGTGATTAGCTTTTCTATAAAATAAAATAAAATATATAATATTATTCATATAATAGCATTACTTCTTGAAGGGTTTGTCATAAATTTATGCAAAAATACTTTCAACCTACATAATATTTTCAGCACTTCACAGGGGTAGTCTTGAATTCCCCTTAAAAATAATTTTTTTTAGGAAGGGATCCTCTTAGATTCAGGGTCGTCTTCCTTTCGGGCAAATACGGTAATCAAGCTATTGCAAGGGCAGTCTTCTTGTGATATTTTCATATCCACAAGTTTGTTTTAATTTATTAATTGAGTAAACTAAGTATTGCCCTGCAATTTATTATAAAATGTCACTTGAACATTCTCCAGGATTATGTTCGGCACCTCAGCAGGCGAGTCCAAATCGCTGGGACGGGGTGCAAATTATAATGAGCACTGCGGTGGTGTGTTGTAGTGGAGAAGGGGGTGGTGTGCACTGTGTAACAGACTGTCTAGGGAAGCAGAAGACACTGTCCTATGTGAACTGCATGAATAAACAGATTTTGTATCCCAGTATACACAATAACTGATGATTTCTAGCTTCATAGTTTGGGTACCCTAAATTCACAGCCAACAGCACCGATTAAAAATTGAATGCATAAAGACTCCTTCCAAATGCATGGCTGTATGTTCTTATATTTGGCAGTTTTCTGAATTTTTGGTGCAACTGTTTGACTTTTGTACATATGGACCAATAATTGAGTAAAGAGACTTGGGCGGCTCTTAACAGGAAGGTCTTGAGAGCCAATGAGGGTGATTGATGTGAATATGAAGCGGTGTCAGAATGAGGGGGCAGGGGAAATGGGAGATCCCCAAGAAAACCCGCCGACCAACGGCATCATCTGGTACAGTTCCCGCTTGCGAAAATCTGGTGACCCGGTCAGGGATTAACCCGGTTCGCCTTGGTAGAAGGTGGGCATGCTAATCGCTCAGCCACCGCAGCCCCATACGGACCAACAATTGAATAATACCTATAAATTAAAGCAAGAAATTAAATTTTGAGTATTACTTACCTAGGTCTTCCACCTGTCAGCTTGAGAATGGCATCCAAAATATATGCTGGTATGAAATGCACAAAAAGAGCTGAGATTTTGAAGTGTGTCATACTTGACAGCAGCTTCAAATAAGGATACCAAATGGCACCATTCAGTGGGAAGCGATGAAGAAAAGTATTTATTTGGCCTTCGATATCAACCCAACGAAATGGGTTGCTTGTGCTTGATGTGCAATGGAAAACTGGAACTTCAGTTGGACTGCAAAAACAGTCAAAACATGGTAACACCATGAATGGAAAAAATGTAAACACACACTACCACTAATAAATATGAAAACAAAAATTTATGATGCACAATTTGACCATAATTTTTATTTAGTCTGATAATAATAGCAACAAAATTGAATTTTTTTGTGCATATAAAACAAATTTCAGTAACATTATTTTACACCTGATAAAAACTGGCATAGCAGAGCATGCATTCACTATACAAAAATGCTCCATGTACCAGCCCCTATTCCCAGTTTCAATTTTGAACTCTTTTACTGAAATAACCTGTACATAATGATGTAAAACCAGTACCTAATAGAGTAAAACCTTGTTAATTCAAAGTCAATTAATTTGAAATCATCATACATAATTCAAAGTGTGTATTCACCCTCAAATGGAAGAATAGGATTTTATATTTTTTTTAAGTTTGGTTAATTCGAAATTCGCCTTTTATGTAATTCGTCGTCAGATTTCATCCAAAAGGGTGTGTGAAATTCAGATTAATTAATCAAAGCTATAATAATAATGATAATAACCTACACTGTTGCGGGTGTGTGCATGTAAACCAGCAATGTGTGGTCGCGGTAATCAGCTGACACAGCCACTGCCGCACCCGCCACAGTGATATTGATTATGCCAGAGTTTTCATATCTGTTGACTGGTTTTCGTCACCTCTTCCGCTGCTGAAGAGGTGAAAAGATGCGATAGTGCCATGCACTGCGTGAAGTAAGGGAGAGTAGGACAAAGAAAATTCCGGGTTGCCTGTTGTGAAAGAGAGAGGAAGGAAGGTTGGTGCGGTGTGGGTCTGGCTTGATGATGGAGCGAGTAAAGGAGAGTAGCGGTGTGGGCGTGGCTGAAGGATGGAAGGAGGAAGGAAGTGAAGCAATGTGGGCTGAGCAGCTAAGGGGAGGGATGACGGAGACAGCCGGTGGAGGGTAGACTGAAAAACGAGGCGTGGGGGGGAGGGAGAGAAAGAAGCGAGCAACCTTTTCAGAGGCCAGACCCAGCTTAGCTAGGGGTGCTGCTTTGTGGTGGGAAGAATTAGGAGAACTCAACTGGTTGACAACTTCGAACGTTTCTGCACATTCCATCACCTGGGTTGCACTCGGGGTGACCGCTCCGATGCACTGGCTGGCAATACTTGACGCGCCTTCACTTAAACTGTCATTACGAAATAGCTAATACATAAAAATAACTCCAAATTTTAGTTTCTCTACTGGAGAGTATGACAATGCAAAATATTCATGTTTGACGTATGTGGCTGTTGCACTTTGCCATTTTAAAAAATGTGTTTTAAATAAGAAAAATCATAAATTTAATGTGCTATACATGATGTTATTAAAATAGTATTTTATGGTTACTACTTTCACTTATAAAACTTGCTATGTACTTCAAAACTTGCTCAGAACTGTGCACGTAATTTTGTAAAAAAAAAACCTAAATATGCCATGTGGAATAGTTTTCGTCAGATGATGCGTTACATTTATGAAAGTTGAGAAAGGCACGGGGTTGTACCTGGTATTGAAATGTAAACATATATTCTTTTGGTTTCCAAACAAAGCATACACATTTTTTGTACCAATATTAACATTGTTATCATAAATAAATATTCATGTCTTACTTGTAAATAAATGGAGTGTGCCATTAAAAACAGACGGTATAGAATTAAGACCTGTGTTTATTGACTGGATAGCAACAATATGCGAGATCATGTTAAAGTTACAACATTTACATAAACCAGACGAAAGAGTGCCCTTATTAAATTAATATGATAGACCTAATCCTACTATCGATGTAATAAAACATTTTTACCTGACAGCACTATTCTATGCGCACATATATATGCATACTTATAAGTACCAAGTACATAGTGATTTTAATTACCAGAATATGTGAGGGCAATGGTACAAAAGGACATTGTTTGATTTGTGAATATAATTAACACTTAAAGTAATAGTTCCAAACAACAAAAAGTACAAAAATTCAAGGAATTTCACGTTTACTTTGTATGATACATTACCATCAATGTTACTGTCTGAAATATACAGAAAATCAGAAAACTCATGTTAAGAACATACAGTTTATTGAAATAAACACCAAATGTTACACAATCTTTTTCCTGAAATTACTGAACATTGGGCAGTTACTAAAAGAGCATTTTTTAATAAGTTATATTTAGTTTAGTAGTTAAAATTGTAAAATTATTTTTTATCATTTTTTTAAATGCTTTCCTCCTAATTGCATTGACCCTACTAGCATGTTGTTTATTAATTAATTTAATGTGAATGTATGTAAGAGTTTTTCTAATTTGTTCGTGACTCATCGACATTAAAGATCATGTGAAGTTGTTTTTGACAGACACTCATCTTCATTATTGTCTGTGGTGTTGCGGTTTCTTGTAAATACAGATGTGAAATGCTTTTTCAGTATATACCAACGTTTTTGTACTTGAAATAAAGTGGTGTTGGGTGGTCGTTTCCACATACCATGCTTCTTATAGGAAAAATAAATTTTCAAGCAAGTCTTTCTTTGATTTATCAGTTGGTATATAACCAATTCCATATTTTCCCTTCAAATAATGAAACAAATTTTTTAAAGAATTGTTTGTAACACGAATTCCTAACTAAAATGTCATTTCATTCCTGTGGCCTATCACTCGTACTAAGCCAATACATTCATCCATTTCTGAAAATTTTTTGTCTTGCTCCAGTTTATATAATCCGTATGGAAGCTTATTTTTGTCTGTTTTAAAAGGGCATCAGCTGTTCAGAACATCGAACCAATCGTTAAAAATGTGCTGTAGCTTCCCAAGGTCTTTTAGTAATTGTTTTCTACCAAGAACAGAAATTCTAATGCTTTACTTGACAGCTTTATTTGACAGAAGCTACGTAGCTCTTTAAGGAACATATCCAGCAGTTATTTAAAGCATGATTTCTGTATTTCTTTGCTGTTAGAAGATTCAAACCATCATGTACAAAGAGATTTATGGTAAGTTTAAGTAAGTGAGGAGTGTCTGCGAACATAAAACCCTCTCTCGACTCGTCACAGGGTTACGGAAAGGGTGAATGTGTTGCATTAAGCACTATATACCTTGAAAGATCCGCAATTTGAAATGTGCTGAACCCCGACGACTGATGTGCCCTTGTGCCACCAAAGCAAAATCAGTACCAGGCCGGTATAAAGAGTCACCGTGGAGGCCAATGTCTTATTTCATGTGGCCGTACCCAGTCCATGCAGCGTTAAGGCCAAGGGGAAGACCAGCGACGACCAAGACCACAGAAAAGTACGTTAAGTACTCAGTAACTTGAGACATCGACCAGGTAGTTGTAATAAAGCTACCACCCTAAGTAACAATCAGGACTCACTACAGACCTGAAGTAACAGTGAATTATAAGCCAAGAAGTTAAAGACAGGGAAATTAACTTCCAGACACTCACATTAGAGCTATTTTCAACAAGTACTAAATCTGTAGAAAACCTACACAGCCGTTACTAAGCGGAGATAGGAAAGGAACTGGTGAGGAATAGGTGATCATTATTCAGACACTCTCCATAGTGCCGGTGAATAAACGAAGACACTTCACCTTGTACTTAGTAGGAATAGTAATATAAAGATGGACTCCCTCTAAGAATAAATAGTTGGATTAGATGTTTTTTATTCTCAATTATTTGAAGTGTAGGTAAACAATTAAATATGCCCTTGAGTTTTTATAGTGTTCCATGTGAAGATAATAACCACAAAGATTCTTACAAATTTAATTATTGATCTTCTTATTTAGTGTGTGTGTGTCACAGCATTGTAATTTTCATTTGCTTGAATGTGTTACTTATATTCAATAATTCTTTAAGTACCTTGTATACAGACAGAGAGTTGAACCAGAACTCTGAGCAACAGAGCTCCCATGAACTCCCCCACAATGAACCAAAGTACAAGGTTTAGTCATTTAGAATTATTTCTTTGATTCAGTGTCTTGCTTGTTAGTTTTTAAAGTGACCAACATTGCGCATATATCCATGTTTCAAATAATTTTTTGTGTACTCGTTTGTTCCGCTAGTTGACCAGCCCAGGTGATGAAGGACCTCAGGTTGACGAACTCCTGTCTTGTCACACGTAACTGTTTTGCTTGCTGTGAGACCCACAGGTTGCCCAAGGATGAGTGCTAGGCTTTCTTTAACTAAATCAACATCGCAATCTCAGTGATATTTCATATTTCCACCCTGCCTTCAACGAGTAAGGTTTTTACATATTTTTATTCCCAATCATCTTTTTATGTGTCGTTGCTTTTATGTAATTTCTTTGAACAGATTCCTGTTGTATATATAATTGTAATTGACCACAGTACTATGCTAAGTTTTTTCAATGGCACGGGTAATAAAGTAGGCAAAGGGACACCAGATGCATCGCGTCACTCCTGACACTAATCCTCACTGCTGAAGGGGGGGGGGGGAGGCATACATTAACGGACCTTCCCTTGACTTGCCGGGACGAGGGGAAGAGAAAGTGGCAACCCTGCTACAGTGAGACAGCACTATGGCCAGCATGCCATTCGACGAGGTTTCCCAACGGACACTAGCACACAGAATGAGCACAATTACAGCGGTCAAGCAGCCCAGAGTTAAGGGTCTCGCCTAGAAAACCAAAATATTTTTCTTTGACTTTCTACTTGAGATCTTCCAGATGAGGGGGAACCACTTCTTCTTTCCATACTCCGCCAATTTCACCAGATGATTCATTATTGCAACTTAGGGGGGGGGGGGAGTATTGACACCTGCTGCTTTCCTGTTATACTACTAAACAACTGACTCATCTACCTCACGTAGTTCTACGCCACCCTAGGGAGAATCAAACCCGGCAAGAGATTACCCGAGTGTTCTTAGATTGCCACAACCCTAGACAGTGATTCTAAACACGTGGAAAATAAGGTTGCGCAAGCCAGCGAGCATGCCCTCCCTCCCCCCATGCTGAGAGCTTACAAGCCAGCACCCGCATTGGGGCTAAACTGAGCGCAGCTGAATATGCACCAAGCTGACTGCCCGGCAGAAGGTAGCTACCACACCTCGGCCTCGCATGAGAGGAACGTCACACCTCCCACTGCAGCCCGGCATTGCATCTATCCTGCGGACTATAAAAGTCTGTGCACAACCTGGCTCGCAAGTTATTCATTTCTCCAGTAGCTTGCTCTAATGTTTAGTGTGCTGGGGCCTTCTACTGCTCAACAGTCTTTAGCAGCCACCGGAGGCTGCTATCATTGATGTTATCAGAGGCTCCTGCAGCCTCTTACCAAAAGCTCCATTGCCATCATCAGAGGCTTCTGCTGCAGCCACCTGCAGATACCAGAAGCTCCATTCTCGAAAACCACCACCAGCTACCAGAAGCTCTTCGTCTTCGATCACTGCAGATTTACCACATCTTCTGCTGCTGCTCCTCCTGAAAAAGCAGCAGAGGCCTCTACTTGCTGGTAGAGGCAACTACATCTACTGCTCTTATAGTAGTGGTCCTCTTTTTCTATTCTCTCTTCTAGACACCCCTTGTATAGAACAGCTGTGACTGAGTTGTTTTCATAGCCGTCAACGCCACTATATATCTGGGGTAGTTGATAACAGGTCGCCTACACCTGTCTACTATAGGTGACTTCCAGATTCATTCTCTGCTTGGTTAGGAGGTAGCATGTGTCACTGTATTTATTATGTCTAATAAATACAGATTGTTCCTTTTACTGAGGGTATCTGTTGCAGAGGTATTCCCCTTGACCACTAGAAATAGTATCCACTGTACATTGTCAACAGACCAGGTTTTGATATACCAGTACAAACCTTAGAGTAGAACTGCGGAGTCCCTGCAAGCCACCGAACCCTCGTATGCCACCGGATGGCCTGTGTGTAGTGAAACCGGGAGCGTAGACTCCCATACCTCACAGGGTGGTTGTAAAGACAATTGCACTCAACTCGGACACATACTCAAGTCATTGGGTAAGGTGGTGGGGCGCCGTCTAGCTGGGTTCTCTTGGGCACTGGACCCGTGTTATGGCTGTTTAATTTGTTGCCTATTTTTAAGTAAATTTACGTGTAGTTTTATTTGGCGGGGGAGTGAAGCTCCCCTCCAGCCTCCCGGCTGGAGTGAATGTTAGTGTCGTGATGACTGTCTACTATATGGGTCAGTTTGCAAGTGTGGAAACTCACAGGTTGTGTATCGGTGATGAGTCCTAGTATTCGGGGGCATACAATGGGGAACGTGTCTTTGTTTCAGTGTGTAGTGTAGGAGAGAAAGTAGAAAAGAAAGGAAAAATATATTATTTTACTAATCAAATATTACATATATATATTTTTAAATTATTTTATATATATAAATAAATATTTACATTTACTTATGATTTACTATCGGGTGGAAATGGGAGTAAAGATAATTCTAATTTATTTACATATTTTATTCTTATTATTAACTGATTTTGATATTAAAAGTTTGTGCCATATTGATCTCCATTTGAAAACTTTCCCTTAATGGGGGGAGCTGATATTACAATTTATTTTCCTGAGCACTGAAGGTGCAATCCTGTAGGAAATAAATGATCATTATTAGTGAGTATGTTAGAGGTGCCTTGGTACCATAGTCCAGTTGGATTTTGGCCAAAGCAGGGCTCCCTCTCCAAGCGTGCCTTCTTGTAATTATGTTTCTTCCTGATCTGAAACAGACTATCAAGTCGGTGTGTCATTATGGATACAAGTATGCTTAACTATGCTGTAGTGGTTTTGTATTTTATATTTTTTTTTAAATTATTTTTTATTATTTGAATTGATTTTCCGTATTTCTTATAATTGATAATGCAATATATTGTTATTACTACCTATTTTCCCGGTATGTACAGTGTTTGATACTATTTAAGTGATATATATCGTGATGAGTTATTACGAAGTTACCCCATATGATCAATATTCCCTGAACCAGTGCACGTGCCACTAGGCCTGATTCCCGAGTGGAGCTGGGGCAGGTCTCTTTGCCCGAGAATCCACGCAATTGACTTCTGAAACAGTGTACTTCTGCCTCCTTTTTGTTGTGTTTGTGTGTGTATGAATTTAAGGTGTGGCGTGTCTCTGTGAGTACTGTGAAGAAATAGTGCACAGCTTAGGTGTGGTGCAGTTGGCATACACACACTACTGCTGCGTGCTTCCCACGCAAGTGCACGTGGGGGGGGGGGGGGGGAATTGACCGCTTGACGTATGTGCCGGGCTGTCGATCCTGGACTGTATGGTAGCTCTGATAAGAACTAACCACACTAGTGTACCTTTCATATGCACGAGTTCCTCTGAAAAGAACCACTCAGCTGTTAACTGAACTGGGAATGTTGTATACGGACTCTGCAGCTGATATTTATAACCTTGCGGAGCACCCAGTGCTCTGATTGTCCGGACTCTACCGGCCAACCAGCGGGCAGGCCCATTCTCATTTTTGTTGTGATCATTTAAGTTTAGGTTTTCTGTATTTTCTTAAGTTTGCAGGATCATAATTACCCAGGAATTTAATATTTGCATTGTCATGTCCTTCCCCAATTGTCATATAATTTCTTATTTTTACCAACAATTATTTCTTTAATGCATTTTGCCGAGAGTAGCTCGTCGATAGTTTGATTAGTGGTAAATCTGTCTTGGTTAACTATTATTCTTAAGTATTTGTTTTGAACAGTTTGCAAATCCTTTAGTTTGTAATCTGAGGCAAGCCTCCCCATACCTCACATCCATATAGCATAGCTGGGAGAATTACGTGTTTATATATTGAGTTTTTTTTAGTGGGAAGTTATCTGCTTTTAAAAGGTGATATAAAAGTTTAAGTTTTCCCAGAGCTGCATATTATGCATTATCTATGTGCGGCTGCCAAGTTAACTTATGGTCTAAAATAATACCTAGATATTTTACCTTTTTAACATTAAGAATTTTATGATTAAATAATATTAGGTCTGTGGGTGGTTTCGGCAACTTTTTCGTAATGATTAGTGTCTGAATTTCCGGGCTTTACTTTTATTCGCCATTTTGTGTACCATTTTTCTAGGATTGTTAACTGCCTCTGTAATGCTATTAATGAAAATTTTATGTGACAGTGTTACTTTATTATTGCTGTGACATCTGCATACATTTGAATATTGGTATTTTTTTGTGCGTCTGTTATAGGGATGCTGATCCCTGCGGAATTCCTGGTGTTTCAAATTTAGTAGAAGAGTTTGCTCCATCCAAAGCTACATAAAAACATCTATTATTTAAATAATATGCTAATAAATTTACATATGTGGCTGGAAAATTATAATTTATTAGTTTATATATTAATCCTGGTAGCCAGACTTTATAAAAGGCTTTTTCTGGATCTAGAAAAGTTATCATATATCTTTGTTAATTATTATTAAAAACTATCTGTTATGTCTTCAACTATTTTAATTAGCTGGTGGATGGTACTGTGGTGAGTTCTGAAACCATACTAATTATTTGGAATTATTTGATTTAGATCTGCATAGAACTTGAGTATGTCTAAAAGGGCATCTTCAAATTTTTTGCTCATGCTGTTTAGTAAGCTTATTGGTCTGTTTTCTGGTTTAAATTGGTCCTTTCCAGTTTTTGGTAAAGTTATAACTTTTGCTTTTTTTCAGGCCTGTGGGAATCTGCATAGTTTGAACATTGTGTTATATATTAACAGGTAATTTATTTAAGGTTTCATATTTTATCCCGTCTGGTTCGCCAGATTTATTATTAGGGTGTGTTTAATTATTTTTTATAGTTCCTTTAGCATAAGAGGTTCATATTCCGCTGTTTATATTAATTTTCAGTACTCGTTTATGTCATTTACTGAGTGAATTGTTTATCCTGTATATCTTTATTTAGGGAGAACTGTTTCTCTAAGCTATCTGCTATAGTGTTGGCTTTAGCTCTTCCAGTATAAACATATCCTTGGGGAGTTTCTCTTGGTAGTGTAGTTAGTATCTTATTTTTTCCTGCCAGTGCTTTGGTTAGTCGCCACATTCATTTTGGATATTTAGATGCGTTTTTAGTAGCCTCGCTACAATCTTTAATTCTTCTATTTTAGTTTTAACCTGTGTTTTAAGTCTATTGTATTCAGTTTTAACTGCGGAATTCCTGGTTCTTTTAAAATTATTTCTTGCTTGACGTTTAAGGCTATTAAATAATCTAATTCTGGGTAGTTTGCTCTAGTATACTGTGATTTTTCCATGTATTTATGTGTTTTGATTAAATGTTTCTTTTACTGTTTCTGTAAATAGTTTTGCCTGTACATTTACCTCCAATTCATCATTGATTTCTGGGGGGGGGGGGGGGGGGGGGCTTTCAAATTTTTCTATTAAATCTTTCTGGACACCTTCCTAGTCTGTTTTACTGGCTGTTTCATAATGTATTTATTATTTGGTTTGTGCATGTTTAGGGTTAATTTTACAAAGACTGGGAGGTGGTCTGAATCTAATTAGTCCAGAACTTCAGCTTCTATGTTTGAGTTAGGGGTGTTAGTGAGTACTATATCTACTGTATCTGGTCTGATGCCATTATTTGGCAAGTGTGTGGGTTTAGGTGGTGGAAAGATTACATAGTTATTTTTATCTGCAGGTCTGCTTAGTTTCTTGCAGATGCATTACTATATAAACAATCCCATTCTTTGTTTATACTGTTCAGATCTCCTGCAATTAAAAAATGTTCTGTGTTGCCCATAATTTTTAACAAGTCTTGTTTATTTAAATTTTTATTAGGGGGAGAATATGCAGCTGCCATTTGATTGTGAGTACGGTTACTTTTAATTTTTATTGCTGTGGCTTCTATCTGATTTAGCTCATTTATTGTAACTGGGTGGTGATGTATGTTATTTTTAATTAATATAGCTGTTCCGCCTCCTCTGTTGTCCCTGTCTGATCTGTATACATTATATCCAGCAAATTTTATTTATCAGTTTGGTTTCTGTTATAAATGCTATATAAAAACCATATATTAGATGTTCTAATTCATACATCTGCGATCTGATCCCGCATGCATTCCAATTTAGTAGGTTTAGTGTGTATTCTACTCTAGTATTAACCATTACCGTGGGAGAGATGCTAGTGCCATTAGCAACAGTAATTGCTTGTCTGCAATAGTTTTCGCTGTCCTGATGGGGCCGAAATATGGTATTGTGACGTTAGTTCTGCTAAGTATGTTTGTAAGCTCCCATGTGTCATTTATTGTGGCATCTAGGCTTCCATCCAGTGTGGGTGGCTGGTTTGGAGTTTTCAGGAGAGGTAGACGTTAGTTTGACTGGTGTGCTGGCCCGTTGTCACCCACCCTTTCCGTTCAAGGGCCGGGTCCCAGCCCTTCCAGCACCCGGAGCACCCCAAGAAGGCCCAGCCCTGCTGTTTTCAGGTTGGCTGCCCCCAGCTACGCCCTCCCCGGCCACAACTGATAACAGCCGGACCTGAACCACCACCTCTGGCCATGTTTGTGTTCGCGTGTTGTCGCATCTGTTATGTGAGCTGCAGAGGAGTGTTTTTGATTATGTTTGCTTTCCATGTGTTTACAATTGTCTAGTATATTTTACAAGCCCTGTCCGAAACGTGATGTCCCTCCTCCTTGCAGTTAACATACAGGGGCTGGGTATCTTTGTCCATGGTGAAGGCAGTGTATCGTGCAGTCCCGCACAGTTTATTCAAACTGTCCGCATGTTGCACCATTTTTGTGCGTGCCACCACTGACAGCAGTTGTGAATGTGGCACATCTTCTGGGCATGGCCTGTACAGCTCTATCTGGACAGCAGTCCAATAGAACTGCTCTAACCTGAGGAAATCCTGCTTGGTATTTGCTATTGTAACTGACCAAGTGCCAGTGGGGATGAAATCCGGGTTCTCAGGGACGTGTTTCCGAGATTTTGTGTGAAGTTGTTTAGGTCTACTATGTTACACCCACAACTTTCGATATCCTCCCTGAGGATGTCAGCATCGACCTCCCTCTTGGGCAAGCCTTTGACGACAAACCTCTAGGGTTTCTCGTCAGTGTGGGCATGTGTGTAGTGACTTCTCTCTTTGAGAAGCGCACTGGCATTCTCGCCTCTGAGTGAGTGTGTTCTGAAAACAGATATTACAGTTGCAGAGCAGCTTAGCCACTGTTTTCAGTGACCTGCTGTCTGGTACTGTAACAGGCACAGGCCTGTATCGGTGTTTTTGGCAGGTTTTTTGAAGGGGTGTGATTCTTTTCCCTTTCCTACGCAACCACCCTCTTCTCTCAAGAATTCATACCTTTTCTTGATAAGCAGCTCTTTCCCTTCCACTGTCATCTTTTGTTTTGCTTTGGATGTCTTTTTGAGGGAAGTAAACCCCTCCTCGTCAGGGACCTTAGGAGGAGTCCGAATCCCCAAGTCAGAATCGTGAGAGTTTTGGGATGAAACACTGTCTTACCTGCTTTCACCTCCATCGTCTGAACCACTGGTGATGTCCACAGACTCTTCAGTGTGTGTGTCCTCGTTAGACAGTGACTGGTTGGCCCCACCTGCACTCTTTTTGGGCTGGCAATGCCCTCCAGTCGCCTGTCGTCTGGGGTGCCTGTCTGCACTTCTGTTCAAACTTTGATTTATTGTTGTGTGTATTTACTCTGTAATATAGGTGAGAAAAATTCCCTATCTGTACCTATGTTTGTTTTTGTGCTGCACTTCACCATGCTTTGAGAAAGACTTTGGCTAGTGTTTTCAGCTCGTAACTAGCTGCCTTCAGAAATCTGTATGTCTGATACATACACACCATTTGACGGCCACACATTCTAGACCCCAGGGGATAGAATGGTAGAGCCCTGACCACTAGAAACTCATCCAACTGGGACGAGACAGTCATCCAAAGTTGTATCCTACCACAGTGCCTACAGTGCCAGCGGGGATATTTGCTTGAGACTGACGGCCTTAGCCCTGTTGCGACTCACACCCAATAGTGGTAGAAAGGCGGCCCATATGGCTCAATGATTTATGTCTGTGCATCTGTGGCAGGGGGACTGATTAGAGCACCGCGCTCCTGCTGGCAACAACTACTGGAAATACACATAGATAGGGATCTGTCTTGTGTTCACGACAATCAGGAAATATCTAAGTGCAACTTGACCTCTATGCCTTTTGGTAGAAGGCACTGCTCACAAAGGAAGGAGCAAAAGGCGGTCTTTACCGCCGCCAAGCGAGCGTATATATTAGACTCACCTACTCCTAGTAGGCAAGCCAAACTGGACAGTGCGCAGCTTGCCCATCATCTGGAGAGACCATCTCCAGTATTTGATTATATTTATTTCCCTGCGCACATCCATATAGCCAGAGAATATCATCCGTAGTACGTGGTCTGGTACAGGATACAAAGGTAAGGTACAGGGCAGCTAACTCCAGGTTCTGGAGTGAAGAGTCCGTGGAATGGAATCGACGGTACTGTGTTGGTCAACACGGTACCATACCTGCCAACTTTTCAAATTCTCAATCAGTAAAAAATTTTGAAAATATCAATTTTAACATAAACTGGATGCTGCAGTTTTCCAAAAACCTACAGTACTTTAAAGAAAATTTCTTCCACACAGGCCTATTTTCTTACATGTTAATTTATCATTTTAACCCTAAATTACAAAATAAATACGAAGTAGAAGTTAAAAATTCTTATGGTCAAGGCTTCTTTAAACTTTCAGAAAATGCAGTTCCCACAATTATAGCTTAACTTTGTGAGAATGGGCGTATGCCA
Source organism: Dryococelus australis (assembly GCA_029891345.1). Lineage (NCBI taxonomy): Eukaryota > Metazoa > Arthropoda > Insecta > Phasmatodea > Phasmatidae > Dryococelus > Dryococelus australis. Next base: position 128,477,462 of record CM057009.1, read on the forward strand.
ACCTGAAGTTTAAAGGAAATTTCTTTGCAAGAAAGTGAAAAATTATTGTTAAATTGTTTACAAAACTAGGCCTATTTATTAATAATATGTTTTCTTTTAATTTAAAAAAAAATTTGCAGCTTAGTGTACATATTATATATTACCTAAAGAGGAATGTGCTCTTAAAGACCCTAACTAAATTGAGTATGCAGTACCAGAAGGGCACTGAAGAATGGCATCTCTAACTCCTAGAGAGACTGTAGTCACTGGAGGGTCCGAGGAAGGGTAGGGCAGGTGTTTTTGACGGCGTTGGCAGAACCCTCTGGTAGTTGGCAGGATCTCCAGAGCTGACTGTGGACTTAAGACTGTTGAGGACCTTCTGGAGGCTGTAGGTTACCAATACGACACGAAGAGTTTTAGCTGTTAGCTTGCCCTGTTACAAGTCTTACCTTCACAGCAACTTTCCTTTCAATCAACTTCAGTTATTAACAGTTCACATTTACACTGCAGCTGTTGTGTTGCATGTTATGCTACACTTATTTGAATGTTCTGTTCAACTAGAAAAGATGTGAAAAAGTATTCTGCTCCTGTAACGTTATCCACATCAGAACTTATGATAAAGAACTGTCAAATTTCAAATTATTAAAACCCCCTTTCACATTTTAAATGTGTTTTCCGCACTTCACGTGGTTGAAAACATATTTTCTTCCGCCTTGTGTAAGGTTTACATCGCGCCTACTAACATGGCAAAACGCGAACTTCTCTCTTTTGTTAAACTAATGTACACGCAAATTCTTCAGTCTACTTGTTCCAAAATTATCAGAAAATAGGTTTTCTTACGTATTCCACTCATTTTGGCAATTACTATGCGACACAACATTGTAAAAAATATACAATTATGACACGAACATGGCCAACCAGTAAACATAAGCACACTGTGTGATGCAAAGATGGCAAGATAAGAGTCATGAACACTTCATAAAAATAAGACTTCAGCGCTGTCTACAACTTCAATCAGCCAATAAAATTCCACGATTAGCTACCAGATTCTTTGTTACAGTGATGCGTCTCTATCACACTATCTATGGTGATCATAAGAAAAATATGCAAACAAACAAAACAGAAATGTTATAATGAACAAAAAAAAAAACCAGTAAAACTTTAACCTTTTTCCGTAAACCCATAAACACACTATAAAACCCGTACTTTTATGGACAAACCGTAAAAGTTGGCAGGTATGCGGTACCAAAGTCCACCAGCCTTAGAACAGAGTTGATGGTTCCAGCCAGCATCAGTTCCACCTTCATTCACCGAAGTAACCCCTGATAAGACAAGTACTCCGAAAGCGACAAGTATCCTGATTAAGCCAGTTGCCACTACCACAGTGGAAAACTTCATTCCCAGTCGCCAACCAACATATCCAGAGTGAGTTGCTGGTAATAAATGTAAGCTTAAACATGCAACTAGCACTAGCGTGCATTATTTAACACTGCCAAAACCACGTTGACCGTGCATATAAATATATAGCCCGGCACGTGTAAAGGGTTGCAACCCCTATTTTTCCACAAATAAATTTGTTGATGGTGTTTAACATCATGCAGATCATAGAACTTTGTACATTTAATAATTTTTACGAGTCTTGAGGTTAGATTGTACACACTTTCTGTAGCAAGTGTGATTACCTAGTATTATTGCTCCTACTTCAAAGGGGTACACCACCCTTGGGATGCACTTTAGACAGTAAGTCGTAAATATGTTTTTGCCTTGTTTTTTTGTGAAGCACACACATGCTGAGTTTGTCCATGTATTTAAAAAACATTCTGCATAATTAATTGTAATCCGACATCAAATGCAAGCCGACCCAAACTTTCAAACCCTCTGGAAATGAAATAAAATATAACACTGAAGCAAGCCAAATTAATGAATGTCCTGCACACACTATCAGCTGAGAGCATGTGGAAAGGTTATCAACTGGGCAGTGTGTTCACAGTGGGCAAGACTGAGAAGGAGAAGACTCAGCAGTGGTAGGAGTACAATTATCTACCCCTCCCCTTCCAAACCGGTCGGCACCCAGAGGGAGGGCACAAGGACGCTATGCTACACAGATTGCTAGGCAACTAGCTCCCTCTTTGCCAGCCATGTAAGGGGCGGGAATGAGTTCTTTCGAGTACCCCTAAAGCTTGTGCAACCCAAACCACATAGTAATATACATTTACGTTGGTGATGCTATGCTCGCGTGGCAAATGTGCAGTTGAAGTAATTAATGATATTTCACTTAAGAAAGTAATTTTAAGACAGATGTTTAAAATTTAACGTTTTTGGTTTTCAGCAATTAATTATTCAAAACCACCACGTTCTCCAATGTTCTCATACACTTAACACCTGTCTCGAGTTAGCATTGAGCGAGGACTCTATGATTATGCATTAGATGACAAAATGTGTTGTATGAGCCCTTACAGGATATCAGTTTACTGAAGAGATGTTTATATTATAAGTGGTAATACAAGTTGCTTGATGATCAATTTTTTAGTGACAAGTGGAGGTCAAGTATATGCATCTGGGCATATTTCATTTACGAAGATGCTGTCTTAAGTGATATTAATATTTTATTTTAAAATCATTTTGATTTTATGCCAGATACGATTAAACACCAGCTTTATCAGAAAAACTACCTTTAACCACAAATTAAAACATCTTGGCAAAAAATAATTCAGGCGAAACCATTAGCTTTGAAATAGGTACTAGTGTTTATAGGTGCAACTATTTTGAACGATGGATAATCTTGATAAAATTTCCGCCATCGGCTTATCACTGCTTACGCTCCGCTGCAGTGACCATGTTAAAAGATCAGACCTGGCGGAGTACTTGGCTGCTCTGTGGTAAGGTGCATTCGACATGAAAACTGTGCAGCGTTAAACTGAGATCACATGATTAACTTTATTTTATGCTTTATGTACTCTACCGAATGCCAGGCATGTGAGGAGAGCAAGCAAGCATGCACAGAATAGAGAGAGGATGCAGCTTTTTTTTGCTGGACAATAACTTCCCCTCTTGAAGGCATGTAAGGAGACGAAAAAAAGGTGTGCTGCTAAGAGAGCAATAGAAACAGGAGAAAAAGAGAGACACTGATGCCATGCTGGTTGCTGGATAACGGCTTCACCTCTCATCAGGCGTGTAATGGGTGGGTGGAGGTCAGTGCCAGACTTGCAGTGTTGTCACCATGCGAACTGAAGCACAATGTGTGATGCGTGATGACAAAACTGCGGTGCATTTGACGTATTTCACATCCAGTTATTAGATGTTCGCATAAACAACCATTTTATAACTGGAGATATGGATGATCAGAAAATGCATTTTTGATACATCAAAAGTTCACTGTATTTAGGCAACTCCTTAGGTGTGTATTTATTATTTAAGTGTTATGTAAATAGTAATTCTACAATATTTTTAATGTTAACAATAAAAAGCCATGCCCGATGGAAAAAAATCCAAAAGAATATTCTAATCCAGCATGAAAAAGAAAATTGGATTCACTTCATTTAGTTCTTATGAAGAAAAATTTTTTTTTTATGTCTGTCAGTGTTTTATGATTGATGAAATATCCAATAAATAATATAAGTAGATAATTTGGTCATTATTTATTTACATATGAATTTTGCCAGCACCACTAAAAATTAACAGTGGATACTATTTTTCAGTACACACATTTTCAGTACTTCGAGAGTCCACTGTAGACGGAAGAGAGACATATAGCAAGTTGGCAGAGACTCAGCGCAACATAATGGCAAAAAGGGGTTATGGAAAGGGATGGGATCGTGTGACCACCTAACCAATAGGCTTGCATGACAACAGATTACTTGACTGATCTGCATTCCTTCTGAACCATTAACTAATTCCCAGTCAAACCATAAATAGTTAAGGTAGGTAAAAAAACAACTAAGCATAAATTACTCTTGAGGAAACAGTCTCGATAAGCTGCTCGCACTATAACGCAACCAATTGTCATAATTTTTGTTTCAAGAAATTTGGTTGGATTTCACTTTCAATTACAGCACATAAAATTTAACTACATAACATTATTTTCACCATTCTACTGTAGAGGAATGTTAATGGACCAGGGAAAAGTTCCAACTATCACAATTTCAAATTAGCAAGTTTAACTCTACTTGCACTGAAACACCTAGTAAACCTTTCTCCATACTTTATTTTTCAGAAATAAATGTGTATTCTCTAAACTGCTTTATGAAGATTATAACCTGAGCTACGTTACATGTGGAACACTTAGTAAAACCCATTTTATAGCCTACAACCCCTGACTTGTACACTTTCTTGTATTGTATAAATTTTTTTTGGTCTAAGTAATCCAATGTTCATGGCCAACGTCCAAGTACTGTTAACATTAAATTCAAACGGGAAAGGTATGCACCAGTAAAGAAAACATGTTGATAAGCTTCCTTTTTTTAATTTATATGCTGTCAGCACATGTCACACATGTCCATAAATGAAATGTTTTCAAGTATTGTTAGCAAGACAAAATGCATATAGTAAGATCTTGTGCACAGTTATGAAACCAACTGCACTGTTAGTAACTACAATGTGTTGAAGACAAGTCTACATTATAAGTCTGCTGTGAATCATAGGCCACCTTTAGCCATGCAAGTAGGGAAGAGAAGCATAGTTAAGCTGATCACTGTAAAAAAAATGCACTGTATGTCACGGACACACCTTTTACTTGTGAGCACAATTTAGATTCTTCAAATGAAATAAAATAAAACACAGAAATATCCAATTCCACAGATCAGTGAGATACATTATTGAAACTTCCAGGATGGATAATCATGAAACCCTACATCTTATAATGTACTGCAAATTCAATGATCTGCTTCCCACACTGAGACCAAGAAATATTTTAAAAAAATCACACAAATATATAGATTTCGCTTACCTTTCTGTTGCAACATAGCAGGCAGACAGCAGAATGGTATTTACAACCACATCAACGGGAACATAATCATACACTGCATTCCTGCTGACAGGCAAACGGCGAATCACACCTGTAGCTGCACCCATGAAAAACCCAGTTGGTCCATTCTTTGAAACAGTCCATCCTGGCACTGGTTCCTTCCATGCAGATGTAACTGTTCGACATTAACACATGCAAGCAGTCAAACACTACTACAAAAGAAAAGACATTTGAGCTTATTAAAAAAAAATATAATATATAAATTATTATTATTATACCAAAGGTATTTTAAACAAATATGCAAAAAACATAAATACTGCATTTACCAGTGTATGACCCGCCCCAGAGTATGACCAGCACCATTTTCAGATTAGATTGCTAGGGGAAAAAAAAATTCAAAGAAAAATACACCCATCCAAAGCACTATATTTGATCTACAACTGTGTCCCAAATTTATCTTCAAAAAACATAAAACATTCAGCTGCAACATTGTTTCTAAAAGACTAACTGGCAAAGGCATGAACATAGGTAACTGACGAGAGGGACCGGGTGTCCAACTTCACAACGTGGCAGATAAAAGCAAAAAAGGTGATGCGGTGACATTTGCCGGTTGTTTACATCTCCCTTCTGCTTTCTCATCTCACGCACAAGGAATTTGACCTCATTCGAGACAGTGGTTTTGTTTACAATTTTAATGTGTTTCAACTTGGATAATATTGCACGTTAACAAACTGAAATGTATAATAAGACCATTTGGTAAACTACATCACCTGATTTGTACACTGTCTTAGTTTTCAGCGTTTATTCAATTGATACCTAATATATGGTACTACAGTAAAAGCCTGATATAATGCAGCTGTTTAGCGACACAACTCAGACCCAAGTTATAGCTTTCCGCGCTATTCTGAGAGTGACCGAGTACAGTTGCAAAAAAAGCCAGTGTTCTAATGGGGCTGGCACCAATTTGTCAAACACGGAGCAAGTGTTGTTATTTAGCGCCGTAACTCGTCAAACGTTTAGCTCCTTGTGCTATCGGAACTTTATTATTTTTATCTGCATCACTGAACTTAACAGCACCCAAGGAAGAGAAATGCACTGTGATGAAGGGTCATATGAATTCAAGCAAGAACTATAAAATACCGCATTTTCCAGACAAAAAAGGTACTTATTCCACCAAGGGCAGTGTTCGCTGTGAGTTGTTTGTCATGTGGGTTGAAGACCCTCGCCTCTTGCTGAGCCTGGTTGGGAGGAAGTGAGAATGAGAAAAGAATGCTCACGTCCAAAGGTCTAATGCATGCTTGCGCTACAGATGGGATCTATCAGAGCCTCATGTGTTGTGAAATATGTTGCTTGCTTGTCTGATTTGCAAATTTACAAAGGAATACCGAAATGAAAAAAAAGAAAAGCTAATTATTTGTTGCATGCAAAGAAAGACGGTTTATCTGCATTAAGCCTTGTCCACAATAGCTCGTCTGCTAGGAATTGTTTTCTTTGAAAAACGGACGACATAACTTATAGCCAGTGTATATACATTACAATCAAAGTGTCTACATGATAATTATAATGATTATGTAGAACTATACGCCATAGAGATTAATTATATATTTGATGTGCGCCTCAAGTTATGAATTCTTTTTCTCAAAAATAACAAGACATACAGCATAGCCAGTGTGTGGGTGCGCACGCGCATGCACACACTACAATCAAAGTATTTACATCATAATTATAATGATTACATAGAGCTATACCCCGTAGGAGATTGATGCTGCAGCTTGCTGTTGTCGCTCATGCCTAGATCGTCGGGGCTGGGCAGCTGTCGGTCAGTCGCTACAAGATTATTCTGGCAGGCGGCGGCCAGACAGCCGCTGCCACTGCCGTCGTTACAGGACCGGTTCAATGCATAACAGCGGCCCGGTATTGAGAACACATGGTGATTGATGCGATTCACGTCAATGAGTTGAATTTCTATGAAATTTACGCGGTATGTTGGCCTCTGCACTGGCATGATGAGGCCCACCAATGTCTATGGGAATATAAAAATTTAGTGTGTTCGACTTGAAATATTAATTATCCCGAATTTTTCATCAAAAACTTCTGAATGACGTGGCATATACACACAGCCTTACTTGCCAATATGGTAATATAAGAACACATTTTATTTGCAGATATGGAAAAACATACAATATTGGCTGTAAAGAATCAGTAAAATAGATCTCTGCACTGGAGGAGGGAGAACGTTCACCCATTCCCTCCGCCTCGTTCATCAACATCCTAGACTCGTGACCACCCGCCGACAGACCACAGGCCTACCTGACCGCACACTTTCCACTTATTTGTTCAGGCTGGGGGACATAAATTGCCCCGCTGTATAACCAAAACCACGGTACACCGAGCTTCCACTGTACTTTTTTTGCTACTTGTCTGTATACATAGGCAAAAACTGAAATTTTCAAAATTAAAATGTAATTTATTTGTCGCTTTGCAGTGTTGCTACAATCTACAGCAATGTTGCCAAACGTAATGATTGCCAGTAGCCACGTAAATAAAGTTTTTTGCACACACTGTTTTCTTTAGCAAATTTTCATTGAAAAATTATAATACAGAGAATGGTTAAATGCTGTGCTGTACGTTTGCATCTTCAGGAGCATAATTAACAAATCATATATATACGTAGTGTGTGAGCAAACTGTTGCCGGCAAGTGCGCGCTGGCATATACCACCATGCAAAACAGACACTCATACTGCCTGCATGCAAAAACATCTCACGTGGCATCTGACCATACTACTACTCGCACCCTGTGTATGAGAGCCTAATTTTTGTAATAAAAAAATTTGCAGATTGTACGTGGGTAGATACGGTAAATGTGCAAGAGGTTTGGTTTTTGATAAGAATATAATAGCAATTGAGCACAAAGCAAATAACACCCTTTTTCTTTAGTATTTTTTTTGTATAAGTCACAACCTGCTTTGATCCTCCTTTCAAGTGGTCAGACCCCTTAGCTCCTTTTTTAATATACCTGTTGAGGAAATTGTCTGTGCCAGGGTTCTGGTTACTCACACAGGCCCTCCAATTTCAACACCTGGTGGTGTATCGCAGTTACATTTTGGATTGTTGGGCCTGGTGACAGTAACATGGGACTAACGTGGGTGTTACCTAGCTTGATGGCTTCCTGGTATCATGCTTTACCATCTTGTCTGGAGTGAAACAGCCACAATAATGGGTGCCAAGTTGTGATTGTGAACACCACCCCTCTTAAGACAATTGTCTGCTGCAGGAATTGTCTTGTTTCTGTCTGAATGTGTGTGTTCTGTTCTCCTATTCTTTGTCGAGAAGTCCCTGAAGACGTGGTAGAATTGTATACTCGGTTAATTAGGGCAGTAGGTAACAGAGTTAACAAGCTGTAATGTATTCTCACCATTACATAGTCAAAAACTCAGGAATAAAGTGCTGCAGGGTTTATTCAAAATTATTAGTGCTCTACTATGGGAAGCTCTACGTGTTAGTGTCCCTAACACCAAGCTCAATAGAACCCCTATCATGTCTGACCAGTGCAAATGAGTGGTCTCACCCACAATTATACTTTTGCCTGATCTTGTTACTAGCTACCTAATAATATTTTGGCACACAAGGTGCAGATCTGGTCATTATAAGGTGGGTGGCATGGCAGGTACGGCCTCCGAACAACTTCAAGTGGGAGGGGGGTTTATAGTGCTAAATACTGCCCGTCCCTAGCAGACGGTTGGCTAGCGGCGCAAGCAGTGGAGAATCACAGTGATTATTGAAGAGACACGCAGGCGATGGCTGAACTGGCATTTTGCAGATCTACAACTCAATACAGAGATGTATCCAGGGTGGTGTTACAACTTTCAAGGATGATGGAAACGGGCAGCAGCATCCATTTTGAAGCAGGCAGGGAAACACGGTATGAAAATTCGTTAGTTGAACGTTACAACCAAAGTTGTGATGGTAAAGCAAGTACTTCTGAAAGCTCTGCTAAGTTTTTACTTTCAGCCCGTTGTTTGCATATTTATCTGTGTGCCTATCAAAATCAACACTGCCATGTGACTTTCAGTTTATATCCACTGCATACACACCAATTAAACAAAAAAAAAGTAATAAATATTGTAATCAGCCTTAAAAATATGTACATGTTATTTTTCTGTTTAGATAGAAGTTAATGCTATTAACTATGGTAACTTCTGAGGTCATAAGAAAATAATGTATGTTTGGTTTAGGTTGTCAACGGAACATTATTTTTTTTGCACAAATTAAACTATTCGGACAGGCATAACAATACTGTTAACGTATTCATTGCATTCAAGGCATAATTTATGCACAGTATAAATATTTTCATGACATTGTTTCAAAACGAGTGACATAGATGCAGAGGTCTTAACCCATAAACAGGGAATTGTGTAAGTACTAAATGATGCGCGTGCACACTCTCACATGCACGCACACACAAGTTTACAAAATTGCAACACATCTCAAATATAACAAAACACACTTGCAAAGTTTATTCCAGGTTCAAAATTTATACCACTCAAATTATATAAAGCAGCAGATCTTCAAGGTTTGCATATTATGCAAAATTTAAAGAATTGCTAAGGCACGAAACTACATGGATCTAAAGCACAAAGCAATAAGAAACCCTACCACTTTACTCATATCATAATAAGCAATATACAAATACAAAAACATATTCATATGAAATATAATACAATTTCAGACATCTTTATATAAAACAAAAATTAATAAATAAATAAATAAAGATAAAATACATATATAAAATACAAAACATATATACTGCAAAATCACCAAACAATTACCAGGATATCTACTTACCATTTTTATCTGTAAATGTTTGTTAAAAAATTTGTAGTAGATTAAGTGTCATTGCTGTTACTTAAATAGTCATCTATTGAATAATAGGCTTTCATTATTAAATATTCTTTCAGCTTATTTTTTAATTGTTTCTTGTTGGCAAAACATTTTAGTCCATCTGGTAATTTATTAATTAACTGTATACCTGCATAATACGGACTCAAGGAAACTATCCTGGTTCTATCAGAAACTATACGTAAATTTCCTGCCTACCTGGTATTGTGATCATGAATATTACTGTTTGTGACCATACTTATATTTTTAACAGAAAAAAAATGTTTGGTAGATGTAAATACATGGCAATGGCAAAATTTTTAGCATTTTAAATCAGTTCTTAAAAGAGCATCTCCAATTACTGTAACTAATGATTCTAGTGATTTTTTTCTGTTAAATAATTTGATACTCATTATTGAGTTACCCCAAAAACTTATACTATAATTTAAAAGTGAATGTACATCTGAAAAATAAAAACTCATAAGTGATTGTTGATCACAAGATTTCTTTAGTGACTGGAATAAAAAACAAAAGGAGCTTAATTTTTTTTGTAAGTATACATTATCTTTCCAATTTAAACTATCATCCATAATTATTTGCAGGAATTTTGTATTCTCAACTATCATAAACTGTTTATCTCCAATACTAAAATTTGAAGTATTTTCTGTTCCTGTGTTGGTATTTTTTAAAGAATACTTCATAATAGCAAATTTATTCATATTTAAGACCAACTTGTTAAGTTTGAACCATCTAGGCATACAAAAAATTGCTTGTGTTTTAAGTTCAAGATCATTCTTATCTTTACTCATTACTAGAATATTGGTATCGCCAGAAAACATGACTGTTTTACCCATATCTATTCATATATGAAAATCATTTATAAAAATAATAAATAGCAATGGTCCAAGAATGGAACCTTGAGGCACTCCCACTTTACTATCAGTGTATCAGATAATAAACTTAATACAAGATTATTATAGCTACAATAGCTAAAGTTAATTGTTTTCTATTGCACAAATATGATCTAAACAAATTATTTGCAATTCCCCTTACTCCATAGCATTCAAGTTTATACTTAAGTGTCTCATGGTCCACGTAATCAAAGGCTGTAATTATTTCATTACCAAAATGATATCATCGCTTGATCAGTTGATTTACCTGCAATAAACCCAAACTGAGATGGTGAAATAATGTTATTTTTGTTTAAAAAAGATGAAAGTTTTTCTGCAATTAATTTTCCCAGAATCTTGGCAAAAGAAGACAATATAACAATGTGCCTAAAATTGGTCATGTCTGTTTTATCTCCTTTCTTATATAGGGGTATGATTTTAGAGAATTTCAATCTATCAGGGAATACACCCTATACTAAACATTTATTAAAACTATAGCAGAGAGAATATTTTATGTAATGTACACATTTTTTTATTACTGATATTGGGATTTCATCTAGACAAGTAGATTTTTTATCTAAGTTTGTTTACAGTTTCGATAATGTCTATTTTTGTTATAGATATGAAAAATAAGGACATAATATTTAATTTTATGTGTTGGGTCAAATTATCAAGTCCTGAAGCAGCTTGTGGGTTATTATTAATATCAGAAAGAATTTTGAGAGGTACTTCTGTAAAGAAAGTATTGAAATTATCAGCATTTTTTTGAGAGCTAGGACATAGAAGACCATTTGATTTTAAATGAAAATTTTCACATCTTTTATTTGGTTTAAATTCATCATTAATGAGTTTCCACTCATTTTTTGTGGTATTCTTTGAATTTGCTATTTCAGTACTTGAACTATGCTTTTTAGCTATTCAAATAAACTCAAATAAAATTTTTTCATATTTCTTTAAATTGGTTTTAATATTTGGGTCAGGATTTGACCTTGATTCTCTACGCAAATTTCTTAAGTTATTATATGATGTTCGCAGACCTTTGGTCATCCAATTACCAATAACAAATTTTATATACTTAACTGTAGTTACAGGAAAAGAGCTATTCAATAGAACAGCAAATAGATCAGAACATTTATTCCAAGCTAAATTAGCATCTGTTACTTCATAAACTTCATCCCAGTTTTCACTTCCTATCAGTTACAAAAAAAAATTATATTTTCATCATTAATAATTCTTTCCCTATGATACTGGCGATGAATGTTGTTTTAATTCTTTATAACTAATGTTCTACAATCCAAGGTTATTATATGTGCTAGGTGATCAGACATTGTTGATTCATAGTTTATTGCAGTTAACCTGTCTGTATTTAAATTTGTGACATTATATATAATTTTTTCATTATTTTTAAGATAATCTAGTAGGTTTATTTATAGTTTGTCTGACATATTGATTGAGCAAGTTAATAAGAAATAGTTTCAGTTATCTTTTTAAGAATTTTATCTAGCATTTCAAAAAATGCGTTCAAATATTCATTTATAGGGGATCTATATAGTGTCATCAAGCAAAGATTTAGCTTTGGTATACTAATACAGCTTGCCTCCAATACTTTTTCTTTTATTAATGAATCAATCTTGATCTTTTTACTATTTATATTAGAGTTAACATAAATGCAAACTCCAACCCCCTTATGTTGTGATCAACAAAAGTTAAAGGCTAAATAGTAATTTTCAAATTGGCAATGGTTAATTTCATCAAATTTGAATCAGTGCTCTGTTAGGCAAAATAAATCTATATTATCACTTAATACATGTTGTGAGATCACTCTTTTTTGTTCTTAATGCTACAAATGTTTAGATGCAATATGTTTACCTTGTTTACACATTTAAATTTAATAGTATTTTTTGAAGATTCAACTTTTTTGCTAGGAATTAGAGTACTTACAATTTGTGTATTCACATGCTCACTCACTTGGATTGTTTTTATTAGATGGTATTTTCCTGGATGTGATGACTACTATAATACATTGTTAACCTCAAAAAAGTCAGACCTCATAACCACATTACTGATGTCGATAAATCGGACATTCTTGAAAACATTACATATTCGCTGTACCCTTTGATTTGTTTCGACAATATCTGCATTTATACATGAATTAAGTTGTAAGTCTGACACCAGCTAACAGCCAGCGATGCTAGAGCCCATGGCGGTGCTCACCATGCACATGTCACGTGTACCTGCACGTACACAAAGAGGCCAATATTTTTTAACTTTCACATAAATATAACTTTGCAGTGTAAAATGTGTCATATTTGTAATTTTTCAGGGTTTGATATGTCTTAAAATGTTTTAAAGTGTTTGTTGTTATTTTGAAAATGTTTGGTTATGAAATTCAAAGTGCCTGCGGCACCGAGATTAAGAACACTGATATTCCGGCGTGAACGCTGTCATAAAGACACTAAATTAATATGAAATAACCACAAGAAAATTATAAAATGTAAAACAATATTTAATTTATTTGTGCCACTTTTATTTCAATAATAAAATATTTTACTTAGCATGCATAGCATTTCCGCTTATGTGAACCTCGTAGGCGGCCAAGGTAGGTCCGTGCAATGCTTGCCTCTGGACAGTCTGTTGAGGAGAGCTGACGATGTAAGACACTGTCATGTATGCAATACAACTTTTTGTTCACTGATGTAGATTTCAATTGCTCTTTTAGTATAACAATTAACCTTTGCTTGCGTACGTTTTGCCCAGCATTATGCTTCCGTTTAACTAGTTAATTTCGCCCTCGTAGCATTTTCAACTTAATCGAGGAGAAATATGTCTGAGAGGCCACGCGACCTGCGCAACTTGAATTAGGCACCATCCGCTTCTGCTAAAGGTGTTTCATCATAATTTCTGCATTATTGCTATATGCAATTTGAAGGGTTTTGTTTTTGTATATGTATCGGAGGGTATTTTCAATGTTTGAATATTTAACGGCAAACATTACGTATAACCACGTGGCCGACCAATGCCAAGACATTGTATACACCATTGTTGCATTTGAGAACTTATTTATGTAACATTGTATCTGCAATATTTTAGTAAGGGTTCTATATTAAATTTTCACGTAAATGGATGCTTTTGTGTTTGACCATGCGGTCACTTTAATGTTTGTTTTTTCCGCCATCAGGCATGCTACAAGCCTGTAACCACTGTAATCGCAAAGAGAATAATTTTCTCTATCAGAATAATATTTTTTTGGGATTTAATTTACCCTGTTCACAAAGAAATATTGCAATTCCACCTGCACCACGTGGTCCGCTACAAACTTCATACAGCGGCATCCATGCCATATAAACTTGTTTTCACACATGTGTTTATTGTGACTACTCATCTCATGCCTGATCATCTTTCAACGATATTTATGTAATTTTGTAATTTGTGTACGGTGATATTACTTCCATCCTAGCCGCCTCTCTGTACAGGCCGCCACCACACTACTCACGTGCTGGCGGGCGAGCCCAGACAAGTTTGAGTTAGTGCTGCCAAGTAATCACACGTGTTAATGTTTTCATCAAGGGTTTCATTTGTAATTCAGTGTCCGTTATTCAGGGAAAGACCGTCTGTCCACCCTAGCGGCTGTCGGCCCTCTTCATTTGTGAAGATTGTGTTTTCATACACCAGTGAGATCCTCCATCTAGGTGTGTGCTACATTAATTGCAGGCTGGGGAGCACCCAAGCAGAATTGGCTAGTCATGACCGAGAGTATCATAATTTCATTGGCACATTGATCTGCACGAGCAATTATAATAAAAGTAAGTCTACAGTGAACCTACCTCTTTTATTCAGTAGTGACAGTGTCCTAGCCACATGTATTTTATTAACTGATTATTTTCAAAGTGATGTTTAGTGAAAGTTTAGTATTGCCTACATGTTTGTAAGTATGCACGGGTGAAATGGACACACAGAACCCACAGCATCCCTGAGAACCCTGAGTCTCAATAGTGCGGTGATTGGCAAGCACCACTGGTGCCCATATTACCAGTAAGTATTTGTGTCATAGTTCGTCTCATGTCTCACCCGATAGCACCAAGTGATCTCTGTGTGGATGTTAATCACTATGACATTTGTGTTTGTTAATTTGGTTAAACATTTTTTAAGTATTATCACATTTTCGGCATTGTTTCTGTAAACATCATTTGCTCTTCTGATTAGAACCGTAAAATCTTCATCACCCAAATAAAGTTCAAGGTTATTTACAATCATGTTTAAGGGAGCTCCTGTCTAAATATTTCCACATACACTATAGTTGATAAATTGTTCCATTACCAATTCACCGATTCCCCATCTCTGACTGTGTCTATATATGTTTATCTTGTGTTTTTTATTATTTGCAGAGTTATGCAAGGTTTTGTTACCCCTTTTTATGTTGGATTTTTTTATAGTAATTGCAGACTTAGTAAAATTTGGAGTGTTGTGTTTATTGTACCTTGAGGGCTGTAGCAAAGGGGATTCCTCACGATGATCTAGTTGAGAGTAACTTTCCAGTGATAACCTCAATGGGATTGGCTATTTCATTTATTCCTTTTCCATTCTTCTTAACTGATGCTGTTTTTTTGGATATTGAAAATTTTGTGAATAACTTTTTTCATGAAGTCCAGTTCCTTATGCAACTGGATGTTCTCTTCCTTGATGGCATACATGTCAGTATGGAGAATATTGTGATGACCATGAAAATTACCTTAAAATATTTTTGAAGATATTTTGCTGTTTCTCTTTATCGCTAGGTACTCCATCCTTTTATTATTGTTAAGATACAGAGTTAAAGTCGATTCTCGTACCTCCCCTGTTAACTCAACAAATTTTTGCTGTTGAAAACAGCCTCATAATTATTTTTTGGAGCATCTCTTAATTTTTTTTAACCTCTTATTTTTGTAATGTTGTTGATGTCCTTCCTTTGTTAGGATGTTCATTTAAACTTAAGGTTAGTCAGCACAGACAGTACTGTTATTCAGTAGAGGTCTAAACTGGATGCCTCTTGTTGCTGTAGCTGACCAAAGGAGGATGAGGATGAAGAGTGGGGGGGGGGGGGGGGGAGAGAGAGAGAGAGAGAGAGAGAGAGAGAGAGAGAGAGAGGAGAGAGAGAGAGAGAGAGAGAGAGAGAGAGACACACACACAAATAGAGTTCACACTAAATCATCGTTGGAGGATATATTTTACTGAGCAGACTGATTTTTACTACGTTAGTTTATTGTTTATTTATGAAAGCAGGTATACAGTTTAGATAGTTCGGATTATTTTATTTTTATTTCATTCTTTTTTGAATTTCGTTTAACACATCTACACTTGGCTATGTTTTTATTATTTTTCTTATTTACTTTTCGGTGGTAAGGTAGTTTTTATTGCTTCTGAGATTTTGGTTTTCTACACTCTGAACTTTTTCAGTTGAGGTTAACTTTAAATTCTTCTTACTTTAACTCAAGTTCATTCACTTCTTTACCAGTTACAGTCACACCCATTATTTATCTTTCTCTGAAAGCTTGCATCAGCCGAAACGGGCAGTGTTTTCACCGTTTAGCCCGTCCTAAACTTAGCAGTTCTTCCTACACCGGCCAAGCACAGATGTTCGTGTTTGCCCTGCACCGTTGCTAAGTTAGGCCAAATTCAGCATTTTTTTTCTGTAGTGCAAGGCACGTGGGCCTAGTACATCTTGGAGTGGGTGCAGTAAACTCTAAGCTTGTAGGCTCTTTCAGGGGACAGGGAGTGGAAATGAGTTGCTCAGTTCGATGAAAAGTAGGTATCTGGAGGGAAGAGGGAGAACAGTAGAGGGAACAGCCGGGTTGCGCAAACAGCCACCACGCTGATTGGCCGACTGGGTGGCGTGGCCGAGGCGATGTCAAAAGTAGGCAGGTGTACGGCGAGTTGTTGTAGCCCAGCTGCCGTCGAGAGCGGACATGCATTGAGCGTCGGTCCAGAGGAGACCGGGAGATTCCAGCACCATGGGATAAGCAGCTAAGACAACTGTAAACTGTAGAGAATTCTGCTGGTTCTGGCCCAGAAGTTTTAAATACTTATTTTAAGTAGAGTAGAGAGAAGTAGTAAAGTGTGAGCGTACATAGGCATAAGACCACAGAGAGGGAGAGTGGAACTTTAGAGGTATGGAGGCCTGTAGGTGTGTAAATAGTTACGACCTGAGATAGCTTGCAATGCATGTTTTATTGTGCAGTTTTTTTGTTGTTAAAATAAAAGTGATAGTTTAAGGGACAGATAATTAAAAATTAAATATGAAGGTAATTTATGTTGATGACCTAAAAGATAGGCACGGATGGTCATCAGTAGGTTGGCTAGACTGAGGCATTTTGCACATTTTGGCCTTTTATGCAGCCTGTTTGTAAACGCTTTGATTTCATCCTTTTCATTTTAGAAATACAATATATTCTGCTATAAATCCCATTCTAGCACTAACTAAAATAATTTTAATTGTTTTGTAAGATAATGCAATTTCTACAATTGGTTAGCAAAAAAACTTATTTTACAATGTTGAATAAAGGGAGTTGTATTTTGTTTAAGCTGCTCATTGCCCGGTGTACGTTATAGCTTATGACGCATAGTTTTCAGGAGAAAGAGATCCCATGGTTTTTCATACAAGCTTACTAAGCCCAGAAAAACTATTTGAGAAATTGTAACTTAGATTACTAACCTTTAAAACTGTGCGACTGTATATTCAGATGTTTTAACAGAAAGTGCATGCAAATGATTGTAAATCCTTATTAGGACACATTTTGGAATCAGGTCAGATTCCCCCGCTATAGTCATTTAAATCATATATATATCTATCTTATTATTGTTCTTTTTAATGAGAAACTGTAAAACTCAGAAGGCTCTACATTAATTTTGATGTAGTCTAACCTCAACTATTCATTTCTTTTATTGCTGTTTTAGTATTAGTTCAGTTACAGTTGTTTATTATTGTGTTACCTGGCAAATACTTATTCTTGTAGCTCTCCAAGATGTCAAACAAATCAACCAGGCATAGATAAATGGAATTTGTCTTCACCTAATACTCAAACCTCTAGATTATGTTCAGATATTGAATATTTAACTTTTGAGGTTATACCTACCTTATGTTAGCAAGATTAGTACAGATGATAGTACTCAGACAGCTACATTAATATTTTTACAGTTTTTTTTGTAGCTGGCATTGACCTATTGTTCATTAATACTCTATTTTTCTCCATATTGTCTATACTTTACTTAATTTATGTGCTATTGTTGAATATTCTGGTTTACTAATATTTATATTTGTGCTAGTGGAAATTTCCTTGCAGCAGTAAGTTGTGTAAGCTAAGTATAACTTGCATTTCCAGTTTTAATGCCTTATACTGTAAAATACCTGGTTTGGTTTAAAATTATGCTGAAATACTAAAATAGGCAATACTTTGATAAAACAATAATTTGCTCTAAGAAACACATGCATGTTAAAGTTAACTATTTGCATAGCTTCATCTAACATGTTGACGGTCATTGTCTATAAGAGTTTAATGATTTGATTAATTTTTTTTGTTGAAACTGATTAATGGCACTGTTATTAACTTTGTTTTAATTCTGAATAAATATCCAGTCTTAATTTAAACTTCTGGTATTTCAATTATTTAATATTGGTAAATTATTCCTACATTTGCACCAACTGAAGCCCGATTCAGTAGGGACCTATCCCCTCTGTAATAGAGTAGCACATATAAAGTGGATTAGTTTTAAGTATGTGGTTTTGTTGATCATTCACTCGGTGTTAAGGGCTACTACAGTAGACCAGATGGTAAAACTAGTTCATAGAATACTCTGCCTTGCTCTGAACACACCTCGCTGCTGACTTAACTGATATGAAGCGTTTCCAGTATACACCTCTTGATTTGGCAAAGATAATAATGCTCAACCCTGCAGTGTCTTTCAGTAATTACCTAGATTATTCTATTGTATCAATTCAGGGTATTTTGAACCTGAGCAACAAGTCAGCTAGTTTTGTTTCATATATATATATATTTTTTTAGGGCTTCCAGATAGCCCAAGTTGTTCTTGAATAATCCGGTGGTGGATCGCCCCCTTTTTTTTCTTCCTTCCCCCTGCTGTAACAATATCAATTATTTCTTGCAGTGAGTCGATCACATGTTCATCAGCACTAACATTTGTTCTCACCTTGTTAGCTTGATTGCATAATTGTTCCATGTGTCCTAGAGAGTCTGACAAGTCATTTTCGTTTACAGGACCATTTTCCCCACCTGATATATTATGCTTACATACATTTTTAAGTACAGTAAAAGCCCAATATAACGCGGCTGTTTGGGGGACATAACTCAGACCAGTGTTATAGCTTTCCGCGCTATTCTGGGAGTGACCGAGTACAGTAGCAAAAAAAAAAAAACAGTGTTCTATGGGGCATGGCACCGCTCTGTCAAACACTAAGCAAGTGTTATTTACCACCGTAACTTGTCAAACATTTAGACCCTTGCTATCAGAACTTTAATTTTTTTATCTGCATCACTGGACTTGACAGCACCCAAGGGAGAGAAACAGAAGAAAAACGCACTGTGATGAAGGGCCACATGCATTCAAGCAAGATTAACTAAAAAATACCGCATTTTCCAGGTAAAGGATGTACTTATTCCACCAAGGGCGGTGTTCGCTGTGAGTTGTTGGTCATTTGGGTTGAAAAAGGAGGTTCAACTCTCCCTCCTGCTGCACTTTTACACCACCTGCTGGGCCTGGTTGGGAAGACGTGAGAATGAGAACGGAAGCTCACATTCAAAGGTCAAATACGTGCTTGCATTGCAGATGGGATATATCAGTGCCTCATGTGTTGTGAAACATGTTTGCTTGTCTGATTTGCATTTTACAAAAAAAAAAAAAAAAAAAAAAAAAAGCTAATTTGTAACATGCAAAGAAAGCTGGCTTTTCTGCATTAAGCCTTGTCCATAATAGCTCGTCCGCTCAGAATTTTTTTCCCGAAAAACAGATGACATACCTTATAGCCGGTATATATACATTATAATCAAAGTGTCTACGTCATAATTATAATGATAATGTAGAGCTATACCCCGTAGGAGATTGACGCGATGGCTTGCTGTTGTCGCTCATGCCTAGATTGTCGGAGCTGGCCAGCTATCTGTTGGCTGCTACAAGATTATTCTAGCGGGCAGCGGCGAGACTGCTGCTGCTACTGCCGTCGTTACAGGACCAGTTCAATTCATAACAGTGGCTCGGTATTGGGAAAACATGCTGATTGATGCGATTCATGTCAATTTGTTGAATTTATATGAAATTTAGGTGGCATGATGAGGCCCGCCAATGTCTACGGGAATATAAAAATTTAGTGTGTTTGACTTGAAATATTAATTATCCTGAATTTTTCATCAAAAACTTCTGACGTGGCATATACATACACACAGCCTTACTCACCAATATGGTAATACAAGAACACACTTTATTTGCATATACGGAAAACCATACAATATTGGCTGTAAAAAATCAGTAAAATAGATCTCTGTGCTGAAAGGAGGAAGAATGCGTGCCTGCTCCCTCTGCCTCGTCCATCAATGTCCCTGACTCACAACCACCCGCCAACAGACCACAGGCTTACCTGACCACACACTTTCCATTTATTTATTTATTTATTCAGGCCGGGGGACATAAATTGCCCCACAGTATAACCGAATCCGCGATATACTGGGCTTCCACTGTAATATCTCTTTATGTAATATTTTTATAATCCCCTTCAACAATTTATTTTCCTCATTTCATTGGTCTACTACTACCTCATTTAAAATATCGGCTGAACTCATCAATTTCCACCTTTCTTCATGTTCGCTCATTTCTACTTGTATACACTGCATGCAGAACCACTCATTTTGTGGAATATCTGTGTCTGTCACTTCAATACTTTTTTTAAGTGAAACCATTTGTCACATCTTTCGCAATAAATACAACTTCTGACTTTTTTGTTGCATTTTCCACACTTCTCACAAATTGTTTTTACTATATTCTCACTACCAACACGTGCCTCTACACACGATGCCACACTTCCCCAGCTTTCACCACTTTCGGTAGCCCATGTTTTATTTATTATGTTAATGAATACTTTATTTCAGGAATTAGAAACTGCCAATTAAAATCATGTTGGTCGTGAGCAAACTGTTATTTCTTTGACACACAAGTGCAAGAGTCAGGGAAAAAAAAAAAAAAAAAAAAAAAAAAAAAAAAAAAAAAAAAAAAAAAAAAAAAAAAAAAAAAAAAAAAAAAAAATGACCCAGATACCGTTAATGTTGCGTCAGCCAGGTGATAATGTAAAATAGTTAAAAACATAAACGTGTTATATTTAGGGGGAAATTATATTAATTTTTGCATACAACAAAAAGAAAATGAACTGCAAATAACAAACATTTTTAACTTTATGACTAGCTAGACATTAAAACATGGTACTACTTCTCGTAGTTCGCTGTGGTCATTACTTACTTAAAAATATATGCAGTTGCAGGCAATGATAATTTTTATATGTTGATTTCAAGAGTGCTCACTTTATTGTGGACCACCTTTACTTTCATGCAAAAGTTCCAGTATAGAAAGACTGTAAATTTCAAGGTTCAAACAAAGCTGGCAAAAAAGGTAGACCTATATTTGGACCAATATGGTACTTTCCTTAAACACATACAACTTTTCTTATACTTCCTTTGATAGTAATGGTGAACACTGTTCTGAAGATAGCTCTGAAAATAATAATTATTGCATTTAGTTTTACATTGCTGTGGACCTGATCACTTTATTCATATATCAATCAAGAGAAACTGTAAAATTAGTCAGAAATTAAACAAGTTAATGATACATGGTGACAAGCAGTAGCCTTGAAACAAATTCTCCGACATTTTCCCAACTTTTCTATGTATCGTATCACTTTTACTTTACAATACAAAGCAAAAATTAGCAATATATTTCCTCAAGAATAAAAAAAAATTTTAATGGATAGTGCTAACATAGCCCGCCTATACCAACGATTTAAATGGAGTAAAAATGTTTATAAAATTATTAATAAAAAAACACAAAGTATATACAAAATTAACATGCATAAAGAAATAAATGTGCAATGTGGAAATACTAGTTCTCCCAGGGCCAAAAATAGTAGTCAAAGACGTTATGCAATATCACAATTACATCAGAACTAAGTGTTCACATTATTATTTCAGATAATATTTCACTTTCAGAAACCTTAGCCAGCACCTACAATTCACATTTTCCAGTATGCCCTTGCTTGCTGTATCAGTAATAAAAAAAACTGCTTCGAGTATACATCAAGCAGCAAAATTAACCCCAAGCTTTTAATCCAGTTATAAAGATGGATCAAGCCAAATTATGGACCGTATGATTCACAAGCTAACGCACAGCGGAAGTAATAGAATGTGAAATGTGGTCTCTTAAAAATACATTTTGAACCATTTTATTTTAACTCCTCAATGTCTCCTAGATTTCCTCAATAGTTCCCTGACTTTTCCACACTATTCCCGATTCTCGACATTGTGTTTACCAATTCTTACTCTAGTGTGGATCAAACAAAAACCAAATGAAATGAAGTCAATCCATACAAATTTAAACATTATCAAGCTAGTTATATTACATCACTACAAAATTTACTGGAAGCAGGCCAGTCAGCATGTCCTTTAAATTGTACGCAGTTAGTATACGGGAATTTTTTTCTAAGGATTTCTTTGACTGTAATCCAGCTATACTTGAATTTTGGCCAACTACCATCCCTTCTATGCAAAGAAACACCATACTGTCTTTCAAAAGTGAGAATGCATGCAAGAAAGTGATGGAGATAGACACACACATTTTTGCTTTACCCAAAATGACAATATGACCAGGGTTTTTTTTTTTTTTTACAGGTGCTTCTAACAGATGTACGAAATCCTAGGCACGAGAATAAAAGGCATCCCTTTGATCAGGCACGTCACACTCATTTGGAATGCAGGACATTTCCTTGGTAGCGAACATTGTCAAATATAATTTTTGGATTGTTACTTGCTGCTAACTGATAAAAATTGACACTACATCACTATAAGACTATTTAAAATTTTAAAATATAACAATATTTCAATAACCAAGTAACAAATAAAGGAAATTCAGTTTGTAAAAATCAAATATTTCAACAGTGGTTTAATTATTTTGAATAAATAAAGTTTTCTTGCCTGACATTTGTCATAGTTTTCTTGACACCAGCATTGCAATATTTGGTGGAGTCAGGGATTCAGAAGACACAACCTTCATTAAAAGAAGTTTTATCATTGGTTAGTATTGAAATGTCAGCTGTTTTATTAGTTTTGATGTACAAAACCACTTGTTCATATAAATATTGCTCCTAAAGTAACACAGGATTTGTGAAACAGACTTGCTTATCTCTAAATATGTTAGCCCTTAATACGAGTAGATTTTTGGGATTCCAACTTTTCCATATTTCTCTTTTAAAACCGAGTCATTCAGCACATCAATCACCTCAATTTGTGTAGAGATGGGAGCTCTTTTAACACCAAAAAAATGTACCTGAAAAACAAAGTCATTTTCGCACTCCTTTAAAACTTAACAGTACCTGTCATAAATTTGTCTTAGTCACAATATTTTTAAAAATCATAACATTGTCTCTGATTTTTTCACCGTTCACACAAAGAAGTATGCTACATTATCTTCTTTTAAATGATTTGGTCACAGAACAAAACTATTTTTTTACTAGCCAACATATCATGCATGTGTGTAATCAACTGATCTCCCCCCTGTAGTGTGACGTTTAGATTTTTTAAGTGACCTGTAGTATATAACAAGAACGTCAGATTTTGTACCCATTTGCGATCCTTTAGAAGTGATACATCAAGTCATTTATAAGGATAGTATTATTTCTTCCAAAAGTAAATAAAACCTTTTAGTAAATTATGATAAGACAACCAACGAACCTGTGTAGTATGGCACCCCCTCAAGTTCATTTTCCAAGTACTGAAGGAGAAAAAATTGGCGGTGAGCAAGTTCTTTGGATCAGATGACGTTCACAGTTTGACACAGTCTTCAGCATAGACCATTCTCGGTCTCTTCAAACACAGAACTTGCTACTGAATAATGAAGTGGAAAGATTGCAATTTTGGTTAATGTGTACACTCAACCTTAGTTTTGCTTCTAGTTTTGATGCAAATCCTTTCACTTTGCCTGTCATCGCTGCAGCACCATCAGTAGTCACAGCCACAAGTCTCTTGAAAGGAAGTTTGTATTTCACTAGAATGCTCCACACAGCATCACAAATGTATTCCCTAGAGAATCAACTTCCAAGAATTATTCAGTTGCAGTTAATTTTCCAATTATCTCCACAGGAAGAATGAGTACCACTTGTGCGACATCTTGAATGTTGTTACTCTGATCAAGTGCAATTGAAAAATATAGAAATAATGGTGAAGCTTTCACTAGTTGTTCATTCAAGTAGTCTCTCTCTTCACCCTTTCAGCCACTGTGTTTCTTGATAACGCAGTTTCTTGGAACACTTTCATGTTTTCAGGGCACACATTTTCAGCTGCTTTTATTATGCATTCCTTAAACAAGGAGGTTTCACTAAAAGGTTTAGAATGTTTCATGAGTAACTAGCTAATCTCATAGATGGCTTTCACAGCCAATTCATTCCTTGGTTAATTTTTGTAAAAACACTTTGCTGTCTTTGAAGTTTGTTCTTCATTTGGTTTAACCTTTCTTCTCTCAATTTACCCACAAAGTGGGAAAAATGTTTCTTTGTGAATTATATCAGAGTCATTAGATATTATATTATTTCACGATGCTAATAGAATCATTGCAAATAATACACAAAAATTTTATCTTTTACCTTTGTGCAAAAGTAACAGAGATCCTATTCTCATTAAATTGTCATTCTTCTTCACTAACATTTCTTTTTCTGTTTGGGTTGGAAAGCAACACTGCACAAATGTGCACTGTTATTTTTGTGACTTTTATTCAATATAAATAGCAACAAATATATTAGCTCACTTGCTACCAGGTGACTTGCAAAATGTTTTAGTAGGCATGTGTTCCAAGAGATGGCAGATGCAGCGACACTAGTGTACAGTGAGAGTAGCGACATTACAACAACTTTGACAACAACAACTTAGGATTATGCAATAAAATAAAATAAAAATTAATGAAAATGTTTACAATTTTTTTACTTATTCATTCATTTTCGTTTGAAGGTAAGAAGGGCTGTATGCAGTTTCTTTGTTTGGCACACCTGCTCTGGCGGTTCTGACGCATGCCACGTCCCTCTTCCTTGGCCCGTTCGTCCCACTACACCTGTGCAGCTATGATGTACCTTCTACTGGGGGGGGGGGGGGGGGAGTCTGTCCGAACATGGCGGTTACACCTCCAGCACTTCTGACTTGGCATGGTGTGTGAGGAGTGCACCCTATCTGAATGATGTCCGAGGTACTGACTGTGTCAGGTGACCATCCCACGTTCATGCCCTCAAGATGAATCTTTTGAGGGCATAATAATTTGGGCTGACAATTACTACTAAACCACCCCCAGTAAAGTTGCCACTGGGGAAACAACTGCAGCAAGGGGGCTGCCACAACGGTTTGTACCGGCATTCACGGGTTCGGAAACGCAATAAGAAAAACTCACCAGAACCAAACGCCCCCAAATGATGACACAAAACAAAAGGGCAAACAAAACAAATCAGAAATGTCTGTGGACCCAGTTGTGATTAGTGTGTATACTTACCCAAAATTTAATCATTAGTATGCAGGCCAAAATAAAATACAATTTCCAACAGCTTTACAAAATACCAAAACATACAGGGCCGACCACTGGCCCATTCCTGCGAACTTACATTAATTTTCAATATTGAGTAGTTTTGTAAAATGGAAATTAACACAGTAATGAAAGTTAAAATAAAAATTTTTTTTTTAAGTTTTCGTAACCTCCTATGGAGCAATAAGTATACATGAAATAAAAAAAATTATCACAAGGGGTAAAGTGAAAACTAATTAGATTCGGAAACGTGTCTTTCATTTCAATTTCTCTCAAGATTTTTCTTTTAAATAAAATTCTTTAAACAATAACAATAACGACAGACATAACAACAGACAGCAGAGCATATAATATTAATATCATTAATAGTTGAGTAAATCTCTCTCTTAATTCTACTATTTTATATTTTGGTATTTATTTGTTTGATGTTATACTGGATAAAAGAAAACAAAACACTATAGTGGGGATCCCTCAACTTAACGAGTACTCCTTTTAATATTAATAGTTGTTCGTTTTAGGTTTTCAAAATGGCTGTGGCAAAATGACCTGACCGACCTTGGCGTCAAGGCGACAAATGCATGTTGCCACAAAATTTCATAATTTCAACTGTAGATTAACATTCAACTCAAATTAGGTTACAAAAGGGTATTACAAATTTTGTTCATTTAAGGTCGATAAATGCTTGCGACCAAACTAAAGTTCGTGCATCGAAAACTACATGGCTTGCATGCAAAGCCACATGCTTCAAAAAGAATAAAATAGCATGGCCTGAAGAAGCAGCGAGAAAATCAGTTGAGTGATGGGAGAAGTTAGAAGCACATCCGGAATAGATCTGCAAATCAGGCGGGGAAGCGCACAGCTAAACCCACGCCAGAACCAAAGTAGTCAAGCTCGCCATCACAGGGTCAGGAATCCAGGCTAAAGCTGGTACATCGGCAAACTGCCGCAGCGGTGAGACACAAAAGCTTACATGAAGATACAGGAAAACCACACAAAAGAAACTTAAAGAAGCTCACGCCATGTTCTTGCCAAAAAACGAGTGTGGACGTAAGTCCTCTTCGCAAAGTCGCAGCAAAGCATGTATCAACGTTCGAGTGTTACAATTGATGCATACAGTTTGAGGATTACAGTCAAAATACTCTAAGAATACATTTGAGAAATATCCAGGTAAATGAAACTCGAAAACAAACTTACTGATGCTTAGTTTTAACAAAATTTTATACGGAACGTCGTATAATTTTGAATGTAGGACTAAACTTCAACTAATATCTTAAAAGTTTGACACATGTTAATGAACAATTGGTCAGAATGAAACCATTTGAACACTAATGTGGTTGGTAGAACATTACAAAAAAAAAGTAAATAATTAAAGAGAACAATTTAGGAAAATAAGTTAAAAGGTTATACAAATAATAGTTATAACTAGTTTATCTTACTGTTGAACCACAAGAAAGCTAAAACTTATTTGCTGCGAAAAAAGATTCAAAACAAAAAAAGAAAAAACACAATTTAACTTTACAGAACATGCAGCATATCCAAAAGAAAACTAAAGGCTGAAATTACTGTTTTCACAAAAGTTGGCAAACTAATAACTATATAGGCCAGAGTAACATACTTGGTCACAGGAACAGTGACTATCAAAGTTAACAATGATTAACAAAATGTATAAGGTTTTACACACCAACGAGTCAAATTACTCAAAAATAGATGTTGGAAAATAAAACTAAGTTTATCAAAATATCGCACAAAACGAACTTCACGAAAAGGAAAACTGAATGCAAATTACCATGGGATGCACCAAAATCACTGACACACACACACCAATGAAACAATTACACAAGTCCCGATAGGTGTCGCAACAAGCAAAATAATGACTAAATATAATTTGCAACACAGGGAAATAACTGGACTAGGAAATACTTACTAAAATGATAAAATACAGGTTAATACTCAGAGATAGTATTCAAAATAATTTTCCAGAAAACAAGGGCAAAATTAACTCACTTAACTGGAAATAGCACAACCTCGCAAAATGGGGAAAAAAAAAACAACAAAGTTAAAGGTTAGAAAATTCTGAATTCTTAGTAATACTTAAGGAAATACTCTAAGGTGCCTAGGAAAAGGTAGTGCCACTTTTCAAAACGGCACAGGTTCCAGAGTCCAGCAACCCCATTGGTGCACCCCCTCTACATGTGTTACATCCTCATGTGTGCATGTGCATGCAGTGTGAGTGTGGCATAAAGTCACCAAAATTCCCACAAGTGTACAGCCACCTTAAACTGTTGCTCAAAAGACTTGAACATAAAGGTTTTATTGCTTTGCAGCCAATTAGCATGGCTACCCACACCACTCCTGGCGTGAAAGTGAACTTGCCCAGCTCGAGCCACCCGATGCCACTCAAATCCAATAAAAACTTGAGGTTATAATTAGTGTACAAATTCTTAGCTGTAATATTAATTATGATTTTTTAAATTACTGAAATAGGCAATGGACTGGGAAAGACAGCCCCAGAGATTTCAAAAAATATGTCATTTAACATGTTTGCTGTCAATGCATTTTTACATTCTAACATAATTTTTTTTAAATAATTAATAAATGTTCTTTTGTTTTATAATGTAAGGTCATGTTGTTTTATGTATTTGTTCATTTTGTTATGTGCATTTGTATTTTTCAGCATCTCTCGTGTGATTTCAGGCTGAAATATTGGTAGGTCTCTGCCATTTTCTTTAGTTTGTGTCTAGTGCTTGCAAGGGAATGGTCACTCATCACGTGTCTCTGGGCATTCACAGTTTGCTGTACTTACCATTTAGTTTTCAATAGTAATTTTTCTAGAGGATGAAATCTTAACTTTTTCACCCAGAGGCAGCACCACTAAGTCTTGCCAGCTCAAAAGCACCAGGATCTTAATTTGATGAGTTTTCTTTATCAGCCACATGCCGTTTCTGCGCAGTATTGGTTACCAACGCCCTAGACATTGGGCAGTTTTAAGTGCCTCTTCAGAGGGATCATTGCAGTAAGTAAAAGCCTACTCGTAAAACTATGGTTTTATTTCACTGCTGGCTGCTTCATGGCCAAATAACTTTTGGGTACTCTACCCATTCTACAACTGTACCCCATAAGTTACAAATGTTGGGCATGTACATTCTATCAGCGTGCGAGATGGCCATAACAATCTCACTCAGAAATTAGGGCATTTGAAGAGGCCTACATCTTCATTAGGCAGGCATACAGAATCATTACTTTAACAACTCCTGAGCCCATGACTCCCCTTTAGTTCCATACCACTTCTGTCACAATAGATTCACGACTACATTCAACTCTCAATATGCAATACTGGCTGCCTCATCAGTCATGCAAAACCTGATCTCAAAAATGTGTTTTCACATGACCACCCAACATTCGAAAATGAAGAAAAGGAAGAGGAAGAAGAAAATGAATACAACACCACAATATTACAGTCACAAAAATATAAACCCACTCCATAATGATCTTATCCTTGCAGTAATTCTAATCACAGATTTATAAACCAAACGTAATATCCAGAGCAACTAAAAGTGTTGCAGAACATCTCCAAGTCTGCTACGCTACTGTGCAACCACTGTGCTTTAGAATTTGGTATCATCACCAACAGCCAGGCAGAATGAATACCCACTGAATAGATACAAAAACAAACAAACTGGTGAAATTATTATTCTACAGGAAAAAACACAGCATGTGCAGCATCCCACGACAATAACCAACTTCTACTAAAACACTGTACTATAAATAGCACAAATGTTTACACATCCATTAGTTTTCAAACACTTTTTATATATTGTATGCCCTTGCAAATTGTTACAAGAATATCAGGTAAATTTCCAAAACAAGGCCTGGTGTACGAGCCGGTATACCAGCCGCTATATGAGCAGCCATGGTAGATCCATATTACACGACAGCAGTTCGCATACTAGCATTTGGCATCCTCAGCAGGTGTGCAGTGTGTGGTTTGTAATAAATATGAACCCCATTAATTGAACTATCAGTTAGTAACTTGCATGAACCTATGAAAAAAAACTAGCTAGCACATCTTAATATCGCTATATTACTGTTAGCCTTTTATATAAATTGACTGCTCACTAGTAGAGTTCCATTCATTTTCTTGAAAATGACTAAGTCACTAGAGTAAGAGTATGTTATTTTTAATTTTGACGACAATTACTGACCGGTTGCCAAATTAGTTTTTTCTTTATGTACCGGGATATTATCCGCATATAAAATTTAATGATAAAAAACTTCGGGTCAGACAGAGTTTTGAACTCCTGCCCAAAAGATACACTTGTGTAGTGTATACCGCAACTTTATCACTGTATTACCAGTTCACACACCAGGTTTTGAGTTTATATAGAGTACATACCACAAATAATTTGAATTAATATTTTCATAGAGCAGGTAATGTTTCAAGTATTTAGAATGGTTTTAAACCGTAATTAAAAGTTGCCATAGCCAATATTATTCATTGTCATATTTTAAATCTATTTGAAAGAGTTACAACCTCATGGATGTATAATCAAGATGGAGGTATAATTTTGCTTTCTTCAACTTGTTTCAAGTAGTAGCCATGGGGAGCGCCCTACACTCTGAAACTGCAACGTGATTGGCCAGGTACGAAAGTCGGTGTGGAACCTGCCACAAAAAATAGGATACGTCCAATTAACAAACCTGGTATGAAATCTGGCTGTACAAGGTGGGAAATGCCATGACGGGTGCCACACTAGCCCGTATACTGGCTGCTATTGTTGACTTTGCACAAGCTTTTACGGAATCTGGTAACGTGCAATATCGCCTTTAGCCAAGATTTATAAGTATTATCAAGTGCCTTAAAATACAATTAATATTTAATATGTTAACGATGTCGCTCTCCTGCACATTGCACATGCACATTGTACTTTTCGACTTTATCCCATCAGAGCAAATAATCGCATATGGGCAAGTCACATGCCAGCAGGCAATGAATACCGTGCCTACATGGTTGATCTCCGCTCAGCGGACTACATACACGTGGACAAATTATAAAACTGTACTGCCCACCCAAAAGCAGACATGTGATCGTTCACCCATGCCGGAGAAAATGTTTCATCCACAGAGCCACCGACACGCCAGCGCAAGAGAAGCTATAGGCTGTTCACGGTACAGTGAGCACTTTTTGAGACCCTTCCCATAGGCATTAACCCTTTATAAATATACTTTATTGCAGTCTCAGATGTTAACATTTCAGAGTGAAGAAATGTATACACTGTGTTTATTAGTTATAGTACAATGTTTACATTAAAAAGTGGCAGAAAGGTAGGAATTAATTGAAATAAAAAATTTATCAGGGCCTTAAAAAGTGCTCACTTTACCGTGAACAGCCTATAGTTGGAAAGGAGGCAGCAGGAGGGCAGCACCTTTAGCCAGATGTCGTCACTACTGCCCGAGCCTCGTGGAGAGGCGATACACATGTCATCAACCTTCAGAAATTGAGATAAGAAATGGTGGCACGGCCCACAAACCTAAGTTAAACCACCCCTGTGAAGCAAGGCTAGCTATCCCCGTACCCCTCGGGTAGGCAACAAGCAGAAAATTTCTGTATATAAGGAGATGCCAAAACATAACTTGACAGTTCAGTCGATCCTCCGACCTGAACAAGGTCGAGGGAATCTAGTTTGCATAAGACTCTCCAGCTGGTACTCAGCAAAGAAGCAACAGGGAAGTGGCTACAACCCTGTACAAAGAGGCTGTACAAGTTCTCACTCTCACCGACCATGAAGCACACAGAGAAAACCCAGTTGGAGAATTGAAGTTCTCTCAAGATGCCCAACTCTGCCCTCAGTCAACGAAGATTTCAACAGCCAGAGGTATCACAATGACCTCACCTGTTCCATTTACCCCAAGTTCAATCCTTCAAACTCTACGGCGCAGCAGGTCATACCATTGTCCCTTCTGGACTACCACCCCTCCAATTGAAAACCAATTTTCAACTTAGAAATTTGAACTCAATTTTATTCTCATCCGCAGGTTTACCTTCACCTGCCATTAAATTTAAATTTTTATGAAATTTAAATTTTTTATTATTCTGGTACAGAACTACGCATACCCCTGTGTTTCAGACATATTGAATAAATGCGGTGGGAGGAGAGGTGGGGCCAGAGGACGACTTTAGCTGATTTGCTCATCCAAGGGGGCAGTAACCCCGAATCCGCAAAATGTCTTCACCACCTGACAAAGCAAAAACCCTGGGATGGCAAAGGCTAAGAGGGGTAGAGATAGTTTAATTTGTATTGCAGGAGTGGGCTGTAAGACGTAGATACCGTGTTGACAAACACTGTACCGCTGGTTCAAAGCTGTGGCCTCTGGACTCCAGAAGCTAGGGTTGGCTATACGATGCCTTACCTCTGCCCCTTGTAGCAACCCTTGTACAACCAGGTGGTATTCCCTTGGAGTACAAATGTGTGTGGGAAAGTAAATTATTCGTATACTGGAGAGGAAGGCCTATCTTAACAGTCCAGAAAGTGATGCACTGTCCTGTTCGGCTTGCCTACTGGGTGTAGATGGGGTTAATAACACACAAGCTCTTCGTGGCGATATTGGCTGCCCTTTGATCCTCCCTCAAGTCGTGCCTTACCCAAAAAGGCATAGAGGTTGAGCCAACACTGAAGGATAGTTGCTGTGCACCGTGGACACGGGACAGAACCCTAGTTCAGCGACAGAACCCTAGTTCAGTGTATTTCCATCAGTGGCTGTCGGCATGCGCTCAGTGCTTCAAAAAGCTCCCCACCACTGGCTGGCGAACTAGAAGAATTGAGCTGTGTGGGCTGCCTTCCTGCCACTACTGGGTGTAGGTCACAACCAGGGCAAGGCCGTAATTCTTGAGCGAATACCCCCACCAGCACCTAGGTGCTCTGGTAGGGATACAACTTAAGAGTACTATCTCCCCTGATTCGATGAGTCACTAGTGGTGGTGGTTCTGCCATTCTATTTTCGGAGGTCTAGAACGGGTGGCCTTTGAATGGTGTGTTTTGGACGTGTGGATTCCTGATGGGGATCCACAGTCCTACTCTAGATAGTACAAATATCTTTAAAAAAACTGTTTCTGCCGGCAGTGCACAACACGTATGGTTCCTAGCGGTCAAGACGAAAAACCCTCAAGAAAGAATACTCCTGGTGAAGGAAAAAGTCTATATTTATAAAGTGCGTAATAAATACAGTGACACATGCTATCTCCTAACCAAGCAGACTACGTGTATGGAAGTATCCTACGCTGGACAGGTGTAGATGACATGTTTCTAGGCTAGACAATAAAGCAAAAGGCATAGAAGGCTATTAAAATACTTAGTCACAGCTAACATTTAGGGATGTCTATAAGAGACAATTAAGACATGGGGATCCACTTCTCCAATAGCAGGAAGTGTAGTTGCACCTACCAGCAAGTAGAGACGTCTGCTGTTCCAGGAGGATCCAGTAGCGGAGGGTGTAGTGTATTAGAAGTCGAAGAGCTTCTGGTAGATGAAGATGGCTGTTGGCAATGAAGACTATGGCAGCCGGTGTTAGTAGTCTCCATAGAAGCCTCTGGTAACTGCGGCTGCAGAAGAGCTTCTGGTGACGGCAATGGGAGCAGCCTGTGGTGGCTGCTGAAGACTGTTGATTCGTCGAAGGCCCCAGCGTACAGAAGTAGTGGAGCAAGCTCAAGAATCAGGAAGAATAACTCATGGACCCAGTTGCGCACGGACTTATATAATCTAAAGGACAGGTGCAGTGCCTGGCTACAGTGCGTGGTATGACGTCGCCTCACGACATCCTGCTCGCGCAAGGCCGGGGTGGGGATAGCTACCACCTGTCTAGCTTTGGGCTTCATGTGTATTTGGTGGCGCTTGGTTTTGCCCCGAGGAGGCTGACTGCTTGTTGACTCTCAGCCGGGGGGGGGGCTCACTGGCTTGCGCAACCATCGTTTCCACGTGTTCGGAAGAGCACTGTTCAGGGTTGTGGCGATCCAAGACGTCCGTGTACTAGGTTGGCAAGGTTTTGACTCTCTCGGGTGTAGTAGGAATACTAGTTTGTGATGAGTAGTAATCATTTGTATTAAAATACATGGGAGCAGCACACATCAAATAAATATGACATTCTAACGCGTCCTTTGACATTTTTAGAATGAACATGTTTGCAAGTATTCATGAACAATATACATGTGCTGTTCAATTGAATATATTTTTAATAGTATATTATAGTCAGTCTACACAAAGTTCAACGTCTTCTCTGTGTCGCAAATAGTTTGTATTTTTCTTTCATGGAAAGCAAATTAAATTTCTAAATGTTGTCCTTACTATGGAATGATACCATGTTAATGTTTTCATTGCACTCATTTTCATAATATTTGTAGTTCTGGCTATCATTTTATAAATGTTGTGATTAATTAACAATACATTTACACATTGGGTCAAATTAAAATGTGGCACCTCGTATGCTCTTCTTGGATCTTAAAATAACAAATAAATATGAGGTAGAAAATATAAAACAGTTTTACTGGAGGGGCAGCACATTTTTATGGGCCTACAGGTGGCTACAAAGTAAATCTGGTCCTGGGTATATAAAGAAATTGCATTGGAGAGCTCTCACAAGACTGGAATCTCACAAGACTGGAAATATTTAAGAGAAACTACGTGGTAAAACTGGGGCAAGAGAACTATTGTTAAGGACAGATTGAAGCTGTAAGTTTTGTTACTTTTGTTGTTTTATTAAACCTTCAGACACACGTGGGCACTTGTTACATTTTCGGGGGGGGGGGGGGGGAGAAAGCAAAAACTGGGAGAGCAGGACGAAAGAAATGCATCTACAATGATTATGATAATATTATCTTGGATATACTTGGGATTGAATCACCAGTATTGGCAGGGATAATGGCTCCTCAACCTTCCAGGACTGACAATACTTCAATTACATCCACTTATCACAAGGAAATTGAAAATGTAACTAAAGGATTAATTCAAGAGAAAGGAGACACGTTGATGGATGTTGAAACATTGTGTCATTCCATTTCTACTGGTACTAAAGAACCATCACACAACGAATTAAACATTAAAAATGGGAAAAAAAATGAGACTGCTGACCTAATACTGGCACAAAAACTGGAACTAACATAGAGAGAAAAACATAAAATGGATATACAGACTCAAACTGGAGAAAGATGCAGGCCTTCTACCATCAGAATTTACAGCTCATTTAATCCATTTAGATACATCTAGCAATAACCAGAGCGGTCAGAGAGCTCCACGGCATGAGGCAGTGGAGTGAGATGCCGGTGCTCTTGTGGATCTAAGAGCCGACGTACAACTGGCAACCTTTGGCCAGGGCACAGATACATATACTGCCGTCCAGCCCTTCGCCTGGGCAGCGTGGTGAGGGTGCAGCAGGTTGTCCGTGGACGGAGCCAAGAGTTGTCTGCACTGCCTCCATTGCTAGCACGAGGATGGGTGGCGCTATTACTCAGTGCACCCTTGAACTACTTGCCCACTAGGAGGTGGCAGCGGAAACTTGGCCGCTGACTCACTCATACTTGACGTCTTCTTGAAGGGGTTGCGTGGCATAGCTTGCTGACCATGTGATGAAAAGTATAACTCTGACACATCTGTATTATTAATCACTCCAGCAAGGGAATAACCTGTAGACACACTGGTAAAATTTACACTTTTTCTGACTGTCCGGTGTGCTAGGGAATTACACACAGATGAACCAAAGTCGTTTCAGCTTGGATCATTAAGAGTCACCCAACAATTCGCTCCTTCCCCCACCCACTGGTGCAAATGAAGTTCATCTAGGCTATGAAAAAATTCTGTACTCTCGGAGATGATGTAGAACTGTCAACCTACGAGGATTGAGTTTCGCCTCCATACAGCTTGCTCTCCTGTGCTCTAGCTCTCGGGTGGCGTGTGTCATGTGAATCATCCTTGCGGTGTGTGTCTGTCTCTCTCTCTCTCTCTCTCTCTCTCTCAACAGCTAGGAGCCAACGACCAGCTAATGGCTTCCCTCCCCAGGGATGCAAAGTAGAGGGGAAAGAAAAGAGGGGGGAAGTGTGATGCACTGTCGAGTGTGGGGGTGTCGCACCTTTCTTTGATTACAAATGCCACTGAACAAGTTAAGCTAAAAGCTTGGTTATTTAATTACAGGATACATTTAACATATCTCCTGTAGAAATAAAAAACAAAACAAGTGGCATATTAAAAAGAATTAACACTGGAGTTTAGACTAGGCCCCACACTTGAGAGGCATGTTAGGTAGCTGGGTTTACCTGCTGTGGCCGCAGAAGGCGGAAAATGCAACGGCCCTGACTGGCTCTTCTAAGCATACTGCACAGTAGGAAACAGTTGTGTGCGACAATGATACGGGGCTAGCAGACACAGGACCTTCCATCACCCCGACCGGCCGAATATAGCTATTATTTATAAACAACCACGAGTGCACTAAAATGAAGTTAACTAAAATGACATGCGAGGCCACCTACAGTCTTTCAAAACAAACAAGACCTACAAACAACAAGAGCACTAAATTATTTACAAACATTGTGAGTGTCCTTTATTTTGTTTACTAGCTTCAGGGATTAGCCTGTTGCTGTCTGCTTCTCAGCATGGGAAGTCTCTTTCACTATTTACAGAAACACTGGAACTAGAGGTCTACGCTTCCTTGCTTATTTACATAGCACTGTGTACATGGTACTTAACAGCATCCTTGGGTACCTTATTGCATACACTGTTGTGAACTTGGTGTATTTATGTGACAAAGTTTGTATCTAGTCGCTCACTGGTTTACATACATGACAAAACTGGCAGTTGTTTACATCTGCCGGAAAAAATGTCAGTCTCTTCACTGGTTTATAACGAAGCAATACATTTACGGTTTATGCAACAATTGGCAGTTGCAAAGTTCTAGTTTTAGGTGCTGTTTTACTGGTCCAACTCGAGCAGCAATTTACAACTGCTCACTGGTTGAACTTTATTTGTGGCAATTTATGGCTATATTTATGTTTTATTTTCTTTCACTTCACGTCCTGTCCCAGCATTCTACAGCTGGTAAACAAAGTTCTAAGCACTCTCACTCACGGGTGCTGATACGGTTTCTTCAGGGGGGTCGGCCCCTCTTCCAGAGCACCATATGGACTGGGTACGGCCACGTGAATCTCATAGTAGGCCTCCACGGGGATTCTTTATACTGACTATGCTGGCCGGTAGGCACGCGGTTAAGGGTTCTCGTCCCCGGCAGTGGTCAGCTGGGGACCACCAGGCACCAGGGGACGTTCCTCTACCCTCTCCTCCCAGAGAGGCAGCATCTGGGTGGCCTGCAGAGGCGAAGGAGTGGGGTACCCCGACGCCTCTCGGCAGGGCTGCTGGGCTTATCCTCTTGAACTGCTGGGCTGGGTTGGCCTCAGCTCCTCCGAACGCCAAGACCTGGTGGGCAGCTGCATTGTCTGGGCTGGACGTGGCCAGGAGTGCGAGTTGAGGCAGGGCCTCCAGAGTAGCCTCTACTTCCTCGGCAATCCTGCTGGGTTCCTACCTCTCAGAAGGCATCAGCTGGGAGTGGGTTCCCGCATCATGACATTGTATCCGGGGTGACCATCGGAGGTAGAGGCTCTTTCAGGTTCCTCTGCTCCCTCGGCATGGCTGAATTCGTCCTCTCGAACCGATGGGCTGACCTTGGCACCTCCGGACACCTAGACCTGGTGGGTGGCCGTGTCGTACAGTCTGGACACGGCCGGAGGTGCAAACTGAGGCAGGGCCTCCAGCGTGACCTCCACCTCCTCTGCATTTCTGCTGGGTTCTTCCTTATCAGAAGGAGTCGGATGGAAGTAGGTCCCAGTATCATCAGACGTCAGACCCGAGGTGGCCATTGGAGGCAGTGACTCTTCAGGCTCCTCTGCCCCCTTGGCATGGGTGGGACTGCTGGGCTCCCTCTCGAACCACTGGGTTTGCCTCGGCACCTCCGGGCACCAAGACCTGGGGGGGGGGGGGGGCGTTGTCCAGGCTGGACGCAGCCAGGGGTACGAGCTGTGGCGGGGCCTTTAGGGTGGCCTCCACCTCCTCGGCTCTTCTGCTGACCACCTCACTCTCTGAAGGCATAGTTTCTACGGGGACTGTGGAGTCGTTTGGTGTGCCAGTCTGCAGGTTGGTTGGGCCCTTCAGGGCCGGAGTACTCGGGATGACCAATTGAGGTAGAGGGTCTTGATGCTCCTCTACCTCGTCGGCCCGGGATGCCTTTTCTTCCCCCTGACTTGACTCGGTTGTTGCAACTGCAAGATTCTTAATCCAGGGGGCTGTACCATGATATCTCCGTTGTTGCCAGCAACATCTTTGTGTGTCGGGCGGCGGTGCAATACAGGAAACTGCTGGGTGTCAAGGGCAGAGCTCTCATTGATGCTGCACCTTGACATACAGGGACCTCCACTCACACTGGTATGGCTTGGTAACTCACCAGGCGGAGTTCATAACTGTCATCCTGTCTTTAAGGTGGAGGCGGCTCGGCGGCTGCAGGCATGAGGTTTGAGTCATCCTCTCTATCTTCCTACTCATCAACCACCTCAGACCCCTGGCTTCGGGGTTCCGGTTCAGGTACATCCCCAGGGAAGGGACGTATCTGTCCGTCAACTTTTCTAATACATCCTCTCAAGTCTTAGGCCCAGTAGACTTTTCTTGCCTGCCTACTATCTTATACGCGCCTTCCCTCTTCTCGGCCAGTCTGGCACTGAACTGGCCGCCTTTGCTAAGAGGGTAATTCTGGAGGACGGCATCACCCATCTTGAAACTGCGTACTCCAGTGTGTGGCTGCGGGTACTTTTTTTGCTATGTAACGAGCCTGGGCTTCTCAAGCATGGTACATCCGGGCCAAAGCTGCCAAACACACCTCTTCTGGCTAGGGTAGCTCCCTAGGTTGTTTTGATTGCCAGTCTCCTGGATGATGGAGTGTCTGGCCCAGGATGAGTTGACTAGGGCTGGCGTTGACAGCTTGTTAGCCCTTCTGCGGAGGACGAAGAGGATCATCGGGATGTGTTGGTCCCAGTGTTGATCATTACCCACACTGAGTGAGGCTATTCTTGAGTTACTGGTTCCTCTGCTCAGTGGTGTTAGCTTGCAGGTGGTATGAGGAGGTCATCAAGGTCTTGACTAGCCATGCATTGCACGCCTTCTGCCAGTGCTGGTTGATGAACTGGGTGCTGTTATCGGTCAGTACTGATGGTGGGTATCTCCGGATGGGAAAAATCTCCATCTGAAACTTGCGTATTACGTTGGAATTTTCTTGGCTGTGTAGTAGAAAGGCCTCCATCCAATGTGAGAAGAGGTCAGTCACCACCAGTAAATATCTGTTGCCTCATGTGCTTCTAGTTTATGGCCCCATTGTCAGCCACCAGCTGCAGCCAGGCGGTGTGCGGTCAATGGGGTATCAGGGCTACGGGATTTGCCTTGGCAGCACGCCTCACAGCTGTTGACGTACTGCCGGACATTGCAGCTCATCCCGTCCCCTATGTAGCAGGTTCCCAAGTCTCACAGGGTTTCTCTGATCCATAGATTTTCAGCTTGCAGGTCATCATGGTAATGGTGACCGAGGTCCGCTCGCAGGCCCTCTGGTATCCAGATCCATAATTCTGCCCCAGGTTGTCAGCTCCAGGACCACACGACGTCATCTCCGAGTTCAAAGCACTGAGGGTATTCTTGGAGTAATTTCTGGATATCTGGGTCCTGTTGTTGGTGATACACAATGCGATATTTGCTCAGCTGGTGCTGCAAAAGTTGGATGTATTCCTCGGGGCTGTGTTCAGGGTCTCGCCCATTCCTCCTTTTCCGTAAATCCCCTGTTAAGGTTCAACTGGCACAACAGGGCGTTGGGCAAGTCATTATTTTTCCCCGGGCAGTGCTGAACTTCAAAGTCGAACTCGGTGAGGAACATCTCCCACCGCCCGAGCTTGGCCTTCGAATTCCGTTACTCCCAGAGCCACTGCCGTGCTTTACTGTGTGCCGAGGATGAATTTCTTGCCTTCCAGAGGGTAGCAATATTTACCTATTGCCCAAATGATGGCTAGGCACTCTTGCTCATCGATATGATATAGCTGTTCCATGGTGTTTAAGTGGGTGCTGGCATATGCAATTACTTGAAGGTGGCCTTCGGCATCTTGGTACAAAACTGCTCTACAGCAGTTTTGGGAGGCAACTGTCTGCAGTATTAGTGGGCTGTCTCCTTGTGGGCAGTGTAATAGCATGATTTTTCGGAAGCATTCCTTGAGGTTGAAGAGCATGGCGGTGTTCAGGTCCCCATTTCCAGTGGGCTTCTTTCTCCAGGAGTGGGTGTGGGAGGGCCACTTGGCTGGCAATTTTCAGCACAAAGTCACGCAGCCAATTGCATAATCCCAGAAAACAACGCAACTGCCTCTTTATGGTGGCAGTTGTAAACATGGGGCTTCTTTGGTGGTCATGATCTCATGTTGAATGCTAGGTTTGGCACAATTGCCCTACATGCCCAAACATGCCGGCATGTTCGTCTAAGATCTGTCTCAGTTGGGTAAATTCCAGCTCTTCCAGCTGGTGGTTAATTTATCGTGACCCTATACTTGTCTCCCAGGTATACTCTCCCTTGCCCATGATATAAATCGCATTGCTGTTGGCGTAGCTAAGGGTGGCCTAAAATTACAGCTTCGGTGAGGTCTGACAAGACTACAAATTTGGCCAGGTTGGACTGTTTGTACAGGTTAACTATGTGATTGGTACGCCCCTCTACTTTAAGGGTGACCTCATGCGGGGCCATTCGCACTGTGTGTTTTTTGTGGCCAAAGTGGTGCCCTTTGTTGTGGGGTCAGGACATCACTCTGCTCGAAGTTTCCCACTGCAGCGGAATCTAACAAGGGGAGTATTTTATTCCCATTATTCTACTTAAATATAAGGCACTTCTAGTGGTTCACTTTCTTCCTTTAATCCCTGGATGGAGGATGGGGCCCTTCGTTCCTGGTGGTGATGGCCCGCTTCCCACCCCAGTTACAGCATTTCCCGGCTGGCTAGTTTTCTTTTTGTTGTCTGTGTGTGGAGAGGAACAGAATGACATTTCCCCCTCCCCGCCCAACCCCTAGACCGCCTGCCTGACAGGATAATCTCGGTTGAAATGCCGGTCTGAACAGTACCAGCACTTAGGAAAGAGAGGGGGGGTGGCGGAGTGGGCGTATGAGGCATGTTTCCTTTTATTTCTGTTTGCTTATTGGGTTCTGTCCGTCTTTCACGTGGCTTGTCTAGCACCGCCTGTGCTTCCAGCATCAGAAGGCAGACTGGCAGTGTCGGCAGTCGTCGTATATATATTCTGATCTATCGGTGAAGCGTACTTCATCTGCCTAGCCTAAGCATGAATAATGGAACACAGTTTGAGAGTGTGCACATATTACAGTATTTATCCCTATGCCAGGTCAAATGGCTAAATGGCACCTGTTAGGGTTGACATCATGCCATTATGACTTCTTGCTGGTCTAATTGGCTCAATTCTCCTCCTGATATGTTTGGGGAGGTGTGGCCACCACTGGGTTATTATGAACTCACCGAAGTCCGGTAACAGGCTAGTTCTTGACGTCTGGCTAGCTCCTAGTGTCCGAAGGTCATGCCGACCTAGTTCTACTTCACTACACATTTCACAAAGTCGCTCGGACACCACGTTGAATGCCACGAAAAACTACCTTAGCTTTTCTTGATGTGAGACGCTATTTGGTGCTGGCTGTGGCAATGTTACAGCAAGAAGCTAGTTTTTACTGTGCAGACTGGTCATAAAAAGGTTAAGCTGGCTAGTTCAAACTCATTTGCTGGTAGGGGCCTGACCAGCGTACAGTGTGCTTCAGGTGGCCTGGCAGCTAGGTACAAAGTCAAAACCCAACTTGGCTACGTGTTGGGTGGTGTAACCAGCGGTCACTGGTTTACCTGTGCCATTAGTCAGCTTAGCTCTGGCGCTAGACAAGTAGGCTGGTAGTAGTTTCTGGCTGTGCTGGATTAGCCAGTGGACCCTCAGGTACTGCTAGGACTGGGACTGCTGGCACTGGTCCAGGCTGGGCTGGTGCTGCATCCTCTGTGGCACTAGAGGTAGGACCGGCCCAGTGGTACTTCATCTCTGCTGCGAAAGACAACAACTGGGTGCGGTATCCTCGACATCTGCTGGGTGCTGCCAAAAGAGAGGGGGGAGCTGGGGGGTGAAGCCCCACCAACTTGTAGGCGGCTTGAGCTCGGTCCTGGGGGTTATCTTGGCAGAATGCCTGACTGAATGGGGTGCAACCCCAGATAATTTTGTACATTGCAGTGGCCTTTCTCTTCTGCAAATCCTTACCATCCCTTTCGGTGTAAGGTATGGAGGGATTATATGGCTTGCCGCAGGAGGATAGCAGGCGAGGCACCGTCCCTATCTAAGAGTGTTCTGGCACAGCAGTAGCCAGGTTGATGCAGAGCCATACCGTTACCCCAACTGGCAACACAAGCAGTGCGGTGGTTGGAGGACAGATTTTCTCCGAATCATTCTGACACTACTACGGGTATAGGCCCTAGGGTGGACAGGCACAACCCAGAACTGGTCAAACACTCCCTCCGGCAACTCAAGTGGTGTGGTGGATGGCGTGCAAACAGGCCTGGTGGTCTAGCTTCCTTAGGGGTTGTATAAATAGAGGGGTGGCAGTCTAGTGTATGTGTGGTTTTGATGTACAAGTTCCTGAAGGGGAG
Organism: Dryococelus australis; assembly: GCA_029891345.1. Taxonomy (NCBI): domain Eukaryota; kingdom Metazoa; phylum Arthropoda; class Insecta; order Phasmatodea; family Phasmatidae; genus Dryococelus; species Dryococelus australis. Next base: position 128,519,702 of record CM057009.1, read on the forward strand.
CCCACAGACCTACACTAGATGATAAAACTGGTTTGAGTAAAACCCGGTCTTCCTGCTGTGTGAAAAAGTTTTAATCCAGGGAGGAATAAACAGGGTGGCCCGTACCACCTCTTAACTACCCTGAGTTGACCAGAAGTACAGTAAAACTCTGTTGAGAAGTTTCTGAAGGGGCTGAAAAAATAATACTTATTAACCAAGAAAACTTCTTAAAAGGGTCAAATTACACATGTGCAGATAGACAAGGTGCACAATTATTCAACATTAAGCAGGTAAACTTCTTAAGTGGGAACTTCGTAACAGGGTTTCATTGTATATGCAATGCCGATTCCAGGTGAAAGGGACCTGTTTCTAGACTAGGGGTGGCAGTTTCAACTAGATAACTGTTAACTTTCCCTATCTACTCTATGCCGTGTCCTGAAGGAACTTGGGGGCCCACTTCCTGAATGGTTGTGAGGTAGCCATTACCATGGGCAATCAGCTGGGAGGGTTGACAACTTTAGGTCCTTTGGAAGGTCTGGTAGATGGTCTGTGGACAGAGCCAGGGCTGTCTGTACAGCCTCCATTGCTGGCTGGAGCATGGATGGCACTATTCCTCGGTTCACCCTTAACTACTTTCCCTCTCAAGAGTTGGCCGCAGTGACTAGACCGCTGGCTAACTCATACTTGATGTCTTCTTGAGGGGGTGGCGTGGCATAGCTTACTGACCACGGTGATGAAAAATATAACTGACACATCTGTATTATTCTCCGCAACAAGGGAATAATCTGTAGGCACTTTCATAGAAATTACACTTGTTCAAAACCCGTTCGGTGCACTAGAGAACTACGCACAGATGAAACAAAGTCATTTCAGCTTGAATCAATAAGAATCATCCATCAATATGCTGGTGGGAGGGTTACAAATCCGAAGTTCACAAAAGTGATGGGTGGCGACATGACATGATGACATGGCGTGTTGCATGAACTTTTTCCTCCGAAGTACTTAAAATTACTATCAAGTTTGTACACATGATTTTGAAACCTACCTAGGCAAGTTACGATGTGATAAATCTGCGTTTCCATGGTATAGTAATATACAGTAACATGTGTCGTAACCACTGCATGTGAAAGGATGTGGCATCTTCGTGGTCATTATGGTGGTCAAGTGTGTGTGCAATTAAAAATATTGGATGTGCAAAATATAAGTTTTAACCGTATAATGTTTTTATGATGAAGCAATTTTGTCACATCTATTTAACACAACTGAACTTCGCCCCAGGTGTTTGAAACACAATTGTGTAACATGCTTACGTTTTCGTGATGTGAATATTTGCCACAATCCCACAAAATTACTAATCCCAGCCAGAAAATTATAAATAAATGATTAAATAAATCTAGTAAAAACTAAGTACCTATGCAAAGAAATATGAGCAGAATAAAAGCTATGTTAGACCCATTTGTGTGAGTGTTCACCACTATCTTTTAAGTTTGATGCTGCTACGTACAAAAATTAAATGACACGAGTTGCATGTTTGAATTAATTGTCTTTTTTGTTGGACTGGTTGCTCTTTAGTTTTAGTTTTTATCTCAACTAGGGCCTTCCTTTTAACAAAATAACCCAAAACACATCAATAACCTGAGCTTAAATACTACCACTCTTCCCCCCCCCCCCCCCCAGTTGTAACAATGTTAAACATAGTTGCTGCAAAATAATTTGCATTACGTCTAATGTTCTACATTGTGTATAACAAATATATTAATGTAAAACAATAACCGTAAGAACTACTGTGAGTACAGATATTTTTATAAAATTATAAAGCTGACCTAAAAATGGTTGTAGGCTTAAATTGTGTATATTCGTTAACAATTAAAACTTAGAAATCACATGGCAGTGTTTATGTTTACGTGTAGCAGGATACGTAATTGGTAACCAAAAGTATAAATTCAGCAGGGCTTCAAGAAAGTGCGAGTTAATCATGAATGGACTACATTCAATCAGTTACCATTGGCTCTCAAGAAATCACTGTTAAGAGCCACCCAAATCTCTCTATTCAATCAGTTACCAGTTTAAACTATAAAAAAAGGTGCTAATTTCAGCAAAATGGTACAACATTTAATGCACGCATGAGGAAATTGAATTTGGCTAACTATGAAATTTTTAAAATCCATAGCCACCAATATGATAATACCTGATACCACCCATGTCTTATTGAGAGTTTATTAAAGGGTGATGTAGGCCTATATGGCAATAAACAATGAACAAATGATGCCCTTCAGATGCAATAGAATAAACAGCTTATGCAATTACAGCTATCACATGAGCAAATCTCTACCAAATTATAAACTTGCATACAAAAATACTGTAATTTTTGAGGGGACCATACACACTTTACTAACTTTGTTCTGCAACATACATGACAAGAAAATATAACACTTTCATAGGTATATCACAAAAATTTCAAATGAATGAATATACAAATATTCTAGTTATTTACTCTCTACATGAACCATGTTTTTTAAGTCATGCTATAAACATGTGAGATTTAATGTACTAGGCTAAACATCAGCCATGAAAACTGCTGCTACTTACTCATACTTGGCCGTACAATGGCAGACTTCTTCTTTAGCTTCTCACAATTAGCAACTTCATGCTCAGCAAAAAACTTAGTCAAAGTATAGGCATTTGGATAGCCATGTAATATCCTGTGGGGGGAAAAAAAAGAAGTAAAAACATACCAACAGATCCGTACCTTGAAAAGTTAGCCAACAGGATGATTTAAAAATTCAAGCAAATTTCCATTTACAAGATGGAAATTTTAATTTTTTGACGACTTAGCTAAACTACTGCAGAGCTAAGTTACAAACTTGTTTTATTACATTCAAAATTTCAGTATTTCATTATATAATGGACTTTCTTAAGATTTTCAAAATAAATTATACTTAAAAAAATTTAACATGGCTAGTCTAATAACACATGACAGCAAAATATCATCATTATAAAAAAAACATAAGAACACACAAGAAATACAGTCTATTCACTGTATCTTTTAACTTTTTTTTAACAAACCTTTAAATTTTACCCTAGGTTTGACATGCCTACCTGTGTCTTAAAAATCATATACAACAAACATTGAATACAGTTAGCAATATTAAAATATCCTGTTTTCAATTGAACAAAACTTATCCTTATATAGTATCAAAGTATATTTAGTTTGTAATCAAAATAAATAACAGTGAGAGCAATGATGTGTTGTAAACAGCTAGTGAGAAATAATTTTTATTTCAAATGTCATTAAATTTAGTTTTGGCATGCATTATGATAATGTCTCATTGAAGTATTTGGGTTTTTGCACAGCAATGTTAATAACATTTCGTATTATTACACTGTGTTTCATATGTATAACATACATTTTGGCAGACATTATAACCAACAACAAAAAAAACACCCTTATTTGCATAATTTTGTGTCAGCTGATGGTGGTTGCAGGATTTATGTTATGTTGGCTATCTTTGCTATGAATATTACAAAATTACAAAAATAGTAATTACTTAATTGCAACATTTATTGTTTAAATTGTGCTTTTAAAAATATAGAATTTTTTAAAGCTATATAGTATGGGCAAGGATATTTTGAAAAATTACAATAGAGCATGCAACCATTACAGTTATTTAAACAGTCTCCACTCAGTGAATGACATAGAGATCTTTATATTATATTATATTATATATATATATATATATATATATATATATATATATATATATATATATATATATATATATATATATATATATATATATATATATATATATATATATATATGGGGGCCTATATGTGAGAATTCCTTGTTGGGTGTGTTGGAATATTATATCTGCAGTTAATTTTCGTCTTTTCATATTTCATTAAATGTAATTTGTTATATGTGCCAGTTCAGAACAGTCGAGTCTTCTTTAGTGAAATGAAATATAGACAAGTGTCTGCCGCTTTGTAAAAAGGGCTACTTGTGTGGTTTTGGTATACAATTTTCCTTAACTACCATAAAACACGAGCAACAATATTTACATTCTGAAGCTTAAAATTATTTGCACTAAGAAACAGCTCTAGTGTTCTTTTAATTGAATAAGTCGGCAAATAAATGATTTCTTATTAGTGGAAGATGGCAGTGATTTAGGTGAAGTAATCATACAAGACTCGCCACATATTTAGAAACTACAAAGCAAACAGTAAGTTTGTGTGTTTTGAAAAAAAATTGTTTAAATATTTAAAATGTATTAACCATAAAAAAAAACCTTTTTTACCCTACTTTATTTATTGAATATCTAACAATTTTTGTGCTTTAGGTTAAAATTGCTGAAAATTTTTACATAGTGCATTTCTCATACGAGTATGAACAGCGACATATTTACAACGTTTTGTTCTTGCAAGAGGTTTTGAAATACGAGTGGCCTAAATAAATGTCCTTTTAGGGCAGTTTATTATACAAAAAATCCAATAATTTTTATGTGCAAGTTTAACATCACTGAAAATATTTAGCGTGTATTTCTTGCTTGGTTATGAACTGAGACAAATTTATTGTTGTACTGTACTTAAGGGTACAAGGTATGAAGGGATCAACACATCACTATCACTTATAGACATATGCTGTTCACGGTAAAGTGAACACCTTTTTAAGACCCTTCTAAATTTTTCCTTTCATTCTATTTCCATCTTCCTGCTGCTTTTTAATATAAACACTGATTTGTCACGAATAAACACAGTGTATACATTTCACCACCCTCAAAATGTAATGCCTGATGCTGCAATAATATATATTTATTAGTGGTTAAAGCCTGTTGGGAGGGTCTTAAAATGTGCTCACTTTACCGTGAACAGCCTATAAACATTTTATTTTCACAATTGTCTGAAAACCACTCTGCATGAAAGTACAATATGGGCGCAAACACTCAAAACACCCCTTTGCTCAAAAAGCAATATAAAAATGCAAAATATTTACTATAAAAAATATTACAACTACTATGCCTTAAAATATTATAGATTGCTACCTCACTAAATAATCCAGCCCAAATTGAATTACATACACCAGTAGACTCTTGTACTAATATACTGGCTTTCCAAAATCAATAAACATCAGGGCCTTTTTATAAATTATATTCAATTGGTACAAAAGCATTCATCACACGGGCTTTATAATTCCCTAACAAATTTCAATGATTACGGTGAATTTCACGCCCAGGGACTCTTAGTATAATATACATTTAATAAAATATTGATTCTCTAACAAATGAGACTATAGTTTTATGGACAATCTATGCCCAATATACAGACTACTTAAAATCTCAACAACTCAAATCTAACCTACTGACCATTTACACTGTACAAAAGATGGGTCATAATCTAGCGCTAGTCCGCTCTGGTTTAATAGTCGGTACCAATCAGTATTTCACAGTCTAGAATCCTAACAAGTGCCAAACTTTATATGCTGGGTAACTTTAAAACACTTTTCTATAACCTAGAATCCTTTTGGAACCATGAAATAATTAAATATTTTAGATATCTGCGTTACCACTGGTAAACATCTGCTACCACGCCTGACCAAGTTCCAAAATTTCACAATTAAGAGCTGCAACCAATCCAAACTTTGTACACTAGGTGAAGATAAAATTACTTTTCTATGACCTTGCATGCTTTCGCAGCCTTGGAATGACAATATTTTAGACGTTACCACTGGTTAACATTTGCTACCAAAACTAACTCATTACCTAAACAGTATTTTTCTTAATTGCATATTCATTCATGATCGCCGGCTAACATTCATTATATATGCACTGATTAAAGGAAGACAAACACACTGAAATATTGAGCCCTTTTCCTACATCGGCTCCCATAAATATGTGTACATTTCTGAATATTCCTAGCTGAGGGCAGACATTCAAAACAGCATTTCTGTAACCAATTACTAACTTTGCTGCCAGCGTGCACAGGTGCAAGTCATGGTGACACTATAACACTCTACTTGAAAACTTCCTTCATTGTTGAAGTCAAACAGGGAAACATAACACACTACTCTACATGCAACAAAAGCTTCCCACATGCCTCTAGATTTACGAAATTTAGAAAAGCAAGCCCTGCAACCACCAAATATTTGCGAATATTTTCACGCAGCATACACAGTGAAAATCATTGGCACCACAACTCACTTTTGGCATGACCACGCTGCAGCAGTCACCCATGCTGAATACCCATATTTCTCTAAGCTGATAATCGTTAAGACAAAATAGTCCTATGCCAAGGTATTCTCAGCATGATGATGTTCATGTCGGCCTATCCAAGTGAACACTACCAAGTTAATAACGTTGGAGGAGGAAGGCTGTGCAAGCCTTTTTATAATATTTCCAAAACAAAAACCACTGAAAGAAAATGGTACTAGAGAGGAAGGGATAAGGTAGGAGAGGAGACAGACAGGAGAAAGAAAGGGGTAGCTGACCATCGCAGAAGTAATCGATTCTCATGTGCGCTGGTTGACGTAATTATTAACGACCACTAGGGCGCTGCCTAGCAGCACATTGTTTTTGTTCTTTCAATAAAACTAAAACTTTAAGAATTATAGTTAATTTGAATGTTATTTCCATACAAGTAAAACTTTCCACTTATCATCAAAACAATGGGCCATTCAAATTGCTACTCTCTTAAGAATCGCCTCAAAACAATCCCACCTCATGAAAGACGATAAACTAGAGATCCCTGCCCCACCAACAAACAGAACCTTATCAGATATATTACTTGGTCATAAAAATAAAACAGGCGAGAATGGCAACTGGCTATAATTTTTGTGAACCGGAAAAATTTTTGACTGACTATGTGTAATTCTTTCAAGCAAAAAAATACCTGTCAGTTTCCCCCAAAACAATGGTGTTTATCAATACTTTATTTAGTCTCTCATGCTCATTTATTCCTATTTCTGGAATATCAACCACCCATTCTGACCCCATAGTGCAGTTACAGGTAACTCGAGCCAGAGACAGGGGTGCTTCATCACTGACTCAGACTAGTTTAACATGTTATAAGAGGCAGATCCTTGAGCTGAAGTGCTCGATCCTCTCCCGCTGTTTTGCTGTGGTGGGGCAGGTGTAAACACAGGGATGCATGGGTCTAGTGGCCTCTGGTTTTCAAAATACCCCAGCCTTGGTTGTTCGGTGTAGCCTGCTGATGCTGGATTCATCATCAAGCCTGTATTAGGCAACGGATACACCATTTTAATGGTGCTCGCACCCTCGTTGCCAGCAGTGGTGCTTCAGGTGACTGTTCTACCCCTCGGCTTTGGTCTCCTGGCAAACTGTCTCCTTCGAATTGATTTCTGTCATCCTTACCCCAACGGTAGAAATGATTCCGCCGTAAACTATGTCCAGAGTAGTACTTTCTGCCATGGAAAGATCGCTGCACATCCCTCTGATAAAGACCTTGGTGAACTCTGTATGGTTCAAAATAGTCTGGAATGCCTGCACCCTAGTGTTACAGTCCCGCCTGTAGATTCCCCTAAACTGTGGTGGCTGGTTATTATTGTACAAAGGTGGAGTTCTGTCAGCCGGTGCAGCTTTTTCTGTATCTCTTGAAAAATGTGTGCATTGTAGGTGGTCAATATGATAGTACACAAGTAAGCCCTCTCCAAAAGCTACGAGATAGTTATAAGTCCTATTTGTAATGGGCCTGATAGTGGTACAGGAGCTGATGCAAAACCATTGCTATAAATTCTTCATTACTTATTGGCGGCGTTGAATGTCTGGATTTTTCATACAACTCAGAAAAATGAGTTTCCAGGCTCTTGCCCTTGCCTGGAAAACATTTTTTCGTATGGAGCTTGGCCCTCACACTACCTTGTATTTTTGTGCTCCAAAAGTGTTCAAGAAATTTGCCTCCTTCAAGCAGAGTTCAACCTCTTTGATTTGTTGAATATGGTGTACACTTATCTGCTCTAATTCTTCCCTGGTTTCATCCATTTTATTCCTTACAGTAGCCAGGTCAGCTGTTACCTGATCCAGGTTTGTAGTGACCTCTTCCCTTAATATCGCTACCTGTTGCTGCATCAAACCACTGTGGTGTCGCAGTTGTGTCTGTATCTCCTCTTAAAGATGCGTGGTTTGTGCTTGCAAATCAGCTTTCAGCTGCTGCAGATTTCTTGTCAGGGGTGTGATTTGTGTTTACAGCTGTGTTCTGTGCTTACAGCACCTCCTCTTTAAGCTGCTGAATATTTTAATTAGTTTGCATGCTGTGGGCTTGCAGCGGTGTCTGAATATTTTCATTAATTCACGTTTCTCGGGTTTATATATCAACTGCAAGTTGTTGCATTATACCTACTAATTGTTGCATTAATCCCAGAGGATTTGTTACATTTTCTGCAGCTACTGAAATAGCCAGCACTTCCTTGTTCACAACACTATCTGGAAGGGGACTAGACGTTATGTCTGTGGCTGGGCTGGATACCACCACTTCCTGTGCGATTTCTACAGTTTCCTCCATTTCAACTGTGACCTGTAGTGACTTGTATTTACAGCGTGCAAGTGCTCATAGGTTATATGGTGTCCTAGTATTCCTGTTGATTTACTGTACACACTTCACTCTCCAGCAAACGCTCGGCCACCACGTTGTGTGCCACATTATGTAAAGTATGTAAATGTTCTATATTATATGAGAAGGCCAGATTATGTAAAATTATATAGAGTATAAAACACGCTGAACAAAAGGCTGTGTGTATGAAGATTGTGGCGGTTATTCTAAGTAGGTTAGTTGGCTGGGTTCTTTGGTACATAAACTTATAATTGTAACCCAGTTCTTGCCAAACTCATTCTTACTGATAAATAAACACGGGGTACGATTGTGTGACTCCTGCGTACGGCATTTCTTTGGGATTCAATATCCCTGGGATGTAGTAGACAGGAGGAAGGTCCCGGGCATGATAGGCGGTGTTGCAGTACCATGCTATAGTATGCCGAGCTAGGTATGCACCGCACACAACCTGCACAGGATGGATAAAGCGTCTCTTATAAGTCTCCCTCGACTCAAGGCAACCCAAGGCTTCTCGGGCCACCCCTGTTAGTCACTTAACAGATTGGGCAATGCGCCCATTTCCCTATGGGTTGCGAGAGTCCTTGTGACTGGTGAGCAGTATCTGCCATGAAAGTTGGACCGATAGATGGTACCAAGACTCAACCAATTGGTAGGGTGTTGGACCACTTAGCACTCAGGCCGTTGGGATTCAAAGTCTGTACTTCAAAGAAGCAGTACAAAGACGTAGAATGGAGTGTGGTTGATGCCCCCACATACTGGGAATTGGTCACGTAACACCTCGGTGGTCGAGGCAGCAATGGCTTGGTTGCAGTGATGAAACTATGGGGAATATATGATATAAACTCTCAATTTCAGAGTAAGGGCTACTACCCCCGGTGAACCATGACACCGGGGAGGTGTCCCGATTGCTTTTGTGCCCCGCCATTGGGGTGGTGGCCACTCTGGTCATAATAATTCCTCGCCACTAAGGATGTGGCTCCCAGGGAGTGGAGTGTAACCGGCCCTTCATTGGGTGTAAGGCTATGCCCAGCAAGGTCTTTTCAACCACTTATGGAAGGGAATTCCTCTTGCCACTCCATTTGGGGGATAATGTCGGCCATGAATAACCCACAAGTGCCATGGAAATTAAGTGGTAGCACAGGACGATCGGTTGGCCCCACCATGAGGTTCTCTTTGGTGTCCAATCATAAGGTTGGACTCGTGATGGTAGTGGTTGCCTCCGTATGCTGGAGATGGTCTGAAGAGATTCCCCACTCTCGATGACAGGCCAGGCGGTGAATGGCAACCTGCTCCAGTTGTGCCCTGGGAAGGCACTAGGGGTATGGATAGAACCCCAGTCAGACCACATGCTTGGTTTCTGAGGACGAGGATCTCAGAACCTCTGTGAGAGAAAGGGCGAGGATGTGCCAGGTTTGGGCTTTGGATCTGGCCACGGGTCACGTTTATTTTGGCCTTCTTTCGTTGTGAGGACATGATTCCTCCTCCTCACCTATTGGGAGGCCGGAGTGCGGTAAGGCAGCAAGGTTAAGAACACTGCGTAAAACTACAAAATATGTGACAGAGGTCCACTGTAACTGATAAATAAACAGATATTTATGCTGGCTCACTTCTTCGACACCAGCCCGGACCAAACTACCTATGGTACTCACATCCAATGTGGAACATACCATTAACAACCACCATGTGCCAAATAAATACAATAAAATGTGTAGGCCAAGTGTATGAAAACTTAATGATGACTGTATGTGTGTGTGACAAACCCAGATTGTAATAACTTGTGCCCCTGGTGCTAGTCTGGGCCAAGCAGGGAATACTCGGCCAATGATAAATAGCTTATACCACACACACGCTTTACTGTACAATATTTTTGTACAAGAACCCTTGGCACAAGTATCACGATAATTAAAAACCAATATGAAATCACTGATATAAGGAACATGGGAAAATGCAACGCTACTAAGAAATGACACCTGGCAAGTTGCTTTTAGTATGGATATTTATTAAAATTCTTTTCAACTTTTCTGAAATTGGGATTTGAAAAATCCTGGTAGCTGCTACGCCTTGGACTTAGACGCAGCATAATTGGACTTTCAGAAAAAAAATTAGACTTTTCAACAGGTTTAGAAGAAACCCTCACTGAACAGGGCACAGAAAGTGCACAATATAATGAGAACCAATGACATGAACAAAGAATATATGAAATATAATTTGAGCTTTTCTTTTATTCAAAACTTTCATTACCTTTTTCATGTTTTTCAATACACTTAACTTTCAACTATTCCAGAAAATAGCATACAGCTATTTATTTAAAAACTGACTAGATTTTGTTTTTCACAGTGTCAATTAAAATTACTTTTTTCATTAAAGAAAACCAAGATACAAAATTATTTAATTTTGCACTTATACCTCATACCACTATTATTTCAGCCAATATAAAATATAAGTATTTTATATCATTATTATACAAGATTAATGCAAATATAGGTAGGTTGCAATAGTTAAAAATAATGGCCACGCTAAATACACAGTATAGAAATATTTTACTTATAATAAATGTAATTTTACTTCAAAATTAACTTAATTTTACCATAACCCACAGGTTCTTCATTATTCCACAATTTATATTGACATTATTGGCATGTAAAATGCATAGCCATTCATGACATCAATCGCAGTTTTAACTATTTTCATCTCCAAAATTAATTTTCCAACAAGGGAATAGTACATGAAAAAACCAATATTGATTGTTTAGCCAAACTCGCAGGTTATGACTAGCCTTAAAAATTATTAAATGGATTTGTTTGTCTAATATTATGACTTAACATAGTCAACAGACGCCAACAACAAGGCCTCTATTTGAAAACGTTAATTTCAACATGTTTGATGATTCCTTATTCAATGAATACTTGATAAAATTTAATGAACAGTACTGACTACGTAATAAAAAAAAAAAATTAAAGCTCAGCCAATAGAAAAACACATGGCCTCATTGGGACAAACTATTCATTTGGGCCTTATGGGGGGGGGGGGGGGATCTTGATATGGCGACGAATCACAGCAATTATGTCCTTACATGGCGACCCACATCACCAACACGTTGACACACTGCTGGTGACCAGACGAGCTTGCAGGAAGTAACTTCATGGGCAGCCATGTTTTTACCAAAGTTGGTACTCCTGCACGCATGCACGGCAGGTGGAAAAGATGCACCAGTGCTCACCTGGAGAAATTAGCCGTACCCCTAAAAGTGGTGCGCCATCAACTACTGGTGGCGGTAAAAACAACTACCACAGCAGAGACGAGCTGCCCATTATGTGCACTGTGTGTGCTGATGAAAAGCTGCAGGATTCGACCACGCTGGGCCCGGACAACAATTTTGCGTGATGAATGACGCTTTGTTGTAGCCATCCAGAACATCCAGACATCGAAAAAACAGGTAAACTGCCAGCAATTTTAGGTTAAATTGCAATACTGCCGTGTAGGAGTAGGCAGTTACTTTCCGTTGCGACGTGTTGAATGTAGAGGTTTTGGGATACAGTCACATAGCAAAGATTAAACAAAACACACTTCTATCACAGCTGAAAAGTGGCCCTGCCTAGAAAAGATTATACCCAAGATGTTTTACATTCTGCAAGGGTCAATGTTCACTTGCAAAAATTAAATTAAATAACAAGTTACTGTTTCTCAGATTACTAAAATAATATGTTGCACTTGATTAAAGGTTTTAAAATAATGTTTCTTGCTCGGTAGGGCATTGGGAATCTGTCTCTGGTCACCCGTGAGCAAATTTTAATGCTGGGTCTAACAGTACTTACAGTATCAATTATGGAGACCTACTCCTGCCGTAATGACAGTCTATTCTGGACCACGAAATGAATACTAATTTGTTCACCTGATTTGCAGGGTAATCTCATTGCTCTTGCAGCTGGATTCATCTTTATTATTTATGTAGGACAGGACTTGTATGTGGCCCTTTAAGTATTGTAGGGTCGATTAGATTGCTTTATGACAAATTAAAACCTAAAAAAATGTTATGTCGTCCTATGTTACTTCTACCTCCTAACTCATCAACCCAGCGGAAGGGCAATTACAGCACTCTTTCTATGCTGTATCAAATATATCTCAAACTGGAGTCGAGGGAAGTCTAGAAAACACCCTACCCTTCACCCACTTGCAGGTGAGGGTCCTACTCCTACGTCTGTCTAATATGGCTGCTGATGGAAGAGAGAGCAATAAAAAGCTAAATTAAGGGGCCTGCCATTGCCAAACATAAGGCGTGCCTTAAACCCGTGGGCCAATAATAAGCTAAAATCATTCAACCCCCTTCCCTCCCCCCACATGAACCACTTTAAATGGCCCAACTGCTTAATATCCTAGAGTATCGGGTCTCAAAACAGATACCAAATTTTAATCAAATCAGAAACAATCACAAAAAGAGACCAAGAAATACAATAAAATTAATTACATATAAGAGATATACACGAATGTAAACTAGCTAACTTACTCAAGTTAAACAATATATGATTGCTACCATATAACTAAAACAAAAATCCTAAATATGAAAATACAAATAAAAATGAAATATATAAGAAAATAAATTAATACATACAGAAAATATTTCCCAAATCTGAACGTGTGAAAAAAAAAAACATACTATTATATGTTAATGATATAACCAAAACAATATACATTAAGGCATTTCAATATTTTAATTGTTTTGGTGGTAGGTATATGTAGTAGTAAAATAATTTTATTTCATGAAACTTATCTCCATATATATTTTATTATAAATTCTACAATGTCAACAATAGATATATGAAAATTATTAACAAACTAGTAGCATTAAAATTTTTTTTATTACATTTATGGCATGTTACAGTTTGCTAATCCATTACGAACAGGTCAAAATTCCATGTTGATACCTTATACAGTTAAGATGTGTCAAAGCTGCAATTTCCTGAAACATGATCTTTGAATAGAGGCTGTATGCAGGTCTGAACAAGTCAGAATTAATTGAAGGGACTGATGAGGGAGAAGTAAGGGACCTACTCAGGTTTCAATGTGCACCATAATTACACCCTATCAGTCCGCACTCTTCGGTCTCAGAGCGAGTGTTACGACTGTATTTGTAAGTTTTATCATAATTTTTCTTGTTGAAAGTGCATCTGCAAACACTAAATTTATATAATGTAATAACTTTTATAATGTTATATATTTTCTGAACTACATTGGTTTCTTGTGTGATAATGCTAAAATGGAACTGATTGTGTGCCATTAAAATGCACAGTGGGAGCTTTGTTAACTTCCTGCTGTGATAGTATTACATATACAAGGAAGAAAGATTTATTGAAGATTTCTGAAGATTTATAACAAGAGCAGCAAGATCTTTTGCAGTGGAGAACAGGTTTTACTTTTCATCAAAATTATATAATCTGCTGTCATCATTTATGTTAATTTATGATATACTTTGAAAACAATCAGAAAGCCTGCTGTGATCCTTTTAACAGATAATCAACTACTATTAGAAACAAGAAAACCTAAGAACAATTTACATGGTAAAAGCAAAGCCATTGGAAGAAAGTAAAGGCATCCACTAATTCTTGGCCATTTATTATGTAGCAATTGCAGAAAAACTTTAATTGAAGAAGAGGCAAAACATGTAGCTGTGGGCATGGAAACACCAGAAAAAGAACAGGAATTTAGGACTTTCTATTGGCTCAAAGGTTAGTGGAAAAGGATAAACTTACAGAAACCTTGAAAGACCTGGATGTAACACCAATAAAATTTAAATCACTTCCTTCACATTCAAAACCAAGGTACATTACGAAAAAGGTAAAGCAAGTACCCACTTACAGAAAAAACTGTAATATGTAATGTAGGTAGAAGAGTCAGGCAAGTATTCCATCTGTGATCAAAAAATCACAGTTTCAGAACAGACCAGAAGAAACTATGAAATGGAGAAATAATTTGAATATGGGAAAAATTGAAATATTGACAATTGAACCAACACCATGGTCTAAGGAAGTAGCAGAAAAATTAAATATTCCTGAATACATGGTGAGGAAAGCATGGGTACTACTGGCTGTCGAAAAGTAATTTTTGCATTCCCTAAACCAAAGGCAGGAAGAAAAATTACTCCAGAAACTATTGCTGAAGAGTAAAATTTATATCAAGATGAGTATTCATATATCCTTCCAGGTACAAAAGACAAAGTTAGTATTAGAAATAATGAAAACAAAAATGCGGTGTAGCTGTGTTGGGAACATGGCAGATTGTTTTGAATGAATACGTCTACGTTGGCGTGCTCGGACGCTTTGATTTTTTTTTTTACGTTCCTGGCACCGCTTCACTAGATCATATAGGGTTTTATGGATATCACTGGATTGCTTTTGAGATGTTCTTTCCACCTGTATATAATTTCTGTATTAAGACTTGGCTTTTTGACATGTATAGGCCAACATTGTGTTAAGTTTTCTTAATTTTTTTCATTAAATTCATACAATTTCACCATAACCACGCCACACAAATGTTTTTATATGCACAATTGTTTGATCTTGACGAGAGCTGTTGATTGAACCTTAAATGAGCATCGTAGCTTCTCCTACTCAAAAATTATACTATGCAAGTAATACGACACTGTGAAATAAACTCAAAATTGTGCTCCCCCCCCCCCCCAGCCACCTCCCGGTTGCTTCACGGTCCTCACTGAATGTAACATATTCTTTGATCCTTTGGCAATTGAGTGGTTACTATGGTTGCAAATTTATAAAGACTATTCACGTCAAAAAAGAAATACTTGTCTTATGCAACCTCGATGAATTGTACAACACATTTAAACAAGAAATCCAGATATGAAGATAGGTATTTCTAAATTTTGCACACTTTGAACTAAATGGTGCATTTTAGCTAGGTCACCAGGCACCCATGCTGTGTGTGTGTATGTGCACATACACTAGAAAATGGAGCTTCTTGCTATTGCTATGAATGTTCACCACAAGGAGGCTGTACATACTATGGTGGCCATGTTAGTGTGTACCAGAAGTACCAAAGAGAATGCATGCTACTGTGATTCGACAGATACCCAGACAAAACTAATTTAATTACAGTAAAATCCTGTAACTACAAGTTCGGCCTACTACGAGAATTCCGTACTTAGATGTTTAATACACAGTCATATAGTACTAAATTACCAAGGTTAAATTATCTGGTTACAGCGAGTGAGGGTGTATTTTGTATTTCAGTTTTTACAAGCGATTCAAATGCATTTTGATTAATTGTATTTGCATTTTCTAACAATTGTGGTGAATTGAAATTGCTTAAATTGTGCATTTAGTATAATTAATCTCGTAAAATGTGTATAAGTCACACTCCATGAGAAGTGGCAACGCTGCAGTGCAGTAGATGTTGCAATGCTGCACGCTTTGTCCGACCCGCGCTCGCATCCTTTGTCAAGGCATTTCTGTTAGAAAAGCGACACAGAATCAATACGAGCGTGAACAGATGATTGGTTAAACATTTGTGGAACATAATTCGGTGTGTGGCTCCGGTTCCGTTATTGATAAAAGTTTATAAATTGCTAGTTTACGTGTAGAGTTAAATTTGCTAATAATGTTTACATAAACACAGACATATTTATCATAATTTGGTCTTGCAGGACGTTTTGAAATGTACGTAACTTAAATATTTTTTTGTTTTTTCCTACTAAGCCACCATGTTCAAATCAGTTGCATTGCCATTACAGATGTTTACCCACACATTTTTCTACATTTAGCTGCATTTTAAAATAAAAACAATATGCAGTAATAGTAACAATTCCCCTTTACTTCATTATTTTGTTCCAGTAATTATTTCAGCTGACGATGTAGAGCAAGCAGTTATCAATCCGCCACAACATGTAAGTACAGTAGACCTCATTTTAATGTTTACATGCACGTGTCTTGGCGATTCCTTATATAATTCTAGCACCCAAATTTCTTGGACAAAAAATTCTGTAAAAAAAGGTGCAAATATAATGCTAGTAAATACGGTATAGAGTAGTAACTTTTTTGCGAATAATTTTTGCTGCTGTAATGACATACTCCGCTATCACACCTGAATATAAATTTCATACGTAACTTACGTATTTTAACATAAAAATCATGTTTAATTATGGATCATGAATTTAGACATGGTTATTTATTACTACATAAGTGATAGCGCACATAATCTAGCTATATTTGTAATTCCTGCCATGTTTATATCAGCACAATCACCCTACATTTTCCATAAAATTAATACTTGATTTTTTGTGATTAATCTGATATTACGAGTACTCATAATTAAGTCAGTTTTTCACACTTATGAACTCTTGTAGGTACGATATTTCACACTACAATTTTTAAACAACTCGCGGCCCATAGGCCTGCCGCAATTTTTATTGTGTTGCGCCTTACCATCTTGAACGTTCAACGCACCCCAAGACGTGCTGAGAGAACGAGGGCAGTAACACAGCGCATTCTTCAGACATCTACCAGAAACAATACGATCAGAGTCCCCAGCACAGGTTTGTAATTCGAAACCCATCATTGCCTGGCCTTCTGCCATTGCTATCGTATGACAACTCGCTCTCCTCTTCCACTCACCCGCACATAAGACAAAGCAGCGAGCATATAACTAGTAAACAATATTTTTTTAAGGTAGGTGTGTTCTATTATAATTATTCCTTGGAACTGCAGATAAGAACACACATTATCTTCAAAATATGTATATTACCTTTATTATAAAACCCAAGCTCAAGCTCGAGCTTGGGAACTTTTCATTAAGCTCGCTCGGGCTCAACTCTAACAAAAAAATTCCACGCTCGCAGACCTATATTCAGAACCTTGTATGACAGACTTCAGTTTTATCTACATGGCATCACAAACTACAAAACATGAGTTTGCGCTGTAGTACAATATGTTAAATATACAACAGCCTGTCTTACAAAGCTAGTAAGCAGGACTCACACTTTTTCATCCTTTTCCAGCTCTTCATCAGTCTTTTCTTCGATCAGTCCAATTATATATTCAACAATAGCCGGTGCTGGATATAATACCTCTGCTGCTTCTTTCAAGTTGCTGTTCACATAGGCACTCGATACATGAACCATGGCCTGCAAAGAGTTTTCTGTTACATTTAAAAAGCATTGTTCAAGAATTGTGCTAGAGATAGAAACCATAATTCTACATTAAAATTTTGTTGCATGTGGCATAACTATATTAATATTCTGCAATAATATTGTGTAGGTAAAATTTTCATGAAAATTATATTTAAAAAAATTGCTGATGAGTAATGAACAAAAATTATTTTTACAATTAATACAAAATACAGATGAAATTATATTTAACTTAATATATTAGAACTGCACCATAATGAGTATGAGTTATGACATTTGCCATTGCAATAATTTTTAATGCAAAACCATGTTATATATTAAATACAATGTTAATACACTCATTTTAAATAATTCCCTTTTTTGTGTTTTTCTTTGTTGTACAGATAGTAAGCTGAAACATGGTAAACGTTTTCATCCTTTGACTACAATCCCATTGCAGAATTCGAAGCAACGTCAACTATTCTTTCCGAGCAAACACAACTGAAAGGAATGACAGCACCCCTTCCTACATCTGCCTTATCCCCCCCTCTCTTGACGATACAAAACATGTTTATTCCCTTCCCCTCTTGTCGATACATACCTGTATTCCCCCCTCTTGCGAATACCTGCCCATTCCCTCCCTCCCCCCATCATGGCAATACCTGCCTATTCCCTCCCCCATTCTTGTAGATACTTGCCTATTCCCTCCCCCATTCTTGTAGATACTTGCCTATTCCCTCCCCCACTCTTGTAGATACTTGCATATTCCCTCCCCCACTCTTGTAGATACTTGACTATTCCCCCCCCCCCCTCTTGTGTACTTGCCTATTCCCTCCTCCTCATCTCAAGCTTGGCTAGTTTCCTTTTGCCCAGCAGAGCGGCATTCCATAAAACAAGGGGCGAGGGTGGAGAAAAGTATTGACTACACAAACAGTTAAAAGAGGGGAGGAAGCAAAGAAGAAAAAGACAGTGAAAGAGTGACTGAAGAGATTTGGACAGCTCTCCATTGAGGTCTTAAGAGCTGATGGGGGTGAAGTGAGGTGAGTATAGAACAGCACTAGAATGAAGGGGTGGGGAAAACGGGAAAACCTTGAGAAAACATGTCGACCTGGGACATCATCCGGCACAATTCTCACTTGAGAGAAGTTAAGTGTGTGATAATACTACATGAAAATATGCTACACAGCAACTTTCAGATACAACAATTTGCTATAGCAATAGTTTATCTCACCATTTTCTACTGTCATTATAGCGAGGTTTTACTGTATAAGTATTTTGAGTTAGATGTTTTACTTTCTGATTAATGCAAGCCCACTGAATGACAAACTAAAATGTGCTAAAAAAATTATAAATTTCACAAAAATCACATGCAAATTGCAGAATTCATAAGGTTATATCAAGAAATTATATCAATTACTTACCCTCATAATGAGAAATATATGTGGATGATGTATTAAACATTTACTACATACTTTTATTACTTGTTAAACTACTGCTCAAGACTGTTTAAGGCAATGAGTTACTACACAAACATTCTGGGTAACCATCTTTTCTTCCTTCACAGCTACAAGTTATTGGATGATTGCCACAGCGCATGAGAACATGTCAACATGCAGTTGTTATACCTGATAACAGATCTTTTTAACTCCCAGACAAATTACGTACACAATCAGCTAAATGTTATGATAAAAAAATTCAGAGTTCAGTGCTTAAGTGGTCATGTATCATTAAACAAATTTTTTTTGGGATGTTCATATCATTTACCAGGGTGTATTTTGTTTTGTTTTTTAATAATTAAGCACAGAGGCATTATGGTCAAACTAAAACTGCACACAAATGCCTTAAGCAGGTTTCACACTATGCAAGATGCATTTTGCACAAGATTTTGTACAAGAATGCCTACTATATTATGTGCAAAACGAGTTCACACAGATAAATAAGATGAATACCATCTCATATCAAAATTAGTTGATAGCCCTAGTGGGTACCAAATAGCCAAGGTATTATAATACAAAATATGAAGTTGATACTTTGACGCCGGCTAACAGCCAGTGGCGCTAGAGCCCACTATGGCACTCACCATGCACGTGTCATGTATACATGCACATACGCAAAGAGGCTCTAATCTGAACTTTCCTAACGGAATATTATTTTTGCAGTGTAAATTGTGTCTTATTTTATTTTCAGCATTTGAAATGTCTTAAAATGTTTTAAAATGTTTGTTGTCAATTTTAAAATGTTTGGTTATGAATTCAAAGTGTGCGTTGCATGGAGATTAAGAACAGCAAAATTCCAGTGTGAATTCAGTCATAAAGTGGCACTAAAATGATACAGAAAAATCAGAAGAAAAATATAAAATGGAAAACAATATTAAAATTATTTTGTGCCACTTTATTTTCATATATAAAAAGTTTTACTTGGCGTGCATAGCACTTCCGCTTATGTGAACCCTGTAGGTAGCCATGGTTGGTCCATGCGATGCTCGCCTTGGTGTAGTCGCTGTAGGAGGTCTGACGAAGTAGACACTATTACGTATGCACTACAAACTTCTTGCACTGATGTAGATTACCATAACTCTTTATTAGTAAACCGGTTAACCTTTGCTCGTGTATTTTTGCCTGATAATTTCCCTAGTATTATGCTTCTGCTTAAATAAATAATTTGTGCCCTTGCAGCTTTTTGAAACTTAAACGAGGAGAAAGGGAGAAAGATGTCGGAGAGGTCATGCAACCCGCGTAACTTGAATCAGGCGCCATCTATCTATGCTTAAGGTGTTTCATTGCAATTTCTGTATTACTGCTGCGTGCAATTTTAAAGGCTTTGTTTTTGTGTATGTATTGAAGGGTATTTTTCATGTTTAATTATTTTATGGCCACATCTTTTGCGACCACGTGGTTCATAGCTGCCAAGTCGATATCTGCGCCAATCCTGCAGTTTGAGGGTCTATTTGTGTCATATCATGTGCGCCACAATTTTATTCAGGGTTCAATGTATTTTTCATATAATTGATGATTTTTATGTCTGACCATGCTGTAATTTCCCATGTCTGATTTTCGTGTCATCCGGCATGCTAGAGGCTCAAAACCGAATCAATATACAAAGGAATCATTTTTCCAACCAGAATAATATTTTGTCTGACCAGAATCTGCAGTCTTTGCAGAAAAATACACCATTTTCACCTGCATCACGTGCTCCGCTGCAGCACTTATCCAGCGGCAGCCACACCATCTAATACTGCTTCAAGTGCTTGCATGTTCATTGTGACCACTCATGCCGTGCCTCATCATTTTTCAAGGGTATTTATGTGATTGTATGTAATTTTGTACGATGACATTATTTCCGTCCTTGCCAGCTATATGTATAGGCCGTCACCTCACTAACCACACGTGGCAAGACGAGCCCCGACGAGTGCACATTAGTGATGCCAAATAATCACACGTGTTTATGTAACTTGTTCATTTTTGTCTCATTTCATTATTCTCTGTGCACTATCTTTAGGGAAAATCGTTAGTCCACCCTAGCGGCTGGCGACCCCCTTCCCTTGTGAAGATTGTGTTTTCAAACACCACAGAGAAGTCATCCACTTAGGTGGTGCGCTAGAGTAATTGAGAGCTAGGGAGCACCCAACCGGAGTTGGCTATTCACGACCAAGATTAAATCACTAGCAAAATTCTGGCACGTTTTTCTTTGTACGAGTAGTAACAATAAAATGAAGTAGTACAGTGCAACAAGTGTTTCACTTTGTAATGACAGCTACCTCTTGCCATTGTATTCTAAAAGTTTAGTAATGATGTTTTCTATTGCAAAGTGTATCGTAAGTACAGTGTGGTGACTGGGAAGCACTGCTGGCACCCTCATCAGTAAGTAATTTGTGTCACAGTTCATCTTGTGTCTCACCCGACAGCGTCAACTTCAACAAGGTATATGTTTCAAAGCTATTCCTCCAAAATATAATGGTTTTTATTTTATTCTCAGCGAACTGTCTAAACTTCAGTCCACTCTTTAAAGTTATTTTCCAGCAATGTTTTATTTCCCTGTATTCCTCTTTGCACACATAGATTATTATTTTCTTTTACTCTATGGTTGAGTTTACAACACGTCACATGACCAGCATACAAGGACCAATAGGATCGCAACTTGCATTGCCTTGCACAAGAAAAATAGGACCTGTTCTATGTCCTCATTTCTTGCCAGATGTGGCTTGCACACAAACTTGTGCAAGAAATTCTCGTACAAGGACGGCATCTCGCGCAAGTTTGGCGCTCTTCTTGCATTGTGTGGAACCTGCTTTATCACCTGTATATGCAAGACAATGAATTAGAGTGCAACCTTTTCATCACAACCTTGTCTTTATAGACTTTCAGAGGTGACCCTGGTATAATAAAATATAAATATATAAATGAATGTTGCATTTCCTTAGCCTATTAAAAATTCTATTCGAGTTTTTTGTGTGAAAACGATTAAACACCAGTTTTAACCACCTCCCCTTTAATAAAACACACATGAGATTGAAGAAAATTATTGATATCAGTATTTGGAAACAAAAATTATTGTCAAGTGCTATTCATACAAAGAGACAGTTTAACAATATCAGGCAGTCAATGAAATGGTCTTAAAAAAACCATGGTCACCATATTTGCAAACTAGTTTAGGAAGAAACTATCTACAGCAGAACCCCTTATGTACACTTTTCAAGGGAAAAAAGGGGAAAAAAGTGTAAATTGCAGGAAAGTGTAATTTGAGGGAGAACACTCCAAAATTTCATCTTAGTAAATACCTCATTTCATGTATATCTCTTTTCTTTGCCAAGTAATCAATATAGTATACTCTAACTAGGTTGGCATTTCAAGCTGTTTTATTTTCGTATTTTCTAAGTTAAGTTTGTTGGGGTTCTGTTAATTTTATTTTGAGGGAAAAAAGAAAACTGAGGGGATGGGGCCTTTATATTAAGTCTTTCATGAGATGGCATTGTTTTGATGTTTTTATGAGTGTGGTGTTTCGAGTTGCATATTGTTTTGGTAGAGCAGAGAAAAATTTTACTCGTAGAAAAAAAATTACAGTAACTTCGAAAATATTAACTTCTATGAAAAATCAAAACGGGATACATTGTCACTATTCGTATTTGTACAGATGCAGCAATATATAAACACACACACACACTTTGACCGAAGTTAACCTTACACTCGTTGAATTTACGATATAGGCAAATATGAAATAATATTTGCACACTACAAAAGTGTTGAAAGTGCTGCTTTTTCAGGCGACATGCATTTCAATAATTATAGTAACTGCTCACAAATACATTAGTTACAAAACACACAAACTTACTGTTTGTAAAATTCGCAACATCTTCAACATGTGTTTTTGTATGGAAATCCTTGCAAGTTCACTTCACTATAATCATGTTTTATCGTCACTAGCATTAATAGTTTATTTGCACAATTATTCAGTAAAATCAACACTTCGCACATTTCCTGAAACCAGTAAACAAAGATACATAAATTATAGGTGTGTTCGCGTGGTTTGATATTCTGCTAGTTTAATGCTATTTATATTAGTTGTCGTTCATATTACCAGAAGCACTTTTTGTACACTTTTCGGATGACGGTAGCAGTTGCTATTTGTGCTATGAAAAGCAGCTATTTCTGCTCTTGCTTGCGGAGGTACAGCAGAAATATGAAAATGAGCAAGATGGAAAAAAATGGCTACCAAAATAAAATTACAAACGTCAATGTCTTGAGAGTGACTATTGCGAACAGTAATTTGCTTTTAAGCAGTTTGATGAAGAGAATATGTTTGGGTATCCTGTAAGAAGTGCAGAGGGAAATAAAAATTACCGACATTTATACTCTAAAGTATTTTATATAGAGTAGCCAAAAATTTTAATATACGTAAATTACACAGAGGCAATAATGATTTTTTACATTTTTAAAAATAAAATATTTTTGACGTGTTGATTTTCTGCTGTTCGTCGTCCAGGTCGTGCTACCGAGAGTAACTGTTGTCTTTGCTACTTTGCGGCTCGTGAAAAAGATCACTTGCTCTAAGATAGTGTGTTGCTTCATTGCAGATAGCAGTTAAGGAAAATTGCAGTACGAGCAGTTTTATGAAGCAGTAAACAAGTTCAATTCATATAACATTTTGCTCAAGAAAACACTACACAACTGTACCTACAACCAACTATAGTAAAAGAAAGCAAATAAAAAAAATGATTAACTACACATAAAATATTCCTATAACACCAAGATACTCATATAAACAATGTGAAAAAAGCACACGCATAACAGATTCCACCGAGCTGGAAACTGAAACACAAACTACGTTAACCTTCTAGGTAATTTCCATAGAATAAAAGACACAGGTTAAGAACACACACTTTTGTTGTGGAAACAGCAGTCACAGCGTTACCACTCGTGTATAACGGGATAAATATTCACAGGCCGCCATCTTGCTTCAAGGTGTGTTCGTCACACGATATAGTTTTCGTGCATGCACTAAGTTACCAGATGTTATTCCATTGAACATCTCATAAGCAATAAAATTCTTTTCACCAAAAAAGTTTACAAATTTGTGGTTGTTATATGCGCAGGAGAAACAAAGATGTAAATAAAAGGTTTGTGTGTGTTCTGAAAAGCGTTAATAGCGGGAATATAACAAATTTTGTGATGCAATTTGAGGGAAAGTGTTGCATTACTTCTTATGGCACAAAAATGGGACCTGAAGAAAATGGTGCAAACTGCGGGAAAGTTAAATACCAAGAATGTAAAAAAAGAAGGTTCACTGTAATCCAAAACTTTCTATATACAGCACAAGATAAATGAAAAACTGCAAATGGAGATATCTGAGAAACAGTTTTTAAGTTGACTTGACAAAATGGTACATACAAGATCCTACAAATACAGAGTCCCTCCCAAAGGAGGGACATCAAATAACAATGTGTTTTTTTTCGGGAAAATATGAACTGTATTTCTCAAACTTAACACGTACTCTTGAAGGGCACTGTTCTATAAAATATATATAAGCAGTGGTACTGTACCAATTTAGATATTGTGAAGAAACAAATATATAATACCCAGCATTTTAACCACCAGTAGCTTCTTGAAAGGAGAGGTGGAGGAACCAAGTTTAAATCACATTTGTAAATGTAACTCTTGTAAACCTTCACCAAGTTCAACGGTTACACTTTGGGGAGGGAAAAAAAAAAAGTTAGTGATGCAACATCAGTGAAAAAACACAAGTTTTTAAGGTCATGCCAGCCAGCTAAGTAACATATCAGCACTCAGTAGTTTGACTATTTAAGACACTCTTAAAGGTACACAACTTTTCAAGCAGAAAATAGTTCTTAATTTTACTGATTATAGATAGTGAATTACATCTGCATACTGTAACTTAGCTGTGAACCACTCAACCTAATAATAGTGAGATAACAAGCTATTAACTATGACTGGTGATGTGTTTTGAATATCTCAGGTTGTTCTCTTTAAAACATATGTTTACAAAAATTAATTAACTTGAAATCAATCTGATTATATTAAGACATCACACTTGGTTACAAAACATAACATTGTGTTTAAGAGTATTTTTCCTATGAAATTGGCATTTAACTAAGTCTGGTGTAAAACCAAAAAGTTACCTTGAATTTTCTGCATAAACTGATACCCTGAAAAGACATAAGATAACTCTCTCACACCAAATAATACTTGAGCACCAAGCCAGTGTGCCATGCAATCCATTGTTAAGTGCAAATGGCATGTTATGAGAAATCAAAGCACGTGGTTTTGAAGTATTAATTATTGAAATTATTACAAATCACATTTTTAAAATAAAATAATATTAATTAGTGTAAACTGCAGATGTTTGCCAAATACAATGACTGTCTTGTATACAATCTCCAGTGCATGTGATAACCATTGATGTAAGTGGATTGCAGCTAGTAGAAAATCAGCTTTAAGCCACTTATTTTGACAGCCAAGTAAGAAATGGAGATGGGAAGTGAAAGTGAAAAGAAGAGTGGGGACTGAGAAGGCCAGAGCGGCACATGTGCCAGTGATCAAGACAAAGAATGTTTACTGATCCTTTTGCTTCTACGCCCTGTTAAGCCAATGTCACACATTACTTTAACGTGAATTGGCTGCTAATGAGGGGCAGAGTATGCCGGATTTGAGATAAAGCCTGATTCATGGCCGGAATTTTAGAAAAATGTATACATTTCTCCCGGGCACCAGCTAATCTATTCATGGGTGAGCATATGTTGACTATTTCTCAGGGCAGTAGCAGGTTGACAGCCACGTGGCGGTCCCCTCGCAGCACACGTTAACAAAAGAAATTCAGAGAGAGAGTTCAAATAGCACATTTACAGAGTTCATAAATGGAGCATGTGGGTTTCCTGGAATGGGTCAGGTCCCTACGGTACGTTAAGTACTATGCAATAAATGTAAGACTTGGTTAATCTTAAAACGTATATTGACAGAACAAGACTACATTCACACTACAATACACTAACCCTTGTCTGAAGCGGGCATGGCATTTAGGTCTGCCAGACAGAAATAGTAGAAAATACTGTTAAGCATGTGAAAACTTAAAAAGGCGTTACACTCTCAGCAGCCACGAGTCTGATGGAGAGGATACATATGCAGGAGGAACAAAAACAAAACAGTTCCAGTATAGTAAGACATTATTGTGGTTAAGATGATTGGTTCAAGTTGATGAAGGCTCCCGCAACACGTGACACATATGTATCCTTGTTGGGCCGCTGCTCAAGACTAAAGATGGTGGCCGAGACATCCGACTACCTTGCTGAGATCTCTTGCCAACACAGAGAGGGAGATTACATTATGCATAGACTTGAACCAATAAACATAGAAAAACACTAAAAAAAAAAAAAAAGGCACAAATCGCACTGGAGGAATTAGTAGAACACTTCAGACATGTAAATTTTATTACTTACTGTCCATAGTTCATATTTCCATTTATGACAGAAAAATAATAATTCTGTGGACAAGCCGGAATGGGCCGGTAAAACATGTAGCAATTATTTGTAAAATATTACAATACATTTTATATGAACACATGCACTTCGAATGACAATATTAAATTTAACAATAATTTAATATTACATGAAAGAATTTAAGTTTGGGCACGTGGCATGGCAGATGCCAGAACTGCTAGTATGATTTACTTTACGAGTTAACAAAACTCAAGGTATTAAAAGATGACCTTTCAAAACAAAAAAAAATGATGCAAACACTGGAAATATATACTGTTATTTATGAGCATCTATAGTTTCATGGTTAATATAGAAACGTAACCCACATGGCTTTGCACTCTTATGCTTATTATGCCTCACTCAGGGGGAGCAAGAGGGAGATAACACTAGCCCTTTTATAATAAATTAGACACTGCTTTCAGGGCTACAAATTATTTTAGCACTGTAAACACACAGGGATGAGTTTACTCTTAGCGTCACTGGTAAAACGGGTTGTGACCAGGTTTAAGGACACGTTCCTGTATGAACAAGTGTAGTAACCCATACATAGAATGCACAGCCGTGCATGGCTGGTGCACAAGAAGAGCATCAGTGGGCTACGTCCTGATTGGGACAATGAGGGCGACGTCAAAGGCCCCCCCCCCCCCAAGAGACCTCTGGTGCAATGCAGCGGCATCTCGTAGTGCTGCACGTGTTGATGGGCGTTGGGAGGTGTGACACTTACCTCCACACATCTGTGCAGTTGCGGAGTCTTTGAGGTTACAGAATACATCTGAGACGTCTTCGAACTTGGTGACACAAAAGGACTGAACCTTAAGCACAAAATATATACAGCCAAAATAACAAAATTTCCATATGAACATGGTGTAGAACGAAGAAACAGGACAACACAATCCTACATGATATTGAGCAGTACAAGAGCACTATAACAATTGGTAGAGGTAAACAAAACTATGTAAAGGGACATGTAAACAATGAGACATACTCATGAACAATGAGGCACAGGTGGACGTAACAACAGTTGATCAGATAAAGTGAACACTGGCATGTAAACAAACCCTGGCAGCAGTGAATGTAAAAACAGAACATGAAACAAGCAGACAATTGAAGAGTTTACATGGTGCAGATGCATGTCAACAATGGTACACACATGCAAACTAAGAGGCACAGGTGGATGTAGACAACAGCTGATCAAGTAAAGTGAACAGTGGATTTAAACAAACCCTGGCGGCAGCAAACTTAAACAACAAGACAACACGACAAGTAGACAACACAGTAAACTAACAGGCAGTGAAAAAACACTGAATCGTACCCTGGCGAGGATGGCACTAACCATTGGCAGACATGGCAGTTGATTACACTGGCACCATGTAAACAAACACTTGAGACTGAGAACGTAAACAAATGGACACACTACAGACAGGTAAATAGCACACTTATCAGAGTGGCAATGATGTTAACAGGGAACTGCACCTCGGAAAGGATGGCAAAACCTACAAATTGATCATGTGCAAGTCTCACTGGCGATCACTTGCAGTTTAGGCTGGATGTCGTGGCAAGAAAGTTGATATTGGGTGCAGAGGGGAGCTGGCTACACTCGCCGATTAACTCTCGGTACCCAGAAAAGAAATCCACATGCGAAGAGGGGACTGTCAACCTACCTATTATCTCCAGTACATGGCGTTAAGGGTATCGGGTGCAGAGCGGGTTGCAAACCCACTGATTAACTCTCGAGACCAGATCCCGAATGAATGAGTTGAACATATTTACAAAACATGTCGGGCGCAGAGAGGGGCTTGCTATTCCCACCTATTATCTCTCGAACTATAAGTGATTGTAATGAACATATAACACTTGTAACGTAATAACAGGAGTACATGTTTACACACAAACAATACCAAGATTCATGGCTGGCACTTGCAGTGGGATGAAGTCGCGATGAGTGAGTGTACACGATTTCAATGCATGGAACATGGTACACAAACAATAAACAAATTAGAATGCAGAGAATTTAGGCTCAATATTGAACAACGAATGAATGTGACATGAAATGTGAGTGAAGACTATACAATGTAAATAATGAACACTGTAATGAGTGAAAAATCTGCGAGATATGTTGACCAGATGCTGAACGATGAGCAATGATGCGAGAGAAAATTGTGTTGCTTGGTGACAGGCTGCGACTAACCTTGGCAGAGTTGGTAGTAGCTCGTGCATCTGCATTGTTGCACAAATGGCGTAGACAGGCGTTACCTTGGTGGAAGTGATCAGCAGGCGAACAGTACACTTTCCTCTCGCTCGATATAACCAGCAGCAGATGGATGCTCACAGGTTGATATGTTGCATTGGGTCCAGTGTCACAGTTCTTCCACACATCTTGGTTGCATCCCACATGGTTGATCATGGCCCACATGCACAAGGGGCCATGCACCTGGCCTGTAGGGGTGCAGTTGTCAGCATGCACCCGTACCGGGTTACGCATGCACGCCAGGCTGCAGGCACGTGCTAATGACATGGGTGGCTCTGGCCCTTCGGACAAAGGGGGTCAATACGCACACAAGACGGCTGCCGTTTCACTGTTCCATGCAGTTTTCCCTGTACAATGGTGAACTTCCGGAACACGACTTTCTCGCCACGTGCACAAGTTGCGGTGTCATAAAACAAGTGGAAACGTCAGTTGCACTATACTTTCTGTCTGAATTTCGCCACATGAATTGGGGTGTCGTATGATGAGCAGAAAATTTCAGCTGCATTACACTTCTTGACCAGATTTCGCAACATAAGTTGGGCAACATTTAATGGGAGATAAATGTCTTGAGTTCGCAGCACTGATTGAAACTCGCCCCATGTTCTGGCAAGCCCTTTAATGTGACTTTGCAGCTAGCGAGGGGCAGAGTACGCCAGATTTGAGAGAAACCCTCATTCATGGCCAGGATTTAAAAAAATATGTAGATATTTCCTAATGGCACCAGCTCATCTATTCACGGGTGAGCACGTGTTGACTCTTTCTCAGTGCAGTAGCAGGTTGACAGCCACGTGGCGGTTCCCTCGCAGCACACATTAACGTAAGTAATTACGAGAGAGAGTTCAATTAGCACATTTACACAGTCCATAAATGGTGCACGTGGGTTTCCTGGAGTGGGCCAGGTCCCTAATGTACGTTAAGTACTATGCAATAAATTTAAGATGTGGTCCACCTGAAAGCATATATTGACGGGAAGAGACTACATTCATACTACAATACACTTTGACCCTCGTCTGAAACGGGCATGGCATTCAGGCCTGCCATCCGGCAACACGATAGAAAGTACTGTTAAGCACGTGAAATTAAAAAAAAAAGTGTTACAATCTCCGGGGCCATGAGTCTGACAGAGGAGGATATGTACGCACGAAGAGCAAAAACTATTAGAACAGTTACGGTATACTAAGACTTACTACAGCAGTTAAGATGATTGGTATAAGTTGATGAAGGCTCCCACGACACGCAACAAGCGTGTATCTTCGTTGGCCCGCTGCTCAAGACTAAAGATGGTGGCTGAGACATTCGGCTACCGCGCCGAGATCTCCGCCAACACAGAGAGGGAAATTACATTGTACATACACTTGAACAACTGTACATAGGAAAACACTCAAAAAGGTACAAATCTCAGTGGAGAAATTAGTAGAGCAATTCCAACACATAAATTTTATTACTTGCTGTCCAGAGTTCATATTTCCATGTGTCAAAAAAAATAATAATTACGTAGACAAGCCGGATTGGGCTGGCAAAGCAAGTAACAATAAATTAGAAAACATTACAAGACGTTTTACATGAACATTTGCACTTCAAAAGACAATATTAAATTATAACAATAATTTAAAATTACGTAAAAGAATTTAAGTTCGGGTACATGTCATGGCAGATGCCGGAACTGCCAGTATCACATATTTTACAAGTTAACATAACAAGGAATTAAAAGATTCCCTTTCAAAACTAAACAAATATGATTCAAACACTGGAAAACATAATATTATTTATGAACATCTCCAGTTCGTGATTAGTGTAGAAATTTAATCCACGTGGCTTTGCACTCTTAGGCGTATTATGTCTCACTCGGGGAGCAAGAGGGAGATAACATTTTCCCGTTTATAAATTAGACTCTGCTTTCAGGGGATAGATTATTTTAGCACTGTAAACACACTGGGCTGAGTCTACTCTTTGCGTTATGGGTGAAACGGGTCATGACCCGTTGCAAGGACCTCTTCCTGCATTAACGAGTGTAGTGACCTATACACGCAAGGCACGGCTGTGCATGACTGGTGCACAAGCTTAGAATCAGTGGGTTACACCCCAAGCGGGACAGTGAGGGCGATGTCAATGTATTTCTTTATGCTGCCCTGCTGCTCGGAACCAACAAAAAATAATGTCAATGACTACAGTGTGGGGAAAAACATCAACTTGAGCAAAGAAAAACATTTTAAAGAAAATATAAAACTGTGCATAATAGAATCCTTGTACACTGGTTGAGGAAAATGTCTACAGAAAATGTAAGTGTAATTGAAACTGGGCCATTCCATGGAAAATCACCCAATCTGAATTTTTTTTTTGTTGCTGACGCATTTAGAAAAATTTGACATTTTATCACTTGAAAAGTACATATTCCAACAGTACAAACCTGAAGTAATTGATTTTTATCTGCACCATATTGCTTTTACAGACCAATATGACCACCACCATGTAGTAAGACATTTTTGAGCCTTTAGTTTTTGTTTATTATCTTAACTATAAAAGTTACAAACTCATGTGAGATGTCATTGCAAAGAGGAGACTTAGGGCCATTAAGAATGTCACTAAAAATAAATAGAATGTTATTTTATATGTCTTCTACACAGACATGAATGTTGGGCTTGAAAATTACTTTTTTTTCTATTTTCAACTCCTACTTTCTTCCCAAATAAAAACAACACAATGAAACCTTGAAGCAAGTAAGTCTACATGGAGTACTTTGCAATGATATATTGTCAAAAGATTTTACTCAATCCTTCTGGGTGAAAAAAATTACTCAAATTTGGCATTTTTGGAAAAAATCAATTTTTTGAGAAGCTATATATAAAAAGGGCAAGTACAAATATTCTGAACATTTGGCAAAATATTGCCATTCTGACCCTTAAAAAACAACTAAAATCCCTGTGTGGCTTTTTTAATTGGTTTATTTTCTGCAACTGACCAAATATGCAAAAAAAAATTCAATTGTAGTAATAAAGTTAAATTAATTGTTGATCATTATTATGCTAACTAGTAATTTATTTGTCACATATTTGGCATAAATGTGCCTCTATTTGTTTATACGTTGCTATATAATTTAAAGAAGTTCCTAGTTTTGTGTGCTCATATTATGAGCATGCCTGTACGCTCATCTGAGCAGGTTAGGACAGGAACTGCTACTAGTAAGCCAGTGTCAGTCTGGAAGTAGACCAGTGCAGACGAAGGCCTAGGCACTCAGTCTTCAGTGTTTGTTGTTTTAAAGTGGTATGTAGTCAGTAATTGATTATATTTGCGCCATCACTTATGTAAATTAGGTATGTCTTTAAATTTCACTTAATTTTATAGACATTGTTTATAATGGAGTGCTCTGTAGGAATCTTCTTGAATGAACCTTGTCATAAGACTGCTTATGGTGAGTCTAAAATCAGGCAGAGAAATGAATTTGAAGATGATAAGTTAATTATTCAACTTAGACTTAATACCACAAACATTGAATGTGTGTGTGATTATCGTAGTACAAAAATGCTGCAAAAGTGTAACCATTTATTTGGAAATTGTTGCTCAGCTCCATTGCTAATACATATAAAAGGTATTAGAAAATCTCTTAGAGAAATAACTGTCGAAAAATATAATGAAGCTAAAGTGAAAAACATTAAAAAATTTTCCAGGAAAGTCTCTATGTACAAACTATTGGACAAGAATATCTGATGTTAGCTCTGCAACTGACAGTAATGATTTAGCTTATGAACCCTCTCCATGAACCATTGAAAATGTAAACACAGCTTGTCAGTTGTTAGGTGAGTCTCCATTAAAAGTAGCCAAGTTGAGTTCAGATACAAGAATGTCTGTAATTTCAAGAAAAGTCATGAAAGTATCAAAGAGCCTAAGAAAATAATTGCCAATATCTTTTGATGTGCCATATGTTGAAGAAGGGTTATTTGTGGAACTTGATAATTCTGACGAGTACAGTATTTTAATAAACAAGCTTAAGGAAAAAATGAAATCAGCTATATCAATTAAGGACAAAATCAAAATATTAAGTTCATTACCTTTAAGCTGGAGTCAAACAACAATAGTGACTGAGTTTGGTGTGAGTGGATACTTGGTCAAGAGTAAAAGAAAATTAGTAAAGAAATATAGAATTTTACCTGAAACAATTAATCAAAAACAAAAACCTTTATCTCAAACTATCTAACAAAAAGTCATCAAATTCTATGAAAATGATGAGAACTGCGGGATATGTCCAGGTAAGAAAGGAACTCACAATGTGTGTATGTGCATGAGCCATCAAAATGTCAAACTAATGGTCAGCGCTCTAAGAAGTGGTTCTTTAAATTACAAACAACTCTGATAATTACTCACATGTGATTTTAACAATGAAAAATGTATGTTCAACAAGAATAAGTTCTGCCTGGCCGGAAAAGAAGCCAAACAAGTTTTGTGTTTAAAATGGAGAGGAGGTAGATGATGATGTTGCTGATGACTGTGAAACTGAAAATCAAATATCATCAGTGGGTAACAGTAGACAAGTGTGAACTCACAACAGTTTGCAAGCCATACAATGAATTTATATATACGTTAATTGACAATCTGAGAACTTTGAAGAAACACCATTTCATTGCTAAAAAAAACAAGCTGAATGTCTGAAGTTTAGGCAAGAGAATTTCAAATTAAATTAATTTTTTATGCTAGGGGATTTTTCTGAAAATTTTAAATTTCTGATCTGAGATGAAGTCCAGGGGTATCACTGGGTAAATAGCCAAGCTATCATACACCCCTTTATCGCATATTTCAAGTCTGGCATGAAGAATGAACTTAACAATGAAATGTAAAAGCTTTTGTGTAATTAGCAATTCTTTACACCACACAACTGAGACTTTCAAGCAGCTTGCATTACTGAACTATTAAAACTCAACGCACACATCAAGAAGGTGAATTATTTTTCAGATGGCTGCGCAGCCCAATATAAAAACCGGAAGAATTTTATAAACCTATGTCATCACAAAATTGACTTTGGCATAGATGCTGAATGACATTTTTTTGTCACATCCCATGGTAAGAATGCTTGTGATGGGATAGGTGGTACAGTAAAAAGAATAGTTACCAAAGTTAGCCTTCAGCGTGTGAATGAGGAACCAATAACCACTAGTCTCCAGATATTTAACAACTGCTCAGAAAATATAACTGGAATAAATTTCTTGTATGTATCAGAAAAAGATATTGAGGGCAAAAAAGTCATCTTATTCCAATGGTTTTCCAAAGCAAAAATTCCTAATACAAGAGATTTACCTTGTCTGATGACCATCAAGTTTGTTTTATTCAGGAGGAATACAAAAGATTAGATGTGAAACTAGAAGACTATGTAGCTTGTGTTTACAATTCACAATGGTGGCTAGGAAAGGTGGAAGACATTTCAGCTGACCAAAGTGAATAATTTGTTATTTTTTTCCATCCTGCAAACCCCAACACATCTTTCAAACTTACATCCAGTGATAAAGTCTGGATCAAGGAAAACTAAATTATGTGTGTTGTTTCCCCCATTGAATTAAGTTTGGCCACAATTGGAAGATGTCATAACATTAATCCAAAACGAAATGAAGAATTGAGTTTACTTTTGTTTAAACATTTACGAAAGTGACTGTTTATTGTGAGGTAGAACAACTGTTCTCAAAGACTTTTTCCAGTGACAAAAGCGGCTGATGACAAACTATTTCAACCACAGAAGAAAACATTATGGAAGTTAAATTTTCATTTAAATGTAAAATTCTGTGATTCTTGTAAATTGATTTCACAAGACACTTGTCAATAGATAATTTACTGCAGATTTAACTCCAAATGCCAAATATGTGACAAATAGATTACTAGGTAGCGTAATAGTGATCAACAATTATTTAACTTTATTACTACAATTGAATTTTTTTTACATCTTTGGTCAGCTACAGAAAATAAACCACTTTAAAAAACACACAAGGATTTCAGTGGTGTGTTAAGGGTCAGAATGGCAATGTATTGCCAAATTTTCAGAATTTTTTCCCTTGCCCTTTTTTTTAATAGCTTCTCAAAAAATTGATTTTTTTCCAAAAACACCAAATTTAAGTAATTTTTTCACCCAGAAGGGATTGAGTAATATCTTTTAACAATATTTCATTGTAAAATACTCCATGTAGACTTACTTGCCACAAGGTTTCATTGTGTTTTTTTAATTTGGGAAGAAAGTAGGAGTTGAAAATAGAAAAAAGTCAGTTTCAAGTTCAACTTCCATTTTGATGTAAAAGACATATAAAAAAACATTCTGTTTATGTTTAGTGACGTCTTAATAGTCCTAAGTCTCCTCTTTGCAATGGCATCTCGCATGAGTTTGTAACTTTTATAGTTATTAAGATATTAAACAAAAAGTAAAGGCTCAAAAATGTCTATTTTGCTATGCGGTGACAGCCATATTAGTCTGTAAAAGCAATATGGTCATAGATAAAAAATCTATAACTTTGGGTTCGCACTATTGGAATGTACTTCTCATGTGACAAAATTTCAAATTTTTTCAAAATGGGTCAGCAACAAAAAAAATCAGATTGGGTGATTTTCCATGGAATGACCCAACTGTGGTTTAAGAAGCCATAGTTGACCGGGGATTACCATTTACAAAATCTGTACTAAGAATTCTAAGATTTTTTTATTTCAAAATAGCAAAAAATAAATAAATAAAATAATAATAATAATTAATGGTATAACAAACTACATTTTCATCCTTCAATTGGAGCATTTACTTATGTTAGTAAAAGAAATCTGTAAATTATTAATTTAAAAAACTAACTCCCATTTGTCAGTTAAGTATTTAACAACAAATATTAACTCTTCAAATATATTTTGATACATACAAATTTACACCATAATAATAATTAATTACCTTCAGATGCAACATGCCTGAGCACAGCTGCAGAATTCTGCGTGTACCAAGCAAGTTGGTGTTCAGGTTAGTCCTCATATTTTCACCAAAATCCAAAGATGCTGCTAAGTGGAAGACAATATTTACATTGTTTTCCAGAAGTACCTTATCGGCACTATTTATCTCAAGATCAGGCTTTGACACATCTCCACCAATTGGCTGCAGTTTTTTTAAACATTCAGTTCCAATGGTTTCTTTTACCGTTGCAAACACCTAAAAAAACAACAAATACATTCGGTACCATTCCTTTCATTTTCATAAATAAACAACTGTTCTACACGTGACTACAATTCAGTTCTATTTACGTTTTAATGCATTGGACTTCAAAAAATTAATTATTTAATTTTTTACCAAATATTGTTCAACATTTACAGATTAAATGTAATAGCATTTTCCTCAATCAAAAAAATTTACACTTTAATTTTTTGAATAATCTGATGTCAAAATCAATTTTTTTGTTTGTTTTGCATATATGAAAAAAATTGTTAAATATAAAGACAGTTTTGCATATTTTTAAATTTTTTTATGTATGATCAGTTTATGGTGATTACATATATGTCACATGGTAGCCATTGGCATTTGTTTACTTTGTAAATTTTTTGTACAACTTAGTATTTGTTACAATGGCTGCAGTAAAACAAAAATAAATTGGATTTGACATCAAATTATTCAAACAATATAAAGAGTAACATTTTTAATTCAAGGAAAATGTCATCACATATTTGTACAAGTTGAACAATGTTTGGTACAAAAATGAAATTATTAATTTTTTGGGGTCTGATGCCGTTAATGTCACACCAACAAACTAAGAAAGATCCAGGTCTAAAAATATGATACACAATACTGTTACAAGAAAGCCTGCAGGGTGTATCAGAGTTCGTAAAAGATAGAGGTCTTAATAAAAATAAAAGAACTAAACTTCATTTCTAATTATCTATCTCCACTATTACTCTTTTTACCCTAATTTACAAAGGAAAGAAAGGACTCTGAGAACACTGTCCTGTCTGTGTGTGTCACCCATTTCAATTTTTTAATGCTTCAACCAAATTTCACCAAACTTGGTACACATGTAATACTTAGTAAGGATACCCCACTTTTACAGTTTTCGACCATGTTGGGTACCCATTTTCAAAATATAGTATGTTTTATTATTTTGGGTGATATCTGAGGAACGGGTGATGTCATATCTCGGGAACCATTTAACCAATTTTGACCAAATTTTGTATACTGAAAATATTTATTAAAAGCATCATTTACACACACAAATAACCACTTTTGTCACTAATTTTGGAAGATAGCACCACATTGATGCCAGCTAACAGCCACCAGAATTAAGTCCATGACGGCAGTCACCACTCACGTGACACGTGGACACGCACGTGCGCAAAGAGGCTCCAATTTAAACTTTCCCATAACTGAATATTAATTGTAGTGTAAAATGTTTGTTTTTGTTATCTTTTCACGTTTTTCAAGTGTCTAAAAGTTTAAAATGAATGTTTAAAATTATTGCACAACGTTCGGTTACAAATTCAAAATGTGCGCTGCGCAAAGATTAAGGACAGTATTATTCCAGCGTGAACGCCATCATAAAAAGACAATCAAAGAATACAGAAAATTAATAAGAAAAATCTACAATGTAAAACAATATAAATTAATTTGGTGCCATTTATTTTCAAATATAAAAGTTTTACTTGGCGTGCATAGCAGTTCCTGTTATGTGAACCTCTTAGGTAGCCATGGTAGGTCCGTTAGACACTTGCGTCGGCGCAGTCATTGTGAGAGGTCTGGCGAGGTAAGACACTGTCACGTACACACATCAAACTTTTTGCACCGATTTAGATTACCATAGTTCATTCTTAGTATACCAGTTAACCTTTGCTTGTGTACGATTTGCCAGATATTTTCCCCAGCATTATGCTTCCGCTTAACCTAATAACTTGTGCCTTTGTGGCTTTATGGCTTATTGAAATGAAAATGAGGAGAAGGGGGGAATGATGTCCGAGAGGCCACACAGCCTGCACAACTTGAATCAGGCGCCATCTGCCTATGTTAAAGGTGTATTAGTGTA
The DNA here is from genome assembly GCA_029891345.1 of Dryococelus australis. Lineage (NCBI taxonomy): Eukaryota > Metazoa > Arthropoda > Insecta > Phasmatodea > Phasmatidae > Dryococelus > Dryococelus australis. The sequence goes on from CM057009.1 coordinate 128,557,597, forward strand.
ATTTCTGTATAATTTCTGCGTGCAGCATAATTGCTGCATGCAATATCAAGGGCATTAATTCTATGTATGTATTTGAGCATATTTTCATGTTTAATTGTTTCCGGCCACATCATTTGCGACAACATTGTTAATGGCAATCAAGTCAATATCTGCGCCATCCATGCGCTTTTAAGGTTAATTTGTGTAATATCATATACGCCATAATTTATTTCAGGGTTCTATGTATTTTTCATTTAATTCATTCTTTGAATGTCTGACCACGCGGTCATTTTCAATGTCTAATTTTCTTGCCATCCGGCATGTTACAAGTCCAAAATCCATCAATCTGCAAAATAATAATTTTCTCACCAGAAACAATAAATTCTTTGACCAGAATTAGCTGTTTTTGCAGAGAAATACTTAAATATCATCTGCACCACATGCCCCACTGCTTTCACTCACTTGCGAGTTTATTGTGACCATTCATGTCGTGTCCCATCATATTGCAAGTGTATTTATGTAATTTACGTAAAGTATACAATGACATTATTAACATCCTAGCTGGCTAACGTGTTCGCCCATTCATTTCACTATTCTCTGCACCCTGTCTTCAGAAAAAATCGTCAGTCCACCCTAGCGGCTGTCTACCTCTTTCCTTGTGAAGATTGTGTTTTCTAACACTACAGAGAGAGTCATTCATCTAGGAGTGCGCTAGATTAATTGCAGGCTGGGGAGCACCCAAACGGAGTTAGCTAGACACGTCCAAGTGTAATTTATAAACTTAAAATCCTGGCACGTCTTTTGTATGAGTAGTAAAATAAAAGCAAGTATACCAGTGCATCAAATATTTCTTTGTAGTGACAGGAACCTCATGCCATTGTTTTTTAGTGATAAAAGTTTAGTAATTATGTTTAGTAATGCAAAGTGTTTCCTAAGTACGCTCGGGTGAGACAGACAAACAGAAATCACATATCAATGAGAACCCTGAGTCTCAACAGTGTGGTGACTGGGAAACACTGCTGGCGCCCCCATCAGTAAGTAATTTGTGTCACCGTTCACCTCGTGTCTCACCCGACTGCGTCAATATGAATAAATAATGCTGTCATAACTCTGTAAATAATCAACCGATCCCTACTAAATTAAGTGATACGTTATAGCATGTTAGAAACTTATTTTCAAAATGGCGGCCATTTAGCCATTTTAGTGTAGAATGCTAAATTGTCAAAACTATGTAATCAATTCCATCATAACTTTGTATGCTGGCAGTAGACATTACAGCTATTAACTATCTACCTGGTGCATCTTTTGTCCTCCATTTTGTAAAAAAATTGCCAAGCAAATAAAATTAGCTCTTATGTCATATTTCGGGAAATAATTGATAAATTCCTTCCACATTTGGCAAACAAATCAATACTGCAGCAGGTGGTGTAAACTGGGAGGTTTTATGTAGGTCAAGACTTATTTTCAAAATAATGGCTACATAAATATTTTAGGACAGTATATTTTATGAACAAAACCAAATCCAACTTAACATTGTATGCTGGCAGAACCTATTACAACCATCAAATTTGTCTATGCAGAGCCTCATTTCTATGCCATTTTCTAAGATAGCCCTACCAATAAAATGGGGTATGGCTGTGTTGGGGACATGGCTGTGTGTTTTGCGTGAATATGTCTACATTAAAAGGTAAAATTATCTTTGAGAGCATCGTAGTTGTATACCTGATCGGTTATCTCAAGCTGTTTTAATTATAGTTTAGTTAGCTCATTATATGTATGTCTTAGTCATTTTTCCTGCGATCCAGTCAATATAGGACAGAATTTGGTAAATATTTGAGAAATGCGAGGTTCTTATCCACACACTCAGAGTAACGTCCGATCTTCCAGCATTTTGCGAGTGATGCTATCAGTCTGTCGCACGCATTGGAACATACTGTGCATATTTTGGCGACACGCAGCAGTATAATTTTCATGGCCACGTATAGAATGTGCTCGGCTGTGACACGGTGGCGATTGCTTCTGCGTATCTCGCTCATTGCAAGTAAAACCTCCGACTCCGGTGTACCACTGTCAAATTGTAGATACTCAATTGGATCGTAATCTGCGGCAGCGGCACAATTGGTTACAACGTTAGCACTGAACAAATCCCAGTTCACTGTGATATTGTAATGCTTGTACAATGGTTGATCAAGCAAGAGATGTAACCAAGCTTTGACCACAGACTTATTGACTATGCCGCACAGATACGTAGATTTCTGTAACATATTCTTCTTGATGTTGACATTGAATGCCTGATCATCGTCCAATTGACACGGCAGTTGTTGCACCATTGTGTTCACATTGACTGGTACATTAAGGACTTGTCCGATGATACCATAGTTGCAGTCTTAACACAGCCGACGTATCTGCATGAACAGCAGATGCAGTGATATTAGACATGCACTGATCTGGTCCATCGCGGGCAGCCCATGCTCATTAGATGGATACACAAATCCGTTTGAACCCGACAACAAGGGCACTTTGTCCGAGTTTAGCGATTTCCTACATGTATCGCAAATTAATAGTCAGTCACTGCTTCCTCTGGGAAAGTATTACTAAGTAGCATTAAGAGTTTTTCCTTTGATGGCTTCAACGAGCATAGAAACCATGCACGGTCACATATATTACACTGGTGTCTAAATGGATTGTTGACAAACTTAATTGTGAAACGTACACTAGCTGCTGCCCAATGTGTGTTCATAATCTGCGATCGCACACAATCAATGCTTATAATCTCCGGCATTGATGCAGAAGCGATTACATCATCCATTTGCATGGGCTCAGTCGCCCTACGGAAGATGTATTAATGCCTTCGTTGACACACTCTGACGCCTTGATGGACTTTTGATGTTCCCGGCATGGCACCACTCCATCATATGGGGTTTCATGGGTATCACTGGATTGCTTTTGAGATGCTCTTTCCAATCATATATAATTCCTGTATTTTGACTTGGCTTTTTGACAAGTTAAGGCTCACATTATGTTAAGTTTTCTTAAATTTTTACATTAAATTCATACAATTTCATCATAACCAGACCACATGAATGTTCTTATACACATAATCAATTGATTTTGACACAAGCTGTTCATTGAAACTTAAATGAGCATCGAAACGAGCATCTTAGTTTCTCCTAGTCACATGTTATATACTACGCGGAAGTTGAGAAGTGGCAAAACAAACTCGAAATCCCCCCCACCCCTTTTTCCCCTGCGTAATGCTCCGCAGTCCTCACTCAACGTAACATATCCTTTTATCCTTTGGCAATCGAGAGTGGTGCAATTGAATTTTGTATGCAGACGATAGATTCGGAGCTGCAATCACAAACTGTATCCCGCAATTTGTTATCAGATTTTTCTGGATTGACTCCCAGTATGGTCGCAAATTTAAATACTTATTCACGTCAAAAAAAAATTTCCTATCTCGGGAAACAATCAACCCATTCTTATAAAATAAGGCAAAGATGGTAGGTAATAATATTAAATCTATTTCCACATGAAAATTGTGGAGGTTTTATGCCATAGCTCAAAGACCAATCAACTGATTTGCATCAAAATGTTACAGTGGAACATTTCAACTAATTTTCACCAAACTGTGAACACCATAAATACTACATAAGGCCATGTAAACTTTCATGATTTAAATGGGTCAGAAAACAATGTTCAAAATGGCAGCTTCATGAATCATTTAGGCAATTTTGACATAACAGCATGAGGCACCCATGGCAGGGAAACTGAACAACACTGCCAATTTCAGTGGTAACAGGAAATGTTTTAGACAAAAGTTGCTTGGGTCCAAGGTGCTAATAACTTGATAGTGATAATGTCCCCATACATGGAAGGGTAAAGAAGGTACAAAGGTTAATGGAATGATAATATTTATTATCACCCCTTGACAGTGTGTATTAAGATGTAATAAATACAATTATATTTATCGGTTATTCAAGATAGCTGAAGGGCAATGACGAAGCAAACTGAACCCCCGCACAGAACAATGAGCCATTAGTCTTAGCTGTGCTGTTGTAGCGATAAGAAAACTTTGTGATGTTATTCGAACTGGCACAATGTACAGGACAGCTGGAAGAGTAGATATGATTTCCATTTATGGTAAATGTCACCACAACTTTAGAGCAGCAGTGTGACTATGTTGAGAGATATCCTGATCGTGCCACACCAGCACAATCTGCCTTTGTGAACATAATAGAAACATTTCAAGATACTGGAAGCATGGAAAAGAAAAGATGCCAACAATGAAAAATAGCAACCAACGAGCAAAATACAATTAACAGCTGCGGTAGCACACAATCCACATGTCAGCATGCAGCAGCTTGAATGTGATCGTGGGATCAGTCAACGGAGTATTCTGTGAATATAACATAGCGTCAAATATAATCCTTTCCACATTTCACTTCATCATCAGCTACATGGAAATGACTTTTGACATAGGATACAGTTCTACGAATGGTGTTTATGAAAACTACAAACCAATGACACGTTCCCGTCAGAGATTATGTTTACAGATTAAGCACCATTTACAAACCATGGGCAGATTAACCTTCGCAACATGCACTACTGGTCAGCTGACAACACACACTTGCTGAGAGAAGGGGATAAACAGAGACCATGGTCTGTAAACGTGTGATGTGGTGTTTTACATAATCACCTAACTGGTCCCTATTTTATTGATGGGACAGTGAATAGCATAAAGTATTTACAGTTCCTAACAGAAGTGCTGCAACAATTATTGGAAGACATATCACTGTACATAAGGTAATCCATGCGGTACCATCACAATGGATGTCTTGCTCATTCTCCACAGAGAATGGGATTTGTCACTCTGGAAACACAAATTGGCCTATGGACTTTTATCTGTGGGGAAAATTAAAGCAACAGGCCTAAAAACCCCTTCCCCCCCATAACGCCAGAAGACATAAAAGGTCGTATAAGACGAGCTTATACTGCGATAAGAGCGGATGAAATTAGACGTGCGGTATTGTCCACTCAGACTCGCTTTGTTTTAGTATCAATGCAATAGGTTACCAATTTGAAAAACTGATATCTTAATAAAATAACAAAGGAAGCATAGTCTGATGCTGACATTTGTTAAAATAAACGCCAGCTACCAGACAGCTACATGATGGCGCTACATCAGCCCATTGTAACATGCAGCACACAGTTTGCTTTATCATTGACCTTCAGTGAATTTGAATGACTGGCAAATTTCATCATATTTATTACAACTTCATACACACTGTCGAGGGGTGTTAATAAAAACTATCAATCCACTAAAATGAACAAAGTTTACCGTTGTATCTTCTTTACCCTTTCACGCACAGGGAAATTATCACTATTGAGTTATTAGCACCTTGGACCCAAGGATTATTATCTGAAACATTTTCTTCTACCAGTGAAATTGGCAGTGTTATTCAGGTGGCCTGCATTATATGCCTCATACTGTATATTAAACAATTTAACCAAATTCAACCACAATTTGTATAGAGACAATAACATTATAAGCATATATATGACACTCGCACATGCATGCTCTCTCTCTATCTATATTGCTCTCTCTGTGACAATTTTGTATAGTATCACCAAATAAGAAAATATAATTTTCTTTCATCTCCCAGGCACCAAACAACCAATTTCCATCATGTTCTTCACACAAGTAGCTCTACAGTAGGTCATGTAAACTTACATGTTTAATTTGGCTCAGTCATTTATTCAAAATAAAAACCCTGTAAATATTTCAAGTTAGTAATCCTAATCATTCAAAACATTAGACTGATTAATCAGGAGATGATGCTCCAAATCCGACGTCTATAATGCAGTGGTTTGCACACTAGCTTATAGTACAAGGTTTTCTGGGTTCAAGTCCCGGGTAAGGCATGTGCGTATTTGTAACTATCTCACTACTGTTTCATAAGTCTCTGTTTATATTTATTAAGTTATTGCTTTCTAAGTGAAGTGAAATCATTCTTACCAACTCAGCTTTAAGAAATTATTTAAAAATTAATTTCACACAGGTTGAGGAAAGTAGGCATTAGTTAAATCAGTAACTTCTTGTTATTCCTCAGAGAGTAAAATATGTAATGTCTATAATTAACGTCCTCCTCAATGTCACTGTTTCGTTATAGTAGATTAACTCGTATTCATCATTAAAACACTTCCAGCCTTTCTGTTGCCACCATTTGTAACGTTGTGCATCTAGTCCAATAGTACAGCCTGACAGCCGCACTCTTCACTGCTTGATACTCACAGTCGCAGATTTCCCTTCCCCTGGTCACTTCTCCCGCCGCTCATCGTCTATTGTTGAAACTCAGCCACTCGTCCAACAACAAATGTAACTCAGTTTTATTTATTCTCTGTTGGCCATGACCCGATAAGTTTGACACACCCCAAGTCACGCTTAGATAAACTAGGGCAGAAAACCACTCAAAAATTTTACACAAAAATGCACATACTCAATACAACCAGGGTCAGCAGAGAGCACCACCAAAGGGATCATCATGTAAGCTCTTTTTGTATCAGATACACGGTTTGCTCGCCTGCCATTCAAAACATTCTATTGACTTACCACCACTGACATCACTCACTTGCTCGTGCGGGATGCGAAGCAGCGAGTCCATAATACTGCCCCCTTCCCAAGCCTGTCTGTCCCGAACAGACACTGCAACATCCGGACCTTCACATAGTGCCAGTCGGTTGATGTGGGCAACCGTTGGCTTCGCCCGAGAGCCTTGATGACAAATCCGAAAGACCACATCACTGATATTCTTCAGAATCCTATAGGGGACTTCCCCACATTTCTGTAAATTTGGAAACCCTTTTCATCTCTGTGTGTTGTACAGCCACACCAGTTGTCCTCCTCGAAGTACATCGCCCGACATTCTACTCATACCAGGTCTTCATCCTGTCACTATAAGGTCATTTGTGCCTTACAGAAGGGCTAATCCCTTCATTACTGGTTTGAAAAGAAGAAGCAACTACAGAATTTCTCCCCTTGTGGTTTCCTCTAGACCATGTCTACCAATCTTAAGCACTTGCAGTGGATGCTGCAGGTTGTGGCTGGAACCTCGTCTAACATACCCTGAAGCACTGCTAGCTCCAATCAACTGCTTTACTCTCTTTCCCAAGTTCACGCAACTGGTTCTTTGCCCCCCGAACCACTTCCTCCATGGGATCACTATTCTCAGTGCCACTACTGAGAGGGGTCATTCTATCACTCATTTCATGCCATAAGCACCTTTCTGTGTTATATGGCACAGTGTGCACAGGGCTTCTGGACAGCACCCGTAGGCCATCATGTATATTTTCTTACCGCTTAGCGAGGCGTGCAGATTGCAGCATCAGCTCATCGATGCGGTGTCTCAGTTGTTGGGTATATGCACAAAGTTCACAAATTTCTTCACCCAAGTGATTGCACACAAATTTCTTCACCCAAGTGATTGCACACAAATTTCTTCACCCAAGTGATTGCATGTGCTCATCAAGGCCATTTATTCTTTGTCACACTGTCTCTTTACTGGCCGCTGCTTCTGTTATGAGCAATAAGATCTCACTGCCCCAGCTGTAAACATGAGCAACATTCCCCTCCATTTGGGTCAGGGGCAGCGAAGCTCTACAGCATGAATCCTGGACGCCATGTCCCTCAAAGCCAACTGCAACTCCTTCAGTGGCTTCATTATTCTGTTTTGGTCTTCGTCATTCAGCACCACTGTGCATACTGGACACCAGGGTGCGGGCTCCTGTCTTGATGATTAAACCTCCAGTGCTCAGGCCAAGGCGTCTTGCATGTTGTGGGGTGCAGCCAGATGTACTGCTTGCTGTACCCCTGTGTCAGCGATGGCATTGATGAAGAAGCAGACTGTAATGATGTCCCGCACCTCCTCGGGGCACCCTTCCAGATATATGCGGAAAAGCCACACAATATCTTGCCATAGCTCTTGCAGTGGCTCTTCTGGTCACTGGGCGTGGCTTCATAGTTGGGCATGGTGGGCATGTCGCAGGTATCTGTTGCCAAAACATAGTTCCAAGGCAGACACCAGTGTGGGGTACTCCAGTCAATGTTGCTCTGGCAGAGATTGTAGTATGCTCAGTGCAAGGCCTCTCAGTACAGAGGCAAGGTAGTAAGCCCTCTGCTCGGCTGACCAGTCATTCAGGGTTGCAACTATTTCAAACTGGCGTTGGTAGTCCCATCAACAAGTCTGGCCATCGTAAGGAGCAGGCTTAATTGCATACCTGCCAACTTTTCAAATCCCCAATCAGTAAAACATTTTGAAAACGTAAATTTTAACGTAAACTGGACGTGTCCTACAGTTCTTTTAAAAAAATTTCTTCCACACAGGTCTATTTTCTTAAATGTTAATTTAACATTTTAACACTAATTACAAAGTCAATACGAACTAGAAGTTAAAAAATTCCAAACATGCAGAAAATGCAATTTTCATCATTATAGGTTAACTCTGTGAGAATGGGCATACGCAAACCTGAAGTTCAAAGTAAATTTCTTTGCAATAGAAGAGAAAAAATTATCAAATTGTTTACTAAAATACTTTTGAATAATATGTTTTCTTATAATCCTAAAAAACTTTGCAGCTTAGTGTATAATGAGAAGTAATACCAGTATATCTAATGGAAGCAGGCACTGGAAGACTGACGTTAGCTAACTTCCATTCAGCAATTAATGTAAGATATTATAGCTAGATTGGCATTCCAACCTGTTCTATATTTGTAATTGCCTAGTTAAATTTGTTGGGGTTCTGTTTATTTCATTTGGAGGGAAAAAAGGAAACAGTGATGGTTTGGGGGCTTTAGTTTAACGTCTTTCATGAGAAGGCATTGTTTTGATGTTCTTACGAGTGTGTGCCATTTTGAGTTCCGTATTGTTTTGGTGCAGAAGTGGAAAATTTTGCTCGTAAGTAAATAACCTTTAAACTATCGTAACTTCTAAAATGTTAGCTTCAAAGAAAAAAACAAAACATGTTGCATACGCTGCTTTTAGTATTCGTACATACAGTGGAAGCCAGGAAAACTGTGGCCCGGTACACCGCGGATTTGGTTATACCATGGGGCAATTTATGTCCCCCGGCCTGAATAAATAAATAAATAAGTGGAAAGTGTGCAGTCAGGTAGGCTTATGGTCTGTCGGCGGGTGCAAATCAGACAAGCAAGCAACATGTTTCACATCAGTTGCGGCACTAATAGATCCTATCTGCAGTGCAAGCGTGCATTCGACCTTTGAACGTGAGCATTCTTTTCTAAATTTTCACTTCCTTCCAACCAGGCCCTGCAGGAGGCGGGGGTGAACCCCCTTCTTCAACCCGCATGACACCATCCGTGGTGGAATAAGTACATCCTTGCCTGGAAAATGCAGTATTTTTTAGTTATTCTTGCTTGAATGCATGTGACCCTTTGTTACAGCACGTTTCTCTTCTGTTTCTCTCCGTTGGGTGCTGTCAAGTTCAGTGATGCAAATAAAAAAAAATAAAGTTCTGATAGCAAGGGGCTAAACGTTTCAGGAGAGACAGCGGTAAATATTACTTGCGCCGTGTTTGACAGATAGGTGCCACATCCCATTAGAACACTGCCCTTTTTTGCTACTGTACTCTGTCACTCCCAGAATAGCGCAGAAAGCTTTAACGTGGGTCTAAGTTATGACCCCCCAACAGCCGCGTTATATTGGGCTTTTACTGTACAGCAATATACACACACACACACTTTGAACAGAGTTAACTATACACTAATTGAATTTCAATCATTATAACAACAGTTTACAAAACCTGCAAAATTACTCTTCGTAAAATTCACTACCTCTTGAACACTGTTATTCCTATTGTAATACTTATAATATTACTTTACTAAAATCGGATCTGTTCGTCACTAGCATTAAATAATTTATTTGCAGAATCATTGAGTAAAATCAACATTGCACAAGTTTCTGAAAACCAACAAACTTGTGTGGTTATGGTGAAATTGTACAAGTTAATGTAAAATATTAAGAAAACATAACACAATGTCGGCCTACACTCGTAAAAACCAAAGTCAAAATCCAGAAATTGTATACGGTTGGAAAGAGCATCACAAAAGCAATCCAGTGATACCCATAAAACCCCACATGATTGAGTGAAGCGGCGCCGAGAACGTAAAAAAAAACAAAGGCGCCCAAGCACGTCAATTTAGACGTATTCGTGCAAAACAAATGGCAATGTCCCCAACACAGCCACACCCCATTTTTTTATGTTAATATTTCAAGTATATATATTTTTATATTGTAATAAATAGAATTATTAATTGTCATGTTTCATACAGTGGAATTTTACAGTGATATAAAGCTGGTATGGAGCCAAATTAAATATGACTGACGTTTGCACCGAATACAGTGCAAAGCAAGGAAAACTGCATTTATCTTTGCACCTATTATCTCGTGTGGGGTTAAGAGTGTGCAACTGAAATTAACTTAAAAATTTTTTGAAGGCAGCATTGAAAAATTAAGAAAGGGCAATATTAAACAGTGGATTTTGCCAATTTTATAAGCAAATGTATTCCCCGCAACATAAATTTTATGGCATCAAATATCTCAACAGAAATACATCACTGATAAGATATTTGTATTCAAAGATAGTAAAAATAATATTGTAAGATTACCCTTTGCTGGTTTTTCAGTATGCTTCCATAATCTTAAGTATAATTAAAATGTAAAGCAGTAATTTACATCCTACGCACCATGTATTCAATAAAACCATATAGAAACGTAGTTGAAAATGTTGAACTGCACCTCTAAAAAGCAATATTACATTGTAATGCTGGTGTCGTAGCAATAGCTATAGACTTTTATAGATGTACACTCATATTGTAACTTCCAGATGTTGGTATGACAGTAGAAGGGCTGTTTCCTTCTGCAAGGCAAGTAGAGTGTTAGCCAGCAAACCACAGACAAAGCTTACACATGCTTAGCATGCACATTTCTCAGACACCACTAAAGCCCCTCTAGGTACTCAAGCTATAGGGAATGAAAGTTGAATTCAACAAAACAGAAGAAATGTTAATGCAAAAACATGACAGAAAAACATCAGGAGGCCTAAGCTTACGATGCAGGTACGTGCTGAACACACATTGGGTGACTTATTCAAAATAAGAATGTAACAACAAATGGGAACATATGAATAAATCCATCCGTCCGTAAATTTGAAATTAAAAGGCCAGTCCTCAAAATCTACAAAATCAAATCTGAATACAGTTGGGGCCCCATTTTACAAGTACCTGATTTAATGAGGGCAGCAATTTTATGAGGCTATTCTCGGGAACCTTTACCCTCTCTTCCCCTCGGCAGACTCGCTCACTGCTCCCGGCAGCCGGGGAAGGATTGACAGCCAACCTGGCTGGTGTCAAAGCCCCTCCACCCCCTACTAGAGGAATCAATAAATTGAGGATGAACAAGAAACTTCGTAATCTCCTTCCTCGGTGCGACCCAACCTGTAAAGTTCCTTGGCTAAGGCTGAGGACACTATGAATACCCCCTGCACCCAGAGAGCAGGGAGTTTTTGAGGTAACTATCTGGCTGAAGCCTGGCATAGCGAGGGACGGCGGCAGACAGCATAGGAGACGACAACAGAGAGGACAGACAACAAAGGGTGCGATGATGGCAGACAAGCCCTGTGTATGGTGTGGACGTATTAGGGGGGGCCTTGGTACCCAATGCGTAGATTGCTGCTGTGCATGGGGACATACTGAGTACTCTAGAGCATTCTGGATTGGTTGAATATGGACTGAATTAAGATGGGTCGGTATGAAAATGTGATACTGACTTTATTGTAACTATTGAAAATGTCAAATATGAACATATAATTTACAAAATAATTCAATAGCTGTTGATGTTTATTGGGACTGATATTAGTTATTTGGTTGCATTAATTTCTGTGAGGTGATGGGACGATTATGTAAATATTAGTTGCAAACAGCAAGTCATAGAAATTTATTGTGAGATATTAAGTCAGGAGTATTTTCAGTACAGTGTTTGTGAATAAATTAGGAAATTATTATTAACTTCTTTTATTTATCTAAGACATCCATCTCTTAAAAAACCTTGCTAAGCCCACTGACTTTGGGAAATTGTAACTCCATATAAAAATAAAACTACTAATATTTGTACAAGAAGCAACTGAAAATGGAATTTGCAATTATTAAAAATTATGATGTGCCCTGTTTAAACTTAATTTGTGGGGTTAATGAGTGGTCATACATTCCTTTGAATATTATTTTATACTGAAAACATTTAAGTGTTAAAATCAATTAATATATTTGCAATAAAACAGCTGATTTTCCTGCCAGATGTAACTGAATATTGACTTTGCACTTGCAAAATGTAACTTGGTGCCCGCTGATAATTTTTGTATTTGTGACAAGGTAAGGTCATACTAATCTGGGGTTTAATTTTATTCGGAAGACATCAATCTATTGAAATAAACTAATATTAATCAATAAATTGTCAGATATTTTTCACAACACGCTACTGAAAATAAATTTCACACTAGCTAAAAGGGACTGTAAAATTTTTTGAGACAAAGGGAGGTTCTATATATAGTTCTGGGTTATAATTTTATTTACAAGACATCATTTGAAATAAATTAACATTTCATTTAAAAAACCTGTTATTTTTGTGCCAGAGACTATTAAAAACTGAATGCAAAATATGCACTTTTAACACACTTTTTTTGAAGGTCAAAATTGGGCATTTGCAATGATTTTATGAGGGCAGCATACTTACAAGATCATTTCATGATAAAAAATAAACTGTGTAATCATTTTCTCTTTTGACTAAAAACTGTACATAAGAAACCTAATGGTTTAAATTAATTTATCATATGTAATTAAAACTACTAAAAGAAAACACATTACCTTAGCACAACTATAACAGGCATATAGTTCAGTCTCAAAGATATAGAGAAAGGTCACCAGAAAAGGAAGAGCCAGTAACAAACATCTACCAGTACACCATCAGGTGAATTCTGTGCAGTCACAGCAAAAAGATGACTGGAAAAAAGAAGAAGTAAATGATAAGTTTCAATTAATGTATGCAATTGATGTGGTATTAAAATAGCACCAGTGGCAAATATTTTAACAGCTTTATGACTGCACTTAGCAACACTTCAAGTTCTACACTATAAATCACCTACAAACTTTCCCTGTCAGTCCATCAAAAATAATAATTTGAAAACATAAGGACTTACTGTAAAGGGATTATGACTTTCTAAAGATGAAACTGTGACGTGAGATTAATGGGTGCATTACAGAAAATATTTAAAATGGAACAGAGCATGTCTAAATAAAGATCTGCAGCACGAGGAAAACCTGTTCTCAAGGAAATAACTGGAATTACCACCCCTATGTTGCAGTACATTTTGTGACTGGGATGCATAATGGGTTTTTAATGACAGATTGTTTAGCAGTATGATGTTAAAATTAAAAAGAACACTCTTCTTATGATTGTATGCTGAACTCCACTGCTTAAGGAATTTATGTATAAATTTCAGAAGTATCATAACTAACTGGAAAGTGAACATTTCTTTCTGAGAAATGTTTTAATTTACAAAAAAAAGCTTACATCTTCTTGGTTTTTTTTTTTTGCATAGGGACGCGAACATGCTGAAATAACTGCAATTTATTTAACAATCATCTAAAAAAAATCGAGTTACTACAATTTTTGCTGTAAAAATATATTCTTCCTGTGACAGGGTGACCATCACAAGAGAATAATTTTCTGTGTGTGTAATTTTCTGATTGCAGTGAAAACACATTAGCTGTAGTGGTTCACATACCTGCCAAGCGGTTGTGCGTGGCAGGTATGTGAAGAAACTTAGGCGCAAAATAAGTAAGTTAATTGGTCATGAGTTTTCGCGCCAAGAAAAAAAATCTTGAAAAAAGATTGTGCTGATGTATTAATTAATAAGAAAAGAGGGCGTTGGCTCCGTATAGACGCCACTGTCAATATGGTCTCCAGGAAGGGGAATGGCTTTAGGAGGGGATTCGGCTGGTATACATACAGGTGCAAGGACGGTCCTCGGGGAGACAACCCCAGCCAGCATTCTGGTTTACTCAGGGGCGAGTGGTGCCATCCGAGAGCTGAGGAGTGAAGGAGTCTGCAGCTGTTCGATGGATAAGAACAAGACTTATGTGTATGGGGACTTATAAAAAATTTCACTATCTGCAACAGAGCCTAGTGTGGGACATATAAATAAAATTTCTTATGTTTCGGACTTAGCTGTCGTCGTTACGGGCCTGTTGGACTTTTGAAAATGACACGTGCAGAAGGGAACTTAGAAAATTCTGGCAACTGTGCGTGTATTTTTTCCCTATGGTGCGGAAGGGACTTAGTAGTTTTTTGGAGGCAGTTGGATTTAGCCTGCAAGTGTCAACTAGATGGGGCAGGGTGGGACTGAGCAGTTTTGGCTGAGGTTACTCACATATTGGAAAATTAATGTTCTTCACCCCCGGAGTAGAGGAAATGTCGACTGGGCAAACATTTTATGCCGCTGGTCGTGGTGTAGACCTTTACGAAGTAGTTTAAGGGAACTGCAATTGTTTGCAAAAATGGTGAAAAAAGAGAGTTTAGTCAAAACTGCATGTGTAAAGAAGTGCGCCAATCTAAAGTGCCAGAAATTTTGTTTCGAACCTTTTTTGGATTAAGAAAAACCTAGTAGATTTTTCAGTCGGATTTTCCGGACTGTGGTGATGTGTGACCAAGGGGTTTTCTGGAACTGTGTTGGAATTTCAAGTGGACCGCATCTGCAGCGCAGTTTGGAAGAGGATGGGTCAATGGAGAAAAAAAAACGGATTTAGTGTATTTTTCTAAAGGGATTTTGCTGGTTAAAATATATATCTTTTTTTTTATATCTTTGGGTAGTTCTTGTAACAGCCTGTTGGTATGGTGTGTTGCGTGTATTGGAATGTGGACTATGAGAGTATGGGTGGAGGAGAGGAAGCAATGCCACTGTAGTGGTAAGGTAGCGACAATAACCCTTGCCTGCTCCTCCACCATTTTGGTGTGTTTGCTGGCGAGCGACGTCGAGGGGGCACTGCAGCCCCTTTGTGTAGTTTGGTGGGGAGCATATCCTCAGGCCTGGTTGGATCTGAATGTAGCATTGCTGTGAGAGAGCATGTGGTGTTTATAAAGGCTGATACTAGTTTGTATATGGAAGTGGTGTTAAAACTTTAATTGATGGGCAAATTTTGGAGACCACTTACCTCCGGCGGGTATCTCGGAAGTTCATAGAAATTGTAATTGTTAATCTTTTTAAATGTTACCCAAATAAATGTAAAGTGTTTTCCTTTTAAGTGTTTAAGGATACTAACAAGTTTTAAAAGAAAGGAAAGAGGTGATTTTCTGTGTATTGGGTTGGATCATATGTAGCCCTGTCGTTTTTGGTTTGTTTGAATGATTTTTTAAAACATTATTTTTGAATCATTTAAAAAGAGACTGAGGACATCTGAAATAATTGTTATGGCATTGCAAAAGGGGTACAAAGCCCATGAGTATTTTTAAAGAAAGGTGTGAGGGCTGTACTTTTTGAGCATTTTAGACAATTTTTTGGGTGGAATGTTCAGGAGTAATAAAGATCCATGTGTTGCATTGTATTGTAGCTTAAAGCCAAAGAGGTGTTTTTTTAATGATAAAGGAAGTAATTGAAGGTAATTAGCTGCCATTTTGTATAGGGTGAAGTATCTGAATGCTTTTACAATGTATTTGTGGTTTTGAGCCTTATAAAGGAGTGTTTTGTGTATAAAAATGGTTTTATTGGGTTTTAGCCGCCATTTTTGTGTAGGGCCAAGTATTAGGAATATTTTTGTGTTCTTTGTAAAAGGTGTAATTTGCGGTCATGTTTTGTAACGGAAGAGTGTGACTGGACGGTTTCATTTTTATAAGAACTGGTCTCAGAGTAATGGTCTGAAGGCCCTGTGCCTGTTAAACATACTATTGTTTGTAAAAATTTTGCAGAGTGTCTGTTTTCATGAAAAGGGGTAGTAAAAGATTGAACTGAATTTTATGTGTTTTTGTGGAGGGGTGGAACCATTTTTCCCAATTTCAGGACAAGGTCAACATCACTATAGTCTAATGAAAAACCAAACCTGTTGATATTTTGTGCGGTAGTTCTATTGAAGAATCCATCCCTTTCCTGATCCTGTTTTGTGAGTTTTAGACCAGGAGGTTTGGGTTGAGGTTTGCTCTTAGTGCTGCAGCAAACGGGGCACAATTTTCTGCGCAACTCTGCTGTTTGTTGACAGGAGTGTGCAACTGTACCTTGTCCAAATTGGAAAGGATGAAATATAGGATGTTAAGCAAAATCAGTAATTATTATTGTTATATCTTATTGCTATATCTACAGGACCTAGGACAGCCTTGATGCAACGACTCACCACCAAGGAGAGCCTGCAAGGTATGTTGGAGGATGCAGGGATCTAGTTTGAGCACAATGCCAGCATCAACGAGTTACGGAAAATGGTCAGGAATATGGTGCGTGATGAGGAGGAAACCATTGGGGAAGGATCATTTGAGGTGATGGGTGAACCAGCGCCATTATTCAAATTGCTTCGCTATTTTCCTTCTGATTCCCAAAATTATTGGCGGTGGAAAGGTTTCTAGTTAGCCTTGCTAAGGTTGTTAGTTTGAATGCGGGTTCTCGAAGGGTTGTGTATGAAGCCAACTTGTTTTAAGTCCCAGAAAGTTTGCAGAACGTTTTGGGGCAAGTTACTGAGGAGAATTTGGAGTTGTCTTGTTTAAATGAGGTGTTACTATCCCATGTAATGCCTCAGGTTGTCATCGATCAGAAGCGGTTTGAGATCATGAACCACAAGCAGCAAAAAAATGAAACCATGATGGAATTGGTTCAGAGAGTCATGAGTCAGGTTGAAATTCTGGAGAGTCCCTGTGAGGAAGGTTACCTGACAGAAATAATGTTCCATAATTTGGACCCCCAGTATAGTTGATTTTTTCATCTTTTATAAAAGGCCCACCTCCCTGAGGGAGCTCCTGGACTTGGTTAGCCAGGTAGAGAAAACTTTGGGGGATGTGAAGAGGAGTGTGGAAGTCTGCAAATACTGTGGTAAGGGAAATCATAATAGTGAGCCTTGCTTTAAGCAAAAGAAAATTGGTGAAACGGTCACTGTTGTGAAAGGGAATGTAAGGGTGTGATTTGTTTCAACTGTGGGAAAGTAAGGCATTGGAAGTTCTGTCGCCAAGTACGGAAAATGTTGGTATGCTATTTTTGCAAGGAAGTGGGGCATGTAATGTAAGTTTGTCCTAAGAGGCTGGTTAGAAAATGCTTCCGGTGTGGCAAGGAAGGTCATCTGGTCAGAGACTATGGTGAGAAAGAGTAGTGAGGAGGTAAGTAGGTGTAGTGTGGGATTCCAGGGTGAAGATCAATTAGGGAGTTCATTAGAGTTGTTCTGTGTAAAGAGGGCGCTGCAGGTTTGATGATACGGTTGGTGAAGATCAGGATCGCAATAGTTTGGTCAGTTATTGTTTTTGGTGTCGCCGGGTTACGGTTGGTCGGGGCACGAGTTCGTTGAGTATGTGCCGACAAACTACTGTGAGATGGGTGCTGGATGCTGAACCGAGGATTGTGGGCTGCAGGATTGTAGTTGTAGTTTTGGATTTTTGGTGCTTTCTCCTGGAGTTTGAACACTAGGGTTGTGGGTTGTGTATTGTTAAGCTACCCAGCTTGATCTCGCAGAGCTTCTCTCCGGGCAGAGGTTACTGCTCCCAAATGGTAGAAAGACAAAAAAAAATGAGAAAAGTATGTAAAAATTATTTGTGTTGTTTGAAAAAATGGGGGAGCATGTGCCAGGGTGACCATCAAAAAAGAATGGTTTGCAGTGAATGTTATAGTGAGAATACCTTAGCTGTATTGGCACACCTACCCCCCAAGCAGTTGTGTACAGCGGGTTGCTGTCTTAAAAAACTTAGGCACAAAATAAGCAAGTTAATTGGCCATAAGTTTTCGCGCCAAGAAAAGAGCCTTGAGAAAAGATCGAGCTGGTGTACTAAATAATAAGAAAAGAAGGCATTCACTCCGTATAGACGGCACTGGCGGTATGGTCTCCAGGAGGAGAAATGGCTTTAGGAGGGGATTTGGCTGGTATATATATGGGTGCAGGGGAGACAATCCTCGGGGAAATTACCCCAGCAGGTGAGCTGGTTTGCTCAAGGGCAAATGGTGCCGTCCGAGAGCTGAGGAGCGAAGAGCCTGCAGCTGTTCAACGTACAAGTATACGGCTTGTGTGTGAGAATTTCACTATCTGCGACGGAGCCAAGCATGGGACTTATAAAATTCCTGATGTTGTTTTGAGACTTAGTCGATTTTTCTGCAGTGATTGAACTTTGAATTTTTTTCTCCTTGTGTGTCAGAAAGACTATCGTTTTTATGGGTCAGTTGGACTTAGCATGAAAATTATGCGTGACAAGCGGAACTTAGAAAAATTCTGGTGACTGTTGGAGTTTGTTTATTTTCCCCTTGTGGTGCAGAAGGGACTTGTGTAATCTTGTGGAAGCAGTTGGACTTGGCCTGTGAGTGTCGGATAGATGTAGCAAGGCGGAACATAGCTGTTTTAGCCGAGGTTATTCGTATATTGGAAAATTAATTCTTTTCCCCCTGAGTTAGGGGAAATTACCAGACTTTACCTTGACTGGGCACTCATGTATGTTATGCCGCTGGTCATGATGTGGACCTTTATGACAGAGTTTAAGGGAACTGCGATTGTTTTCGAAAATGGTGAAAAGGGAGTGTGTTGCCCAAGTGGTAGGCTGGTCACAAACAACCAATAAGAACTAAAATGATTGATCTCCAAACATTTAATTAGTTAAAACAGCTGAAAATAATACACTTGTAACAATACAATTACTGTGCGAGTCTGAGAAAGCTGACATGGCAAACAAAATAAAATAAACGGTTATGTAGAAAAACAGTTTCACAGTGAATGATGCCACAGTGATGGAGGCAGTGGTCTGTCAGGCGCGTGTCAACGGAACCATCCCAGGCAGGCGAAGCAACTATGGTGTCGGATGATGAAGTAATGCATCTCCAGGCTGGGCGAGGTATAATAGTGATGACTGGAGTGGGGGAAATTATCCCACCAATACGAGGTCAGGACGTTGGATGCCAAGCCAAACGGGTATGTGCACACGACACCAAACTCGTAATACAGAAATCACATGACAGGGAAATGAGTGTGTGATACAGCACGGGATTCAGACTCATGTGATGAGAACATTGTGAAAAACAGGATATACTTCCCGTCAAATGTGGTGTAGAGACAGTTACTCTATCTCGTTTAAATTTTTGCAGCACTTTTATGATTGACAATGCTGTTTGTATAGGAATTTTATAGGCTGGCCAGCCTTGATATAGTTTTTCTGTATTGCAGCCATAGTAATTATTTTATATTTATTCTTGGTGAATATCTGTTTTATATAGCTTTTATTATTATCTATTTTTATATTTCGTCATGTGTAATTTTAATCTTGTTAAAAACCAGCTGAGGCCACTTGGTGTGGTGGCAGCGCGAAGCAGGAGAGAGAGTAGTTCAGCTGTTTACGGCTGCGAAACACGTGCGTGGTGGTGGGCAAGTGCCGGCATACGAATGGCTTAGCAAAATGGGCCACAGTTTAGGCTCGGCTTTTGATGAGCTCGATGTATGCAAATCTGTACATGGCAATATTAATGAGGAATGGAAAAGATGCAAAAATTAATTGATTGCTGAAAATGTCGCGCTGGATAAAATTTAATTTTGGCACCTGTGGTTTGTTCGGCATGCCTGAAATCTACTTTGGTAACAAACGCCGAGGACATCGGGGAACTCCTTATGATTGCTGTGGTCCATCATATTGGAAGTCATCGAGGAGCTCTTCATTTTGGATATCCCGGTAGCTGATCTCCATCAGCTGACTTCTACCAGCTGAGATTGAGCATGGAGGCGTGCTATAGAGCTGTGAACTTGTCGACATTCAGCAAAATTGCAGGTACTGTGTTGACAATGTATTTAGCGGGGCCATTTAGAATCAAGGCCCATTATGACTAAAGTTGTTTTTAATAATTTTGTAAAGCCTATTAACATTCAAGTTTACTGTGCCATTCAGCTGGCCTGAAGGAAATATGTTATGGAACTGTGCATGTAACTGGGAAAGTAAAGTTAAAACAATACATAAAAGGAACAGTGCCCAAACAGTCATTCTTTTAAATAAAGATTCCTGGCCAGAGAGTAAATCGCGAGGGACAGGGTTTTGTACAAATGTTTGGCAAACTGAGTGAGGTAGATTGGACCCTCCCCAGTCACTTCACGCTGGGTATTTCAAGGTCCCATTACATAGATAGGTTTCATACAACAGAGTGAAAATATATGATATTCTGCATTTCCTGCTGTTTAGCGTACTCAGAGTCCAAAGTAGTCCGTAATTCTAGTTCATGTTAACAAAATTAAGAGAGTTATCAAATCCTCAACTTCTGCAAATTATAACTAATAATTCATAATTTGAGAAATATGACTGTTCAGTTCATAACATCTGACATTCTGCATTACTTAATGTTACAAATATTTCTTTGCACAGATTTTTAAGAATATGCAAGAAGCCAAGAACTTCCGACTGTTTATGTATTCCTATTTATATGGAGTTTTAAGAAATACAGAATTTTTATAGATGCTCTACACATCCATGGTATTGTACTCACAACAAGCGGGGTGCAGTGGTGAAGAAACCAAACTCACTTTCAGGCGTACTCCATTTTGATTTAAGTCCAGCCATCCTGAGGCTTTCCATTATCACTCCTAACGAATACTGAGCTTGTTTATACAGCATTTATTTTGGCTCAAGAAATAACATAACCCTGATTTCAACACAACACAAATCTCTATCTACCTACCTACTATAAAAAAAACTGGCAATAAATTGCAACAAATAATACAGAAACAACACCAGAATAATTGAGTGGGCTGCACAGCTCCCTAGTAATGGCATTAATGTATAACGTATTAATTTCAAATAGGTGTTGGAAATATTGCAAAAAGGGGAAGTCGATTTGGTTAGAAAACAAACGCACACAGGATTCATACATATGCTCCAGTATTCAAGTGTTGATCTTCGAGAATTACATGAAGAATGTGCCGAATTACACACTATGTTGAATACAGTGCTTTGTGTGCACAAGAGCCTCACAAAGGGGACAGGTTGGTTGATCAAAATTTCAATTTTGCGCTGTTACAATCGGAGGAATATATATATATATAACGTAGTAGTATTGTTTTTGCAATGTTAAGACAATGTTTGGTAGTAATTCTAATCCATGATGGAACTCAGACAGCATAGTTACTGTAATTCTGTGTTTGATTCTTTGTAACTTGAAGTGCTGTTATAAAAATGCCAAATTGTAATAGATCTTGTGATTCTTTGTAACTTGAAGTGCTGTTATAAAAATGCCAAATTGTAATAGATCTTGTAGTTTGTATCATTACAGCTTTCTGTCATTTGCGAAGTTCATTATTAAAAAATAGATATTTATTTCAAATGAAATAAAACAACTGCATTAAATTTGGTAACAAACTTACAATATCATCTAAATGGTAAATGAACAAATGAGAATTTGAATAAACCATCACTAACTGTACATAAAAGTTTTTAAACACTTAAATGTGATATGCACATTCTGTTAATGTGTATACTTTAAGTATGGGATCGGAGATCATATACTATGAATGTATGTATATACTATCCCATTTGCACCATTTTTTTATGGCATAGATAGTTTACCAGATTTTTTCGTTATGTCTAGCGTTTGAAGGCAGTGGGGTCGTGGTTTGCTTGTTGCGAACATCGGGCTAGTCTGCATCGCTAATTGGCTATCAGCAACAGACCCTAAGGTCTTCACACCCAGTGAAAACTGGGAAACAATGTGATAGAAGTTCTATAAAGGAATTGACTGAATAACCATTTGTGTTTCATCCAGAGAGAGTGTATAGAGTGGGGGAATTGCACCGTCGGCACTAGTGTCACCATTATTGACTTTCATGGCTTCACATGAATCGACCATCTCTTTGCCAACTTGGTGTCCCCTTCCAGTTTCCTTGCCTACCCTCTCCTTCATCCTTTCCTCTACTTGCATCATGAATGGTTTGTGAAATTATTTAAGCCTGTGCGCACCTAGTTTTGCCCTTGTTTTGTTCACCAATTGTTCTGGTTTAACTTCTCTCGGCCTTCAGCCCATAGCCTCTACTGCATCAACTATGTACGTATCGAGTTCATTTTACAAGCACATTTGCTTGGTTTGAGATATACCCTGACTCATTTTGATCTGCATGATTGAGCATATTTACCATGATTACAACACCAGCAAAGGTAAGTCGTGGTGTGATGCAAGTGTTAGTTGACAGCTGTTTTAATGTTTTGTCGGCCATTAAGTGTTAGGGTGTGTCAGTGGCTTGTTATTCAAAATTGTGTTTCACTTGCCAGGGTTTGAAATTTGATTTGGCATTAAACTTAACTGTATCTGTCCCCCTTGAAGGAAATGTTGGTTAGTAATATTCTTGTTTAAAATGGATCTGCATGATGCCACGACTTGCACAGGTCAATATCTTCCCAGTAATGTTCATGGTTAATATTTATAATTACATTTTGGTCTCACTTTGTCATGAACGACATTAAAGTTTGCGAGCTTACTTTTCTTGGTAACACAGCAATGTTAAAAGTATTTATGTATGCTAATCAAGAAGTGTTCTCTAATAGCCACTCTTTTGTATGTTTGAATTGGCAAGTTATAACCAGCATTCAGGAATTTCTCCAGTATATTTTATATTTATGTGTGGAATGAGAAATATACATGGCGTATATAAAATATGAGTAAACCAGGAGCTAATTTATGTATTGTGTTTATTATGTCAAAATTTTAAGACAGCCATTTAATAAAGTTTCAGAATTCATGTACATATTTTGCATGGCATAATTGGTACACAGTTTGAAATAACAGTTGTTAATATTCCCTTGTTAATAATATTTTATATTTGCAGGGTTTATGTATGAAAGTTAAAATGGTACGACGTTTGGATGCATCACTAGTCTGGTGTATCATACTCAGAATATTTACCAGGATTTAAACATTTTGTTCAAGCAAAGTTCGTCGTGTCTGGTAAACACGCTGCTCATTTTGGTAGCAGACAAAAAGAAAAATATAGAAACAGATTGAGGTGAAACATTTCAAATGGGGTTTCTTATATGCATATATATATCCTGCTATTAAATGTTTGGAGTTAATAGTTTTTGGTCAATGGCTTATGAAACAGGGTTTTTCTGAGTGAATAAATACTTTGTAAACTTTGGTATTTGTCCCACCACACCCATGTATGTGTGAAGGCATATATATTTCAGTGTATCCTTATTAACAATTTAGAGGACAATATTTAAAGCAAATACTAATTTTGAGAATAAAGGTGGTGACCTTATTTAAGCATAATTCCTGGCTGCCAATCTGCTTACCCATGTGTGTGTATCCTTTTATAAGGGAAATAATAAAGCTACCAGAGTATGATTGTAGTCCTAACTTTGTACAATGTGTGCGCCTCATAATTAAATTGCATTTATGCCAAGCACTAAATAAAGTACAAAGTTTTGAATGTTTTTGTGCTGAATTTTATCAAGTTGTCTTAATTAAAGGAAGTGTAAACACTGCTATAAATTGAAAGTGCCTTTTAATATATGTCACTTGTATATGAACATAAGATGGAGACCCAATGTAACATGCATCTAATCTGGTATGAACCTTACATATTCATTGACATTGATTATGGGTACTCTTGTACTGTAGTTTGGTCCAACATTGTAGGCAATATCCTCAAAACAGTTTTTGGAATCCTGGATAGACAACCTAAAAAGCTTAGAAAAGAAACTAACTTAATTCTACTTTTGATAAGACCAAATTTCAGTAAATGTTGCTAACCATATCATTTTAATCAAGGATCCTTAGGATCGTATTTTGAATACTATAAAGGGATCCAGAAATTAGCTACTCACTATCTAAACAATTTTAACATTTTGTATTTGGTGTGGAATCAAACTATTCATGAACTGTGGGATAAGATTGTAATTCTTGGTTTTAGGCTAGACCTTAGTACTATACTATTGAGTGTCAATGAAGCTTTATCTAACACCAGGGTAGAATTGTTCAATTTAAAGCATGCCATCAGGACTAGTGTCCATGGCAAGTTAAGCTCTAAACTTTTGAATTCAAAGGCTTTCATTATCATTTTGAACCAAATTCAACATTGGCAACACTTCTTTTGCATATGATTGCTCCAGTGAATTTTGAAAATCTGTTTGCTTACTATGTAAGGCTTCATTACAATACAAGCAATTATTTATAATTCTTCCCTTAATGTTGTTGTAAATGTTCCTTTGGCAAATAAGGATAGTTTTCAGAGTTACTGTGTTGTTGGTTTTACTGTGTTATTACCTCAACATAAAAAGGGATTTATTATTCAAAGTTTCCAACTACTTTATAGTCAGCTCCAACGGAAAGTTTTTCACTGCCATTACAGCTAAATTTTCATCTCAATGTAAAACTTATGATATTACAATTTATTGTTCTGACTTTCCAATATATTATGCACATGTTAATAGTTGTGAATTGTATTTATTCTCCGGTAAACCCTACCTTAACTTTTGCGTAAAATCCTTTAATCTCTAAGAGTTACCCTTCCTTCAAAAAAACTCAACTCTCACTGGCTGTGATGAAATTTCCCCATGATGTAACATTTCTATGTAGGACCACCTTAGAGTCACAAACTCCCTTCACACACTCATTGTCTAAAAGTGGTTTTATCAGCAATGCTTCACAGTGCGACATTGTTAGCCCATATTTTAAGACTTTTGGCCAAGTCAATTCTGAAATTAATTTTAATCAGTCTTTACCAGTAATACAATTTAAAAACTTATTTCCAACACCACATCCTTACAACTTTCAAAATAACCTAATCTTTCGCCTAATGATTCCCTCATTAAGGAACTTTGTTTCCTTGTGGTTTCCAAGCCCCATAGCACTAATCTCCGTGATGATGTGCTACTTCTCCATCCCCATCATCCTACTCCACCTCCTAAACGTAATGTTATCGATTATTCTATCTTCAGTTGCGGTGTTTTGCATCACATTTGCCATCATCTTTTGGTTAAAATATAAGTTTTGTGCTCTTATACTACCCTCTAGCCAAGAGAGTTCAGTTGTAATCCCTTTGCCAGTTGTTTCTAGTGGTACATCCACCTCGTACATAAGTTTGTTATAGTGTTGTGATTTTACGTGGATTTTTGCTTTTTGAAGCTACTGCTCTTGCCATACCTTTCCAGACACGTGTCCTGGTGGGGGGGGGGGGGGGGTTACCAGTTAATTTTTTATTTATTTGGCATATTGCCAAATATTTGTTTTCCCTTATTGAGTATTCTAGTTATGCTTAATATTTTTGCTTATTCATTTTTAAACTGTAAAACAAACTTATCATCTAATAATATTGTAATGTAATGTTTCTTTATTCATATTTATATTTTATTTTATGTTTCTTGTTAAAAAAATATTTTTTTTTATGTCTATTAATTATTTAGGTATATAATAGTGTGCGAACCTTATTTTATAATTGTCAAAATGAAAAACTTTATTTGTGAATTATTATAGGTCTTTCTTGACTTTCGATTTATGTATAGATTTTTTTTAAAAGTAGTAAACCCTAGTCTACACGTATCTAGATACCACTTTCCATTTAATATGCCATCCTTGCGTTATAATGAACCTACGGGTGCTCACGTTTACGACACCAAGGTGCTACATAACAACAAGCAATACAAAGAAAAATAAGAAGAAAATCTAGCACATACCTGTGTTGCTTATTTTATCACGTTACCTTAGTGGAAACAAAAATTGGCAGGTAAAATTGCAAAATCTCACGCATGCACATACACTAGAACTTTTATTTTGGTAATTTTGTTCCCTCAAAATGCAACATTTTCATAAGGTTTTTCTTTCTTACTGGGCTTTGAGCTTATTAGTGTGACTTTGGTAAATATCCAGTTGACCGAAATGTATCAAGTACACTTCAAAATTGTGTTGTACACACTTTGAGGAAGTTAAAAGTTGTGATATATAAGCAAACATAACCTTTAAATAATTACTAGTCATTAATGCAGTTCACAGTTTAAAAAAAATATAGAATTTTTACAACCAATATGCAGTGTCACACAGTAACTAACACAAAACGTGTAGAACAATGGCCGTTCCTTAGAACATCACTTCTCCGTTCGCTTAGTGACACACAAATATTTTACACATGTAATAAAAAAAACACATCACAACTTTGCTATGTGACTAATGAGGTTATAAAACATATACAAATGTTATTTGACAATATTACTGAATGCATTTCTTGCTAAAAGAAACAAAATTCAATAAAACAATTCATGTAGCCGATTTTGCCAACGTACTGCCCCACTATCACATCTGAATACCAATATACTAAGTGTTTGAAGTCGAATATAAAAATCATATTTTAATTATGGATTACATATTCAGACACCATTATTTGTTATATGTGTCAAATCTTATAAAATTGAAAAATTACAGTTTGCCTTCTACGAGCACTGCAAAACTTAAATGCTGTGATGAATGAAGTTCTGAGGGAGAGGGGTACATGCTCTACTTACAGAAAGAGAAATATTCTAAATATTAGCAATGTATGTATCTCCCACTTTTACATGAATATGTAAATATTTCAATAAGCTATGTTTAAATTGCAAATAGGGTGCAAAAACTCGAATCTTTACATGTAAAATATTACATACTAGCTATTGCCACCACAACACAGCTATCACTGTTTTTAATTCATTTGAATTACAAAGTAAATGTGTATAATTTATAGGCAATGCATGAGAGAAAGATTTTATGCAACCAAAAATAGAATACTTCAATGTTAATACCAATATTAATTGTTTGTTGTATATTATTTATTTAAAACACTAACAGCTAATCTTGGTTTGTGTTCAGTGTAGATTTTTTTTTGTCGTATTCCAGTTTTCTGCAAATGTAATATATGGCTCTGTAATGATGTAGTCCCACGCTAGTAATAATTTCTACTGAACTACTTACCCCCAATGCAAGAATCATTCAAATATACAATATGACATTGCAGAATAATTTATAAACCAGCCAGTAGTCACATGATTGGGGGGGGGGGGGGGTTATTTTTCAGTGTTCCAAGCTTACAGGGGTCTTACAAAAAATTTCCAGACAGAGGGATTTTAGACAAGCTTTTAGTGCCACTACATTCAGTGCAACTTTACAAGTAATCTGCCATTTTCAGATTGTTTATTAATTATCTTATTTAGGGCAAAGTTATTTTTTTAAGTTAACACTAGTTACCTTTTTTTTCAGTTTTTACAATAGGTGATTTGTGGGGCACAGTAACACATAATTTTAAGTAAATCTTGGCAAAACTTTTACCATAATTTGAGATAAACATGTCTGTGATAAATGTGTGAGCTATTCTTATTTAGAGGTTTAAACAGTTCAAACACAGCCAAGTCATAAATATTCCCACTCCAAGAGCAAACAACATTGATAGACACCTCTCACATAATGAAAATCTAATATGGATTGTATGAGAATCAGCACAATGGAACTTCGCAATTGGCTGGGATAGTGAAATTTGAACTGATCAAAATAGGGATCCAACACGTTTTTAGCAAAGTTTATTCACTGTTTGCTATTTAATGAGCAGAAAGACCACTGTGCGTGGAGTTGCTCAATCCTGCCAATGATTATGAAACATCATAACTGCTGATTACACAAGGGTAGGCTGTAATAACAAAACCAAAGAAAGCTTAGTCTTCACAACAGGTCTGCAAAAGTTCACCCAGACAAAAAAACACCATCAAATGTCACGGACACACCGACTGGTTTTTTTTTAAAGACTGTCAATCATAAGCTTCTGCCTCAAGGGCATAACATCAAATCAACACTACTACAATGAAATGTTGAAACACGACCAAGAGAAAATACCAGGAGGAAGTGGCTAGAACCTTGGTGCTACAGTGCTTGCATGTTATGCCATGACAATGCACCTGCATGCTCAGCATTGTTAATCTGCAAATTCTGTGACAAAAATACGACAGTTTTTCCTTGACCCCTGCACACATTTTCTTGTTCCCAGAACTCAAAACAGTAAAGGATGAAAACTTTCAACATTTGGAGAAATAAATTTATAAATGGAGCTGCTAGCAATCTCAACAGTATATATTTTTTAGGTATGCTTCTATTAGTAGAAACACCACTGGGATGAAGTGTTCCAATAAAGAATGAGATTACGTCAAGGACAGTAAGAAGAAAATTTCACACGATTTCTAAAACTTTTGCCGCTCTCGCTAAAAAGCTTGATTTGTAAAAACCAAACAAAAAAAACTTTTAAGTAGAGAGAGATATAATCTGATGAAAGAATTCAAATCTAAAATGGCTACCCCCATTCAAAATAGGAATTTAAATATAAAGAATTTCCTAACTGAACATAGAAAAACTAAAAGCCACACCATGACACCAAAAAAAATTTAACTCTATATTTTGCTGATGTTCAATCACAGACCTGAAAGAACGTGTCAATAATTCACTTTGATTTAGAACTTACATTTACCTGTTCAACTGTATAATATTTCTAGAAGCGTGAATGGTTAAACTGTGCAGCTACACGAGATTACCAAGTACGATACAATATTTCAAAGCACTGATGTGATAATACTCAACTGTGATCTCCAAAACTTGCCATGAACCAAAATTACACTATGAGGAAGTTTCAACTTCATTATATAGAGTACATAAAATATATGTTCAAAATAGTAAATGTAGGGAAAACTAATCTACAGTACACATTTACCTATGCTTCGTTGACAACTTTTTACTTGCTGATTCATCGAGATTTGCACAAATTATATACACAAGCTCCATGATCTTCACAACTTTTTTTATGTAGGAGCTTGGGTGTGATGGAGTAAGGCATATTACTAAGCTTATTAAAACCTGTTCTGATTTACTGTACATTCAATACAACACAATTTTATTATTAATGCAACACAAAATGAGTGCTTTTGTCCATTTCATAAGTGGGGTAAATTTTGAGACAATATAACTAAACCTATGCAATTTTGTAAACAGTTAATGCTCTTGTTAGCAAAAAAATTTAATCATCTGATTAATTGCTGCAGGATGTATGTTAAGCTTGTAATACTGATGACTATGTAAAAAAATAATACTGTACTTAGAACTAAAAGATGTAATTTCAAATTAATTACACTTAATGGTATATATTAGGTTCTTAAAGTGATATGCAATTTTTTTTGGCTATTAGTGAATCAGCTTCAAAAAATGTTTAGAAATAATGGCAGAGCACGAGGACACTTACAATGAGTGAAACATTTCCAGCTTTGTGAACGCCATTGTGTATGTGCTCTTTTTCATCATGTTCAAATACCTTGCTGGTGCTGTTGGAATATTGTATTGGTAGATAATTATTTTTGTATTTACTTTCATTAAGCATAGTTGGTTGTGACTTTTTAATGTGTTTTCTTAAGTGAAATGTAATATTATCGATACGCGTTTACCTCTTCCTGAAATGGCTTGTTGCACCATTTTCAAACTAGCGTCCGCCGTGAAGCACCATAAATATAACCTGATTGACATACTAAAGATTAAGTTTGTTGGTTTCAAGAAACTGACCACGTGTTGATTTTACTGAACAATTCTGAATATAAATTATTTCATATCAATGACAGACAAACATAATTTTAGCAAAGTAACTGTGGAAGGATTTACACAAAAAAACAGTGTTCAAGACGTTGCAAATTACAAACGTAAGTTAGTGTGTTTAGTAAAATATAGGTTTTCTAAATAGGTAATAAAAATGCACAGGTCTTAAGAAAGTGGAATTTTAAACTCTTTTGTAGTGTGAAATTAATATTTGTTTATTTGGCCAATATTGTAAAGCCAACGAATATAAAATCAACTTCATTAAAAGTGTGTGTGTTTACTGCTGCATATGCATGAACATATACATATCTATGACATTTTGTTTTTGCATTGAAGTTAAAACTCTCAATGTTATAATAATGCCAATGTTATTTTTGTACAAGCAAAATTTTCCACTGCTTCATTAAAACAATATACAATTCAAAATAACACACACTCTTAAGAGGAACCACAAAAAAAATGCCATTTCACAAAAGACATTAAATTTAAGCCCCCGCCAATCTTTCCATCTTTTTACTCTGAAAATAAACAGAGCCCAAGCAAACTTGCTTGGACATTACAAAATTAAACAGGATGGAATTCCACACTAACACCGATTACTGGATGGAAGTTGCCCAATATATATCTAAGTGCCTGCCATTACAGGAAATAAGGAAAATACAAGTATGGACTCATAACATGTGTTTACAAACACAGTTTTACTCACTTTCTGAATAGCTGTGTGGATTTTTCGAGATCTGTCAAAATTTACACCATTTACATGAAATGGACAATAATGCAGTCAAACCTCAGTAATGAAAATCTCATAAGAAATTTACTTTGGTTGGCACATTGTAATAACAAAGTCTGTATTAACAAAAACCATACAAAATGGTTTGAACTTAAAAAATTATGCTGTACCTACACATATTATATATTATTAGAAATTACTAAATAGATTTCAATTAATTTTGATAATATAAACTTTCCCAAAACTTGCAAAAGATAACAGTAATTTCATCCAAAAGTTTAGAGAACATCTACACCTAGTTTTATATGGTGAGTTAGTCAGTGAGCGTGTGTGTGAGAGCCAGCACAAGAGGGCTCAAGAGCAGGTGCAAGTGACTGAGTGAGAGTGTGTGTGTAAGAGAGTGAGTGTGTGTGTGTGTGTGTAAGAGAGTGAGTGTGTGTGTAAGAGAGTGAGAGTGTGTGTGTAAGAGAGTGAGTGTGTAAGAGAGTGAGTGCGTGTGAAAATGAGTTAGTGGGGTGCTCAACAGCAGGGTCATTATTGCCCACAGTAATGCAACGTCTAAAAAACACTAAAAACCTTGCAGGAGGCAAAAGAAAAAGTCAGGTAAAAACAAACGAAAAACCAGAGGCAAAAGGACAGTCACAAAAATAATGAACAAAAAGGATCAATTACTCGAGAGGAGCAACAACACAAGAACAAACCTATCACAAAATATTAAAAAGACCCGTTGCACGTAAAAATGAGAATACGCCACTCACAACAGGCGTACTCCCATCACACAGCATCCACCGTAAGTAATCAGGAACATTACAAGTGTAATGAGCCTGTTCATACCTGCAACACTACACCAGAATGTGCCAGACAATCAAGAGAATGCCACAAGCATCATACTTAGGAGGGGTTTCACCACAAAGCAGATATGTGTAAGACAGGTGTGCCCGATATGAATGTAAGAAAGCACATCATCTTCCCTGTGGGTACAAGAAATATCAGTACGATTGGCAGATTTTGCTTTCTTTATAAAATTAACATCAAATTCCTGTTCTTAACACATTTTATCAGTATATTTTGACAGTATATTATTCACTACTTTTTCAGACATTGACACACTGAATGTTGTCCTATTTTTTCTAACACAGCTAAACACTCTTTCACACTCAATGTAGCTGTGTGGTATCACCAGTATTGAAAGCATTGTATGCACAACTAGCATACTTCAGACCACCATTAGCACAAACTATTTTTCCAATGGACAATGAAACATGATCTATTTTGAGCATAGGTTCCAATGGAATGTCACTAACCACCTGCAAAACACAAAACTGCACTTTAAGTAAATCAAATGCTTCTTCAGAGACTTCCTTATCATTAATGAGAATTGCTGAGAACCTGTCCACAAAATATTTAAGAGATGAAAATGATGCACTCTTAATGTTCTTTATACTACCCACCTCTACAGGATTCAAGATTTCATTTCCCAAAAGAAAATTCAAAACAATGTAGTCTCAAGACAATCTGAAAAAATTTCTTTCTGAATTGTAAAACATAGCTTTGTCTGATTGAGTTAACATATCCACTATTCTGGAAGCATTGCAACCAACAACTAGCTCATCTGAATTCTGATGTGTTGGAATATTGTACTTGACATCAAGTACTGGTGTTGTCTTAATAGCAAACTGCTTTACAAAATCTGACAAGCAATTCTTTTAACATGTCACTCAACAAATTCCTAAGAATATGAATGTTGTGGTGCTTGCGACTGTAAAATGACATAGGTCTTGTCAAACACAGGCATCACGCTTGACAAAAAAATGAACTGCTTTGTTGAAGTCTCCAGAAAAATATGAAAACATTTTCTTCACCAGACAAAATTGAAACAGCTTTCTCCACTTTTGAATCTTACGCATTTTTGGCCTTATTACTATCATTAAAATCATGTGAAATAAAAGTTATATTGGAAGAACATTTGCTTTTAATTGCTAGATTTACATTTTTGTCTCTGTCTTAAGAAATACTGATAAAGCTTGTAGAAGCACAGAAAAATACATCAGATGAATATGTGGCACTAGTGTCATCAGATGAAGATGTGGCACTCATGTTAACAGATGAAGTTTTAATACATATGGCAATTTCTTCAGGATTTTGTACAAACTTAACAGATCCGCTGGAGATGTAAGGTTGCCATCTACTTCTTTGTAAAACCATACTAATGGTTGCCACAAATCCATTAGCCTAGTGAGGTACATACCAAGAGACAACCACTGAGCGCACCCATGTTTCAAAACTTTCTTGGTTTTTTCATAGCAGAAGTTTTGGAAACCTTTTAGTCTATCTTTTCACATAGTGCTATTCTGTAAATAGTAGTAAATGTCCAAAAGATTCTCGTCTACACTTACGTGAAGCCCTGTGGAACATTTATCTGCTAAGTGTAATAAACGGTCTGCACACCCCAAGACAATAACATTTTCATGATGTTTGACTACAGCTGCAGCACCATTTTTTGGTCCATCATAACCTATGCATTACCAGAACCTAGTGCAATGCAATTTCTAATAGGTACACAAAAGCTTTCAAATGTGTTAAGCAACATTTGCCCAAATTTTCCCAATTGCAGCACCTTCCAATGGTACAATTTTAAGTACATAATTTCTGATTTTTGAATCTTTTGGACTAAAATATATCACTACAACGGGGTATAAATTCGAACCCTCATTGCTGCCAACAGTGACAAATGAAAATTGGGTAGCTTTCAACATACCAGCTAGAAAACTTTGACAGACAGCTGCCATTTCATAGATTACTCTGGTGGTTTTGGTTCGCACACAGCTGTACTACTTCTTTGCCTCTTCACTATTAGGGAACATTTTACTGAATAATGGCCAAGCATGATCTGAAACGTATACTGGAAGGTTATGTTCAATAATGAAAGACGTAAAGCAACACTGTTAGAGTGACAGTATAGGAGTCACTTTGTGCACTGCTAATAAAGGAACTAATCTTAATCGAACTTCCTTTATGTGAAGCACTATTTTTGTGCACTTTAAATTGTTCCCGCCATCATGTTAAATGTTTGTCACACGTATAAATCAAAGAGCTTAATTACTTCAGTTTCTTGAACGTGTAACCCACGGAAACTCTTTGCTGTAACATTCTAATAATACTTTGTTATAAGACTTCTTTTTCGGTTTACTTGCCATCTTCACTTGAACACAAAACTATACAACACCATCCCACAATGAGCGCCAGAATTCAAACAACCGAAATTAGTATGTCAATTTACCAATTCATAATTTTGAAAAATGACAAGGAAAATTTATGGCAATTTTCTAGAATAGGGGCATTTTTGAAAATCGGGAAAATAATACCTTGATATGTTAGACATGATTATAACTAATTCCATTAAATTCAAATTTTTGTAGGGTTTCATGCAGGTTGTTGTAAAAAATTTTTAATGTGATAGTGCAGATGCTTATAAAGAGCGCTGTGTTTATGTAGTAAAACACGTATAATTTACGTCAAATATATTTATATTGGGTCACTGCAGTGTTTTACATGCAAGAATACAGTTTGAAATGATCTTTAATATTGTTACAATTTCTCTATCTAGAAATTAAGTAGTCTATACCAAGTTTGTTAACGGATGGAGGTTTTAATCAAATAAAAATATTAATTATAATTTCTTTATTTTATTTCAAATAACTATAGCCAAATTCTCACAATAAATTGAAATCACTTACTGTTCATAATTGACACCAATTAATAAAATTTATAATTATAACAAAGAAATCAATGAAATTAAATAATTAAAGATCAGTCCCAATAGACAATGTATCAAACCATAATTATTTTATAATTTATGCGTCCATATTTGACAGTTCAAATAATTACAATAAAATAAGTATTACACTTCCATTCAGTCCCACCAGTCGCAATGTTCTAGTCATCCAAGCACCCTTGTGCACAGTAGGCTTCACTCGTCGGTTTCACACCCTCTCGTCCATTCAAGCCACGAACCCCGCACTCGCCATCGTCCTGCAATCTCCAGTCATTGTCCACACCTCTTTGCTCGTGCACTCTCGCCAGGCGGCCTCCATCAAAGACTGCCGGCCGCCACCTAGCATCTATAACTCGCATCATGAGTCGCGGAGGGCTGAGACACCAGCCAGTCTCACCAGAACATTCTTGCATCGTAGCTACATGTATAGGATACTCTAGCAGGCGAGAGGAGGTCTGTGATGCCAGCAAGTCTTGCAGCAGTCTGCATTCACGGGACTCCCAAAAGGGAGGGGGGGGGGGCAGACATACACGAGTGCATCATTTTAGGAAGAGGGGAGGGTACGGTGGGTCTCCGATTACGGCACGGGGC
The DNA here is from genome assembly GCA_029891345.1 of Dryococelus australis. Taxonomy (NCBI): domain Eukaryota; kingdom Metazoa; phylum Arthropoda; class Insecta; order Phasmatodea; family Phasmatidae; genus Dryococelus; species Dryococelus australis. The sequence continues at coordinate 128,592,515 of CM057009.1, forward strand.
AGTGGAGTTGGCGCCAGCTGCGGCACGTAACGATATATTAAACTTCATTTACAGAGTACATTTCTGCCGAGACTCCTAGGTTAGACAGGTAACACACAGTAAGCAATGTTGGAAGATCATGTTATTCTGGTGAATTATACAAGGCTTACTATTTCCGAAGATAGTACTACGTAATGTATTACTAGTAGAATAAATATACATATAGTATATAATACAAAACAACGTTAAGATATTGTGATTATAAACAGGCGCCATATAACGCCATGTTACTTTACGATACACTGTGATTAATAATAGACTAGAGACAGGATACCAATGTGCATCTAAATTGGTAGGCGTTACATGTGTATTGTGGGTTAGTACAGCATTAATGTACATTCTGATGGCGCACTGTGCAGGAGGTTTCAATGAAAAAGTGCTGTTTGCACATTTTATTGTATTTCATTCTGTTTGACGTGCAAAACTGAATAATTGTGCAAAAATACGAGTGTTTCTGTGATATTAGATTTATAGGAAAAGTTAAAATATAGTATTTGTGCAGTATTTTAAATATCTTTAGAGTTGTCAAATTGAATACACCTTGTGTCGCGGTTAATCATTTTCGACATATTGATTGGGTGAGCATGTTTTACATTTCAAATGTACGTTTGAAAGTAATTATATTGTGAAATGAGCTGTGTAGTATTACGTGTGTTAATTGCATGATGAAATGAGTGTACAATAGTTAAGTAATCCTAATATTTATTGATGTAAATGCATTAAATTGCAAGAAGACCTAACTGCAGACTTGCCAACTTTTAAAGTTTCCAATCAGTAAAATTGATAAAAACTATTAAAACACGCGTAAACTGCCCGCTACAATTTCACATACACTAATTTCCTTAATTCACACATAATTTCAAGTAATAAATTTTACACAATTTCACAATGAAAATTTTACATAATCCAATATTTGTTCGGTGTTTCAGACCAGAAACTATGATTTCCACTAGAGAAGACTTATACATCATCAAAATGTGTTTGCTTGGTATGACGTGTAAAGCTAAAATATAGACTACTTATTCCTTGCCTTGGATGAAATATACATTAATTTAAAATAACTTCCATGCCGTATTTTTTTTCACATTTATAGTATTAATACGCTTGCCATAAAAGTATTAACATTCATTTTGTAATATACAAAATCCGTATTCTGCAATCATTTAAATTAAAAATAACATTTAAAACCTGTATATAAAAAATGTGCATATACTCAAACGTAAAGTTTCGAACAAAGAAACCTAACAAATTTTACTTAGAAAAACAAGCATTCCTTTTTTTTCTGGATTAAGTTAGATAGAGGAAATGTAGGAATTGTTTATCGCCGGATGAAAAACAATAGCAATTCTACTGCTACCTGTTTGTAGTTTTGTGTTGGACATTTTCACAGATTGTACACACACACACAAAAAAAATGTAAAATAAATATGAAATACCAGTTGTAAACAGAAATTGCACGTAAAAAAAATCGAAATATGTACTTGCATTCAGGATACAGAACATAAGTTCACTAAATTTGGAGATATCTAGAAACGTAGCATGGCCGCAATGTATCCTTATTAAACAGCTGCTCTGTCCATAAAGAAAACAATGAGTGTAAATAAATGCTGTGATCAATGTAGGTTACCATTCCAACCTACCTTGTTTTTGTTATGGCAAAGTCATACTTCTGGGGGGTCCATTAATTTTATTGACAGCGGATTGGATGGGGGTTGGGAGAGACTACAGTTTAACGTCTTTCATGAGACGGCATTGTTTTGCACCTCTTCTTACGAGACTATAATTTTTAATTATACACTCTTTAAATGGAAGAGTAGAAAATTTGCTAGTTATGTTGTAAATTCGTGATTTGATAGGGACCAGTTGTGATGATGTCAACAGTCACTGGTTTACCACTCACGGCAATGCATAGCAGTGAAAAATATTTTTATCTAAACGTAATGCTTTAAAAGGTCGTAATATTTCTGCAAATATCACTGGAATGCTACGAACACGTTAATAAATAAGAAAATAATAAATTATGCAATAACAACATTAAAACTATTTTGTTGCGCAAATACAAACATAGCAAAACACTTACTAGCATTTTAAAACATGTCTAATGTATTTTATGTACAATTATTTGTTTTAAAAATCATTTTACTTACACATTTGCATGTTTTAAAGTAAAAAACATGGCACTGATTTTGCCATTTTATATTTCTGCTAACGAAATCGGGTCACGTGAAAATTTTGTTAACAAACAAAATCTTCCAATTCAGCCACGGCCTCAAATTAATATGTAGTTAGTACCAATCTGAATATTCAACACGCTTGAGACGTAAATATTTTTGGCGAAGTTAGTTTACCATACAGTAAACATGTTATTTTTACACTGCAAAACACATCTGAAATAATAGTTATCGACGCACATACCTTTAAAACATTTTAATAACCATTTCAAATTACGTTATTTACTAAACACACTGACTTACTTTATGTAATTCCTATTTGCAACTCCTGAATAAACGTTCTGCTACAATTCTTACTACATGTTTCACTGTCATCGATACAAATTAATTAGCAGAGTCATTAAATAAATACAACATATCACCGGCTTTCCGAAACTAGTCGCTGGAGAATGAACACAATGTTGCTTTGCTTCGTGACAATTGGGAAAATGGCAGACCAAGCCATTATCGTGTTGATAATATAACATTTCACGCATTGAACTAATGTAACGATGCGCACATGTCACAATACTCGATACGTCCTGATATTGAGATATCGAAGAATCAATAGTTCCGTCTATTACGTAAATATTCACTCCAAAATTTTTTCCAATATCAGAATTTAGAAAAATATCCAAGGAGTTTCCATAAAATCGAAAAAAGGGTATGATTTCTGTACATTTTACGGAAAAAATTGTACAAGTTGGCAAGTTTGTAACCGAGCAATATCTAAATGGACAATTTTACCAATACGAGTTACAAATATGATAGTGGGGAGGGCTATGTACAACAGGGAAATAAGTCTTTTTGCAATTAACGTATTTTCATGAATAAATATTACGATTATGTACACGTTTTTCACTTTTTTTACACCACAATTTCCCTGATCTTCATAGCCCTCCCCACTGTTGTTTTTGGGGTTTGTATTGGTTATATCCTGATTCCCCTTGTAAATATGTGTTCTGTGTAATTAGTAGGGTGGAATTATAGCAGTTTCAGAGATTTTTTCCAAAGAAGCCCCTATTCTAGAATATTACCAAACTTACTCATTATGAAGTAGTAAACATATCATTGTGTAGCCATGCTTTTAAGAGAGAGAATCCCATACCATGACTGTGTAACCATTCAAGAAACTATCATTATGATAAAAAATAGTACATAATATTTACAACTACAACCAGTCTGACAGAGTGCAGACACTGAACAAAGTAAAACAGAACAGACACAACTGCAAACTTTTGTATACAAATGACGTATCTAATAGCTACTGATAGGCAACATCCGGACTCTTCAGCATTTCTCGTGCAAGGAAATTTTTCATATACAACCATGCTGACAAACCACTGGCCCTTAGCTGGCAACTCAACGAAGGCGGTTGGGGAAGATAATATCTGTACGCCAGAAAATAAACTCTGAATAACGTGAAAAAAAAAACTTCTGAAACGACTTATTGTATAAAAAATCTAGGCAATCCTACAATAGGGCATGAAATTGTACTCTGTACAGGAAATTCGGAAGAGTTGGCAGCTATGTAAATTGTGCATTTTAACACAATAGAATTTTTTTTTTTTTTATTTTGACGTCTAGGATTTGAACACACATCATCCTGCTTTATTAATGTTACCTTACTAATTCTGCTACCAAGTTTAAGTCAAATGGGAAAAAATGTGCATCATTTCTTTAAAGAAAATAGGTTTTAAATTTTATACCCTTTCTTTTCATCTTCAGTTTATTTGATGACATTAGGATTGTTGAAACAAATAGTATGTATGAATGCAATCAATTCACTATATGTAATGCAGTTTAAACTTTCAAACTGAGCACTATAATAATGTGAAAACGAAATGAAAGATATAAAAACAAATGAAAGTCTGAATGTTCACATTGCTTTGTAAAATAATATTAAAAAAGACGCGATTCATGTTAAAAAAATATTTTTATTAGCCTATGCATTATTTTATTTGATACATGTTGTTTAGCTGTCATTTGATACAACATATCCATCAATCAAAAAACAAATCACTGAAAAACTGTTTCAAACATTAAAGGTGTGACTGTACAATACTTTTCAACCTCACAAAGACCCCATGACTTTTAAGAGTATTAGATTATTGTAGTAATCGATGAATGAACATGATTCTGAAAATTTTTAAAGTGCACAACTTACTCCAGGTTCATCGAAAACAATTCAAGAATAGGAATAATAAAGCTGGAACCAATATTAGAAGTTAGTAAGTATTTAAAAGATTTTGTAGGAAGAATTCAGTTTGAGAAACTTGCTTCTGGAGAAATTAGTCACAAAATTAAAAATTGACTATCTTATAAGCTCTTGTAGCCCACATCTTGCATTCAACATAAATAGCAGTGTTTAAGCATCACTCATGAAAATCAACAGACATAGCCTATTTATTACCAATTTATTATCCATTTGAAGAGCTAATTCAATAATAAAAAAATAAGAGTCAACAGACAAGCTCATATCTAACCACCATATTTTATATTTTGCCACTCAGAACATTTGTTAACCATGGAGCAATTATTAGTAGGCAGTCCATTACTGTCAAATATTGTATCGAAATAAGCACACTAGATGTCCGTTCATACTGAAGGTTGTGCGAAGTAATTCAGACACCATCAGACATATCACAAAGGTTTTTGTATTCTACGAACATTAGGTCAATTATAACTTATTACGATCAAAAATAAAATTCTTTGATGATAAAATAAATAAGCAGTGAAGCTGGGGTTTCGAACTATGAACCTTTTCGTTCCAGTACAGGCTACAAACCCACCAAGCTACTTCAACTTCATAGTGCCATGCAAATAATAATAAATGATTGTCCTGCAGCGACTATAATATGGTTGCTGCGAGAATAAATTTTATGTTGCTGACTAGTTGAAATAAGCAGGAGATTTAACACTCATCAGGAACTTTCCGTTTGTTGTACAGTTCAAGTAAATACAGTTTTAGTTCTTAATGTTCTGCATTATATTCCTCCTATCAGAATTATAACACACCAAGTTAAATTATTCTGATTAGACAATTTCCAAATATACAACAATATTACACAAAACTTTTAGTTTTCCTCAGTATTGGCTCAGCGAGAGTACAGTAGTCCAAGTTATTGCTACTCTGATGCACCACCAGACAGAGAAAGCAAGACATTAAAAAATACATTTTGAAAATAAGGAACTGTGGTGGTAAGACTGCATCAAATGCAATAACTTGCAGTTTTAAATATACTACAGAAAGAGTATCTTGAATTCTATAATACTAAATTATGGATCTATTAATGAGAGTTTTCTTTTAAAAAACCCACATTGAAAATTCAACGATGTTAAAAATAGTTTAAAATTGAAATGCACCTTTTTTAATTCTACTATTGTAGCAATTATATTATATAATTTAGCTAATTTCAGGACTTACATTTTTGCTTATTTGCTTATTTTGTGGTTTCAAGCCCATATTTTTTTAACTGCAGTTCGCCATTTATTCAAAAACTATACATTGTATAAACTATTGCTATATATATTGGTGTATGCAATGAAAACATCTAGCAGACAAAAACTCCATTGGATTCTGTTCATTCATTTGAATTTTAATGTTGATTTTATATTCGCTTTATTTATGCAAGGCACCATCTATATACTGGGGGAAAATGACAAATATACACTGATAAAGCCGCGATGTTGTAACGCCATATGTATATGGAGCACTCGTAGAGGGCAGTACATGCAATGATTAAGAGTGCTGTGCTGTGGACAGAGTAGGTACAGCATACTAGGCATAAAACCGCTGAGCCCAATACAACTGTAATTAACTTGATGAAATAGTAGTCTGTTGTTTCAAGCACTGGCCTGGCCTGTGTATAGTAAGCATTGTAAACATGCAGACCTGCCAACTTGTAAAGTTTGAAATCAAGAATATTAATGAATGCTTACAATAGTGTGTAATCAGGCCGTGCCATTTTATATAAATTTTTTCTTATTCATCGGCTGTTGCCGGTATTGTTATGAAAATGTGAAATTATTGATTTACATTTAGATAATAAATCAACATAATGATTATATCTAGATGCAACAACACATACTTCTGAGCTTCATGTATCAACTGAGAACACAATAATATTACATGTAGTCTGAGACATACATTACTTTAATTCAGCTAAACCTACTTACCAAAATAGTTTCCGCACATTGCGTGAGTTATAAAATCTAGCATATAATCACAAAAATTCTGACGATTGTAAAAAAAACAAAAACAAAATGCACTTTTAAAATGATTTATAATGTCACTTTTCCCACCATGACAACACTACAAAACGCATTCTTTTCACCTTTCTCCAATTTCAGAATGAACAGAAACTACTCAGAATATGCACAACTGAATACTTGGACGTATTGTTCTATGTTTTTCACACATCTTACAGCTATTATGTATGTGCACCAGACTATTAAGACAAACTAAAGCCGAAGTATTTAAGGCAAATCACCGTAAAAACGTTTCTTCACACTTCATATACTCCTAAAAGACTCTCGTTTATCCACAACTCTCAAACTCCACGCCGTGTTATTTAACATGTTGGCGCGCACACTGTTGTTTTGTTACTACTGGTGCATGAATATAACAGTACAACTTTGTAAGAGTGTTTGCCTATATTTTTAATTTATTGAATTACCACTGCAAACAGATACATGACCCCTAAACTACAGAAAGTGGTAATTTCACAAAAAAATTATATTATTTTTGCTATACAAGCAAGCCTGTGAAACAATAAGACAAACAGTTTATAATTATACACTGAAGAAATGTGGTACCAAAATAGTTTTTACTTTGTTTTGCATCACCTGAATGGAAGCTCACTCCCATACTTTACTGCAGAAAAATTTTTAAATCAGGGTATCAACACCCATCAACTTTATTTTATAATAGGTTGTCTTCGTGCCAATCCGGTGTCATCGCATGAAATGCTTGACTCCCAGATCACAAAATAAATATGTGATCTTGATGTACAAACACACCGGCAAAGTTTTCGTAACCCTGTTACAATCTACATAAATTATGTTAGGTATTATGTTAATTTAAAAAACAAACCTACAAATACTGTCGTAAGAACTTAAAATACTTTTTACTATTCAACACAAATTATTCACGTGAAGAGACAATATTAATGACTTTCAAACAACACTGAAATGTAATTGTAGTTTATAAACAACATTGGCATGTCTAGCCGCAGTCAGCGTGTGCTGCAATTTTAGTCTTTTGCAGAATGAACTTATGTACGTTTTTGACAGTTACTGGCACCAGTGTCACCATAATAATGCACTGAAGGAGCATAAAAACCACCTCAAAATTTTATTAAATTAAAAACATGACAAAATAAGACTACATAAGAGTGAATCTTACAGCTGCTGCATGCACATGAAAAAATCTCTCACACGTGCACGTTCCTGACTCGCAGAAAAATCCCTGACATTTTCAAAGTTTTCCCAGCACTCAAGAAAATTCATGGCTTTTCCCAAAATTTCTCGATTTCCCAGTTAAGAGGCCACACCTTGAATTATCGCGAAAATACGATATATAAGTGATACTTCCACAGAGAAAAATAGCCAAGAGCCTGGCCGCCGCTATTCCATGAATTTTGAATCCGGTCGAGAGAAAAATCGTAAGATACGGAGAATACCCGTAAAATCGTAAGGTGAGAACTTTTCCGTAAAAATTATGGGAAAATCGTAAATGTTGGCAGGTCTGATTACATGTTACGATGGAGTAAACATGCCACAATGGCATAGACAACCACACTTTGTGTAATTAATTAATTTGAACATGGCCTTATTGTGGGCCTGAGGGAGGCTGGATGATCCTGGTCCTTTGGAAGAATCTCTCAATACGTAGGGCATGAAGTGCCTGTTGTGCATCAGTGGTGGTGCCAGTGATTTAACGATGATGCACAAGCTGGTGAACCTGGTTCCAGATGGCAGTGGCATACGAATTCCCGCTTGGACTGCTTCATCAGAAGAGCAGACACTGCTGATCACACGGCGACCGCCATACAAATTAGGGCCACTGTTGCTCCCAGCGTGTCAGCTAAGACCATCAACTTACTGTTTGTTGGACTGTGAGCTACAATCAGATCAAGCGTGCCAATTGGAAGGCTTCCTCTCATACATCACTTTACAGCCTGTCTCAGATTGTGTCGCGAACGCAAATGGAGGTATGAATGGCACAGAGTTGTGTTTAGTGATGAGAGCAGATTCTGCCTTGGTGCCTGCGATGGTCTTTTGCGAATGCGGCATCGACCAGGAAAGTGGGAACAACCAGAGTGTATATCCCAGCGACACACAGAACCAACTCCTGACATCATGATCAAGGGGGGGCAATAGCTTACAATGACCGTAAGCCTAAGATGTTTGTTGAGGGAACACTGAACAGTGAACGCTACATACAGAACATCATTCAACTTATTTTATTGCATAGCTGTCAACCCTGACACTTCAAAAATCGTGAGGTTTTCAGTTTCATGTACCAAACATTGCGACCACGCATCCACACTAAAATAATGTGTCATCCTATTTTGTGTGTGTATTACAAGTACTAGCCTCTGAGTACTTGTGTTTCTGTCCTTAGTGAATATTTCAACACAGTAGAGTTACCGAACACACATAATCACTGTTCACTATGTTTCACATGTAATACAAAAAATAAAATCCTTGAAACACCATTGTTCATTTACTTGTTCAATAAATTGAATGTAGTAGATTTAACTTTATTTTAAAATTATTGTTCAAAATTTTGCTCATGACACACCCCTTGCTATGATTTAACTTTCAGAACTTTCACCTGGTTGAACAGTCTTTCTCATTCAGCATTCTTGGGCCAGTCTGTCATACTTCAAGGTACTGTCCAAACTTATTTGCCCTACCAAAGACCATTTTGTATCCATTCCATTTTCCTTTGTGATATTTTCAGGAACTTCAAGCTGGAAGGCACAAAATTGGGATTGCAAAATGTCTTATTTCTTCATCTGAGCTGTTTCCTTCATTCACCACTAAAATACTAGTAATTCTGTCAACAAAATACCTTACACTGGAAAATAAAGCACTGCTAAACAACTGCATATGTGCAACTTCTGCATGTATTAAAACATCACTTTTAAGAGGAAATTTATGAAGAATATAATCATCTGCTTTTTCAAAGTATTTTCGAACTGAACTGAAAAATATATATTTCTGGTCTTCACTTAGCATGTCAACTGATTTGCATGCTGCATTGCATATGACCAAATCACTGTCACATTTCTGGTTTCTTCTGTTATGGTAATCTGTTTCCAAAAGTGAAGAACATGACTATCACAGATGGATTAACAAAATTTGAAATTATATTTCTAAACAAGTCTAAGAGAACTGACTTAAGTTCATGAACATAAGTCTCACTAAACTGCAGTAGTACATTTGACTTGTCAAAAATAAAGATAACATATGACAGAAACAAGCAAAATGTCTTCAGCTCCGATGAAAGGAACATGAATAATCGTTCTTCTCGAGAGAGGACTTCTGTTACACTCTTCTCTGTGGGTGAATGTATACTAGCTTTGTTTACATACTTACACTTCTTTGTAATTGCAGGTTCAGTTCCATAACTTTGTTTCCTAACAGAACTGATCTTGGCACCCTGTTTATTTTCTGCAGAACCTGATGCTTTAGACTCCTCACTGTTACCTAATTCTGGAGTAGACTTATTATGCACATCAGTTTTTGGATACACAAACTTTGTGCTTGATGTATAACTAGGTTCTTCATGCGACACTGGATGATGAGCAATTGATTCAGCAGTCTTGAGCTTTGGAATTCAATAACTCTGCAGCATACTCCTTCTTTGTGCAGACTTACCTTCCATAAAGAAACTGCTTAAAGGCTGACACTGTTCAATTAACCTACTTAAACATTTTCCCAATGACAGCCACGTTGTACACACGTGTTCCAAAATTTTTTGCACGTCAGTATCATGCAGCTTTTGGAACTGTCTCTACTTCTTTCTTTTTTTGCTCTTTTCAAGATAAAAGAAAATGTCAACTAGAATATCATCTACTCTAGCTGGAAGGCAAGCAGCAGCAGCTTTTTCAGAACACCAATCAATTAAATGACATGGACATCCAATAACAATTATATATGATATTTTGTTTTTTAGTACACCAGCCACTTCATTCTTTTCACCCACCATTACCGGTGCTCAGTGCCAAACAGTTGGACAGTGGAATTCCGTTGTCCTTGAGGTTATGTAACAGAAGATTGCCAATATTTAGCCGTGCAGAATCGCATTCCAAAACTCCTAGCGATAATATGCGACTTTCAATTTTGCATTTCACCCCATTGTGGAAAGATGCTACAATAGGGTACAGTTGTGCATCGCCCTGATTACTCCCATCTGTGGTAATAGACAATGACCTATGCTTCAAGTTTCGTGAAAGTGCTGCGTGAGTCTGTAGTTCCATTTTTCCCAATATTGCAAACGATTTAGTTCTAGCACAACTATATTTTTTCGTAATATCACTGTCTGAAAACATTTTTCGGAACAGTGGTCAGGCATGATCGGCACAACTTAGTTACTGTGAATATAGTGATGTTACCAATCCACTGCTTATTGCTAGGCTACTAGCCTTATTTATAATTCCTTGGCAATTAAGGCCACCAGGGTAGAAAAACTATAGCCTAGAGAGGCATAAGCACTGCTTGACATTGGCACAGAGGTAAAATCAGCAGAATGTCTGCTCCTGGCAACCTATCCCACACCTCTTCCTGTTGCCATTTCTTATTTTTATGCCATCCCACTACGACCTGTGTGGCTATAGAAACTTTAGGGGTCTGCAGATCAGAGGAGGAAATAAGCTAACAGTGGACCTTTCATGCATGAATCACTGCATCTGTGGGTTAAATATCCTGAAGATATATTGAAATGCAACAATATTTTCCAGCAGCAATGTAGAGTCCAACTTCTGGAGAATTGGCTTAGCCCCCAACTCTTCCCGGCAAGGACCCATTGACTTGCAGCATACCAAGGACAATGTATTAGGAAAGAGAAGTGAGGTCCCTTCCACGTGGTTTGGGCAGGAGTTACAACAAGAACAGAGTTCACAAATCCTCACTACCATCTGATAATGAAGTGTACCACTCAAATACTTTCATCACTAATCAGACTAGTCTGCACTGGTGACAGGAACAATGGAAATTACTTCTGCTACAGCAAAAAACAAGGGACCAAAAAAGGGGGAAAGACCGCCAGCCAAGCTCAGCAGTTGCAGAAGGACAACTGCCAATAACTAAAATTACAGAGACTGTTGAAAGTAAACGATTACAAACGCCTACCTGCAAAGTCTAGAGTTTTTACAGTAAGCACCACATAAACTACATAAATGAAAATCAACCAGTGAAGGTAGGCAGTGAGAGAAATAAAATATTTGAGAAATTTAACACCCCTTATTTGTTAGCTTTACAACATACAAAATATGAGCAACTAGCCACAATGCAACTTAACTAATGTATTCATGAAGTTTTTTTAAGGTATTCACTTTATACCAACCTCATTGTTGCAGAGTTCTTTCAGCCTGTCTTCAATGGATACTCCTTTTTTATTTCGTAGAAGTACATAAATTGTTCCAACATCCAAAGTACGTACTAGTTTTTCTATGAGGGCCAAACCAACAAATCCTGTCCCACCTGTAATAAGTATGTTTGCACCTTTGTAGAATTGGGTTGGTTTACACTCTGTAGCCCTTAGGTCAACACCTTCAATTTCACCCATTACTTTGGTTTCTTTACACTGAAACAATTAGCACACAGTTTTCATCAACAAATTTATACACACACACTATGAACAAACTTGCAATCATTAACTATCAATTTATTGATAAAAAAGCTTAAGATACAATACTATGAATACAAATACCATCCCAGCAACACTGCTGAAAACCGAACAGAGGTAGCACTATCACCAATTACACACACATTTGAAGTGGCATGTGCTAAAGTTCATTCAGCACCAAAACTAAAAAATAATAAATAAACTGAGTGTGCACCGTTGCCATGTAATTTTATGTTTAGTTATGTGTTAACTAATTATAAATGTGCATACATTAACCATTTACCAAGGGTATCAACAAAATCTCAACAAGTACTACACAGCTGAAATGAATGAAGCTAAATGGTTGTGGAACAATCTCAATAATACTATGCTTAAGTGGCTACCTACTCATCACCACCATTGATTCAAAGTCAAAAATACTTGCACTATGGCCAATTATTCATAGAAACATGACCCGACTTCATGAAAGCCACCAAGATGGTATTTGGTAGAAACTGATTCTTGAACACATTATCTTGCACTGATGCCAAAGAGCTTGGTCAAAGGAATAACTAAAAAAAAGTACTTTCTGGTGAACATTATTATTGCATGAATTCATGCAACACTGACATGTGGGTATGTACAATCATCATTTAAAAAATAGTTGCACCAACAACAAAGCATGATTGCGATGCTATTCAAAAGTAGAGTTGTTCCAATACCATGTTTTCAGATACCGGTGCCGATACCAATGTCCTTCGCACTGAATTTTAGAACAAAGTATTACTGTTAATAATAGGCCTACATTAAAAAATATTTCTCCTAGGCACACTTAAATAAAGAAAATAATGTCTTAAATTACTGTATAGAATTTATTGTAATCGGACACAAAATGCAAGCTGACCTAAAACTTTCAAACACTCTGAAAATAAAAAATAATATGACACCAAATGAAAAGCAAATTTTAAATGCAGTGCACACACTATCAGCTAAGTGCGCATGGAGAAGTTATCGATCGGGCAATGTCAAGGCTGTGCCCGGGGCAGGGGAATGGAGGTGGGAGGATTACCTCTCCACACAGCTACTTGTTGATGACACCTTGCACATGTGGCAAATGTCAGTATTTTAAAGTAAATAATCATAATTTACTGCAAAGAGAACTTGTAATTTTGAGACAGAAATAAGGCATTATAATTGATTTCTTCACTATCTTTAATAATTAATCATTCAAAACCACATCCTCTGATTTTCCTTGTCATGAGTTACACTGCACTCGGCTCAGTGCTTACCTACCCATTATTAGACAGCAAAAGGTGTCGAATTGGCCCTTACTTGAAACTTATAATACAAGTGGCTCAACGTTTAAACAATATTTACTGACAAGTGGTAGAGTATACGCTTCTGGGCATATAATTTTATTTGCGAAGATGCTGCCCTTTGAGTTAAATAAATATTAAGTTCTAAAGTCATGTTAATTTTATGCCAGATACAATGAAACACCAACCTTATGGGATAAAACAACCTATAATCATAAAAGAAAACCTTTTTCCAAATAATAACTCCTCGTTAGAATGTTTTGTGTAACATTTTCAAGCGAAACCATTTGCTTTGAAATACAAGTGATGATAGGTGCAACTCAATTGAGCGATGCATAATCTTGAAAAAAATTAAGTTTGCCAGGTGCACATTTGCTCTAGATCGCCCACCGGCGTGTGAACTGTGAAGGCATGACAAGTGAAGCGGCCGAGGCAGAACGTGCTTTATATTTTGCTAGACAACAATTTTCCCTCTCAGTGGCATGTATAGATTGTGAGGGGAGGAAGGTACGTGGCTGAGAGTGACAGAAAGAAGGAAGAGAAGGACGCTAGGTCACCACGCTCGTTGCTATGGGTAACCACTTCCCCTCTTGTTGGCATGTAGGAGAAGTAGCAAGCCAGTCTTGCACCATGCTGCACTGCCCCAGTGTCGACAGATGTGTTGGGGGGGAGAAAAGATATTAGACAGCGCCCCACAGAGCAGTTGTAAATGGCGGCGGGCGTGACGTATTTCACACCTAGTCACTAGCTGTTCGTATAAACAACAAGCTTAAAAATGAGTCGTGGGAAATCTTAGGTGATGGGACCTGAAATATACTTTGACCAGCGCAACATGCGATAAACTATATAAGGTAATATTAAAATTTTTTAAATAAAAATTTGGCCAGGACCACAAAAAATTGTTAGTTGGTGCAATTTTTTTTTTTTTTTTTTTAAGTGCAGCGAATACACACCGAAATACGGTATTTTTTGTGTATAAAGAACGCAATAACCCGACTTCATTGTCTACAACCAATACAAATGTATCAACCCGATACCATACCCAACGCAGATACACCAAGAACAGGCGAAGTATCGGCTGATGCCAGACATCGCAACATGAAGTTGTAGAGGTTCTTAATGGTGTCCTGCAATAATCCATCCCAGCATCTTGATTATTCACTCTTAGTTCCTGCAGATTTTGCAGTAGGGGTGCAATCATGATAGTGTGGCTAATAACATTCTACAATTGGGAACAGATCTGACAATGCTGCTGGTCATAATAGAGTATCCACAGAGCGATGGCAGCATGATGTGCCCCTCTTTGGTTACTCCTCTTTCCCCACCTTTCCCTCCCTCCATGGCGTTTCCTTAGCTGGTCTCTTCCCCTCCGACACCATTCTGCTTTCGAACCACACTTTGACAACTTCGTTGCCCGAACTCCACGGACATAATTGGGAACTATCATGAAGGGCAGCTGATGAGATTACGACATGAATGTACAGTAGTAACAACTGAGTGGTTTTCCTTTTTTATGGCTTCAGTCAGCTATGCAACTAATTTGCTAAGTCACGGCACTTGTTTGGAAATACTTTGTGGTTCTGTATTTTGAATTTGAGAATGTTTTACCAGGTCTGCTGTTGTGTAGTACACTGGGATGGGGATGTGCGTAAGATTTGAAGAGGTTTTGGGTTTGCATTGCCCATGTCACATCGAAGCCTTAATTTGACGCACATTTTTGGAGTGTCATGATTTCATCTGTTCAACAACTAGTCAAGTGTTACCAATTCGACTGCCATGGCTTGCGGGTCGGCCTTGCTGCAATATATTGAGTGCAGATTTTGCTTGCAGCAGTTTCTTCAGTGTGTACTGAATCATAATAACTTTTCTTTTAATTAGTTGGTTTTAATCCTAGGTGTTGAACGGATGTTGGAAATTAATGTACAGTGGAAGCCCGGAATACCGCGGGGCAATTTATGTCTCCCAACCTCAATAAATGAGTGGAAAGTGTGCGTTCAGGTAGGCATGTGGTCTGTAGACGGGTGGCCGTGAGTCCGGGACACTGATGGATGAGGCGGAGGGAGCAGCCACACGTTCTCCCTCCTTTTAGCACCAAGATCTATTTTACTGATTCATTAAAGCCAATATTGTATGGCTTTCCGTATATGGACATAAAATGTGTTGTTATATTACCATATTGGCGAGTAAGGCCGTGTGCATGCATAGGCCATGTCAGAAGTTATTGATGAAAAATTCTGGATAATTAATATTTCAAGAAGACCGCACTAAATTTTTATATTCCCGTTAACGTTACCGGGCCTCATTATGCCAGTGCAGAGGCCAACATGCCGCCTAAATTTCATAGAAATGCAACACACTGACGTGAATCGCATCAATCAGCATGTTTTCCCAATACCAGGCTGCTGTTACGAATTGAACCGGCCCTGTAATGCCGCCCGCCAGAATAATCTTGTAGTGACCAACCAACAGCTGCCCAGCCGTGATGATCTACACATGAGCGACACAATCCAGCTGCCATGTCAATCTGCTGCAGGGTATAGATCTACGTAATCATTATAATTAAGATGATGTAGACGCTTTGATTATATAATGTATACATACCGGCTATTAGGTACGTCTTCAGATTTTCGAGTAAAAAAATTTCAAGCGGACCAGCTATTGTGGACAAGGTTTAATGCAGAAAAGCAGCCGTTCTTTGAATGCCACACATAATTATCTATTTTTTGTTTTAGTTTCCCTTTGTAAAATGCAAAGACGAGCAAGCAACATGTTTCGCAACACATGAGGCAATGATAGATCCCACCTGCAGTGCAAGCGTGCATTCAACCTTTGGACATGAGCTTCCTTTCTCACTCTCTCTTCCTCCCATACCGGCCCAGCAGGTGGTGGGGGTGAACCCCTTTCTTCAATCCACGTGACAAACTACTCACAGTGAATGCCGCCCTTGGTGGAATAAGTACATTCTTTGCATGGAAAATGCAGCATTTTTTATTTATCCTTGCTTGAATGCATGTGACCCTTCATCACAGTGCATTTATCTTCCGTTTCCCTCAATTGGGCACTGTCTAGTCCAGTGATGCAGATAAAAAAAATTAAGTTCCGATAGCAAGGGGCTAAATGTTTGACGAGTTACGGCGGTAAATAACACCACTTGCCCTGTGTTTGACAGATAAGTGCCACGCCCCATAGAACATTAGCTTTTTTTGCTACCATACTCAGTCACTCCCAGAATAGCGCGGAAAACTATAACGTGGGTCTGAGTTATGTTTCCCGAACAGCTGCGTTATATTGGGCTTTTACTGTATTTGCAAAACAGGATTCCGGATCCCTGATTTGACATGCCTACGAGGTGGTAGGTAGAGAATGTAGCATGCAAATGCATAGTTTTTTTTTGTAACTACTTTATTCAATATTACTTAGGTTTGAACTGTAGTAAACCTTTTCCCAGCAGTCCTGAGAGATCTTTTTAATAGAAAGTGAAGTTTAGGCTTTCCATTCAAATCTGTCATCGAAGTGTTATGCATGATAATTGTCTATGTGCTTTACTGATCCTTTTGGACATGCCAGGGGTTTCAAGGCAAATTGTACCTGAACTTAATTAACAGAAAGAGAGGTTAACACGCCTAATGAAAATATGAATGTTTGGTTCATGCACCAATAAGGTGTACTGTGGATATTATAATGTAACGAGTTGTCTTGTTTTCCCGTTGCACAACTTGCTTCAACACAAGTCGAAATGGTCGAATGGTGCTATGGGCAGTATATTTTAATATGTTTTAGAGCCCGCATGAATGAGAAGTTTAAATTGCAATTAAACGGAATTTTCACTTACGGAAAAATTAATAGTTTCAGAAGTAATTATAGTTATTCTATATTCTTTGTACACTCATTTATTGGATTGGAAGGCAGTTTCTAGATATAACTGAATTGAAAAATTAATTGTGGAATTTTTCTGCAACTGAAGTGTAATACCTGTTGCCATTAAGCATGGCACAATAGCTTCAACTTCAAGGCATGCCCTTAGGACGGTGGTGGTACGTAGACAAGTGATGTCCTATTAGAATACAGCACTCGTGTGGAAATTCACAAAAGTCAGGGCCGTTGTTGCAGGACCACATGAACGTACATTTGAGCTGTTAAAGCACCCATGATGACCAATGGTAGTCTGTCACTGTACAAAACTGCACCCCACAGTGTGACACCAAACAGTATGGATGTGTTGGTTGTTGCCACAAAGACAAAAGTGGAACTCCTCAATAAAGATTACCAGCTGCCATTCTTCATGGCTGTGCCACTGACTGACACAACACCCTTGCAGTCTGTGGAGACAATGTGGTGTTAAGAGCAGTGGTCGTATGTGGTCCTGCAACAACGGCCCTGACTTTTGTGAATTTCCACATGAGTGCTGTATTCTAATAGGACATCACTCGTCTACGTACCACCACCATCCTAAGGGCATGCCTTGAAGTTGAAGCTATTGTGCCATGCTTAATGGCAACAGGTATTACACTTCAGTTGCAGAAAAATTCCACAATTAATTTTTCAATTCAGTTATATCTAGAAACTGCCTTCCAATCCAATAAATGAGTGTACAAAGAATATAGAATAACTATAATTACTTCTGAAACTATTAGTTTTTCCGTAAGTGAAAATTCCGTTTAATTGCAATTTAAACTTCTCATTCATGCGGGCTCTAAAACATATTAAAATATACTGCCCATAGCACCATTCGACCATTTCGACTTGTGTTGAAGCAAGTTGTGCAACGGGAAACACACACACCACACACACAAATATATATATATATGTGTGTGTGTGTGTGTAAATGTGGGACTGTTGCATACCTGCCAACATTTCAAAATTCCTGTCAGTAAAATATTACAAAAAATATATATATATTTGGCATAACTTAAATTGCTTGTGGCAATTTTCACATGATTAATAAACTTTTTTCAACTTATCCCCTACACAATTTTCTGAAGGAAAAAAAAATGAATACATTGTCTAGCAAATTTTGCAGAAATTTTAAGTTTTGAAACACTGAAATACACAAACATATATCCACAAAAGTAACTAGTACTAAAAAAACAGCCAACTATAATACAAAATCAGGTGATCATATCTTGAAAAAAAAAAAAAAAAGTTAGTTTGGGTATGCACTAAATAACTACTGCTGAAATTTTGTTCTGCTGACATTGTAATGATGCCACTTTATTTTGAATTTGAGTTGTTTTTGTACAGGCACAGGAGAATTCTTTTGCTACTGAATGTGGCACAAGCATAATCTACTGTGCAAAGTGTATTATGCTTAAATAAGAACAAATAAAAAAAAAAAAAAAAAAAAGGCATTCGGCTTTTGCGACATCTAAGTCAGCATTTGTAGTGTTAAAAATTTGAAGATGATCTTATTTTCTTCCGGGCTTTTTACATGACCCACGTGTTTCCAACACCTAACATATTTGGTTATGCGTTTCTTTTGTATGTCATACCACTCAAACCTACACACGGTGCAGAACACAAATTTCTCACCCTTTTGAGACTTCTATACACACTAAAAATCTGCACTGTTTTAAAGTATTGCATTTTGTTTACCTTGCTCATTTTTAAATAAGATAAAACAATGCATAAAATAAATCACAAGCCACATTAATAAAACATCATTGGTGCATACACTGCCATTACTGTTGCAGTCCATATAACGATGACTTCCGAAGTTTTGAACTAAACCTTTCGAAAATCACCCTAGGAGTAAAATGTAAACATATTTCTTAGATAACTTGTATACCACAGATATATAATACTATGATTAACTTTAAAATACTACACTCTTGAATAAATGAAAACTTCAGCTTAATATCTTCTATAACTTGTAATATTTATTTCATATTCAACTGTGAGAGCAGTGTTGTGTTAGCAACAGCTAGTAAGAGATAGTTCACAAATAAAATATTGTTTCGGCGCCGGCCAACAGCCAGCGGCAGTCAGACCATGATGGCCCTCCCAGCTCACGTGACTCGTGGGTGAGCGCATGCATGGACACCACCACAGACTTTCCCAAAACGGGATAAGTGTTATTTTCCAGTGCCATGTATGTTTATTTTTTTCAGGTCAAAAATGTTCTAAAGTGGAATATGTCTTTCTAAAATATTGTGCAATGTTGTTTTTAAATTTAAAATGTGCGCTGCGCGAAGAACAAGGACATTAATACCCAGGTGTAAATACCTATAAAATGAACAGTTATCAAACACCAACATTTAACTATTTAAATTATTCTTATTACGTATTTAAATCTGTTTATGCCTTTCATTTTAAAGATAAAAGTTTTACTCAGCGTGCATAGCACTTCTGCTTGTGTGAACCCTGTCTCTGGGCAGTCATCCTACGAGTGCTTCCGCTTAAATATTTTGTGCCCGTGCTGCTTTTTGAAACTTAAATCAAGGGAAGGAGGAAAGATATCAGAGGCATTGCAGCCTGCACAACTTTGAATCAGGCACCATCTGCCCATGTTAAAGGCTTTTGCACTGTAATTTGTACTTCGTTGCCACGAGCAATATCAAGGGTAAATTTTGATGTATGTATTTGAGGGTTTTTGTAATGTTACTTTATGACCACGTGGTTAACAGCCGCCAAGTCTGTGTCTGCACCATCCCTGCGCTTAAAAGTGTTTTTGCTTGTAATTTCATGTGCGCCGTATTTTCTCAGGGTAATATGTATTGCTTCATTTAAGGAATTTTGCCATGATTGATGTTTTTGTAACCGGCCATGAGGTCATCGTACATGCTTGATTTGTCGCCATCAGGCACCTCAGACGTATTTGCACGCTTGAAATGCAAACAGAATAATTTGCTGAATAGCACCGTAATTTTGTCCGACAGGATTTCAATGAATTTTACTGAAAATATTGCAATTTCACCTGCACCATGTGGCCCGCTAAGAACTTCCTCCAGCGGCATCCGCATCCTGTCTGAATGTTTTCCACGCACCTGTGTGTTTATTGTGCCCATTTATGTTGTGCACCATGCTTTGTAATTAATATTTTTGTGTAATTTGTACGGTGACATTATTTTCATCCTAGCCTGCTTAGTGTATAGATCATCGCCACACATCCCGTGGTTAGGAGATGTGTCCAGACAAGTATGCTTTAGCGACGTAGGTAATCACATGTGTTCAGTGTTCAGGTTTGCACTTCGTGTCCCATCTCCGGGTGAAATCTAGTCCATCACAGTGGCTGTAGACCGCTTACCATGTGGAGATTATGCTCTCATGCACCACGGAGGAATCATCCATCACATAGTGCACTAGTTGAATCTGAAGCTGGGGGGAATCTTCCATCACGGAATTAGCTAGTCATGCCAGAGATCAAGAGTAACTCAGTAATTGGCACTATGTGTAAGAAGTGGCATCAAAGTACTTCTCAGTGCATAAAATATGTTTTCCTGTAGCATCAGAGCCCAGCAAACTCCTACTTTTGACAGTGTTTTTCATAAAATGTGTGGTAATGCAAAGTGCTTTGTAAAGACGCTCGGGTGAGACGAACACACAGAACCCACAGCATCCCTGAGTCTCAAAGTGCAGTGTCTGGGAAGCATTGCTGGTACCCATCTACCAGTAAGTAAAGTGTATTCGTTCGTCATGTGTCTCACCCGACGGCATCAGTTTTAACCTAGTTTATTGGTATGCTACTTGTAAATTAAACATTGCCTATTGAAATAATTAAGTTATAGGAAACATATTTCACTGTTACAATTAGAAATATCAGCGCAAATTACAGTGTATAAGCACTAGTGACATTGTGTTTCTTTGCCTAAGAAAGAAACTCTAATAGATGGAGGGAGCTTGTAAACCCCCCCCCCCCCAACTCTACAAGCTCCCACTGGCAGTTTCACATTGTTATAATAGCAGGAAAATTATAAAAGTTTTCAACTTTAGCCTATTTTAATATTATGTACTGTGCCTCTTGCTGGAAGAATACGACATGGTTGCGTTGCTTCACTGATTTCCACATTTTGCACAGTTTTCTTGCTAACTTGACAACATGGTTGTTGCCAACTGCAGGAGATACAGTCAGGTGTTCATAAGGAGTCGATATCTTCATGCCATGCACAACTTCATACAGACTCAGTTAGGTACTGATATAGACTTGGCTATTGTATGCTGCACAAATGTAAGGTAAGTACACATCCCAATTATTATGTCTGCTACTTACATAATGGCTGATCATCTTGGCAATTGTCCGATGCAAGTGCTCTGTTCTCCCATTTCCTTGTAGATGTCCTGGGGTGGTTCTCAAAATTTTTATTTGCAAAAACTGACAACAATGTCATGAACTCTGACACAAAATTTGTTCCTTGGTCCGTGATAATTGAATCTGGCACACCAAATTTCAATATCCTGTCAAACACAAAAGTTCGAGCTATGGTTTCAGCTGTTTCGTCATGGAGGGACTTCATAACCAGATATATGGAAAAGTGATCAATAATTGTCAAGATGTATCTGTTACCACTTGCAGTTTTTGGCATAGGCTCTACAATGTCTAGACCTAATCTCTGAAAAGGTCGCTCTGTTTCTGGCAGCTCGACAAAAATTTTCATTCGCTAGTTTGGCGGATATAAGAGAGAGAATTTGCACATAATGGTCTATTGATTGTTTACGATTTTTCCACCAACATCTGTTAGCAACCTTACAATTTGTAGCTTTTTTACCTCGGTGACCAGCATACACAGAATAATGGCAATCCTTTAAAATTTCATCCTGCTGAGACGTAGGGACGACCAGTCTTAGGCCCACACGAGTTTCCATAAACAGAAGACCATCTTGTTCAACGAACTTCGACTGCTGTAGGAAAAGCTAACACTCCCAGTCATTTTGCTACTTGGCGCACATATTTTCCTCTGCGCCAGCTTCTATCAAACGTACTCATCTACTCATGCAGTCTGCATTCCCGTGCTTTCTACCTGGGCAATACTGAATCCTGTAAACATACTCACTCAGCTGCAAGGACCAACATATTAGTCTACCACTAGGATCCTTCAGACCCAACATCCACTCCAGTGCAGTGTTATAAATTCACTATTGTAAATTCATTCCCAACCAAATAACAGCAAAAATGTTTTATGCTCCACACAACTGCTAAGAGCACTTTTTCAGTTACTGAATAGTTTGTTTCAGCTTTATTCAACTGTCTTGAGGCTTAAGTAACTAGATGCTCTTCGCCATTCACAACTTGAGACAAGACACTACCAATAGCAAACTGACTTGCATCAGTAGCTAATAAGAAAGGCACACTGAAATCTGAGTAAGCAAGCACTGGAGAGGTCGTTAGTGCTTTTTTCAATGCAATAAAAGACTGTTCAAACTTATATGTCCACACTAATTTTATGCCCTTTTTAAGTAAAATGGTCAGTGGTCGTGCAATGATAGCATAATTATTTATGAAACTGCAATAATAATTGCACGAACCAAGAAAACTTTGTAATTCCTTTACATTTGTGGGACTCTGGTAAAGCTGAACTGTTTCAACCAATTTTAGGTCTGGACTTACTCCTGAAGAATCAATGACATGCCCAAGAAAACGAACTTCATTTACGGCAAAATGGCATTTCTATAGGGATAAGGACAAATTAAAATTAGCCTTCTCCAACCTGTCAAAAACTGATCTAAGATGTTCTACATGCTGTTTCATGTCTTTACTGAATATTATTAAATCATCAATGTATACCATGCATTGAGTAGAAGTCAAGTCTCTTAACACACTGTCCATGAGTTTCTGAAAAGTGGCAGGACCATTAATCAGACAATAAGGAAGACTAACATACTTGTACACACCTATAGAAGTGATGAACTATTATTTACCTTGATCGTCAGGATGAACTCCTATCTGATGATACCCACCGGTAAGAGCAACAACTGAGAAAATTTTGCACTGACCCAAATTATCTATAGTCTACTATATTACGCAATGGATATATGTCAGGAGTAGTAATTGCATTTAAAGGGCAATAGTCCACACAAAAACAATATTTTATATCTACAGTTTCAGATTTCTTTTTGACTATAACTGGAAAAGCCCAAGCAGGGTCACTTGGCTCTCGTGGCACAAGGAATTCTGACTGAAGCTGTTCTTCTACCATGTCTTGTACCTAGCATTTGCTGATGTAAGGGCACACAATACAGTTTCATAGAGATAGGCTTGTCGTCCCCTGTATATATCCTTTGTTGTACCAAAGGTGTTACACACACACTATAAATATGCTGATACTCCTGCAAAAATGACTCTAGTAACTGCTTATCTTCTCCTGACAAATTACTTCATTCACCTGTTAAATCTAGATCAGAATCACCTGTAACAACTTGACCACACAACTGCATGTCTCCCAAGCTTCCTGACTGATTCATGTATTCAGTGACGACAGACTCGTCTACATCACAAGGACAAGAAAGGACGTTTCCTTTCTCCAGCAACTCCAACACTGCTATCTGGGTACCCTGAGGAATTTCTACCTCAGTTCGACACATGTTCACAGGCGCTTATACTTTTCCTTCATGAGGCATAACTGTATTGACACTTCTAGCAACATAACAGTGCCGATTATTCAACATATCAGTTTCACGAGCAGGTTCTACTAGTATAGTGCAGTTATTTTCCACATGAACACTTGGAGAGAAATCATAATGTAGATTATTTTACCTGTACCTGGCTGTATTATCTTGGCAGCTACTAAATGTACTGGGGACTGAGTAATCTTAACTGGACAGGCTGGGTCACTTAATCCCACGCGGCAGTCCTTTATTCATGATGTCGGCCCATCAGTGCACTTGTTTCCCAATTGCAGGCTCTGTTTTGCTACATTTACAAGTTCTTGGTATTGTTTCAGAAAATCTAGCCCGATCTTTCCATCGGAACAAGTGCAGTCAACCTGTACGACCTGTACACACATTTCATAGGCAGTGTTACCCAGCTGTATGCTTACAACAATTTCTCCCAATTTCTTTAACTTGTGGCCTGAAAGACCAGAAACAACAAATTTTGGCTCTTTGAGACACTGTAAACCTAAGTCTCGAAAAACATGCTGCCACATCAGTGATATTTGAGCGCCAGTATCTATTACCAACTTGAGTTTTCTACCTCTGTAAGTTACACTTACTGTCAAATCATTTAAGTCATTACCAGATACTGCCGATATGCACTTTACATGAGACTGTGACACGTGGCTAGTCCAGTCCCGGAGCTGTTTAATTTACCATACTTGTCAACAGGAGCATATACCTTGTTCTGTTTACCCTTTTCTGGACACTCGTACTAAATGCCCTATCTGGCCACAACCAAAACATGCTTTTGCCCTCTTGCTGCAATCCTTTATCTTGTGACCTACCTTGTGGCAAAATAAACATTTGTCTCCATTACGCTCAACTGCAAACACTGACTTACCAAAAGGCTTAACCGAAGTGCCTTGCTCTTTACCAGGACGCTTGTCTGCATCAACAACGTTTACTGCAGAATCTAAGACCTCTTTAAAAGTTTGTGGGTGCAAAATAAGTGTAAACTTGCCTACTTCACCCTTCAAACCATTCAAGAAAGTATCAAGACCCTGTTGGTCAGCCTCATTTCGCTCATTGTTGGAACCTAATTTATGCGTGTTAGCATTAATTTTGCGTATCCTGTCAGCAAATTCCTCCACAGACCCATTGTCCAAAATTTTAAGGTGACTCAGCTGTTCCCGATAAACACGAGTGGTGTATTTTCCTGCCAAAAAATTCTAACAGATGCTTTTTATGCTCCTCATAAGTTTCAGCCTCTTGACAAGCACTGTCAGCAAGAACAAAATCTAGGGCTTCACATGAGAGTCTGAGCTTTACGAAGGCTAAATGCTCACATTCTGACTAATTACAAACATTAGCAGCCTGTTCAATCTTAATAAAAAATACTCTAACATTGTCTTCTGGCTTGCCACTAAATACTGGGATAGTGGGCAGCTACGTGAAAATTCTAATATGCATTGGTGCAATAGCAGACAAATCTGACCTGTCCCAATTTAAATTTACTGGGATATGCATTACTTGTCTCTTGAGATCTGAATTTTCATGCTCTAACCCTTCCAATATAGTTGCTAGGTGATTTAACGCTTCTTGTAGGTAGAGTTCTTTACCTTCGACAGTCACTTTAGAAGCCATCAAGACAAGTGCAGTACAAATAAGTAACATGCGGTTGAACATCTCACCTTCACTTCAGCGATGCGGCGCAACAGACTTTTAGAGTTCAGGTGGACATGAGGAAAGTGGGCATAATACTCCCAGTGGGGCATGGTGCAATAACTCCATTATAGGCACTCCGCAAAACGGCAGCAGCGCTTGGCTGACAGCGGTGCGGAACAGAACAGCGACGCGGAGGTGTCACATGCTCCTCTCACGGTGCGGATTCTTGAAGCATACAGATCTCACGTATGCATGGCACAAGTCCACATACGCAAAATGTTCACAAGTACGACTCTCATATTTGGCAGTCCCGACATGTCAATACACATAGTTCACACAAATCCTGTGCCAGTCATACTATGCAACATACATCAACGTTAATATCGAAATACCAGCCCTCGAACTGCAGATTCCGTTGTGAGAGATCGCAGTGCAAAGCACATGCACAATAACGTACCGTAATTACCGGCAAACAGTTAGGCGGCATCCCACTTCTGACACCAGAAAAGCTTGTAAGGGTTTTTTTCAGAGACAAGTAAAGACCGGGATGAATACCACCTAATGTTTTATTTTGCCCACAGCATGTACACACGTTACAATATCTGCGTGTTACTAGGCACCGAGCATCACAGTGGTATAGAACCACTTTTCACGCGTCAGTGGCAGGCACACACATACCACACACTACTAGCCTGCCCAGCTTCAACTCTACAACTCCCTAGCGCTGCCACCTGCCTGTGTACCCACAGCTGCACAGCAAAGATGCTGACAACACTCATTGTGTTGCAGTGCTTCCTCCATGGCGTTCACTCTATACTCGGTGCAATGTACATTACCTTACAACTATGTAATATATATTTAGATGTGACGGGGATGGTTACAAATCTAAAGTTGGCATAAGTGGCGACTGTACACATGATATGGCAATTGCTTGTGGCTGAACGAAGTGTTAATTTTTCTTCTTGCAAAAAACATTTGAAATTACATCAAACTTGTGCACATGGTATTTTTTAAACCTACCTAGGCAAGTTACAATGCTGTAATAAATCTGTGTTGCCACTGCAGGAATGAATACAATGTAAGTTGTTATTACCGCTGTATGAGTATGTTGTTGCCTTTACGTTATGCTCGACCAGTGTGCGAGTGCGACAAAATATTGGACGTGCTAAATTTATATTTTAACAGCGAACTGTTTTTAAGACAAAATTAACTTCTCGTAATTATTTCTGAAAAAAGGGAAAATAATACCTGCAAATATTGACTTATATGGCCATTACTAATTACACTTAAAAGGAATTTTATTGTGGCATCACAAAATTTGCAGTCTATACATGAAATGTGATGAAGCTACTAAGATCGGGGTGTTTAATGCAAGAATGCCTCCGAAAATTGGTCAAATGTTGATGTACCTAGTAAATTCATGTTCTGTGTAATTAGTGGAGCGGAATTATAGGCTACCACTTCCCCAGATTTTTTTTCCCGAAAAAGCTCTTACCACTAAGAATTTCCTCCTACATTATTACAGTAATGTGTGTGTGCATGCACGCGCGATAGTGTGTATTGATAATATTGTGCAGTTAGGTATTGTTAAGTTAGGTCGTTTTACAATGTAACGTATTTTCGTGACATCTATACTAACATTATAAAGAGGTAGTGTTTGTAACTTTGTGTGTTTGAATGTAGGAGGTAATCTTCGAAACCACTCATCCGATTTTAAAAATTCTTTCACCAGTAGAATGCTACGTTATCACTGAGTGTCATAGGCTATATTTTATTTTTAAAATCTATAGGGATCCCTACTAAAACTCCAATAATGTAACCCAAAGTATAAATAAATGACCTATAAAATTCCTTACATTGCGTGCGCCGCGAAAACTTGGACTTAGAGGAGTTATTCCTTCTCTAAATTTGGGCATTAATTCTGCTGAAATCATTTTTAATGAGACATTAGGTCAGATAGTCCACAGTCTGCAGCATCTTATTGAAGCAGTATATCCGGGCCTCGAAAATTTACTAGAAAGAGACTTTCACTGGATGTGTTCCGGGCAATAGTATCGCCTAGGAACGACACTGTCAATGAAATCAACAATCTCATTATACAAAGAGTTCCCGGCCAAGTCAAAACCTATAAGTTGATTGCCACAGTCACCAATGTTGACGATGTCCAATTTCCTCAAGATTTTCTAAATTCGCTTAATCCTTCTGGCTTGCCACCTCACAAACTCTCATTAAAAGTTGGTACTCCTATCATGCTTTTAAGGAATATAAGCCCTCCTAACATGTGTAATGGCACAAGATTGCTCATTAAAGACTTGAAAGAAAATTTGATTGTTGCGACCATCCTCACTGGTCCAGCAGCCGGCCAGCTGGCAAAAATCCCGAGGATTCCCACGGATTTGTCAATATCTTTCAAACTGTTGCAATTTCCCGTAAAAACATCGTTCGAGATTACTATTAATAAGTCCCAGGGTCAAACTTTCTCTTTGGTTGGAATCGACCTACGAAAAGAGTGTTTTTCCCATGGCCAACTATATGTTGGTTTATCACGAGTTGGAAGTCCCGAGAAACAGTACATTTTGCTACCAAACAATAACAGGACGTCAAACATTGTCTACAGAGAATGTCTTAGCCAATAACATATTAAATACTTCTATCTCAGATAAATTGCATTGTAATATAATGTATATTAATATGAAAAATTATAAAAATGTAAAAAATTATCAAATAAAAATAGCAAAAAAGCTTAAAATTATAAATTTAATTATTAAATTACAATGTGCTTTTTTTTAATGCTTTAGGAGAGTTTACCCAACCTAATTAACGCTGGGTTAAGCAGTTTATCTTAATTGCACCCGTGCGAAGCCGGGGCGGGTCGCTAGTTCCTGATAAAATCTTAATATTTTATCACGAAAACACGTTTAATTGCACGACGATCTACCCGAACAATACCTCAAATAACAATATTACTACATGTTACGAATTTGATAGTGGAGTGTGCTATGAAATGGGGCACCTATCAAAGCGCCTTCTCGAAGTATATGAAACAGACATTCACCTGCTTCCCCTCACCAAATGCCACCATTTCGTTTGTTCCTTGAACACGCAAATATGGTGACTGGACGAATATTGCATCCCACAACTGTATTTCGAAACACCAGTCCAAAATTCAGTTTGGGGAGAAACGATTTTCGTAATTTAAAAAATAACACAGTTTTACACTCATTTACTATTCCCGGCATTTATAAAATCATTACTTACACATTTCCAACACAACAAACTTACCTTCAAAGAAATAAACGCACTATCCTTCAACACACTACCGCTAATATTAAAAACAAAGTACTGCTATATAAACAATGAAATTAGAGACTATATATGTACACCATGGAGATTAGAAAGGAAGAAGCTGCACAGGCACCAATTATTTCGTTACTCCATGCGTGTAATGATAGAATGGCGACTAAACAAACTTAAATGAACAATTTAGCGCAAATAATTTGAACGTTTTGTTTACGAATGGCAAATCATTTACATATAAGAAGAGAGTAAATCTGTGATTCTTTAGTACCTATATTAGGTGATCATTTGCTCTTTTACTGAATGTACTGAGTGATAACAATAAAATTAAAAAACTCGTATAGTTTCCCCTCGATAAAATTAATCGTTTTTACTCCAATTTTCATTTCCTAGCAAGATCAGCTAATCTAAGAGCTCTAAGTTCGAGGTCACTGAGGGCATGTACCATTACCTTCACATTGCGAAAAATGCCCAGCGAAATAGCTCGGATCCCTTCTCACAGGCACATCCTTACAACAACTACATCATTCTACTTACGGCCAATCTCACGCATAAACTGTACGAGGAAAAAGCACAAATTCTTCATGCTCTGACATCACAATGGCGGCAAAATACCAGAAATGTGCGAATTTGGAGGTTAGCAATAACGGCGACCAAGAGCAAGATTGTTGGTTTTAGGAAACGTGCGCAGTGTTGATTGTACTGAATGATTCTGCATCTAAATTATATAATGCTAATGACGAACGTGTTTTAGTTAAGTGAACTTGTAAGGATTTCCATTGGAAAACACGTTTTTAAGATGTTGCGTTTGTTGTAAATACTGTAAATGTAAACTGTTACTATAATTATTGAAATGCAAGTGACCTAAAAAAAATCGACACTTTCTACACTTTTGTAGTGTGTAAATAATATTTATTTCTTTGTCTATATCGTAAATTCAACAAGTGCAAGGATAACTTGTGTGTATTGCTGCATCTGTACATGAACACGAACGACGTATGTATCGCATTTTGTTTTTTCATTTAAATTAAAATTCGCGAAGTTATAATAATTTGAATGTTATTTCCATATCAGCAAAATTTTCCCCTGCTCCATCAAAACATGTAACATGAAAGACTAATGTAAATTCCCCCTAACCATTCCCTGACCAAACCTTCATTCATTCCGTCGACATAATTTACTTCCACAATACTCAAACACACTAACCTAAACACAGTTTCATTTTTTAAATTGAAATAAAGTAAACATAACCCAGCAAAATTTAACTAGGCTAAAATAAAGCAGGTTGGAATGCCAACCTGTGACATGTTAATTTTCTCTGTGTACGAGTTTGAGGTTTTATGTACACGTGGTAGCTGTTAAATATTTTATATTTGATTTTATATTTATTTGCGTTCTTTTAAGCCCATGTTCAACTGGAAGGTTTTGGAATATAGAACATGCCAATTTACATAATACATAAAATATTGTTAACATATAATACATTTTATTATGCCCCATTTATATTGCCATGTGCCCATGTTGACCCCTTCTCATTAGCCCGTTTGCCCGCAGCACCAGGTTCCGTAACGAAGTGAGTGTGCGCGTTCTACAAGAGCAAGTACAGTGCAGTGTGGCGAGTAACGACACAGGTGCACAGCAGAGTAAGCAGGACCACGTGCATGTGAAGCAGGAATCCGAAAATAGACCCTGTGAAATTTATGTTATTTAATTTGTGCAATTAAAGGGTAAGGTAAATTCACACAAGATGTTTCAACTAATAGACGCCTGCCTTCGCAACCCTAAATCCCTCCGTGTTTTCCAAGTCTCTTATGTAATTTTCAGTAATGTTCATTCACATGTCTTTCATCTCCACATCATCCATCCAGTGCTATGTTTTGGTATAGTGAATAATATTTACAGGGTTAATTTAAGAAGCAATATGTAACAACCGGCATGCAGGGTATGTGACCGATTTGTAAATGTTGTGTGCAGGGAAGTAGTGCAGCGCATGCTGCCAGCCCGCCAAGCCTCCTGGCATGCCGCACGGAGAGAGTGAATAGATATTCGTCTTTGCGAGGGGTGTGCCATGTCACATCGGGGCTTGTGTTTCGCGTGCTCGGGCAGCCATCGCCATGTTGGACTAATCATTTCACAGTAATAGTTATTTTAGCATACTGGAACCTTCTCATATTTAAGTTGCCTGAGACTCCACTGCCCCTTACACCGACCCAGTACTTGCATCGCCTCAGTAAGCTTAAATTGTACTTAAGTTATTTCATGTGACCATGTGTCGTTTTCTCAGTAATACCCAATCTGACGGATTCCTAAGCTGCGCCAAATGTAAGCTTTTCCGACGGGAATGTAATCATGTAACTTAATAAATCGCGGCAGTGACGAGTTACCACATATGGTTTATTTCCAATTCGCTGTAAGGCATTTAATTTACGGCCTTCTCCCGCCAATTTTCTCAAAGTGTAACTTACTGGGCAAGTATGTTTGTAATGGTCATGAGTCGGTATAATAAGTAACAGTGCTTCGTATGGGCGTATGGGTAGCCCAAACATCCCAGAACACAACAAGTAAGACAGTTTTTCAGTCAGTATTAATTTTATTCTACGAGGAGACAACAACTTCACTTATAGGGTTTGCCATGGTCGTAGGCAGAACGACCCTGAGGAACGAGTTAATAGCTGCACTCCGACTTCACGATATGGTCGACTTGACAATATCTGGTGCCCTGGGTAATTATCTCCACTGAGATGCCAAAACTGTAATCAGAGCTCCTCACCTAACCAATATCCTTATTGACCAACACCTTGGCACTAGTTGCAGCCTTCTGCACCTTGGACAAAAGTCAAGAGCTTGCCTGAACATGTGGCAGATCTCTACCGCCGTTCTGTCACCTCGACCAACGTCAACATATATGGCATTTGTAAATAATGTATCCTGTCCAAACAAATATGATCACATGTTTACCATCGCTGTATATGTAAATGTCTTGCCATTTGTAACCAAAACGCTCAAATTACGCACCGAAAATAGAGCATTGAAGTTGTTCCTTTCCCCAGCCCAGCATTAAATGCATAGAGTAACAGAACAACAACTGGCGGCTACGCAATTGGTCGCCTCAGTGCATGGTACAGTACACTGCCTAAGTTTGTTAAGAAACTCGAAACGAAAACAAATCCTTTCGGGCCTTCATTACCAAGTTTATTGTGAAAACTTGGCTGGTGTGTACAGATAAAATTTGAGACTGTTAAAGAAAATAATCGTTATGTAATGTGCCTTCATGCAATACATAAACATAAAAATATTTTGAAAGCACGACTAAATTTTTCTGTTTTAATTTGTGGACTATCTAAGAAGGAATGTAGGCTAGCTATTGTGAGGAAATTAGGTTATTGCAGTTGTTTATAATTAAATAAGAGATCATAAACACAATTTAATTATATCTTAATTTGCTTTGAACAATGCAGTTCGTTATTCGTGTGATAGGTAGCACTAAACAGTAAATCATTTTTGGTGATTTCCGACTTAATTACTTTCTCTTGACGGTGTCACTTCTCGCCAAGGTAGGAAAATTGTCGTGATCGGATAATGGCCACACTTGGACAAGCCATTTGATCGCTGTTAATTGACTGATAAAGGGTTGGATATGGTTTTTGTGGTGGAGAAGATGTGGTCTAGGATGTGAATAGCCCAGATAGGCGCCAGGTGCTGTCGACTGCCGATTCCAAAGTTGCCTCGTGTCAGGTACACTGCAACATCTGAGGAGGCTGTGGCGATAGTGCGCTCTCTGCAGTAGCCGGTGAGAGATCCCACACACACCACTTAATTCTTAACTTTAATTTAAAGTTGCTGTAGAATAATCTGAACTGTTCTAAAGGGGCAGCACAGCCTAGTTTAGTTTAGTCTCACTTCCCAGCCAGCTGTTTGTAGGCATGGCCCTTCGCCACTGTCGATTCCAAAGCAGCCATTGAACAGTTACAATCGCAACTAACTGCAGGGCTTGTGGTGACATGCAGCTGTCTGCTGCATATAAGGAGAGACCTTCCCTGTGTCAACAATCAACCCTCCTTATTCGAAGCTCCATGCACTCGCAGCATTATGGGAGGAACTATACTCCATTACAGACTATGAATGGAGGCATGCTCGCTGCGAAGTAGCACAGCTCTAGTTTAAGCACATATGTTCCCGAGGATATATGTTAATATAAGATATATAGGTTATTCTGAAACTAGATTAATAACTTAACCCCTTTCTTTTCACAGACTGTACCATATCTTCATGGATATCTAAAAACCAGTAAGAGTTGGCCCAGCTGTCGCTGATGCCGACGCTTACTTGCAATTCACCATATTCTCTTTAAATTCCATTTTCTACTTGGGAATCGGAGGGGAAGGCGCCCAATAGCGCCACTTCACCCACCAGACATGTGTACAAGCACTTCTCTGGTTAAAGCCAGTGCCACTCCAACTTGCCAAGGCGAAAGGTAATTAAAGTTCCTGTCTGCTCTCTTCTAGATTTTTCATCTCTACTAATACAAGTATTTCTGATTAATGCATAAATAATTTTGAATTCTATCCTGTCGACTAGGTTTTTTACTGTGCCCATGCCAGTTTTTCCCAGTCTGTTCTAGTGATAGCTTAGTTATAAGTACACATAGGGAGGTAGTCATGGCCCCAATTGCAGGCCATGGCTGCCCAATCCCTATCTGCCGTAATGCATGTTTTCTTGCATGATTTCCTATCTTTGTAGGCGTAAGTGGTCTATCACTGAGATGCAATAAAATCCTGCCCTACCCACAAGGGTTTCATTTATCATTTAGTTATAGGGTCGTTAGAAAAAATTTACGCAGTCAAGGCGATGTCAAGATGATTGTTAACTCTGCTGATCTCGTGGTTGCGGCTGTCCACCCAAACTAAATCTCCTCACCACTGAAGCTGGTATCCTCTGCTTCATCAATTGTTACTTCTGATCTCCTCGCCCCTAACACAGTTTGCCCGGCCATAACCTGCAAAGTCACCACAGCAGGGCTGTGTGCTCTACCGACAGGCAAAGTGTGCACCAGGTCGCCGGTGAGTGATCAGGATCGGTGCAGTGCAGAGAAATATGAGGGCATGGCAATGCATTGCAGCCAGTGGTTGCCATGGACACGCCAGAGACTCTCCAAGGCGGAGGTATATAAAAAGAGACCTGGTAACAATGCGACTTTTGAGATTAGGATCTATGCCTGAAACTCATTTTTTTTTTAAAGGTTTTATTGCTTGTTGTGTTTTCTCTATTTTATAGTGCATGGTTTACTGTGTCATTATTAACCTCATCATGCATCCAGTGAGATGTCAATTTCATTCACCATTGTTTATGTTGCAGAGTTCTTTGTGTAATTTTTAATATTATTTTAATTTGGTACCATGACACAAGGCAGAAGATTGCATGTTTTAGCCGGAAGTAGTGCTACTCTGGCACATGCATCAGACGAGACCCGCCTGTGCATTAGGCGGGAATGCCAGTCAGCGGGTAGCATCGGACGAGGGTGGTGTGTGTGTTGTGTGAGCTCCGGCTTTTCCAACGCGTGCCAAGTGGCATTAAATATTTTGTTATGGACATTTAATTACAATAGACTTAAATTCATTATGGAAAATTTTCGCTTGTAACAGCCCGGTACACCACCCTCTTTTCCTGCGGGACTAACATAGCCTGGGAAAGTATAACTCTGCCGTAATTTATTTGTGTTGTAAGACTTTTTAGCAGTGGCCGGTCTTATTTCTCACACTTTCAGAGTGTAAATGCATTCCTAGGGGAGATTTAAACATGTCGAATCAATATAACTGTGAACTGAATGGTACGTAGTTTATTTCGACTGCCATATGCATTTAAGGGGACGGTCCTTACAATATTCACTCACTCCATTTCTTATTTTATTAGTCTATGCAAGTGTAAGTTTTAATCAGTGTTCTGTGTGTTATGGGTGTGTGGTTGGCCATGACAATGCACATATGCAAAAGTTAATGACAAGTCAGTTTTCCCGCCACGAGAAGCATTATGGTATGTAGTCGACCGATTGGCTAACGTTTAAACTGCTGCAAAATTATCCAACCTGGAGTAATAATCGACAGGTCAGAGATCACCAGCATCTTCGGCGAGGAGATTTAGTCTGGGTGGACGGCCTGCAAACTCGAGATAAGCAGATTCAACGATAACCTTGACATCGCCTCCATACCCATCAAATGTCACCCTTCTATGTGGCCAAATCTCCCGCCAAAATTTTTCGCAAAATTTTCAAATTTTTCCATAAGTTTACTGGCAATTTACTTGTCCTACCTTTTTCCTGCCAGCGACGATGAGAGGACGACAGGAAGGCATCAGTCAAAGATAGCAGCAGCATCGGAATGCTTGTGGGATGCTGTTCAGATGCTAAGAAATTTTCGACATTTGGAAAAGGATGCCACACCGCAAGCCACACTGCTTGGGAGGAGGAGGGGATGAAAGCAGTGTGAAGGATAAGTGACGGGATGGAGACTACCCCTCCCCCGGTTCCGTGCACTCTCTGCTGCTGATAGCCAGCTGACCCCTCGTATGCACCGCACATCAGATGAACATCGGGTCGAAAAAAACCCTGCACTGTGGGACGAGCAGGCCAACTGCATCACAAGAGGGGAGGGCGATCCCTCTTTCCCCAACCCCATGCATCCACATCAGTACACCCACATCTACCATGTCCGTGCTTTTGTTTACAAAGCATGGCTGGCAGGATGACTGTCAGCATACCAGTGCTGTGGTGTCTGGACTGTTTGCACCCTATGATAGGCACTGCCAAATCATTGAACTAAAGCAATGGATTTTACCAATACCGCTGCAAGACCAGCCTTGTGAACAACTGTGTTGGTGACATCCGCAGAGAAGTGATAGACAGTGACAGCAGAATAAAACAGAACAATCAGCAACCCCCTCCCCCTCACAATACAAGTAAAAATTGAGGCTGAACAATGTCCAAATTACATACTTCCCAAGTATTATGATATTTTGTTATGCAATGGCCAGCGTGTCATTGTACTAAAATGGACGCGGTGTAACACTAGCTATCGTCAGGAGTTTCTTAACAACAACGAACATAAATCAGCCGTGGGACTTACATTCATTTGTTAATCATGTCATCCAACATAAAAACTGTTCATGTAGGGTGTAAACTGAATGCAAACCATATCTGCAGATACCCCATGTGATCGGGTGTTAGACTTATAAGGACAATATGATAATCATGTCGCAGTAAACTGCCATGAGCCGAGTGCCCGGCCCTTGGACTGTTTGCCTGCCGTCCACCGCATCTTCAGCAAAGGGTCGCACTCTACCACACGTGGTAGCGTGTCGGTGACCAGCAGAGGTGCAAGTGCAGGTCAGTTTGTGTGTTCCAGCTGCAAAGTACCAGAGTGGGACAATGGCCATTCGGCCATGTGCAGCGGCGCATGGATACAGGAAAGAGTACTACTTACTTTTAATTTCCAAATTATTACATAAAAAGAGCTCTGGTGATTATAAACAATCACATGCAAGGGAAATGACAGCTGCAAGAGCATTTCCAAAGCTCTAAAGATATTATTAAATGTTATTGCAATGTATTTTGGTAGAGTACTTCATTCACATGTTTTCATCCACACATCATCTCACTTGTTTTGCAGTGTATTATGTTTTGTTGTTTTCTTAGAGAATACTTAGAAGTGTTATCACAAGTGTTGTAATATTAAGCATAGTTGTGTGAATGCAAGGTAACATAATGTAGTTCCATGCTGTGCACTGTGGTGGCAACCCTGGTAAGTGGGCCATGATGGAAAGACAGTAGATATTGAGAACTTGGAGAGGCTGGTCGCGTACTGTTCGGTTCTTCACCTGGGCAGCGTTCATCACTTGTACCAATCATAATCACCGCAATAGTCTCATAGTATACAAGGAACCTTTTTTCGTGAGCCGCCAGGGACACTGCCTCTTGCCTTCTCCATGTTTGCATCACCTGGTAGGGTTTTAACCTGCACTAAGTAATGCAGGGGCCTTTGCACCATTTTCAACTGAATTACCACTACCGACTGGTAACTGTTCGGTATCTATTCATGTAGAGTGTTGCCCTTATAGGCATGTAAGCAATAACATAAGTAAACTGTATTATGCGTACCGAGTGCTATTATTTACGGTGAGCCACAAGGCATTTCAGGGACAGGCCTTTCTAATTTCCTACCAACTCTCATGTGTGTATCGTCATTCAGTTTTTCTTTGCAATTATTACAGTGTAAAGTAAAATAAGCATGTGAATAGCCTAGATAATTCACTGCATACCATGTGGTACATTTTATCATTTTAAAGCACGAAGTGCGATGCAGCATACTGGAGGATAGGTGCCTTTGGTCGTTGGCCACACAGCCCAGAGTGAAGAATAATCTGCTCTACCACTTGAACGACACTAGGCCCGGATAGTGCCTGGCGCCCGGGTAAAATACCTAATTCCAACCACCTCACCCGGACAACCACACTCCTCAAATTTCTGAATTTTATCATTTTCACTCTGACCACTGGACCATAGTTTGCTGGCCTAAGTTCACCCCTTATCAAACACTTTAACACCATCAAAATGTTAACAGTAACATTTCACAAGTGATAGTAGCACGGGACAGCAAGAAAGTGTCGAGTGGAGTGATGCAAGGCATAGGAGTGTGTGAGGGCCGGGGAGGGGTGCAGCGCAAAGCTGACATTCCATGTGGTCCTGCCATGTACGTGGTTGATGTCAAGAAACCCCACCACTCGAACCTACCTCAATACATGTACCATACCCATTCCAAACACTCACACAGTATTTACCACCAATACCTCACCTATTTTCGAAACCGGTTTATCCACCAGTATCATCAACATTACCACAGAATTTTCCAGCCATAAACCCATACATGATACATGCATGGGAACAATAGCGCCAGAAAGAGCAGGAACAGAAAGTGCGACATGATGCATAACCGTGGAGTCCAACACACCTCAACATCCACCAGGGCCGATCATGTCCAAAACACCATCAAAGTTTCAGACTTTGCCCATGTTTGCCGGGACGCCGATGGAGGATCCGGCAGCATTCTTCGAAGATTGCGTATCCCGCCTCACCAGGTACAGGGTAAGCCGCAATGAATGGGCCAGCTGTGTCGGAGCGCAACTCCATGGAGACGTACACTCTTGGTGGACATCTCTAAACTATTATGGACTTCGGTGGGAGGAGTTTCGCCGCTCATTCCAGTGAAGGTTTAGAGGGATCTTAACTACTTTGCAGGCCCAGAGCAAGCTGATTGTGGAAGGTCAACAATTGGGTGAGTCACTTACAGCCATTATGACACGTAAAAATCACCTCATTAAGAGTTTTCATCCACATTTGCCAGAGCACGAAGTGCTCGAAGTAATTGCAGAAACAGCCAGGCCTGAATTTAGAGCATCTATTCTGCCTCTGCTTAATGGTACACTAGAAGACTTAATTAATGCTGCAATAATTTTGGAATAAACACATGAACCACCATGCCATAATGCAAGTGTATTAAAATGGTGGCACAAGCAGCAGGAAGAGAATATAAACAAAACTAATAATTACACCACATCAGTTAACTTTTTACAATAATCACATATTTATAGTGGCAGTAGTATAAAAAATGTATAAGCAATACAAGAAGGGAGCGGAACTGTGGGATCAAGTAGTCAGAAATCACCATACAGGAGTCCAGCAGGTAATGCCAAAAATACAGAGCAGGGATGGAATCTGGACTCTCCACCACGATATCCATGTAGGTACTGTCCGAACCAACAGTACCACTGGCACAACAAGTGCCCTAACAACCTGCATATGGACCGGATTAAGGATGCGGCAGAATGTACACAGCAGGGAAACGGGTTGCAGGGGTGAAGGTGCCGGATGCTTTCGACACCCCTCCCGCTAGAATACGGACACCAGACTCGAGATTAACACTACAGGAAACGTTGATACATCAAATTAGCAGCAGTCACATGCCATTTATCCGCATCTTGATTTCCATTAATGGTCAGTGGGACCATGCCATAATTGATACTGCAGCCTCACATAACTTCTTACAACCATACTTTGTACACAAGCAGGACATAATGCCTACAAGCCATGTAATTCAGCTGGCAACATACGTTCATTGTAGTATGGGTCGTAGGGCAGGCAGTAGTGACAGGTCAAGTATGTGACATAGAAACCTGCACCACAATCATTGTTACACCGGATATCCACAGGAAGCAATTTTGAGAATACCATGGCCGACGGAACAAAACACGACCATAGAGTCGGCTGCCAGACGAATTTATTTTGGCATGAGAGATAGATGCACGGTGAATAACCTGAACCACTGCCCAACGGGTAGCCTACCAGAAGTAAAGCTGGGGGAGTTTGGCAACCAGGCCCCAGAGAGTATCAGACTACGTTCCAGCGCATCCTTGAATGCTGTGACATATTTGGCAGAAACGATGCACTAAGAACTACCATTGCTGAACATGCTATCCTGCTCCTAGATGAGAAGACGGTACACACCAGCCCGCGAGGGTATTTACCGAACCAGATGCAGATAATATAAGCACAGCTTCAGGAGATGTTTTGATGATGGGGTGATCGAACCCATAGATAGCCAGTTTAATTCCGCTATTGCCCTGGCACCCAAGAAAGATGGAACCTGGCGATTCTGTGTTGACTTCCGACTATTGGACAAGGTCACATGCACCACGCTCCCACCATACATAAGTGTAAGCACACGTTAAGTGCATTGGGCCACGCTAAAGTTTGGACATCATGGGACCTTAAGAGTGGCTGCTGGCAAGTACTGGTAAAGCAAGAGGATATTGCAAAAACTGCATTCACTGCCCCAGATGGCCAGCGATTTCAGTTCTGTGCAGAGCCGTTCAGATTGAAATGTGTCCCTGCTATGTTCCAGGCAATGAAGGAATATGTACTGGATAGCATTACTGGAGAGTATACGCTGGGGTATCTCGATGATGTTATTATCTGGTCAAACAGTTAGGAGGAACACACACATCATTTAGACAGGCCGAATCCAGAAGAGCTAAAGCTTATTGACAACTAACCACAACCATGAACACGCAAGCAACTGTAAAAGTTTTTTGGGCTTATCAATTGACTGCAAGAGCACATCCCAAAGTTCGCGATAACCACAGCGGCATTGATGGACCTGTTTTCGCCTCAGAAAAGATTCCAGTGGACGGAAGAGGCAGAGAAAGCATTTCTGGACATCTAGGGTGAGTTCCGAGCATGCCCGACACTAGCACACTACGGTGCATGCAAACACTTGTACCTCCAAACTGGCTCAAGCCAAGAAGGAATAGGTGAAATATTGCACCAGGTGGGCGACACCAGGGAGAAACACATTATCGACTTTGCGAGCTCAAAGGTAGGGCTGAAAGAGATCCGTTACGACGTTAATGAAAGGGACTGATTATCAGTCATTTGGGAGGTTAAAAATACAGCGCGTATCTGTAATAGCAGATATTTATGCTACACACCGACAACCGGTGTATCGTATGGTTGCATAATATGCGAGGCAAGGAGCAAGCTTATGTGATGAGCTTTACAAATGCAAGCCTACGACTTCGTAGTAGAACATGTGCCCAGCAAGGAGAACTAAAGTGCTCCTGAGGAGAGTAAACACAGTGACGGGGAGATCACCTGTAGAGGTGTTACTATGCTACAGCCTGCACCTACCAGGGGAAACGAAATGTCCACAACAAGAAGACAGCAGCGAATTTCCGAGCACGGACATGCAGAGACAGCAGCATCAGAGATGCATATGCGACATCAGGAAACAGAAACGCTATGCAACACGTTGGCTACCGATCACTAACAGACCACTACCTAGACAGCATGAGGGGCATGAAGTGTACGTGCAGACACATACCAAGTCCACAGCAATGAAACAACATGTGCAAGGTTTGCAGCACGTTGGAGTGGATCGCATCGTGTGCTACAGAAGCACAGGCCCACCAACTACACCATTCGCATGGGAAGGAGGAAGTTACAGATACACCGTGACGATATTTGGCTAACCCCGAGTGTCATCGATGAATAAGTCGACGCCAGTGTGTCCCGACACCACGATGGCGAAGGCCGCGACAAACAAAAACGCAGTAACAGGAGGGATAACGTGCAGAGGACTCACCAATGTGCGCCAACACCAGGACGTCACCAGATGTGGTGCAGAATGGAAACATAGTCGATGAGCTCCGGGAGGAGAGGCACGAATAGGAGAGTCCATCCATACTATGAGCAGGAGCAGAAGGGAAAGAGGATAGTGTGTAGGAGGTACCCAGCATCTTTACGCCCCACAGGGTGTTTGCAATGCCTTGTACAGAGAGCATGGGGCGGTGAGGTTCACAGCAGTGTTAGTGTACTCATTGAAGAGCAAGAGCAAGACAATGATAAGCAGGGGCAGCGAAAATTGCAAGTGCACGTGTATGATGCAGGTGATGTGTTTGCAGGTGATATTCAACCAGGTCGCACTCCGAGAAGGCGCCATCAGCAGGATAGCAGGAGCGAGGAAAGAAACAGGGAGTCAGCGAATCGGGGAGCCCGCTATGCCTTCGGCATTCACTCCAATGGGCATACCCGCTGAAGGAGTGCGAGCAGTGAAGGCAGCCGGAATTGCCTACCAGTAAGGGGCAACCGCTGGTAACGCATTTTGTGGCACGGCCACAGGAGCAGCAGTAACAATTGCGGTCATTCAGGCTGGCCCACATCTGCAGCTGCTGCACATTTCATCAGCCAGCCTACAAACAGTCTCGAAAGCGGGAGGCGTTTGACGCGTACCACATGTACTCACGTCTTAGACAGTTTGTCCGGCCATAACCTGTAGCACTACCGCAGAAGGTATGTGCGCTCTACCAACGGGCAGTGCGTGTACCAGGTCGCCGGTGAGTGATCAGGATCGGCGCAGTGCAGAGCAATACGAGGGCATGCTGGTGAAGTGCACGCAGTGCTTGCCATGGACATGCCAAATACTCAGTGAGATGGAGCGATATAAAAATAGACCTGGAAAAATTGGTTTTTTAAAAATCCCAGGATCTATGACAGAAACTCTTGTTATTTTTTATTAAAGGTTTTATTGATTGTTGCATTTTCTCTGTTTTATAGTACATTGTTAAATGTGTTATTATTTATCTCATCAGGCTGGCGCACTGGGGTGGGTCCTTGGCGGGATTTCCCCCCTGGAGTGCCGCCACACCTTGCATCTCCTCCTGTGCATGAGTTTGCTTGTCACAGCCTTCGCCGTCGTGGGGTCGGGACACACCAGGACCGACTTTGTCGTCAACGGCATCCAGGGTTAGCCCGATGTCGTCCTTGTGAACACACACCTTCCACCTCCCCATGCAGAGATAGTGTAGCTGGTGGGCCTGTGTCTCTGTAACACGTAATGCGCCTCACTCC
The DNA here is from genome assembly GCA_029891345.1 of Dryococelus australis. Lineage (NCBI taxonomy): Eukaryota > Metazoa > Arthropoda > Insecta > Phasmatodea > Phasmatidae > Dryococelus > Dryococelus australis. The sequence continues at coordinate 128,634,860 of CM057009.1, forward strand.
AACATGCTTTCTTCACTGTTGAGTGGGGATATGATCGCACATATACTTCCTGCTCCTCATGCAGTATAGTTGGCGGCCTGGTAGTGACCAGTAGCCATCTTGCCACATATTGAACCTGCTGCTTCCTTAATCTCGTAAGCCTCTCTGATACTGCTGCTTCTGTGTATCGGTACTCGCAAGTTCGCTAATATCTTCTCACTGCAGATATTTGGCTTCCCCAGGTAGGTGTAAATTATGGCCCAGTAGCACCTCTGCAGGCAATTTCCCTGTCGCTGTGTTTACTCTCCTCCGGAGCATGTACAAATTGGTGGGTATGTGATCCGCTTAGGTGGCGTGTTTTTCGCCTACACAGATACATAGTTGTGCTTTCATTTCTTGGTTCCGGCACCCCGGGTGTTTTCGCCCTCAGGTAGTACACGGCAGTTGTGACATGATTAACCCCACCCCTTTCCACATTTCTTCGTGCATAATTCCCTCCATTTCCAGCTGGTAAATTGTGTGCCGTTGTCCGTTAGTAGGTTCTGTGGAAATCCTCAACGCGGAAAGAACTACTCCTCCAGTGCTGTTGCTACATTTCCTGCCCTTGCTCCACTTGTGGGATAGGCTTTCGTCCATCTTGATAAATTGTTGGTTACTACGACAAAAAGCGCTTCCCTCCTTGCTTCCTCGGATCCCATCTTCCGAGATGCTTCCGATGCTATGAGCACCAGCTGCATAGACCCATCAGGTCTATGAGGACAGTTTCAAACTGCTTCCTTGGCTTGTGTGCCCTTTGTTGGTGCCTCCCACTTAGCGATGGGTCTTGTAGTATACATTGCATTTGTGACATATTTGCACGTATCGTCTCGCTTGTCGGTTAAGGCCTGGCCAGAAAAAGTGGTAGTGTACATTTCGAAATGTCTGTTCAACGCCCGGGTGTCCAGCCACGCTGCCACTCTGTGGATAGGCGAAAACTTGATCCCTCACACACGTGGGGTCATTCACGTTCCAGTTTACGGGCTGTTGGGAAGAACAGTTCTCATGCCTGCCATTCACGATGCGCCATCCTTCCACTCCCTGTCGGGCATTTGCCTAACCTTCCCTTGCATGAATGTTCAATTCTTTTGCATTTGAATGACCTCCCGGTGCAGACCACTAATTAGGCCCTCATTGTTAGCGACTGTCATGTTCTGAATGCGAACCTCGGATACGGGATCCTATGAATCGGTGTAAAAAATCTCTTTCCATTCTGCTTTGCCTCGGACGATCAATTCATTGTTGGAGTTACGCGACAATGCGTCCACCAACTCATCCTCATTACTGGGCATGTGTTCTACCACAAAGTCGTAGGCTTGCAGGTGTAATGTCCAGCACATCAGCTTGCTTCACGCTTCCTGCATGTTATGCAACCATACGAGGCACCGGTTGTAGGTCCAGAGCGTAAATCGATGGTATTCAAGATATCATGCAATAGAATTGCTTCCTCTGTCCTAGATTTGCGCTTGGAAAAATTATTGACGCATTTCTCTGCTGTCGCCAACCTAGTACAATACTGTACCTAAACCTTCTTGGCTTCCGTCAGTTTGGAGGTACAAATGTTTGGTCACGTCGTAGCGTGCGATTGTCAGGTAAGCTCGGAACCATGCTTGATGTCCACGAATGCCTCCTCTGCCTCGTCCGTCCACTGAAATCTTTTCTGAGGCGAGAACAGATTCGTCAGAGTGATGTGATTATTGAGATTTTCGGAATTTGCTCTCGCAGCCAATTGTAAGCGCGAAAAACTTTTGCAGCTGCCTGTGCATTCATGGTTGTGGATAGCTGACGATCAGCTTTAGTTGTTCAGGGTTCAGCTGGTTTCCCTCATAGTTGATAACATGACCTAGGTAATCGATACTGGTTTTTCCCATGTGGGATTATTCAACTGAACATGTTAGGCTGTTAATCAAGTCTTTCCAGGACTACTGGTAAATGATGTACGTGTTCCTCCCATATTTTTGACCAAATAATCATGTCATCGAGATACACCAGCTTATACTCTCCAAGGATGCCATCCAGTACATGTACGATCATTGCCTAAAACATCGCAGGTACACATTTCTATTCAAACAGCATCGTGCAGAATTGAAATCGCCGGCCATCCAGGGATGTGAATGCAGTTTTCGACCTAACCTCTAGCTTCACCGGTACTTGCCAGTAGCCACTCTTAAGATTAAGGGATGTTCAAACTTTAGCCTGTCCCAGTGCGCTTAAAGCATATTTGACATAGATGTATGGTGTGAGCGTGCTGCACGTGACATTGTTCAAAGATCGGAAATCGACACAGCATCGTCAAGTTCCATCTTTCTTGGGCGCTAAGGTAATGGTTGAATCGAACTGTCTGTTCTAGGCTCTATTACCCAATCAAGCATCTCCTGAATCTGTGCTTTTATTATCCACGTCTGGTGAGACAGATAACCCAATGGGCTTGTGCGCACCAGCTTCTCATCTGGGATCCTATGCTCGGTGGCAGTAGTTATTTTAGTATATCCTTCCTGCCAAATACGCCACAGTATTTATCCAGGACACACTGAAATGCAGCCTGATGCTCGGGTGGAACCTGGTTGTCGAACTCCCCTAACGGTTTTTCGGGTAGGCTACCCATCAGACAGTGGTCCAGGTTACACACAGTGCATCTCTATTTCACGCCAAAATGAATTTGTCTTCCTGCCGGCTCTACAATTGTGTTTTGCTCCATAAGCCGCATTATTCCACAAATAGCTTCCTCGTGGATGTCTGGCGTAACAATGATGGTGGTACTGGTTTCAATATCACGGACTTGAACTGTCAGTACTGCCTGTCCTATGGCCGTACTACAATCGTCCTTTGTTGCCAGCTGAATTACATGGCTTGTGGGCTTAACACCCTGCTTGTGTACAAAGTGCGGTCGTACAAAGTTATGTGAGGCTGCAGTATGAACATAGCTGACCATTATTCGAAACTAAGATGCGGATGAATGGTCCATGATTGCTGCTAATTTGTTGTATCAAAGTCAGTTGTGGGGTTAATTTCAAATACTGAATCCAAATTCTAGCGGGCGGGCTCTCGGAAGCATCACGCCCCTTCACTCCTGCAACCCGTCTCCCTGCTGTTTACATTCTGCTGCCTCCTTAATATGGACCATATGTGGGTTGTTAGGGCATTTTTTGTGCCAGTGGTTTTGGTATTTGGACAGTACCTGCATGGATATTGTGGCGGGTAATCCGGATTACATCCCTGCTGTATATTGTTATTATTACCTGACGAGCTCCTGCTCGGTGGTTTCTAACCACTCAACCCCATGGCCCCGCTCCGCTTCTGATCCTGTCTGTCTCCTGTGACTGCCCACTATACATTTTATCATGCGACTGGCCACTAAAACTACTTGATTGTTGCGGAAAATTTGGTGATGTGTGGATGATTTTTGTTTCTTTTCTCCTCCCACTGCCCGTGCCGCCCTTTTACTACACTTGCATCTTGGAATGTCTCTTCATGTGTTTGTTGCAAAATGATTGCAGCCTGCATTATGTCTTCTAGTGTACCATTAAGCAGAGGCACGGGAGCTGCTTTAAATTCAGGTCAGGCTGTTTCCATTATTACTTCGAGCACCTTATTCTCTGGCAAATGTGGGTGAAAATGCTTAATGAGGTGATTTTTACATGTGCTGAAGGCTGTAAGTGACTCACCCAATTGTTGACCTTCCAGCAACAGCCTGCTCTGGGCTTGTAAATAGATAAACACCCCTCTAAACCTGCACTGGAATGAGCACTGGAACTCCTCCCACTGGAGCACATAATGGTTGAGAGATGTCCACTAAGAGCACGTGTCTCCATGGAGTTGCACTTCAACACAGCTGTCCCATTTGTAATGGCTTACCCCAAATCTGGTAAGGCAGGGTACACAATCTTCGAGGAATGCTGCCGGATTCTTCGTCGGCGTCCCGGCGAACATGGGCAAAGTTTGAAACTTTGATGGTGTTTTGGCCATGGTCGGCCCTGGTGGATGTTGTGTTCTGTGGGACTCCTTGGTGCTGCTCCGTGTCGCACTTTCCATTGATACTGGTTGAGGTGTTTTTGTTTCCATGCAATTTGGCATGTATGGTATTGCGGGCAGGAAATTTGTAAAATTTTGTGGGATTGTTGGTAGTACTGGTGGGTAAATAGGTCTGGACAACATGTGATGTAATGGTGGGAAAAATGGTGTGAGTGGTTGGAATGGGTACAGTACTTGTGTTGGGGTAGGTTCAGGGGCAGGGTTTTTCGACATCGGCCACGTGTGTGGTGAGAGCGCACTGCTTCTCAACTTCGCACTGCATCCTTCACCTACACTGCTGAGTCTCCTTCCTTGCCTTGCGTCGTTCCACTCGACACGTTGTTGCTGTACCTGGCCACCATCACTGGTAAACGATTGCTATGGCCATCTACTGCCACATTGTTATCCCACTGTCGTAGCAAGTATAAGACATGATCACGCTATGTCTCTATGGGTGTGGTTGGCATTCGGTTTATGCCCTACATTGACTGTGATGGTTTCAAAGTTGCATTACATGACAAGCAAATGAACGTGAGTCCCATGGCTATGTTGCTCTCTCTTTTGTTAAGGCACTCGTAGTGACAATTAACATTGTACAGGATGTACTGAAGCATGATGATACGCTGTCCGTTGCACAAAAGGTTTCCGCAATATGTGGGTAAATTATAATTTGGAAATCTGCCATTTTTAAAATTAAATTGTGTTTGTTTCTCCTGTACATTTGGTGTTATTTCACTGTCACTGTTCTTCACTGTCTTGCAGATTTCACTGGCTCGGTTGCTAATAAGGCAGGTCTAACGATGGCATTGGGAATTATCACTGCTTTCATCTACTGATTGGGAACTGCCATCTTGGGGTGTAAACGGTCCGGACCCCACAGTGCCGGCATGTTGTCATTCATACTACCAGCCATGATTTGTTTGTCAATAACACCACAAGCATGGTCGATGTGGGTGTACCGATATGAATGCGCGGGGTTGGGGAAAGTGGGAGCACCCTCCCCTCTTGTGTAGCGGCTTACCTGCTCGTCCCGTGGCTTACGGGTAATCGACCCGATTTTCAGCAGATGGTGTGTGCGAGGGGTCAGCTGGCTGTTGGTGGTGTATGGGGGGACGAGGAGGGGTAGTTGCCACCCCATCACTTCTCCTTCTCACTGCATCCCTCTGCTCCAACTCCTATGTGGCATGGTATATCCTGTGGTGGGACATCCCGATGCTGCCGTTATCCTTGCTCGTGCTGTCTTGTTGTCCTCTTGTCATTGCGGACAGAAAAAAGGCAGGAAAACTCTATGTCCAGGAAAAACTTGTGGAAATTTTTGGAAATTTTGTGGAAGAGTTTGGTGGGAAATGCTTCCAGCAGGAGATTTGGCCACACAGAGGGGCGAAATTTGATGGTGCGCTGTCAAAGACACAGGATTAAATATTGGAAACGAGGGGGCAAAGATATTTTACCACATGTTAGGGCACCATTTGAAGGCATAACGTGTAACCAATGTAGGAAAATTGTCATGATGGGATGATGGCCACACTTGGACAAGCCATTTGACTGCTTTGAAGGGAATAATAAATTGTTGGGTATAGTTTTTGATACGGTGAAGGTGAGGTCTGTGATGTGGTTTACCCGGATAGGCGCCACACGCAGTCGAGGCGACGTCAAGATGATTGCTGACTCTGCTGATCTCAGGGTTGTGTGCCATCCACCCGGACTAAATCTCTTCGCCGCTGATGCTGGTGAACTCTGCTCTATCAATTATTACTCTTGACTGAACTGCACTTTAGTTGTTTACTAAATGGTAACCGGTGGGTCGACTACGTACCATGGTGTTTGCTCTTGGCGGGAAAAATTACTAACTATTAACACTCATGTGTGCGGATTGTCAAGGCCATTCACACACCCATAAGATACAAATCATCTTATTAAAACATACACACTTGCAAATACTGAATTAAGTAGACATGATGCGAGCAGGTATTGTTAGGGCATTTCCCCTGAAATGTACATGGCTGTCGAAATAAACTAAGTACGGTTCTGTTCACAGTAGCAATTATTTGACGTGATTGAACATCCCAATAGGGGTGCACTTACATGAAGAAAGGGTGTTAAGCAATACCAGCCACTGTGGTTACACTAATGAAAGCATCTTATGACAAAATATAAATTACGGCAGCACCATGCTTCCTGTGGCGATGTTATTCCTGCAAGAAGAGAAGGTGGTGTATCAGGAGGCTAAATGTGAAAAGGTTCCAGAATTAATTAGAGTCAATTGTAACTAAATGTCGATTCCAAAATGACGAATGCTGCCCTGCACACTCTGGAAAAGCCGGATATTACAACACACGCACCACCCTCGTCCCGATGATACTTGCTCACTCGCCCATGCACCAGAGCCAAACTACTTCCTGCCACATCCTGCAATGTTCTGTTCTATGTCATGCTACTAAATGAAATTTACATAAAAAAACACACACATAACTCTGCAATGAAAAACACTGGCGAATTAAATGGACATAACACTGGATGCGTGATGAGACAAACAATAATAAATTTAAAAACAATGCACTGGAAAACAAGGAAAACACAACAAGCAATAAAACCTTTAATAGAATACAACAAGAGTATCTGGCATAGATCCTGGTCTCACAAGTCCAGCTGTTACCAGGTCTATTTTCACATCATTCTGCCTCGCAGAGTCTTTGGCTTGTGTTTTACATGTGTCGCCCTCACCCCTAGGCCGTTTGTTATGCTGGCCGCTACCAAACGCAGCACACATGCGCTCTCGACGACTGATCACCGGTGAGCAGTGTGGTGTATTGTGGGTGCAGGAGTGGGTAAGAGCAATGTAATGCATTTAAGCGAGGGAGTGTAGCGCCACATGCATCTAACAGCCTGGGAGAGCAGACTGAATAATACACGGCAAAGTGACATGTAAATGAAGTGCAATATGATTAGATTCCTGTATGATCAATGTTAATATTTTTAAAGTTGATGAGTTGCACGTCCAGAGGTGATGGTGGTGTGTTCGTGTCCCGACTGAGAGCAGGTGGGGAACAGGAACTGATGATGTGCACGGCGCCATGTTCGGTGTAGAGAACAATTGTTGATGGGGGTCGTACGGCCGATGGCAATTCTAGATACACGGTCAATATGCAGGAGAGCTAAGTGGATTTGTCCGTTATATTACGTAAAGGTATAATATTGCTTTTGGGAGAAGCTGTTGGCCACTTCGCGGCCTATATTACCTCTGAATTTGCCCTGCTTGAGGGAGGCAGGCTGCTATCAGCACGCTGTACCAGATGTACTCAGGATAGTTCAATGCAATAAAACACAACTAATTATTGTATGACTGTTTTATTACCACAAATGTACAGTGGAATGTTAGTGCACTTGATGTGTTCCTTAGTTAAGTAGACCGGCACTCTGTACCTGATGATGGTCGCTACTGCTGGAAAATAAGGTGTAGGCCTTAGATTGTAATTACGGGAAATGCATCCCGCATGTGAAGTCCTCGTATGTTACGTCAGGATGTAGGGAGTCCTTCCCTCGGCTAAATAAAAGTACTAAAAGGTTCTTGAATTATGTTAACTATGGATATGAAGAAAAATGCAGCCTATATTAGATTTGCTAAGGGGGAGGGGGTACGCGGAGCTTACAGTCTGCCCTGCCGGATGTCTGGGGTGCTGAAGTCTATCTAACGACCTGGCGTCGGTTTCGCGGCACATCCATGAATCTGGCACCAAAATGAAAACATGAAAAAACTGAACTTAATGAAAAACATAATAAGTGAAATTGATATTGTTCACAATGAAGATTGCTAAACTAAAACACATTAGTAACATATACGTGAATGCCAGAGCCCCAGATATGGCTAAGAATGTGACATCACGAGAATGTCACAGCACTTGAAGGGTGATATTAAATGAAATTATTCCTCATGTGGCTGATTCTCGATACATCAATGTACACTCTTATAATTAACATTTTAGAATCGGTGTGTGTCGTTATGTAATTAATTTCGGGAATGTGTATGGATGTGACGACACACTGATTTCGTAACTAAAGGCGGAGCTACACCCTGTTTCTTATGGAATGTTATCGGCTCTCTATGCTGGAGGGAACGGTTTCCCTAGTGAGTTATGGTGTAACCACTGTGAATTATGCTTAAAAATGCTCCTATTAATTAATGCTGGTCGGGAACTGCTCGCCACTTCACACTTTTTGCGGCAATATTTGATTCCCCATCTTTTGATACCACTCGGACCCACGTCGCACTCTGGATTCGGCCATTGGGTACATCGACATCGTGCAAATCGGAAAGTCATGGAAATAAGCGGTGCTGCTTACCCCTGTGTTCCCTCCAATGGTTGTTACATCTAATGGTCATGGCTTCCTGGGACACACTCATTTAGGTCACATATCCATTCATCACAAGAGTTACCTCTTGTGGTGAATGTTAAATATTGTAACCTGTGGCTACGAGTTACAGGGCAGCAAGAAAAGTGTAATGCAGTTCTTATCGACCTGCACTGATCGAGACCACGAACTAATGTCGATCGGTCGAGTGTTGCTGTGTGGTTGGAACAAGTGGGCACAAAGGATACTTGGATGTCAGGAACACGTCAAATGCCCCCCTCTCTGGTGACCGTTTGGTCCTCACAGCCCCCCAAGGGACTGTCACGCCGCTAGGCGCAACAGGATGTCGGTGGTCGCAGCTGGTTGCTGGGACTCAGATTGTAAGACCCATAATGATGCTGTGATTCGCTGCCTGCCGATGCTCCAGGGCAATGACCCTGCAGATTGCGAAGTGCTTGCTGCCCGTGCTAGCCGAATGGTGTTGTTCCCATCGCAAGTGGTGCACTCTGTCCAATGTTGATGCTGAAGCTTGGAGCAGTGGGGACGGGTTGAGAACCGCTCTTCCATCGACTCATCGTCACTTTTGCTGTTGCTGTCGCTGCTCTTCAGACCCCGCTATGCTCCTTCTTCTGGCGAGGGCAAAGGTATGCTGTCTCTTGCTGGACTTGATGCTCCTTATGTTGAACTTTCTCATGTGCCTTTGATGCCGACCTCCAATGTGAGGTCAGCCTGTATCGTAGTCTTCGTTGGCGTTGTGGTAAAGTCTGGTGGGCAGCTTATCTGTGGGCTGATTAGGACCGCAGTTACCCCAACTGACTCTCTTTGTGCGATGTCTTCCGAAGATAGTGTCTGTACACAGTGTGTCGTGACACTCCGGTCTAACTCACTTTGGTTTGAAGTGCCCGAGATGTTGATGTTATGTGTTTGATATGGTGTGACCTTTTACTCTTGCTCCTCTTCTTCCCCTGCCAAACTTATGGGCATATGATTACCGGGTGTGGCAGTGGGGAAAATGAGCCAAAAGTGCACTCCCATCTGTGCATGAGCTTCCTTACGCTTAGCCATTGGGTGTTTCTGCTACCTGCTCTTGGCCATTGGGCACTTCCTCTTCCTCAGGAGTTTCTGCGCTGTGACCCTGCACGATTAGGCGAATGCCATCGTTGTGTATGGCCACCTTGTGCCTGCTGCTAACCTTGATGAGGTAAGTTGTATACCCCAGCACTTTTACAACATGTGGTCCGCTCCACTTAGGGGCAAATACTGCGCAAAAGTTGTGCTTTGTGTTGCTCAGCCTGTGCTTACAGATGTAAACATGTTGTCCGGGCCTGAACCTCTTAGGTGGGTGGGTTGTTACTGGTACCCATTGTCCTATGTACCTCTCCTGGAGAATATGTGTGTTTTCCAGGTCTTGCTCCCGGTGCTGTCGCCTGCCTGTTGCGCTTTCTGTTGCGTCGCTGTTTGCCAGTCGAATTCTGAATTCTCCAGGGAGGGGCAGCTTTCTACCCTGCAGAATTGCGGCTGGTGATTGACCTGTGTCTAGGTTAACCCTTCCTCTGATTGTGAACAAGGCCGCAGGCAGATGTTCAGCCCAACTTGCGTAGTTATCTCCTTACAGCAGGCCCAACTGAGTCATGAGGTCTTGATCCCTCCTCGCAGTGGGGTTGGCCCACAGATAGTGCATGGCCATTGTAAGATGCTCGACTGCCCATATGGTACACAATTCTCTCCAATACTTCCCCATAAATTGCGTACAATTGTTGGTTAAAAGGGTGCATGGGTAGCCCTGTCGGGGGTAGAATTCGGTCTCGAGTACACAGACTATGTTGCGTGCCCGTGTACTGGAAACTTAGTATGCTTCTGTCCACCTTGAGAACAAGTTACTCGCCACAAGAATGAACCACTTGCCATTAAGGGTGCGTGTATATGGTCCCATAAGGTCTAGCAAGATGGACTCGAATGGCTTCTGTGGCTGTTGTGTTACTCCATCTGATCTCCTACTCTTGCAGAGGTTACACTTGACACAACACCTCACATATTGCCGGATGTCTCTGGTAACGCCAGGTCGGTGTAAATGGTTCTGCTCATTTCTTGTGGTTTGTGATGCACCAGGATGGCATGCAAATCATACATCATGTGCATGATATAGCACATGTGCTCGTGCACTTTTGGGCATGTACAGCTTCAAGGTTATTTCAGGGCGATGCAGTTGTATCTCGATGTGCGTGCCGTTCATTTGCCACCACTCCTGTTCACCCTGCATTATTGAGGTGCTACGACATTGGGTGTCTCTACACTGCAGTTGTGCTGTTAAAACACTGTCCTGTAAGTCGTCGATCTCAAGTTTGGCTTCCTCGCTTCATCGACCATGTGCCTAAGAAATGGTATGCATGGGTGGCCAATGGTCTGCAGATTTTATTGGCACCTGCCAATACCTACTGAGAAGGTTCAATGATGTCATGACCTTAGCCTTGCCCAAGGTATGCTATGCATCCTTGACACTTATGTAGGGGAGCTCTGTGTGATTTGGTTGATTACTCCGAAATCCACACAGACATGCCACATCCCATCCTTCATGGGTGCCAAGGTGATTGCACTGTTGTAGTGGCTGCGAGTGGGTTCAATCACACCCTCAGCTAGCAGTTCTTCAATCTGCTCTTTGATGATGGCGCATTGATGTATCTGGTAACTTCTGGGTCCAGAGTAGATCGGCCGATAATGTTCCAGTGGAATATAAAGCTTGGCTATGGTTGTTCGACGGAGTGGGTCTCCTGCTGCAAATACTATGTGTCGTCCATCCAATATGCATTGCAAAATCTCCCTGTATTTCGGAGGGACCACATGATCGAGTTGATCTGGTTGCACTCTTAGCTCGTTACCAGTGGGTCGGGATTCATTGTTGTACACCATTCGCCTTTCCTTCAGGCCGAAATGGATCCTATGGGCGGCTGGCTCAACAGTGGCCTTTTGTTCGCTGAGCCAGAGGATACCCAAGATGGCATCCTCCCATAGATCCGCAGATATAAGGGTTGTGGTGATGGTGTCCACATGTCTAATTCGGATGGTAATCATTGTCTCTCCCATTGATTCCCCCGCATTCTGCTTTCTTGAGAGGTGTAGTACCTGCGTACTCGGTGTAATCTCGCTTGTGTCCATGAATCCGATGTGCACTAAATTATGACTTGCTGCTGTATCTACTAATGCATGGCATGATTGCTGATTTAAATGTACTGCAATTCTAATAATTCGGTTTTGTATTTTACTGATCTGCTCTGTCATTATTTACTGACTTCCGATTCCTGCCTACCCTACTTGTTGAGGAGGCTTTGTACCACCAGGGCCCTTTGCCCTGGGGTAGTGAGCATCTGGCTCACCTACCCCAACAGTCCGTTTGCCGTAGGTGGTTTGTTGTTATTCTGCAGTTGGTTGCGTTTTCGGCACTGACTGTTCTAATGTATTCTTCCTTCTCCCATGCAGTGCAGGCACGCAAATGGTGGCTCTCGTGACCCTCCTACCATGCCCATGGTTGGTGATGTCCGTGCTGCCATCCTGGTTTTGGGGTATGTTCTTGTGCGGAACGCAACTGCTCCTAATACCTTGTTCGCTGCCAGTTGCTCATCTATCCACTCCCTTTGCTCTGTGTCTTTTCTCTAGCATGAATGGTACCCATCACCCTCTCTATTCGCAGTGTTTTGTTCTCGACTGGCTTGGTCCAGCAATGTGGCAGAGCGCATGAAGTCCTCTGTGCTACTGTGAATTAACGGTGCCATTGCTAGCCTGTTTTCCGCTCTTACAGTTGACACAACTACCTCTAGTTACTCACGTCGCTCATGTGGGGATGAAAGTTTTTGACTTGCCATATCTTCCTCGTTGCAAATGCGGTCAGGAATTCACTGCTTTTTGCACTTCTAGCACAGCCCTACTCTGTGCTTGCAATGAGGAGTAGGTATTGGCAAATCGACTTTGAAAGCTGTTATGAAATTTTACCCACTCAATACCGCAATGACTGATCATTTTCCATTAATTACTCGCCTCGCCGACCAATTGTGTCTCTATACAATTTGGCCACTGTTGTTAGCACAACATGTATATTTCTAAGAGCGTTGTGCAGTCGTTTAAGAAAGCCTGTGGGTCCTCACTTGGTAGGCATGACAATGTTGGTATTCGTTGAAATCGGGCTGGAGTTGTACCAGCTTCTACAGCTCTTGTGATTGCTGTAAATATTTCCAGATTATCACGAACGTTTTGCTGTGGGTACATGGCATGCATGGGTTGTGACGTCTGCTTCTGCAGTTGTTCTGCTCTTCTGGGTACGGGCGTTGAATGTGCCACTGGGCTTTGGTACACACTGCCCCATTCCGAATGTTCCCTTGCACAGTGATGTGCGCTAGACAATTCCGCCCTTACTACTAACTTGACTTCTGACAGCGGCGATGGAAATGCGCATTGTCCACAGCGGAATCTCCCGGAGGCTTGATTTGCCATGACTTGCCCGGTCACACATTGTCAGTGCGTTTTGCATATGCACGCCTCACACCTCATGATTTCTTGTGACCCTTGCCTGCAAATTTCCTGTTGACACTGCTCATGTGCTTGTAAATGTTCTATTTTGACAGCTTTGGAAATTTTGTCAGTTCGGAAAAGAATGAATTCGCACGTTACGCAGAGAATGCGGCATTGTTGATCCGTGGTGGCCTTTTCAGCCCGGCTCAAACATTCTGGATGAAAACTACGTGCACACTGTACACAAATTTAGGTTCCGTTTCCCCTTCGTGTACACGTAATTTGTTTCGCACACCTGCCATCCTGCCAATGCGTAAATACATGTATTGTGGAATTGAAATCGATTAAGTGTGGTTGTTGACATTGAGAAACAAATTGGCTTAGCAAACCTTACTCATTTCGCATGGGTTCTACTTTGCCACAGTCGGCACATAAAATTGCTGGTGTATCACCTGAGGTACAACTCCACGTTTCGCCCACTCGGGCTCTATTTGCCGCCGTTATTCTTTATTTGCTAATATTCAAATTCCGTGTCCCCCTACACTAACATATTATTTCTTCAAAGGGGTTTGTACTGATTGTGGGTTATACACACAGCAAACATAATGGTCTCGCTTGTCCTGCACTTGTACACCAATTCAAATGCTGCCGGACAGTATCTCGTATCGTGGCATGCTGTGGAGCGCAGGCTTCAAGGTCAAACATTGTATTGTTACATGGCTGGCCCTCGGTCGCTCCTCACGGTGTATGGGAATATTTACAGTTTCTCGCAGCGCACCTTTTTCTGCTGAGAACACGTGTTCCTGCTGCGCACATGACGTGTGTGTTTTCCCAGTATACTGCTTGCTTTGAAACGGAAAATTAGTTGGAAAAGTTTCTTGAAAATTAGTTGTGGGCTCTTGACTTATGAATGCCACCCAACAGCTTTGAAAAGCTTTGCAAAAATGCTCTTGATAAATGACTGTAAACATTTTGTTGACTTTTGAAAGTCCATAAAAAAAACCCTTAAAATTTTTAATTATTTTTTTTAATGCTCAGAAAAATTTTAAAAATTGATTTAATTGACCACTGCACTTTAAGATTGTTACTGTCCAAGGAAAAACACTGAAAAGTTTTATTGTTTAATTTGAAAAAGTTTGAAAATTATATTACTGAAATATGCTGCAAAATTTTCCAGAAGAGTTCCAGAAAAAATGATATTAAATTTTGATTGCTTTGTTTCTTAATTGCTGACAGGTATTTCTTGAAAATTTCGTTTTTACTTGTCGTGATACCTTATGCCAATTACTGTACATGTTGATAACGTCTTGTGTGTTTGTTTACAAATACTATCACACCTACTTATACACATTTGCTATGCTGTGTTGTTTACAGGTACACTTTTACATATAATTTACACCTGCTGTGTCGAATAGTTGTGTTCGACTTGCATCTGTTTTGGCTTACAGTTGTGTATTTTGTATTACGTTTTGTCATGTCTAACCAGTGTATATTTACAAAAGTTAAAACATCTTATGACATTGCAAGTAAACAACCCAGATTAGTGGATTGTTTTGACAGATGCAGGCCATCACTAGACATCAGTTGACATACATTATTTCCCACTCGGTTCACTGTATATTTGTTGATGTAATACATATGCACTCTAAAGTGTAAACAAATCTGACAACTTGACCAATGAATATTTGTACAATTAGTATGACAAATAAAAACATGAACCATTCATGTTATCGATGTTGATAGTACTTTCTCAGTTGCGTTATTATAGAGAGTGGTCTGAAGGTCTCAGGTTACTCACCAATGACTGTAGCTGTTCGTTGTGAAGCACTGTCGCACTGCTACATTTGTCGCATAGCCTGTTGTCCACATGTTGCGTTGAGTAGACTACCGACGTGTTGCCGATGCTCTCCTTCACTCCAATGTACTACTGTTGATTGATTCGCCCATGTTGGGCAATCCACTTGACGTAGGAATGTGGCTTGCTGGTGTAGACTGATGTTTTATTCGCCCGAGTTGGGAAAGCCACTTGACTCGCTGCGTCTCCAGAGGTGCTGCTGGTGTTTCGAGTCCCGCCTGCGAGCAGGTGGGGAACAGGAACTGATGATGTGCCCGGCACCTATGCTCGGTGTAGAGAACGATTGTTGATGGGGGTCGTAGGGCCGATGGCGACACTGGACACGCAGTCAATATGAAATAGATCTGAGTGAATTTGTCCATTATATTACGTAAAGGTAAAATATTGCCTGTGGACGAAGCTGTCAGCCACTTCGCACGCCTACATTACCACTAAATTTTCCCTGCTTGAGGTAGGCAGGCCCCATAAATGCAAAACATACACTGAAATACACTTGTAAATTTGAAGGCTGCTATCAGCATGCAGTACCCGATGAACTCAGGATAGTTCAGTGATATTAAACACATCTGATTATTGTATGATTGTTTTATTACCATAAAGGTACAATGGAATGTTAGTGTACTTGTTTATGTGTTCCTTAGTTAAGTAGACCGGCACTCTGAATCTGATGGTGGTCGCTACTGCTGGAAAATAAGGTGTAGGACTTAGATTGTAATAACATGAAATGCATCCCGCACGTAAAGTCCTGGTATGTTATGTCAGGATGCAGGGAGTCCTTCCCTCGACTAAATAAAAGTACTAAAAGGTTCTTGAATTATGTTAACTATGGATATGAAGAAAAATGCAGCCTATATTGAATTTCCTAAGGGGGAGGGGGGTACGCAGAGCTTACCGTCTGCCCTGCCGAATGTCTGGAGTGCTGAAGTCTATCTAACAACCTGGAGTCGGTTTCGCCGCACATCCGGCACAAAATGGGAACATGAAAAAACTAAAATTTATGAATAGCATTATAAATGAAATTGATATTGTACACAATGAAGATTGCTAAACTAAAACACATTGGTGACATACACGCGAATGGAGAGCCCCAGATATGGCTAAGAATGTGACATCACGAGAATGTCACTGCACTTGAAGGGTGATATTAAATGAAATTATTCCTCATGTGGCTGATTCTCGATAGATGATTACATGTAATTATTTATAATTAACATTTTAGAATCGGTATGTGTCGTTATATAATTAATTTCGGGAATGTGTATGGATGTAACGACACACGGATTTCGTAACTAAGGGCGGAGCTACACCCTGTTTCTTATGGAACGTTATCGACTCTCTATGCTGGAGTGGGCAGTTTCCCTAGTGAGTTATGGTGTAATCACAGTGAATTATGCTTAAAAATGCTCCTATTAATTAATGCTAGTCGGGAACTGCTCGCCACTTCACACTTCCTGCGGCAATTTGATTCACCATATTTTGAAACCACTCGGAGCCATGTGGCACTCTGGATTCGGCCATGGGGCCTGTCGACATCACGCACATCGGAAAGTCGTGGGAATATGTGGTGCCGCTTACCCCAGTGTTCCCTCCAATGGCTGTTGTGTCTAATGGTCATGGCTTCACAGGACACTCTCGTTTAGGTCACATATCCATTCATCATGAGAGTTACCTCATGTAGTGAATGTTAAATATTATGACCCGTGGACACGAGTTACAGGGCGGCAAGAAAATTGTAATGTCATTCTTGTCAACCTGCATTGATCGAGACTGCATCCTAATGTCTATCGGTCGAGTGTTTCTGTGTGGCTGCTGCATCTGCGATGGAACAAATGGTACAAAGGAAATGTGGAAATCAGGAACACATCAAAGTGTTATTGTTTTCTGTCACAAATGTTTATTTTCATCACCACAGATTTTATGTTCACCCCAAGTATGATAGCATGTAACGGTAAATTTGTTTATCTGCATGTGCAAGTAGATCACTCCGCAGCCCGCCACTGCCAGCCCTCGCACCATGGTGGGAATTCAGTCAGCAAGTCGCACCCAGAGGGTGAGGCATGTGTGAAACCCTGCTTTTCCCCACCAGACGACATCAATCTTCGTCACTAGTAATTTTTCTCAGCAATAGTTAAGAATCAGGAACCTTTTTCGTTTTAACCATCCAGAATACTCCCCTTCGCCTTCCCAGTAATTGCATCGCCTGGGGTGTTTATAATTTAACCAGCACACATAATCTTCATATAAGCCTAGGGATTTTCGTACTGTATAGCTTTCGCCACAGGTTCAAAGTAAGCAAGTCTATAAGTTATTCTCCTGGAGGGAATGTTCAAGTTTGTAATATACCACATGAACTGATAATTGCGTTTATTCGATTGCCGAAAGGCATTTCGGTGTACTGGCCCCTTAAGACCATTTCCTGAAGCAAGTGTCTGTGAATTTTAAGGGTTAATATTGATTTATATGTGTGCTGCAACCTAACCAAAATACAGTGAGTATCATTTATGGGTGTATGATTTGGCCTTGACAATCCATGCGTAGGGAGTTCTGTTTTGATTACGTCAACATCATATTAGTTTGCAATACCAAGCTGTGATTGGGCCGCCCGAAGTGCCTCTTGTTTAGGAAACACGAGGCCTCCATTTCAGGTAAACTACTGCAAGATCTATGCGGGAATGTGGTCCGGGTGATCGGCTCACAGCTCCTCAAGGTTACGAGGACTCAGCTCTACTGCAACATCAGCGACGCGGGTATACAATTCCTAACACCTTTTTCCAAATTATGTTCATCGCCTTTGTAAATCCCAATCGACCCCATATTGTCCAGTCAAGCCACATAATGTTCATGGCAACCACCAGCTGCAATACACCGGCATGCCCTCATGCTGTACTGCACTGCTCTGAGCCCTCTCACATACTGGCGATCTGGTGCATGCTCTGCTTGCCAGTAGAGCTCGAAGCCCTGCTGCAGTCGCAGTGTAGGTCATGGCCGGACTAACTCTCTTAGTTGTGGGGACATGTGGCACACGTTACTCTTGAAAATAATGGCGTGAAATTCATATATTGATATAATACAATTTACAAGAAACACGACATCATCTAGTTTGTAGTACATCGCTTGTTTTATAATCTTGGTATTATAAATAGCAAAGGTAAATGCTTGTTCATAAATAGCTTGCAGCCAAACAGCATAATGGTCATTAAGAAAAATCTTCGGGCATGTAACAACCAAAATTCTGTCTTCTCTCTCTTATCAGCACACATGCGAGTCTATTTCAACTCATTGTAAATGAAATAAAAGCATATTTATGTGTAATACATCACACGTTCAGCCGAGTTGGAATATATGCAGTATTCCGTTACATATACAATTTGAAATATGTGCAGCGAAGTAGTTCCGATCCCTTCTCACAGGCGCATCGGTGCACCTACTACGTCATTCTACATCTGGCCTATCTCACGCATAACCTGCATGAGGAAAAAGCACAAATGCTTAATGCGTTGATGTCACAGTGGCGGGAAAATGCCAGAAATATGTGTATTTGGACGTTAGCATCGCTGGCGACCAAGGGAAAGTTTGTTGGTTTTAGGGAATGTGTGCAGTGTTGATTTTACTGAATGATTCTGCACCTAAATATATAATGCTAATGATGAACAAACGTGTTTTGGTGAAGTAATCTTGTAAGACATTTCATAGGAAAACACGTTTTTAAGAGGTGCGAATTTAACTAACAGTAAGTTTGTGTGTTTAGTAAATAACGTAATTATAAACTGTGTCTATAATTATTGAAATGCATGTAGCCTAAAAAGCCCTACTTTCAACACTTTTGTAGTGTGTAAATAATATTTGTTTCTTTGCCTATATCGTGAATTCCACGAGTGTAAGGTTAACTTCGGCCAAAGTGTGTGTGTGTATTGCTGCATCTTTACGAATACGAAGAGCGATGTATGTATCACATTTTGTTTTTTCATTGAAGTTAATATTTTCGAAGTTACAATAATTTGAATGTTATTTCCAATGAGCAAAATTGTCCACTACCGGAAAATGACTTTGTTTGTACCGAGTGTTCAAAAATGTGTGATGAAAGTAGCAGTGAGACATCGGAGGAAATCGTGTGCTCAAAAGAGATGCTGCGGATCTAGAAATGGAAAAACAAAATATTATAAATAGGCTCATTGAAGAGAAAGAATCTTTAAAAGAAATTATCAAACTACTCAAAGAAGACACAAACAAAGGAAATACACCTGCATTCAGCTCGGTATACCAACCACACGAAAATACCTGGTCAAAGGTAGTAAAGAGAGGTTGTAAACAAAATGTTGAACACTCCCAACCATTTCAAGTGAAAACATGTAATAAGTTCTCACACTGGGAAACTGTAGAAGATGGATATCCAGATCAGGTTGAAGAAATAAAATCGCAGGGGAGAAGCAGGTCGTGCAAATTGAAAGACAATAGTCCAGCAGTTGGTGAAAGTGCAAAGAAAAAATTCGCCGGTATCAACCAAATCCAAACATCCAAGGGAAACAGTGTCTGCCAAAACAGAAAAATCCACCAAGAAAAACACTATGTGGGCAAATTGCCATGCATACAAATAGTCACGGGCGACGTTTAGCTTCAATCCTAAAAGTATAAAAGGAACTTAATGACTTTGAGGTGTCAGGTATGGCACACTCAGCCACACTGGTAAGTGACATAAACAAATTCAACCGAAACACAGGTGAAAGTAATTTGGGAAAAGACTACAAAGACTTAGATTCAAATGACCATGTTATACTTATTGTTGGATCAAATGACGTTGCAAAAATTATCCGAGTAAGGGTTTATTCCATCTTTAAAATGTCTTGTAAGCCTTACACATACAAATGTGAACTTAGCAAACATTCCAAGTCGTAACGACTTGCAGCCATCTTAATGTGTATATTCCGAGGTAACCAAAACAAATGAAAAATTATCCACTATGTGTAAATATTTTCGAAATGTTAATATTATTGATGTCAGTGGAACAGACAGGAATTATTTCATTACACATCGTCAGAACCTGAATTATTTTGGTGAAACTGTATTGTGTAAAAATATACTACCACTAATTGAGGCAAAAATCCCAAAATCACAACCTAGTTTCATAAAAAAAAAGTTCTCAGGAAAACCTTGTGTGAAGGCTGTGCGTACCTGGGTGCTTGTAAATAAAAAGATTGCCCAGTCTTGAGGAACAATTTGTGGCCCAAATAATGTGTTATTTGCTCATTCTGACAAACTCCACCCTCAATTACTACTATAATTCACAATACTTAGATATCGCAGTAATTATTCCGTAATGCATATCAGAATGGGAAAAGCATACAAACATTCAGTGTGTATTATAAAGTATCCGTCCTAATTGTTTACTTTGCAGTCTAGTGCCGTATCGCATATCCGGCAAAGTTCCATTTAGTGTATCCAAATTCGGCAACTATTGTTCTGTATATCGTATCCAAGCATTTTTTCCCCCTAATTTACTCTCGCGAATCGCAAGATGGTGTGCACTGCATGTAAAATCACAGTTGAACTCCAGGCAAGTTATTCATTCCTCGCCGGACATAAATACATTTTTCATCGAGCACGACATTCTTAAATCGATGATGCGGTGCGAAAAATGCGGGGAAGGCGAAGCGAAATTGGTGGAAAACAGGGGCTTGTTTTACTGGTGCCGATGGCGAATGGAGGACGGTACTAAATGCAACTTAAAAGTGTCGGCGAGACAGGGCAGTTTCGTGGGAGATTCAAACATGTCTCTGGGCAAGATAGTCGAGCTGTGTTTACTCTGGTGCCTGATCAAATACCCTCGACAACAGACTATAGTGAATGAACTTTTCTGCTCGGCAAAGACAGTCGTCGCCTGGTTGAGTTTCTGCCGCCAAGTGTGCATAGACTGGGTGTTGATGTACAGAAAATGCATCGGCGGGCCTGGCAAAGTGGTCGAGATCAACTTGTCGAAATTGGGCAAACGAAAGAACCACAAGGGACGTAAAGTTCACGGCCAGTGGGTGTTCGGCGGAGTGTAGGAGGACGATGGAACGAAATTTTTCCTGGTGCCGGTGGAAAAAAGGAACATGACGACCTGACAAAATCTATTACGAGTGGATCTCTCCGGGCCCTACAGTAATTTCAGACTGCTCGCGCGGAAACAGCAACTTGGACATTCACGGCTACCATCACATGCAGGTGAATCACGGGCGAGAATCTGTGTGCAGAGAAAGGAGCGGAATGGTAAACACTCGAAACACACTAAAGATGAAGAGGGGCGAGATTTTGAGGGTGCACACTCAAAACATCGAATTAAGTGGGTGTTCTGAGCGATACAGCATTTCCTGCTTTGACCGACGGAAAAATCTTGGGTCGGCTACCTGGCCGAGTACGTCTGGAAAAAGAATCATCGGTACAGAGAATGACTGCAAGCTTTGCTGATTCACGCCTCCGACATGCACCATCGTAATCGATGCAGAAGAGATGGCAGCGAAGGCTATCCCAATTTCGAAAGGTATCTGTTTGTTATGGTTGTTTTTAATTTTGCAGGCACGAGGGAGATTGAGTTGCTGTTGCAGCTTTAAGAAAGTTGATTGAGTTATTGTTGCCATTGTAGAATACAAATAAAGTGTTGTTGGCTTGCTGTTTGATTCAAGTTAAAATTAATTTTTAATTTAGTTGCTATTTGTTTCAAATTTGAATTAAAGTTTAATTGAGTTGCTGTTTGATTCAAGTTAAAATTGATGTTTTATTGAGTAGCTGTTTGATTCAAGTTTAAATCAATGGTTAATAGAGTTGCTGTTTGATTTAATTCACAGGTGCGAATAAGACAATGTAGTTGCTTGTTTCGGTTAAAAGAAAGTTTGAATGACTTGCTGTTTGTTTCAGTAACGTTTCAGTAATATTTGATTGGCATGTTGTTTATGTAAACTTTTATTCGCGAACTGGAAAATAGCCCAGAATAGTCGAGTGAGTCGTGATGGGTCCGCCCTGCGACGATGGGCGTACTTGCATCTCATGCATCTGCATAAATTGGATCTGCCAGTTTCAATTATTACGGTAAATTGATTTCTTTAAATTACATTTATTCGCGATCCCGAAGAGGCATAGCGAGGTCGTGTCTGTCATGACTGATTCGGTCGTCGCCAGATGCAATTGTATATGCTGTTGCTTTCGCGGACTTTGGATGTGCCAGTTTCGAGTGTTGAGGTAATTTATTTAAAAAAAAGTGATTGCGTATATATAGAACTTTAGAAACTATATGGTTAAATTTATAAAAAGTTGAATTTTTTTACTTTATTGATTGCATGTGTGTGAAAAATTGTGTTAAATTGTTACATTTATAAAAAATAAAATTTTTTTTTTAACTGTACAATGTTTTTCCGTGCCCTTTTTCGTGATTACATACATGTGAATCTTTATATAATAAATGGTTAAAATGATAAAAAGTATTAATAATGATTAAATAATCTCTTCAAATTAAATTTAAAAAAATTATGCATCGCTAATCGCGTGTATTTAAACAGGGACAAGAAAAGGCGAAAAAAAATATAATTTTTTGGATACGCGATAGGAAACTTTTGAAATAGTTACTTTGGCACCTGGATATGCCATGGGAAACAATTGGAGTCTTTTACCCTATATTCCGTTTTCGGTTTGAATACGCTATAGGAAATAATTGGGTGAAGGTCGAAATTTCCTCCCGACTCGGCTGGAGATGTAATTCGTAACAAGTGGGGAGTAGCACCAATTCTCCCCCTTCCCACTTGAATACACAATGTGGTCCATTTAGGTCCTGCACATTTTGTCACCTGGATATGCAAAGGGTAACTTTTGGTGAAAACCAGCTTTTTCAAGGTGCACTGGATTCGCAGGGGGAAATTTTGTATTTTATTTGGGCTTTCTCCCAGTCGTGGCTGGATACGTAATTGTCGTTTTTTGTCTCGACTTTTTTTTACTATTGGATACATAATACAATGGTTTTTGAGCGTTTAAAATATGCAATATGGAACAATCACCGATCTTCTGGATTTTTTACCCACAGATCCCTGGTGAATCTCTCGAGTTCCAGCCAAATGGAGAATGAAACAGACACAGAGGAAGTGGAGGAAATGGACGAGACACTTTCGGCTACAGATGAGTCATCAACCTCTGCAGTACCTGGCCAATCAACTTCTTCAGCCCCAGGACCATCAACTGCTTCTTTCCCTCGACCAATAACTTCTTTCCACGAATCTATCTAATTATCATTGACATTTGTTATAATTATTTTTTCTAATGCGACTGTAATTATTATATTTGAGAATAATAATTTTTTTGCCAATAGTACTGTTCGACGATCGCAAAGGTATCTATAGTTGTTTCCCACCAGTCGAGACCTCAAACAACTTCTGATGCCCGTCAAAAGAGAGGCACAAAGTGCAAATCAGCACCCAACATCACTCAAGCGAAGCAAAAACAAGCACCGAGTAAGCATTCGAGACGAATAACAACAAGAGACGTCTCCCAACATCGAAGAAAGAATCCTAAGTCAACCAAGATGACTGATATTTCTCGTCGTGAATTACATCGAGAAACAGCCCGAAAGACTCGTTATAATCTTAGAAAAACAAATTAAACAAAGTATCAGAAATATGGTTCTGATTTTGTATTATAATTAAACTGTATATATTGTGTATTTACAAAAAAAATAAATAAAACAGAATTTTTAATTTTTTTTATAGTTTTATTATGTGTGTGTATATATCCATATATCCATAGATACCTGCTGGCAAACCACAAATAAAACATTGGCTTAATTTAGTCTTGTTTAGGGTTTTGCCCCATGTTCAATTAAAATTTCACAAATTTCATTCGTAGTATCACACATAATTGCAGTTTCACCATTCGAATCCTCAGTATTTAGGAAATTTTAATTTTTTTCCTTGTCGTTATTCAATGCCTTTTTTATATTGTCCAAAACACACAAAACTGTCTATTTATTTTTATTAGATACAGCTTCGTGAAATACTGTAATGTTATTACGTCCCATTAATAAAACATTTGCTTCGTTTTCTATCAGATAATATACCACTTCCACGATGCTGTCTTGGGCCGAAATTGCAGTAACAAATCCTTTTCTAAGAAAACCTGTTCACCCAAACCTTTTCAATTAGGTAACGCACAATGTTTTCACGACCTGCATTAGCCGCTTTCACTAACAATTTCCAGTCTTTGTGAATCCCTTTCATTGCCGCGTCTATTGTTTACACCAAATACCCAAGAACAGGCCAATTTTCAAAATAATAATTGGCATGATCCAATAAGGTAATACCCACTGAATCTTTAGCCGAAACGTTAACACATTCTTCTATCAGGAATTTTACAATTTCCAAATTCCCCACCGCTGCTGCTCACTGAATTGGAAATTTACCACCAAAATCCTTTTCTTCACAATTCAATTTCATCTCCTTCATTCGTACAAGTTCATCTAGCCAACAATGATAAGCAGCTAAACTCACTGGCGAAAGTTCCTTCTCGTCAAACAAGTCTTATTTGTCATAGCTGGTTCTCATGGTGTCTCTACTGGCTCTCATAGTGTCTTCACACTGTAGTGTGTAGAGAGCGAGTGTGATCCCTTGGTTGAATGTCTCGTTATTATACATGCACTGTGTGAGATTTTTTAATTTTTTCTTTTATTGGCTGAGAAGGAATGTAAGTTTTTTGTATGGTATCGTGAGTTTTACCGACCTTGATAAATCGAATAAATATATATTTTTTATTTGACTTTCCCATACACGATTAATTTCAGATGCAAAAAAAATGACTAGCATATATCAGCACGATGTTGTCAGAAAAATGAGCATAGTGTAAAAAAAAATTAAGCTTAAATTTATGCGAAATATTTAAATCTAACACTGCTTGTTTTGTTCCTGCAATCATTACACAAGTTTCATTGCAAACTTTTTTATACTTTTAACTTTCAAAACATTTCCATGTAAACGACAGATGGCCTCATGAGAGAGTAGTTTGACTAACGCTCTCGACCTTAGCAGTCGTGTAATCCGAGTTAGTTTTTGTTTATTAAAGTTACCAAATAGTGCAGAGGTCACTGATGAAACATATTTCATTTTAACATTTGCTTATAATTTTTTTAATTTCAAAATAGTTGTGGTATTACTGACAAAACTGATTGAAAACATTTTGAGGTTTCTGGATGCCTCGGGAGATACAATCACGATTAGTTTGTTATCGGACCCGTAAACTAATTCGATTCCTTTTTCAAAAGTCCATTCAATGTAAAATTGTTTGTAAATTAGCAGTTGGTCGTGTAAAGTTTTGTAATTTATTTCATTGACATCCAACGAACCCTTGAGTTGGCCGTCTTCATTATCGTTTAGACGAACCGTGAATATAGTTTGCGAATGTTCGTCTAAAAGGTCGGAAATTGTATTAAATACTCCGAAATTTAACCGTCTCAAATTCTTAAATATTAACCGAATAAAACCACCTCTGGGAATATTTATTTCCTTCCACCCCACCTCGCTCTTCGTCCAATTCTATTATAGAGGTGTCGAAATTGTAGTGTTTTTTCCAAATGTATATATCAAGTGGAATTACAATAATTAAACTAACTATGAGTAGACCCAATCCCACATAGAGTTGTTTATTTCCTTTATTCATAGTTCTTATCTAATATTGGCAAACGATAGTAAAAAAATGAAAATTAAATAGAGCGATTGTCGGTTGTATAGCTGTCTATCGGATGCCATGACGACCGAGCTCGGATCGCAAATAATTGTGGGCAAACCATAAAATACTTGCTGCACCGATGTTTGAATGGCGTTTTCATCGTATTTTACCGACAGGCAAGTGAGAAATTAAAACATTGTTTCCAAAATTTGAGACTAACTCAAGGTATCGATAAGAGGTGCCATATATTTACGTATTTTTTGGGGATTATTTGTCTTTGGAACGCCCTCCCATAATGTCTCTACACTAACCAATGCGTCTTCACGGTAATTTGAAAATAAATTAATTTTTTTCACGTGATTGAATATATTTTTGTACTTGTGTCGTACAGAACCAACTTTATTCCTAAACTGCTCAGCTTGAAATTATAGGGAATTATATTTGTATAGTAATATTGTCAACTATTTAATATTTTCATTTTCTGCCTGTTGTTCGTCTCTCAAAAACGTTTTATAGAATTCATGAGTGAAATGCGGGCCCAAACAATTTTGTTAGTAAGTATACTGCTTAAGATATAGAAAATTTAAACAATGGGTTAATTGCGGAATTTTAAATTTTATTTCAAAAGCAAGTTTATCACTTTCAGTCATTAACGAATAAATACTTATGCCTTTTAACCTCAATACAGACACGTAAACATATTTGTTATTTATGATGACTGTCAGATGTAAAAGTCCAAATACAGCGGTGGATTTAGTTTTATAAATTCAACTGATTCCATAAATTCAGAATGTGTCATGTTTTTATTTAATTTTCTCTGTGCTTTTAACTTTAGCAACTCTCTAATCACAAAGATAAAATTGCAATTTGTTATTGTTTTTTTTCATAGTGTAGTATTAATTTACTTAATTACTGGCAGCTGCAGCTCTTGAATTACTCGCACCTCTGAAAGATGTACTCGCACAAAATTGCGAATTCACAGAGACTTTGATTTTACTTTTAAATTTCCATAAAACAAACCCTAAAATTCCAATTAATAAAATAGATGCTATAATGGTAAACATGCATATTTGCTGTTTTTTATTCATTGTCTTATATACAAATACGACATGCATAAAAATGTTGCAGATGAGGTTGGGAAAAGTAGGATAAATAGGATAAAGAGAAAAAATCACAACATGTTAAGAAAAAAAATTCATTGATGTATTTACAATAGTTACAAAAAAGTATTTACACATGAATAAAATACAATTTATTCTTGTTTGTTGTTCTGGATAAGACTACGTAAATTTATTCTACCGTACATCCCGTTAAATTTGCATAAATGTCATTATCAATTGTTAACCCAATACTGCTCTGAACTATATTTCCATATGTTATTTGAAGCGGGAAACCATATAACAAGAGTTTACTGTTTTTAGTATCTTCACATGCATGTTGAAAGGCAAATATATCTATCGTATAGAGATTCATCTTGAGGAAGCATTTTGGTATCAGAAAGAGGTGTATTTTCCCTCGTCACACATAAGCATTTTGTCTCCAACATGTCCCAAATGATATAAAACTTCACCGATGCATACTCCATGACCATGAATTAAACTGCGGTAGTGAACACCTACGATTAGCAGCATGTAGGCGGGTTTGAGGTTTTCATTCTTCTCCACTATCAATGTTATTTTATCGTTTGAAAAGAAAATCGGAGTGAACCGGGGACGGTTCTTGAAAATGCTCTGTTTGTCCATCTCAGTCACGTCAAGCCGGCAGGTACATTCCTTTAGATATTTTTTTATTTGAGCGAGAATAGCAATCGACACACTAATAATGAAATAGTGTGCTTCGATGTTTGTAAAGGTAAAGAAAAGAAATCCAGGAAACTTAAACAAGCTTTCCTGCGCCCAGTTCCAAATCTCCTGCGTTGAGTACCAAACGTGAAGCCGTTTTGATTTTCGGCTCACTCACAGTTGCCAACAACTCTACTGGATACTCAAAATCCAGAGTGAAACAGCTCATGTTACGATTGTGTTCGCCGTATTGACGTGTTTTTTTTTCCAATTCGGAGCAGTATTTAAAGTTGTCAGAAATCCCTGGTATGTCGAATCCATGTTCTTAAACGGTGTGGTTAGGAAAAAATCATCACCGCATAGTTCGCAAATAAGCGATATGTCACTGGGTTTGTTTGTCATAAACGGCTTGGCTGATACTGATCGCCACAAAATACAATCAACAATTTACTAAAAGTGTGCTTCACCATTTGGAAAAATTCCACTATTAATTTTGCTAGACATGCGCTGTTCATACTGTATTCGTCAACAAACAAAACGATGGGTGCATCGAAGGAAATTGAATAGTCGTTGTTACATCTCACAAAAAACTAAGCCGTGTTGTATGCAAGATCGCAAAACTTGCTCAATTCTTGTACCACTGTAGATATTTTGTCAAGATCTATCAGTGGCAAGAGATGCATGAATTTAAAATATTCGTTGTAACGGAATTTAGTCAACCGAAATAGGAGACGTGATAACGTCAAACCATTTGCTAGTTTCACATGTCGACAAATATTTCGCAATAGAATGTGTTGTGGGGTCGTGCAAAAAAAACTCTGTATTTTTTTCTTCGAGAAACATATGCAATAGTGTAGATTTCCCACTGCCAGCAGGACCATTTAATGTTATGTATTTAAGTGTAGCCAACTCGCCATCATTCTCGCCGAGCCATGTAAATAAAGTTGTTTTAACAAGTTCTTGTCGTTGTTTCCACAACTTTCGGTTCGGAATTCAATGAATATACAAGGGTAATTAACTTGTCCTCGAGATTTCCACGGGGAATTTGTTGCGCCCATAAACACATTTCATTACTACTCAACACATATCTAAAACATAAACTCCATTCTTGTTTAGCCTGAAGGATATACTTCGCTCGTAATGTATTCTTGATGATTTTTCCGAAGGTATTGGTCCATGAAATGGTTTTTTTTTAATGTTTGCTGAGGAATTATTTCGAGGAACAGCCAAAAAAATAAAGGGACCATTGTGATATTTTAAAACTTTCACCATGGATGTTGCTGGTGTAATAAACAAAATTACTTACAAACTGAACACTTTATAGTAGTTTTTTTGGCCATAACAAATACAAACCAATATTTTTTTTAGTTCGATATAGTGAAAATAAATAGGTTATGTGTTGCAAAAAAAGTAATGTATTTTTTTTGGTATATGACTCTAAATTAAAATATAGGAAGATTGCAGAGTTTTCAAAACAATAAAAATTTAGGTGGTGCCAATTTTTTTTTTAAAAAAGGGCCTTTTACAATTACAGAAGGTCTAACAAATAAATATTCGAAACATTTTTTCCTTACTAACACGATAAAATTAACCGATTATAAAAACTATATTTACAGTTTAAAAATTTTCAATCACTGAATGATTATACTTTTTTTCTAAACTTTGAAGGAAAACTTCCAGATAATTTATATCAAGAAGAGGCGGGGAAAAAGTATATGAGATTAAAGAAATTTTTAAAATTATATCATAATGTTTATATAATTTGGAAACAAATCATGCGACTTTTAAACGTTCGCACATTTGCCTATTGGCAAACGACCCACACCACATTATTTGCACATTAAACAAACATTGTGCTGAACCATTTGATTTTTTATATAATATGGATACGGTTTCTTTCGAGACTATTATCGACTTGGCGGAAATCGAATAAGAAAATAGACAAATATTTCTAAATCTACCCGAATTGAAATCACTTAAAATTTCTCAACATCGTTTGAGATTTAATAATCCCGATATTTTGGATAGATACAATAATTACATAATGGTTGACGAATCTAATTCGTTTAAGACCTTGCCAAAATAATTAATAGTTTTGACAAAGTACTCGATACTAGTAAAACTGGATTCGTGATACTTGCGAAAAAACTTACAACCTCGCGAAACTGTATATTTAACCAGGTTGATGCAGGAAGTTGGCTCTAAATCGGGTAAATGTATAAAACAAGATTTTGAAGGATATATAGTTTTCATGATGAACTACACAGACATAATAATTCGATTATTAAATTTGAAAACGCGGTCATTTTACAATTATTGATTACCACCAGCAGCCAAATCGACAGTGATTTTACCTATGGGTTGGATGCTCAAACTACGGCGGCGGTCAAGTCGTAAATCAAGGGTAAAATTCGAACACCAAATATCATAAAATTTACTAACAAAGCGATCGTGGCGAAAACGTTTGAGTACACGGATAAAGAAATTCGTTTACAACCTAATAGTGAATTGTAAAAATTGTCGATTTCCGTTATCGATGAAGACAATGATTGGTGACGGCACAAATCATTAATGATCTACAACACCTATCAAACAAACACTTGTTGGTTTTCAAATGCATGTCTCAGTTTTATAAATCCGATACTAATTTGAAAAACATTTCCATCGAGTATTTCGAGCTACAAAATAATTTAGTTTTCGTCGTGCAGAATAACTTAAATAATAGTGTAGTGGTGGCATCTAATAACGATTTGGTCAAAGTAGTGATCAATAGTTCTACATCGCTAGCACTCAGCACAGTTCAGATTCCCGTTCTTGGTAAGTTAAAAGAACACATAATTGTTTATGTTCCATCTGGTAACAATTCGTACATTTATCCCTCTTGTAGTTATACTATATATTATTCTTTGAAATTCCAAAATTACAATCGAATATCAAATACAAAAACTATCACAGTGAATGACGAAATTGAATATACTGATTTGAATACTAATAAATAACAGTATTTTGCACTCATTCGATCCGCTTCAGAGCTTTTAAAAGGAGAGGCGATGGAATTGATCAACAAGTACAACATTACCTTGTTGTTTCAAATCAAAAGCAATTATGTTTCTGTGATGCGCAATCCCAGGATCAAAAAGTACTTTTCAAATGCGCAATATCAGCACAAAATGTTTGTTCTTTCAAACACACACAATTTTATGATATGCCAACCAAAAAATATGTATGTTACTAAGTGACGAAATGGTCAAAGTTTCCAGTTTTCCTACTCGTCACCCTCGTCCTCCTCCTTTTCATCAACTCCTTCCACTGATACATTTGTGATTGATTTTTTTCAAATTAATTTTTAACAAGCCAAAAATTTTGGATTTGGATGTAAGTACGTCTAATGTTATCTTTTCGTTCAAACCAAATAACTACGAGCAAAATAGTCAAGAGGGAGTGTTTGAATCCTCTGGGGAAGCTGTTTAATCATCAGTAGATTTGAATTGGCACATAGTAAACAACCACTAATTAAAGTTCGTGGATTGTAGGAAATTTAACGTAATAGCTATCAATATAATGCGAAATTCGTTAAACTCGAATGATGCATTAATCAATTACTTTGCGACACTTACGCATTCTCTAATTTTCGTCTTTTTTCGTAATGTTTCCGAACAATTTGTCTGTGTTTTTGTGACGAATTTGGCCATGTTTAAAAGCCAATGGACCAAATACATGCCTATTTTTGCTATGACGGCTATGTTAAACGGCAATTTTCAGGAAAACCAACTAAATACACAACTTACAGGTGTTTCATATAAAATGTGCACCACATCCAATCGTTCCATGTATCAATTCATTTGTATAGGAGATCTAAACACATCCCTGCTCTACCACAGAAACAAAAATGAAACGATTGTCCAAACGATTAGGTCGAATAAAACACTACGATTTGTCATCAGTGAAAACTCTAAAAAAAATATGTGAATGCCAACAACAATGACGATTTACTAGTAATGGCATCTTTATACAAACCTTCGGTGAACGAACAATTTCCATCAAATGCCCAATATACATATAGTGCGATTGGTGGTCGACATTATGTCATAAACCTCTCATCCTTTGTAGGTATTCCAGGGATTTCTGCCATTTATGAGGATAAAGATCCAGGGAGAAATAACCATTGGCAACACGTGTGACAATCATGAGCACTATTTCCATCAAATAGTAATATTTATATCAATTTTATCTGATTTGTATTATTTGAGCAAGTACTACGCTTCCCCTGAAGTTCTAGAAGATCGTTTGCAATTCGAGGATGGTGCAAACACTAAAATTTCATTTTACAAAAACTCTAGCATGTTCAAAGACAAATTGGTTTTAGATACCGAAAACTTGAAATTTACTGCTGAATCGTATGTAGATATTTTACAATATATCGTATAGAATTGCGAGTTGTTCAAGTTTAATACCTCAAATGCCCAAAACAATAACATACATATTTTGTGGGGAATGGACAAAATTTGAACTGGTTTAATTTATAGCTGAATACAGATTTGGACAATGAGACACTAACGATTATGATTTACTTTATACATGAAAATTCGATCGTTTCCTTCAATACCATACTGCGGTTTATGAAATGTTATCCAACTGCTTTCTATAACAAGGTTGTATTTGCCAGCATTACCGATCTGAAGAAATATAAATTAAACCCATATTATGACGAAATCCATCATTATGATAATACGTTGAATTATTTATGTGTATCTATTTCGAGTATAATAATTAAAGATATTGAGAGAGGAAATAGTTCGGATAAATGGTTTCCATGGTGTAAATGATAAATTATGGTGTATGTGGATTTGAGAAGGAACCCCATACTACCTACTGGTGAAATTGTTATTTCTATTTCGCTTACAAGATTTTGCGGTACAGATAGGCGCGCATGTTTAAAAGGATATACTATTTTAACCATGCAACATATGATCAAATATCCTTCGAATTCATATGCAACTAGTAATCTCGGCACATCCAACCAAGAGTTGATCAGTGCGGCAAAGACCAGTCAGATGTGTGTTTGTTACAATTCCTTCAACCCCTTTACCAATTTTAATATCGTAGATGATAGAC
This sequence comes from Dryococelus australis, assembly GCA_029891345.1. Lineage (NCBI taxonomy): Eukaryota > Metazoa > Arthropoda > Insecta > Phasmatodea > Phasmatidae > Dryococelus > Dryococelus australis. The sequence goes on from CM057009.1 coordinate 128,667,161, forward strand.
CATCCATTGTGGTTATAAGTTGGGAGTCTGAGGAATATGAACCACCTTTAGGAATTCTTTGGGTAAATATTTGTGCAGAAATATAACAAATCTACTGGGTGTGCATTTTCAAAATCGAAATACAACAATAAAAATATTCGCCCGAAAGTATATTTTAATTTGAAAGAAACAAATCCAATACGAATAATAGAAGAGAAAACTCAAGTAGAAAAACTGAAAAAACATACCCTTCTATCTATATGGTACATTCGGGTAAAAAAGGGTATTTTAGCATCTCATATATAGTATGTAGTAATGAAAATAAATTTTGCTATAAAATTATTATCCATCAACCTGGGAGAAAAAAAAACTTTACGGCCACCCACTACACATCAAATTATATGTGTATCAAAATGATAAAGATTAAAAATATATTTTACGTAGTACAAATAACAACTTTCATTTTAAAAACAATCTTCGGGTAAAAGAAAACTGTAATTTTGACCTTTTTGATAAGGTGGTAAGTTGTGTTGTGTTCGAAGGCACTCAATAACAGTAAGACATGCCGGCTGCCGAGATATTAGCAGCTGTTGAAAAAAGTTATACCATTTGAATGAAAATGCAAATGCTTCGAAAACTAAAACTACTACTGCTACTTTTAACACTAAAGATGAACATTAAGAGAAGCTGGAATTGGGAAACGAAAATGTACAGAACAACACCTTCGATTAGCCAAAAATGTTTGTAATATATGATTACGCCGACCCTCATGACTATTGTATTTATGCAAATAACACATTTTTTCTACTCTTTTCTCTCTCTCTCTCTCTCTCTCTCTCTCTCTCTCTCTCTCTCTTGGTATATAAAGTGTGGTATTCAGAGTGTTGTAGCAAACTTGTAGCTGGTGTAAGTAAAGAAACACATCAAAGTGCTCCAGATGGCTACGAAAATAAACGTCAACATTATCGCAGAGTCGACCAAAAAGACTTATAACAAAGTCAGAAATAAGGATGACGATGAATCAGTTACCCTTTTCATCGATAGCCTGACAAAAAAAATTTTATCGTACAAAGAAGATGTATATTTCTTTACCTTCATCAAGAAAGGTACGAAAAAAATAACTAAAAAGGTATGTGTAAACACACTTTGCGAGATTTTTAAATTAGCCAAGTATCGACAATTACATTACACAAAGTACTCCCAATGAGCTCTATGACTTGTTACTTCTACCTACGGGGATAAAGAACAACGGCCGAATAAGAAAGTCTCTCAATTTAGCTATTATAAATTTTGATAAAAGGTTGACATTTGTATATAAGTCGCCATTACTAATAAAATAACTAATACAATAAATAAATATATTGTTTTATTGATGAAAAATGCAGTTATTCCCGAGATTAGTATCGAAACCCGAAGCAAATACAATCCTCTATCGATCATGTTTATACGAGTGTTCATTTTAGCTGTGTAGAGTGTAAAGTCCAAAACTTGATCTGGATTTTGTGCACTAAAAGTTTTCATTTGATTTGACAACATCATATCATCATCATTGCAGCACATATTGTTCCAATCGATACAAGATCCATTCGAGTTGACTTTGAGGGTCAGTAGGTAATGTAAACGAAATTGCAATAATGTTTTTAAATCATTATCTTTTACTACTTTAATAGGATGAATACACATAATAGGTGGGTTAAATATGGTATTTTTTTTAAAAGGCTGCTAATTTACCGGTGTCGGCATTATTATCGATAGAGGATGATTGGATAGAAACACGAATCGCTAAATCGACAATGCCTTCATGTACATTCTTCCACATCCTCACGAACATGATCGGTGTATATTCCATTGTTCGAAAACCCAGAATATTTTGTTTTAATTTCAATCCCAGCTTTGATATATCATCTATGCAATCTTGACCTTGCAGGTTTTGCATGTTGAATGAATAAAATATGGTCAAAAACACATCGGCGTCTGCCGTCATGATCACTACAACATCAAGTATGGCCATCAAAGAAAGAAAAACTGAAGCAAATGCTCTAACGGCGAATCCCACCAATCTCAAAGCAGTCGATATCACAGCTCTCGTAACAAATTCTATCGTCAAGGGTCTGAATAAATAAATTCCCTACTGACGATTCGAGATCTTTGAACCCATTTCGATCATTGTGGGTCCGATTTGTTTTACTAGGGTCTTGAGAACCATATTCAGACCGAACTCACCGAATAATTGCAGTAGGAACTCGTTACTACCCAATCCTTGGATGCAAGAGATTATAATATCGGCAATTATGTCGGAAATATCTTCTGTATTGGATAAATTATTTAGATATTTGATCGGAAAACCACCCATTAAAAAGAGCATTTGATATTTGTCGATTTGGTGTTTGCCATTATCTGTATATTTTAAGTGGTATGGCACCGAATCGGCTTGTGGTCCAATTCGAAACAGAGTATCTTTATCGGAAACTATGGATTAGACATCGCGGGTAAATATCAAAGGCTCCACAAGCCTACCCCCTCCCCAATACTCTGTGGTCTAAATTAAATGTCTCTGTGTTTTTTCTGTGATGCCCATGTCGCTGAGTTTAATGTCTGGATTTATGCAGAATGCCTCGTGATTGACGAAGTTATTCCATTCCGCGACGTAATCGGGCATTTGTCCTGTTGGTGGTATTTGCAGTCCCTTTGCGTCGCACTGATCGATTCCATGAGCCAATTCCACGAAACTCTATTCGATTATCTTGTAACAGTAATTTTCGATGAAAAAACATATAATTTTACTATCTAAATTGACTGTGTATTCGTCACCCTCCAGAGACATGATAAAATTATCGCAATAATACGAGTTTAGACGAAAGTGTATTGTTTCATCACCCATTTCTGTCACACACAGTGAAGAATCTACATCGAAATCAGTTCCTTACGTGTTTACGTGCAGAATAATCTTGCCTCCTTTACACGCCAATAATCATCTATTCCCAACAGATAGGCTTCTTGATGAACCAACATACACGAATCGCAGCAGTCGCTCTAGTAGTTATTTGATCTGTGGTATTTCGATTCGGTATCTTTGGTTGGAAAACATGCTCCTTGGCTTGCAAACACATTTGAATTACCATTCAACTATCAATGGGCTGGATATGACTGACAAAACGTTTTAATATGTACCCGAAAAGTTGATGATCATAGACAATGTATTTATCATCCACTTCAAAAGAGTGTAACATACACAAATCAAGGTCATTGTCAAAGTTTTTGCCCTTAGGATTACAGTAAACAAACTCATACGGTTCTTTAACCACCGGCAAAATCAGTTCGAAACAATGTCCTTTATTTTTTGGGTGTAAATGTATTTGTTGATGCAAAAGAGATGAGTGCGTGTTCGGCTCACTTGATTGTGCGATAATTAGCCATTATTCGTCAATATATAGGGAACCCAACACAATCGACCGTTTTCGACTAAATAACCGTGAATTTGGGAATTTGTCATCGAATAATATTCCATGTTTAAGCTCCCCTTTTTAGAAGCTTTCCCCATATAGTATTCCATCTAACATTCGCACAACAATGGCGGTGATGAATATGATGACGAGGGTGATGATGCCATTCCGATGCCATCGCAATAACCACGATAATGGTGGAGTAATCTCAAATCCAATTCAGATCCTAGCATCATGGGGAATATATTGCAGATATGACGATCCTCCATGGATATACAAGTTGTATAGTTCAAGTTGTGATAATGGCACAAGTCCAAATAAACGTGATTGAAATGAGAACACGATGGAATACCACAGATGCCAGTCAGTTTGCATTTGAGAATTGTATCCTTGAGACAAGGTTGAAAAGTCAGATTATGCATACAAGCCAAGTATTCTACACAGCCATTGAACTGATTCAAGTAATGGCAAAAGAAGAAATCCCGTGCATGGTCGTTGAAGAACTGAAATATTGTAAAAGGGAGATGATGTATTTATAGAGAGAGAGAGAGAGAGTTTCTTGATTCATGATTTTTTCAAGAGTAAAATAAAAGAAATCTTTTATCTAGAAAGAATTTCGTTTTTTTTCAAGAGTAAAATAAAAAATTATTTTACTGTATATATACCGACTGTTGTTTGTGTATTATTCGGTGCTGACAACAATGGGTTTCAACTGCACTTTCTTAGTGGGTTCTGAGGTAGTGGATGCCTACAAATCCCAGTCTGCATACATTCGGACCTACAACTGGAACCAGAGCAAGTTTCCCGAACTTTATGTTTAATTTACGGCCACTGAAGGTTACGGTGATGCTCACTTGATGATTTACATACTGATGAAGTGTATACCAAGAAATAACTGTGTTCACTACAAAGTAAATGTATATTTGGATGAAGATGTTAACGTCCGTCGGTTCTATGTCTTCGATGACGGTAGTGAAAACGAGACGGAAGAACTGAATGGCAATTGCACTCTGGAAATCGAATCTATTGTGCAAAATAATTGCAACATCACCAAACTCCTGGTTTTTGTTCGAAACATAAATTGGTGTTATCCCATTTCGAAAAAGGATGTCCAATTTACACCAGAAGAAGAAAAGGAGGATATTGAAAACTCTTATATATTTGAAGTTCGATACAATTCAGTCCAGGAACTATTACCTGGCCAATATTTGAAAAAAAAAAAAAAAAAAAAAAAAAAAAAACACACACACATTTACTGAAGATTATAACATTCGTCCCATCATGATGTGCACTTGCTCTCGGATTTTTGGAATTCCTTGTGAATCTTGTGTAAAAAAAATTTTGGTTACAATAAAAACAATTTGAAAAAGTTTGCATTTTTTTACCTACTATATTCACAAATGAACTAGTGCTGAAATTAAAGGATTCAATCAGGATTGGTAATTATCGTACAAAACCAACAACAGTTAGTGTTTGTCTTCCGATTTTAAGTCTTGGCCAATCAGTATACATATTTTTATTGGGAAATAAGAGTGTCGATGTGACTATCAGATTGTGTAGTTTTGTGCGAAATAAAACTTGTATTTTAACCACTTCGATAATACTGCTGTTATTAGCGTATTTGGTAATGCTTCCATGTTTTCACATAACATGATTAAGTTTGAACTTGGTGATCAGATTTGGTCGCATTGCAAGCTGGTTGGTACTACTGGGGACATGCATATTCATGGTCATTCCGAATTGTATTTCAATCCACTATAAATATTTTTTGCCATAATAATCAGTTTATGTTTTGTTATTGCATCTGCTGTTTTGTTAATTGGCCCATGGATAACATTTATTCGTATTAGGATGTTGGTGGTATTATTAAGTATATATCGCTTGTGTCATAAAGGAAGCCTGACTAACTTACCTGCCCCTACCCTTGCACTAAACGAACCAGAAAAAATGAATTTGCACATGCATCAATAATTGCACACATACATGGCTGACAGTTGACAGTGAAATTACAGTTCATGAAGGGAACTTATTAGGAGGAATGCACCCTTGCGGTGTATTAAGGTTGTAGTTTGATAGTTGATTTCTGATCCAATATACACGATATCAATTCCGTATTTGGTTGTTTGTGATGACTGTAACATTATTACTCTTGTTTTATATTTGCATTTCTTTGTCATAATTGTACTTCTGGAGTAATTGTGATGACATTGTTGTTTGATTGACTGAATTTGGTTAAGTGGTTCGGATTTTATGTGTGATTTTGTTTTCAGGGTAATGGACTTAGAATAATTCTGCCAAGCAGCGGTATTGTCACGTTATGAACATTAACACAATAGATAAGCCAGCTGCCAAGCCTTCACCTGAAAAGGGGTTGGTGCGATAAGATATTGTGTTTTTTTTGTGCTTTGTGTCTTTTTATTTTTCTTGTATCTAATAAAGTTTTATTATTAACACATAGTATTCTTATGTCACCACGATCCCCACCTTCGCCATCATAGTTTTTTTCTTTCGCACTTTGGCTTGAATAAAAATGATGGCGCAAATGAATCTTCTAAAGTGGGTTTTGAAAGGGTTCTGCCTGAAACACGACGATATATGCATTGGTGTTACAAACAGGACCAAAGTTCCATTTTCTTGTGGTTCGTCACCTATTTTTACATTAAAAAAACACCTTTGTAAAGGAAATATATCGGGAATATATCCCTTTGTCATCCGGGATTGTTCGAATTCCGAAAAATTAATGTCGGCAAAATGGTGGATGGTATTTACTCAAGTAATACGATAGCGAGAAAAGCATATGATAAACAAAGTTTTCAATTTTTTTGCGAATAAACCAATGTGTTTTCAATTGGTGCGATATTCGATCTACAAGTCGCGAACTAACCTCTGGTATCAATAGCTCTAAACGGTGGCATTAACGTCTCTCTTGGTTTATGTTTCAGATATGCAAAATACTGTCAAAAGTATTCGCTTTTGATCAAATTGGATAGAAACTCTTTGGCGGTGGACAATACTTTGCGATCATCATCTTCATTGTTTTCAATTTTGACATGAAACAATCTTTGTAAATCAGACTCCACTTTGGTAGGATTCCTTTTCTCTACAAATGAACAAAAATAAATATCTTCTAAAAAGATTAAAAACAATCATTTTCCATGTATGCAAACTGATTAAAATAACATTTTTGCTTCAACCTCCTGTTTGTTTCAGCATCGAGTTCTCGAATGCAAGGCATTAGAAAAACCAAACTACTTCGACTATACATAATTGTTGCAAATAGTCTATAGTTGTAATTGTCTTCTAGTTTATTTTTCCCACCGATATGTTTCAACGAATTAATCAAGGGATTCAAGTTGTATACTTGGTTTACATAAAGACAGTCTTGATATGCTGACAACATGATTGTTTTATTTATTTCGTTTTTTGAATATGCAGTCATGAATTGTGAGGAAATTGATGCGAGCAGTTTGTTTTTTCCAATTTTTAAATACATGTCTGTAAAATTTTTTGTTCTTTAATGAAATGGTGGAACTTTAGAGAATGTTTAGGTAAAACATAGTCCCAGTTGTTTTTTAAAGTAACTAAAGGTATCGATCTTGTATTTTCTGCAAGTTGAAAAATACATACAAGAGTAAATTTTCAATGTTCATGATTATAATGGTTGGCTTATGAAAAACTAAAATTTGTGTGGTACTTGACTTTATTGTGGGATACAAAATTAAATATGGGTTGAATTCACATTTGTTGAGATGTTCTTTGTCAGATTGTTCTATGTGATTTTAGTGGTAATATAGAGACAAATTTTCAAAATATAAGTAATTAAGTTCTTAGGAATTTAACATGTAAATAATTTCACCTCATGTAGGATTTTTTGGTTCTAAATGGCCGCATGACACAAAATACAAAACAGGATCTCTTAATATTGGGTACAGTGGTATTGACTCAATTATTGGATTCGTAGTGTACAAATATAGGTCTTACATCCACGATTTCAGGCGATTTATCGATGGGTGGATAATTGGGGTCTTCTGTAGGAGCATGGTAGAAAAATACCAGGGACAATAAGGATCTTGTTGTAGTGACAAAAGGATAACTAGGAATTCTTAAATCAATCAATATGTTTATCTCTTCAACTTTGAAAGAATAACCAATTAAAGGTTTGTATGATACATATTTTGGGTGGCATGTGTTTCACTAACCAATAAAGAAGATTGTGAAACTGAACATTTAACCATTCCATTTGGTAATAGATCATTATTGTTGAGCAGGTAATCGTGCTCAAAAGTGATGGAGATGAAATGTGAATCATATGAGTAACATTCAACTATTCCTTTAAAGTGCAACCCCGAAATACTTTAGTATTGTGCATAAAGGTCCACCAATAGCAAAGGATTTAAGCCCATGCAGGGGATCACATTCACAGGTAATTTTCTCAAATGAGTTCCATTGTGTCCCATAATTGGCCTTTGTAGCCTTTGAATTGAATGGACAACTGGAAAATATTGTGCAATCGGCATAAAAATTTGCAGCAATAAAGATTTTCGGATATTGACAACCACAAATCCACAAGTACCTATCATTACTGTCCGAGGTAAGCATCCATTGTCTGCTGTTCTTGGCCATGCAAGTTTGTCGCCCTCTATCTTCCAAATACATGCAATACCCCTTGCCGGACTCTTTGTTGCGGGGAATTATTTTAATAAGACTGGTTTAGGGATCTATGAAAGTGACATCTGTATCGAAATGATGGCATATGGATTTATGGTCTTTACAGTTTAAGCAAGCAGTGACTGATTTAGAATCACATTCGATCAAATTATCACTCGTACATTCATCATTTTTATTTTCTAATTTAAATGTATTCAAAACCAGTAGACTAAAATTTGAGAGATTTTGTTTGGACTTTGCCGAGACTGAAGGTAAAACAGTTTCAAGTTGCAAGTACAAACCAATTATTGCTAAAATAAAAATTACAATCACCAAAAGTGTAATTTTTTACTTAAAATTAATTGAAGCAATTGATCGAAAAAATCACTGAAAAATACATCTTATTCATTTCATCTATACTTGCAATAAAATTCCCCCCCCCCCAAGAAAAACTACCCATATTAAAAAAAATTATTCAAAAATAGAAAAAACATAAACACCTTTGAATAGTTTACATATAAGGAACTTTGGATAAGTTGTGTACAATGACCAGGGGGATAAATTTGTTTAGTTCCATGAAATGTTACAAGAGGTTTCCACAACAGGTGTTCTCTCCCACCCCTCAAACTTCAAACAACCAATCACATCGCAGTATTTAATTTCCCCCCTTTACACTCCTTTTGGTATGGCCTTTATGGTGAAGAAATCCGGAAAAAAGACATTAGTCGAGGGTGAGAATTGAATATGGAAACAGTACTCCTCCACTTCAGAGCAGAGAACAAAAAGGCAAGTGATTTAATAAATATGCCTTATATAACATTAAAATTTAAAAACGGTATATATATTATATTACATATACTGTTAGGTATATTACTATACTTATTGATTATTCCTCTTTGGCTCGAGGAGGAAGGTAGATGTTTCTCTGTCCAGCTCTCACCATCGACTGAATTCTTTTTTCCAGATTTCTCTGTCATATAGGCAAACTGCAAAAAGGGAAAATGAAATAGTGCAATGTGATTGGTTGTTTTGGCAGGATGGAAGGGGAGAAATGCCAATAATGGAGCTCTCTGACAAAATCACACAAAACTAAATAAACTCGCTCTTACTTTTCAATACTTGAATTTGTGTATAGTTTATAGATTTCCCTTTCCCATCACATTTACAATGCAACAGTTGAAAAGTAATGATAATCAATTAATGATGGACTACAAAGGTGACGACGTGTGATTTACTAGAATAATACCATACATAATGATATATAAGAAGATTAATAATAAAAACCAAATATATCTGTGAATGGGAATTGGCACAATTTTAATATTAGGGGTTCTGGCCTTTGTGATTTGGAAATTTAATGATAAACTCAAAACCTCCATGACAATGCATTTTGGTACTAGTGGCACATCGTTAAAAACAACTACCCCTGTGGGGACTGCTTAGACAACACAGAGTTAAATCGGTGAAAATAAAATGTAAAATAAGAATTCAGTATGGGGTTCTTGTCGTCTTGAGGTGATGCTGACTGAAATAAACATATATTATGGTTTTTTATTTCGATATTTGTATTCGAACATGTAATCAAAACATTGTATATGATGCGTATATTATCGACTACACCTGAAGTATGAAAACAAAAGAAAATAAATAAATAATAAATGCAAGGAGATAGAAAAAAATGTGTAATCATCTTTCTGGTGTATTGTTAGCTGTGACGATATTCGCATGCATATTTTTTGTAAACTACTTGCATATGATACACGAAGATGTGGACCACCTTGGGAGAGCAATAAACAACATGCATACCTTTTTACCTCGACCAAAATCACCTTTGCCAAAACATTTACCAATATCTCTACCATGCGAAACCACACTCAAAACAGACGAATATATGTGTAATTTGGATTTTACAAGAATGGTGTGTTGATTGATAATGTGGAAATATGGATGCTGAAAAAAATAACCAAACTAGAATAAATTTACTAATGTTTCCTTTTACCAAATCGAAATTTACACTACAAAATAATAACTATTAAATATATATTAATTTTTTTAATGGGTTATATAATAATATTTTTTTTCTAAATAATAAATGGCTTCTTTAAATTATTTTGTTAAACCTGAAATGTAATAATGGTAAACAGCTAACAATATATAATCGGTAGTAATACTAATCACCAACATACTCTAATTAATAGCAAGTATTAAAATTTGTGTGGAACCAATCACCGAGTTGTTGATTATTTTAAATTGTATCAAGGCAGTCTATCTTACAGTCGTCGCCATCAAACTTCACCAACCTCTAACTTGTGAGTTATAAAACAAATAAGTACTACCACATAACAATGTTGAGGGCTCTCATTGAATTCGCCGGTAATGTCGACAAGGCGGGTGAACATGGAATAATTTGACATTAACCAGACCCGAATTTACCAAACAATTAAGTTTTCAAAAATATTTTTATCAATCAATCTTTGTATGGCTTGAAAATGATTGCAAATGTTAAAAAAACACTATGAATTGGCAACACCACGATTAGTGAATTTATGAGCAAAATCAAAAAAGGCCAGGTTGATGCCGCTTTCAGTCAAATTGATTCGAGTATCCGTCTCAATGACAAAATGCATACAGTTTTATTGTACGAAATTAAAAATTTACCAGGTTATGTGCTGCATAAAATTCAGCTCGGATCCAAAAAACTAAAATCGTTGAATCCAGCACTGAGTAAAGCCACTAATTCTAACGATGTTGTAAAACTTATCATGACCAATCCAAAGCTCATGAAAGTAAAAAAAAAAAAAACCTTTTTCTCTCTGAGAGCAAAACTTGTTGGTTATACCGTTCTTTCTGCTGTTGGTGGTGTTTGGGTCTGGCCACCTACATCGATAGGTACAGGAAGGCGATAAGCGGATGCATTCTCTACGAAAATGACAATGGAAAACTCAAAGTGTGTCAAGTCAATCATCTCAGTTGTCGGACGTTTTTAAAACTATAGTTACTTGGATTTATGCAACAATAAAGTTTTATGCGACGAGGTGAAAAATGCCTGGTGTTTGGTGGTGGGTGGTGACATAGCATGCATTCATTGTGACAGTGCTCTAAACGATCCTCCTGCGACCGACATCGACGTGGAATATCGTTGTGTCGATGCCTCGTGGACGGATACGATCGCCGATATATTGGGCAAAGATGTGGAAAATGTTGTGGCTTTTGGAGGCGATGTATTCGACTAAATGAAAAACATATTTCGGTATTTGTATTACAGATTCATTTTTATTGGTGGGGTCATTATTTTGGGGTTTGCCGTCTACCTAATAATTTTTTTTTTCGGTTGTGCTTAAAGGGTAAAAGAAAGATAAGAGGAAATGACAAGTACGGACAATGGGGATTCCATACTCAAGCTGTTTGTGGTGTACGAAATCTTGTCGCCGATACCTAATTTAACCTATCAGCATTTCAAATTATTTGCAAATAATTTGGCAACTTATCGTATAATTGATAGCACATTAAATTGCCTTACCGACCTATCATTAACCGACTATTTAACCATCTATTTTTCAAATCACTTTCCACGCAATTTGAAAAACAAAAAAAAAACTATTTACGATCGATGCACAAAATCAATCTCGAGCAGTTGCAGCTGTGGCGAACAAATATATAAATAATTCCACATTAAACAGACAGTTGGATCTTATCTCGCAAGCGCATCGCTGGTACCATAATGTTCCGCTGAATTTTATACATCCCATCTATTCTTTCGAATATAACTCTGAGTTTGATTCTCTGCTCGGAGGAATCGATGATTTCAACGAGCAGTTTGCATGCATAATGCTAAATGGCAAACCGATACTTTCGCTCTTCACCAAGATGGATTGCGGGATATTAAATCCCATTATTATAAATTTATTGACAAATCTCGAATTGAACACGCCAGACTTTCAACACATTTTTGATATCTCACACTCAATTATTGTTGACTAGTTTGCATATTCCCGTGTTTTTGTACGTGACTTCGTCCCTAACGTGTTTCATCGATGTTTCCTCGAATTTAAAAAAACTTGTGCAATTTTTCGGCAAAGTGATCATTACTAATTTCGTCGAATCTCTGAAGGTAAACACTCTTCAATTTCATTTTTAAATTTGTCCAACAATCCACAATGTTGAGGTAATTGACGTATGTATGAGATGTGTCGAATATCTGTTGCTTCGAATAAAGTTGTATGTCGCAATGAACAATTCATCAAGTCGCTATTTGTCATCCACACAAGTTTTCCGAAGTTCAGCACATTTCGATTTTATCCTATTCAAGTACTCTTCTTCGAAATCTATCGAAAAAATTTGGCCCATTTTTTAAAATTAGTTCTTATTAATAAAGAGTATGTCTGATCTACTCAAGTTTAGTAATCATAATTCGTTTTCTATAATCCGCATTTATTATGAGTATCAAGATGACACGCGTAAAACAACTCGACTATTTTATTCGAAAGCAGCAGTTACGATGAGACCCGATTGGACCAATTACTAGACAATGATGAGAGGGAATCGTTACTCTATTTGAAAAATGTCGACCAGACGACCGATAGATACAATAGAATATTAAAAAAGTCAACAGGTTGTACACTTTTAATTTAAAATCAAAGTTACTCTCATTTTACAAACAGCTCGAAATTTACGATAGTGTTCAAAGACCAATTTCATTGGCACTACGATTATACGATGTTTGGTGTTCGTTGCGAATGGAGATTGTGGACACTTTCAAACATTTTAATATTTTTTCACATTCTTTTGTAAATGAGGATAAGGATATTCTTTACACCTTGTTAGGCTGAAAAATTATTTGTAACTACAAAAATTAGTTATATAAAGAGATGAAAGAACCTGTTTGTTTTGCATTAATTGTTTTCTTTTCGTAAGAGAATAACGGTGTTGGAGCATATAGAACTGGGAAATTTGTATGATTTGGTGTCTCTAGAGGAAAAAAAATTACAAGTATTTGTTGTGCAACGATCCATGCAAAACATTTATCACTGCTTCGACATGAGTTTCAAACTCCTTTCCAAAATATCAGTCAAAGAAAATGGCCTCTTACATCATGAATTCGCCAAGTTTTCCATTGGGTCATACGCTGATTTCCGAACCTATGACGATCTAGTAGCCGCCATCGAGGAAAAATGGAAAAAAATCAGTCGAGAAGCTATTGATTTCAACTTCATATAAATATCGAAAATTACTACAAATCGAACGAAAAAAAAAACTACCCGATGCGATAGACGATATGTTTACACAATTTTTAGATTTCGACCTTATGCATCGGAGCTCAGAGTACGAGATATTGATTTCGCTTTGTGGACACATTTACATGCTTTCCAAGTCCAAGCAGGGTGATTTGGTGTGGATCGATTGGAAATGTTAGCCAAAGAATTTCGAGGAGTCTCGCAGCGATTATGGACTGGGACCTCAATATACCGTATTAGCATCACGACTAAACAAGTACTTGTTGCAGCAAAACATGTACCATTATATACTCAACAAGGAAAAAATGTAAATTCAACCTCATGCGGATGAAAAATCACCGAAATGTATCTACTACAAATGCATGCAAACCTGTCGAATTACAAGTCGTGTTGGTAGTTCATTTTGACGAAAATGTGATTGAGAAATGTTTAATTTACACAATCGATAATCAACAAAAATTCTTTGGTTTTTACTTCTTGTCATCTTGAAATTTGTTGTATGTACTGTATGAGTAGAGATTGATTGACGATCGCGAACGAGACTGGCTCGTCTTTAAAGTTTTCCAATCTCACCATATCATGTATGGCCATGACGCTTCGAAAAGTGAGGTATTGTGGTAGAGAAATATTGTCAATCACCCGACGTTGGTATTCTTCATCCTGGTCCTTAAGATGGTGATTCAACTGCAACAGACCAATTAATGCGCCGCGACATTCTTCCTCCGAAGGTAAGTTGATAAAGTAAAATGCATGGGTTCGGTCGAGGATTGTAGAATTTATTAATTATTTTGTAAATGGTTGCAGCTACAATTAAAACATTATTTTTAATTTGCACACCACCTTCGAGACCGGTTTATAGGGTAATTGCTACACTTCGCAAAAGGGGTGGGACTGCCAAGTTTTGAGAAACTATCTCGTCGATTTCGTACAGAAATATCACGAATCGCTGGTTCTGGTTCTCGATGGTTGTCTTGAACAAATTGGCTAATTTGCATTATTTATTACCGATGGTGGGCGAGGTTATCTGCCCGATGTTGAGTTGGTATAGGTTGGGTTTCCCATCGGACGCGATTGCGTGGGCCAGTGTACTCTTACCCATACCCGGAGGACCGAAAAACATTATAAATTTGAATAGTAGGTTAAACACTTGTGTATTGATTAAAATTTTTAGTTCTGCTTTCAACTGGTCGCGGCCACATACACCCTTGAAAGAAAATTTGGGGCTCTATTCGCCATGGGTACAGCTCGGATGTAATCTCCGAATTTGATTCTCCTCCAAATAAATCGTTCGCATTCTTGGGATTCCGAAAGTAAACCAGAAATAAGTTTTCAAACAGGGCCGTTAAATCTTCGAGATTTTTTTTCCACAGCAGAGCGCATATTAAAATTGCCAACTTTTCCACCAAGTACACCCATGATTTGTAAATAGTGTATTGATTTTCAGCCAGTGTAGATTCCTGCTCTGTTAAATTTTTTGAAAATTCTTCACATAAACCAAAGAGCGTAGTCTCTAAATCATTTTAAAGTTTGTCACCTCTCTGCGAAGTGATTTGTGTTTTTTGTAGCGAAGATGTCAAAAATTCCGCACGATTCAGCATTTAAGATAATTTCTCCATGTTTGTGTGTTCACCAAATGCGATTTTCGGCGCACTTGTAAACTGAATTAGACCGGCTTTTACAATGGCGCGAAAGTTTTTATTCAATGTTTTTTTTAATCTGGGTTTTCTACATTACTTAAAAGATTTTTTTTATCGTCATTTAGCACCAAAAACAGCAACAGCAAAGAACATTGTTTCTATTGTTACAACTTCAACCACTCAGAACACACTGCACCGACTCTGACATTCTCGTAACGAACCAGCAATCTTATTCTCAGCCGCTAAACTCTTTTTCCTCCCCCCACCTCAACAACACCCACCGATTCATTTACAAAGACCTCATGTAAACACCATGACTGAAATGTCCATTCGTTGCATCGGCATGCGAATAGAGCCAGCTGATGGACACGAAGAATTGGTGCACAAACTTAAAAATTACATAACTCAATTCGTGGAAATTTTGACAGGAATCCATACGACCATCACACAAACGAAAAAGGCGGTCTGTGATTCTTATTGTGCTCTAAATACCTCGGTGGTAATGAAACGAGTGGATTTATATTACGCCGAGCTCGGCCGATTATTATCGGAAATGGCGAATGATGGAGTGGCCAGTCATCAGTATGTGGAAATTATAAAATCCATCCTCGATTCGAAATAAGAAGATGTGCCAGAAAATATAACACGGTTCGGTCAAATCCTCGAAAAAACACAATCTCCTAACCGCATAGACTCTCGTTCAAATGTGGCTGAAAGGATCCATCGAAGCACAACTTGTACTCAACACCCACTCGTTCATCAAACACATTAAATTAGTTCCACCTTTGCAATCTCCATTAGATGCATTTATGAAAGCAGCTTTGAAAAAATGCTTTAACAACAAAAAAATCGACTACGAACTTTGTTGTATAATATCGGACAGTTTGGAAAAGAACAAAAGGTATGACGTCAGCTAACTCAGACACGAATTTCTACCACTGAGTGAAACAAGGTTCAAGGATGCATCTTTCAACCTCTTCAAGGAACAGTTCGATGGATTTTATAAAAAGTCTTTGTTCTTTCTCGAACTGACGAACAAAAAAACCAGCGAAGTATCTAACATGTATGCAAATATTCAAGTATCATATAAAAAATTATTAATAAAAATATATCTTTGTTACAAGTTGTTTTTTATTTATATATTTTGTATGTGTATCTAACCGATGAAATTGAGTTCTGCGCTCTTGTCATTAGATATATTTTCCTCGTCAAATTCGTTACACACGACATATTCAAATACTTCTTTTGGGAAAACCAATACTCAAAATTATAAGCTACCATAATACCTAATATAAGAGAGAAAATCAAGTCTGGCGAAATCGTCAGGGAAAGTGTTCTTATTTATAACGACCCTATCAGTATTCACACCTTTGATGTTGATTTAGCGATTCACAACATCCTTAAAACTTTCGATTTAGGCCTAACGGTTACAAAGAATAATTTCCTCTTAAATTTAAATAAAGCTAATATTGATTATGTGCGACATTTGTTTAAGTCTATTTCACCAGTGTTGGTTCAATCAGTCAATTATTACGACTAAACTTTGACTGGTACTCGTCGAACGAAATTGGTGAAGCGAACGCACTATATCGACCAATACGAACAGCATCAAAATTCAATATTCACGGGCAATGAGAATTTCACATTCGACTTTCACAACAATGCCAACAATGTGCATGAAGTAAAACATCAAAAGACTCCATCGAAAAATAAAAGAACCCCAATAATGAACCAGATTCAGACATCACCTGTGTATTTAAATGAACTATTGGCAATCGACCCACCTCACATTTTCGACATGGATATAAGGTTTCATTCAGATGTTTCAAACAACAATTCATTCGAGAATATCGTACAAGAACAACAGCAATTACCAGAGCAAAATCAATAACATCAAATTTCATACCTAATAATTACATACCAAGAAACAATTAGAATTAGCAAAGCAAGAACAATAAACTATTAATTACATACTTGACGAGCAACAACAACAAATTACCAGAGCAAAACCAACTTAGCCCACATTATATACTAACAAACAAAATTTTTAGAAAAAGTACAAGAACGGTACACTAGAAAATCAGGCCGCCCACACGATAAAACTTCGACAAGAGTCGATAAGTGGATGCATTATGTTGAAACACCAAATATTTCCGAACAAACAATGATTGGTGATTGTGAACTACGAGCTTTCTTCGAGCAGGCAATAAATTCGGAAACTTTCAAAAGTAGTGGCAGTGCGGAGTACATTGTTCTAAAAAACAACTTACAACTTCCAACTTCCAACACTGGATTTTAAACTTGACGAGATTAAACATAAATACAAATAAGTTACTGACACCTATATATATATGTGTGTGTGTGTGTGTGTGGTGTGTGTGTGTGTATGTGTGGGTTTGACGGTGTTGCAAATTGTCTTGGCGAGTTAATTTTTAACCAGCCGATAGCCACGAGGTTCAAGATTTATTCAAAGTGAAAGTTCCGGTGATTGAGAATTACCATTCTGAAAATTATGGGCACGTGCAAGAAGCAGGCATCAGTCGCAAATTCGTGCACAAACGATCCCACGGGCACAGTAACGAATCGAGTAACTTTGATACCGTAAATAATCATTCATCAATGGACTACGAAAATTTCACATTTGATTTTCCAAATGGAAAAGTACACCAGCCAACCAAACAAATAAAAGTCGTGAATTCGATCGGTACGAATACACTGCCACATTAAAAATCACACCCAGTAGAACAGTCCAGTTTCAATTCGATGCTTATTCCGCATTTGCAAGATGTCTCCTAGATCGATCTAGACACGAAGCAAGTAAAATCTCAAATAATTCAATCGACTTTAACAAGAGCGGTGACAGATAGTCCCCAATTACAACAACTACAAAAATTAACTACATATGCAACTCTGCCATTTTCGATTCAAAACATTTCACCCAATTACAAGCTATCAGCTTTTTTAACTTCCAGTCTCCTAAAAACTCGTCTGTGTGTTGTATTCAACAAACATCACTCGATGATTTAATGTTCGATGCCTTACGATCACACGATCTAATCCCTTCGAATAAAGATGTGATGGCTGGGGGAAGCGGTAATGGAAACAATCCAACTCCGATAATTAAGGTAAACACACTTGTCGAATTCGACAAGACGACACAAATTCAAATAAACTCTTCACTAGGGGAATTTAACCCTTGTTCCACAATTCGCTACATTACCCGATGAGTTGCAATTTGCTACGAGGGAAGAAAACGATTAATCGCCATCGTCGAACCAAATGGCCCCATTGTCTGACGAATTCATCATCAATTTGGCAAAGGAATGGGCAAAAAAAATAGTAAAACCATTAACTCCAAAGAATCATTTATAGTATTCACTTTTGCAAAGAATTCATGTAACGAACATACGACAAAAATTATGTAAAAGCGGCCCTTTCACTTGCTGGAATGCATTTGCTTAAATTGGCTGCCGAAAAGAAAATTATCAGTGAAGGATGCGACAATCTAGGAATAGCGATCGAATCTTATCAAAAAGCCAATGCATGCCTTACATAATTTGCCCTTCCCGGAGAAAATGTGTGAAGATTAATAATTTCGTAAAAGTGGATAGTTGTAAATAAATTTTTTGTCTGGGTACTGTCCCATCGCCTGGAGCCAACTGGGAACAAATTAAAAAGGCTTTGAAAATTGAAGGTATGATTTAAAAGCTCGTAGTGTATTTCTCACAACGATAAAGTCAATTAAAGAGCCATCGTCCACCTTCTTGGCCAAATTTGCAACATCTTTATATTTCGCGTATATTTTCTGGTATCACATTTTTTGTATTTTATATTCCTTTTGTATAAAATCAAAGAAAATTTCTTCTTGGTTCGATGATTTCCATAAAAACCGATCAAGAAAACACCTGCAAAAGATGTCGCCAAATACAACTTTGATTCTACAGTGTATTTCCTATATTGTAATTTTGGCGTAGGCTTAATGGAGATTATACTTTCTTCGAAAGGAACTTCACCGTAATCAAATTTTTTATTTATTTTTTCATGAATCAACATTCTTACACTACGACGCACTATTTTGCCATTTGTAAGAAATATTTTTTTGATTTTCGATGGCCGGTTGAAGTTGTTTATTCCTATCACGATGTGTGGGTAAAATTAATTCGTTGGTATCCGGCACTATTTTAAAACTTAACTGTAGTGAAGGGTATTCGGGAAAATGGCAGGGAATAGGAAGGACATCGAGGGTGGGATTTTCACAACTACCGGTGTCTACATTGAAAACTTTATCGACATAGGGAAAATACAGGCGACATCTATCACATTCGTAATAAAAAATTTTAATTTCTGATCACATTTTTTAAAGTGTTCGAATTCTCCATTTCGGCACAAACAGGCATTCATAATATATGGATGCGCAATATAACCATTTTCGTTTAGCGAACGTTCGGGTTGTAGACAGGTTGTTCGGCTTTTAGAAAGCCTGTGCTCACATTTAACAATTTCTGGTTATCCGCAATTACAAACAATGTAGGTATCTTTCGCATAAGGCAATCTGATTTTGTTCAATTTGTCGACACAAACGTTGCCAATATCCCATTTCATCCTAATTGCATCATTGTTCGTACGGCATGTGGTGCAATAAAAAATCATATTCTTTGGGAGTACTTCCAAAATCTATTTACGATTATGACCGCTTCTCATATACATATCCTCGAGTTTTTTGTTTTTGTTTGCGGATTCGGAACATGCGATGTTAATCAAGTTGCAATACTGTTCGTATGTAATGTAATCGACTTGGTTCGGATTACTACACTCACTGTACATCAACTGCAGGCCTTCGGAAATGGTCAGTTTCGGTGATATCGATACAAAGTTTAGGAGATTCAAATCTCCGCGTAGCTGGATTTTATAATCCGTCCCGACTTTGACGAGTTTCAGTGAAAGTGTTTGCGTGTGTCTATGTTTGAACCATTTTTGTTTCTCGAAATTCCATCCCTGTTCGTGAGGTGTTTTGCCGATTCGCCGATAAAATTCACCTCTATTATCGAGCTTTCTGCATTCTCTGTGTCCGTTGCAAAAACTTCGTACTTACAATACGTATTCGTTTTACACAAAGTGACAAATTTAAGCTTTTCATTTTTGACTGGGTTCAACGTAAACAAATCTTTACCCGATTTCACGGGATCGTATTTTAAAGTTTTCACATGTAGTACAAACAATTACACCAACAATATAACAAGCTATAATACAGCTTGAACAATGATGCTAATCGAGTAGGAATCCATTAATGCATTTCTTTCTCTCTCACACGCACTCTCCCTTAGGGAACAAAAATTATAATCAAAGGATTACTTTCAAAGCCAATGTATTTGAAATATACCCGCCAATATTGGCTGCTTCAACACAAATAAAATCGTCAAAATAACCACCCATGCAATAAGGTAGAATGAATCAAAGGTATTTTTAAAAGTATTTACTAAATTTCGATTTTGTAGTTCAGTATCGATGGCTTTCAGTTCTGATAAAGGCATCACAGTCATCGATTTAGACGGCACTTTAATAGACGAACGTTAAAACAAATTTTATGGAGCCAATCATTTCATAGTGACTTTGGCAAAAAACTTTAAAGTGGTGCTGTGGACGGCGGACAACTAGGTGCACGCTAAATGTTTATCGAATAGTTCCCTAAAGCCAATAAATTTGCAAAAGCTTTGTATTGGTTGTATAGTAAAACGAAATTTGTATTTATCGTTTGCCAACAACTTCCAATAACAACGGGCTCGTACATTTTAATAGACGATTCGGTACATAATTTGAACATGGGTGGTTACGAAATACCGGTCGACATTAAAAAATACTATTATGTACCAAACATGAAAAGGAAAAAAATATTAAATTTATCAATTACAACTCATTACTGAATGATTTTTACGATCTGGTAGATGCTTGGCACAAATATGTCAGTTAACTCACTCGATCATCAATGTCGCAATTTTGTCAGAATCATGCAACAGATTAATTAGAAATGCTTGTTGAAGAGCCATCAGATGTAATGACAGTGTCCAAGTATGCAATAACTTTGTAATCAACTCCATGTATTCATCAATGTTTCTATTCGAGTTGCTTCTACACATGCAGTTCTTCTTGTAGTGAGAATAAACACATTTTTTGAACTCAAGAGCATCCATTCTGTTATGCTCTCTGTGGTTTCAAACCCAATATTTTTTTATTTTATGTGTTTGCATTTGGTAATTGTAACTTTTTCGTATCAAGAAAAACATCAATGAAAATAACAGACTTCAACAAACCATGATAAATAAAAACGAATGTGTAATGAAAAATAAAAAGAGACAACACAAGGCCAAAAATAACTATGTATTTTCCCATTAATAACCAACTATTAATTCGCAGTTGCTGGTAAAAATATTAAAAACTTTATCTTGGTCAAACAAATTTTTAAAGTAATGATATGTGCAAAACTTGCAAAATTCCTTAATTTTCACTACATTACAATACGCGTCGGAAGAATCGACAAAAATTTCCGCAACTTCGTCAGTACCAGGATGCCATTTGTGGTTACTTACGCTGATGAATAAATTTAGTAAAAAGTTCATGTTTAGAAAATTTACCGGGCATGATTCACCAACAGAAATTCGAAATTCAGTATTCTGTTGGTCACTATCGTAAAACCTAGATACTATGGAATTAACCTTTGTCTCGGTCTTGCAAAATGATTCCCAGTCGTCCAAAGCATTATTAACAGCAATATCGGAATATTTCCATATATATCTTTCATGATGGAAAAAACGATGAATGAACTTATGTCATTGTTTTTTTTTTCAATTAGTTATACAAGACATCCACTGAGGTATTGTAAAGAAAATAAATCACGATCACTGCAGGTATATATAATGGCATTGGCCGAAATAAATCACTCGCTTTCGGGCATACAACATGTTTTGTAATCTGCTAGGCTTCCATGATAACAATGGCGAATATGTTCTGAAGGAATTGGCAGTCACCAAAATGGACGGTTTCACCGAAAGGCGGCTCTTCAAATCTCCGTATCCATGGAAAGCATTGGATGATGTAAGTAAAAAGACAAACTATTGGCTGAAGGAAAATATTCACCAATTGGTGTGGCAAGATGGCAAAATCCCCTATGATGAAATCGAAAGGGGTGTAATTCATCTGATAAGGAGTCATTGCAAAAAATATATAATATTTATTTTGGATTCGCATCAAATACAATGGCTAATGAAGTTGTTCAAATTCGATCACTATCTCGCAATTGTAGTTTTGCAAATACTTACAAATGCCCATCATTTAAGACTCTGGTAGCTATATATGGAATGCAGGCCATTATGATTGTTGGAGACACATTCGTGGATTTATGTGTGCAGATAGAAATTCGAAATGATTGCGTTTGTGGTTCCGCGATAATGTAGTGGCAAAATTGGAAGATTTCCAAAAACAACAAATTTAAAATAAAGTGTATCAAAGACTTTTTATTCAGTATTTGGTGTGGGTTCACAACAGAAGAGATGGCTCGACTGAATTACTGCATGTAAAATCTCCACATCTGTGGGCCAACTGAAGAAAAATTTCTATGGATTGGAGTGGCAAGATGGATAAATTCCCTGCAACAAAATTGAAGATGACTGACAAAAAAGTCACATTGTCTAACTGTATTATATATTTTACAAATGTATTTTTTTGTAAATAAAATATTTTTAAATTTGGTAGTAAATATTTTTTTTTTTCATTTACTCGAGATGTAGTAATTGGTTGCATAAATTCCCCACACACATCAAACCAAAACCAGAAACGACTTTTATGGTTGTCCAATTATCAGAGTAGGCCAACACCATTTTGTATCTCAAGCATTTCATTTTATAGTTGCATACTTGTAAAGGAATTATGTTTCAATCTGGAATCGTGTGCAAGAGGAGCTTTTCGAAAAGCTCTGTGAGCCCGAAATTTTTTACTGATTAAAATTATGCTTTCTAATCTCGAAGAGGGCAGAATAGAAGAATTTATCGATAAATTTAACAATGAACCCAAACCCGCTTCTCTACATGAATCGTGTAATGAATTTATTTCACAAATGTCTAATTTACCATACGACCCTTTAGCGAATTTCCTTGAGATTTTCAATGATCCCGATGATCAGAGAGCAATCAGAACATTTTTCGCAATTATGTTAAAGGTATGTTTATGTCAACTGCATCATAGAAAGATGAAGATGAATGGAAATGATGTTGCTGAGTCTAAACTCGAACAGAGTATATAAACAAGCTTATTAAAAAAAGGAAGAAATCACTCATTATGGAAAATCATTCGGTAAATTTATGCAAACTAATTTCCATATATCAATCTCGGGGTAATATCAACGATGTAACCGTGTACGAGTTTTACGACGATTCCGGTTTGAAATCCTTTATCATGTGGAATGAGGCCAAAACAAAATTTTTAGAAATTTTCAACTCTATCGTCCAACAAGAGATTAAAAAATATATCCCAAATATTGCCTTGATCAAGAGTAAAATTAGAGAATTTTCATTTAAAAAAAAAGGGCGATTTCCAATATCCCCGTTCTCGGTTTGGCAAAAAAAAGGTAATGTAAAAAATATTTTTTTTTTTGTTTTGGCCAGTATGTATAAATTGTCCTTGTAGAAACAATTTGTTTCGCACCATGGCGCTCATCGTTCCTGCGCAGTTCAAACACAGTTGGTCCACGATAGTGAAGAAGCAGTTGGGTACGAATTGAAGGCAACTCTTGACATTGTAATTCAAACAGGCCAAGTGGCCAATGTCGATGTAGCACTGGCATGTAAAATACCCAAAGTCTATTTCGGTTTTGTTACGAGTCGTTCGGGCTGGCATTCAACCATCGAATATACGGCTATAATGGAATTATAGATTCAGACTACAGAGGAGATATATTTGTGCAGCTGGAAAATCGAGGAAATTCGACATTCAAAGCAGAGAAAGGATCTCGTATAGCTCAACTACTCATAATGCCACACATGATAGAATCGTTTGTACCGACAGATGAAAATGATGATGACTTTCACAATATACAGCGAGGCACCTCGGGATCTGGATCTTCTACATCGCCACCACTGTCATCATCACCATCACCTACACCGACACAAACTATCAAAGTGAATCCTGTGGCCCATAGAATCAAATAGTTTACTATCATCGAGCTATCATGGAAATTCGTGAACAATTTTCATCATGTAAATAGGCCTATATAATATGATTATAATATCGCGAATATGATTATAATATCGCGATTGTCGACTGGAATAGATATTAAAGATTGGGTAGTGTGCAAAATTCTACCAACCATTGACAAAATTGGCAACAACATGTCGGCAGAGGAATCGAAAACGATCGCGAATGATTGGAGGGTGAAATCAGACGATTGACAAAAGAACTTCAGTTTGAAAAGAAAAAAAGTTTGCAACTGGAGAAAAAAATATTATAATCATAAGCTTTTTGCAAAATTATGCAAAGAAAAGTTAAATTAGTATTTATAATTTCTTTATTTGTTTCGTAATATTCATTGTTCAAGTTTACGTTCGCATATCGTTGATGTACAGGCGATGCAATTTCTTGCAAAAATACCTCGAATCTGATATGAATTACATGCACAGGTTGACTGGTTACGAAAAACTACCGGCCGTCGTGTTGAAAGAGAATGTGAGTGCAGATGACGGCGAAAATTGCGACGAGTAGTTTCTACAAAATAAATGCCGATTCGGCCATTACCTAGGCAAGAAAAACAAGCCGGTAGCTTGCACGTCAATATGTAACGACAACAATGAAGAATTCGAATACAAGTTTTTTCCGACCGAAACATTCATCAATCACATGTCGTGTCGATGTGCCTACTGTATGCCTTCGGAAGCAGCCACTTGTAATCCCCATTTGGGTAAAATAATTTATGTGGATGACAAATACATTTGCTTTCCATGCTATCCGCAATTATTTGGAGGGATCAGGTTCCAACCTGATTGTCGGTTGTAATGAATCGATAGTGGATAGAGCGACGAATACAACGTACACCGATATGGTACCCAGCACGTTTAGGGTAGAGTATGTGGACGAAAAGTTGAATGATGGTGATTACCGGATTGTGTGCGCCGAGCTATCAGACACTTTACAAAATCGATTGATTCTGTTGAATAATGGATCGTGGTTCCAGTACATGCCATCAAATGTTCTTCCATGATATTCAATGCACCGGGAAACGTAATGCCCGATTACTCCACTGGTAATTGTGACTGTGGCCCGCAAATTTAGCACTTGAATCCCGACCCAAAACTTCCATGAAAAAATGTGTTTCGAAATGGGCATTGTCGTGGATAATTCCGAAGTAAAGTTTGTTTCAATGTTGAGTGAAATTGATGGCACATACTTCAAGTTTTATTGCACAGATCAAATAAAGGCGAATGCGAGTAATTATCGCTCCGAATATGATGGAATTACCAACTTTATCCGACTGTTTGCGAAATACATTCAGTTGTTTAACCTTCTCGGTTCAAACATTAATCTTGTCAATTTGAACGATGTCGACGAGAAAAAGATAAACTCTCAAATTCCGTTTGTCGGAAACGAACCGTTGAAAATTTTTGTATATTTCACGATAGATCGCAATTTACTGAAAAAGATTGTTCGCAAAAATCATAGTGGAGAAGTTACAATTCGTGGTACTTTATCAAAGACAAGGTGATCCAATACACTCTTTCAACCATGGAAAAAGAAAATATGAAACATGTCGACCAGATGATTGAACTGAAACAAAGATCTCTCTTCCTGCTAATCCAGAACAAAATTGGCAAGTTTTTGAATCATAAAATCATGGATCCTGCCGGTTTCGAAACACTATGTAAATCCCAGGATGAAATCCCAACAGTTGTTGCCATTTTTCGTTATCTATACAGCAGTAATGTGCAGTATTTAAAGTTTGAGCTTGCTGAATTGTATATAAATCTAAAAGATATGGAACAACAAAAGTGGGAAAAAAGTTATTTATTTATATATTTTTTGTAATTTATATGTATATATATTTTTTTAAAGTAGTATATAGACCTATCTATGTTTATTTTTTAAATACACTATCTACAAAGGCGATTGTTAACCAAATGAAGACATTTTTAACGCACATTTTAAGAGTGCCGTACAGAAACCTAGAATTGTACCCCAAATAACCAAACACACACTTTGAACAATAGATTCATTTTTTATGCGATCAAAAGAGAGAGATGTTTTATTCGTAGCTTCACTATTTGCCTCTTAAAATATTTCTACAATTTTTTTTCGATCGTCTTTTTATGTTCTTCCATTTTCGACAACATATCAGGACCGAAACTGTCGCTAAACCGTGGGGAAACCATCTGCATCTTTTATTGTCGGTGTAGTTGTTTTCCTAATAACATCTTCAGTTCTACCGATAATTCCATTACCTCTAGTCTCATTTCGAGTAACAATACTGGCAGCTCCTTCAGTTACAACATCTTCAGTTGTAACACTAACACTTGGTTTCATGCTAGAATTTGAAATATTTTCACATTCAATAAAATTGTACGAGTTTATATCCACATCTCACCCCCATAAATCATCATTATAGTCACTTTCTTTATTTCCCTATATCAGTGTATTAAAAGGTGTTGAATTTTTCTGATTTAAATATAAAAATCATTAAGTTCTGTATTATTGGATTTCGAGAGTAAGGGTGATGAAAAGGCACTGTTGGTTACCTCGCATTGGAATAAAATACAATGTAGTATTTTTACAATAATTTTTTTTAAAGTTCTTATATACAAATATTCATTACTTAATTTCCATGGCACAATGTTCGGCTTGGATTCTGCTGAAAATTGGCGTGTTTAATATCGTGGCCAAACCTGATGTGTTTGTCGTCTGAAACTCTCGATTGGTTATACTCGCATCTGCCATGGATTTAATTCCACTTTCGCTTATGACGTTCACCAGAGGCCCCGAAATTTTCGAAGATATGTGAAATAAATCAGGAAAACCATGAAAATCCACCATGATGACATCCGGGCGGCAGATGAGAGCGCCGCTGAGCAGGATGGGGAAGAGACCCATATTGGCCAGGACGAACATGATAGAAGAGCGAGTAAGGGGGAAAGTGGTCTGGTACCTAGAGAAGAAGTCAGGCCACCTAGTGCAGGTGACGCATCGAACCCTAACAACATGGAGTTCGTAAGGGGTCAACATCATGCCAGCGCCGCAAGGGATTGGTCGTTCCGTCCGACAGGGATAGCGATGGCACAGGAGAGAGGGGAGGAGCTCCAGAAGAGTGTACAGGATGCGTGGAGCTGGAACAGCTGGTAAGAGACGAGGACCACCAGGTGCCCCACAATGGTGGAGGTGCTGACGAGCCCTCTGGTGACAGTTAAACTACGGGAGGTGGAACAGTACCTCAGTTAGGTGTACCGACAGAGGACGAGGCAGGTCTGGAGTCACCCGACACACAGGTGCTGACAGGGTTGAGTCCGTTGACCCACGTCAACATGTATGATGGAAATTTGTCGAGCGAAGCTGTCGAGACAGGGGAGCTGGAGACAGCCCCTGTACCATCTCAAGAGGAAGGGGAAGGGGAAGATCCTGCCCTGGTGACACCACCTGTGAGCCTGCAGGAAGACGGAGCACCAGAGGTTCGGAACAGGAACCAGACTACTGGGATGCCACTACCGGGTCGCAAACAGTCGGCACACATGTCTAGCAGCAAACAAAGTTGAGAGATGAGAAGTGAGGGAAGTAAGAGTGATGGGTCGGCCGGTCCGCCATTATTCCAACGTTCCAAGAGGCAGACACGGCCTCCAAGGGATTGTGCCACCTGTGGTAACCCTATAGTGTGCCATAGGGTGCTGGCCCGCCAACCGCAGCAGAGAATCTACAGGGGACTTCCAACATGCATTGAATCCTACATTATACGACCTCGCAGCAAGGAGCAGACTAGGTGCTCCTGCTGTGAATGAGTCAACGGCTGCAAATGGTCTACAAGGGGGGAGGAGTATTTGACATAATTTGCTTCCCCCTACCCCGTTTGCCCACCATCGCCAGCAGCTGCTGCAGCCTCCAGCACTCTACCGGGCACACGTGTGCTCCGGTCAAGTAGTGCACCGCAGCGGTGACACCACAAAGAGCTTAGTTCCAAGTGCATACATGGGGCCGATGGAAGCGCTCGTGACGTGAGCAATCAAGAATATGTCATTGGAGAGTTAACCACAAGCACCTGCGCACAAATATTTTATAACGAGACCATGTGAAATGGGGCGTAGGTAAATTAAGCTTTTACTGCAAAATTCTCAAGGATATTTGAGTCTGTTTATAACCTCGCACACCCGGGGATCAAAGGATCCATACTTCTCTACCAGTCACGATTTGTGTGACCATCCCTCAAGCAGGACATTGGTTTGTGGGCCAGGTTGTGTATACCCTGCCAGCACTCCAAGATATGGCGACACACTCACAGCGAGGTTGGAACGTATGAACCAGTTGAATGTCGATTCTCTCACATTAATATAAACATTGTGGGCCCGTTACCACTGTCCAGGGGATGCCATTACTTGATGATGTTTATTGACAGATTCTCACGATGGCCGGAGACAGCACTGGTCCAGGACATCACCGCGGAATCCATTGCTGAAACCCTTATGTCAGTTTGGATTATCCGTTTCGGAGTCCAAGTCATGTCGACATGTGTTTTCTGTGATTACACACCTATGCCATTCCTCTATGAGGCACAGTTGCATGCTAAAGCAAACTAAGTGCAGATTCATTCTGTACGCCTACAAAGGAATGTATACTAACATGTGTGGCCACACAAATGGCATCTTGATACAACTACGGGGATGCTAATGCTAGCCTTCAGAAACACTTAATTTGGTCGCTGCACTTATACTTCGGCCTAAACGTCAGCCGACACACGCCAAACCGGAGCCACTGTTGTACCGACAGCCCCACGTTCCCTAAAATGGTACTGTTGTCTGACGGCCGTGGCTTCACATTGATGCAACGCAAATGTCAGTCTCTCTGACCTTAATGCATCATCCAACCTCTGCCTGCTCCTGTGCACTGTCGGCACTGGTTTCTGCTTGTGATAACAGTTGCACTTATACCATAGACCGAACTGTGCCCTCCATGTCCATGGGCGTTGTGGATGGGGCCAGCCATCTCATTGCCCCTCCCTCATATTTGGTGGTATGTGTGCTCTCGTTTCTTGTTCTAATGGTATTTGTTGCTGCCTGCTGTCGTTTTTGTCACTCCACGTGCTGTTTTAGTGCTCGGTGTTGCGATGTTGGGCGTTTCAAATCTCAGTCGGAGGTACTCGTGGTGCCGAATGCTCACACTCCTACTCGTCTGCAGAAGGGAGTGTGTATGCGCCCACGGCCCACCTGCTGGATGCGGTCCAGTCCCGTCAGCTGTTGCATGTTGCAGAGTTGTATTGGTGCAGTTCCTCAGAGAAAAATCTTTGGATTATAATGTGCATTTTTGCCCGAGGTTGCTCTGTTGACAACAGACATATCTCGTGCATGTTTGAATGCTCCTGCCTGTTCCTGTGCTGCTCAGCTTACTTGCGATTGCGGTTTTGCATCACTGCATGCCCGTGTTGCCGGCTCTTCTTCGGTCGGTGCGATTTGCCTCTGCCAAAATACATCTGCCTGGCTGGTGGTATCGATAGGCCTGCAGCTGACTTGTGGGATATACAACTACTATGCACAT
This sequence comes from Dryococelus australis, assembly GCA_029891345.1. Classification (NCBI taxonomy): domain Eukaryota; kingdom Metazoa; phylum Arthropoda; class Insecta; order Phasmatodea; family Phasmatidae; genus Dryococelus; species Dryococelus australis. Next base: position 128,696,867 of record CM057009.1, read on the forward strand.
GGCATTTTGCATCCCACCTAATGCATTTAGGGGGCGACAAACACGCGATGTGGCAGCTTTTTGACTTGCATGTCACTTGTCGTGATGTGCCGAAGTGGTGCTCTTAGAGTGACGGTGGTTTCTTGTGTCGCTCACTCTTCGACTGCTATGCCAAATGCTACGAATACCAGTGTGGACGTCGGTATCTGTGGTGTGGGTGGCATTGGGATGTCCATCCTTGCAAATCTCGTGAGTATTGCCTCCATTTTCTGCTTCTTTGCCCTTACACTGCTGTTAGTATGTGCTTCATGCGCGTTTGCATCTACCATGCTTGCCTGCTTCTCATTGTGTTGGCGGTGTGGTACTGAATGCCAATACTGGCGTTTGTGGGACTTCTGCCTGTTGTGCCTACTGCATAATACCCACCCCTTGTGGATGCTGGTCAACACAGTCACCCGATGCTATGCACTCATGATGATATTGCCACAAACATGCCCTGCACTGAATGGTGTCTGTTTTGGTCCCTGCATATGAGACCTTTGATCACCAGTTGTGCACTGCCAACTGACGGCGTCCAGTGCCCTGAGATGTGGTTCATGGATGGTCGTTCAGGAGCCAGAATAAAAATTTGGGAAAATTAAAGGTTTGAGGAGTGGATGTGTCTGAGTGAGGTGAAATTGATGAGTTATTTTACCCGGGGCGCTAGGCACTACCAGACTTAGTGATGTTAAGCGGTAGAGCAGACACTTCTCACTGGGTAGAGTCGTCGACGGCCAAAGGCAGCTATCCTTCCATGCTGCTGCACTCCTCAGATGAATTTTGATAAAACTGTATGTGTACTACACAGTGGATTATTAAGTACAACAACACCCTATTCGAAATTACACACTGAAATACTTGCAAACAAAACACAGCGGTTCCAACATTTGTGCAATTTGGTGGGGAATTGTAAGGGCCCATACCCTGAAATTCCTTGCCGCTTACCTGAATAAAAACACCAATTTTACATAGTGATATTTATTAGGCATTTGCCAAACATGTCCCGAAGCCAACACTTTCAAAATACAAGCCGGACAAGGACTGGTCGGCAGCAGTAGAACAGTGCAAAATTGTTGCGAAGCCTGTACATGACTTAAGGTGCAGAATTAAGCTTCCCCAGGCGATTGAAGCACCGGGGAAGTGAGAGGCGGTGTCCCGGGGGGTAACGAAAAAAGGTTCTGAATATAATTATGCTATTTTAGTGAAAAATGATTGGTACTAAAGGTGCATGCTGACCGTGCGCGGAACCGAACAATACGCGACCGACCTCTCTAACCTCTTGGCATCTACTAACTTTCCAACATAGCATGCTCACCGGGATTAAGCGAGAGTGCACCATATGAGACTTCTCACTTGCAATAACTTGCTTAGAAAATTCAATACATAATTAACAAACAAACTCTGCAAACAAATACGTGAGATGAGGTGTAAGTGATGTTATGTGAATGGGAACACTGACATCTAGTGCAGCGACACATTTAATCCAAAACCTGATAATCGGAATCGTTGTCAAGTACAATTTGTCTCCTACCACCTGCTGCCATATTGCTCAAGCTGTACTCCAAGCCACGAGACCCAGGTATTTTCTTTCGCCGTGTCATCAACTTGCAGGTATGCGAGATGCTCAATGATAATTTTCATTGAATCTACACAAAGTCTCTATAATTCAGGTATTATCCTTGCTCCAAAGTAGGATGGCAAATGGCGATTCTGTGTCGACTTCCGACCACTGAATAAGATTACAGTAAACATGACGCCACCAGTCATAAACATGAAGGACACTTTGTCAACATTAGGACCAGCTTCAGTATTCACATCACATTATTTAAAGTCCAGATATTGGCAAGTGCCTATCCGCCAACAGGACAGAAAGAAAATAGCCTTTATTACCCCAGACGGATGTAGATTTCAATTTTAAGCCATGACATTTGGTTTAAAAGGCGCCCCTGCAACATTTCAGAACTTAATGGTTAATGTATTTGATGGATTTATTGGAGAATTTGCGATGACGTATTTGGATGATCTACTTGTTTGGTTTAGCAGCAGGGAAGAGCATTTGTACCATTTGAGCCTTGTGTTTGAATGGCTCGAACATAATAAACTTACATTCAAAGTGGAAAAGTTTAAGTTGGGTCTGCGTAAAATGGAGTTGCTAGGGCATTATGTAACAGCAAACAGACACGAACCGGAACAACACATATGGGACATTCAAATGAAAACCCACACCCAGATCACGTGAACAAGTCAGGAAGTTTTTTGGCTTAATTAATTGATTAAGGGAATTTGTCCCAAACTTTTCTGTAATCAATGCACCATTAAATGCTTTGTTGTGTGAGAAACATACATTTTTCTGGACACCTCAAGCCGAGAAAGCATTCCAAGACATTAAAATTGCATTTCAGAACTGTAATCCACTGTCTAGATTCAACCCAGAATGATCCATTGTCGTACAAACAGATGCCAGTCAAGAAGGCATTGGGGCCATGTTTTCATCAGGAGGGAACACAAGGGGAAAAACATATCATCAGTTACCGCAGTGCAAAGTTCCAAGAAGCAGAACATAAATATCATGTTAACGAACAAGAATGTTTGGCCACTGTACATGCATTGCAGAAGTACCGACCGTACTTACTAGGAAGGCCGTTTATACTTAAAACTGACAACAGATTCCTTGTATGGTTAGAGAGAATGCATAATAGGAAAAGTAAACTTGCCCGCTGGGTGCTGTTACTGCAGGAGTACGATTTCAAGGTAGAACACGTGGCAGGAAAAACCAACAAGCTCGCGGACGCCTTGTCTAGGAGTCCTTGCCCGAATTTAATGGTAACTGACAATGCGGAGTGGGAAGAGGCGCCACCACCTTGCCGTGCAATACCAACTGCAGAAACACAAACCCTCGTACAAAACATTATTGCCACACCATCTGGCGAACTTGTTTCCATGAATGTACAGGATGTGTTAAAAGAGGCACATACTGCACAAGGAAATTCCCCAATTGCCGCAAAACGCCGACAACACTGTACCACACGCTACACAGAACACTGGAGGGTAGTGGACAGGGAAATACAAACCAAACCACCTGGTATTTGTGCGCAATGGCGGACATACGTACCGAGAGAGAACCGGGAACTTGTGTTAAAATATGCACACAACAGTTTGGAACGAGGACACCTGGGATCCAAGCAGACATGAAGGAACGTGCAGATATGTTTTCACTGACCAGGGATTCAGGGAGATGTCAGGAAATATGTACAGAGCTTTATCACGTGTAACACCCATAAGCCATGGAGAGCAGAGGGTGATGCTCCACAACATCCAAGGATGCCAACCAACCCATTCAAAACAGTAGCTATCGATATCATGGGCCCGTACCTACGTATGAAAACTGGGAAAAGATTTCCTGTTGTTGCCACGGATTTGTTTACCTGTTGGATCGAAGCATTTCCAGTTAGCAATGTTCGTGCACACACAGTGGCACAAGTAATGTAGAACGAGTTTTTCCTGTGATGGGGACACCCCGAGTATTTGTTGACTGACAATGGAACCCAGTTTGTAGGGCGAAAGTGGAGGGAGTACTGTACCAGGTGGGGAACAGAACACCGTACTACCCCAGCCTACCATCCCAGGGCTAACCTAGCCGAGAGATGAAACAAGGACGTAAAAATCCAATTACGTGACTGGTTAGGCGGCGATCATACTAGGAGGTCCGAATTGATCCAGGAGGAAATGTTTTGCCTTTGGAATAAAGTGAATGCGGCAAACAGGTAAAACACCCTCTGATATGGCACAAGGTCGCGAACTCCGTGCCCCCGGAGCACCACGTGAAAACCCACCCAGATCACCTGAACAAATCGCCGAACACCAGGTGCAAATACATGAAGAAGCCAGGGCGAACCAGCTCAGTTATTGTAATGTGTGGGTACCACATAGCAAGAAGCCACCACCCGAACTTGTACCCGTGATGTACGAGATAACCTGTTATCGGCCGGGTCGAAGAAGGCCTGTGTTGGTCTGGCACCTAGATAGACAGGGCCAGTGAGAGTGGTGGAAAAGATGAGAAATTCCACATATCTAGTGAAGTTGGGACCCAGGCGTGTCACAAAACGGCACCGTGACGACCTGCGGATAGCCCGACCGCCTGTAGGGAAGAGAGACAAGGAGACGACATTACATCCAGTACCGCAGCGAGTTCGGAGAATTTCACCAGGGAGTACACCTGAAAACAACACGGGCACTGAGGAGAACAACACCACTAAAGGGGAACACCCAGCCAAAGTAATGAACTGTTATTTAAGGGTTTTGCACCAACTGAACACACAACACCTAGTAGTGAGGAGGTGGAGACAAGTAAATCCACAACACCGTTTCTTGGTTTTTCTGTTAATACATGTAAAATCACAACGAATCAGAGCAAGTATAAGGGGTTTCCAAGTGTACATGAAGAAAGTGGTAACATCAGTCCAGAGCAGACGTAAATGTCAACACAACCTGTGCCAGTGCATTGAGTTTTAAGGGGTTTCCCCAGGGCACAGCTGAATTTTGTTGTTACCAAATTGTAAACGTAAATCTTGATAAAACTTGTGAAGGCGAGACACCTTTTAGAAGCTTTCCAGTTCCAGCAGGGGAGAGCCTAGTAGGGCAACAGAGTTTGAAAGGGTGTGGGGAAACCAGTAGGGCAGAATGTGTGACGTCAAGTGTCAACAGAGCGCAACACAGCACTAGCAAGAGACGGGCCGTGTCACCATCACGTACCCACAATGTTATTCCTGGTTATATACCCACCCTCTGCTAACGCCAAAGAAACCACTCCGAGGCCATGTTTTCTTTGCTATCAATCGGCAACCAGCCGGGCAGAACCTGCCACAGCAATGTTGCATTGTTTACACCATCTTGGCTTTCGAGGGGGCAGTCGTTTGATGCTGGCTAACAGCCACCGGCGCTTGAGCCTATGACAGCACTACCAACACACGTGTCATGTGTCCCGCACGTGCACAAAGAGGCCGATAATTTTTAACTAACCTATAAATGTTAATTTCAGGGTAAAATATGTTATATTGTCTTTACAGTGTTTAATGTGTCTTAAAATGTTTAAAAGTGTTTGAATTTTATAAACAAACAATTAAAAATGAGTACAAAGTGCCAGCGGCACCGAGATTAAGAACACTTAATATTCCGGCATGAACACCATCATAAAGAGACACTAAAATAATATTGAAATTCACAAGAAAATTATAGAAATGTAAAACAATATTTAATTTAATTTGTGCCATTTTATTTTCAATATAAAAAATTTCACTCGGCATGCATAACACTTCCGCTTATGTGAACTCCGTAGGCGGCCATGGTAGGTCTGTGCAATGCTTGTATCTGGACAGTCTGTCGAGAAGAGTTGGCGAGGTAAGACACTGTCACGTACACACTACAACTTTTGTTCACTGATTTAGGTTACCATAGTAATCTAGTTTACCGGTTAACCTTTGCTGGCATAGGTTTTTGCCAGACATTTTCCCCAGAATTATGCTTCCGTTTGATTAATTTCTTGCGCCCTTGTGGCATTTTTAACTTAATTGAGAACGTGGAGAAAGATGTCAAGAGAGGTCATGCGACCCATGCATTTTGAATCAGACGCCATCCGCTTACGTTTATAGCATTTCATTGTAACTTCTGCGGTATTGCCATACACAATTTTAAGAGCTTTGTTTTTATGTATGTATTTGAGTGTAATTTTCATGTTGAATATTTAATAGCAACATTACGTATAACCACGTGGCCGACCGAAGCCAAGTCTTTGTATATGCCATCATTGCATTTCAGGAGCTTATTTATGTAACAGAGTGTGCATAATCATTTATTTCAGGGTTCTACGTCAATTTTATTCAGAATTCAATGTATTCTTCACGTAAATATATGCTTTTTGCACTTGACCACATGGTCATGTTAACGTTTAATTTTAACCACCATCAGGCATGTTACAAGCCTGTACCCACGCTAATCGTACAGAGAATCACTTTCTCAACAAGAATAATATTTTATCTTAATTTAGTTTGCCGTTTCCACACAGAAATATTGCAATTTCACCTGCACCACGTCGTCCGCTACGAACTTCATCCAGCGGCATCTGCGCCATCTAAACTTGTTTTCACACATGTGTGTGTTTATTATGAATATTCATCTCCTGTCCCATCTTATTTCATTTATCGTTCAATGGTCTATGTAATTTTGTAATTAGTGTACGGTGCAATTATTCCCATCCTAGCCAGCTCTGTGTATAGACAGTCACCACACTATCCACGTGCTGAAGTGCGAGCCCCGACATGTTTGCATTAGTGAAGCCTAGTAATCACACGTGTTAATATGTATTAAGGGTTTTCATTTTTAATTCACCTTGTCCTGTCTTCAACGAAAAATCTTCAGTCCACCCTAGCGGCTGTCGGCCCTCTTCCCTAGTGAAGGCTGTGCTTTCACACACCTCAGTGAGATAATCCATCTAGGCGTGCGCTAGATTAATGCCGGACTGGGGAACACCCAAGCGGAATTGGCTAGTCATGGCCGAGATAATAATTTCATTGGCACGTTGATGTGTATGAATAATATCAATAAAAACACGTCTACAGTGAACTTAATTCTTTTATTAAGTAGTGAAAGTGTCCTAGCCACATATATTTTATTAAGTGTATATTTTCAAGTGATTAGTAAAAAAGTTTAGTATTGCCTACGTGTTTGTAAGTACACACAGGTGAGATGGACACACAGAACCCACAGCATCCCCGAGAACCCTGAGTCTCAATAGTGCGGTGATTGGGAAACACCTCTGGCACCTAAATTACCAGTAAGTATTTGTGTCATTGTTCGTCTCGTCTCACCCGACGGCGTTAATATGAGCAAATAACACATATTTTAAAGAAAAATATCATCGTTAAGATAATTAAAATATGTTTTTTAAGGAGAAATATCTACTTTTTCTAGTCTCTATCGATAATGCATGTTGTGGTTATTTTTTTGTCCTGTAATATCAGAAAGTGTGTACTTTTACACGCTGCCCTCCCTGAGTGGTAGGCAAACCAGTAAGCCATTTTCAATACGTCACTACTGCTCTTTACATGCGTTTTCAAATACGAAATTAAGTTTTTCAAATGTCCCTACATATTTTTCTAATGCAACAATTTTATTTATAATCACAGCACCATATTTTGTATCTTAAGTGTGCCTCTCTAATTTTTCGAAATATTCGTATCTATCAATTTATTAATGTCTCACTATTAATCTATTTTTTTACTATTTTGAAAACATGATTTAAAATCTTTTGACCAGTTACTGTTATGAGTATTAATGAGTTTTAAAATTGTCTCTTTCTCTGCTAATTAACTTTATTTTAATTATTGTTAGTATTCAAGTTAATTGCCTACTTTCTGAGTTTTTTTTATCAAATGTCTGATTACATGTTTTAAAATTTATTATGACGGTAAATTAATACCTTTGTTCTCATTTTGATCAATATATGAGTTCTTTGATTAATAAGAAAGTCTACTTTTGCAATATTTATTTATATCAGTTTGTGTTTTACTTAAAGCATTTTATATAATTTAACATTGCTTTATCTGGCTATATAAACAAATTAATTGTACTATTTCATGGTGTTGACTATTTGTTTATTAATATTTTATCATTTAATGGATTTTTGCATTAGTTTTATTTCCAATGCTGTTCAAATTAGTACTTATAAAGCTTCATTCGCAATCTTGTAAGCGGCTTCTAGGACCACATTTCATGCTTCGTTTTTGATTTCTACAGGACGTGCTGTACTATGTAGAACATTCCTTTGTCTCGCCATCCGTAGCCCTCTTCTACTCGCTTTTTTCTGCCATAGCTACTTCTGCATTTTCCTTGCTGTGATCACGAGGTTGCTACGTGATTTCATATAACAAACTATGTTCTATTATGTGCCAGCAACCATCGACGCATCGCTTTAGTCCCTGTAGTACAACCTATGCCATTTTGCGGTGATTACCGTACTACACCTCACACCTGTCTTCCTGCACCACGTACTTTCCGGTACACATTTGCTTTCAGGCTCACTACCACCATGGCGCGGTTGCACCATATAGCGGCCATGAACATATTTTTGGGTACTTTAGGTCCTTTCGGTGTGATTTCCACACACCCTGGTGCATCACGTAGTGGAGCCTGAATTGTAGTTTTCGTGGCGTGATTTAAGTTTTTTTCTTATTATTTTACTCTGACTCTGGTGTATCAGACTTATTCTTTAAACATGTAAGGATATTTGGGTTAACCTAGTTGGTGAGTATTGGTCTAATTTAATTATGTAGCATCTATGTGTGCTCAGCCAGATTACTTTTATTAATCATTTTTGTTATTTCGTGTTTTTTTGAGAGGGTTCCATTCCATCCCACACCATACCATTACTATTTACAAGGCTATTTCCATCCTGCAGTTTGGTTCTACATTTTACTTCTATGGTTGCGATTCTACATTCAGTACTCCAGTATAGTCCAACTTTTCAAATAATGCAGATTGCTACTTCTCGCTTATTTCTGCACATTCTACTTCCCTCAACTCTTCATCATTTGCCAGCTAAGTCAAGGAAAAAAAAAAAAAAAAAAAAAAAAAAAAAAAAAAAAAAAAAAAAAAAAAAAAAAAAAAAAGAACTACTAAATTCTTACAAGTTGATTGAAACAATTATATTTTTATTATAATTATTATTTCATAATATTTGTTATTTTTTGTTGCTCATTTGTAACCAGTTTTCTATCGACTGAATGCATCCAGAAGCCACGTGTCATCCACGAAGTATTTTAACTAATTTAATGGCTTAGTAATCAATTTGAAATTCATCCAAAAGCCTCAACATGATTTTTTGACACATCACACTTGTTTACATGAACTTTCTTGTCTGTGTACAAAGATACTCTTTACAAAAAAAATAAATAAATTTTTTGTTCTTGTGGCAAACCTAATTATATATTATTTTGGGGCTATTGTGAAGTTCCCAATCATATTTATTTAATATTATTGTTACATTCATACTCATTTTTTGATATTATTTGTTTTCTGTGCTGATATTATGTCAACTTTTATACTTATAGTACTGTTTATTCAGATTCTTATGAAACAACTAATTTCCTACTATGTTACATAATATTTAAAGAATGAATTAAATAAATTTACAAAAAAAAAAAGAGATTTATAGTACACCACCACAATTAATGTGTTTTTACTCACAATCTTCAGTTTATTTATCATTGGACAAACTATTTATTGAATTGACAAGTAAGTATTAAGTCTTGCCTAATTTTATTGGATAATTTCATCCTTTTGTGCCATGTACGATTCCCAGCATGACTAATGCATTATTTACGCCACTTCTATACATATGTAAATGTTTTACTCCTTAGTTTATTTACATTTACAGTAACCACTTTCTATGCAATTTTACATGGTGATTCTCTTATGAAGGGTTGAGTTACTTCCTTTTGAAGTGGACCTACTATTATTTCCCTTAATTATTGTACAGCTGCACACCACTTAGAAACACATGTGAAGCAAAAATTTTCACTGGGAGATGAAACAGAGAATTGTAAATAGGTATTAAAAATATTTTGGCATTTACTGTAGTAATGTTTGCTTCCCCTAACCAAATGGCAGTAAAGCCAACATTTTGAAAGTTGCAAAGTTACCCCAAGGTGCAAAGTGCTTTTATACTGACGCTGTCGGGTGAGACATGAGATGAACGATGACACAACTACTTACTGGTAATTTGGGCGCCAGCGGTGCTTCCCAATCACCGCACTATTGAGACTCAGGGTTCTCAGGGATGTTGTGGGTTCTGTGTGTCCGTCTCACCCGTGCGTACTTACAAACACATTAGCAATACTAAACTTTTAATAAAATTACTGAAATAAACAATAGATAAAACATACGTGGCTAGGACACTGTGACTACTGAGTAAAAAATTTAGTTCACTGTAGTCTTGCTCTTATTGATATTGTTTATACCCATCAACACGCCAATGAAATGATTATCTCAGTCATAACTAGCCAATTCCATTTGGGTGTCCCCAGCCCGTAATTAACCTAGCGCACGCCTAAATGGATGATCTCACTGAGATGCGTATAAGCACAGACATTAAAGGTAAGAGGGCCAACAGCCGCTAGGGTGGCTGAAGGTTTTTCCCTGAAGACAGGACTCTGTGAATTACAAATGAATACCCTTAATACACATTAACACACATGATTACTCGGCAACACTAACGCAAACTCGTCGGGGCTCGCCCTCCAGCATGTGGTTACTGTGGTAACGTCCTATACACAGAGCCGGCTAGGATGGGAATAATTGCACCTTACACTAATTAAACAATTACATAGATCCTTGAATGATACATGGAATAAGATGGGACACGAGATGAATATTTACAATAAACACACACGTGTGAAAACAAGCTTAAGTGGCACGGATTCTGCAGGGTGAAGTTCGTAGCGGACCACGTGGTGCAGGTGAAATTGCAATATTTCTGTGTGGAAACGACAAACTAGATAAAGATAAAATATTATTCTTGTTGAGAAAGTGATTCTCTGTACGATTAGCGTGGTTACAGGCTTCTAACATGCCTGATGGTGGTTAAAATTAAACGTTAACATGACCATGTGGTCAAGTGCAAAAAGCATTAATTTACGTGAAGAATACATTGAATTCTGAATAAAATTGACGTAGAACCCTGAAATAAATGATTATGCATACAATGTTACATAAATAAGCTCCTGAAATGCAATGATGGCATATACAAAGACTTGGCTTCGGTCGGCCATGTGGTTATACGTGATGTTGCCCTAAAATATTAAAACACGAAAATTACCCTTAAATACATCCATAAAAATAAAGCTCTTCAAATTGCGTGTAGCAATTACGCAGAAGTTACATTGAAATGCCATAAACATAGGCATCTGATTCAAAATGCCACAAGGGTGTAAGAATTAGTAAAGCGGAAGCATAATGCTGGGGAAAATGTCTGGCAAAAACGTACGCAAGCAAATACTAACCGGTAAACTACCTTGACTATGGAAACCTAAATCAGTGAACAAAAGTTGTAGTGCGCACGTGACAGTCTCTTACCTCGCCAGCTCTCCACGACAGACTGTCCCGATACAAGCGTTGCACGGACCTACCATGGCCACCTACAGGGTTCACATAAGCAGAAGTGCTATGCATGCCGAGGGAAATATTTATATTGAAAATAAAAGGGCACAAATTAAATTAGATATTGTTTTACATTTCTATTTTTTTTTGTTAAGAATTTCAAGATTATTTTAATGTCGCTTTGTGATGGCGTTCATGCCAGAATATTAAGTGTTTTTAATCTCGGTGCCGCGGGCACTTTGTATATTCATAACCAAACAATTTAAATTAATATACGCACTTTAAAACATTTTAAGACATATTAAACACTGTAAAGACAATTTAACACATTTTACCCTGAAATTAACATTTATAGGAAAGTTCAAATTGTCGACCTCTCTGCGCACATGCGGAACACGTGACACATGAGCGCCGTCATGAGATCTAGCGCCGCTGGCTGTTAACCGGCATCAATACTATTACAAAAATTTAAATACTGAGTAATAATTTTTTCCAATACACAAGATGAGTTGAATTGGTACTACTATAATACTTTTCAATTTATTTTATTTTGAATACCCTCAGTGATCTGAATCTGTCACAACCTACTTCATATGAATGCAAGCACAATAATTATTTAATCAAAAAAGTTGTGGAAAATAAGAACTCCATTACATCAATAAATAACCATGTACTTGCATTGCACGTTGGATAATTATCTTGGATGCCTATGTGCACTGCACACTGCCTTTGCAAATAAAGGCTAAATGGGATATCATTAAGCTACCGATTCCTCACTGCAAAATGTTCAATTTGCACCCTTCTTATTCTAAAGTTGTGTTTATCATAATTTGTCCCCATACACCTAGTATACAGAATGTAACAAATAACATAACTTGTGGCTGAAGTTCATCTCAAAAATAAAATTAAAATACACAACTTGGGATCAAATGTGATTCCTAAGATTAGCACATGCCACTGAAATGTATGAATTTATGTTTAATGTCATAGAAAGTACTTAAGGTAAAACAATCACTTGGGAATAAAACTACGTGACCATATCATAGTCCTGTAGCCACCATTAAATTGTGGCATTAACGGTACTGCCACATTTATTTTGTATGTTTTCTGATGTTCAAGCCGAGCTTAAATAATAATAAGCATGTCAAAATTAAGTTCTCACTTTAAAGATCTCCAGGTTTTTGTAAATAAATATCCTCCCTGGAGCAAATTTTACAAAGAATGAAACACTAAAAAATTGACGCCATCAGGTGAGACACTTAGACAATTACGATACACTTTTACCTGCTTTGATGGGCACCAGCGGTGGTTCCTACACACCGCACTTTAAGACTCTGGATTTCAGGGATGCTGTGGATTGTGTGTGTATGTCTCACCAATGTGTACTTACAAAACCACTTTTGTACCAAAACAATGCAAACAAAACACTGTGGCTGGGCTAAGTAGCTGACGCTACAAAGATACATTCAGGATTTTACACTGACATACTTGTTTTATTGTTGTTAACTTATGAAGTTATTACTCGGATGTGACTGGCTAGTTCCGGTGGGTGATTCCCCCCCACGTTATTTCACTTGCACACTCCGACAGGATGATGCTCCACAGTGTCTGATAACACAGCCTCCACAAGGCAAGGGGCTACAGCCGCTAGGATGTACTATAGGTTTTGCCCAGAGACAGGACACAAAGTATGATATGAACATGTATTAATGCAGCTAACGCCTACTTGTAATACACATAGCTGGTTAGTGCAAAATAAGAATGCAGTACAAAAATACACAGAATAACACTTCATGAACATGGGACATGTTATGAACAGGCAAAATAAACACACAGAGGTATAAAAACAATCTTAGATGGTGCGGATGCCACTGGATGAAGTTCGTAGCAGACCATATGTGCGGGCGTAAAAACGCAAGATTTCACGCTAAATTCGGTCAATAACTACTGGCCCAAAGGACGTCTGCAATAACAAAAACTGTTCCTTTCAGTAAACGACCATACAAAAGTTTGTAGCATGCTGGATGGCGGGAAAATACAAGGTTACGAATTGACTTCGTGGTCATTAACAAAAAGCCTCAAACATGAAAAATACAATATCCCTGAATGAAAATAATACATATAACCCTTAGATCAATTAAGGCGCACAAGATAAAATGGGAATTAGCCCTCTTAATGTGGTGATGGCGCAGATGTGGACTTTGTGGTTGCTAACCACGTAGCCATGGGCGATGTGGCCGTAAAACAATTAAACATGACAAAAACACTGAAATAATTACACAAGCTCATTACCCTTAATATTGCGTACCGCAATTAAACAGAAATTACATTGAAAAGCCCTCAACATGGGCGGATGGCATCTGATACACTAAAAGTGTGGGCCGCATGGCCTCTCCGACATCTTCTCCTCTCGTCTCGTATAAGTTCAAAAAGCCACAAGGAATGCAAATAATTAAGTTAAGCAGATAGCATTACGCTGGGGATGTCTGGTAAAATGTATGCAAAGCAAAGGTTAACTGGTATACTAAATTAAACTATTGAAATCTACATCAGTGCAAAAGTATGAAGTGCATACATGACAGGGTCTTACTTCATCAGCTCTCCTAGAACAACTGCCCGGAGGCAGGGGTCCGACGGCTACCATGGCTGCATACGGGGTTTACACAAGCGGAATTGCCATGCACACAGAGTAAAATATTAATAGATTTGACGCTGGCTAACAGCCAGCAGTGCTAAGAGCCCATGATGGCACTAATGTGTCACGAGTAACGCACGTGCGCAAGGAGGCCGACAATTTTGAACTTTCCTATAAATGTTAATTTCAGGGTAAAATGTGTTATATAGTCTTTACAGTGTTTAATATGTCTTAAAATATTTTTAAGTGCTTGTACAAATTTTAATTGTTTGGTTATGAATATTCAAAGTGCCTGTGACGCCGAGATTAAGAGCATGAACGCCATCACAAAGAGACATTAAAATAATATTGAAATTCGTAACGAAATTATAGAAATGTAAAACAATGTCTAATTTAATTTGGCCATTTTATTTTCACTATAAAATATTTCACTTGGCGTGCATAGCACTTCTGCTTGTGTGAACCCCGTAGGTGGCCATGATAGGTCAGTGCAACCCTTGTATCTGGACAGTCTGTCGAGGAGAGCTGGCGAGGTAAGACACTGTCACATGTGCACTACAACTTTTGTTCACTGATGTAAGTTTCCATAGTCCACGTAGTTTACCGGTTAATCTTGGCTTGCGTATGTTTTTGCCAGACATTTTCCCCAGCATTATGCTTCTGTTTACTAATTTCTTATGCCCTTGTAGCATTTTTAACTTAATCGAGGAGGAGGAGGAGGAGGAGGAGGAGGAGGAGGAGGAGGAGGAGGAGGAGGAGGAGGAGGAGGAGGAGGAGAAAGATGTCGGAGAGGTCACGCGACCCGCACATTTTGAATCAGACCCCATCTGCCTATGTTTATGGCATTTCATTGTAACTTCTGCATAATATATGTATTTAAGAGTAAATTTCGTTTTTGAATATTTTACGGCAACATCATATACAACCACGTGGCCGAATGAAGCCCAGTCTTTGTACATGCCTTCACTGCGTTTTAAGAGCTTATTTATAAAACATTGTATGAGCAATCATTTATTTAAGAGTTCTATATATTTTTCATGTAAATTGATGCTTTTTGTACGTGACCACGCGGTCGCAGTAATATTTGATTTTACCGCCATCAGGCATGTTACAGGCCTGTAACAACACTAATCGTAAAGAGAACCATTTGCCAAACGTGAATAATATTTTATCTGAATTTAATTTGCCGTTTCCACGCAGAAATATTGCAATTTCACCTGCACCACGTGGTCTGCTACGAACTTCATCCAGCAGCATCTGCGCCACCTAAACTTGTTTTCACACATGTGTGTGTTTATTGTGAATATTCATCTCATGTCCCATCTTATTTCATGTCTCATTCAAGGGTCTATGTAATTGTGTAATTAGTGTACGGTGCAATTACTCCCGTCCTAGTCTGCTGTGTATAGGCCGTCACCACACTAACCACGTGCTGGAGGGTGAGCCCCGACAAGTTTGCATTAGTGATGCCGAGTAATCACTTGTGTTAATGTGTATAAAGATTGTTCATTTGTAATTCACAGTGTCCTGTCTTCAGGGAAAAACCATCAGTCCACCCTGGCGGCTGTCGGCCCTCTTCCCTTGTGAAGTTTGTGCTTTCACGCACCTCTGTGAGATCATCCAATCGGGCATTCGCTAGGTTAATTACAGGCTGGGGAGCACCCAAGCGGAATTGGCTAGTTATGACCGAGTTAACCATTTCATTAGCACGTTGATGTGTATAAACAATATCAATAAAAACAAGTCTACAGAGAACTCAATATTTTATTCAGTAGCCACATATGTTTTATATATTGTTTATTTTAGTGATTTTATTAAATGTTTAGTATTGCCTAAGTGTTTGTAAGTACGCACGGGTGAGACGTACACACAGAACCCACAGTGTCTCTGAGAACCCTGAGTCTCAATAGTGCGGTGATTGAGAAGCACCGCTGGTGCCCAAATTACCAGTACGTATTTGTGTCATCATTCGTCTCGTGTCTCACCCGACGGCGTCATATTGAATTGAAATGGCATTAAAGAATTTTAATACATTTTCACAAATGGACTGTTAATTATGAATTCCTGTTGTTATTTAGATGTCTTTGAAAGGCATCTTAGCCTGAATATCAATGTCTTTCTCTTCGGCGTTGCCCAAACTTTGAATTTGAAATGGCAAACATTACACAAGACCCTAAAATGAACATATAACACTTTGCATACCTATTGTACCCTGAAAAAGAAATACATAGCACTCTGAGATTAACTATCCCATTTTAGGAAAGTCCATCTTAGTAGCGGACTGCACGCACGTGCTTACCCACATGTTACTGTGAGTGGCAAGTGCCATCATGGTCTTACTCCTGCTGACTCTTAGCCGTTATCAAAATAATTTCCCAATAGTAATTGGCCACACTGTTCCTAAAATGAAATCTGCATTTGTTTAAAAACTCAAAACTTCAAATGAAAGTAGTGACAATTAGGAATTATCATCATTCCTTCAGTGCCCAACCTATTAGTGTAGCTGGTAGGTTCAGGTCTGTTATAAAGGATTGATATAAATTCCATCTTATAACATTTTCAACTATCTAACACGTTCAGAGGCCATATTCTGTTTCAATTTACTGTAATTGTATAAACATTTTTAATGCTTATGTTGGTATTCTTTAACTCAATATATTGCCATTAAATAATTTCATATGACTCATAACTGTATTTATATAAAAACAGCTCAGTAAGGTTATTAACAACAATGTAGTAAGGCTGAGGTGGAAATTATTAATTTTATATTGAATTCCAGCAAAAAAAAAAAAAAGATTTGTCTTGAATACATTTACTATGTATACAGTATTACTTTTAACGAGAGTAATCTTCACACCAACCATGATACTACAAATTTATTTGGCCACAGGTTCATCAGTGCTGCTATATCAGCAATGTTCAATCAAATAGGTTCTTCCCAACAAATATGTTTAATAGCTTTATTTCAAATTAAATATAATGAATAACAGACAATCCAAAAAATAAACCTAAGATGTGATAATCACTACATAATAACTCAAAAATAGAATCAGGAATCAGACTGTGCATTTCAGAACAGAGCGGACAGCTTTGTCAAACCTACATGCAATTACAAAGACATTATTACGAGATACCTTACAGAATACCACACAAAGTAAGTTATTATAATTCAAAAACAGATCCATTAATTTGGAGATATGTCACTGCGACACTTCATTGTATATCGCTGGAAACCCACACTATGACACAAATATAAATAAAAAAATTAAATTAAAATATTAAATACTGTTAGTCAGTTTGCAAGATTTCCTCAGTCTCCGCGCGCGTGCGTGCGTGTGTGTGTGCACGCACCTGAAGATGGGAACAGATTCCAGTTCCTGAAACAGTGAACCTGTTGTTGAGGGAAGCCCGTCACATTCACATCGGTTGTCCTCATTGTGTCATTTGTGTATACATCTGTTCTAGCCACTGTGTTCGTCTGATCTGTCTTTATTGTTTTATCCAGTTTCTCTCTTTCTTTTTTTTTACCAAAATTTTCTGGATACATTATTTACACTGTTTGTTGTCTCTCATTCTGATGTTCTTATGTCATTTTACTTTTGATAACGGACTAGATTCCTTCTGTGGAATTATTTGTATGTTACTCATGTATTTGTTAACAACCACCTGCACTGGCTCATAAATTTTTACAAATGTGTTTCATCTTGTTTTTATTTTTGTGCCATAGTTTTTATAACATATTGTGAGTTTTCTGCAACTAATAATGGTGTTATGTCCAAATTAATCGTTCAGTTAATTACTAACCATGTTGCATGTTGAGAGATGTAGGTGGCTCTTAAAGAGGTCTTCAGAGCACCATAGCACGAATCACTCAAAGATCACGTCATAAGACACTCAAAAGAGAAGGTATCCAAAAAAGCTAGAGACTTAAGCCCCCTGTTTACTCAGAACTGGGCCACAGGGTTCATACTCCAAGGATGAAAAAAATTCAAGCACTTTTCAAGGATGTCTCTAAAATTTTCTAGAAAGCAAAACGAAGATTTAAAATTGCAGGCCCAAATATACATACGTAAATCAAATAAACCATAAAAAATTTGCTTATATTCAAAGAAGATAAAATCATGAAATAATTCAATAATTAAACAATTTGAAGAGTTAATATATTTCAATTAAATATTGCAAAAGCAACCTATACGTAGTAATCCCATGTGGAGTTATTCTTCCAGAAGAGTAAGATACCGATTTTTGAGTCTTAGCAGTTCACAATCACTGACATCAATTAGGACACAAAATACTTTTCCAAATGAACAACACAAAAATGTAAACATATATACACACACTGACGCCATCGGGTGAGACACGGAGACAACTACGATACACTTTTACCTGCTTTGATGGATGCCAGCGGTGGTTCCCACACACCGCACTTTGAGACTCGGGATTTCAGGGATGCTGTGGGTTCTGTGTGTTTGTCTCACCCATGAGTACTTACAAAACTTTTTATATACCAAAACACTGCAAACAAAAACACTTGGTGGAGCTAGGTATTGAGGCTACAAAGACTTACAACTTTTACACTGGAAGGTATTTATTCTTATCCAGTTACACCGTGCCAGAAAATGAATAAAGGTGCTTACACTTGGATGTGACTAGCCAGTTCTGGTGGGTGATTCCCCCAGCACTTTACTCAACTTGCGCACTCCGGATGACTGATGCTCCGTGGTGTCTGATAACACAGCCTCCACAAGGCAAGGGGCCTACAGGCGCTAGAATGGACTATAGGTTTTGCACAGAGACAGGATGCGGAATAAGAGATGAACACATGCGATAATTTATGCTGCTAACGCCAACTTGTCAGGACTTGTCCCCGAACCACGGGTTGTGTGGTGACTGTCAATACACACAATGGATTAGGGCAGAAAATAATAACGCCGAACAAAACTACACAAATAACATTTGATGAACATGGGGCACAATATGAACAGGCAGAATAAACACACAAATGTGTGAAAGTAATTTTAAATGGTGTGGATGCCGCTGGATGAAGTTCTTAGCGGACCTCCTATGCAGGCTTAAAACGCAATATTTCCCGTTAAATTTGGTCAATAAGTACTGGCCAAAAGGACGTCAGCATTCAGAAAAAGGTTTCCTTCCAATAACAGAGCATACAAAAGCTGTTAGCACGCCGGAAAGTGGAGAAATACAAGTACATGAAATGACCAAGTGGTCACGACAAAAAGCATCAAAAACGAAAAATACAAGAACCCTGATTGAAAATAATACATATCACCCTGTGATAAATTAAGGTGCACAAGATGGAACAAGCATTAGTCCTCTTAACGCGACAATGGCACAGATACGGACTTGGTGGTAGCTAACCACGTGGCCGTGGGTATGTGGCCTTAAGACAAATTAAACATGACAAAAACTCTCAAATAATTACATAAGCATATTACAACTGAATATTGTGTACTGCAATTAAACAGAAATTACATTGAAAAGCCCTGAACATGGGCGGATGGAATCTGATACACTAAGAGCGCGGGCCGCATGGCCTCTCTGACATCTCCTCTTCTCGTTTCGTTTAAATTCAAAAAGCCGCAAGGGCTACAAATCATTAAGTTAAGCGATTAGCATTACACTGGGGATGTCTGGCAAAATGTACGCAGAGCAAAGGTTAACCGGTATACTAAAATTAACTATCGAAACTTATATTAGTGCAAAAGTATGAAGAGTATACGTGACAGCATCTTATCTCGCCAGCTCTCCTAGGACGACTGCCCAGGCACAGGGGTCGCGCGGACCTACTATGGCTGCCTACGGGGTTCACGCAAGCAGAAGTGCTATGCACGTCGAGTAAAAATATCATATTTTAAATTGAAATTCCACCAAAGGAATTCTCAAACAATTTTACATATAAAATGCAAAGTTACGTTTTCTGGTAAATATTAAATTGTCTTTTGAAGGCGTTTTCTGCTGAATATCAATGTCTCTGTCTTCAGTGCAGTGCGCACTTTAAATTTCAAATATCACATTACACAAACCCTGAAATAAAACATGTTACACTTTACAAACATTTTAACAGTGAAAAAGAAATACATAGTACACTGAAATCAATTATCCCGTCTTGGCAAAGCCCGTGGAGCGGCAGTGCACACATGTTTGGTTAGTGGCAAGTGCCTTAATGGGCTGACTATGGCTGGCTCTTAACAGGCATCAAAATATACAATGTTAAGATGTGTTTATTATTTGATATTTTAGGGGCATTCCAAAGAGGCTATTTGTCCAATTTGATGAGGCTATCAATGTCATATTCCCTTGGTCCGCTACCTTCTGTGCCAATTCGTCAGCCAACCGGGTTAGTGATACAATATCTTTTTCAATCTGCTTTAACTTCTTCAAATTCTCTATTTCTTCCCCCTCCTAATGATGTTTTCTTGGCAGTCAGTTTCTGCTCTTCTAAGTAAGAAATGTACTTATGATGTGCATTTGCAACACAACTTCTCAATATCTTACTTATCTTTAAATTATGAAGTTCTTTTACACCACCTATCTTACCTAGAAAATCACAAATTAGTCTCTGTGCAATATAGGATTATTCCTTCAAGTTTTTGACTTCCACTTGCTTATTTATGCTATAGCCACTTTCAACAGTAGCTTATCACGACTTCAAATTAAAATAAATTCCAACTTTCCACTGATTTTGATATTGCATACAGTCACTCATGATTTAAAGAGAAAACACATAAATAGGTGAACCTTAAGGATCAAAATCTGCAAACACTGACTGATTTTAAGGGACAACCTCATGTAAAAAACTTGAATACTGAGCCAGGACTACTTATACATCTGATTCACAAATCTGCCTCGATTAACCCAAAGAGTTCATAACAGTTTTCATTTTGTTTATACATTTCTGTTTATCTTTCCAAGTTGCCATTTCCTGAGTATCAAGGCAAGACAAACATCTCAACGTGCTGTATGTGATAGGAGATTTCTGAAACAATTTCTCTGCAAGAGAAACAAGCAGCCTTTTACAGGAGACCCTAATCCCCAAAATCACCCTGCGCTACATTTGACACTATTAAAGCTTTAACTTCCTTTTCGGCTACGTAAATTCCCAAATCCACATCCATATTAATGCACTGTATCTTGAAGTCTTTGAAATCAAAATGTACAAGTTTCTGATCTGAAGTATTGGCCAATTATAATGCATCTGCTTTCACAAATTGCTGGAGAACATAATCTAAAAATTTCTTAGGGCTTTACTCAGAAAAAAAAAAACATGGGTTTGTCTGATAAGCAGTCAGAAAAGGTTGCAGCTGTTTTGCTCAAGATATTGACCCCGGCTAACAGCCAGCAGCATTAAGACCATGAGGGCGCTCACCACTCCCGTGACACATGGGTAAGCACGTGCACGAAGAGTCCATAACCTGGACTTTCCCGTAACAGGATGTTTGACTTTCCCGTAACAGGACGTTTATTTTAAAGAGTAAATCATGTTTCTTTATTTTATTTCAGGGTCCAGGTGTTCAAAAATGTTAAAGTTGTATGTTCATAAAATGATGCACAAAGTTTGGTTTAATTTCAAAATGTGCACTGCGTGAAGAAAGAGGACATTATTATTCTGGCGTAAATGCCTCCATATAGAACGATCAATGAACACAGGAAAATCACAATTTAAAGGCTTAGAGTGATTATGTACTTGAATTATTTATGTGCCATTTCTTTTTGTTAGTAAAAGTATTACTCGGTGTGCACAGCACTTCCGCTTGTGTGAACCCCGTAGGCAGCCATGGTAGGTCTGCACGACCCCTGAATGTGGGCAGTCGTTCTAGGAGAGCTGGTGAGGTAAGACACTGTCACGTATGCACATATTTTTTGCATTGAGTTAAATTTCCATAGTTCACTTTTAGTTTACTGGTAAACCTTTGCCTTGCGTATGTTTTGCCAAACATCCCCAGCATAATGCTTCCACTTCAATAAATAATTTGCAGCCCTTGTGGCTTTTTGAACTTAATGCGAGAGGAAAAAGAAAGATGTCAGAGAGGCCACGCGGCCTGCACAACTTGTAAATCGGGCGCCATCCGCTTATGTTGAAGGTGTTTCATTGTAATTTCTGCATAATTGCTGCATGCAATATTAAGGGCTATATTTCTATGTATGCTTTTCAGGGTATTTTTCATGTTTAATTTGTGTTATGGCCACATTGCCAACGGCCTCGTCGTCAGATATCGCCAAGTCCATATCTGCACCATCCATGTGCTTTATGGGTTTATTCTGGTAATATCTTGTGCACCATTTTTCTCAGGGCATATGTATTGTTTTATTCAGGGTTCCATGTAATTTTGATGATTGATGTTCTTGTATGTATGATCACAGAATCTTCCACATGTTTGATTTTTAAAGCTTGTTATGAGTTTTAGTATGCTTTAATCAGGAAGGGAATAATTTTCCCCACACAGATACCACTTTGTCCGGTAATTATTTGCAGTTTTCACAGAAAACTACTGCAATTCCACCTGCACCACGTGGTTTGCTATGCACTGTCTCCAGTGGCATCCGCACCATCTAAACATACTTTCAAGCATCTGGGTGTTTAGTGTGCTTATTTATATCATTTCCAATTTATTATAATTATTATTTGTGTAATTTGTAAGGTGACATTGTTTTCATCCTAGTCTGCTATGTGTACGACCATCATCACACACATCCACATGGTTGGCAGACGCGTCTCGGCGAGTATGGGTTACAGAAATAAATAATCACAGGTATTAGTGTTTCATTTGTAATTCTCGGTGTTATGTCTCCAGGAAAAATCTACAGTCCACCCTAGCGGCTGTAGACCCCCTTTCCTTGTGGAGGCTGTGTTCTCAAACACCCCGGAGAAATCATCCATCTAGTGTGTGCTAGATTAATTGCGAATTGGGGGAATCACCCAATGGAGTTAGCTAGACACGTCTGAGAATATTCACCAATTCACATTTCTGGCATCATATTGTACGAGGAAATAAATAAATGGTATGTTTCTCAGTGTAAAATTGCCTTTGCTTATCTCTAGCGTCCAACAGCCAACTCCCGCCTTTTTCAGTGTTAAAAGTTTAGTATTGCAAAGTGTTTTGTAAAGATGTAGGGTGAGACGGACACACAGAACCCATGAAATCCCAGAGGACCCTGAGTCTCAAAAGTGTGGTGTATGGGAAACATTGCTGGTGTCCATCAATCAGTAAGTAATTAGTGTCATTGTTCGTCTTGTGTCTCACCCGATGGCGTCAATTGGTGTTCCGAAGTGGGAACAGTGTGTTCATCCATGTTGCGTCATCCGCGCCAACTGCGTTAAATATGGTGGACACCATGCCAGATCATCCATGAGAAGGACTCAAGACATCCGTGTCAGAAGCCATGCACCTGCGAACGTGAGCGCGAACTACTTGAATGATGCGTGTATTGTGGAAGGGTAAGTGAAGTAAATCTGTTTGATGGGAACTTGTGGAACCAACTGCTATGTTGATGCACATCCGATACTCCGTCAACGCCGTCAGAACAATACCTGTGCACGTGCACCAGATGTGAAGGGGCAGGAACAAAGTAGGCACAGTGCTAGCAATGCAAACGGGACTTTCATTTGCAATGCATAGGGGCCACAAGAGTTTGTAACCTTCCGCCATGATGTAATCAACTGTGCTGAGTCCCGTAAGACGAACTGTGTAGAGATAGCACCACTGGCAACCCCAGAAGTTAAACCCATGCCGCCACCGGTTGTAGTCACGTACAAACCGCAGGGCCTGACAGGGCCAGACAGAAAAGTATTGTTATCAACTTTTGCGGGACTAGATTCAGAGGACCTGGGCACGTTCTTAGTGATATGTGAAGAGAAGTTACACAGACACCGTGTGCACTGTAAGGACTGGATGGAGGTCACTGCAAACAGGCTAAGGGGAACATCTGCCACGTGGTGGAACCTAGTACAAAATTACAGAGTAACTCAGGAAGAGTTTTGTAACAGAATGTTAGGCCAGTTTGATATGGACAGCGATGCCATCCAAGCACAAGTGCGGCTGTATCATGAGCAACAACGCGAACATGAGAGAATCGAGGAGTTTATCCAGCGCAAACTAGGTTTGTATAAGCGGTTACACCCGGTACAGACAACCCGCTGAGTTCTTGAAATTATTGTGGTGTTGTCAACACCAAACATTAGGCCATACCTGCAATGAGCAACATGTGCGAGCATAGAACAGTTCACGGGGGAGGCGTGCCTATATGAGCAAGATGTGCACATGGGACAAGAGTACCAATCCCTGAGGCAGAATTACCATGTCACCACCTCCAACAATGCCAGATGTTACGCGACCACTGTTGCTGTTTATGCCAGTGCGGTCAAACCGTGAACAGATGAGCTTTCACAACAGCCGTGAAAATTACTATCAGGGTAATCGGTCGAGAAACTGAGTAGGGAGGTTGGCGAAACAGCACCTGCACCAATCTCACCACCAGATCATAGGAATCTACCTAACGAAGGTGCCAAAGTGTTTCAGGTTAGTGACAGTACTGTACGTGCATTAAGGGTAAATGTTGAACTTGAAGGTAAATATGTAATCACCGTGATAGACACTGCCGCAAGCGACAATTTTGTACGTGAAGGACTGATACAGGTCATTACAACTAGAGTGCCGCCACATCATTTGCAATTTGCTACTACCAACCAACAGGGTGAGGTGAGAAGTGTAATGCACGTGACCATGGGCATACGTCAACTCCATACAAAATGTGATGTTTACATTGTACCGGACTTGTGCAAAGAGATGATTTTGGGGTTACCTTGGTTGATCGACAACCAAGCATTGATCGAACTACTTCTCAACCGTCTTCACATGGGGACACGTGGGAGGTGGATGCTGTACGCAGTAGGAGCAATGCTGCAGACAACAACAGCTGCCATGCCGCTTGCAGAGTTCGCGTACGAGGTGCCCGAACGACATCAGGAGAAGCTACAACATCTGCTGGACCAGTATGCCAGTGTGTTTCACAATGACGGGAAGCTGCAGCGTACTGACATCATTGAGTATGCCATGAAGATCAGGTATTTTCTTCTGGCATGTGATCAATCAACAGGTAAATGAGATGTTGAATAACAATGTAATGAACCCACGCAAAGTCTCTACAATTCAGGCATTACACTAGCCCCTAAGGAGGACGGTGAATGGAGGTTTTGTGTACTTTTTCGTCCATTGAATAAAGTAACTGTAAACATGGCACCTCCAGTAATCAATATTAAAGACACTTTATCAACACTCAGACCAGCTACTGTGTTTACTTCACTTGACCTTAAGTCAGGATATTGGCTAGTGCCTATCCGCCCCCAAGACCAAAAGAAAACTGCCTTTACAACACCAGATGGGTGCAGATTCCAATTTGTTGCAATGCCATTCTGCTTAAAATGCGCTCCTGCCACTTTTCAGAACTTAATGGTAAATGTGTTACACAGATACACTGGATACTTTGTGATGGCATATCTTGATGATCTACTTGTATGGTCAAACACCTGGGAAGAACACCTACACCATTTCAGCCTTGTGTTCGAGAGGCTTGAATGCAACAAGCTGACATGTAAGATTGACAAGTGTAAGTTGGGAATGAGTGGGATGGAATTTATAGGGCACTATGTCACAGGGGACAGGCACAAACTGGAACAACACGTACAACAGATACAAGAAAAACCCACACCCAGGTCATGTAAAAAAAGTCAGGAAGTTTTTTGGTTTAACCAATTGGTTGAGAGAGTTTGTTCTGAATTTTTCTATAATTACTGCACCATTGACTGAATTGCTATTGGAAAAATGCAAATTTTTATGGACACCTCAAGCTGACCAAGCATTCAAAGACATCAAACTTGCTTTCCTGAACTGTCAACCACTAGCCAGGTTTAACCCGGAACTGTCAGTCATAGTGCAAACAGACGGGAGTCAAGAAGGCATTGGGTCCGTGCTGTACCACCTGGGAGAATAAGGGGGAAAAAAAAATCAACAACTACCACAGCGCAAATGAAGTTTGGTAATTCTGAGAGGAGATACCACGTTAACGAACAGGAACATTTGGCGATTGTGCACGTACTGAGGTATTGACCATATTTTTCAGGAAGGAAGTTCACACTGAAAACCGACAACCAATGTTTAGTTTGGCTCCAGGGAATGCATAACGGGAAGAGTAAATTGCCCGCTGGGCCCTGCTATTACAGGAGTTCGACCTCCAGGTAGAATACATGGCGGGGGAAACAAACAAACTTGCAGATGCGCTGTCTAGACACCAGTGCCAACAAGTAACGGTACTTGACGACACCGAGTGGGAAGAGGTGCTACCACCTTGCCGTGCCACACTGGTAACGGAGACACCATCTTTTGTTTTGTAAAACATTGTTGCCACACCACCCGGAGAACTGGTCTCACTCAATGTCCGTGATGTTTTAAGAGAAGTGCATGTGGCACAGGAAAATTTCCCGGATGCTGCGCAACGCCGGCAACACTGTGCAGTCAGATATTCCGAGCACTGGCGAGTTGTAGAATGGGAAATACAAGTGAAACCACCCAGAAATTGTACAAAATGGCGGACTTATGTACCCAAAAAACATGGGAACTTGTACTAACACTTACTTGCACGACAACTTAGAGCATGGTCACTCAGGTACAGAACAGACAAGTAGAAATGTCCAAAAGTTTTTCCATTGGCCAGAAATGCAGGGAGACGTACGTAAACACGTGCAGAGCTGTGTTACGTGCAACACTCGGAAGCCGCGGAGAACAGACGGAGACACGCCCCAACAACCACGCCTGCCCACAGAACCATTTAAAACTGTTGCACTTGACATCATGGGCCTATACCCGTGCACAAAAAGCGGAAAGCATTTCCTTACTGTGGTCACAGATTTGTTTACTAGGTGGACTGAAGCATTTCCTGTCAATAACTTATGGGCACACACAGTCGCGCGTGTGATGCAGAACGAATTCTTTCTAAGATGGGGTTACCCAGAATTTCCGTTGACAGATAACGGTACACAGCTTGCGGGAAAGAAGTGGAGAGAATATTGTACCAAATGGGGAACTAAACACCGTATCACCCAGACCTACCACCCCAGGGCGAACCTGACCGAACGCCGTAACCAAGATGTAAAAATCTAGTTATTAGTCTGGTTAGGGACAGACCATACGAGATGGGCGGAACTGATTCCGGAAGTTATGTTTAGCATAAGGAACCGAGTTAATGCTACAACAGGGAAAACACCAGCGGAGATGATGCAAGGTCTAGGACTGCATGCGCCAGGAGAACCCCGCGAAAACCCGTCCGAAGCGCCAGAGGAAATTGGCACCCACCAACTCAAGATACATGATCACGCAAGAGAAAAACAGCAAAAATATTGTAGCATATGGGTACCGGAGAGAAGGCAACCAGAGTTAGTACCAGGTATGCACATGTATGTGAGGGACAACCCGTTGTCTGCGGGAGGAAAGAACCATTGCGCAGGACTGGCACTCAGGTGGATTGGGCCAGTAAGAGTAATGGCAAAGAAGGGGAATTCCACGTTTCTAGTGAAGTTGGGACAGAGATGTGTGATGAAACAGCACCGTGACAACCTACGTATAGCCCGCACACCTGTAGGGAAGAGAGGCAAGGAGACAACGGTAAGCCCAGTACCTCGGTGATCGCAGTGTAGCATACAAGGAAGCACGCCCAGTAACGTCGACGACACGTACACAAACGTCAACCACACTAACCCCAGAAGGCATGTCAACAACAGTCTTGTAAACACCACGTTATCAAGGAGCTTCGTGCCATCCAAACACTCCACACCGAACAGGGAAGGAGAGGGCAGTGAATATGTAAACACGGCGGAAAGTGAAACGAGTAGTAGCAAATCACCATTTCGGGGCTTTCCCGTATGCATAGACAACAGTTTGGTAAACCAGAGTAGTTTTCAGGGGTTTGTTAATTTGTAACCACAGTGTACACATAAATTGCAATACAACTAGTGCCAGTTATACACGTTTTCGAGGTTTTTCTGCACCCAGAGGGGACAAACTAGCAGAACAACACAGTTTTAAGGGGTTTCCTCAGGGTACAAGTGAAAATGGTTATAACAGACGTGAAAACGTAAATATTAACATAAGTGTAAGTGGAACACCTTTCAAAGGTTTTTCGGCCCCCGCAGGGGATAGCCTAGTAGAGCAGGAAAATTTTGAAGGGTTTGGGGAAAACAGTAGAGAAGTAAATGTGACTGGAAATGTTATGTCGAATGTCAACAAACCGCATCATGTCACGCGCAAGAGGCGAGGCGAGTCACCACCTCGTCCCAACAACATGGTTCCAGCCTACACCCCACACCCCTGCAAACACAGCAGAGTGAGAAGACCTCCGAGGCCATGCTTCCTTTCCTCTCAACCGGAGCTCCCGGTTCACAGCCAGGCAGAGCCCGCCAGAGCAAAGTTGAGTTGCTAGCACCATCTTGGCCTTCGAAGGAGGGGGTCGTTTGACGCCGGCTAACAGCCAATAGCGTTAAGACCATGATTGCGCTCACCACTCACTCACACATGGGGAAGCACGTGCGTGAAAAGGCCATAATCTATCAATGTCTATCAAGCCCCATAGCTACGGAATCTCATTATACGTTTACCTTAACAGGATATTTATTTTAAAGAGTAAATCATGTTTCTTTATTTTATTTCAGCGTCCAAGTGTTCAAAAATGTTAAAGTTGTATGTTCATAAAATGTGGTACAATGTTTGGTTGAATTTCAAAATGTGTGCTGCGTGAAGAACAAGGACATTATTATTCTGGCGTAAACGCCTCCATATATAACGATCAATGAACACAGAAAATTCACAATTTAAAAGCTTAGAGTGATTATGTACTTGAATTATTTGTGTGCCATTTCTTTTTGATAATAAAAGTTTTACTCGGTGTGCACAGCACTTCCGCATGTGTGAACCCCATAGGCAGCCATGGTAGGTCTGCATGACCCCTGAATGTGGGCAGTCGTTCTAGGAGAGCTGGTGAGGTAAGACACTGTCACGTATGCACATATTTTTTGCATTGAGTTAAATTTCCATAGTTCACTTTTAGTTTACTGGTAAACCTTTGCCTTGCGTATGTTTTGCCAAACATCCCCAGCATAATGCTTCCACTTCAATAAATAATTTGCAGCCCTTGTGGCTTTTTGAACTTAATGCGAGAGGAAAAAGAAAGATGTCAGAGAGGCCACGCGGCCTGCACAACTTGTAAATCGGGCGTCATCCGCTTATGTTGAAGGTGTTTCATTGTAATTTCTGCATAATTGCTGCATGCAATATTAAGGGCTATATTTCTATGTATGCTTTTCAGGGTATTTTTCATGTTTAATTTGTGTTATGGCCACATTGCCAACGGCCTCGTCGTCAGATATCGCCAAGTCCATATCTGCACCATCCATGTGCTTTATGGGTTTATTCTGGTAATATCTTGTGCACCATTTTTCTCAGGGCATATGTATTGTTTTATTCAGGGTTCCATGTAATTTTGATGATTGATGTTCTTGTATGTATGATCACAGAATCTTCCACATGTTTGATTTTTAAAGCTTGTTATGAGTTTTAGTATGCTTTAATCAGGAAGGGAATAATTTTCCCCACACAGATACCACTTTGTCCGGTAATTATTTGCAGTTTTCACAGAAAACTACTGCAATTCCACCTGCACCACGTGGTTTGCTATGCACTGTCTCCAGTGGCATCCGCACCATCTAAACATACTTTCAAGCATCTGGGTGTTTAGTGTGCTTATTTAAATCATTTCCAATTTATTATAATTATTATTTGTGTAATTTGTAAGGTGACATTGTTTTCATCCTAGTCTGCTATGTGTACGACCATCATCACACACATCCACATGGTTGGCAGACGCGTCTCGACGAGTATGGGTTACAGACATAAATAATCACAGGTATTAGTGTTTCATTTGTAATTCTCGGTGTTATGTCTCCAGGAAAAATCTACAGTCCACCCTAGCGGCTGTAGACCCCCTTTCCTTGTGGAGGCTGTGTTCTCAAACACCCTGGAGAAATCATCCATCTAGGAGTGCGCTTGATTAATGGCGAGCTAGGGGACTCAGCTAACAGAGTTAGCTAGACACGTCTGACAGTATTTATCAATTCATATTTCTGGCACAATATTATACGAGGAAATCAATAAATGGGTTGTTTCTCAGTGTAAAATTGCCTGCTTTTATCTCTAACATGAAACAGCCAAATCCCACCTTTTTCAGTGTTAAAAGTTTTTTATTGAAACATGTGAGACGTACACACAGAACCCCCGAGATCCCAGAGTCTCAAAAGTGTGATGTATGGGAAACATTGCTGGTGCCCATCAACCTGTAAGTAATTAGTGTCATCGTTCGTCTCGTATCTCACCCGACGGCGTCAATATGAACACTTTCAGTTTTATATAAGTGAGCTCATGTAAGATATGTTTTCTCACTACAGAGAATGATTTGCTAATAGGTTTTGTTATTTTACCTTTATCAACATTCTCAAGAAAACACTTCAATTTTAATATCATGCCCACAGCCTTCTCTGCAACTGGTACATTATCCAGCCATCTATGGCTAACATATTTTAAGGGACAATCACTGCTACCAGTTGTGAACTGATAATCTTCACTCCTAGCAGAGGCATCCTTGAAAAGTGTGTACAAGCACTATAGAAACTCATGAATATCCCAGCCAGTTTTGAACGCAAACCACAGCTACCAATATTTAACACAGTTTCATGTTCTCTTAGAACATGATCCAGCAATAACTGACGTTGGGTGAGACACGAGACGAACAATGACACAAATACTTACTAGTAATTTGGGTGTCAGTGGTGCTTCCCAATCATCACACTATTGAGACTCAGGGTTCTTACGGATGTCGTGGGTTCTGTGTGGCCATCTCACCCGTGCGTACTTACAAACACGTTGGCAATACTAAACCTTTAATAAAAATTAGTGAAATAAACAATTGATAAAACATATGTGGCTAGGACACTGCCACTACTGAATAAAATAATTGAGTTCACAGTAGACTTGTTTTTATTGATATTGTTCATACACATCACATGACAATGAAATGATTATCTCGGTCATGACTAGCCAATTCCGCTTGGGTGCTGCCCAGCCCATCATTAATATAGCGCACGCTTAAATGGATGATCTCACTGAGGTGCGTGAAAGCACAGCCTTCACAAGGGAAGAGGGCCGACAGCCGCTAGGGTGGACTGACGCTTTTTCCCTGAAGACAGCACACTGTAAATTAACAAATGAATACCCTTAATACACATTAACACACGTGATTACTTTGCATCACTAACGCAAACTCGTCGGGCTCACCCTCCAGCACGTGGTTAGTGTGGTTAGATGGGACACGAGATGAATATTCACGTTAAACACATGTTTCTGAAAACAAGCTTAGGTGGCGCGGATGCTGCTGGATGAAGTTCATAGTAGACCACGTGGTGCAGGTGAAATTGCAATGGAAACGGCAAACTAAATTCAGATAAAATATTATTAGTGTTTGGCAAATGGTTCTCTTTATGATTAGCGTTGTTACAGGCTTGTAACATGCCTGATGGCGGTAAAATCAAATATTACTGTGACCGCATGGTCAAGTACAAAAAGCATCAATTTACGTGAAAAATACATTGAAACCTGAATAAAACTGACATAGAACCCTGAAATAAATGATTGCACATATGATGTTATATAAATAGGCTATTAAAATGCAATGATGGCATATACAAAGACTTGGCTTCAGTTGGTCACGTGGTTATACGTGATGTTGCCGTACAATATTCAAACACAAAACTTGCCGTCAAATACATATATAAATAAAAGCTCTTAAAATTGTGTGCAGCAATTATGCAGAAGTTACACCGAAATGCCATAAACATGGGCAGATGGGTAGTGTTCTGTCCAACATCTTTCTCCTCCTCCTCCTCAATTAAGTTAAAAATGCCATAAGGGCGTAAGAATTAGTAAAGCGGAAGCATAATGCTGGGGAAAATATCTGGCAAAAATGTACGCAAGCAAAGATTAACCAGTAAACTACATTGACTATGGAAACCCAACTCAGTGAACAAACGTTGTAGTGCGTACGTAACAGTGTCTTACATTGCAAGCTCTCCTCGACAGACTGTCCAGATACAAACGTTGCACGGACCTACCATGGCCACCTACGGGATTCACATAAGCTGAAGTGCTATGCACGCCAAGTGAAATATTTTATATTGAAAATAAAATGGCATAAATTAAATTAGATATTGTTTTACATTTCTACAATTTTCTTATGAATTTTAGTATTATTTTAATGTCTCTTTGTGATGGTGTTCATGCCGGAATATTAAGTGTTTTTAATCTCGGTGCCGCGAGCACTTTG
Source organism: Dryococelus australis (assembly GCA_029891345.1). Lineage (NCBI taxonomy): Eukaryota > Metazoa > Arthropoda > Insecta > Phasmatodea > Phasmatidae > Dryococelus > Dryococelus australis. The sequence goes on from CM057009.1 coordinate 128,729,109, forward strand.
AATATACATAACCAAACAATTAAAATTAGTACAAACACTTTAAAACATTTTAAGACATATTAAACACTGTAAAGACAATATAACACATTTTAACCTGAAATTAACATTTATAGGAAAGTTAAAAATTATCGGCCTCTTTGCGCACGTGTGGAACACGTGACACGTGAGCGCCGTCATGGGCTCTAGCACCGCTGACTGTTAGCCGGCGTCATAACGTATACACTTTCGAATTTACTTTTACATACCTTTACACTTTCCAATTTACAAATCGGCAAAATAATATCAACATACCCTCAAGTCACATGCATAGCTTCAACCCATTCTACAGTCACAATATTAAATTATAACATGTTGAAAAACATTCCACAGTAGCACACAATTTTAGGCTTCATTTAAGTCTTTTTTTTTTTTTTGTACTAACCTGATCTGACAACAGTAGTTCCTGTGACATGTAACACAAAGCATTTAATTCTCTTACGAAGATGAAATAGAGCCATGTTAAGAACACAGACTTAATACGTATTAAAATAGGTACATAAAAATATTCTATGACTGTTGTGTAAATGTTGCCACTAAAACAACATATATTTTTGAGACATTTTAATGTCACTTTGCAAATAAATAAAACTTAAGCGTGCAATAGCGCAACCAACAACACAGTCACGCAGTCACCATCTTGCGATATATCAATATTTGTGTAGATATCTACACTACACGTGGCTTTCGATTAGGTATATATTGCTGCTATTGATACATTATAATTGCTATTTCGCACTCACATTGCAAGCAAACAATTAGTAAGGACTGACAAAATTAAAATTAATTTGCAAAAAAATTAATAAATGAAGCTCAGAAATATGATTAGAGCCAAGAGGATCATGCGCAGCCAGCAATAATTGTAAAGTAACATTTATTCAATCTTTCTGAGCTCAAAATGAATTCAAGGACTAAAATTAAATTTAATCACTTGCAAGACCTTGAAAATTAATTTTTTTTTCCAAGTACTTTTTAAGGATTTTCAAAAGCGTATGAATCCTGTAAAAAAGCACTGCATTTTCTACAACAAATTTTATCTTTAGTTATATAAAAATATTTAACTCTTACTTAAATCAATACCCTTTATTTTTTTAATACATTTTATCATTCAATTATACTCAGTAAACATTCCACTCACAAACATTTTCACCAAAATATGGTTAATTGATAGTAATTAAATTGCCAAAGCTAAAGTTTGTGCTAAAACCCAAAATTACAATGTAATATGGAAGGCTGAAATACTGCGGGTAGAAATCACTTTTGACATAATGCCACCAAGAGTGTCAGACCATCTCCTCTTGACAAATGCTGGCCTAACTGTATCATTGTGACTTGCACATAACTGACATGACTATATTTTTCACATGTAGTGAGTGACAACCAGCACAATTAGACAGGTGCATGATAATTAAACCTCTATTTTAAACACATATATAGATGTTTTATTTAAATACTGCAGGTACTGTATATTCAATAGACATGGTTCACAGTTCAATAACACCTATAAACTTTCAAAAAATCCCTGCTTATAGCTGCATATACACTCACATAAAAAAAATTTGCAACACCCTAAAGAGTGCTGTCCATCTGAACCTGGGTACAATAACTGCATGCTGGAGAAATTTAGTTAAACTGATGAACATTTCAAGGACATTAGCTAACAGGTGGCATTGTACCAATCACTTTGTTACAGCAATGCATTAGACAATATTGTGTGCAACTGGAAGGTTGAACGTTGAGTATTTGTGTAGAAGTCAAAATATTGCCATGCCTCGAAGACAGTTACGTGCCCCCATTATGCACTGACAGCCATTTGAGAAGGGCAGCAACGTGGGTACATTGTAAGGCGGGATGGACACGTTGACAGATTGTTCCCACATATTGGTCATAATGCATCTGTAGTGCGGTGGTGATATCAACTGTATTCAGTTGGACAGGCCCAAACCCATACACCAGGTTTGGGACAACCATATAGTACAGATGCACATTAATTTTGGTCCATTGTTAGGGCAGCACTAGTACACTATATTGTATACACAGCAGAGATCAGAACGAATGTGGCACCAAGAGTGTCACACATATAATTGAGAACCATCTACTTGCAGTAGAACTAATTGGATAACAGCCTTTGGCCAGGCTGGGAATGTATCCTATGGTGTTGTGAAAGGATCACCTAGGTAATGGAATGGCACTTTGTTGTGTTAAGTAGGTGGGCGTATCTATAACACTAGTCCATGGTGCCCAGCTGAGGTGCCGGCATGGCAGGGTTTCAGGAAGCAAGAGAATCCAGGCTGTAATGGGTGTAAGGTTGATGTTACTAGGTCCTTGGGCTGTTGGTTTTGTAGACCTCCGGAAACTAACCCAGGTAAAAAAAATAAGTATAAAATACAAAAAGGAATATATATTAGTGATGGGTAAATACCCAAATTTTCTCGCTACAGATACTTTAATTGATTCTACAACTTCAATTTTCAGTACTCAACAACTTAACCAATACTTAATATTAAATCGTTTAAAAAAATTATTGATATACATTTTATTTAAGTAGAAAATATTATTTCAGTGGGAAGTTTAATTTTAATTTCATTACAAACTGTGTTCCATCGAATTAAATATACTTCACTCTGCCAAAAGGAACTATTGTTTTTAGGAGCAAATAATTCCATTTCATACTTTTTTCATATATTTAAAATAGGTCCCTAGCCACTGTATTTCCATTATATTCTACAAAAACAATCACATTTGGTTTTAAATATGAAAAATAATGCATACTGTTTCCTGTCACAATAGATGTAGCAATGCACTTTAATTCCATTATTCAACAGTAAAAAAGCAGTCATTGCATGCATGATCCTTTGAAATGTCATTGGCAGGCATTGCAGCCATAGCTTTTGTATTGAAAACTGAATCACAGGATAAATGACTGCTATATTTTTCACATTATCATTGACTGAATTTTTAAAAGAATATTGCAAATGTAATTCAAGATTATGAGTTATACCATTTATAGATTACTTGCATTTCAATACAACGTGTACACTATTTTCAAGAAGTGGTATAGCATGAATTTGTTCAATAACGTGATCAATAGTTATGTAGTTTTGCCAGCATGTAGTTGCGAAATGATCTGCTAGATGATTGTGCTGTTAATACAATGTGCAATCACTAGATTTCCTGCTAGATAGTGCATAACCTTAGATCCTGTTCCCGCAAACATGCATCCGCCCCATTGGCTACCACAGAATCTTCAGGTTTTAATGTTTTCTGAAGGATGTTTTTCACGTTACAGAGCATGTATGCAATATGTCTCATTGCTCAGCTTCCTCCTTACAAGTGTAAACTCAATGCCATAGAACTAGCATGGGCCAAAATAAAGCAAACAACATTGTGGGCGAAATCTTTTGGTTAGCACTCCTGAACCGAACAAAATTGGCTATCAACTCTGTCACGAAAGTTGATTGGGAAGGATACTGCTATCACGTCATGAAGACAGAAGATCAGTTTTGGAAAGACAACAACCCAATGGAAATTGCAGTTTATGAATTTGTTATTAGTTTAAATAATGACAGTGAAAGTGGAGATGAGAGTAGTTCAGAGTAAAGTTGTAACAGTCATTAAAATTTTATCACATATGTCAGCAAATACTATTTATTATTGTAAGTTTAAATGTTGTGGTGACATAAATTTGGAAGGTGAAAACACACAACTGAAATGACTAGAGATAGACTGATTTGGTTATTAGGTTATTTAAAGTGATACAATATTTCTAGAATGTCCTGGAACAACTTCTACATTTGCATAGGGTACTAAAAATGTCATTTATCTATAAGAAAAACTTCATCATCTGGAGAACTGTTACTGGGCGATATTTGTCCACAGTTCAAAATGTATATTTATGTAATATTAAACTAAAATTGTCTTTTAAAAAGTATGTCACTGGTGCAGCAAAGTTACCAATGCTGTGAAAACCAATTGATGCACATTAGTAATTATTTGTCTATGAAAAACTGTGTACTACATACGATTTAAATTTGCTTTATTAATTACCTTTCACTACTCCCATACACATTTGAACAATTTTCTGTAATGGTAAAATGTTGTTAATATTGTGATATGTTCATTGCCTTGTTAATACTACATAATTTCTGATACTAAATTATGTTTGCCTTCTAGTTTAAGATCTAAATCTTATTATATCACTTTCTAGTGCTTAAATAAACAACGTTTATAATTGTTCTTAGTGCTGATAATTTTTAAAAGTGAACAACAGAGTTTTCAAACTAAGTTACATCATTTAATTGTTATCTATGTATTACTTTCATTTGCACTTATTAACATTGTGAAAGTATGACAAAATGAAATTTTTCCTAGTTTAATGTTTTTATAACCTATCATAGCTGTTGAACAATGGCCACTCTGCTAGCCAACTTTTGCCTGTCATTTCAAACAGATGCCTGTCAGCAGCTGTCACAAGTGCTCAGGTAACCACAAACCATCTATAGCAAAAGTGCACTTTCTATGGTGTAATGCATGAACGTATTAAACATAATGCCAGGTCGCTCCAGTACAATTCACCAGGCACAAATTTTTTTAGTGATTACGGCTCATTTGCAAATTAAATTGAAATTAATGTGTATGATTCCTAGTAACCATAAACACATTTGTAGTATTTTTATTTATCACCATAAATTCACTGGGGGATTTATAACATGAGATCATGCTTTGAAAAATGCAGTTGCAGAGGTTATTATTACTTGTAATTTCTCTACTTTTATAAAAGATATCGTGACCCAAAAAAATGATTTGTTTAAAATTTCCTGTACTTTATTTTAATGTATTGGTTAGCTATTTTACTACTGGCTTTAGTTCTGCATAAAAAAAATAATAAAAAAAAGGATGAAATTTTTATAGTTCACAAAACCTTTAACTTGAAATTCACCAGTTTCATAATTTTTTACCACTTACACAGAGTAATAAAGAAAATATCCCAGAGTTGGATACAAATTTATTCTTTTGACAGGAAAACATCCTAAATTTAGTTATTTTGTCAATTTTTGAATATTAAGTTGTTATATACAAAAAAAAAGTATATTTAAAAACCTGAAAATTTTTTTTACTGAAAGCCCAAGTGTAAGCATACTTATGAAATTTAACTGTGGTGTTTTTCTTTGGTTTACACAAAAAGAAATGAAAAAAATCAGATATAACATGACTGAAACCAAAATTTTTACATTTCAGAACACATCTCCTTAAAATGAAGATAATTTTAGTGTATATCTCTATTAGTGTACTATTAGAGGGGAAGCAAGGTCTGTAGTCTACTGGCTGAGAAGATGAGTAGAATAAGTGGAATGTGTTGCTGCAGCCGAGGTCACAGTTGTAACTAAGATAAATTGACACTTGCACACTCAGCAGCATTGTGAGTACTGCACTCTGTGTGTGTTCCAGTCTGTTTTAAACTTCCAGCCTGAGCACAGTTTTTGTGATAAACAGTCTGTTCTCGTGCTAGTAGCTTCTTTATGGAGTGCAGTATAGGTATTCTGTTAAATGAAGAATGCCATAAACATTTTTGCCAGTGGGAAAAAAAAAAAAAAAAAAAAAAAAAAAAAAAAAAAAAAAAAAAACCAGTATGAATTTAGGGACATGTCAGAGACTTCTGAAATTTGAGATTCGTTAAAATTTTTCTTCTGTGCACAATTATCACGAAATTAAATATAAGAAGAAGTATAACGTATGTGGTGTCAAATGTGATATGTTTAAATTAGACAGTAAATTATTTTAACAAATGTTTGAGAGAAATATCTTTGGAATTATCAGAAAAAAACAGCATGTTAGGCTTATTCCTGGCTAGTCAATTTGCCCCATTAGTAAAATTTTTTTTTACAGAAAGACTGTAAAGAAAATGAAAAAAGTTTCCGAGTCCTTAAGAAGGAAGTTGTGTCTTATTAAAAAAGTTGAACAAGATACTTCAAAAAAATTGTAAGAATCTACAACAGATTACTAAATTCTAACAGATTATATAACATGAATTAAAAGGAAAATATAAACAAAGCTCTACAACTAATGACAAAATTAAGATTTTAAGTCTGCTGTCAGCCTCTTGGTCTGTACCTAAAATTTACAAACAATTTTATGCCACAGGGTACATAGTAAGGATGTGTCAGAAACATGTGAAGGAATATGGTATATTACTAGAAACAGAAAAAAATAAGTTTAAGACTGTACGTGATGATGTTACTGAAACGATAAAACTATTTTTTTAAAATGATGACTATAGCAGAATTTTCCCCAATAACAGATTTTGTCACAAATTATTTGGATAGTGAGGGCCAAGTTCACAAGTAAAAGCATCTGATTTTATGCAATATAAAAGATTTGTACGGTGAGTTTGTAAAAGTCAATCTAGCCATGAAAATAGGATTTTCCATTTTTGCAATATTACGTATAAAGTGGTGTGTGCTCACTGGTTTGAGTGGCATCCATGCAGTTTGTGTCTGTTCCTTTCATGAAGATGTTAAATTAATGTTGCATGGTGTCCAAATGAGAGTCACTCATAAAAAAACTACCTGAAAGTATGGTTTGTGATATGAGCAGTGAAAATTGTATGTTTCACAAGTGTTACATGTGTCCTCGGGGATGTGTTGTATGGAAGTAACTGCAAAATTTCAGCGACAATGACATTGATGTACAGTACCAACAATATATTACAACTGACCAGATGCAATTTACTTTCAATCGTTTAATCCCACAATGAGTTTATTGAAAGCTAAATGGAGAAACTGAAAAATTTTGAGAAGCATTACTTCATTATAAAGCATCAAGCTAGGTATATACAAAAACCAAAAGACAAACTTAGTTGTAATTAATGTGTGGTAATACAATACATAATTAAGTACTGAGATAACAATATTAAATTTGGTTATTTTAAATTAGGATATATAATTTCTCACATAACATGTTATTAACTGGCAGGTTCAATGATGTGATTATTTTGAAAATCCTCTGAGTACTTTTTGGGGATAAAGGGAGGCTTTCATAGGTGTATGCATTTGACTGTAGCTGTGGTGGGTAAGGTTGCATCTTCTGCTGGGAGATGTCCAGCAGAGAGTTCTTACACTTACCTTGCTGCAAGCATTAAGTGGAAAAAGAAGTTATAAACATAATCCATACATTGCAAAATACATTTTACTGCAAGGTTTTGGCATTTTTGTTGCATTGGCGTTGACTATGAAACAGACAAAATTGCTCGGTGAATTAATTGTCATCAAGCTATGAACATCAAATTAAACACACATTTGGTTTGTGTCTGTAACATCATCAACAAGAACAACAACAACAAGCAACCTTTTGCATCCGCAGTATAAAGTAGAACTACTGTAAGGGACTTGGAAAATGGAATGTTTTTTTTTGCTTAAAACTCGGCAAACCACCACAATGAAATTAGGTAATTATGGTCACATTTACCAGACTTTCGGTGGAAAAAAAAATTTAGGTTTTTAAATTTACTTGTTTTTGCAATACAACTCAAAATACAGTATTTTGGCATGTATAGGTTGTGTGCTTGTAGAGGTCGCACCAGAAGTTTTTGATGAAAAATTAGTCTGGCGTGTCCTTGTTGCACCGGCAGAAAAAAGTGCATGCGCAACCCCCCCCCCCCCCCCCGTCCCCTCCGTCAGTGTATGAGGTACCAGCATGACAGGTGAACTTACTTGTAGCTAGAAATGCACACAACAACCTTTTTCCCAACCGGTAGATTGGGCACAGGGGCATTATCACATGACAAGGCATTATCCCATCACCAGCATGTTCAATAGACTTCACTCCTTTAGATTTTTATCTTTGGGGTAGAGCAAAGGACACAGTTTACTAGCAAGTCCCAACAACTCCAGATGACATAAAGCATCACATCGTTGGAGCATACTATGCCATTGAGGGCAACAGTTACATCTGTGTTGTCGTATCTCACCAAATGACTGGACATGTGCACTGAGGTTGATGGTAGTCGTTTTGAGCATATGATGAAATAGGCACACCATGGACGCACTAGTATCTGGACGCGGACATGCAAGACAAGAATAACCAGTCACTTTTCTGGGATAAACTGATTATAACAATCTGGAACCTTTATTATTTGTGATTATCAATGTTATTAGGAATATTGTTGCTCAACAACTAACTACTAGCCGCTGTTGTACAGGACTCTAAATACATAATGGCACACACTAATTTTCCAAGTCCCTTACAGTAGTTGTACTATACACTGCGGATGCAAAAGGTTGTTTGTTGGTGTTGGTGTTGTAGTTCTTGATGTTACAGACACAAACCAGATGTGTGTTTAATTTGATGTTCATAGCTTGATTACAATTAATTCACCAAGCAATTGTGTCTGTTTCACAGTTGACGCCAATGCAACAAAAATGCCAAAACCTTGCAGTAAAATGTATTTTGCAATGTATGGATTATGTTTATAACTTCTTTTTCCGCTTAATACGTGCAGCAAGGTAAGTGTAGGAACTCTCTGCTCGACATCTTCCAGCAGATGATGCAACCTTACCCACCACAGCTACAGTCAAATGTATACACCTATGAAAGCCTCCTTATATATCAAAAAGTACTCAGAGGATTTTCAAAATAATCACATCATTGAACCTGCCACTTAATAACATGTTATGCTATAGGGAGAAATGATATATCCTAATTTAAAAAACCAAAGTTGATATTGTTATCTACGTACTTAATTATATCTTGGAACAGAAGTACACAGTGTCTTATGAGCCCCATAGTGTCATTTATGAATTTGAAATCAAAATTTCGATACCTTCAGTATTTCGAAAAATCTTTGGGGTGAATATCTTAGCAGAATAATCCTGCATTTAAATATCATATATATTTATTAAAAAATTTTTATGGTGCTGCAACCACATGTTGGTGATATTTATTGGAATGAACCTGCCTCCAAAAATGCACCTGCTACAATAGAAGTGCAAAAATCATGTATTTATATATTTGATACATTATGACAATAAACTAACAGTCTTCAATCATACTTAACCTGAACAAGGAAACCTTACTGAATATCATAGTATAGTGCTAAATATAGAGAGCACCAAGAATAACTTTTCTGATCACATATATATTTTGGCAGTTCTGCTATAAATAGCTTAAACACTACTCAAAACTAAACAATATATACAAATTTAAGAAGTCTGGACTAAATAAATACTGTTAGACTTAATCACGGACTGTTAAGTCCATATTTTAATAACATTGTATTAAAAGTAAAAATTCACAGAACACAAAATGTCAGGTACCATACTCGGAAAATTTCGTTATACACGTATCTTATTTTTTTAAAGTACAGTAACTATATTTATTAGTGTCTCTTTGCTAAAGGCAACTAAATGTCTTTTAAAAAGACAAATTACACTATAACCTTACCTCCACCCAAGTTTGAAGTTACACTTCAATCTGTGATTAATTATGTCCCTGGGACCAAATAGTGAATTTTTATACTATCTGCAAACCTATTTAAATAAATGTATATAAAACTATAAAAATATTCCACAACATTATAAATATGTACAATTTAAAATAAAATTTCATACATTAAATAAACTATTTAAAAAAAATAATTGTCAGAAATGTAATACTAACATTTAACATTATTATTTTTAAATGTTGTATGTCAAAATGTAGTTTACAAAATCCATACATTTGGGAGATGGCCAAGTGAGCTAATCAAAAATTGGAACAATAAGTTATTATATTAAAGCTGCCATAAAAAAAGGAATATAAAAACAAACAGTCACCTTAGGCACTTCTAAAATAAAATCAAGTATAAAAATATTAAATAAAAGTTATCAAGTATACACAATTTGAAGGTTTTGGCATTGAGTTTCAGCCTTTCAGAGTTGGTTCTATTATTACGTGTGCACACCATCTGTAGTATTCTCAGAAGCTAGAGGCACATGAAGATTAAAAATGAAGTCATCACAGAAATGCTTGATGAAAGCAACTCAACAACACTCATTTCTAAAAGCAAAGGCATGACCTTCAAACACACACTTGTGTTATATTCACACTTCAGTTTGAGGCACACCACTACTGTCTACCAGGGTTTTGTTTCTCTTGGTTGCAGTTATAGGTGTGGGTGCAGGATTTCCTGAGGAGACATTTGTATTTTCTTTCAGAGATATAGCACTTCCAGTACGCACAGATGGCGCACTTCCACTCCGTTTTGTCTCCAATGCAGAAGGTTTTTTAGCACTTGATCTCGGTGGGATGTCTCGATATTCAAAAACATTTGAATTACTGTGGTTGTCGATGCCATGTTCACCATATACGTCATCTCTAACAATCATGATGTCACCATTGCAGTAGCTGGATGATTTCCTAAATCAACAACATATTTTAATTAAGTCAATCTTTGAGTAATGTTTTGCTAGCAAATACACCAAACAAAACAGGAAAGTTGTAGTCAGCAAAAAAATTATTTTTCTTGGATTGAACAACTGCGGTAACACTAGAGCAGAAATACACTTTTTTGACTTGGGAGTGATACCCATTGAGTTTTACAATGAGAACATATAGGCCATTCAAGGTTACTTCACACTTTTCTGAAGCCCTGCTAAAGTTCTAATTTTGGTTACAGATTATGTATCCATCTGTTACATGTAAACATAAGCACTGTCATGTGACTTTTATGTTTTAACTGTCAAATGCTTTGTTTTCTGTTTTCAGCTGTTCAATGAATTGTCATATTTCTAAAACCATTTCGTATGAATGTTTACAATTTTGGCCTACAACCAGATTTAGGTTGGTTTTTTGACTTATTAACAATGTCTGTATTGGCGATAATTCTTACAATTATTTTACAGTGTTAACAAATTTGATGTACACAACATAACACATTTTGCCATTACTGTGCTTAAACCTGTTACAACTGTGGGGGGAGGGGGGAAAAGAATTGTAGTATTTAACCTCTTGTTATTGATATGTGTTGGGTTATTTCGTTAAAAGGACTACCTCAGTTGGAATAAAAATGAAGGTGCAACCAGTCAAACAAAAAGACAGTAAATTCAGGCACGCAAAGCGTGTTGCTTATTTTTGTACATAGTATAGTGACAAACTTAAAAGATAGTGGTGAACATGCACACAAATAGGCCTACTGTAACGTTTATTCCGCTAATATTTATTTGCATAGGTACTTAATTTTTACTGTGTTTATTTAATTATTTATTTAAACTTTTCTAGATGGGCTTGTGGCAAACATTCACATCACAGAAATGAAAGCACGTTACACAATCGTATTTAAAAAATCTACAGCAAAGTTACAATGCTGTGATAAATAAACAGACGTGACTTTCAAATAATTAATTTCATCATAAAATTTATACTTTTTAACAGTTCATGGTTAAAAAGTATAAATTTTGTATGTCCACTGTTTGCAATCATACACAAACTAGCCCAGAATAACCTAGGTAGGTTAAAAAAAACACAACGTGTACAAACTTGATGTGGTAATTTTATTTTTCACAGGAAGAAAAATAACACTTAGTTCAGCAACATGCCATGTCATGTCGCCAGTCACCATGTCTGCCAACTTCGGATTTGTAACTGTCGTACCATCACATTTAAATATATTATAATAAGTATTCAAAAAATAAAAACTTCATTTCAGTTTTAAATTACAAAATCAAAAATCATCATTTTTGGTTTTTGTTGTAGTAAGTATGAAATATGCTAAAATTGAAAGTGTGTATAATTTTCTTGCTACTACTAGCGGTGCAAAATTTCCACAGAAAGAGAGAGAGACAGTGTGACATGCTTTGCTCCATCTATTCAGTTTCTTCCTCGGACAAAAAAAAAACACCATATCACTAGGGCCTACGCACCATAATTTGCGCTGATATTTTAAACTTTAACAATGAAGTACATTTCAATCAGTGCTACCTAAAAACTTAAATATTTCAATATGCAACATTTAATTTACAAACAGCATACCAAAAAACTGGGTTAAAACAAACGTAAGTATAACTGTAAACTATTTCTTACTAGCTGTTGCCAACACAGCACTGCTCTCACTGTTATTAATTTGTATTGAATAGAAAATAAATAATACAAGTTATAGAAGATACTAAGTTAAAATTTCATTTATTCAAGAATACTTTAAAGTTAATTATAGTGTTATATATTTGCGGTATACAAATTATAAAAAAAAAAAAAAAAAACAGGTTGACATATTACTCCTAGGGTGATTTTTTAAAAGGTTTGTCTCAAAACATTTGAAAAAACTGTGAATGAACTGTACACATTAATTCCCCAATATAATGGTGCCTGTTTGATCATTTGAGTATGACATTAAATCATTTGATTTTGACACTATTAATATGTATTTCTTTCTTTTACAGAATTTTTACTGCTTCACCATTATTCCCAGTGTTAAAAAAAATGTTTAAAAATTCAATAGAAAATATTACACCATAATTTTAGTTCACTCTCAGACTCAAATATATTTCTGACCCTGTGATTTGTTACTTGACATACAAGTGCCCACACTTTTTGTGAAATGGTGCAGATTAAAACATTTTTGTGTATGTTTACAGTACAGTGTAATTAAATTTTGACTAGTCATAAAAAAAAATTAGACAAAAAACTTTATATGTATGTTAGGTTACATCTCCTGAACATTCCCAAAAAGGTCCCAAAAATTCTGCAAATGGTCTTCCGCCATTTTGAAAAATAAAGCTGACATATTGGATTTTTGCTGATATTTGAAAAACAAAAATGTAGCACCCAAACTGTTTTACATCTAGCGCTTCTTTAAATATTTGTTACTGAAGAGGCTTCACTCCCAGTATATACATTATACTTTTGCTCACTTTTATTATGTTTACACAGCTTTAAAATATGTATATATTAAATTTTGTTTATTTGAGGTTTTAATATTTGAACTATTTAAATCCAAACAGCTTGAAATATGGATAATTGTACTAAATAAACATCATAGAGCATTAAAAATATATCAGAATAAATTAGCATATTAGAAACATGTATATCACGTATTGGATTCACAGTGCAGCTTGTTTGTATGCGTGGCGCATTGGGTAGGTTGGCAGGGGCAATGCGGAATGACATATGACACAGCTGTTGAATTTCATTATTTACATTTTTAAAAATTCCAGTAATTTGACGCTGTTGGGTGAGACACGAGACAAACTAATTCACTTTTACTTACTGCAGGTGGGTGCCAGTGGTGCTTCCCAGATACTGAACTTCAAGACTAAGGGTTCTCAGGGATGCTGTGGGTTCTGTGTGTTTGTCTCACTCGAGAGTTTTGACTTCGGCTAACCGCCAGCAGCGTTAATACCATGACGGCGCTTACCACTCACGTGAGACATGGGTAAGCATGTGCACGAAGAGGCTATAACCTGTACTTTCCCTTAACGAGATTATTGTTTTGAAGTGTAAACCATGTCTTTCTATTTTATTTCAGGGTCTAAATGTTCAAAATTGTTCAAATTGTATGTTTATAAAATGTTGCACAATGTTTGGATAAATTCAATATGTACACTGCGCAAAGAACAAGGACATTATTATTCTGGAGTAAACGTCTGCATAAATTACAGTCAAAGAACACAGAAAATTCTCAATTTAAAGCTTAGTGTGAATATGTATTTTAATTATATATATGCCATTTCTTTTCAATAATAAGAGTTTCACCCTGCATGCATAGCACTTCTGCTTGTGTGAACCCCATAGGCAGCAATGGTATGTTTTTGAGACGCTTGCCTCAGGGCAGTTGTTCGAGGAGAGTTGGCGAGGTAAGACGCTGTCACATACGCATTTCAACTTTTTGCGCTGAGTTAGATTTTCATAGTTCACTTTTAGTATACCGGTTAACCTTTGCTTTGCGTACATTTTGCCAGACATTCCCCAGCATTATGCTTCCGCTTAAATAACTCTTTTACAGCCCTTGTGACTTTTTGAACTTAATCAAGGGAGGAGGAGAAGATGTCGGACAGGCCACGCGGCCCACGCAATATATGAATCAGGTGCCATCCGCTTATGCTAAAGGCATTTCATTGTAATTTCTGTTTAATTGCTGCGTGCAATATTAAGGGCGATCTTTCTATGTATGTATTTCAGGGTATTTTTCATGTTTAATTGTATTATGGCCACATCGCCCATGGCCATGCACTCCGATATTGCTAAGCCGTATCTGTGCCATCCATGTGCTTTTAGAGTATATTCTTGTAATACCATTTGTGCTTTAGTAAATCTCAGGGTTATATGTAATTATTTTGTTCAGAGTTCCATGTATTTCACGTGATTGATGCTTTCGTATGTATGACCACACTGTCTTTTTCATGTTTGATTTTACCGCCATCAGGCGTGCTACAAATTCTTGAATGTTTAAATCTTCAGGGGAACAATTTTCCCAATATCATTACCATTTTGTCTGGTAATAATTTGCTGTTTTCAAGAAGAAATATTGCAATTTCATCTGCACTACGTGATCCACTATGCACTTTATCCAGCTACATCCACAGCATCTAATGATATTTTCACGCATCTGCATGTTTATTGTGCCTTGTCATATTGTGTCTCATGTTGTATTATCATTATTTGTGTAATTTGTATGGTGATATTATTTCCATCCTAGCCGGCTATGTGTAAAGACCGTCACCACTCTCACCACGTGCTGGGAGACGCGTCCCGACGAGTCCGCGTTTATGATGCCAAATAATCACATGTGTTTATTGTTCATTTGCAATTCTCCGTGTCCTGTCTCCAGGAAAAATTTACAGTCCATCCTAGTGGCTGTAGATCCCTTTCCTTATGAGGACTGTGCTTTCGAACACCCCGGAGGAAATCATCCATCTAGAAGTGCGCTAGAGTAATTTCGAGCTGGGGAAAGAACCCAATGGAATTTGCTAGACACGTTCGAGTTTTCAATGAGTAATTCACAATCCTGGCACGGTATTGTACTTTGGAGATCAATAAATGGTATATTGCTCAGTGAAAATTGCAGTGTGTTTATCTTTAGCATCAGAACAGGCATGCCCGCCATTATTCAGTGTTAACATGTTTAGTATTGCACAGTGTTTTGTAAGTATTATAGGGTGAGCCGGACACACAGAACCCACAGCATCCCTGAGAACCCTGAGTCTTACAGTGCGGTGTCTGGCAAACACTGCTGACGCCCACCTACCGTAAGTAAATAGTGACATCGTTCGTCTTGTGTCTCACCCAACAGCGTCAATTGGAGTTCCCAAGTGGAGCCAGTGTGTTCATCCACATTGCATCATCCGTGTCAACTGTGTAAAATGGCGGACACCATGCTAGATCATCCATGAGAAGGCATCAAGACATCAGCGTAGGTAACCGCAACACCCACAATCGTGAGTGCGAACTACCTGGACATGCCGATCGAATGATGCGTGCATTGTGGAAGGGTAAGTAAAGTTAACATGTTCAGGGAAAATCTATGGGATCAACCGCTATGCCAATGCACATCTGATACTGTGTCAACGCCATCAGCCTGTGTGCACGCACCGGATGTGACAGTACGGGAACCAAGTGGGCGCAGTGCCAGCAAAGCAAATGGGACATACATTTGTGATACATAGGGTCAGACAAATATGTAATCTTCTGTGATGGTGTAATAAACTGTAACAAGAGCCGTAAGACGAACTGTTCAGAGATTGTGCCACCAACAACATCAGAGGTGAAACCCTCTGCCACCGGTATTAGTAACGTACATGCCACAGGGCTTGACAGGGCCAGACCATAATGTACTTTTGCCAACTTTTGCGGGGCATGATTCAGAAGACCCAGGTACTTTTCTCGCAGTCTGCAAAGAGAAACTGAACCGATACAATGTTCATAGGGAAGAATGGACCAAAGTCACTGCCAACAGATTAAGGGGAACCGCTGCCACGTGGTGGAACTTGGCACGCGATTACTGGGTAACATGGGAAGAGTTCTGTGACAGGTTACTGGACAGATTTGATACAGATGGTGATGCCATCCAGGCACAAAAGCGATCGTAACACTAACAGCAATGCAAACAAGAGGGAATCAAAGAGTTCATCCAGCACAAACTAGGTCATTACAAGCGCTTAAACACAGGCCAACCTACACGTGGAGTGTTAGAAATAATTGTAGCCCTGTCAATACCGGACATTAGGCTGTACCTGCGACAAGCCACACGTGTGAGTGTAGAGCAATTTATGTGGGAGATGTGCCTCTATGAACGAGATATGTGCATGAGACAAGAATACCAATACCCAAAGCAGAATTACAGCACATCACCACCCGCAATAATAATGGATGTTTCGTGACCACCACCACAGTTTACGCCAGTGCTATCAAACCATGGACAGAGAAACTTTCACCAAAACAACTGCGAAAATTGCTATCGGGGTAATCAGCCGGGAAACTTAGTAGGGAGGTTGGCGAAACAACACCTGCACTAATCTCACTGCCAGATAGTAGGAATCCGGATAATGAAGGTGCGAAAGTGTTTCAGGTTAGTGACAGTACTGTATGTGCATTGAGGGTAAATGTTGAACTTGAAAGTAAAAATGTAATCACCGTGATAGACACTGCCACAAGCCACACTGTGTGAGGAGATGATTTTGGGGTTACAGTGGTTGATCGACAACCAAGCAGTGATAGAACCGCATCTCGACCGTCTTCACGTAGGGACACCTGGGAGGTTGATGCTAGACGCAATAGGAGCAACGTCGCTGAAAACAACAGCTGCTGTGACGTTTAAAGAGTCACGCATGAGGTGCCTGAATGACATCAGGAGAAGCTACAACATCTGCTGGACCAGTACACCAGAGTGTTTCACACTGACAGAAAGCTGCAGCGTACTAACGTCACCGAGCACGCCATCATCACAATGCACAAGGATCCGGTGTACGCCAAGCCACGAGACCCAGGTATTTTCTTCTGGCGCATAATCAATCAACAGGTATATGAATTGTTGAGTGACAATGTAATTGAATGCATGCAAAGTCTCTATAACTCAGGCATTACACTAGCCCCTAAAAAGAAAGGTGAATGGAAGTTTTCCATAGACTTTCATGCTCTGAATAAAGTAACTGTAAACATGCCACCTCCAGTAATTAACATCAAGGACACTTTGTCAACACTAGTGCCAGCTGCTGTATTTACTTCACTCGACCTTAAATCAGGATATTGGCAAGTGCCTATCCGCCCACAAGACGAAAAGAAAACTGCCTTTGCAACACCAGATGGGCGCAGATTCCAATTTGTTGCAATGCCATTCGGCTTAAAATGTGCCCCTGCCAATTTTCAGAATTTAATGGAAAATGTGTTAAGACGGATACATTGGAGACTTTGCGATGTCATATCTTGACGATGTACTCATATGGTCAAACAGCTAGGAAGAACGTCTGCACCACCTGAGCTTTGTGTTCGAGAAGCTCAAAGGCAACAAGCTTACATGTAAGATCGACAAGTGTAAGTTGGGAATGAGTGAGATGGAGTTTTTGGGACACTATGTAACAGGGGACGGAAACTAACCAGAGTAACAACATGTACAACAGATACAGGAAAAACCCACACCCAGGTCGCGTAAACAAGTTAGAAAATTTTTTGGCTTAATAAATTGGTTGAGAGAGAGTTTGTTCCAAATTTTTCTGCAATTACTGCACCATTAACTGAATTGTTATGTGAGAAGCGTAAATTCGTATGGACACATCAAGCCGATCAAGCATTCAAAGACATAAAACTTGCTTTCCTAAACTGTCAACCACTAGCCAGGATTAGCGCAAAACTGCCTGTTGTAGTTCAGACAGATGCGAGCCAAAAAGGCATTGGGGTAGTATTATACCAGGTGGGAAACAAGGCGAAAACACATCATCAACAACCACAGTGTGAAGTTTATCAACGCAGAAAGGAAATATCACGTAAACGAGCAAGAGTGTTTGGCAATTGTACACATGCTGAGGAAGTACCAGCCGTATCTGTTAGGAAGGAGATTCACACTGAAAACCAATAACTGTTGTTTAGTTTGGTTGATGGCATGCATAACGGAAAGAGTAAACTTGCCCACTGAGCATTGTTGTTACAAGAGTTCGACTCTAAAGTAGAACATGTGACAGGAGAAACAAACGAACATTTACCATATGCACTGTCTAGGAACCTGTGTCATAACATAACGGTAACAGCTGAGGCTGAGAGGGGCGATGCACTACCACCTTGCCGTGCCACACAAACAACAGAAATACCACCTTTTGTTTTGCAAAATATTGTTGCCACACCACCCGGCGGACTTGTCTCGTTAAATGCCCGTGAGTGGGAGAAAATTCCTCGGTTGCTGTACACCGCCGGCAACACTGCGCCGTGAGGTATTCCAAACACTGGAGAGTAGTGGACCGGGAAATCCAAGTGAAACCCCCCGTAATTGCACAAAATGGCAGACATATGTACCCAAGGAAAAACGTGAACTTGTGTTGACATACGGACATGACAGCTTAGAACATGGTCACCTGGGTTCAGAACAGACACGTAGGAACGGAGAGAAGTTTTTCCATTGGCCAGGCATACAAGGGGATGTACGTAAACACGTACAGAGTTGTGTTATGTGCAACACCCGAAAGTCATGGAGAACTGACGGCGACGCCCCACAAAAACCAAGGTTGCCAACTGAGCCATTTAAAATTGTTGCGCTAGACATAATGGGTCTTTACCTGCACACAAAAGGTGGAAAAAGTTTCCTCATTGTCGCCACTGATTTGTTCACAAGGTGGACCGAGGCATTTCTGGTAGTAATGTCCATGCACACATGGTTGCGCATGTAATGCAGGGCGACATTTTTCCGAGATGGGGTTACCCAGAATATCTGTTGACAGATAATGATACATAGTTTGTGGGGAGGAAGTGGAGAGAGTATTGTACCGCATGGGGAACCGAACACCCTACCACCCCAGGGCAAACTCGACTGAACGTCGTAACCAAGACGTAAAAATCCAGTTACGAATCCGGTTAGGAACAGACCACATGAGATGGGCGGAGCTGATTCCGGAGGTTATGTTCTGCATGAGGAACTGAGATAATGCAGCCACAGAGAAAACACCTGTGGAGATGGTGCAGGGCCGCAAACTGCGTGCGCCCAGAGAACCCCGCGAAAACCTGCCAATACCACCTGAGGAAATTGTTGTCCAACTCCAGATCCATGAGCAGGCGAGAGAAAACCAGGGAAATTATTGCAACACATGGGTACCATAAAGCAGAAGGCCGCTGCCAGAGTTAGTACCCGGCATGTATGTTTATGTAAGGGAAAACCCATTTTCTGCGGGAGTCAAGAATCATTGTGCAGGACTGGCACCCAGGTGGATTGGGACAGTCAGAGTAACTGCAAAGATGGGGAATTCCACATTTCTCATGAAACTGGGTCCGTGATGAGTCACAAAACGGCCCACACACCTGTAGGGGAGAGGGATAAGGAGAAGTGGGAAAGCCCAGTACCTCAGCGAACGCAACGTTGCGTACCAGGGAGTACGGGAAGTGACAGAAGCAACACGTGTCCAAACAACAACAATAACATTAGTCTTGTGACCACTCGGTCAGAAAATGTAAACACTATGTCATTCATGGGCTTCACGTCATCCGAATTCTCCACACCAAACAGGGAGGGGGAAGGCAGCGAAAGTGTAAACATGGAAGAAGGTGAAACTAGTAGTAGGGAATCACATTTTCGGGGATTTCCCGTAGAGGCAGGCAACAGTCTGGTAAATCAAAGTAGTTTTAAAGGGTTTACTTGTGTAGATGAGGAATGAAGTTGTAACCACAGTGTACATGTAAATTACAATACAACCAGTGCCAGTGATACATCTCGGTACAGGCGGTGTTCACATCAAAATGGCTAGGCAGGGTAAAGGTGAACCGCACTGAACAAAGCTAAACAAGGAAAAGCAACAGTAAATGAGGTTCGAATATAACATGAACAATTAACAAAGCGCCTGAATAAATATAAAATAAAATTCACTCACCTAGGCGGTAAATAAAGGTACTTAAGCCATGTAAAACGGCGAAAACTATGCAACCAATATATTATAAATCATGACATGGCGTGAAGGTAAAGTGAACAAACAGATTCAGCACATTCCTTCATGGACGAAGAGGCTTGATGGTGTTCCCAAAGTCGCGACATGACCAATCGATAAGTATCAAAAGACCATATCATGTAATTGAAGTACAATGGAAAAGTACAGAAATTAAATGACCAAATTTAACGTCCTTAGACATTGACAATACAAGATTGAGAGTAAATTACACTAAAATAGAAAATATAAATTATAAGAGTACTGTGTACATACTTACACAATGGTAAACATAATTCAAATAACAAATAGAAATAACAAATACAGTCGTTATTTGACACTAGTGATGCCACTTATGGTGAGAGAAGACAGATACACAAGTCATGTACTATTGAGTATCACTAAAAGGATACTCATTTAGCACATTGCAAATAAGATTAAAAAGAGGAATACAAAATTTTCACTGCCGATGATGGCAATAATAAAGGACAATAATACATATAAAATACTTTAATTTTGTATTTACTTTTACACAATTCGATTAAATAAATACCTTTTAAGACAAAGGTGGTGTCCCGAAAGGAACCAAGGAAAGACAATGAAAAAAAAAATGGGCTTTTCAAAAATTGATAATTTGCTAGAAAAGCAATTTGAGGGAAAAAAAATTATTTACTATAGAGAGTATGCCATAGCATGGCACAAACGGTGAGCGATTGAGCCACTCAAACATTGCGGCCTCAGAATTTTTTGTAAAACTAAAAGTAAACAAACATCATGTCACAGTTCCATCATATAACTTTGTAAGTACTTTCGACAAACTGTGAGGAAATGTTAGGGACATGCGCAGAACAATAAAAGTCAGTCTACATCACCTTCATTCCATATGGACCACTTTCTCTGTGATTATAATTACAATCAACAGGTATTTGGACACCGATTATAGCTGCCACCGCCAGTGACAGGTTTTTAACAAGGCGATGTATAACTCAACAATACTAATATTTAAATCATTTCTAGATTTGATGTCTATGAGCATTTTTTTAAAAGTGAAATGTGGTGTTTTAAATTAACTAGGTTAAGTATCAATGTTTATAAAGTAAACAGACACTTGTTGGAACTCAAATTAAATTCACATAAGTTCTGTTTACAATCATAATTTTTTATCTCTTTCATTGGTAATATGATTATTATGTACTGCATTATTTTGGCTAATTTACTGCCAAGAGTGTTAGTTTCTACTTTAAGATATGGTCGCATGCCACAATCATGATAATGTTTACAATATCAATAAAACCTTTAAATAATAAATCATGAACTCAGACTAGTTTACATGTGTTGAAGTAAATAATAAATGACTGAAACAAATAACTATTATTAGCTACTAACAGAGCAAAACTTGAAAACATGAAACATGATAAATATTTATTAAAAAGTCACATGATCCCTATACCAGTTTCTGTCCCTGATAAAATCGCTTTTCGGCTGTGGTGGATTTGTTGTATTTCTGATAAACTTCCAAAAAATACCGCTAACTCTGGATTTATTCTAGAATTGAGTTAAATTGTATTCTAGCCCACAACTATATACAAAGCACAATGAAACATACATATTGTTTTCTATTTTGTCCATCATGCCATGCCGCCCCTTAAAAAGTGCAGCTGTAGGCCCGGGCCTAGTCAGATTAATCGAAAACCCAGCCCTGC
Source organism: Dryococelus australis (assembly GCA_029891345.1). Taxonomy (NCBI): domain Eukaryota; kingdom Metazoa; phylum Arthropoda; class Insecta; order Phasmatodea; family Phasmatidae; genus Dryococelus; species Dryococelus australis. The sequence goes on from CM057009.1 coordinate 128,750,929, forward strand.
CTGGCACCAAGGACGAAGAACACTTGCAGTATATAGATAAAGTGTGCTGCATAGAAGTGGTTGTAGAAAACTCCACTCATGATACATTAAGTCAGACTTTTTGTCCGACAGCAACAAGATGGCTCTTGTATCTCTTCTCAACAGTTACTTACAGGATGCAGGATGCCATGTATTGCAAGCAGATGCAGGTGCTGATAGACTTATAATGATAAGAGCAATCAATTTATCAGATAATGGAATCCAGACCATTCTAGTGCAAGTAGATACAGATAGTTTTTAATTCATCTGATTACCCTAGCTCCATGTGGCAGAGATTTGAAAATAATCATGCCTGTTTGTAAGAAGTCTCCCAAAAAAAATATACATCAAAGCCCGGCAGGAAAATATTGGAGGTATGAAAAAGTGTCTGTGCATGCAGTTACAAGGTGCAACTTGACACCCTCTCTATTGAAAAGGGAACAAAGCATCCTTCAAGAAATTACAAAGTAATAAAAGTTTACGAGAGTAAATGCAGATATTTAGTAATTATTGTGCAACACCAGAAGATGTAGCAAAATCAGGTGAAGTTTTCATCCTTAAAAAGTATGGGGAGAAGTCAAAAAGCAATATGGATGTCTTGTAGCACCATAACTATAATCAAGCTATAGCTAAACAGCCAGTTCATGCAACATTTAATTTGAATACTCTTCCTCCTACAGCTGTAGTAATCTATCAACATTCATTGAGAGTATTATGCCACCAGGTCCAACAGAGGCATGCAAATGACTTTGACCCAACAGAGAGGGATGGAAAATAGCAGGTCACCAGCTTCATTCTGTTCAGTGGCGGTGGAATGTATTCTTGCTAGGTCGAAACAACTTCTTTAGTTTTACAAAGCATGTCATTGTGCAGAGGATATACCAGCATTTATCACTGGCTACTGTATGACACAACAATATATTCCAAGAATACAATAATGTTTTTCATGGTTTAACTTAATTTCATGAAACATCTGAGTGAATCAAAATAAATACTATTTCTTGAGATGTTTGTCTTGTGAGAAAGCATAGGCCTAATTGTCTTTTAGAACAGTACTTATATTCCTCCAACTTAAATAACTTGTTACTGTTTTTTTTCCTTCAGTTATTCAACCATAAAAAATTAAAAAGTTCCACTGAATAGTTGAAACTACAGCAAATCTTGAATATGCAATGCTTTTTGACGTTATAACTGTAGAAATATTAGAAAAAACCTTATGTTCCAGCTGACACACTACAGTTGCCATATTGCAACACGTGCCCTTCCTACTGTTCTATGAATGCACTTGTTAGTACTGTCACAGTTACTCAAGTTCACCTTAAGAAGAGGCAAGGGGGGTGCTAGGGGGTTTGACTCACTGGTAGCTGAATAACTAAGACAAATTATAAAAATATATATTTTAATGAAACAACAATTACTTATAAATCACAATACATTTACTTTACACTGAATAACAGAATGAAGTTATTATACTGATTTACACTATGACTAATCACTGACATTAAGGACGCAGCTATTCCCTATCCTTGCCGATAGAATTAACTACAATGGGGAATGAGGACAATGACCTGATACCAGCATTGGTCCCTACTGCTACGCGATTATGCTCACCCTTAACTTCTGGATGGTTGGCCTCGGAACACTTCTGACCAGTGGTAGGTTGGTGCCGTCGTCTTCAGCCTCAATCACACACTCAATATACGTTGTGATCTTGTCGCCTTCAAGGGGGGGGGGGGGGGGCACTGCCCTGCGGGGTCTCTTATATAGCCAGGCGAAGTGGGACATGTTTATAAAACAAACATGTCCGGCTACCATCTATATCCCGCCCGACCTTAGGTGGTGTAGCGCCGCCAAATGACGCCACAATATGCAGGTCAGCAGTAGTAATGAATGGACTGTCTTTAGAATTGCCAACTTTTTTGAGAGAATGGATCTAAATCAATATACAAAAATCACCAGAAAATCTTCACATTATAAACTTGGTCTATAATAAATTACATTCAGACAAAATATATAAAATATTGGTTTTCAAAGATTGAAATATTATTTATTATTGCTCAATACAGTTGCTTACCACTGTTTATGTAAGTAACACTGTGAAAAATTGAAACAGAATATATTATTTGAATTTCTTTAATGATGTATTCACCCGGCATACCTACACACACACACAATACTCTCAAACTGTATAAATAAATATTTAAAGTGTAGATATTCCTGAAACTTTGCTTATGATTAAGCCAAATTCTATCATTATTCTCGCAAGAGACCACCCGCAGGACTACCTATAACAAAATAAACATATGCAATAAAATATGTAATATGCATCCCACGATGTTCCCATTCTTTTTCCAAATGTACATCAAAATTTTGGGGAAATGATCTATCCTAAAGGCATAAACATTCGTTAATCTGAGAATAGAAAAAAATCTTCTATCTTCCTCCACATTACCATATCTGCACCAAATTTTTACAGAACTCACTAACTATTCAACTTGTTGCAAATATGAGATTTGACCACCAGACCATCTTCAGAACTCACATCTAACAAGAAAATAACCAAGTTGGCAACTCTGAGTGTTTTGCTTATATTTGTTTTAATTGGAAGCATGCAAAAACTGAATAGTTACAATAATGTAAATAAAAATCATAATTAAGAATACAGTAAGAAATGAAGAGGAATTAGGTTGTTATTGTTTGTAACAAATGTAACCACTAAACAAAGTTTCTCACTTCATTCAAAATACATACACATACAATGTAAAAATATTTATGTAAACACTACATAAAAATAAGATAAAATGCCATCATTGTAAACAGATGAAAAAATGGTGAAAAATGTGATGTGACACAAAGCGAATGAATGTTATGCATTCATGTCCACATCCTGCAATGACTATGCCAGAAGGCAATTTCTGATTTAAAAAAAAGCTTAAACAAAATCTCAAATAATGTGTCTTTACACTCCCAGAAATGATTAAACCTTTTTACAGACTTTATCCTTAAAGATAATGTATCTATATTATACTATATTACTTATATAGTAAAATTGTAAGATAATTACCAAATTAACCAGAATATAACATTTAGGTCAACCAAGTATTGCCACAACTGTTGTAAAAATAAAATAATTTTATTTATTTATGAATGTTGCATTTATGACAATGTGGCAAACTGCTGCAAATAAATGTTTACACAAACAAGTTTTAAATCATACATTGTAACAACAGTGCCATACATAATTATACATAAACTTTATAACAGCTTTAACAGAAAACATTAAATCTACCACATTACTCGTACCTTTAATTCTCATATATGATAATGTGCAAATCTCACACCAAAGACAATTAATATTTAAATTCTTTGGTTCAAAAAAGGCATCAGACAATTCCTTTTAAAGCCTGCTTCACCTTGAAGCTCAAAACTACAAAAAATTAAGGCTCCAAAAAATTACAATAAAATTTTTAATGTCTTTACATAAAAGAATCAACGAGAGCTTGCTAAAATGCACACTAATTAATACTGAATTCCAAACATGACTAGAGTTCAGAACTACACTAAAGAAATACTGAAATGGTATTAACACAATCTTAGTAAGAACATCTATCATCATGAGGACGGACAGCCAGGTGCGGCCCATCAAAGCCTCCTCTTAAAGGAACATATTTTTTAAAACTCCATAAAATTCACATTAAAAATATCAATAATGGTGGCAGTTCCAAAGGATCCCGAACAAAGCACCAGAATAATAAAATATTATAAACACAATATTAAAAGGCTACCCCACAAGTGAGTCATAGGCTTGAAAGCCAAATGGGGATACAGAAATACAACATACACACATTAAAAATTGCAGAAAACCCACAGCAGCCCAGTTTAGTAAATCTAAACATAAATTTTGAATGGCGTTCAAAACAGAATTTTGCAAAACACTAGGAACTGCATGCCTTGCTAAACACTACAAACTATGCTATACAAATTACTTTAAAACATCCAAACAACCTAATAATTCATACAGGCATGCTCACGACTCACCATTTTCAGATATATCATTACCAGCTGCTCAGTCGCAGAACACTTTGAAGTCATTAAATCTTCACGTCCCTACGGATGGTTGACTAACAATTTAATGCATGTTGTCATGCAGAAAATGTTGGCGACGATCAGCTGTTGTGACTCGTAGCATGGGCGTAGCTTCAACGTGCAGCGTGTGAGATTAGCAAGTAGAATAGAAAAAAAGGAAAGGCTTACATGCCCTTACATTAACACCCCTTAATTAAGAAAAAAATAGTGATGCACATGGAGGGGAATTGAGGAAGGGGAGGAAAGAGGAGGGGAGCCAAGTGGCCATCGAGGATATCACTAGGAGATTGCTGTTAGTTAACAATAGATTCTGGCCAATGGCAGCAGCCCCACCATCGCAATAGGACAGAATTAGAAACCATTTTTTATGGGAAATTTTTTTATGTTTGTGATTTTTGTTGTGTTTGCATCATACACAGTTTGACAGTTTTAGTTTGGTTCCCTCCTATCATGTTGTAGCTGTTGCACCATTGTAAAATCCACATTTCATTTCATATATGACCATAATAAATTTTTGTGATGTACATAACATTTTTTTCAATACTTTACACCACAGATATTGTTATGGTTGTCCCTACACATTGAATCTATGCCCAAGTCTATGGTGCCTAGAAAAGTTGTATCTACTTTGTGGGTCATGAGCCATACTATGGCATGATCTCTCCTAACATATTTTTTTTCCTATTGTTTTTCTAGCAATACACGTTTTTGCAAAGCCCGTTTTATTTTCTTCTTTCTTTATGATCTTTCCTTGTTTCCAGTCGGAACACCACATTTGTGTTAATGTAAAAAAAATGTAATTTTTTTTACTTAATTGTGCAAACCAAAAAAATTAATACGTGTTAAGGTTATTGGGTATATATAATAACCTTGACCGCTGACGATAAAAATATTGTTTTCATTTTACTCTTGTTTCCCAAGTAGTAAAGTCATAATATACAATATTATGTATTTATTTAACTGCTGCTTCTCACTTCAGTGGGCAGCACCTGTAACACATAACAAATACTGTTGTTATGTTCATTTTAGCAATTTGTTCAAATCACTCATTTTACCGCTGTATTAAGTGTGTACACGGTATTTTATTGTCTTTTCTTAATGTTACTCTACACTTTGTGTTAATTCTGAACCATACTGGATAATATAGTTCATGTTCATTTGCCATAAACAGCGGGGGGGGGGGGGGGGGGACCATCAGTATCGTAACACGTTATTCTATTAACAACTTTATGTGTCTCTATGATTGTGTCTGTCTACCGCTAGGATAGGTGGCAGCACTAGTATCGTAATAAAGAGTAAAATATTTGTATAAACTTTTGATTTTCCTGCCTGTAATTTGTTACGCTTGTTTGCTACCTTTATTGTAATTTATTTAATGTGAAACCTTTTACTTGTTTTATCATTACGTTAATTATTTTTTAATGCAACGTGTAATTTTCTATTATATTACTCTGCGATATGGAGTTTCAATAATTATTGACTGGTCATGTCACGAGTTTGGAACATCATACAGTCACTGTCGTACTTGAAGGAATGCGCCGACCCTGTCTTCTACGATTATTTCTTCCACACGATGTAGTTGGTTTTGAAAATTTACTACCTGACTTTCAGCTTTTTTATGGTGTGACATACTTTACCGCCTAGGTGAGTGATTTGTATGTATCTTTTGGTAAGTGGTTGCGGTAATTGTTTGTTGCATTATCGGTGCTCATTTATTGTTTTTTCCCTTGTAATTTTGTTCAGTGCGGTTCCCCGGCTACACGACCTAGCCGAGTTGGTGATGTGATCTCAGCCTCGTGCTTTTCAAGTGATGGGACCGCAGCCCACGCTATGATTTAAGCAACAGTGGTGTGTCGACTCCTCGGCCACCGCCTCTTCATCTCTTGATCAGAAAAATGTTCTTATTGCATGTGATTTTTTTATTACTGCATGACACCACGGCAGTGGCTGCCTTCAACTTGCTGCACAATGTTTTATTCTGGACTAAAATATCCTTGAAAACAATATGTTAAAAATGTAATACTTATCTTGTTACATGTCTTGGCATGAAATGGTGTGGACAACCATAAGAATTTTCTATTTACAAGTTTTAAGTTTGTTAATCCTAAAATAAAATAAAGGAGAAAGCTAAGAAGCTGTAGCTAAACTGGTAAATTTCGGGCGCATCCTAAGTTGTATAAAAAAATATTTAAAAAAAGGTGTCTTAACTGTAACTAGTTTGAAGAAACTGTAATACTCATAACAACAATTATTGTTTTGTTTAAATATAATATATATTTTATCTCTTCTAATTGTGTGTGTGGTAAAAAAAAGAGGGTGAAATAAAAACCCAAACCAGATAACGATTTCTTTTTATTAGTTAAAAAAAAAAAATTAACTAATACCTACTACCTTTTGTAAGTGCACATTCATGTTTTAACTTAGTTATTGACGAGAGCTCTAGTATGTTGTTTTTTTACGGGCATTAAAAGAAACCCACGATAGTGTACCTGAATGGAGAACAAGGTAAGAGAGTGGAGTTAGATGTTTAATAATTATTTTGGGCATGATTATTTATTTATTTATACACTGAAGGACTACATGTGGGAGTGGAGATACTTTGTTTCACGTCCTCCTCTGGGGCACCTTGGTGCTTATGTTGGGGGCCAGCAGCTGGGGTTTTCCTTTCGTTGGAAAGCACTGAGCTGTTTTTCTAGTCCCCTGATGTGGAGCGCCAAAGGGTGGCTCAGTCATGGACATGGCTTACCTTTGCTGCGACAGGACCCATTCAACTGAACATCACACATCAGCTGTGCCTCGCATGACTGCTGCTCGACAAGTGTGTGGCATGTGTAGTGCTACCGCCAGCCAGTCCTTTAAGTAACGTCTTAATAGAGTTTGACTTTTTTTTGTTTGGTAAATTATTTGTTATATTTTCTAATTAATTTAAATTTTCATACTTTGTATTTAATTTTTGGAATGTTTTTTTTATCATATTTAATTTAATATGTGGTAGTTCTTATTATTTTCTGTTACATACATAAAGAAGAAAGCAGACATAATTTGTTTTTAAAAAGATTTTTTACTGAAAAAGCAAATTTGATGTTGAACATAAAGTTCCACATATTTCTTTTCATAAGAAAATATTTATTTTATTTGTATTAGTATATGTCATTAACTGCAGATTAAGTATCATTAAGTAATGAACACCTGTGCTTACACTCAGCTGTTACCATGCAAGTTATTTTGATTTGTCTGTTACATTTTGTGGACATTTAGCATTGTTAAATTTTTTTTGAGAATAATAAGTTTGAGATGATATGTCTTGTATTATTTTTTTTCTGAACTGGTAACCTGAAATCAATCTTCTGAATTTTTACATTTTATTAAAGATTACATTAATAGTATGTGTGTTTAAACTTTGTCTGTTTATTTATTTATATGTTAGAGGTGCTGTAAGATTGGATGTAGGGGAGAGGAAATTGAAATAAATATTGCAGAGTGTAGACTTGGCACTTAATGAGGCACGAGGTAGATCAGTTAGCGCATCATGACATTCTACCGGAAAAGATAAATCTACTTCCCCAAAAAAACTGGCACCCCCAGCAATATCCATGTTGGCAAAATCCCACGTTGAAAACTCAGCCAACTCAACCCACTAAAAATTACCAATCTGCCACTTACATTTCATTGTGTGACTGTACAGGCCATTAACGTTGAAGTAATAAATATACTTCAGGGAACTTTTACAATGTGGTCAGGGAAATAAATTTTACCAAAACTGTAGGAACCCTGGAGTAAACTTTTAACAGTTTTATACTTTTATATATTTTCAAGGTTAATTAATTGTAATCCATATTTGGATTCATATAAAGTAACATTGTTCTATGAACTGTTTCACTGAAGTAAACCCAACTCCATTTATACATATTGCAGAGGTTCTCTTGTTCTTCAAATTTTTACAATCTAACATTCAGGAATCAGACACACTCAAACACCTCTCTGCTTGTGCTGACTCAAACCATCACAATATTAAAACTTCTACTTAGACAATGTCACTGAAAATAACATAAAAGATTAAGAATGACAGATTGAAGCATTACATTGTCTCATTGAGTTTCATCTTTATTCTTTAATAATTATTGTGTTGGAATAAGAATAAATACCTACCACAGTGTTACATATCATGATTATGTTCTCTAAAGCACATTTGGTAGTTTTATTGTTACACAGACATGTACATTTATTTCAGCAATATTTATCTCTGATTAAATATAAAGCACTGTATGTGAATTTGAATTTTTGTGTGGCCTGTGCATTGAATATGTAATTCTGTGAAATGGTTTTATCTTTAAAAATGCAAATTTGTCTATGTATCAAGAAATTGGGAAACTAGTTTGTAGTATGTATAACTTAGTAGTTGGTACTTCTGCCTATCCAGAGATTGAGACGACAACACACAAGTGTTGAGAAGGTATGATGAGGTGAGTCGAATGTAGACAACCGATATGAATAAACGACTACTTAGACATTAAGTTTAATGTCTTATTATTTGATCACAACTCTGTGAAATGGTTTTGTCTTTAAAAATGCAAATTTGTATATGTATCAAGAAATTGGGAAACTAGTTAAATGTATTTCCATTATTATGTTTGTTCCACTTACTGTACATGTCTATTAAACATTTGTGCTTTCTGGAACAGGCCTAAGACCTGAAAACTGCTGCAACTTAATAAAACAAATTTAATGCATACAAACCACTTCTTCAAGCTAAAAATGCTCACAAGAATAAAATAATTGGCAATGGTAAACACAAGCTAGTTTCTTAACCACAAGTGCAATTGGCAGAGCAATCAGGGAAGAAGAATTGCTTGAAACTTTCTCCCCCTTCCAATGTACCCAGTTAAGAAATGTGTCTGGTTCATTCACTGGTTTTCCAGGGTTCTGGGAAATTGAGCACTCTTAAGGTCAATGTTTAGCTTTCAGTTGATGGTAAAATTCAGTAACGTGTTTCTTGTTCTTTTCAATGTTTTCAATTTCCATGGTTTCAGAGATAATTAACTGGAATTTTATTATTGAATATAATCATGAAAATCATGATACCCTCTATTCTAGGGGAGGGACAGTGCCCCCCCCCCCCAATTCCTCCCTTCCCTTCTCCGTCACCACTGGTCCTGTTCCATTACTGAAAAATACTGCCCCAGAAACACTGTTGCATCTAATTTTGTGCCCAACGACCATGATATACAAGTACACAATTTTAAATTTTAAATAAGAAAGACATAATTATTAACTATAATAGAGTATTATGTGTCAAATTTGTAACCAAAAACTAAACTACCACTTTATACCAGGAAAGCTGCTGCTTCTTCCTGCCAGCGGGCTGCTAACTTGTTCGTGTAACTTCACTTCTAAAGTACTGTATGAAGTACGGATATAAAAATTGCATTTTGCCTTATTACGATGTTCTACAAATTTGTCAATCTGAAATAATTTGTCGCCGCCTAACAGCCAGTGGCAGTCAGACCATGACTGCACTCACAACTCACGTGACACACAGGTAAGCACATGCGCAAAGAGGCCATAACACGGACTTTCCCGTAATGGGATTATTATTGTTTGCAGTGTACTGAATGTTTCTCCATTCTCTTTCAGGGCTAAAAGTGTTATGAAGTGTTAAAAATGTCTTTTCCATAAATATAGCACAATGTTCTTTTCAAATTCAAAATGTGCGCAGCACGAAGAAACAGACATTGATATTCAGGCATGAACGCATTCAAAAGACAATTTCTTGATAATGATATTTCTGATTTAATATTGCTTTAATAAATTTGTATTTAAAAAAAATTTAAGTGCCATTTCTTTTCACGTAACAATATTTTCACTCGACGTGCATAGCACTTCCGCTTGTGTGAACCCTGTAGGCAGCCATGATAGGTCTGCTCTTCCCCTGCCTCTGGGCAGTCATCTGAGGAGAGTTGGCGAGATAAGACGCTGTCATGTACGCACTTTATATTTTTGCACTGAGTTCGATTTCCATAGCTCATTTTAGTTTACCGGTTAAACTTTGCTTTAAGTAAGTTTTGCCAGATATCCCCAGCATTATGCTTCCCCGTATATAAATCTTTTGTGGCCCTCGTGACTTTTTGAACTTAAATAGAGGGAAGGACTAAAGATGTCTGAGAGGCCACGTGCAACTTTAAATTAAATGCCATCCACCTATGTTAAAGGCTTTTGCATTATAATTTAGGGTTTTGTCATGTTAAAATTGTTTTACGGCCACATCATTTGCGACCACGTGGTTAGCAGCCAAGTCCGCGTTTGCGCCATCATCGCGCTTAAAGTGTTTCTGTTTATAATTTCTTGTGAACCATAATTTTCTCAGGGTAATATGTATTTGTTTCATTAAAGGGTTCTTGCAATTTTTGTAATGACTGATGCTTTTGTAACCAACCACGCGGTCATCACCCATGTTTGATCTGTCGTCATCAGGCACCTCAGACATGCTTGCACATTTGTAACGCAGTCAGAATAATTTTCTGAAGAGCACTGTACTCTTGTCCGAAAGGATTTCTATGAATTTTACTGAAACTATTGCAATTTCACCTGCACCATGTGGCCCGCTAATAACTTCATCCAGCGGCATCCGTGACATGTAAGAATGCTTTCATGCATTTACGTGTTTATTTTGCCTGTTCATATTGTGTCTCATATTTTCTCATCAATATTTGTGTAATTTTGTACGGTGCCATTATTTTCATCCTAGCCTGCTAAGTGTAAAGACCGTCACCACAAACACCACATGGTGGGAGGCGCGTCCTGACGAGTAAGTGTTAATGACGTCAGTAACCACATGTGTTAGTGTTCATTTTGTAAATCTCCATATCCTGTCTCCAGGAAAAATCTACAGTCCATCCTAGAGGCTGTAGACCCCTTTCCTTGTGCGGGCTGTGTTCTCAAAACACCACGGGGAAAATCATCCATCCAGGAGTGTGCTAGATTAATTGCGAGCTGGGGAATCATCGAACCAAGTCAGCAACTCACATCCGAGAATAATCATTAATTCATATTCTGACACGATATGAACATGGAAATCAATAAATGCAACCTCAGTGAGAAATCTAAGTTTTCTATTTAGCGTCAACCAGCCAACTCCCGCCTTTTTCAGTGTTAAATGTTTAGTATTGAAAAGTGCTTTGTAAAGACTGACGCTCTCAGGTGAGATACAAGACGAACGACACAATTTATTTACGGTAGGTGGGCGCCAGTGGTGTTTCCCATACACCGCACTGTGAGACTCTGGGTTCTCAGGGATGCTGTGGGTTTTGTGTGTCCGTCTCACCCGAGCGTACTTACAAAACACTGTGCAATACTAAACATGTTAACACTGAAAATGGCGGGAGTGGCTGTTCTGATGCTGAAGATAAACACACTGCAATTTTCACTGAGCAATATACCATTCTTTATCTCCAAAGCACAATACCGTGCCAGGATTATAAATTATTGGTTGAAAACTCGGACGTGTCTAGCGAATTCCGTTGGGTTCTTCCACCGCCTCGAAATTACTATAGTGCACTCCTAGATGTATGATTTTCTTCGGGGTGTTCGAAAACAGTCCCCACAAGGAAAGGGGTCTACAGCCGCTAGGATGGACTGTAGATTTTTTCTGGAGACAGGAAATGGAGAATTACAAGATGAACCCTAAACAAGTGTGATTATTAGGCACTGTTAATGCGGACACGTCGGGACGCATCTCCCAGCACGTGGTGAGTATGGTGATGGTCTTTACACATAGCCGGCTAGGATGGAAATAATATCACCGTATAAATTACACAAATAATGATAATACAAAATGGGACACAATATGACTAGGCACAATAAACACGCAATTGCGTGAAAATATTATTAGATGACGCAGATGCCGCTGGATAAAGTGCGTAGCACATCACGTGGTGCAGATGAAATTGCAATATTTCTTCTTGAAAACAGCACATTAATACCGGACAAAATGGTAGCGGTATTGTGAAAATTGTTCCCCTGAAGATTTATACATTCAAGAATTTGTAGCACGCCTGATGGCGGTAAAATCAAACATGAAAAAGAAAGCGTGGTCATACATACCAAAGCATCAATCACGTGAAATACACGGAACCCTGAACAAAATATTACAGATAACCCTGAGATTTACTAAAGTGCACATGGTATTACAAGAATATACCCTTAAAGTGCATGGATGGCGCAGATACGGACTTAGCAATATCAGAGTGCATGGCCATGGGCGATGTTGCCGTAACACAATTAAATATGAAAAATACCCTGAAATACATACATAGAAAGATCACCCTTAATATTGCACACATCAATTAAACAGAAATTACAATGAAACGCCTTTAGCATAGGCAGATTGTGCCTGATTCATATGTTGCGGCGCTGCGTGGCCTCTCCGACATCTTCTCCTCCTCCCTCGATTAAGTTTAAAAAGCCACAAGGGATGTAAAAGATTTATTTAAGCGGAAGCATAATGCTGGGGATGTCTGACAAAACGTACGCAAAGCAAAGGTTAACCAGAATACTAAAAGTGAACTATGGAAATCTAACTCAGTGTAAAAAGTAGAAGTGCGTACATCACAGCGTCTTACCTCACCAGCTCTCCTCAAACGACTGCCTAGAGGTAAGCATCTCACGGACCTATCACGGCTGCCTACGGGGTTCACACAAGCAGAAGTGCTATGCATGCAGAGTAAAACTTTTATTATTGAAAAGAAATGGCATATATATAATTAAAATACATATTCACACTAAGCTTTTAAACGGTAAATTTTCTGTCTTCGTTGACTCTTGCGCACATGGTACAAAATTATGGTATTGATAATCTCCGGGGCCACGAGTCTAGTGAAGATGAGAGTACGAGTGCGGGAGGAGCAAACTAGGGAAATGGTTCCAGTACTTACACACTTACAACTATTGCAGCTATGTTATCAAACAAAGGATGAAGGCTCCCATGATGCAGGATGCGTGCACTCCCTAGGCCCACAGGAATCAGACTAAAGAAGGTGGCTGAGATGCCTGGTTACCTCGCCAGAGATCTCCCGCCAACACAGAGAGAGAAATTTATAAACAGTACATTTGACAAAAGGTACACAAGAAATTAATGAAAAATACATAAGAGACATTAGAACAACTAACAGAAGAATCCCGACAAGTCATATCTGTTAATTAGAATCCCAGAGTCTTTACATGTAATTTGTCGCAAAAAAGATAATTAACAAAAAAAAAAGCCAGAATGGGTCGGCAAGGCACGCGAAGGCGATACACTGAATTAACATGGCATTTACAGACTTCATTACCACTTTAGAACACTTAATTTAAATTATGAAAACAAATTATACACGTGAAAGAATTTAGCTTTAGGCAATTGGTGTGGCGGACGCCAGAACTGCCATGATATTTTACGTGATATTTTACTATAAATCAAAATAATAAAACAGCCCTTTTAAAGCAAACAAAATATGACATTAACACTGAAAAATTATGCAATGAATTATGAATATCTTTAGCTCGCGTTCTGTATTAAAAAAAAACTCACGTGGCTTCACACTCGCAGGCTGTTTATGCCTCACTTAAGGGGAGCAAAAGGGAGATAACACTTTCCCTTGTGATTCTTAGACTCTGCTTTATGGGGCACAGATCGGAATTGTACTGCACTCGCATAACACTCAGATTACTCTTGGAAAGATGGGGTCAGGCGGGTCATGACCAGGTTCAGTGTCCCCTGCCTGCATGAATGATAACAGTGACCCATACACTAGGTGCACGGATGTGAATGCCTGGTGCACAAGCGGAGCGGGCGACGTCAGTGCCAGCTATTTACGAATATTTATTGGATAGTATGCACATTACTGATTATTTGACAAAAGTAGCCCACAGTTTCTTCACGATTATCACTTAGTATATTCATTTAACCACTTAAGTTATTTTCATGAAAATGTGGTTTTCTGTGAAGTAAATTCTTACCTACTTTATAATTACATAGGATAGCTTGGATTTTCTTAGGACAATAAATGCAAGGGATTTCAGATACTTTTGATGTGATTATTTTTTAAATTACAACAGTATATTATTGCTGATACTGTAATACTTTGCCAACAGCAGGGCTTACATTTAAAAAAAAAACCTGCAGATGAAAAAACTACACATGAAGAATGCAGGTTCTTATGGGGAATGGTGGGATATGTCATGCCTGTCAACTACTTGACACACCAGCACTCGGAAATCTGACACTACCAGACACTAATATTAATGACACACATTTGTGAAGGAACACAACTTTTCAGGCAAAAATAGTCCTTTATTTGACTGATCAAAGGTAGTGATTTGTAGCCGCATACTGTAGTATTTCTGTGAATCACTTCACCTAATGTCAGCAAGACACCAGTTTTTTTTATTTGTGTTTGGAATGATATTTTGGATATTTTTTCTATGAAAAACATGTTCACAAAACTAAATTAATTTCTGATCAATTAATTAAGACATCAAATTTGGTTGCAAAACACAGCCTGTTAAATATTGAACCACTGACTTGTATTTTTATATCTGCCACTTAAAATCTTTTCACACAAATGCAAAGTTAGCTATTATATTATGCATGTTGGAACTTTAATCTCATTTGAAAAATAAAAACAATGGAAAACAAATTTACTAGTGTTGTATTTTGTTGTTACAGCTGTAGGTTAAGATACTATCAATAGAGCCAGCCATCTGACTCTCAAGCTGCAAAGTGCACAGTTGCACAGCAAAACCATTGCCTGCTAGTCACTTATTTCAGGCAATGCAATAATGCTAGAACTTTTATTTTTAATTGTGTTCCAACAGTAGACAATGTACTAAATACTTCCTTTAAAACATTTTCACAATTTGCAAGTCAATTAAAATTTTTATTTTATGGAATAAAAGGTAAACACATTTCTAGATTGCTTGGCTTATGATATCTACTATTGTTGGCACGTTTTAGCAGCATTTCAACTCATCTGTATTGCTTCCACCTATGAACTGTCTGCAAGTGGAAAAATCAGCTTCCAAGCCATTTGTCTGACAGCCGAGAAAAAAGGGAGGATAGATATGACAGAGTAAAAAAAAAGAGAAAGGAAGATGAGGTGAGAGCAGTAAATGACTGTAACAAAGAATGTTTATGCCCAATGTCAGGCCTATAGCATACAATATTAATAAATATTTTGCTGCCGGAGCAAAAAAAGTAGATTTAACTTATTATTAATGAGAAAAACACCAACTGGAGTCTCAAATGCCCATTTTTAAGAAAACAGATAACCTTGCACAATAAAATACTTGCACAGTGGTTGGGAAACTGTCAACAAAAAAATTAAAGTATAATTGTAACAGTGGCTCGAGTAGCCCTAGTTGATGAATACTATATGACAAGTAAAATAAATTTTAAATAACTAATGTTTTTTATTTTATGACAGATCTTTGTACAGTATTATTAATAAATTTAATTTTTTTTTAATTATTCTATGCAAATGCACTGCTTTTAGCTGACCTAATGCACTATTCAACATTAAAAGAACTACACTGCTCAAATTAACATCTTTTATAATTAATTGCATTAGTGAAAATTATAATTAAATTCCCTCTGAAAAGGTCTATGTCGATTCATCCCATTACACATGACTTTCCACATCAAGAGTATTCATTTAGGATTCTTGGGTTTTCTTAATAGCATCCAAAGTGGTTTTAAATTTATGCTTGCTGGATTTTAATTCATTCATATAGTAGAAATTTTAATTGGAATCTGGAGCAGATATTTTATTCTTGGAAATGTAGGTTCTGTCAATTATCTTCCAATAAAGACCTAGTCCATTATGGTTATCAACCCACTGCAGGCCATCACATGCATGAATGATTATGTCTTTCAGTATGCTCTGAAAGTTTTAAATGTTTGTGTACCTCCAGTATCTGTTTAATATTTTATTTTTATGGCATGGACATTGTACCTACAAATGAACTTCTCGAACTAAACTTTAATATCACTGAATTATTTGTCAATACCACAATATTTACAATTTATTTTATTGTAAAATAATAACAGATTTTAATGTCATACAGTGAATTTGACAATATAATTTTATTCACAGCCTCACTCATTCAATAATTTCTGTGTTGTGCAAGTTAATTTCCTTCAGCAAGTAATATAACAGCCATTCCCTCCAGAAACAATGGTGGGGGCTGTGGTGGTGCAACAGAGTCCAACCACTTGCCTGCCAACAAGGCAAACCGGGTTCATTTCCTGGTGGAGTCACCTGGATTTTTGTGGAAATTTGGCAGACACTGCAGTTTGCTGGTGGATTTTCTCACAGTATTCCTGTTTCCCATGCCCTTGCATTCCACCACAGCTCTGTTTTGACCATATTTCAGCCTTATCGTCACTCAAGACATACACCAATCAAAACCTTAAAATTCAATTCTTAAAGCCAATTGTATTATACAGATAAATGGAGCATCTCAATTTAAAGCTTTGATAAAAGAACCTTTGATATCTGAACCTGTACAAGGCAACTTTTGTGGCATGATTGAGAGGCTGACACAGCCTTTTATTATATGTTCGACAGATGAGTCTAGCACACAGTGAATCATGTCTCTCGTGAAGCGTGACTGCATTTTCACTTGAGCAAAACAATGTTAATAGGATTTACTTAAAATAAAAACAAGATAAATAATGGTTTGATCTATGTAACTTTTTGATTTATCCAGTATTTTCATACATTAACATACAATGAAAATGGCATACTTTAATATTCATGTTAGTTCATTGGAAGACTATAGCAACAATGTTAAATATACATTAATTTCAAGCACACACACACAAAAGTTATCAGTTCTATTTTGTTTTATGGCCAAACTATTATTCATCACAGAACGTTTCCTTCATCTGTGGTTGATTTGAAGCCTTATGGTCAATGTAAGTTAAGTTTTGCATTAGACAATTTTGTACATTTGTATTTTTTTTTTGGAAGCATACATAGCTCAATTGGCTATTATATTGAAAATAATTACTATGAAATTTTAATTGAAAATAATGTTACATGACAACAAAAAACTTTTCAAAAGTATACAAAAGAACCAGAAGTGAAAGAGCTACGTAAACTTATTGTTCTTACCTTTGAGCATTCCTCCACAAAATGCAAAAAATGACTACAGCAACCAGCAAGAGAAGACAGAGAGCTGAAACACTCCAGAATGCTATTTGGAGAGGTTCCTTTGGCTCCCACCAATACTAAAACACAAATATGATTATATAACTCAGTATGCAGATCTTTTATAATCCTAAGATACTAGATAAACCTTTAAGCAAATGGTTTTAAAATTTAAGATAAAAATACTTGTTTACTTTATTCTGCCAAACAAATCAAGTCTAACAAACTTCCAAGTGTAAATTACTTGATTATAACAACTACAAATGTACCTGTTTTCCTACTTTTATGAAATCATTAAAATAACATGATTTTATAAAATTCAGATACAACTAACCTCTGTGAAAGGTGGATATGTGGGAACTAAATTGCCCATTACAGTTGGCAGGTACATACTCCAGAAAGCTGCTTCAGTCTGCCTGTAGTTCAACTGAACGCTTGAGTTGTAAGTTGTGTTGATGTTAAGATACCGCAACTCCCCATTTTTGGCCATGTCAAAATGGAGCCCAAGGATCTCTTGTTGTGATGGATTGCTAGCGAAACCGAAAGAAATTAATTATAACCAGAGAAACAACTAGAATAATTCGCATGACAACATAAATCAATAGGAATGGAACATCATTTGCTTTTTAAACAAAATAGTTAGAATTTTACGATAATATTTGATACTACGACAGGCACAGAGCTTCTCGGCTGCTCAAAGTCAGCCAATCTGACTCGCTCCACCCATTAACTGGTGCCAGTAGCCTATCACGATTGTGCACTGTTGCCTAGTTTGCAATGTTACAGTGGCCACAGCAAGTCAAGCAAAATAATTCTCAGATACTCTCAAAAAATCATGAAATATTTCCTTAAAATTCAGTCACTTTTTGCAAGAGGCTCATTTGATGAATAAGTAGGTGAAGACCCAACGTCTATATCTTTCTCAGTTTATTTTAGATTATTTAAGAGTGTGCCCGACAGCTGGCATCAACTGACGACTATTTTTTTCAGAATAGAGGATATTATTTGTTTTTCCCGTGACAGGAAACCATTTTTTTTTGATAAATTTATATGTATGCACCTTGCTTTGAAAGCAGGTAATAACAAAGTCTGACTCGCACTTAGTCGACACAAAATGATTTGTAACACAGTTGCCTCATTCCATAGAGTGTTGGTGTCTGTTCTGTAGCTCCAGTTCTGTGATGGGCTTTAAATATTTCTCTCTGTTTTTCAGTTTCTTGTGTATAAAGTTTTCGTTGAAATTATGGCACTAAGTAAACCTTGTACTAGCACCAATACAGTACACTCCCGTTTATTTGTGCTTCGCTTAACTGGTTTTTGGCTTAACCGTGCATGCAGCTTTTTGACTTTTTTCAAAGTCTACTGTAACTTCTGTGGCAAGGTGATGCTGTAATATGTGTCATTTAACAAGCAGCTGTACCATGTATGTCTATAGGATGTTCACGGTACAGTGAGAACTTGAGGCCCAAGTTACTTTTTTTCTTTCATCCATATTTTATTCTTTAACCACCTTTTTAAATAAATATTGCCATATAAGTAATAAACACAGTGTGTGTATTTAACCACACTCAGGAGTTAACGTATATGGCTAAAATAAAATATATTCATTGACTATTATTCCAAATGAGAGGGCTTTCAAAACTGCACACTTTACCGTGAATAGCCTCTATCGCTGTGCTGTGTAGATGATGTTATTTCTTTAAACTGTCAGCCTGTCACAAAGACCTGTGTAACTCGATTTTGTATACAAAAATGGTGACATATTTGGTAATATTTCATACCTAACTGATGTTAGCAAAAATTCAAAATGGCAAAATCAGTACCATGTTGTTTTTTACCTTAAAAACACATGCGTGAATGAGTAAATAAATTTTTTTTATTTTTTTTTATTTTAAAAACAAATAATTGTTTATGAAATACACTAGGCATGTTTTAAAAAAGCAAGTAAGTTATGTGCTTTGTTTATATATTTTGCAACTAATTTTTTTTGAAGTAGTTATTGCATAATTTATTATTTATTAACGTACTTACTGTGATGATTGTAGAAATATTATGTCTGTTTTAAGCATTAAATTTAGATAAAATATTTTCACTGTTAATGTAAAAATGTGTTGCTGTGAGTTCTAAACAAGTTACTGTAGACAATGTCCGAAGCAAGACATGAAATTACAATTTGTAAATTAACAAATTTGTAATTTCGGACACGGCCTCAGTTACCATCCTAACACCGCGTCTTGCAAGTTTATCGATCACTTGGCCACGGTTGTTGTTCACTGTTTGTAGTGTAATTTTTGCAAAGTCAACAAAGTGTAAAAGGACAGTTTTAACTATCACAGAAAAGTTAGAAATAAATAAATGTGAGCATGGTATGTTATAAACAAAAACATCAAAACCGGGGGGGGGGGATATATATTTCACAAAAGGTACAGCTAAAATTTTCTTACATTTTTTCATATGAAGGGTTTAAATGTTTACAAAAAAACTTGGTCATCAGAGGAATGTTCAGTGTTCTTGGTTTCTTTTGTCAAAGGTTGGTAACGCCCTGTTCGGTAACAGCAACGTCTGCTTTGAAATTTTATTTCTCCATAGGTTTTCCTGGTATGGAACTGTTTTATCTTGGCTAGTAAATGTGTATTAATAATTTTTATTACCTATCAAATATTGTGGCATTTGTATTTATCTTTTTGCATGCATTTTATATGAGTATTTTATATTTCACACGTTTTTACCGAAAGTCGCAGCGTGAGTGTGCTGCGTGTCAGCTGGTCGGTTAGGGCTGTTGGCGATGGGGTCAAGTATTCGAGTAAAGGAGTACATGAGCAGCAGTGGTTTGAGACACATGTGCTAGAGCAGCAGTGAGACAGACAGTGTCAGCTGAACACTGGGCGCTGTGACCAGCTGGGTGCCCGATGTAGAGAATGGGCCAACATCGGCATATAAACCTAGGGAGTAGGCTATGTGCCTTTTGGGCGGTCAGAATACAGGAGTGTTAATGATATGAATAACAAGTTTTAGTCCTCCCGTCATCGCTTGTTAATTTACATGTAAATAACTGTCATTTAGCAACTGACGTGTTTCAAAGTTAACGTAACTTTCATTAGCTGGTTTTGCTATGCCATTACATGGTGGTGCGTATGGTGAATGAGAAGATGTGTGGTCTTCGTGGTGTTACTTAGTCCTTGGGATAAGGACTATTCCTGGCTTGTAAGAAATTACATTGGAGCAGTGTGTCAGCTTGGTTCTGCAGGCACATATTGTGGGCGGCGATCCAATAGCTGATGTGTGCCGGCCGGTGCAGCAAGTGACGCAGCCTTGAGACATGGGGCCTTGGTGGTCTGTAACATGCAAGTCGTCTCTTCCGTCTTCGCCAACAGCATTTGTAAAACTGCAGGTACAGTGTCAACGTCAAATTATTATTCGACTTGAACATCCCGGCAAGGTTACCGCAAGTTATTTTTCTAGTACACGTACTTTTTTGAAGTATTGACAAAACAGACGTAGTGTTCATTAAGGTGACTGCTCTCATAATATTATTAGTAATCTCAGTATAATGAGTATTAATGTGAAGTGTTTTAAATATATGCGTATATTGCAAATGCTGAGATTTTATGGTGTTAGAATATACAATTGGGGGCACGGAATTTATGTCCGGTACTTTTATGCAAGGTTTAATGAGAGCTTATTGTAGAAAACTAAATGTACTCAAACGTATGTATATTAATAAAAGGTCAAACAATGAACTGCGCATTAATGAGAGTAAACCCATCCAGTGGCGACATAGACTTGTGCAATTGGAATACAAACATTGATTTAACATCTAAGCTAGAAGGAATTAGTATCTGGGCCCAAAGGATGAAAATTATTAAGACAAGTCCTCACTACCTTAGGGTATAAGTTAGAATGTATGTGTAGTATGAGTGAGGCACGTTTGAATAACCCGATACCCACAGGTAGAGAGAGTCTCAATTTCAGAATTTTTAAAGTTTTGTGTATGTGGATAAGTCAAACTTTCAACTTGCTCTGTCATTCCAACATTCCAAGGACAGGTCTGTACGATGCACATTGAGGAAGTGACACACATACATACACACACACATTACGCACCGCGTATCGCTCCATGTCGCCCGCCTGGCGCAGGTATACTTGATGTGGCGTGAATTACATTACACTCAATGCAACATAAATTTCATTAAAGTATCATGTACTGTACTACATACAGTACAGTACTTTAAATTCTGCACATACAGTGCGTGATTTGTGTTTACTTTGAAATGTACAATAAGTACTAGGTTTTATCATGATTTTCGGAGCCAAATCACTGTTCTATTAATAGTAAAAATGTGTAAACTCAATTATCCAGGTTTTAAAATATTAATTTGCTTATTCGTGTTTTCTCTGGTCCCGATTTACATGGTTAATCTGGAGTTTACTGTAGTTGCAAATAGGGAAATGGTTCACAAAAAAGGTTAATCTATAATCATTGTTGCGTATAATTTCTTTAAACTAAATTATTGAATAAATAATTTGCTCAAACTACAAATTCGAAACAAAATTATCAGTTTGACAGCAAGGCTATTTGGCGATGCTGTATGACAGTGGCTCCCCCACCATCACCCAGTTTGTATAACGTCTGTGTTTGCAGCAGCACTCATCCTTTACCTCGGTGGAGCTGGCTATCCCCACCTTGTTCCCTTCATCGATCCCCTACCTTACCTCCCCACCTTCACATCACATTTTTATAGTAGGGGCTGAGTTAATATATGCCCTGGTTTACCCTCCCCTCCTCCTATTCGACCTCTCCCGGCGCTATAAGGCTACTTACATAGCTGAGGAGCTGTGCGACAACTAGGACACCTTGTCAATTTCGTGAACGTCGAGGACGTTACAGCATTTAGAATGTGTTAAATTAATATATGACAGTTTAGGGCAGAGGGACAGAAACAGTGAGTAGTGGGCGAGTACGCAATTTTGGTGAGGGCCTTTAATGTGTTTAAACGTGTTTAGTAACATTGTGCTCATACAGTGGGACCTGCTGTAAGGGTAGGGCTTTCTAAATTCTGTTTCCTTCTAGCACATTCCAAATTCCTTTTAGAATAACAATTTTATTTGCTGTTGGTGTTTTTCCAGTTGTTTTAAAGTGAAGTGTTCATGTTGTGTGGGTCCATTTTGCTTACTCGGCCCAGTTGTTTAGCCTAGATGTTTAGAAGACGTTACAGTCTACTACTTGCTCGGAATAGTCAATTTTTAAAGTTGGTGTTGTCAATTTTTTAAGCTCTGGGAGCTTTGATCAGGGCTCAGAATATGTCTACTCCTTTTACGAGCTGCCTCCAAGGCTGCATCATTTTTAATAAGAATTTTTAAGCTGTATTTTTAAGTTGAGGTGCACCTTACTGGCCCTTTACTGGGTGCCGCACCTCACTTGTGTTCATGTCACTTTAATTTTGAAACCAAATATTTTTATCTCATCAGTATTAAAAAATGGTCAAGCTACTTTGTAATTTACACATGTATGTTTTGTCACCTGAAATATTAAAATCGCAATGCACGATGTGAGATAAATAATAGTACTGCACTTCTGTATTTATTTGGGTATGTGAAATCTGGTTCTAATCATTGGTCACACCAAAGATATTTGGTAACGTAAAATTAATGTCGGCATGTTTTTTAATGGAAACTATAAATAAGTCATTGGTTACATTATTCTTAATGGATAGTATGATGAAACTGAGCCCATGCTCCGTAGTTTATTTTCAGGCGATAGAATTAACTTTTTACCTGAGCCTATAAACTGTATAGTGTTTTGAGAAAGCTGTCTATAATTATATTCGAACATTTGTTGAGGAATAGGGCAGCTAAGAGCTGCGGTAATAAAGAAGGAATTTGTGGTGTATCAAGAGAAATGTAACATGAGTTACGTATTGATATTAATGTTTATTGGTAGCTTGTCGCTGCATATTTTGTGAATTTATAATAGTATTCTAGTATTCTTAGAGGCTGTTTAATTAATTAATTTTCAACACCTGTTGCTATCATACGTTTTAACAATTGTGGAGCTTGGGGAAATTATTTTGAAGTGATGTACCTGAATTTAAAGATATTTTGTATTGTATAGATATTTTGAAAAATTATGAACCAGTGAAACAATGTCATTAAAAAAAATCAGGAAACTAGTTACAGTTCTTGATAACTTTAACAAGGAGCATCTTTAGGAAATAAACAATGTTGGAATTTTATGATAAGGGGAAAAATTCTGACAACAAAACAAATTTCACCAGTAACGCATTAGAAAATAGGTTACACATTTTCAACAAGTTCCATGGCAAAATCACTGAAAATCATTTTTTATATTTTACGGAACTGAATGATAGGAGGGAGTATGTAACAGAAAGGAATGACAATACAACTGTGCAGACAGGGAAGAAGAGCTTGTTATGCCATTATAAGCTACAGCAACCAAGTTGAATAATTTTGCTATGCTATACGAAACTGTAAGTAAATGGAAATTATTTAATTTACTTTTAATAGATCTCGCTAATATGTAAATTTAAGTGCCAGAACATTTTTTACTACAAACATAAAATTTTAACTGCTTGTCTGCTGAAACAGTTTCTAGTAGATATGAACTCTCAACTATATCACATATATGGTTTATTAGTTTATGTTTCTATTATATTCAAATGTTCCTTGTGTAAGAATTGTAATTTATATTACTATAATTCAGGTTTCATGACATGTATTGTGACACAACAGACACTTTATAGGTATGCATTAGGGCTTGGTAATGCTTGATAATAGGTTGATACTGAGAAGCCAAGAAGTTTCATACTGGATTATACACTCATCTGCTAAGTATCGAAAATTTTTAGGGGACAGTCTTTCCAGATACACGAATATTTCGAATTAAAGGAAAAATTTTTGGCAAACAAATAAGATATATTATTAATAGCAAATAGATTACATATATAGTTCACTGTGTCTAATTTTTCATTAGCTATTCAGTTACTGTGTAAAGCTCACGAGAAGGCTAGGCTCTGAAATGCAGGCAGGGAGGTGGCAACAAGTGGGCTGCAAGGTTGCTACCCTCACTTCTACCTCATACTACCCATACTGAAAATACCGGTTTGCGAAAGGATTTTAATTTCTTACCCACACAATCACTGTCATTATCAGGGAATATGCCAAAATTGTTTTAAGTTTTAAATAATGTCCTTTAAATTTAAGATTAACGAGAAGTTAGTTAAGTTTTCGTTATTTCCAGTATCTGCAATGATCACACTAAAATAAATGTCACCAGGTGGCTTATATATTAATATTTCTCCAATTTTTTAACATTAAATGCCCAACAGTTACCTCATAGTTACAATAATGTCTTTAACATGTAATAAGAAAAGCCTTTAATTTACAAAGTAACTTACAAGCAATTGTATTCATATGAAAAATATCTGCATTTTTAATTGTACTTCTTTTTTTTTTTTTTTCAAGATGACACAATATATGTAAATTCATTGTGACGCAACAAAAACTCCAAAGTAAGGAATTACAAAGAAAAAACTGTAAAAATAAGTATACTTATTTTGTTGAAGTGAACTTACCATGAAAACAAAAATTTGCATGCACAGATCTGAAATAATTTGAACAAAAACACGTGTAGTGCTTATCTAAATCACTGGCTGTAGTTCCATAATAGTTTGTTCACTTTCATGTAGTGGCAGTGCTAGTTCAGACGTGTCACTAGAGCCATAAGGTTCACAGTGTAAATGTATCATAGCATTATCAATAGCCTTTTACACCCTACAGTTGTTTTGCTAACAGTCAGCTTATATTTCTCACACATGCGGACAGTCTTTCACAGTGATCAAGGAAGTTACTTCTCTCGTGATTTCTATTAGCTTTCTGAAGGACAAGATAACAGTAATGTTCTTTTCCCAACTAACCCCTTTGATTTAGACTTAAGGGTCTTAAGTCTAAAGCCTTTCAAATGCTCAAATTTTCCTT
Source organism: Dryococelus australis (assembly GCA_029891345.1). NCBI lineage: Eukaryota > Metazoa > Arthropoda > Insecta > Phasmatodea > Phasmatidae > Dryococelus > Dryococelus australis. The sequence continues at coordinate 128,776,215 of CM057009.1, forward strand.
CAAATTACCTTAAATTTTTATTGAATTCAATTCATTGAATACTATATGACATTATATGAATGTCATAGCCTACTTGTTGTCAGTTCCTCTTTCAATTTCTTGAATATCTTGTTTTCCTTCAATATTTTCATTTAGAGCATGTTCTAATTTTTCTTCAATCCAAAATTGATATCGCCGATCACAGCTTTTGTGACAAAATTGAAGGTATTCTTATAATAATAGAGCTGTATAAACACATTAAAAATGGTTACAAAACAAAGATGCATATTTTTTAAAACGAAAATGTACGATAACATGAAGAAAATTTGTTGTCGTTTAACCAATTCTTTTCATGTTGTGCATGAGTCATGTTCAATAAATTGAATTCAAATAATTTAATTCAATAAATATTTGTTCATGTGAAATAGCCTTAGGCAAGTTAAACACAACTGAAACGCAAAATCATACATATACAGATGCAGTCTAAGAACATCATAGCCATGCAACTTTAAAAGTAGGACAATGCAAAATATTTTTTCAAGCTTACTGATATGTACAGTTAAATCATAAACTCTGGTATTTGCATATCCTGAGAAAACAGTACAGTGTTGCATATATTGCATACTTCGAAAGGGATTGATTTTCTTGCACTGAATAAGAACCATTGTTCATAACAACAAATTTTTCTGCTCTCCCTTGCAATAACTGATTATTCAGCCACATTTTGAAGTTCACAGAATTCATCTGATCATGATAATCTCTCGTAGCTTTGCATGCAGGAAAAATTAAAAGTTCATATTCTACAAATCCATTTTCAAAGCTTGCATGAAGAATTATCAGACCATTTTAAGGTCTGATAATTGTTCACACAAGATCTGAAAATAGATTTGTATAAACTGCACTTTTAATTTTTCCTGCATGCAAAACTACGAGAGATTGTCATGAGCTGATGAATTCTGTAGTTTAACAACTATAATGTGTTACTACCCCATGTTGGCTCTTTGCAAACATTTCTGAAATAAGATATTGTTACCAACCCATTCATCGTGAATGTAAATTATGGACACCCCTCAATTCTGTAAAGAATAATTGATTTTAAATGTTTACATAGCCAATTAAATACATGCAGTCTTTCTACTAGTGTTTAGCGATAATTGTTAAACTTTTTACTATTTAAAACTGACTTCATTTAGTATTATCTGCCTCAAGGGTATGTAACCACCACCCCTCACCCAGAAAAAACTCAAATTTTTTTCTCTTAGAGAAACTAGAAACTTGACAGGTGGAGGGGGGAGGTTGATACTAAATTGTTACAGCACTAAATGAAAATTTTCAATAAAATCTCTGGCTGCTCTTACATATAAAAAAATCATGGCTGCATATTTATTTAGTCTGGATGTTTTCTGTGCATTTTCTGGCATTGATGGCAAACTTGTACAAGCTTTGTCACCATCTTTGCAAATTCTAGTAACACTTATGACAACATTTCCCATGTAATCTGAAACTTGTAAAAAGGTTTAAAATAAGATAAATTTTAACCATCTATCAACTTCTTTGTCCCATTTGTGTATCATGCTTCTAATTATACTTTCTTTGCTTCACTATGTATAGTTTTTCCTTTCTCTTGAATGTGCCATATTTTACTGTATGGAAACACAATCAAATACAATTTGCTGCTGACTGTTGGCTAACTTTTAGAGATGACTAGTAGCTACACATGTGTTGTATCTAGAGTGGTAGAATAACATCCTCAAATTAACTATGGAGAGAGTGGGCAGGGGAGCGATTAAAAGCAATAACTTAATATGTGCTTGATTAAAATTAAATTACTATTTCTTCAATTTGCAAATTACAACTCTCTCTCTCTCTCTCTCTCTCTCTCTCTCTCTCTATATATATATATATATATATATATATATATATATATATATATATATATATATATATATATATATATATATATATAACTTTACACAGTAAAAGGTCCTTTTAAAACTAGTAAAAAGCACACAATTCCAGGCAACAACTGGTATCTCCTGGATCTGGCCTTATTCAGGCTGCGATCGAGATGGTAGCTGGAATAACGGCCTGGAAATTTTGAGGGTTTGACTCTCTGGTAGGTCAGGTAGTCACAATAGTCCTTAGACACCTTGGCCTTCTTCAGGCTGACGGAAATCAAAGGATATTGATCTTTCTCACACTAGTCAGCGAGCGAGATGTTTAATGATTTAGGACCATGGAATAATTAAATAATGATAAAAGTTGATCGCAATGGGAACCAGGTAACGGAAGGTACGCACAAATTCTAGTAATTCACGTATTTAATGAATATGTTTGGAAAACAATAAGATGTGTAGTTCTAAATAATACAATAATTAATAATCAAATTAATTATCTGGCAGGTGAAGGCTACCTGCATAAAAACATGTAAAGAGCGAAGTGAGCTTATGCTATGTACTAGCGGGGAGAGCTGAAATACAAAAGAAATGCTTTTCGGGGTAGGGATTCAGGTGAGGATTTAAGAGATACCTCTGGCTGGTGGCGTGGAGACGTCTGCTTGAATTAACCGACGTGGTGCACTTGCAAAGACGTAAGAGACCGTACTTCAACATGGTGAGTCTAGCAGCGTTTGCTCTTGTTAGATTGCTCAAGTTGTTGCAGACTGTGAGAGGTAGAGCAGCACAGCTTACTCCCGGAGATTTTACTTGCAGGATACTTACAGGATCTGCACCACTTACCCCTGACTTTGAAAAAGCCTTACTCAGATTTGTTGTCTGGTTAGCTAAGCATTACTCAGGCTTGAGTGTCCTTACTAGCCTTGCTCATGTTTGCTGGTGCCCTCTGCCTTATTCAGGTTGGTGGGCAGGTGAACACTGTAGCGTGTGGATCTCGTACCTCCTTATATACCCGAAATCTTTGCCTATGGGCTGTCGAAGAGGTGTGGGGATTAATAGCCTCACTTCACAGGGATTTGTTTATTCTGGCTTCAGAGGAGCAGCACCCTTTCCTTATATCCCTGTTGGAGGCTGTTGACATTTTTATCACCTCTGCACGAGGCTCTGGTGGATGTGGTGTCCTTGTAGCAGGGGTGCTGCAATCTTACATCATCCCTTGTAAATCGTATCTCTGGCTGACTGGTGTCTATGGTTCCGTCGAATAATAAAATATTGAGATGGAAAATATGGGCGACCACATGGTGGCTTCGATACAGTACAATTTCTTCCTTCATGTCCCATGTCTGTAATCATTCACTAGGTTGGGAGTGATCCTGTAGGTACGACAATTAACCTGTCGTAATATGATTTACCCACGAGTGTAACAACTATTGAGATGGGGTGAAGTCAAAACACAGAGTGCACATGACAGGCGCGCAGGAATGTATCAAGCTTCAAGTACAAGATACTAACTCAAACAATTACTAACTAATATTTAAATATGATACTTTACAAGATATGCGAACGCACGTTCTTAAAAACACTTGTCGCATGATTCTTGAATAATTTTTTGGCTTCATGTGTTATAAGAAAACATAATAATTGTACCTTCAAATGTGTTGAAAGTCATATTTTCACTGACTGAAACAGAATTTTATGACTTTTTAACATTATAAATATACTCTGACTAGTTACAAAATACACTTTAAAATAAGCTTTTTCTAGGATGCAGGGAATTTTAATATCAATAATTTAACATACGCTCACTAAGCCAAGTTTACTCTTCACTAATATGCTTTGATAATTTGCATATCAGCAGTAGTTTCAACGCAGTGTTCAAAATACTTGGGATATGTATGGAGAAGGCAAAATTCTAGCTGAGAGATATGCCGACAAAGTGCATACAGTGCTCTGTCAGTGACCAGTGGGCCCAGCCATACAGCCGGCACACCCCCAGTGTTGCCAATCATTTGTGACAGGTGTTATTCCTGTACACAATACACGAAGAAGTGCCAGTGAGAAGAAAATTACAGAAGTGCAGCAAAATCCTCTAAACTTAGCATGCAGTTTCAGAAACCATTTATCCAAATTGTTTTATATTGTGGAAATTAGTAGTAGGGCACAGTTTTTTCTGGCACAAAGTTCAGGGTCCGGTTCCAGAATAAATATTTTACAGTTATTGTTTTGAAAAAGCATTAAAATAATTTTTTGACTATGCCAGACTTATATAGCCCAGCAATAAGAATATTTTCTTTTTTGTATTTCTTTTAGAAATATTATGAAAAGGTGTACCTTAGAAATAAAACAATTGTATTGTTTAGTTTTTTATTTATATATAATTTTGTTTTATTAAAGGCATTTATATTGTGTTGGTCATCCATCCTTTGGTTTTGGAACATGGAGTCGAGTTTGCGAGCAGGCATGGACAGGCAGCAGGCTGACCTTGTAAAAGTAAAAATATCTGTGCTTGCATGGCAAGAGCAGTATTCGCAGGTCTGCACCTGTACGGTGTCGGACAACTGCACGCATACGTGCTTTTAAGTCGTTCACGATTAAAGAATATTCCGGAGCATCGAGAAATTGTGCCTAATGTATCGAAGCCCACCAAATTATGTCTTTCACAGTCCTTTATGTAACCAGAAAAAAATATACTAGGAATACCTTATTCGTCAGACATGCTAAATAACTAACTACATTTTAAGATAGTTGAAAAGTCTGATTAAATCAATATGGTAGTTATCCTTAATACCTTTTCTTTATTAACAACAAAATAAAGACCATGGCAGATTCCATCCCAATACTTCCCCATTCACTCTCCCCTGTGCAACTTGCACCATCTCTAATGACCTCGCTGTCAACGAGACGTTAAGCCCACTTACCTACCTACCTTTATTAACAACAAATGGAATGACATTTTCAGTTTATGTTATAGCACATTAGACTACCTATTTTCTCATTGTTTAAAAGTAAACATTTTTAAAGACAAATTTAAAAGGTGCTAGGAACACATGCCTTATCCATGTGCCTTACCCCATCTCCCCAACTCATTTGAAATTATAATAAATTTGCAACATTGAAAAAAAGTGTTTATTGTTCTTTCAGAGGCAATGAACACGAGTACGAGTCTGTATCGCTCCGAGTCTTGCTATGCTGGTCTGTTATCTGTCTTGTCATCTGACCACACTTGCTAATGGCCTCCTTGGGGTTGAGAGGATTAGTGGTAAGCAGATAGTGAAGCTCCCCCCCCCCCCCCCTTATATCCACATTCACGTTGAGAGTGTATGACACGCAGACAAACTGGCACCATAGCTGCTTTGACACTGCTGTTACCTAGCGGCAGACAGCTGAACTACTCGCAGATAGTTCTGGACATTTTTCGGTATCCCTGACTGTTCCTAACTAGCATTCCACCGTAATAGATATATGACAAACACACTGCTAAGCAGACCAGCCAGTTGCTACATCTGGCCACCTTTGTCGTAGATGCAGCATAATGTAAAACCAGTTACTCACTGTGGTGAACTACATCATATTGAAAGTAATAAATTTATAGTGCTTGAATAGTTTTACGAAAATAACTGTGTAAATTGCAGTAATTACCTTATGGTCATGAACCTTTTAAGCTATTACAGACATGTGTAGGATGGACCAAGCGTTTATAGTAGTGATATGCACACTATAAATACAGTGTGTTCTGTATAAAATGTGTGTGTAGTTTTACTCTTGAGTGTTTAAAACGTAATGCAGTACTTTGTTTAAAAATCTTCTTTGACATCAATAAAGGCACACATCCATCTGTAGTATCATTTTATTCTAAATATGTCTGCATATCAAAATTAATGTGTATATTTTCAATAAAACCTCTGGTTTCCTACGAGATGATATTAAAAAGTGACTTCACAGTCATTGAAAATTATGTAGAACTCAACGCTAACAATTTTTTTGTTGCTAAGGGCGTCATATATCCTTTTCTGGGATGTAATTTACTTTGAAAAATTGTCTGCCTATTGAATAAAATTAATGTTTCAGTGAAAGGAAAATGTTATTTTTACACCAGAAATAAATAAACAAAGCCTTTGTGAAAAAAAAAAAAAAAAAAATTATACTTTTGCTAAGGTTTTTGGTTATTGGGGTTAAATTCAGTCTGTCAAAATTTTACAAAATCATTCCTAGCAACAGTGATGCTTCATAAAATTGGGACTCTACATTAACTTGTCTTTAGTTTCTTTATCTTTATGTCTGTAACTGCTTCGCTATTATATATTCCAGGCTTGGATTTGCCACAGAAATGCCAGATTCAAGCCTTTCAATTAATTTTAATTTCTCTGCAACACTCAAAAGTCACACATATTCTTTCTGGTTGAAACGAGGCATCTCATTTTGAGAAATTTTCCACCGCCCCGACCCGACTGGCTGATCTAACCATGCTTGGTTCCTGCCGGCCCGAGCACCTTCGCAGTTTCGGAATGGTGAGATTTCTGCTTTCGTTCAAAATCCTACAAGAAATCTGTGAGTAGTGTGTGTGAAGATACTTTCCTACCTTATTTCCACGTGCACTTGAAGTTCTAGGTAGAAAGACTTGCAAGCTTGCGAGGCCGATACCCGGCATGGAAGACAGCTGGTGGATGAACATTAGCATAGGTCAGTGAACCGTCATACATCCGACCGCTACCCATTGTTCTCAAGAACTAAGCATGGCCACCGGCAGTTATAGCAGGTGCCACGGGAAGGCACTAGTGTCGCTCGGCGTGCCGGTGGTATGTGGATTGAACAATATGCAATGCCCCAAATATGACATGCAGCGCTACGGAAGTCATAATTTACACAAAAATTGAATATTAAAGAACATCATACAACATTCCAGTGATTCCTTATTGGTTGAGACTTTTGGTACCCCTAGCTGGGCAGGGGATGTTGACATGGACTTTTTAGTATAAATAGCCAGCAGTTTCGCTTGTTCAGGGAGGAAAGTGACTCCTGGGCCTCGTCTCGAGCTAAGTATTCTTCTGATGGTTATTTGAATATGGTCAGGTCAATATGGACGAGAAGGGAAGTTTGCATGTTCCCTAGTAGAAGAAAGTAGGTGTAATTTGCTGGAAAAATCTTGGATATCAGTTATCTATGATAGCTGATTGACGTAACATTTGTTTGTTAATTTTGGCATCCGAAAGTATGGACAAATTATTGTACATAGTAAATTGTTGTTGCATTTGTGCTGAGTTTTCAAAGTAAATCTTGTAACTAAGTCTGAAAATGGAGTTTTATAAGAATTTCAGTCAAGGCAATACAGATTTTCATTAATATGGAAAAATGCAAATGGCCTTACACTTGTGTAGTTTTGCATTCAGGCCATTTGGGTTTTAAGATTGTTTAAATATGATGAAAGTCAAAACTAAGAAAGATAAAATTAAGAATTTAGATGTGTCAAAGTAAAAGAGACTTTTAAGCTATTTTTTTAAGTCAAATGAAGAAAATTCTAACACACGTGCAAAGATTCAAAGATTGAAATGTAGAATTTTCCTAAGTTTCAAATGTGAGATTTTACAAGAATGTGCAAAAAGAAGGAAATTGCTATTAATGAGGAAAGTATTTTATGGCTGTTAGTTTTTATGGTCTTTTAAGAGAACAGCTACAGCATTTATAAGTATTTCCATATTATTTATGAATTGGCATTATAAGCCCAAAGTGTAGTAATGGTATATTTTTCCAGCATTATTTTAAGGGTGTTTTTTATATTAAAGTCTTGTTGATCCATCCAGTCACTTGTATTAAAGACATATGGGATATTTTGATGTGATTAAAAGATAATGTCTTGCAGAATTTATGTTTTTCTTTCTGCAGTGGTACATGCCAGAAAATTTAATCTTTGGGATTTTTGTGGTCTGTTGACTGAATTAATTGCGGGCTGGTGTTTACCCATTTGCGTCGTCCTGGATAAGGCGTAGCAAGTGCCATTGCAAATGTCCTTTACAAGCAATTAACTGTCTTGGCAGAATGAGGCATTATGCATGTGCCAACATTACCAAGGGGTTGGAATGACAAACCCAAAAAAGAGGGCTACATTGCTAGATTTCTGTAGGCTGGCCACTTTTTAGCAGAGACTTCTCATGTTGCATTCCACAGAGATTATGGTTGTGCAAATATACACAAACACATTATAGTAAATATGGTGCTGAATAAGAGTTTAAAACTTATGAAATTTCATTCAATACACACTGACTGAAAAAATAATTGCAACACAGTGACTGTGCCATTTTAGTCACAATCACAATTCATCTTATAGGTAATATAGTTTGATGACATTAGATGATTAACAATACAGACCAATCCAAGCAATAAAAGCAACGTACTTTGCACCACATCAATATACAATATACCGGGTATTAACACAGGCTTATACACAGTCAAATCACATTATGACCACATGTTAGTATCTAGAGTAACCGCCCTTCGCAGCACAGACAGCATCTAGACGAGCTGGCAGTGACTCAGTCAGGTGTTGATAGGTTTCCACAGATAACTGGAGCCATGCTGTCTACAGTGCGTCTCACAACTGTTATAGGGTGTGTGGCAGAGGAGATAGACAGTGAACAAAATGATTGAGGGTGTCCTACAGATGTTCAATTGGATTGATATTGGGGCTGTTTGGAGGCCAAAGAAGAACTTTGAAGTTACGATCGTGCTCTTCCAGCCATGTGCGGACACTTCTAGCCATGTGTCAAGGCGCATTATTGTGCTGGAAGAACCCATCCTCCCTAGGAAAGACAATTATCATATACTGGTGGATGTGATAGCCACAGATAGATTCATACCCAAATCGATCAACAGTGCTTTCCACGCGGATGACGGGACCTAGAGAATACCACGAAAACATTCTCCAGACCATAACACTGCCCCCCACCGTCTTGTTCGCCCAGCAATGGATGCAAGGTATCTGCTCTCTGGCATTTATTGCCGGACACACTGATGTCCATCCGTTCTATGCAGCTGAATCCGTGACTCATCGGAGAAGGCTACTTATTGCTAATCTGCAGAGGTCCAGTCACCATACTGTCGAGAAAATTCCAGTCTTTTTCATTGATGTGCCTGTGTTAGCATGGGTGGAGTCACCCTCCATCTACTCCGGAGCCCATTCGTAGAAGAGTATGCTGAACTATTGCAGTAGACAGGTGTCTGGATGCCCCCTAGTTCATTTGGCAGTGAACGTTTTCACTATAGCCTATCAGTTGGCCTTCATGCACTGTCGTAGTCGACGTTCACCTCGGACATCAATGGCGCGTGGAGTTCCGCAGTTTTCATAAGGGTTATTCTCAAAGGTGCCATTCATCCACTCATGATACACCTTTACCACAGAGACACATGAACAGTTCACAAACGTCGCTGTTTCTGAAATGCTGCCCCCCTTGGCCTGAAAGCCGATGATCGCCCCTTTTTTCAACTCAGTTAAACCGCATCCCTTACCTACGATAGCAGGAAGTGCACCGTGTACAGCCAGTCTGTCAATCACATTATATACATGCTTCATCAGCCCACATCATGGGCCATATACGTAATGGGCTACACGTGGCAGATGGCTCTTCTAACAGGTGGTCCCAACAATGTGATTTGACTGTGTATACTAGCATCTAGACGGTTGTACATGTGACAAATATAATCTTGAGGTATAATGTTACAAGCCTCTTACACTTTTGGTCACAATTGTGAAAGGTTAGTATCTGGCTCTACAGACGTGTGTCCGAAATGATCCCATCAGATCCCAAACATGTTCAATGGGAAAGAGATCTGGGAATAGTGCCGGCCAGAGTAGTTGTCTAACATCACAAACAGCATGTCTAGTGGTAGCAGCAGTATGTGGACCAACATTATTCCGTTGACACCATAAACCTTCCTATTGAAGGAAAGGCAACAGAACAGATCGAACAATGTGCTGGATGGAGCGGACACTGTTTAACGGACCCTCCACAATGACCAATGATGAACGGGAATGGAGTTTATTGCACACTATACCAAGATGCCAGGAGTTTGCCCGTATGTAAAGGGTGAATACACTCTAGGCTCATCAGGTTGACATCACACATGTAAACGGCCATCACATGAATGAAAGTAGAACCTGCTCTCATCACTAACATAACAGAATTACATTTGATTACCCAGGTGATCCTTTCACAACATCACAGGAGACGTGCATGATGGTGTTGTGGCAGAAGAGGAACCCTGGCCAAAGGTATATTTGCTTGTAGTCCTACTGAATGAAGACATTTCTCAGTGGTACGTGTGGACACCCCTGGTGCCACATTTGTTTTGATCTTTGCTGTGAATGCAGTATGGTCTGCCAATGCTGCTGCAACATTGAACCATTGGCAGTACTATGCAGCTGTCCTAAACATGATGTACGAATTTGGGCCTGTTCAACTGTCCACCATTGATAACACTGCCACAATACGGATGCATCATGACCAACATGTGCAGCAATCCGACAATATTTTCATCCCGCCTTATGAAGTACCACGATGCTGCCCCTCTCAAACAACTGTTAGTGCACAACAGGGGCACATAACCATATTTAAGAAGGTATTGTAATAACTTGACTGCTACACGTGTACTCAATATTCAACCATCCAGGCACACTATACTGTCTGGTGTATTGCTGTACACGGTGCAACAACGTGAATGGTACAATGCAACCTGCTGGTTTGATATCCTTGAAATATTTATCAGTTTAACTACACTCCACCAGCATGCAACTATTGTACCAAAGTATAATTCTACAGACTCTTTAGGGGTTTGCACTTTTTTCCCAGCCAGTTAATTTTTTTAAAGCATCTATAGTTTGCTAAATGAAAAATGTGTGATTTCCATTAAATTAAAAATAGTACTAATTTTGGCCTGTCCTGAGTTATCCGAGTTCCTAGATATTGAGGTCTGGGATATTGAGAGTTTATTGTATACACCATTCAAAATTGTACTGATTTCAAAACAAAAAAAATTAACCAGTAAAAATGAAATGAAGGAGAAATTTAGTCTGTTGATTATTTTTAGATGCAGCCAGTACATTTCATCGTGCACAAGTTAGGGACAGTCAAAGACTGAAAGCATGCAAACTTTTCCTTCCTGCTTTTTTATTTTGCTGGTTAATTTATTTCTATTATTTGCATTATGCAAAGACAGTGAAAATGTGAGTTCTATATTTAATTAACCAATTATTATATAATAAAATATTTAATGCTGGATATTATATTAGTTATGTAACACCCATTTTTTCAATACACATAATATAATATACAGATTTCCCATTTATTTTGACCACCCACAATAACTACATACCAGGACTCTAAATGGAAAAGTGTTTCATACAAAATTGTATAACTGGAAGGGGGCAATAATACTGATGGGGAGTCAGCCTTACAGCATTATTTATTAGTAAAATATAAGTATTAACATCAGTTATTTAAATAGCACCCTGTATTGGTCAAACATTCGACGGAGCTAGTCAAGCCATATTTAAACATTTAACATAATGAACACTTTATAACATGAACATTAAACACAACACAGAAAGTGGGATTTGTAGTACTAACCATATGGGTACAGCAAGGGGTAGAACATTCACATTAGATGTTCAAAATTGTGACAATTAGCAGCAATACACTAGTTTAGTCACTAGATGAATGACAACACTCATTCCTCCAGTGTTGCCTGCTGAAGAACATTACAAGTATTCACAATATGTTCTTGCATGTTCTCTGGAGTTGTTGGAATATCTCGATAGACAGAACCTTGGAGGTAACGCCAAAGAAAAAGTCCAAGGGGTTAAGGTCAGGAGATCAAGCACGCCACGGAACTGGTCCTCTACTACCAATCCACCTACAACAATATTTTTGGTCCAGAAAACGACATGTATACACAGCATTATGTGCTGGGTATCCATCATGCTGGTACCACATTATCATTATGTTCTTACAAAGTATTTCCTTCAGAAGACCAGAAAGAACTGTTTGTATGAAGGTGACATATTCCCTAATGTTTCGGTTACTATTCAAGAAATAAGGCCATATTGCCAACCATCCCACACCAGACGTTAACTTCTTATTGATGCTGATGGTCCACCTGTCTAAGCCATTGTGGGTTCTCGACTGCCCAATAATGTATGTTCCTCATATTCACTTGGCCTGAGTTGCAGAATGATGATTCATCAGTTAAAAGAAAATCTGAAATACGTTGGGGTTGGTGATAATTTTATGCTGTGGCCATTGACAACTCTCTATACCATTCTGGAAATAATTCCTCCGCAATTCATGGTGTAAAGTGTACATGATAGAGATGGAACGTATGATGCTTAAGAATGTGATGTTCACTAGTTTTCAGAATGCCAATGTCGGCTTCAAGTTGGTGGGTGCTGATGTGTAGATTAACTGCTATTGTAGCGAAAACAGCAACCTCCACAGCTTCATCCATGCAAGTTCTACAACGATTGCATTGCTGTAGGTTCAAATTGCCCATTACTCAAAGTTTCCCAACGTGACAGGAAAACATCCATCTGGATGGTGGGGCCTTGTCAGGGTATCGCTCTCTACAAAGTTGCACCGCCTGACTAGCATTACGGCAACCTTCAACAGAATGAACGATGCGTGAGCAGCCAAGCTATTGATAATGGTAATAACAGAACTGTGTGTGTATTTCTGTACAACTCACTTGAACATACTACACTGTACTGTAAAATAATACAAACACATTAATCTGCTAACTTACATTCTCTATAGATAAGCAGCATTTCTACCTTCTCGATGATGGAGTACATTTCTGTTACAACAACTCTCATCTTGCAGTGTACTGTAATCAACTGCACATGGATGACTGATTGTGTAGTGATATCATGTGTGTTCCTTTGTTTCCTCTAAGTGCCACCTCTTTAGAATGGTATACACAACTATGAGAAGTTGTACTGTTTACATCACCTCTACATCAAATTCAGAGCATCAACGTCATACTGTACTGTACCATGCAGTGCAATTGTGCCGCAAGGCATCACATAATGTGTCTTCATGAGCCTCTATGAGTCCCAATGTCTGTGGCGGTTTTTAACGATCTGTTTATTTGACTGGTACATTGCGATACATTTTTGAATAGGTTTTGACAAGCCTCATTGAACTATTGACGAATAGATACATGGTGTCATTTAAAATACTAATATTAGTACTAGTATCTCACCAATAAATAATGCTATAAGGTTAACTTCCCAGCAGTGTTATTTCCCCCTTCCATTTATACAACCTTCGAATGAAACACTTTTTAATTGGAGCCCCAGTATGGAGTAATTGTGAGTAGTCAACATAAATGGGACAACCTGTATACTCTGATGCTTAATCCTTAAAAAGCAGTGTTTATATTATTTTTACCCCAATTCTGATATATACATTTCTGTACTCTAGATTTCAAGCTACAAGTTTTCTGACATACACTCAACACTGAATTAAATGTTACTTTATCTGTACAGTAAAAACAACTTTATTATAAAGTAATAAAAAAGATACCTTTTAATTTGTAAATTTTTGTACTTTCCATGGATATATGCTTGGACACAAACTAATAATCATGTAACAAAAACCTATCACCATAAGAATACTAATTTAGACAAAACTATTTTTTAAATTTCACATCATATAATTAATATCCACAAGTAAACATACCCATATCTGGCGAAGTCAGTGAAAGCTTTCATGAAAAAGTGGCTCATATTACGATCATTATCTTTCCACATGGTGCGATCCAAATGCGGTTTTCTTGGAAAGAACTCTGCAATGACAACCATAATAATATATGTATTTTAACACTAATTCTTTGTACATTATTTTTCTATCAATACACATTCAAAAATTAACCATTTGAAAATTTAAAATTTACTAGAAGTATAATAGTACCAATTATGTAACATTACCAAAGCTATTATCCAAAATGATTATCTTTTTAATTTCAAAAAGTTTGTGAACATCAGATTATTTTGTAAACTTGTGCAACCATATGAAATATTTGAGAGTCCTAAGGTCTTTTAGGTAGTAAAGACTTTCAAATTTATGCAGTGTGTAATTAATAATGCACCCAACTTATGTGCATCTAATTTCACCTTAGGCAAAAGAATTTATAACTTTCTACATTCAGCGATGGTGATGTTACTTTTTAAATAAAAAAATCATATAAATAAGTTTTTCACTATTGAATCTCTTCCCCCCCTCCCCCCTTGGACTTCAGACTCATCTATTGTGCCATATGCAATGCTTGTGCAGTTTGAATGTGTTTGCTTTCCATATGCTAACCAACATGTGTGAATATTAAGTTGTGCACACATTACAAAATGATAAACGTTAGCACTGCACATCTCGCTCCTATATTTTCTCCCTCTGTTACCAAGAGCAGCAGTTTTTCTATGAACTGTACCACTGTACCAAAGAACTTGCTTCTTTACACCCTTTCCCTTTTCTTGTATTAGTTTTTGGTTGGCTTCTCCTTTTTCCCCCTTAGGCATCTTACCTGCTCATTTTAGATCCCTTTCTGCCATCCAGAAGTACCTTTCTAAATTGAAACTATACCTTTGGCAGCTGTACTGTGCCTCCAGCTTCCCCATGTGGCTTGAGCTACAGTGTGCTGAGTAATAGCACTTGGCCAGGTCATACGTATGCATTAACTGCTTTACTTCTTAAATACCAGTATGGTATGATGCAGCTTATATAATCATGATTGATGATAATATATAGGTTTAAGAGGCTTCCAATAAAAAATAATTCCTGTACAAGAAATACTCGCAAAGTATGTGCAAATAGATATGTTACTGCAGCTTGCATAGACTGTGGAAATAAGCGTGGCAAATTGGCAAGTGTTAACAATGAAATTATGTACGCATGTTCCAATTATAATTTTAAATACATTAAACAATTAAATTAAAGGAAATGAAAACAAAAGCAACAGTGTGCAAACAAAATATATAGTTAACATAACAGAAAGTGGATTTAATAAACTTAAAAACGTTCTTATAGAGAAGCTACACCCACCGCCACTGAAAGCAGAATGAGATATAAATATATTAATGTGTATCTATGAAACAGTAAACAAATAAATACAGAAAACAGATAACATGAAATTTAAAAGTGAAAATAAATTACTAAAAACCATTTTAACAATCACCCAAATTAAAAAAAAAAATCAAATTATTGCCAAGTCTGGTAAAAATCACAACTAGGTCATTCCATGTCGGTTGAACCATGTTATGATATCCACCATCTTAGAATTTGATGAAATTTGGTAGGAAAGTAAATCTCGGTGGGGAAAATTGTTTGGTATAAATTTAACACAAATTTTTTTTAAAAGAACTATTAAATACATTAATTACATAATTATGCAAGTCAAAGATTGTGACACATCACTGAGATGAATGTTTCCACTAAATGATTCACAATCTGAGAAATACTCAATAAAATAGGCTATTACAAAAATTTTAACAATTGATACCTATTCTTTGCAGGTTTCAAAAATGTACTGGTTGTTACAATTTGAGAAAGAAATAAAACTGTATTCTGTAAGGCATATATTTAGTGACAAAAAAACTCTACTTAAACATTAGCTTAAAATGTTTTTAAACATTTAAACTATTATGCCAAAACGAAACTATACTGAGTATTGTAGAAGTTTTACAGTAAAAACAAATTTTAAAGGACTGATAACCATCACAACTCTATACAGTGGAACCTCATTAATACAAACACGAAGGGACCAAAATCTGGCTACTTTGTAATAACGAGGTTTGTAATAATGAGGTTTGTTCAGTCAAAACTGCAGACTTTTTTATGTTGATACAAGTCTGAAAACCTAAAAATTTGAAATTTATATACAAAATTTAGTTTTAATAACAAAAGAAATCACTCTCATTATAACTTTCCTCAGGAAAAAATGTACTTAAATAATTATTAAATATTATATTGATTAGGCCTTCAATAAAACCATCCCTTCCATTACATAATGAACAAAAAAATATTCCTTAAAAGATTTTTACTTTTACACATTTTCGCTGTCATTACATATTATAATGTTTTTGTTTTAAGACATTTTATATTTCGGTTTGGACTGTTTTTGCACTATAGACGTACTTGACAATAGAATACAATTGATCAAATTCTGAAAAACAACACAGAAATGCAAGAAATAATTACTTTATATATAAACTTAAAATGCAAGTCTGCATAACACATAAATTTTTTCTATGCACACAAACAAACAGGATGTTTCCACAGGTTAACTACATCAGATGTTTTCATCCATGTATGCACAAAGAATACTGTCACAAGAGAGCCAAACATTATCAATATCAGAGATCACAAGTTGGTCGCATTGTAACTGAGCACGTGCAGTTGTGATCACAGTGTCGTACACAACAGTAGTTTATAACGTGTAACATGGTGCAGCGTTTACATTATATCTATTGCGAACACTATATTCATTTCGACACTATCAAGCAATTGTATTGAACTATCTGAGACTGAGAAAAATTGTTGTCACTGTAGCAAAAGTTTATTTCCTGGAAGAAAAAGAAAGAAGAAAAATGAAGTAACCTGTCTGAAGTTCACATAACCGAATGCATATTTTTTTGCTGGGAAAAAAATGTCATTAACGTGGTTATTTAGACTTACTTCCCGGAAGACTGAAGAATTAGCACTACCAGAAATTTATTGTTAAATGTGAAGATTAATTATACGGAACTGATATGAGAAACTAAGTTGATTAATGTGTTGTTTTAATGTATTTGTATTAAACATACTGAATTTGAAGCTAATAATTACATGGAGCATAAAAAATACTTTGATATTGAAGTCATCGGGTGAGAAACGAGACGAACGATGACACAAATTACTTACAGTAGGTGAGCGCCAGCGGTGTTTCCCAGTCACCGCACTGTGAGACTCAGGGTTCTCACGGATACTGTGGGTTCTGTATGTCCATCTCACCCGAGGGTCTTTACAAACACTGGTCAATACTAAACAATGCGATCATTGAAAATAGGCGGGAGATTTGCTGTACTGATGCTACAAGTAAACAAACACATTTGCACTGAATACATTCCATTTATTGCTCTTCCATTACAAAGTCATGCCAAAATTAATTAGTGATTTATAACTCGGACGTGTCTAGCGAATTCCGTTGGGCTCTTACCCGCAGCTCACAATTACTCTAGTGCATTCCTAGGTGGATGACTTCTCCGGGGTGTTTGAAAACACAGCCCCCACAAGGAAAGAGTTCTACAGCCGCTAGGGTGGACTATAGGGTTTTCCTGAAGACAGGACACGGAGAATTACAACATGAGCATTAAACACGTGTGATTATTTGTCATCGCTAAAGCAGACTCGTCGGGGTACGTCTCCCAGCACGTGGTAAGTGTGGTGGCAGCCTTTACACATAGCCAGCTAGGATGGAAATAATGTCACCGTACAAATTACACAAATGACGCAAATAAATATGATACAGTATGCGACATGACATGAATGTTCACAATAAACACGCAGATGTATGAATATATGTTTAGGTGGCGCAAATGCTATTGGATACAATGCGTGGTGGACCACGTGATGCAGCTGTAACTGCAGTAGTTTTCATAAAATTCAGCAAATTGGCATCTGACAAAGTGGTGGCAGTATTCTGAAAATTATTCCCTGAATATTTAAGCGTTTAGAATCTTGTAGCACGCATGATGGTGGGAAAATCAAACATCAAAAAGACTGCGTGGTTATACATACAAAGCATCAAAAATGAGAAAATACATGGAACCCTGAATAAAACATTACATAGAACCCTAAAATTAATTATGGCGCACATGATATTACACAAATAAACCCTCAAAGCACATGGATGGCGCAGATACTTACTTGGCGGCTGTTAACCACGTGGTCACAAATGATGTGGCCATAAAACAATTTAACATGACAAAAACCCTAAAACAAATAAACAGAAATAAAGCCCTTAATATTGCACGCAGCAATTAAACAGAAATTACAATGAAATGCCTTTCACATAGGCAGATGGCACCTGATTTCGAAGTTGCGAGGGCCACATGGCCTCTCCGACATCTTTCCTTCTTTCTCCTCGTTTAAGTTTAAAAAGCCACAAGGGTGCAAATTACTAGGTTATGCGGAAGCATAATGCTGGAGAAATGTCGGGCAAAACGTATGCAAGGCAATAACCAGTATACTAAAAGTGAGCTATGGTAATGTACACCAGTGCAAAAAGTTTGAAGTGCATACGTGACAGTGCCTTACCTCGCCAGCTCTCCTCGACGGACTGCCCAGAGGCAGGGGTCACGCAGATCTACCATGACTGCCTACGGGGTTCACACAAGCAGAAGTGCTATGCAAACTTTTAATATTAAAAATAAATGGCACATAAATAATTTGCATACATGATCACAATAGACTTTAAAATTGTGAATTTTCTGTGTTTGTTGATTGTTCTTTTATGGAGACGTTTACGCTAGAGTAATAACGTCATTCTTAGCGCGGCGCATATTTTGAATTCTTAACCAAACATTTTACAACATTTGGAACGTACAGTTTTAATACTTGAAAACACTGGGATGCTGAAATATCCCATTATGGAAAAGTCCAGGTTATGGCCGCTTTGCACATGTGCGTGCTCCCGTGTCACGTGAGCGCAGTCATGATCTTAATGCTACTGGCTGTGTTCGGCATCAAAATATGTATTATCCATAGTTTGTTTTAAACAGCTTTTACACCTTGGAATTGTATACCACAAGTTCAAAGGACCACAATATCACTTTACAATAACGAGTTCTTTGTATTAACCAAACTTTTACTAATGTGGTTCCACTGTAGTTTCTAATGTCATGGTTATTTTTACTGTGCCAAGAAAACACGCAATAAATATTTGTTGTAATCTTTGAATTAATAAATATAAATTACCTCTTAGACAAATATTAGAATGAATTCTTGAATGAATGCTTGAGAAAAGATTGTGTAAATTTTTTTAACATAAAAATTGTGCTGCTATGAAATAACAAGCATTCCACAAACTAATGGGATACTTTAAATAGTTGGTTACAATGCCTGACAGTTTCTTAGTCTCTGCTCTTTTTGTGAGTATCATTGTTGTTAAAGGATACAAAAGTTAACACTTGCGCCAGAGTGCGAGGTTAGTTATTTCATATTTTGTTACTTTAAATGTGATGTGGACCACAAACTTCATTTGCTAGAATAAACATAAGGGTGCCTAGACATATTCATAAAAAATAAAAATATATCTCTGTAATAATATTTCAATTCACTTAACAGAGTGACAAAGGTCTAAAAGCAATTTATGTTATAATTAAAAGATATTTAAAAGATTACATATATTTTTTCTGAACATTTTACTATATTTAGTTAAATAACTTTGAACTGTGTATTTCATACTATTATTTTTAGGTTATGTTACATACTAAGGTTCCCTTTTTAGGTTATCTTCCGCTATGTCAGACCTAGCAGCATGCAGTACTGGCAAAGCAACAAATTCAGAATGTCATGGCTTGAGCTATACTTCCAAATGTGGTACTGTGAACTCAGAAGTTTTATCAAAAAGGACAAAAAATAATTGCACCGAAGAGTGATATTCCAATTTCTTGTTTGTGAACTATATGACATCATCACCAGAAGTAAGAGTGACTGATATCCTTTGTACATTCATCTTTACTAAAGACGAAAAGTTTAAGCATCTTGGATTGTTCACCATTGAGAATGCATGCCTTGAGTTACTCTCTTAGGACTCAGCATGGCAAAAGGAAGTAAACAGACCTAAAATAAAACCTGACATAAAATAGCTCAAGCATTCTGGTAATTGTCCTAGCTTCTCTCAGCATGACTTGGAGTGCAAAGAATCTTATAGATTGAGCCACGACAGACCTCAGAGCCGACAGTTAAGCGTTTGGAGGATTGTGCAGCCTTAAGTGCTAGGTGTGCAAAGACAGCAGAGCAACGAGCCAGCAAAGTGACAAGTGGCAGCGATAGTGACTAGCAAGAGTGAAGTTTGCCGACTGCAAGCATCAGTACAGTGAAAAGAGAAAGTGACTGGCAGGACTTTTAACTGGATGCGTGAGTGCAAGACATTTGGAATTATGGCAAGAAACAGATTGAATGTATATGAATAATGAGTTTGAATTAAGTGACTGCAACCAATACAGAGACGTTGATAATGGCTTTAATTAAAACTGAGATAGACATTAAATATTGCACTGACTGAGAACAATAAGAGTAGTGGAGATATATAGCTTACTGTTGTAAATAATAGCTGTGTGAATAAATCAAAAATAAAATGTTATTTTATTTGTTTAAAATTTCTATCTTTCACGAACTCACATATGCCCCTCTGGAATCTTGTAACATTGGAGGCAATTATTAACTAATCAATTGCACATCAAGTTAGGCAATAGGTTAATAATTAGTGATATTAAGACTTTTCTGTAATCATCGCAGTGGATGTTAATGAGAAAAATGTCTGCCAACTTGGAAGTACTGCGAGCATAAATTGAAGTTCTCAACAGCCAAGTTGTCATAAGTGTAAATGGCTTGAGAAAAGATATAAATGATATAATAGATCATGTGAACGAGAACATAAAAAGTGTTGTAAATAGTATACACAAAATAAGAATCTAAATAGCCAGATAGCTAACATAAGTGATTTAGTATACAAGAAAATGGAAGACATCAATGAGTCAGAGAATAGGAAAATTGACAGAATGGACAAGAAAATTGACAGTGCAAATGAAAGGATGGATAGTGAAAATGAAGTTGTTAACAAAGCCAGTATAAGGGAGGCCAGCACTTAAAACAAAATGAGTGCAATGAAGGAGGGATGGCAGGAATTTCTGCAGCAGTGGAGTTCCACTATCTCCACACCAGCAGCCCTGAAAATTTGTGGAGCAGTGCAAGTCCTAAGCAATACAGCAGCCTTTGAGAAAAGCCAGTAGCTGTACAGTATTGGTGTCTTGGTGTCGTGCAGATAGGACTAGGAAAGGGGGTCACAATTAAGCCTGCCCCTTATGATGGCCAAACTTCTTGGCAGGTGTGTCAACACCAGCTTGAAATATTTGCCACCTAGAATGCTGGTCAGATGAATAGCAGGCTAACAACCTCCTCATGGCTGTACTGAGAGGCCCCACACTCAGCACACTACGATCTCTGCCAGAGCGATGTTGACTGGAGTACCCCACACAGGTGTCAGCCTTGGATGTATCATGCCCAACTACGAAGCCACATCCAACAACCAGGCCCGAGCACCGTAGGTGGCGGCATCAGCAAGACGGGGGTCCACACTCCAATGTTTGGTACGGCCAGCAATGTAGAACGAAGATGGCAACATCAAGAAGTCATTCGAGGAGATGCAGATGACCATGAGGGACATTGCTTGCAGGGTCCGTGCTACAGAACTTCGCAGCTCCCACTCAAACGGCAGGAGTGTTGGTCATGTGGACAACTGGGGCACCCGAGAGCCTACTACCCACAACAGCAGCAGCAGCAACAGGTGAGAGTACAACACATGTGGAAAATAAACAATAATCTTAGGGGGGGAAGGGGGCAAGGGTCAGTGACTGCTGGAGGGAAGGCCCCAATGTCCTTACATGTACGTTCAGTGAAATAGGATTTCAATGCCATATTAGTGGAGGGGAGCTTAATGATGTTCCTTGTCAGATGGTCATTGACACTGGTGCGACCATTACAGTAGTAAGAGCAGACATCCTCACGCCTTCCCCATCCAGTGATCGTCTGACGACAGTATGGAACATTGCTATTTGACTATAGTAACCACACCAACTAGAGGTAAGAGAAAAGTGTATTTGAAGTTCAGTAATCTTAAGTCAAGATCACAATATATACATAGCAGAAATATAGAATGAATATCTTTTGGGGCTTGATGTACTGCAAAGGCTAGTGTGCTGTATTGATATTTGACTTGATGTGGTATGGGTAGACAGTACATAATTGGTATTGTCAACATGGCATAATTTTTCCTTAGCTGCATAGTAGTCTATTGTCAACTCAAGTGTGCTATATGCTTCTAAACAGATTGTCATTACAGGAAAATTTGTCAGACGTTTGGATCTAATTGAGCCAGCAGAGAGGATTGGCATCCTGCCAGATAAGGTTGTAGAAAGGATTTTGGACTCTCCAAATTCAGACTGTTTCCCATTAGAATGATTAATTTGTCCGATAGTGCAGTTTATCTTGAGAAGGGGGCCGTATAGAGGTTTACAAGCAGTTTACACAGGTACTTCCAAATGTTCCAGAAACTTCTAGAGAAAACAAAGTGATTGCCATTTACCAAAAGTACTGGAGGAAATGCTAGTATGAGCAAGATAAAACTTCAACTGGCAACAGGAGAAGGATATCTCTGAATTACTGCAAAGAAATAAGGAAGCCTTCTTGTGTGGATTAAATGACCTTGGAGTGAGCTGCCACCATGTTGATTAAGGAGATGCCAGGCCCATAAAGCAGCCATCAAGATGACTGCGCCTAGCTTCATATAAAGCAGTCGAGAGAATTCTTAAAGAAATGGAAGAGTTAGACATGATAGAGATATCAATTCATCCATGGTCTTCCCCAATTGTACTTGATAAGAAAAAAGGTGACTCTCTCAGGTTTTGTGTGGTTTATTGCCAGCTTAATAATATACAAAAGAATCTTATCCACTTCCAAATATAGACGACACACTGAACAGCCTTGCAGGTCAGCAATGGTTTTCTACTTTTGGACAAGAACAGTGGGTACTGGCAGTGTGAGTTAGTCCCAGAGAACCAAGAGAAGACAGCATTTTCTGTATAGGTAAAGGAACCTGGCAGTTCAAAGTTACGCCTTTTGGGCTGTGCAAAGCCCCTTCTATCTTTGAATGCCTGATGGAAAAAGTCCTCCTTACAGATATCTGTCAGGTTTACTTAGATGACGTAACAGGCAGGTCATTTGAAGACCACCTTTCATGCTTAGACTCTGTATTCCAAAAAGTGGCAGTAGCTAACTTGAAACTAGTTCTAATGAAGTGCCATCTGTTTTAAAAGAAAATAAATTTGTTGGGACATGTAGTGTCTGCCCACAGAATTGAAACAGACCCCAAAAATACTGAATCCATAAGAAATTACCCTACACCAACTCACAAAACAAAACCAAAGTGCTGAGTTTTCAGGGATTATGTACCTACTACTGTCGATTTGTACCTGTGTTTGTCATAACTTCCAAGCCACTACATGAACTGACCAATGCAGAAAGGAAATTTCACTGGACTAGAGAGTTTGAAGTTGCTTTTAATATTCTGAAGGAAATTCTGATATCGCTCCCAGTCCTGGGATTCTACAAAGTGAGGTCATGTTCATTTTGGATACTGATGCAAGTGTGACTTTGAAATAAAGCACAGATCCGGATACCTTAGGAATGCAGATTAAATATTGATATTTTGAAAATCAAATAAATTGGCCCAAAAATTAATTTTTAGATCAATACTGAAAACTAGATTTATTTCGGAATCAATATATTTCTTGAAGAATAATTTTCGTGTTTCAGCGATTGTGTATCAACGTAATGAGTTTTCCCTAGTTTTGGGTTTATGGAATTTGATACAAAAACTTAAACAAGTATGCAATAGGGCAAAAATCTCTATTTTTACTAGTTTTCTCCCTCTTTCCCGCCAACCACAAAAATTATCAGAAAAATTGAAAATTTCCACCATCTGGCAACACTGCATAGAAATGATAGGCGTGATAGGCCCGAAAGATCCAAAATCAATTTCCAGTAAATTGATCTCGTCCATCAGATTTTTAGTGTGCATCAATGTTGTATGCCTTGATTTAAAACTATCAAGCAAATCTATTTATTAGGTAAAGATCGGTATGCCTAGGACACCTTCATAGCAACACAGATGCACTTTCTAGGAGGCCATGTGAACCATTCTCTCATTAGTGTGAATGCCAAGAACAAAAGAATGATGAATTGCTAAAGGTAAAGAGGACAAGAATCCAAGGTTCATATTCTTGTGATGAGTCACCTACCGGAGTGATAAGGGTATTAGGAAATATCAAATACATTATATATCTTTGCATCCATTACTAGAATGGAAAGAAGCTGAATTTTGGCCAGAATGGGAAAAGATATCAGGCCTGAGCACAGTAGTTGAAGCATACTGGGCATAGTGGAATTCCCCAATACTGAAGAATGGTGTGTTTTATAGTAAATGGAAAAGTGATGATGGGAAACATACATGTTTAAGGTTAGTCCTTCCAGAATGCATGGTTCCTGAAATCTTAAAGGAACTGTATAATACTGCAGCCAGTGGTTTCTTTGGTGTTAGTAAGACCATCGACAGAGTTCAACTAAGGTTCTACTGGCTTCATAGTTGGGAGGATGTTGAGAAGTGGTAATGAATGTGCATCACCTGTA
This sequence comes from Dryococelus australis, assembly GCA_029891345.1. Classification (NCBI taxonomy): domain Eukaryota; kingdom Metazoa; phylum Arthropoda; class Insecta; order Phasmatodea; family Phasmatidae; genus Dryococelus; species Dryococelus australis. Next base: position 128,800,576 of record CM057009.1, read on the forward strand.
CCATGAGGAAGGGACCAAGGGACAAGGTCACCTCCAGAAATACAATGTAGGAGCCCAATTTGAGAGGATGGTGGTAGATATTCTACATCTTTTGCCTGTTGCAGAGAGAGGTAATCAGTATCTACTGCTGGCCCAGGATTACTTTACTAAGCGGCCTGAGGTGATTCCCCTCCTAAACGTAGAAGCATGAGCTGATGCACTCATACAGCATGTCTTCTTGAGGTTTCAGGTGCCACTAGAACTCCATTGCAATCAGGGAAGAAATTTTGAAGCTGCTGTGTTCCAGGATATAAGAAAGATTCTTGGGATGAAAACAACTAGGACTATAGTCTTACACCCTCAGTCAGATGGAATGGTCAAAAGGCTTAACTGCACTGATGAGCAGTACCTGTCAATATTTGTGGCAGACAATTAAAAGAACTGGTATTTAATGGTGTCATTGTTTCTCCTTGCTTACCACTCAGCAGTTCACGAATTTACAAGGGCAACACAACAAGGATGATGTTCGAAAGAGAGTTACACCTTCCTAGTGACTTTTTGTTTGATTGACTGACAGAAAAGGAAGCTGCTGCCCCTGATTATGCCAGCAAATTACATCACAGACTCGTTGGCATTCATAATTTTGCTCAACAGAACCTCAGAATAAATAGTGACACGATAAAGATGCAGTATGACAGGAGAATTTTTGGCAAGGTATTTCAAGAAGGACAACTGATGTGACTTTACAAACCACAGAGGTGAAAAGGGTACTGCCAAAAGCTACACAAATGTTGAGATCGCCCTTACAGGATTCTGAAAAATATCAATGATGTGGTCTTTAATATTTGTTGTAAAGCCTCTCGGGTGAAGCCTAAGGTTGTCCACATCCGACAGACTGGCACTCTATGAAGGTCCGGATGTTGCAAAGTCCCTTAGGGACAAACCCATTTAAAAAGGGGGTGGTGTTGCATGCTTTGTTGCTCTGCATTACTTCCTTTGCCCCATCCCACTTGACCGAGCAAAGGAGTGTGTCAGGGCCAAGCTAGTAACCTAAAGAGCATGCAGAGATTTACCAAGGCAGGCCACCACATGTGCTAAATAAGCTTATCATGATTTGTGTATAGTGAACAGTGAGAGAACTGCGAACTGTGAGCATCGGTACAGTGGATAGTAAGACTGATGAGCCAGACTGCATGAATGAATGACAAACATTTGTAATGAAAGCAATAGACAGATTGAATGTGCATAAATAATGAGTGTGAATTAATTGACTATAACCAATATAGAGACATTGATAAGGGCTTTAATTAGAATTTAGATAGAATTTAAATATTGCGCTCACTGATAGGTAATTAAATGTTTTAAATAATAGCTGTGTGAATAAATAAAAAAATTAAATTATTTTATTAAGACCTATACACAAACTCAGATATGTCCCCCAGGCATCTTTTTAACATTACCATTTACATCATCTCTCTGTTATATCTCTGATGACTGATCATGGTGTGGCCTTTGTATACAAAGTTTAAGCATGAGGTAATGAGTTAATGATTAATTTTCCAAACATCAAAACAGTTCAATACTTTACTGATGGCTTTGCAGGGCAATACAAGGACTGTAATTCTTTAATCAGTCTTTGTAACCATGTTTCTGATTTTGAGTTAGCTGCTTCATGGTCTTGCTTTGCCACAAGCCATAGGAAATCTTCACGTGATGGGACTGGAGGAAGTGTCAAGCCCAAGCATCTCGTAAGGAAAGCCAGTCTACAATGCCTCTATGAAAGTCAAATTATGAATGTATATTTAATGTATGACTTCTGTGAGAAAAACATTGAAAACATAATTTTGCATCTGATTGAAAGAATTGAAATAAAAAAACACATATGAAACTTAAAAAGAGATTTATAAATGCAGTAACTGTATTTTGCACACACATTTTTTATCACTATGAACATTTGAATACAACAACAATTGTTGCTAAACCTACTGAACTCGATCACGGATTTAGTATTGTTTTTGACACATGCAAAAATAAACCAACACTAGTCACAACTTTGTTCATTGGATGTTATGTAGCATGTGTTTACCAACTGAAGTGGTATGTTGGGATAGTGGAGAGTATCAGCCACAAGGATGGAGAGGATTCTATGAAATTCACGGCACATCATGGTCCTGCAGTTTTATTTAGTTGCCCTCTACACGAAGATGAGTGCTGAATTCCTTTTGGACATGTTCTCAGCATTCTGACTCCTCCAAACACCAGTAGCTCTGGAAGAACTTAATTCTTTCCAAAAAAGGAAACACTTCTTATTTCTTCAGTCATTATCATCAAGAAAATATGGTAATTAAAGATTGGTAATTGGTTATCTTGAAGTAAGTAATTCGTATGAAGAATTAATAATATAAAAGTGTGGCGTAACATTTCTAGTAGCAGAAATATAATAATTTTTCTGTGTGCAGGTATTTTTGCAACAGTGAGTATAAATGTAAGTAACAAATTAGCATCAGAAACTTGGTAAGATTTATTTATGCTAGCACTAATAACACTTTAGCCATGTTTAGTAGTTATATTAGGAATCATAGCAGAAAAATGAGATATATACAGTTATTTATATTTGGAAGAAAAAAAAAAGGGGGGGGAGGACATATCACTTCAGATCCTTTGACCCTCACACATTTATTTCATGTACATACCAATACACACTATTAACTTCACTTTAAGCCATGCGGCAAAAAAATAAGCCATGCGGCAAAAAAATACTACCTTAACAATTATTATTGCACATTTTACAAAATATGTAGGTTTTTGTATTTCCTCTATATTGTTTCACAAACAATAATGGTTAAAACACAAAATAAAAACTGCTGTTTAGTTCCTCATATGCTATTTATCATGTAAAAAAAATTCCATAATTTTTCTTTCATTTTATACTGAAAAAATAGATATTATCTAACAGACAGGTATACCACATTTTCCACATTTAATTTTGACCAAATCTGAAATGTATTATTTCAGAAAGTAATACGTATAAAATGCTAAAATTTTATTAAATTTTTCTCCTCCATAATGGGAACATCTAATCTAGTTTTTATTAAATTGTCACATGCATGGTGCCATTTCGAGAAAAAAAAAATTGTTGATTTGATGTGGCATGTCACTAGCAGTAATGAGGCCAACCAGCATGGGGAAGCAAAAGCTAACAGTCAAATGTTTCAGCAGGAGAAATAGAGTTAGAAAAAAATAAATATTACAGAAGACGTCTTCATTTCAGTGCTACAGCACAATAAATCATCTAAAGCAACAGATTCTCAAAAGGAAAACAGTAGCTAAATTAGAGTTAATAATTATACATTTTTATGAGTTATCCTAAAAACTGTCCCACAGAAAACCAAAGCATTATTTGCTTCCAGTTTGATTTTATTGGAAGTGAGAAGGAGAAAGGAAGCTCAAATCCAAATGAAACTAAACAGAGGTTGAATGCATGCTCGCACTGCAGATGGGATCTATCAGTGCCTTACGTGTTGTGAAACATGTCGCTTGCTCGCCTGTTTGCATTTTACTAAGGAAAACTAAAACAAAAAAAAAAAAAAAAAACCGAATTATTTGTGATATGCAAAGTAAGACTGCTTTTCTGCATTAATCCTTGTCCACAATAGTTATCGGCTCGGAATTTTTTTCTTCAAAAATATTGTATAGCCGCTATACACACATTATAATCAAAGTGTCTACATCATAATTATAATGATTATTTAGCGCTACACCCCATAGGAGGTTTATTATAGGCCTGTAAATGACTTAATCCCTGGCTTACCCAGAATCTGAACACAGACCCCCTTGTATTACAAGCCAGTTTTATATTTAATAGGCCACAGAAGTTGGCATCCCTTTTAAGACAGTATTACAGCATATTTTAACTTACTTTAGTTAAAAATTTGGCATAAAATAATTGTTATTGCTTAAATGTGCTACACTATACAATGCACACACATTTCATGTCAACTTGTAAGTGCCAGTAAATGTGTGACAGCAGGACACTTGCAAGTATGGTATACGGCTTGGAATGTGGTCGCGCCATCCCCCACACTGATCCAGCACCCAGATATTATGAAAATGTTGCAACAGTAACATTTTTTTGGCATGTTTACAACCAAACAGCAGAACAGGTATCATAGGGTCAATTAAAAAAAGGACCACTACGAATTCTTTCGTCAAAGACATAACACCATGCCAACGAAACTGAATATGGAAAAACATACAATATTGTCTGTAATGAATCAGTAAAATAGATCTCAATCCTGAAAGGAGAGAGAGCACACGCCCACTCCCTCTGCCCCCTCCCCAAACTTCCACGATTCATGGATTCACGACCACCCGCATAATGGGCTGCAGAATTCCGGGCTTCCACAGTATTTCATTTTTCATGATATGGAATGCAAGCTACGTAAGTCCTTTATTTTAGTCAATAAAAGTAAATTGGCAGAATGTAAATTTTGTTTGGCATAATTATTTCATTAATATTTTCATTATGTATTACGTACTGGATGTTTCACGAGGAGTAACCGCCACTCACAAGGCTTATTCCTTACATCATTTGGAGCAAAACATGTCATATACATAAATGTGGGTCCTATTTCCAATATTTACAGAGTAATTTGACAATCAGCATATCCAACCTATAGTCCAAAGGCGTTATCAACACCATTTCAGCATCAATGTGTGGTGTGGTGTCCTACACGATAAGCTGATTGGGACATTCATTTTCCCGGGATGCTTGACTGGTGTGGTGTATCTACAATTGTTGCAAGAAGAGCTGCAGCTGTTACTTGAGGATATTCCATTAGCAGTGAGACGTTGTATGATCTTCCAGCATGATAGTGCACCTCCTCACGTCCACCATGCTGTGGGTGAACACTTAAATGTGCATCTTCCTGAGAGACGGATAGAACGAGGCAGTTTTCACCACTGGCCTCCTTGAACACCAGATCTTTCACCACTAGATTATTGCATATGGGGATGGATGGAGGATATAATTTACCAAAGGACTGTGCAAACACGTGAGTAACTACGTGCGCGTATCATGCATGCCACTACAGAAATAAAAAACACCAGTGTGCAGCTATGTAAAGCAACACATGCAGTTCATAAGCTTGCGATCAAGTGTATGGAAGTAGAGGGAAAAATTTAAAAAATCTTCTGCAAGCATGTTTGACACAATTGTTATGCTCAATTGTAAACAATATGGCCTGATCATCATGGTATTTACTTCTGAAAGGGTTATATTTTATGAGTTATTTTTCAAATGTTTGAAATTACTCTGTAAATATTGGGAATAGGAATCATAAGGATATTTATATGACATATTTTGTTTCAAATTATGTAAGGAATATGCTCTGTGAGTGGTGGTAACTCCTCATGAATCACAGTATAAATCAGCTGGTATCTCTGTTTGAATATAAAATATTAAATGTATGGGGTTCTTCACCATAAAATTGAGTCATGCTTATTTTACACATTTTAAACTGCTTGGTACCATATTTAAAATGTATAAATATTGTACTCATATAAATTAATTGGCACTGTATTGCTTGGATAAATTGGACAAAAAAATATTATCATCATCATCATTACCAATAATACACATCACCACCTCAAAAGGAAACTGGAGGTTCATTAATATAAATGCAGGACACACAAAAGCATAACTTTATTTTCTGATAACTTAAACAATTCCAAATTTTCCTTAATATTTTTATAACATATAAATTTCCAGGTTTTTCCCAGACTTACAGGTATGGTAGTTACATTGAAAGAAAATTTTTATTAGTAGGTTGTTAGCCCACACTTGACCTGAATTACAGCTTGTATTCACCGCAAGACTGATACATACAAGTCATGCACATGGTTCATGGGAATATGTACCCACTCCTAACGCAACTTTCTCACTGAGAAAGTGTGGCTGGAGGTGTAAACCAAGCATGCAATACCCCCTCCAGAATACACAATAAAAGTTCAATTATATTATGATCAGTAGACTAAGGAAGCTAAAATGAGAGTTTACACTTCAACTGTATGCTCATAAAACAATGTTTGGACAAATAAAGCAGTTTGATTAGGAACATTATCAACTTGCAACACACATTCTATGTCAGGGTGAATGAGTGAAGAGATTCGGAAGGCTCTAACAGCAAGGCTGGAGATGATCATTCAGAATGAGGGGATATTATTGTAATGTGTTCACATGCAAGAAAAAAAATTATATGAGACTTTCCATAATATCACCCTCTTATGTCTTCAAAAAGCCCCCAATAGGAGGGAGGCAGTCCACATAAGCTTCTGTCTTCCTGGTGGCCACCTTAATTTTACTATTGCTAAAAAAATCTCAGCAGAAATAATTTTTACAAAATTCAACTTACCAACATCCATAAAGGGAGCCCCACTGAGAAAGTAAAATTCAATGTCATGAGGAACTCTTCTCCAATTTTGGTATTTGAATGCTTCCACAGTAGTGTTCATAACATATAAATACACTGCAACATTACGCTCCAAAAGCAGTTTAACAATTTTATCATTAGGTGCATGGTGTAAGTAGTCGGTCATCATCTGTAAGCAGAAAACCAGGTTTAACAATTAATTTTAAAATTCGGGTTAAAATACTTTTATACAAAAAATTTAAATTGTTATTCTCTTAAAATTAAGGCACCTGCCGAACTATAGATTAATGAACATGAACGTAATTTAGGGGTTTCTGAAAAGGAGGCTGATATTTCTGCTGGTGTTCAATGTCCCTATATATGGTTCAGGATGGACTGTTGTATTTGATGGGTAAGTCTGGTTGGGTGCAGAAGTTGGTAGTACCTGAAAAATTGCATCATTTAGTACTACATTATTTTCATGTGAGTGAGTGGGTGGGTGGGTGGGTGGGTGAGTGAGTGAGTGAGTGAGTGAGTGAGTGAGTGAGTGAGTGAGTGAGTGAGTGAGTGAGTGAGAAGTTTAGGCATATTTCAACATGGGAAAGAATTAGGTGTTTTAAGTTTGATATAATTTTACTGCAACCATGCAAACAAAGCGAACAATCAAAACATAATGAAAAGTCACAAAGAAAAGATTTTTTTTAAATGTATGTTCCCAAATTAAAAAAATGTTAATTAATACTTTTATAACTTAGTACTAAAACATACAATGTGATACTTTTTTTTACTAATATCTGCCCAACAACACTGCCGGACAAAAAAATTGCAATACAATGACTGTATATGTCCCTTTATTCACAATTCAACCTGGAGGTAATATAGCTTGATAACATTATATAATCAACAATACAGATAAAACCAAGCAATACATGTAAACTACCCAATGTGCTTAGCGCCATATCAATTTACAGTATACTCCTCTTGGACATCAACACAGTAACACAGGCTGTGTATTCTCGCATGTAGACAATTGTGCATGTGATGAATATCATCCTGAGGTATAACGTTCCAAGCCTTTTGCACCTGTTATTGCAATTTTGCATGGTTACTACATGACCATCCAGAAAGGGTTAGGCATTATCTCATCATGTCTGAAACATGTTTAATGAGAGAGAGGTCTGGAGATTGTGCTGGCCAGAGGAATTGTCTAACACCACAAAGACCTTCAAGTAATAGCAGCAGTATATGGATGAGCATTATCCTTCTGAAACATTACATCACCTTACTGTTAAAGGAAAGGCAGGAAAACAGTTCAAACAATGTACTGGATGTAGCAGACACTGCTCAACAAACCCTCCACAAACACCAATTGATGAACAGGAATTGTAGCTTATTGCACATTACATCATGATGCCAGAAGTTTGCCTCATATATCAAGGACAAGTACACTTTGTCAGATGATGCTCAACAGGTTACATTGCACACTTAAATGGCCATAATTTGCACAAAGGCAAAACCTGCTCTCATCACTATACACAACAAGGCACCATTCCATTCTTCAGGCAATCCTTTCACAACACCACAGGAGATGTGTGCAAGCAAGTCTGGCTAAAGGCACACATATTCTTAGTCCTGCTGCAAGTAGATGGTTCCTAATGGTACATGTTGTAGAGGCAACATGAAGAGGGCCATAACAAATTGTCTTGTACATCGCTGCATGAAACCGACCTTAGCCTTCAAACAAATCCAGGATGCCAGGAGTTGCGTCAAAAGACTGCAACATGACAACACTCCCCCCACCCCCCCAACACTGAAGCGGAAGGAGGCCAGTTGACTAACGCAAAACACAAGATTGATGATATAGGCCGGCACGAAGTGAGGGTCAGGGCCTTTTCCACGAGAGCAGCCGAAGACGTTGGAAGGAGCTTCCACGTCGGGCAGCGAGGAGCTTGCTGCCTTGGGCATGTCGCGCGTTGAGATCTGAACACGCCAGATACAGCCTCCATCCTCAAGATTCAGGTGGAGACTGTCCTCATTAGCTTGAGTCAAGAAGGCCTAATTGCAAGTCAATTAAATATAAATTTAATATAATTTAGTAGTTCCCCGCATCAATTAAGAAACAAAATTAACAGGAATATTGTATGTAAATTATTGTGTAACAACATGGATTAAATAAGTGTACTTTACGACTTGCCTACCACTTAATATTAGCGTAGTAGCTACACCCCCACACTATATGTATGGTGCATTGTGGAGCACAATAGTAACCATTACATCTGGTGGAGGCTTGGCTAATCCCAAACCTCTTGCTGCCTTGCAGAGGCAATTCTCTACCTCCTCCCCCTTAATTCCATTAAATTCCCCACCCACCCGCACTAAATTACGGAATATTAATATTTATAATTTCATTCACTTCCATTTCACCTTTGGTTCAGATTCCCGTAGCAATAGAATTATTTAATGTATTCACTTGCTTTTGATTCTTATTAGATTTAAATAATTCAATTGTTCCGCTTGCTATATCAATTACAGAGAGTGAGTCGATTTCTCATTATGAACACTGGTACAGTGTACAGAATTTGGTATGAAAAGAAAATGTCTCGTAGTATATAAAATATTTTGACGCAATTTGATCTGCAAACTTTCAAGATGATTCCCGAGTTTACTACTAATATAAATCTATAATATACTCGTGCCGCAATTTATTTCAGAAATCATATTTTAATACCTGTGTGCGCTGCTCTCAGTGATGTAATTACACTTATTAGTGTCACAGTAAATAATAGTAATGTGACAAGTGAGATTAAAATAATTTAGCAGTATGACTAATTTAATTAAGTTCACATAAGACGTCTTACTGACACAATATAGAAATATGCAAGGATCCTACTATAGCATTTTATGACAGTTTTCTGTAGTTGCAATATATTTGAAATTTAATAATTTATATATAAGATGTCACAATAAAATCTTACAACAGTTTAAGCTACAAGTGATTTAGGATGGCACAGTGCATGACACAGTTCAGTAAGTTGTGCGAGGTTGCATCCCTTGCAAACATCCCCCCCCCCTAATCCACATCACCTCAGAAACGCAACTCTACTCCCTCCTTCTTCAGCGCGATGTTCCTGCGGCGTGGCCCAGTAAAACCATCACACCCCTCTGTCGTACCATTACATTTCAGCACTCAGCGATTCTACATGGCCCACTTGCAGCTATGCATGCAAAACTGTGCATCGGCGTGCGAGCTTCGTAATGACTCTTCCACATGTTTATATGCAGTACAGTTCACACAGTATAGTTTTATGTTTACAATAGTTTGAATAGTTTACACACTTCCCACACTAACTCCATTGGGTTTTGTAGAGTGGTGATCCCTCTTTCTCTCTCTCTTTTCCATTCACAAACTACAGAACTCCAACATGAGAAAATCTAATTGCTTAAAATGACAAAGATTTTTGCGGAATGGGAATTATACCCGGAACATATCCATTTCGACTGCTTTTGTACGTAGGCAGTTAGCTACATTTCTTGCACTTGAATGAGTCCTGACAGCCAGGAGGGTCAAATCTGTTCGTTTCATGTGAGACAGCTCCCTTTTAAGCCCTGATGGCATGGTGAACAGTTCAGGCAGACTTTTATTGTGCTGCTAACCGTGACGAGGTCTGGTGGTAGGACACATTTTGGCAGTGCACACGAGTGCCTGTCCCGACTTTGCCAGATGTAAGACATGAGTGTCAAACTTCCCCAACCCCGTGTGCCAATCTTTGCATGGAAGTGTTAGTATAAGTACAATTCAATGATAATTACCTCCTGTTTTACATGGCTCTACCAACATTTATTCCGATTCCCATCTAGAATTATATGTTATTACGCAAGCCCTGCATTATGTTACCAAATATAAGTTTATATATATTTATAGTTATTCATCTTACCACTAAGTTATTAATAAAAAGTTAAGTTAAGCACACACAGGATCAGGATATTCATTATTTTCAAAGATTGAGACTTTATTTACAGACAAAGCATTATATCACATGTATATAACTGTTTAAAATATTAATTATTTTCACAAATGAAATTTAATTTAAATAGAATCGTATGTTAGCAAACAGCTACTGAACACAGAAATAAGACATTTTTACCAATCTTTGAGTGTAACAAGTACACATTAATAGCTACTGTTTAATGAATAAATTTATAAAATATTTTAGAAGTTAGTCATTGCACCTGAAAATTAATTTAATGTATGTCTCAACAGACAACCACACCACAGCGGACACAACCCCCACAAAATGTTAACACATCCATTGAAATATAATGGATTCATAATTCTAATTAATTCAGAAATGTATATTTACATTAAAAATTCATACCAAGTATGTAAACAAATTATGTATGCATTTTTGCTCATACAGCTGTTATAAGTTTCAGGATCACAGTGATGGCACATCTCAACATAAGTCCTTCTGGAAGGCACCAAGGCACTGACAACAGAAGGAGCCAAACATGTCGCATGCCTCAGGTGACGTCAACAAGAGGCGTCACTACACACTCATCTCCACACTCCCGACGCATACGTCACACCAGCCTCAGCACTTCAGCTCAGGTTTACAATGCATAAAACATTCCCCGGGTAACCCGGCGACAAATTACTTACACACTAGAAACTTCACCCCTGCAGGGCACAAAAACATACTTGACACAAACATCAGATCAAGAAAGGAGACAAGACCGAAGTAAACAATTATAGACCCATCTCACTTCTTACATCCTTTTCAAAAGTAATTGAAAAATTAATTTCAAGGAGGTTGCTGCAACATTTTTAAAATCACAAAACCTTATCAAATTTCCAGTTTGGTTTTAGGGAAAACACGTCAACAAATGATGCAATTTTAAAACTCACAAATAGCATTCTTAATGCACTTGATAAAAATATGCCATCTAATGGAATATTTTGCGACCTCACTAAAGCATTTCCCTATGTAAATCACAATATACTCATAGAAAAATTAAAATTTTATGGAGTCTCAGGTACACCAAATAAACTAATAAGCTCATACCTTTCAAACAGACAACAACAAGTGCAGATCAAAGGAAAAACTACTTCATTCTACTATGAACCAGGAAAAATCAAGCATGGGGTCCCACAAGGATCAATATTAGGCCCCCTACTCTTCGTAGTTTATATAAATGACCTTCCATGTGCCTTAACCCCAGAAACTATTCCAATTTTATTTGCAGATGATACTAGCATCTTAGTCTATGGAGACTCAGTAAATGATCTTACACAAAAAACAGACACAATATTTACAGAGCTAAATGCATGGTTTACTGCAAACAAATTAAATCTCAACCTAGATAAAACATATCTTATGAATTTCCTCACAAAGAACAGAAAAAACTTAATTCATATGTTAGCAGTAACAGAGACAAAATTAATGAAAATGCAGTGAAGTTTCTCAGCTTAAAAGTAGACAATTTACTTAACTGGAAACCTCACATTGTGTATATTTTACCTAAACTAAGTTCAGCATGTTTCGCCCTGCGGAGTGTTGCAGAGGTCTTTAACAAAAATACAGCAAAAATGGTATATTTTGCATATTTTCATTCCATCATGTGTTATGGTATAACTTTATGGGGTAATTCCACTGACAGCAAAAAAGTGTTTCACATGCAAAAGATAGCTGTAAGACTAATCAATGGCAAAAGAAAGTCAGACTCATGTAAACCTCTTTCAAGAGCTCAGAGATTTTAACATTGGCATGTGAGTACATGTTTTCAGTACTTATATTCATGTCCAAAAACAACCATTTATTTCACAAAAATGAGTCCCTTCATAAGCATGACACTAGAATAAAAAACACTTACATGTGGCTTCAGTTAACTTAAAACTTTCCAGAAAGGGCCATCCTACCTTGGTAGCCAACTTTTCTATAAGTTGGCAGAACACCTTCAAGAAATGAGCTTCTCTAACCAAAAACTCTTTAAAAACCAGCTGAAAGAATTTTTTTCTAAACTAACATTTTATAGTGTAGATGAATATCTAAACTACAAAAATTAAGAAATTATTGCATAACATATCTTTGTATGCATTTCTTGTTCCAGTTTTTTCTCGTTTCCTTTTTCTTCTGTTTCAGCAAAACGATGATGCCCTACAGCATGTTGGAGGAGGATTGGCTAAATTATAGGGAAAAGATGTGATGCGTGTACATGTAGTCTGACATATATATGTGAGTAGTATCAAAATGCTGATTTAAGCGCAGCCCCCAGTTATCAGAAAACCAACGGTAAATTAAATGCCCGAGCCATCAGAAAACCATCAGAAAAAATTCTTCTTAATTTTCTGATCCAACAACTGCCGATTCGAGCACAGCCGCAAAAAAGTGACTAAAAATGTTGCGTTTGGGAGCAGTCACAAAAAAGTGACTACAAAAAGTTACATTTGGATGCATCAGCAAAAATACACGTAAAAAGTTGCATTTAGTTAGATCGTAGTCAGTAGAAAAAAAGTGGTGTTAAACTTTGCGTTGAGTGCATCTGCAAAATTACGCATAAAAAGTTGCGTTTGGGAGCAGCAGTAAAAAGTGACTACAAAAAGTTGCATTTGGGAGCAGTTGCAAAAAAAGAGTGGCTCAAAAAATTTAAATGTGTAAAAATAAAATGATGTATATAATAAAGATGGGCACAAATAAAAATTAAATGATGTCTAATATGATGACCATGGCAATGAAAAAGGCTAACGCAACTGGTAATGTTTGGAAAGAATATAAGTTTCAGAAAGACGTTTTTGCGGAAAGAAAGAAGAAGAAATCTCAAGAGAAGTATGTCAAGTGTGAAACTTGTAAACACTTTTACAAACCGTCTCTCATAAGAAGCCATCTTAAAAGTAGATTGCACAAAGGTCTTACACCAATACATATTAAATCACATGAACCAACAAATGCATGGGAAATTTTTAAAGTGCCACAACATTTAATATCAAAACAGAAGTTCCCACGAGAGAAACAAGTGAAATGTGAAACGTGTAGTCACTATTACAAACCGTCTCTCATAAGAAGTCACTTGAGAAGTAAAATTCATAAGTACACATCCAAATTCAGTGTAGAAGAAATCGAAACAGCATTTCAAAGTAGGATCAAGACTTATGCTGTAAAGAATGTGAATGCATACAAAGACCCAAACCATTTCCTAAATGATGTAAAAGAAACTGTCACGGGACTAATTAGTAAACATTTAAAATCACTCAAAGTGAACATGAAACTCTTCACTGAGTACAAAAGGGGAATTGGTGAGAATATTGAATATGTAGAAAGCTCCTTTAAAACAAAGAACAAAATTATACTGAAATCGAATGATCTGGAAGAATATTATACCAACAACATATCGAAAATCACAGCTGAGATGGGGGCTTTCGAAGCAAAGGGATCTCAGTGGGTACTAACAGAATATTTAAACTAGAAGTGCGAATAAATAAATATGTACCATTCAAGGGCAGTTCTTATGTTCATCTCCCAGAAAAAAATCAAAACTAATCAGGCGGTAATTAATGTTGAGAACAATGATCAAAAATGTTTTTTGTGGTCTGTTCTATCTGTATTGCATCAAGTACAAAAACACCCTCAAAGAGTGAATAAATACATAGCTTACGAACATGCGTTTGAGGATGCACTTAAGGGTTTGGAATTTCCAATGAAATTTGATAGCATACCAACCTTTGAGAAGAGAAGTGGAGTTTCTATTAATGTATACGCATAAGAAAAATATAATCTGTCCATTTAAAACAACAAAAAATAAGACGGATAAGCACATAAACCTACTCTATATCAAAGACAAGAACGACCACTACTGCTGGATAAAAAGTCTTTTGAGACTTGTCGCATCACAAGGAACAAATAATGGTCACAAAATATTTATATGCGATAGATGTTTGCAACATTTCTACTCTGTAAATAAGCTAAAAGATCACGAACAAGACTGTCGAGATCACGATGGTGTTACAGTTGAATTACCATCTAAAGGAAAAAATGACATATTAAGATTTAAAAACCAAAATCATTCTTTGAGTTCCGTTTGTGATATATGCTGATTTTGAATGTTTGTTGACTAAAATTGACACTTGCCAACCAAACCCCGACGAATGTTACACGAAACCATACCAAAAACACGAACCTATTAGCTTCTGTTACTATGTAAAATATGAACATGGATACTATAAACCACCAGTAACTTATGAAGGATCTGATGCATCTACTGTATTCGTTAAAATGCTAATGGAAGAAGCAAAGTCTATTGGTGATATATACACAAATGAAAAACCAATGCTTCCACTAACTCAGAAAGCACAAATTATTTATGATACAGCTACCTATTGTCATATATGTGAAAAGTCTTTGAATGGTGATTCTGTGAGAGATCATGATCATCTTATAGGGAAATTTAGGGGAACTTCACAGAGAGATTGTAACTTATCATATAGAAATCCATGTTTTGTCCCAGTGTTTATGCACAATCTATCTGGCTATGACACACATTTATTCATAAGAGATCTTGGCATCGATGAAAATAAAATTAATCTAATTCCCAACAACGAAGAAAAATATATTTCTTTTACGAAACATATATGTGAAAGTGTAAATCTTAGATTTATTGACTCATTTAAATTTATGGCTAGAAGTATCGATAAACTCTCTAGAAACCTTTCCAGAAACCAATTCCGAGAAACGTGTAAGCATTTTTCCAATGAACTTCTTGACTTTGTTACAAGAAAAGGTGTTTACCCACATGACTACATGGATAGTGCTGAGAAATTTTGTGACACATCACTTCCATCCAAAGATGCATTTTACAACAAACTCAATAAATGCAGCATTACAGATGAAGATTACTTACGAATTTGCGAGAAAGGTGTGGGAAAAATTCAACATAAAATCTCTATAAGAGAGTACACATAACTCTGTAATATATCTGATGTATTGATATTGTCTGATATAATGGAAAATTTTAGAGATGTGTGTCTCAAAACATATAAGCTAGATCCAGCATGGTAATTCACAGCCCCAGGGTTAACATGGGATGCTATGCTTAAACATACTAAAATAGAACTAGAATTATTAACAGATTATGACATGATTTTTATGATAGAAAAAGGTGTTCGTGGTGGAATTTCACAATGTTGTAAGCAATATGCTAAAGCAAATAATAAATACATGAATGCTTAGTACAAAGGAAATCTTTTATCTTACATATCTGGATGCCAATAACTTATATAGATGGGCTACGAGCCAGTATTTAACCTATGGTGAGTTTAAGTGGGGAAATACAAATATAGATGTAATAAAAATAGAAGATGATTCTAGCAAAGGTTATATATTGGAAGTTGATTTGGAATACCCACATGAACTACACAATCTCCACAAAGATCTGCCATTGGAACCAGAGAATAAAATACCGGAAGGTTCAAAAAATCCCAAACTCTTGACTAATCTGGATGGTAAAGAAAAATATGTATTACACTATGTAAATCTTAAGCAATATCTATCTCTCGGAATGAAGTTGAAAAAGATCCATAGAGTTCTGGAGTTTGATCAATCAGATTGGGTCAAGTCCTATATTGATCTAAACACAAATATGCGAACAAATTCTACAAATGACTTTGAAAAAGATTTCTACAAGCTAATGAACAATTCTGTTTTTGGAAAAAAAAATGGAGAATATTAGAAACAGAGTGGATATACGGTTGTGCACAAGTTCTAAGCAAATGGATAAACTAGTGGCTAAACCAAACTTTAAAGATAGAACTATATTTATTAACTCTTTGGTTGCAGTTCATATGATTAAAACAAAACTGTGCTTTAACAAACCCATTTATGTTGGAATGAGTATACTTGATCTATCAAAAGTCTTAATGTATGATTTTCACTATAACATAATGAAACCAAAGTATAGGGAAAATATTGAACTGTGCTATCAAGATACTGATTCATACATCTATTATATAAAAACATCAGACTTCTACAGTGACATGAAAGAAATGGTCGATCATTTTGATACTTCTATAAAAAAGATAATCCATATGGTCTACCGTTAATTAACAAAATGATTATTGGCGAAATGAAAGATGAATGTAATGGAAAAATAATGGAAGAATTTATTGGTTTGAAATCGAAAATGTATGCAATAAATGTGGAAGGTGGTGTAAAGAAAAGAGCAAAGGATGTGAAAAACATTGTAGTCAGAAATGAGATTAGATTTGGTGACTATAGAAAGTGTTTGTTTGGTAAAAAGATGTTGTACAAAAGTATGAATCTTATTAGAAGTAAGAAACATGAACTCTATACGATTGAGATGAGAAAAAAGCATTAAGTCCCGAAGATGATAAAAGATTTATTCTTAAAGATGGCATTAATACACTACCATGGGACACTACAAAATTGAAAAAGAGTGATACTATGAAATATGATATAACAGTAAATGATTACCTTTACGATTATCATCTTAATTTTGATAGCCTCCACCAGAGGCGAAAATCAAACATTTTCCACAATAAAATATTTAAATGATTTTGGATTCTTAAAAGTACCTGACAAAGATATTACACATGCAAATTCATCAATAGTTTCAAACACTCTCCGACTTTTCCAAGAGTATCACAACATAAAAATTAGTGGCAAAATAAGTAAAGAAACACTGGCACTAATCAAAACTCCTAGATGTGGGGTACCAGAGGATATATTTGGCTTTTCTACATCTATTACCAAATTGACAACGAAAGTAATAAAATGGCATTATGTGTTGGCCAATTATGACATACTACAACTAACTCAAGAAGTGTTTCGTACGTGGGCTAAACATACTGACATTATGTTTAAACATGATACTCAAAACCTACATATAATAATATCAAACAAACGTAGTATCCATACATTTCAAAAAGTCTCGGCATTTATGTAATAGCAAATTTGATGGGAGAGGAGGAGTGCTGGCTCGTGCTTTTTTTCCGAAATCAGATAACTCACCAGTCGAAATTCACATTGATGCTGAAGAAGATTGGTATCTTAAACATGACAACAAATCTCAAGGAAAAATAAATCTTTTCGTTGCGCTAGTGCATGGAATAGGACACGCATTAGGAATACATCATTCGAATGTTTGCAAGTCTGTTATGTACCCAATTTATGTCTTAGATCGACTAACATTACAAACTGATGATATTTTGGCAATACAGAGTCTATATGGTAAACATAAAAGATCTGTGCATTTGTTATCCCCTCCTAAACCAAACATATTATTCCCTATAAAAGAAGTAGATTCGTGTAATTTAAAAAAACATCAACACATTTTTAGTAGTCAACCAAATGATGTATATATTTTTATAAAAAATATGTTTGGACATATGACATAGTAGATAAAATAGTTAGTAAACCAAAGCTTATCACTAACTGGCTGTTTTTCTTACCTGCTAATTTTGAAAGCTTTACATCTATTTATCAGAGACCATCGGGGGAAATAGTAATGTTTATCGAATCAAATATATATCTATCTATCTATCTATCTATCTATCTATCTATCTATCTATCTATCTATCTATCTATCTATCTATATCTATCTATATCTATCTATCTATCTCCTCTCTCTCTCTCTCTTCTCTCCTCTCTCTCCTCTCTCCTCTCTCTCCTCTCTCTCTCTCTCTCTCTCTCTCTCTCTCCTCTCTCTCTCTCTCTCTCCTCTCTCTCTCTCTCTCTCTCTCTCTCCTCTCTCTCTCCTCTCTCTCTCTCTCTCTCCTCCCCTCTCTCTCTCTCCTCTCTCTCTCCTCCTCTCTCTCTCTCTCTCTCTCTCCCCCTTCTTTGTGGTGTGTGGTGGTGTTGTTATATATATATATATATATATATTTGAATATCCTAGTCTGCAACTCGGGTCTGGATATCCAAAGGTTATTTATGATATGGGTATACCTCAAAATTCCAAAATAAAAGCAGTTGTAAACACCTACTCTGGTCGTACTTTTGTACTTTACGATGAAATGTATTTTATGGAACTGGATGAGTGCTTATTCAGATCTAAATCTTTCGGTTTAATTTCAAAGAAATTTCCGGGCTTACCAGCTGGGTTAAATTCTGCTTTTAGATACACCAATAGATTATTATACTTCTTCAAGAACACAACATACTATGCATTCAATGAGTTTAGAAACATGTTGACCAGAGCTGACAGATTTGATCTTTCAATGTTCAATGTAATGTTCTACATTACCATCCTCATACTCAGATATCCTTAATCAGTTCAAAAAACTAGTGATGCAAATGGAGACGATCTCCATACATTAAATTTTTACTTAAATATTATTATGTTTTTAATGGGATCTGAAAGAAGCAATCAGAGAACATGTCAGAGAAAAGTATAGGCAATCATACGCGAATATAGGGGTGAACGATTCATTCACACCTTTGAATATCCAGCCGCACACCATATTTATCAATGAACCGGGCCTTGAAGTCAAAGATAGCAGCTGCAGAACAATTCCAGGACTGAGTGTACGAAATAGTGCTTCCGTCCATACGCAAATATGGTGAATACAAGATCAAGCAGAAGTACAAACCGCTATTGGATGACTTGAATAAGAAGCTTACAGTGGCTAAAGATGTTATCGACTACGAGAATAATCCACGGTTCAAAGTGAAAGATGTTGCGAGAATACTTGGGTATGCCGATCTGAAAAAAGCATAGCGAGTGAATGTAACGGGAAAGTATAAGAAGCTGTTGTTACAATTAAAAAGGGGTGACTTGAGTCACCCAACTTAAGAATGCACATCCTCAGATGGTTTTTATTTCAGAGCCCATTTAAAACACTCTTATAGTGCTATTACATAACAGTAAATGTTTTTAATGGATCAACATCCATTAAAAACTAATAACCATACATGTTTGCGTACAATTGGGCTTCGGTGATTCTTTCACTTTTCACATCATAAATTAGGTTTCTTTGGCTTACTAGTACCACATTACAAATAGTTGTAGCCGATATTGGTTTATTAAAATCAACTGTAAGTTTCAGATTAGTTCAATCTTTTAAAATAGCAGTTTTTCTGAAAGAACAATCAATAACATATAATGGTCTTCTCCCAATAAATGACGCAGAGTTGCAGCACAGTTCATTATTACGATAAGGGTTATCTAGTTTAGTCTTTGAATTTCTAAAATCATTGTAAGCAAGATACATATAGAAAATTTTATCATCAATGTTTAAATTCCAATTCTCTTTGGGAAACACTTCATTCCGTCCATTCTTAATAGAAATATTTTTGACAAAACAAGAGTCAAACATTGAACCATGTATGAATTGCCCAGGATCTTCTTTTCTGCTGTGCTGAAAACCAACAATGACACAGTCTGGTATATCGAATTGGATTGAATTGAACTGATCTTTTATATCAAACTGAAACGAGTTTGCATTAGTAGGTACTGGTTTTTCAGGACATTGCCAATAATTAAAACCAATTGGAATTTTGGGGTGTTTGTATAATTTTGCTTTAATTTCGTCTCCATAAATAGAATCGTATTCAACAATTGGCCACAGAATTTCTCAATAACAATTTCACCAGCATCTGGTATATTACCTACATCATCAGATCCATCTACTTTCTTTGGGGGTCTTCTGCAAAGCGAAACATGATCATTAGAATTTTGAATGAATGTGATCTTGTACCCACCTTTCCAGAATATTTCATTACAATCTCTCATAAACCCAAACAAATATCTTAATGGATAGGTAATTTCATTACACTTATCTCTCCTAACATATTTACATAGTTTTATCCCCAACATTTGGAAGTATGCTGATTCTGATTCCGAACCTAGCAATGTATGCATAATTGTTGAAGTGATGCCAGGGTTGTCAATACTTTCGATTATACAACCATGTTTAGAGATCTCTATTCTTGAGAACTGGAATGGGAAGAAATTCTCACAAAGATCAATAGTTGAAGTTTTTTCATAATCTGCATTTGTATCTCTTTTAGTTAGCTTATACTGTTGGTATACATAAGCTTCATTCGGATGTGAAAATGCATCGCCAATAGGAATATCAAACTCAATGCGCTTGTTGTATTCATTCAAATTATTTTTTGTTTGGTCGTTTGGCGGAAATGACTGATGCTCATAACTTTCAATTTTTTGTTGATCCATTTATTATATAGAAAAAAAAATTTCTTAAACAACTACACTTTTCTTATCAACGCAAGAATTATGACTACTATCAAAACCTAACCAGCTTATTTCCTTTTCTTCGCAAAACTTTTTCCACTAAGTAGTCTTAATCATATTTGGTCTTAAGCAGCTCTGGCTCATAAAAAATGCCTTTAATAAGTTCATTTTTTAAATCTTTTATTCTATGACGTGGGGTTTGAGTGCAATACTTCACAAACCTCAAATACTTCAGTGGACCAATTTGGTGTATATCCTTTTTCAAACAAATTTCTTACTTTTACTTATACGAACTTTATCTCCTATTGCAAACTTTGGTTTAACCATTTTTCTTTCTCCCCCATACATGTTGATTAGAATAGAACTTTCATTCTTTGCATTTACATTGGTGGGTTTCATTCCGATTGTACTGTGAACAGTGTTATTGTATTCACTTATTCATTTAGGTAATATAAACATCCATTTATAGTTTCTCTGCATAGTAAATATCTTCCAAATTTTCTCCTTCAATGATCTATTAAATCTTTCTACAACACTAGCTTTGTTTTCACTATATGTTGAATAGTATGTTGTGTTGTTGTTGGCCATTAATGCCTTAAATGATTTATTGTAAAATTCTTTCCCTTTCTTCTGTTTGTAAATGCATGGGTTTGCGATCATTCAAAATAGTTTTAAATGCTAACGTAACATTTTCACCAGTTTTATCTTTGATTGGTATTGCCCATGCATGTTTGAAAAAAAAAAAAAACATCTATCACGGTTAACATATATTTAAACCCTTTTTTGATTCTGTGTATACGTTTTAAAGATGCAGAATTCATCTCAATTAAATCAGCTTGCCAAAGATCATCGATGCCAAAAGATAGGACAGTTCTTCTAGGGAAGTTTTTTCGCATTGGTTTATGAATTTCATTTACAATATCGTTTTTTATACTCCCACCAGTAAATATTGAGTTATTGGTAACACGACATCTACAAACATATTTAATTCTTACTTTGTTATTATTCGTAAGTTCATATGAACTTAGTGTATTTTTCATAGATTTGAGACAGTATACATTTAAGTTATCATAGTTCATTTTATTTATTTATATAATAAATGAGATAACAAAAAATTGTAAACAATATAAAGAAGAATATAGAGAGAGGACGACAGCTAATTGAAAAGTTTAAAACTTTTCAAAATTTTTTCCAAGATGAATATGATAAAAATAAAAAAACACAATCAACTATTGATAGATGCAATAGAAGATTTGGGGCAAAAAATTGGACACGTAACAAATGAGAATAAGAACTTAATAAAAGAACTTGTTCCATTTGCTGTTAAGAATTTAGACTACCCACAGACACCAACAGAAATATATTTTGAAAGAAAACTGTTTGGTAAAACAGGCACCGATGAATGCTATGACGATGGTGTTAAATGCATTGGCGATAACGATGAACGCTATGATGATGAACGCTATGACAAAGCATTGGGAGGTTTGAAAACTGATATCTCACAGTTAACTAACTACAAAACAACATTTATTGATAAGAAAGTGGCAGATTTCTTAATTGACTGCAAAGACGATGTTTTTGGACTAAAGGCTGATAAAGGTAGATTGTATATTGGTGATAGCAAAGTAACATTCATCAATGACAAATTTCCTGTAAAAGGTCGGACATACACTGGAACTGATAGTTTGATGAAATTACTAACTAGTAAGAAAGTAACAGAAAGCGACTACACTGCAACCGACCATGAACACTATAGTCGTATCCTAGCAGATAGAAACACAGTTTTTCAAAACAATGATCCAAACTTGGGAACGCCCAAATCGAGTAAAGGGAATAAATGGAAAATTATTGTTAAACCTATTTACGATTCGATTAAAAAGAACCGTCCCTCACCTAAAAAAGGGAAAGGTATAAAGAAGTATACAGACTATCCCAAAGAATACATATGGATGGATGATGTTCGAATGCTTATTGATCGACTTCTCATTATTTATGGCGAAGAGAATGCTGGAAATGATAACTATTACAATGAAAAAGTTGGAATAATGAATATGCTCAACAGCAAGTTTAGTGATTTTGTTGTGAACAATCCAAAACGTATACCATATCTAATACGATGTTAAACACAATACCACATACTTTTTGGGAGTCAGAGCATCACGGAAAAGGGTTACTCATTGACATAATAAATTCGCTACCTTTTGAGTTGCATGCACCCTGTTATCAGTACTTAGGTCTGGGTACCAGACTAACAGAGAGAATTGAGTGTGGTAATAAACCCAATAATCACTAGATGCGGTTGCAATGGAACACAATATAGCTTATCATTATCATAAAGATCTAGCTGAAAGATATGTAGCTGACAAAGAACTAGAAAAGAAAGCGTTCAAAAGATTGTTAAGTTCAGATGCTGATTTCAACAAGAGATTGTGGGCTGGTGTTACTGGATCAACGATGCATATTACACGTAAGTTTGGCTGGGGAATTAAAATGAAATGATAAAATATTTGTTATAATAAATGAAAGTAAAAAACATTGTATTTCAAGTTCCTAACGATGAGTTGAAGGGTTTGAATATTAATTCTTTCCTAACGAAAGACCAACTGGATCATAAAAACAAGAAATTAAAGGAGGACAAAGGGATGACTATCACAATTTCAGTTCCACAGCTTAAGAAAATGTCTATAGAAATGAAAACTGGAAATGGTTTAACAGTTCACAAGGGTGGATTTTTACCCTTAATTATTGCAGCATTGGGAGCATTAGCTGGCGGTGCATCATCTATCGCTACATCAGTAATTAATGCTAAGAAGAAAAACCAAGAATTGGAAGAACAACACAAACATAATTTAGCTATTAAGGAATACAGCAAGGGATTGAAGAAAGATAAGTGGGGTAAGAATGTTAAAAAAAAGTAACTCCACTCAGTAACTTTGATATTGATCAAATGGTTAAAAAATTAAACATTAAAAATTTTCAGGGTGTATTTATGATCAATGAGCTACTTAACACACCAATCAATAATGAATGTGGGATTGTTAATCTATATGTTTCAACAAACTCTCGTACACACTGGGTATGCTATTGGAAAAAAGCAAACGACAAATACTATTTTGATTCATTTGGCGGAAATCCACCGTGACAATTAATAGCATATCTCGAAAGTAATATTTTTTATAACGATGATAGAATTCAAAATTTCAATCAAGTAACTTGTGGTCACTTGTGTGTAAATGTGCTAAATCAGTTTTCCCATAATTTTAAATTTCCAAAAATTATTTCACTATTAATAAACAATGGATATATGTGGAAATGCATTAATGAGCTCTTGGATTGAAGATCAAATTAAAGAACACATGGACAATGATACAACTACTGAGAAGATCAATCCTAATGATTTTGTTTCCAACATACAGTTCAACGACTTTATAGTCACACTGACAGGAAATAAAAGATCATTGGATAAAGCCTATCTTACTTACTTGGAAGTAGATAATAATATAGATTTTGAATAAAAAAGACTAAGACATGTGGGAGATCCCATTGCACCGATGGATGCAATCAATTGTACTATAAGAAAAACAGAATTAATATTATTCGTTTAGTTGGGAAATACAGTTCAAAAGAAAAAAAATATTTTACTTTGATAATCAAATAGAATATTTTTTTATGGGAGATGGAACTATAGTTGAAATAATAATAAAACCAGAAAAATAAAAAATGTTATCAATTTATACCATCAATGGAAAAAAATTGACATGTATAAAACTTTTGAAGTATTCCCTGATGATATATATTTTAAAATACCAAAAGCCCACAATGTACCTGAAGGTACAATTGTATTTATTGAAATAGCTATGGTATACCAATACTTTTAAAAAAGATCAGATTATGTTGGTTTTTAATGGAAACACTTCCATTAAAAACAAAACTTACAATCTAAGAATTTAAAAAGTCTTTAATTTTATTACGATACTTACCATTATTTAACTTACGAGTCATATCTATTGTAACAAAACCATATTCATTATTCCAACATTTTGAACAAGTCTCCCTAAATTTCTCAAACGACATATCACCACCGACAAAATCACTATGAATATGTTTAATATTTGTAGTTTTGTTTGAATATGCAAAGAAAATTGGCATTGTCTCTTATAAGCTGCTTAGGTACTTTTGAGTATGTCTGGGCTAAATAGAAACAATCAATATCTTATGTGTCTACCACGAGTAAAGTAATCCCTTACCATATTTTGGTTTTCACGTATGATATCATCGAAAACAACTACAGACTCTTTATGACATTCATTTACATCAGCCATTTCTTCATTTGATGGAAAGAAGTGTGTTATCGGTTCATTAAATAATTTTGATGCTACATCTATATCTTTCTTTAAATTGATATATTTTGGTTGGTCCAGACTTTTTGAACATACATAGAGAGTAACAAAGTCCAACCATCCCTGAGCATATATAAAATTATCTATCATAAGTGTAGTTTTTCCACAGTTACTAGGACCCACTATCAAACATCTAATATTATTAGGTAATAATTCTCCATGATGTTTTGTCGATACAGTCTTGTATGGTATTCTTATTTTAATATCTCAGTTTACATGTTTCTTGCTCGTTTATTAATAGATTTTTTTTTTAATAATACAATTAATGAGTAAGGTAGTCAAACTAAGATAACAAATCAGTGTTGAAGAAGAGACTACATTACCCTTTAGAGATAGAGGGACACTCATTGGCTTTAGTTCAGTTCTATACAACTTATCTAATGCATAACATTATCTCTGGGAGAAATAAGCTATATTTTGTTGGTCAGAATGATATGGAATCAACAATTGATATTCCAGTTGGTCAATATAGCTTAAAAGATCTTGAAAAAAACTATGAAAGCAATTTTTTCATTTAGTGTAGATTCAATGGGTGGGAAAGAAAATGATATATCTTTCGAGCTGGATAAAATAACAAACAGAGTGAAAGTAAAATGTAGGCTTAAATTAAAGTTTGGAAAACGGGGTTCAATAGGAAAACTTTTGGGTTTTGTAGAAAATAATACTTTGAAAGCAAATGTGGACCATTATGGCGATACAATTCCAAAATTTGCTCCATTTGAAACAATAAATATACACTGTAATATAGTAAATGGTATGATATTAAAACATGATTAATATAATCATAGAGAAACTAATATAATTACCACTTTTAAACCAAGAACAAAATTTGGATTTGGCGACTCAATCTATTACAAACAAACTTATCTATTATTTTTTCCAGTGCAAACAAATCAAGTTAATGAAATAATAGTGTATTTTTGCTGATGCAACCAAACACAACTTTTTGTAGTCACTTTTTGCAACTGCTCCCAAACACAAATTTTTACGCGTATTTTTGCAGGTGTACTCAAACGCAACTTTTTGAGTCACTTTTTTGCAGTTGCTTCCAAACGCAACTTTTTGTAGTCACTTTTTGCGGCACTCAAATCGACAGTTGATGTTTTGGATCAGAAAATTAAGAATTTTTTCTGATGGCTTGAGCATTTAATTTACGGTTCGTTTTCTGATAACGGGGGGCTGCACTCGAATCAGCATTTTAATACTACTTATGTGTGTTTTTATTATGTCCAGTGTATAAACTTTGTATACTGTAATTTGACTTGTCCAATAACTTTGTACAGCTATGTATTGAAAAATGATCTTACGAATGCAATAAAACAAAACAAAAAGTTAAACAATTAATATAACTCAAAGTCAAAACACTGTATTTGACATAGTTATATATTTTCATATGGTTTATCAATAATAACAAGGAGCGCTCCAAGTCAAAACACAATTTCACAGTATCAGATAAAATTACTAAAGTTTTCAAGTCAATTCAGTCTCCAAATAAGCTGGCAATAAATGAAATTAAATTGATATGCCACTTCTTGTATTTGGTAAAATATAAATCAATAATAAATACACCAATATGAATTTCAAGGTACTACTTTCAACAACTGCTTAAATGCATTAGATTACTATATACTTATTCTATTATGAATGAAAGAAAAAAAAATCAGGAACTAACTTTATACAATTTACAATCTTAATAAGTAAACTCACGTTTGTTAAAAAATACATTCCTATCAACAACAGCATGTCTTGTAGTAATGGCATAGTAATTTTATATAACATTATATGTTTAATCATGTTAGGTAAACACTGAATTTCTCCTTGTGTCCATTTATAATATACAAAAAAAAATGTACCGTGTATATTTGCTTATAGGTAGTTCACGGTAAAGTGAGCACTTTTTAAGGCCCTTATAAATGTTTACATTCAACCAATTTTTATCTTCCTGCTGCTTTTTAATACAAATATTGCAATGTGGCCAATAAACACAGTGTATACATTTTACCATTCTCAAAAGTTTACGCCTTGAAGGTTGCAATAAGATATATTTATTAGTGGTTAATGCCTGTTGGGAGGGCCTTAAAAAGTGCTCACTTTACAGTGAACAGCCTATAGTACAGTGGCCATATGAAAGAGTACATAGATGATATAGACCACTTTTTGTTTCAATGCATCAGTAAAGACAAAAATCATGATTTCTTAAAATCTAAGTATAACTTTAAACTTTACTGAAACAAGTACAAAAATATCTCTATGCAATTTTTAATTAATTCCCAAACTTGATTAATATTATGTAAGTGTGTATATATTAAAATAAGTATTCTTTCTGTTTCCCACTTAAATGTCGAAATGTACTGTAATAAGCCGACAAAGTTTAATTTTATATTTACAGATTTTTTACATTTTAAAGTTAATTAATTCAGTAATTCAAAATTACTACATTTTGATATTATCCTCTCTCCAATTGTCCTTGTGACGTCATTAATTTATAGAATAAGTAATTGTTATTCTTGAAAACATGAACAGGCATCACTATTAAAATTATTTTGTCAATGCATTTCTTCAACACAGACCAAATGTAGACTATACTTAAATCTGTGTAATTGTGTAACAATATTGTTGCATGTATTATCTATGTTTATTTTACACGGTAAATCATGATTTTATAAATAATAATTATTGTGATGGGGGTGCATCACATTTAAATGATTTTCTTGATTGTAATTTCAACTTAGATTTTCAAATGTTAATTATTACTTTCATGATACGGAGTTAAAATATTTTGCTTTAACATTAAATTCATTCATATTTCAAAGACATGCCAAGTAGTGGTAGGGAACCACCATGCAGCAAGCAAAGGCTGACGCATCGCGAATACCACCTCCGATGGCATCTACCATGTACGCGCGGAAGACTATACACACCCAGCATTCTTCAAGTTCAAGGCTCCCTGCAGCCGCCACATAAACAGACTAAGCAGTTCTAGACACTCACGTTGTTTACGGCCCACCCTGCTCAAGGACTTCAAAGCAGTTCCTATTGTCCGAGCTATCCTTTTTCTCAGTTATATCCTGTCGCATCATAACTTCCCTACCGTTTGAAGACTTGCCTTAAAATCCTTCTCCCACTGCCGAATTAAGAAATCTACAGATAAATTCAAATATTCGAAAGTTAGCCAGGATTTGGGCACGGTGAGGAGAACACGCTTATGAAGATAGGGGGACATGTAGTGGTAGCATGGTGAGGTCCTTAACAAATTGTCTTGTATGTTACGGTATGAACCTGACCTTAGACTTCAAACAAATCCAGGACATCAGGGATTGCATCAAAGGACTGCAACATGACAAACCCCCCCCCCCCCCCCAACACTGAAGCGGAAGGAGACCAGTTAGCTAACGCAAAACACGAGATTGATATAGGCCGGCGCAAAGTGAGGGTCGGGGCCTTTTCTACGACAGCGGCCAAAGACATTGGAAGGAGCTTCCATGTGTCGGGACGTCTGGCAGCAAGGAGCTTACTGCCTTGGGCGTGTCATGCGCCGAGATCCGAATGAGCCAGCTACAGCCTCCGGCCTCAAGATTCAGGTGGGGACTGTAATTAGCTTGAGTCAAGAAGGCGTAATTGTAAGCCAATTAAATATAAATTTAATATCATTTA
The DNA here is from genome assembly GCA_029891345.1 of Dryococelus australis. NCBI lineage: Eukaryota > Metazoa > Arthropoda > Insecta > Phasmatodea > Phasmatidae > Dryococelus > Dryococelus australis. Next base: position 128,829,221 of record CM057009.1, read on the forward strand.
GTAGTGCCCCACATCAATCAAGAAACAAAATTATCAGGAATATTGTATGTAAATTATTGTATTACAACACGGATTAAATCAGTGTATTTTACAACTTGCCTACCACTTCATATTAGCGTAGTAGCTACACCCCCAAACTATATGTATGGTGCATTGTGGAGCACAATAGCAACCATTACAATGTGGACATCCTAGTGCCACAGTTGCTCTGATCTTTGCTGTGGATGCAGTACAGTCTGCCAGTGCTTTCATAACAATGCACTGATCTTGACATGCATCTGTACTACGTGGCAGTCCTGAACCTGGTCTACGGTTTTGGGCCTATTGAACTGACCACCACTGATAAAATTGCCACACTACAGATGCATTCTGACCAACATGTGCAGCAACTCATTAATATATCTACTCTGCCTTACAAACTCACAATGTGGCTGTAAGTGCACAACGGGGTCACGTATCAGTCATTGAAGCATGGTAATAGCTTAACTCCTACAAACATATTCAACATTCAACCTTCCAGTCCCACATAACATTGTCTGTTGCATCGCTGCACACAGTGAAATAAAGTAAATGGTACACCATCATCTGCTGGCCAATGTCCTTAACATGCTCATCAGTTTAACTACACTCCTCCAGTATGAAAATCCAGTGCCCATGTTCATTTGGACAAATATCTTTAGGGCATTGCAAATTTATTTCCATCAATGTTTATGAAGGCTATACCCACGCAGAGTGTTTTAAAAATCATGCATAAATCAGACAATTAATACTACACACATCATTCTTACACTAGATAAGGATGCACTCTGCATGAGTGGCACTGCTGTTCAGGAGATTTTAGCATATGCAATCAGAACCTATATTATTTACCAAATATGATCATCATTTTATTTGGTAGAGATGTTTCTTGTAAAATATAATATATTTCTTAAACTAAACTAAAAAATTCAGACAATATTGAAAGTGAGGTATCCAAAAAATACATAATTACTAGAGTTGTCCGGATACCGATACCAAGTATGGGTATCAGCCGATACTTTGTCTTTTTTTAATGTATTAGTATCGGGTATGGTATCAGGCCAATACATTAGTATCAGTTGTAGACAATGAAATCAGGTTATTGCTTTCTTAAGACACAAAAATTACTGTATTTTGGTGTGTATACGTTACACACAAAAAAAAGGAAAATAAGAACAAATAAATTGCATTCACCAACAATTTTTTGTGGTCCCGGCACAAGTCCTAATTAAATAATGTTAACGTAACCTTTTATCGTTTATCGTATGTTGTGCTGATCAAAGTATATTTCCATAGCTGCCAACCTCAAAAAAAGGAAATTCGTATAATTTATAAAAAAAAATAGTACTCACCTTTTTTATGCGACAACAATTTAATAGCTATCCTTACGATCATGTCTATCCTTTTATCAGGATACATGAACAGCAGATTGTCTTTTCCAAAAAATACACATTAATGGTAAATTATGCTCAACGATGAATACAGTAAAGCATGCTGCCCTAATTATACTAAAATTGTTATTCTGCACACTGAAAAGTTTCTTATTTTGCTAGACTTGCCATGGCCTTCAGCCACGTCATTATTTGTATACGTCCCTGAATTTTCATGAACTTTTAAATCACTCCTTCCACAAAGCGAAATATTTAAGTCACACTTAAACACCACACATTTTGCAAAATTCTCACCTATTTGTGAAAGGACTAACCAAGGGAAGACCGCGTCTGAAATGAAAATTTATCTCGTAATTCGTCATTTCGTAAGTTTCCATTCGAACGTTGTCAACAGTCATTTGTTTAGCACTCGCGGCAACACATTTTTACATTAATAATGAAAATTATTTTTATCAAAATTTAATGCTTAAAACTGATGTAATATTTCTACAATCATTACTGGAATGCTGTGAATACGTTAATAAATACGATGATAATAAATTATGCAATAACGACTTTAAAAAATTTTTATTGCAAAATATATGAACAAAGCACAACACTCACTTGCTTTTTAAAACATACCTTGCGTATTTTATGAAGAGTTGTTTGTTTTAAAAAAATAATTTTATTTACGCATTCACGCATGTGTTTTAAAGATAAAAACCAACATGGTGCTGATTGTCATTTTGTATTTTTGCTAACATCCGCTAGACACAAAACACGAAATACCAAATTACCAAATATTTCACCACTTTTGTTTACAAAATCGGGTCATGTAATAATTTTCTCGAGAAACTCTGCAATTTCGGACACAGCTTCAGACTGCAGAAACACTTGCTTATAAGTTTTATTCTTTGCACCGCATCTTGTCATCTTATGAAAAGCAGTCAACAGATGCAGTAGCACAAACGACACCTCATCTTCACTGTCTCTTCATTCAAGAGTATCAAAATACGGATAGTAGCAATAATAGTGCCCAAAATAATGGGAAAACTTTAGCACACATGGCGTGCATCACCATGCCTGATAATGAAACATCATGGTGAAAAGGAAAACAAAGTAACCAAGGAAAAATACACAGCATAGTGCAGCCACCACCACCATAAGAAATAATTTCTTTAGTACCAATCTATTAAAGTCGCATGTTCATTTTCTAGTGCTCTATTGAACAATAATAAAATATTACAATAAAACACCTCTTTTTGTACGATTCAACAAAAGTAAACAAAAAATTGAAAAATTGAAATTTGTAAGAAAATTTACATAATTTGTACAATCGTAAAAACCGCAAAAATTCAGAGAAAATACCAAAAAAACGTAGAAGTTGGCAGCTATGTATTTTGGGTCTCGTCACCTAAGATTTCCCGGAACTATAGTTTTTAAGCTGGTTGTTTATGCAAATGTCTAGTAACTGGATGTGAAATACACCACACACACTGCCGTTTATAACTGCTCTGCGGCGCTTTGTCTAGTGTCTTGTCTTCCCAACATGTCTGTCTGCACTGTGGTGTGGTGCGATGTGCGAGAATGGGTTACCTATAGCAACGAGCGTGGCGACCTAGTGTCCTCTCTCTCACCCTTCTTTCTGTCTCTCTCAGCCATGAACCTTTCTTCCTCCCCTTACATGCCAAGAGGGGAAGCTGGTGTCTAGCACGCTGGCCACAGAGCAAATGTGTGCTTGCCGAAAGTAGAAAGTTGATCAAGATTATGCATCTCTCAAAATAGTTGCCCCTATAATCACTTGTATTTCAAAGTAAATGGTTTCACCGGAAAATGTTATGCAAAACATTTTAACGAAGAATTATTATTTGCAAAGATGTTTTCTTTTGTGATTAAAGGTAGTTTTTCCCAGTAAGGTTAGTGTTTAATTTTATCTGGCGTAAAATTAACATGATTTTAAAATGTAATACTCATTTAACTCAAAGGGCAGCATCTTCGCGAATAAAATAATATGCCCAAAAGCATATACTCTACCCCTTGTCACCAAAAATTGTTTGAACATTGAGCAACTTGTATTATAAGTGCAAATTTCATTTTCAGTAACATCTTGTGGAGAAATTGGAGGATTTACATTAATTTATTTCAATAGACACAAGTCTTTGAATAAACTGATTAAATTTAAGGTCCTATTTGACATATTTTCCCGTCTAATAATGGGTAGGTAAGCACCAACCCGAGTGCAGTGTAACTAACGACAGGGTAAATCAGAGGACGTGGTTTTGAATGATTAATTATTAAAAGCAGTGAAGAAATCAATTATAAGCACCTTATTTATTCATTTCTGCCTCAAAGTTACAATTTTTCTTTACAGTAAAATATAATTAATTACTTTAAAAGACAGACATTTTCCATGGGCACCAACATGCAGTAGCATGGAGGGGTAAACCTACCACCGCCACCCCTTCTTCTCCAGCCATTGTGAACACATAGCCCGATCGATAACTTCTCAGTGCACTCTCACTGTATGAGTGTGCGTGGGACATTCAAAATGTGACTTGCATTGTGTCGGATTACAATAAATTATATACTGTATTTTGAGACATTTTCTTTATTTAAACGAGTTTGGGAAAATGTATTTTAATGTATTATTTACAGTAATACTTTTTCTAAAATTCAATGCGAAGGGCATTAGTATCAGAATTGGTATCGGAGTATCTGTATCGGAAAGCATAGTATCGGAACAACTCTAATAATTACATAAATAATACAAATACAGTACTGAAAATTATAATGTTAAAAAAAAAAACAATCCCTTTCCCTATAAAGCAACTTTAACAATATTACATAAATGGTAAAAAAATTTGGGTTTGAATAGAATTTTACACTTACATTTATGTAATAATCGCGTGCAAAGTCAGTATTGTTTGGACTTGGCCAGTAGGTGTACATGTATCTGATTGCGTTGTAAATTCCATTGGGATTCAACGTGTAGTTATAGCGAACCACCAACTCTCTGACCTTCTGATTAATAAAATTATTATCCACAACATATCCATTATTGGCCAGGCTTTCATTGTTATCTGGAACATAAGTAAACAGAATCCATAAATAGTTACAAAATACATCACAACAGTAGAAAAAAGGGTTTTTAAATATTTAAATTCTAAGTTCTTCCTTCACAACATGTGTCTTCTGTTATTTTTGGCACTTGTATTCTTTACTTAATCTGCTAGTTTGGTTATGCTTAGCTAATTATACTTAAGTTCCCGTTAACCTTCCTTGCTATTTATTTAATGTTTAATTGTGAATTATTGTTGTTCTGTGATTTAAAATAAGTAGTAGTTTCATCAAACTTCATGAATATAACTATGACCACTATATTTTGTTTTGTTCATTACCCTTGGAGCAACACCTTTTTCTTGCATCTCTATGACAACTTCATATTTTGTTTTCTGCCAGCCATGCTAGACGGCAGTTCCTGTAATGTGTCTTAAACATAGAATACTTAAAAAAATTGTTTGGTGTTCGTGAACAATATTTGTGTTTAACTTACTTTATAAATACTAAATATTATTTTGCATTAGAAATGTATTTAATGTAATACTGGAAGAAACAAAATATTGTTTGTTAATTTTTTTAATTAACATCGCTGTTCATCATACAGAATCGCCATGCATCCGAAAACATCTGCTTGCTCATGCTATCCATGGAACCATCATTTTGATACCTTCTCAGTAACATCATCATGAAATGTTAAAAATTTTACAATCCAATATTTTACTAATCATGGTCTGAGTCTTAAATTTCTGCAACTGTGGTTTTACTATTTGTTGACACTACTCATTCCCTTATTTATAGTGTCTCTTTTATCTTCTAGTGATCTTTGTGTGGTGTACAAGTGACCCATTTAACTTGGCTATCTATGATGTTCTAACTGCCATAAACTGACTGTATCCAGCCCGATGCCTAAGGTGATGAACTGGTGCCAACAATTACAATATAGCTAAGGAGGTGCCTATTAAAAATTTTTCTCCCACATGCATTTTGTTGGACATCTAAAACTATTAAATTAATAGAAAATCTGCAATCATAACATAAAATCTTTGAGTACCTTTCAACAGTCCGATCATGTCATTGGATGTTTTTACTCATAAATATAAATTAAAGTAAAATAACGTGACTATAAAAAATTCAATTAGTGAACTTAACATAGCCTACCTGAATGAAACTTTCTGATGCACACATAATTTGAGCTCTTTTTCTGTAACCTCTCCAAACTCAATATGTGATTTCATGTGGCAGTGTTTTGTTGTTTTTTGTTTGTGCCTCTTTTAGTGGTTTGTGGTTAATAAAAGCTACATAAGTAGTTTTGCTTTTAATTTTATATAACCCTAGTAATTATTTTTCAAAAATGTTAAAAACTGAAATTTCGCGAAACTAACTGAAAATTTACCTTACTTGGAAAATAAATTTTGCGTTGTAAGTTGCCGGAGTCAGACTAAATGGATTGAGTATTGCTTAGTCAGTATTCTAGTCAAGATAAAATGAACTTAATTTTAATTGTGTATGGTCCTATTGCCATTGAAAAACACTTACATGTTTTATTTTTACCCTTGGAAAGAACTGAATTTAATAAAATAAATAATAATTGTGTTTTACCTCATCACAGTTTATTAGGTAAATATTTGCCAACTGTGTGCATGCACACACTGCACAGAGAAACCCCTATTTTACATTTTTCAATGGATTGGGAAAAAATGTTGCAAAATGCAGGAAAGTGTATTAAGAGGGAAACTTATGCTGTAAAAACAGACATTGGGACCAAAAACAGTATGTGTGTAAAATGCAGAAAAGTGTAAAATCAGGGGTGTAATACAGGTGTTCCACTATATTTCTGTACATTACTTTAACAAATACTAATAAAAATTATTTTTGAGGTTGTGAAAACATAGACAATTTTTTTGTTAAAACTTTTTGGTACGGAGGAGGGGAAAACCAGAAGGAAAGGGAGGGGGAAGCACTTAAATCAGAACTTGTTTCAGTCTCTTTGGTAACCTTGGAGGTCAGGGCCAACCTGGTTGTTCCTTTTGGGTTTCGCAACTCGTGATCCCAGACATGTTGATGAAGAGTGGCTCAACATAGTGGTAGCAGCATGTGTGGTCTTTGCTCGTGTGGTCCTCTTTATAGTTTTTCTTCCACTTTTATGCCACCTACTCCTAATGGCGACTATATGTTATGTTTTTGGTTAAATTGTAATACTGTGTAATTGGTTAAGCTGTTTGTGTTTGGCTTTACATGTGTTTGTTGTTTTTCGCAATGTTTCTTAGATTTGTGTTAGTAATTAAATAACCATGCCTGGTACTATAATACCCTAGTTTCTGTTAAAGGACAAATTGTCATATAAACTTAAATTGTCTGGTGTCCAGCCTGCTGAAGCGACTGTCGTGAAGTTACATAAAGAATTGTGTACTGCCCTTATCACACATAAAACACCTAATGGTAAATTTAACCAAATTAAGTGTTGGTGCTGAATATGAACATTGTGCAACCAAACTGTTCGGGTTAGCTGAAGTTGTTCACAGTTGAATAAATCATTTCTAAAACACTCTATGTCCTAAAAAACCTGATGTCCCTTTTTGGCCAAAATGAGTTTTGGGTAACAGGTAATTCCTCATACAATGTTGCACATTTCCATGCTAAAAAGGCTTTTCTGTGACCCTTAGTGTGACTACAACATAGAAGTAATTTTAAGTTCATTTCTTAAATGCCTTATCTCCAGGAGTTAAGGCATTTTAGAAATGAATGCCAGTTTATGCTGAAGGCTTTGGTTGTTTTATTGGTTGTGGTTTTTTGCATGCATGTAACAATAAAGTACAAAATATATTAACTGCACAGAGTTGTTTCCAGTATGCTGAAATAAGTTAGTGAACATTTATATGTAGTTATCTAACAATCCTCATTTGCATTCTAAACTGACCGTTCTTCTGCTATAGTGTCCATATGGAATAATATTAATAAAATGCATTCATTTTTTTAAGTTCTTTTCTCCAGGAAATGGGATGATTTAGAAATGAATGTTAATTTGGCAGAATGAGCTTGTATTGCTAGAGTGCACAGCTTTTATACATGAATAATAAACATTGGAATATTTAAAAGGATGTGATTTCTCTTGGGTGTTTTGTATCCATGATTGCAAGAATCAACTGTTTCAGTAAGATTGCTGTACTTGAATGCGAAGTGTAAAACAAGAGAATGGCAGACCTGAATACAACCAGAAAAGGAATTCTGAATGTTACAAAAAAACATATTGAAGAAAGCTAAAGTTGAAGGCTTGGAACATATCATGTACTCTGGGAAACTTGTACCAGCAAGAATAACTGGTGATGATGTAGGCAAGTATTTTCTTTGGTTAGTAATAACATTACCAAGTAACAGTTAATGTTATTGAGCAGTTGTTTAGCAGAATAGATAAAATAACTGCCTATGATGTGCACTGCCACACTTTAAAGTGTAGTGAATAAAACATAAATAGAAGAATAGGTGGTGTTTGAGGTTATTGTGCTTTGTGCCACCATGCAGTTACGCTAGAAACCATTGTTTTCCTCTGTTGTAGGTGCCAAAAAAAAATGTTTCAGTAGATTATTGCCAGATATTCAGATGAATATTCTTTCTCAGTTTTAGTCATTTCATAATACAGATGAACAAGACAGTTACCTGCAACGTCTTATCAAGTCTGTCCCTGTAAAGTGTCGCCACCCAAACATTCTAGAAGATGCACACAGAGCTTACAGAAGTTCATTCAAGTTTCATGTTTTAAGTAAAGGTGTGGAAGTGGAAGTTTGCAGAAAAACCTTCATTAGCATGCAAGGTATAGGAGAGGAAAGCGTTTGCAGACTTAAGCATTTACTAATAAAAGGTAAGTCTCCTTGCGATCGAAGAGGCCAAAAGATTGACTAAATATTCACTATCACATTTCATCATTTCCTGTTAAGCAAAGTCACTATGCATCGTGTGGTTTTTCTTATTTGAATTCAAATTTAACTGTTAAAATCATGTATGACTTATACAAAGAGAAATATCTTGATTCAAAAAACCAAATCCAAATATTACCTCAAATATTTAAATGAAAATCAAACTCTCCTTTGTTAGTCCACAGGTAGACACACACCTGCAGTGTTTGTGAGGAACTCATGGCAAAAATAAAGAGCTCCATATTAAATGACGTTGCTAAAAGAGTTGGACCAGCAGAGTTATTAGTGCTTCAAAATTACATGTCGTGGTGAAACAAACTGAGTAGTTGTACCATTAAAGGGATGAAGTGCTGGGACTTTGCTTTGAATATATGAAGAATCTCCAATTTCCCAATATACCAGTGCACCATATATTTCATTTACATCAACTGTGGGTTAACGTGTTGTGTATTCATGACATAAAGAATAAAAACAAGTTGTATTGTACGTGTACAATGAAGGGAAAGTTTGGTTACATCAAAATACATAGATGGCCTATTATGACATACTTTTGATTTAGGTTTGCCTGGAGTGAGTTTCATTAAAATGCCTCAATTTAAGGCATATCTAAATGGTAAAGTTTAATTCAACACCAAGAAAGTAGAAGATATTTAAAAAGTGGTGAAGTATGCTGACAATGAGCAATTGGGATTCTACACAGACATTTTGAACTGACCGGACAATAATACTGTAGAAGATGATGCCTCAAAAATTACCTGATTAGAGATACTGAGATTATTCTTGTGTAGGACATGTTTGTTAGCTATTATTAAATAATAATTTGTGCTAGTTTAAATAAATATACATTATTATACAGAAAATAAGCATTTGGGATTCTATAATGACATTCGGAACTGGCCTGTCAAACATACTGTACAAGATGATACCTGAAAAGTGACCTATTAGGGATACTAAGTGTATTTTCTTCTAAGAAATATTTGTTTGCTATCATTGAGTAATAATTCGTTATTTTTTAATTTGAATAAATATACATTATCATTTTCAAGACATAGTGACAAAAGTAAAGTTAAACTATACTTTGGTCATATTCATTTTTAAACAGCCTTTATTTTATTCATTTTAAACCCTTCCTATCATATTATTATACTAAAGTGGTTTATTATTGACTATACCAACAGTATTGCACAAAAATACCAAACATGTGGGTTAGGATAACGGGTCTTCGCAAAACAGTTTTTCGTGTTATTTTCAAAGCCATATGTTTGGAGAAGAGGCTTTTTAGTATTAATCAATCCAATTTAGAAAATTAACAAAGTAAATTTTGACTTTGCCCAGAATAAGAGATAGGCTTGCAAACTACTTGGATAGCAGACTTGCAAACTTTTAAAGTTTTCAATCAGTACAATGAATAAAAAAAACTAAACTATGCATAATCTGAACACTGCAATTTCATATAAGTTATACTAATTTTCTTAACATTCACACTTCATTTCAAGTAATAAAATTTCCATAATTTCACAATGAAAATTTAATATAATCTAATATTTTTTTCAGCATTTCAGACAAGAAACTACATTTCCCTTAGAGAAGACTTAAACATCATGGAAATATGTTTGCTTAGTATGACATGCAAAAGAAACAATATACTTATTTCTTGCCTTGGCTAAGAAATACATAAATGAAAGATGAATACATCCATGCCCCATTTATATTCACATTTATAGTATAAAACTGATTGCAATAAAAGTATTAAAAAATTACTTTGTAATATACAAAATCCTTATTCTGCAATTATTTAATTTAAAAATTATGATAAATTTAAAACTTGGATATAAAAAATGTGCATATACTGACAAATTTTTCTTACTGGATGATTTACATAGAGTCTAAAATACATTTTATCCCTGAATTAGGACATAGTTTACTATATATACACTAAATCTTCCAAAACAAGCACAATAATTGCATGCACACACACTTTATACATTATTCTCTCTTCAGAGAAGCTGCAGTTGCTCTCTTAGCCTCATGTAAGAATGCTTCAAAAAACTTCTGTTCATAACACATTCCTGTCTGGTTGCACTTAATTACAAGTATACTCCAGTGGTGGCTCCAGAAAGAATTTCAAAGGAGGGCACAAAGTAAAAAATTAATATGTTTACAATATATATACATACATACACTCACAATTAGGTTACCGCCCGGTGGCGAGCTCTCTCACCTCTCCTTCACCCAACCAACTCCTTTTCCACTCCCTTCCTGAACTTACCAAGCCCTCTCACAGATACCAATCACTCCCTCAACACATTCCACTCCCTCACAGATGTCATAAGCATGGACTGCCTACCGCACTCCGTTCTCCTCCACACCTTCTGAAGCTTCTCACTGTTATTTCCTCTTCCTCTAAACACCCCCTTACTTAGCTTGCAGTGTAGTCCTCCCCATCCTCCCTCTTCATTCACCATCCTGTACATATTGACTAGCCGTTCAACTTTCCTCCTATCCCCCACTGAGCTCCACCCCACTTCTCTCATCATCACTGATGGCCTATAGTTCCCTTCTTGCTATCATCCTGCCCCTGCCTTCTCCACCTACCCTTCACCCAACTTGCTGCCCTTCTCTGCACCTTTTCCAGTTCTCGCACTTCCACCTCCACATACGGGTCTCATACTGCAGCAGCATATTCTAACATTGGCCGTACCACTATGCCATATGCCTTCTCCTTCACCTCACAGCTGAATCCCTTCAGCACTCTTCCCAGCATACCCAGAGCCCTTCTTCCCTTTGCAACCACCTTCTCTACCTGTATTTTCCACCTGAGGTCTCCCTGCAGTACAATCCCTAGATACTTATATTCTGCTGCTTCTTCTATCTCTTGTCCCTCCCATCTGTACATGTCCCTGCTTATCATCTTCTTCCTTGTGAACCTCACTACCTTAGTTTTCTTACATTTATCTTCATTTTATTTTTCCTGGTCTACAACCATATCTTATCAATATCCGCCTGCAAGTTTCCACCCACCCTCTCCCAGTTTAGCATACACAACACAACTGTCTGCAAACAATATTATTTTTCTCCTAATCCCCAAACCCATGCCATTTATCATTATGGTAAATAACAAAGGACCCAGCACGCTTCCCTGTGGTACCCCTAACGTAACCTCCTCTTCCTCCGATATTGCCTCCCCAACCTTCACCCTCTGCCTTCGCCCCCTGAGGAAGTCCACTATCTATTCCGCTACCCTCCTGTCCGGTATCAGCGCCTCCACTTTCCTCATCAATGTCCCATGGGGCACTTTATGCAATGCCTTCTCAAAATCTATGAAGCAGGCATTCACCTGCTTCCCCTCATCAAATACCTGCACCAGATCCTCTAATAACCCAGCCAGCTGAGTCTCACATGAGTATCCCCTCCTGAAACCATGCTGGGACTCCTCCAACCAATTCCTATTGTTCATAACCCTAACCACATACTGCACCACCAGCCTCTCCATTACTTTTCCCGTACTTGATGTGAGACTCACCAGTCTGTAGCTGCCAGGCCTCCCCCTATCCTCTCCCTGCTTGTGTATAAGTACCACCATAGCATCCTTCCAATCTTGTGGTAACTTACCCTCTCCTAAGGAGTTTTTAAACAGCATCTCTAAATATTTCACCAACTCCCTGCCACCAAACTTTAGTGCTGCGTTTCCTATCCCATCTGGACCCCCTGCCTTACTGCTCTTTAAACCCCTTAATTACCTTTTCTATCTCCCACTACCTCATTTTAAACTTACTAAACACCCCCCAAACCCTAATTGCACCCCTGTTCCAATCCTCCTTTGCCTCAAACACTGACAAGTACTGTCCTTGCAGCATCTCCGATTTTTCTTGGTCATTTGTCGCAAGCCTACCGTCCCTTCCTGTTAGCAGAGGGATCCCTTCCTCTCCTCCCCTTAACCTTCTAACATTCCTAAATAATTCCCCCCATTCCTTGCCTTTTCCTTCTTCCACCATGTTCCCCAGAAATACATTCTTTGCCTGTCTGATCTTCCTTTAAAGCTCCCTACCCATTTGTTTCATAATTTACTTAGATCTTATCATCCCTTCATTTCTCCACTTGACATGTAATTTTCTGCACTTTCTCTTCATTTTCAAAATCTCCTGTCCATAATACGGCAGATCTCCCCCAGTCCATAACCTTTTCATTGGCACAAATTTCTCCAAAATTACCTCCATTAATCCTCTAAACTCCCTCCACAACCCCTCTACACCCTCCTCCATAGACCATTTTTTAAACCTGTCTCTCAGGAAGATTTCTGCCCCTTCTTGTCTCCTCTCCCATACTGCCACACCAACCTTTCTGCCGTTCGCTCTTCCCTCATCCTGCCAATCCCAATTTCTACAACTGGGATATGATGGTCGCTTATACCATCCAATACTATTGCGCCAACTACAGCATTCCCATGTTTGACCAACACCACATCCAGCACTGACCCAACACCCTCCTCATTACATCTCGTAGGTGTTTTTACAACCTGGATTAATACTCTGTTGACTAACTGTGCTGCCATTCTCTGCCTCATGCTACCCATTCCTTCTGCACTCTCTATCCATTTCACCCCTGGCATATTCAAATCCCCTGCTACAACAACCCACTGCCTGTCCTTTAGTCTATAGACCCTCTCCTTGATCACCTCAATTGCCTGCCATCCCTGTCCTGGTGGTCTATACGCTGCCAGCAAAGTAATTTTCCTATTACTAACACCAATCAATTTAATTCCCATTACCTCGACATCCTCACTAACCCACTAACCAAGCTGCTTTATAAGTAATTTCCTTCCTGACTTCCCTCAGCTCCACCCCCTTTACAATAGAGTTGCCTAGGAAAACTACCTCTGGCTCCTTTCCTACAACCTGTTCCTGCTTTGTGGCTCTTCCACCCACCTGCCTACCCTTGTCTACTTCGTCTCTTACCTGATCCCTGTCTCTGGCCTCCTACAGCACCCTTGTTTCCCTCCGTTTGACCAGCCCTCCTCTTTCCCCTCTGGCCCTGAAATTTGTCCAGCTTGCTGGTCTTTGTTAATCCCATACTTGCAAGCCTCAGCATACTGCTTCCTACCTTCTACCACTGCCTGTTCCCTGCTTTCTGTTTCCCGTTCCTCTGTTCCTGATTGCTTCCTGCCTACTACTATCACCTTATCCCTTGCTACTATTTCTTGCTCCTCTAACCTTATTTTTTGTCTTATGTCACCTACTGCCTTATCCCTTTCTACTGCCTCTAACTCCTCTATCCACCTCCTTAATATTACCACCTCTATCTCTGCCTCCCTCCTCCTCTGCCTTTCCTCCTGCAGCCCTACTTGCATTCTGCCAAACTCTTCCTCTCTACTCAGCTTTTCCTCCTGTGGACTAACTTGCATTTTCCTTACCCCCCCTTTACATCTTCCAACTCCTCCTCTAACTTATCCACCCTCATTTCTACTCTACTCTTACCCATCTCATTCATGACCTTTTCCTCCATCCTCTCTTTCCTGCTCATCAAATCTAACATCTCGCCTTTCCACCTCTCCTCCTTAGCCACTTCCATCCTTGGCACTGGCACACCCTCTACAAACTTCCCCTCAGCATATTCCAAATTGAGTTTCCACATTCTCCACTTATTTGTGTTTCCTTCTCTCCCATTAATTTGTTCCCTACCACCGCCACTAAACCCTTTCCCTCAGCACATTCCTCACACTTCCACTCATGTTCCTGTAGTGATCCCAGTTCCTCCTCCCTGATCCCTATACAGCCAACATGGTAGCAGCCACCACACTGGTCGCACTGCACACCACTATCTAACCTTCTCCACACCTTACCACAGCCCCTGCACTTACACCTCCCTACCATTTTTGGTGTCCTGGCCAGGACTCAAACCTGGAATCTTTACTTGGAAACCATCTCATGCAGTGAAGAAGCAATGAACTAACAAATCTCTTTTCACACCAGGTTTTCACTTTTAGCAGTTTCAACATGATCTCAAAAATTCTACTACGAAAAAAAATCCACAAAATATATTGCATTATTTGTTGTTGAAATTATGTATCTATTATTTCTAATAGATCATTGTGTATGTTAGCTAAAATTCTGTATACTTCATTCAACTGATTTCTTATTATCTACCTGCCCCAGCATTACAATTTTCATTTCATTTTGCAAATTCAGTTTGTTCTCTAAATGTTTTTTTTCTGTCTTGTCATCCAAATGTTTTGAGCCAACAACACATTTAGTAGCTCATGTTTCATCAGAAACAAAAATAATACAACACAAATAATAAAAACATGGTTTTATCATCATATCCTGCAAACGAAACAGTTTTATAGATTTTTTTTAAACTCAAATTACATGTATAATTTCTCTTTTGGGTGTGATAAGTTCACGTTAGAATATGTTGTGGTCACGGAGGGCAAAGATTTTTAATTGAATGCCTGTCGTAATACACTAACTACTTCCCTAAAAACTTTGATTGTTCACTGTTTTTTGAATGAATACGACATGCTATGCGTAAGTTAAGGAAAGGCCTGTCAACAATTGCAGTATGTCTTAACTGAGTCTTAGGATAAAGATACGCTGTTTGTACACGTGATCCTCTTGACATCATGGCGCGTCCCAACTTCCCGTGTCACAAGTCAACCTGTGTTCCTAGTCAGAGCATTCAGAAAACTGAACTTTTCTCCCAAGTTGTGTCCTAAGATGATAGTAAATTAAGACTACAGATACTTATGCGTGCATTCGAAGAATGTTCATGTTGCAAGTATAAACAATGGACATGCAAGGTGGATTTTCTCGAGACAGACATGATTAAATTGTAATTAGTGCAGTCTGCGTTTGGTCTGGACTATTTAATATGAAGTATGAACATTTAAAAAATATAAAGTTAAAATAAAATACTTGGATGTAAGTTGCCGAGCTTATTTAAACTACAACCATTAGGACTTATACCATAAAGACAAATAAATATTTAAATCACACATTGCGGGAACATTATACAATAAAAAATTCAGCAATATAAAACTCATTACATAACAACAAATAATGTTTTCAACAAAAAAAATTTTCGGAAAACACATTTGCAAACCATATTCGGAATGTATGAATGTGACGTCACTTGTCATCAAGATTCCGACACGTCCACAAGTACGGCTGACTGTAGATGGGCCTTAACACAACAACCAAAACACTGTGTACAATCATTAAAAATATTCAGAAATTGTCAAGCCTTGAATATAATACTGCAACAGTAATAGTACATAATGTGTTACATCATCAGACAACAAATCACAGGACGCAGACGAGACGCACCTGATATCTATTGAGCTGTTACAGCACTGCCTGAACCGCGTGGGCACAGGGAGCTTCTATCCCAAATATACCGCACTTCTGCTATTTCAGAGACGTTTTGTGTGCCTTCAAGAAGGAAAAAATATACAGCAGCATGGGCACAGACTGCCTGCCAATATTAAGAGCATTACTTTGGTCACTCAGTCAAACTTTGGAAGTGCATCAAAGCCTACAATACCAGCAACTGTAGGCCACTTCATATCAACATGCTCATCTTTATTAACAAGAGAAGCTATATATTTTAACTGTCGAGCAGTAAACTGTTTTTGCAGTTCATCCATGGCAGTATCAAATGTCTCATTTCCTTTTACATACATTGTAAAAGGAAATTGGCCCATGAAAAACTTAATATCAGAAAAGGAAGGATTTTCATTATCATCAATATTTGCAATTTCTGCTTTATCTAGAACGTCATTCTTCAATGGAAATTTGTGAAGAATGTAGTCACAAACAGTTGTAAAATACAGTAAAAGCCCTATATAACGCGGCTGTTGGGGGATATAACTCAGACCAGCGTTATAACTTTCC
This sequence comes from Dryococelus australis, assembly GCA_029891345.1. Lineage (NCBI taxonomy): Eukaryota > Metazoa > Arthropoda > Insecta > Phasmatodea > Phasmatidae > Dryococelus > Dryococelus australis. The sequence goes on from CM057009.1 coordinate 128,845,469, forward strand.
ACACTATTCCGGGAGTGACAGAGTACAGTAGCAAAAAAAGCCAGTGTTGTAATGGGGCACGGCACCTATCTGTCAAACACGGCACACGTGTTCTTATTTACCGCCGTATCTCGTGAAACGTTTAGCCCCTTGCTACGGGAACTTTATTTTTTATCTGCATCACTGGACACAACAGCACCCAAGGGAGAGAAACAGGCGGAAATAAACGTGCTGTGAAGGGTGACAAAAAATACAGCATTTCCAGGTAAAGGCTGTAGGCTACTTATTCCACCAAGGGCGGTGTTTGCTGTGAGTTGTCACACGGTTTGCAGAAGGGGGTTCACCCCCGCCACCTGCTGGGTTTGTTTGGGAGGAAGTGAGAATGAGAAAAGAAGCTCACATCCAAAGGTCGAATGCACACTTGCACTGCAGATGGGATCTATCAGTGTCTCACGTGTTGTGAAACATGTCACTTGCTCGTCTGATTCGCATTTTACAAAGGAAAACTAAAACAAAAAAAAATTATTTGCAGCATGCAAAGAAAGGGCACTTTTCTGCATTAAGTCTAGTCCACAATAGCTCATCTCTCTGAATTTTTTTTTTTCGAAAATGGGAAGACATACCATATAACCGGGATACACATATACATTATAATCAAAGTGTCCACATCATAATTATAATGATTTATGTCTATATTCCATAAGAGATTAATTATACGCCTGTAAATGACTTAGAAACACAAATTTTGAGGCGCACCTAAATATAGTTTTTTTTTTAAATGGGAAGAAATGCCGAATAGCCGCTATGAACATGTTATAATCAAAGTGTCTACATCATAATTATAATTATTATGTAGAACTATAACCCATAGGAGATTAATTATGGGCTTGTAAATGACTTAGAAACACAAGTTTTGAGGCGCGCCTCAAATTTCTGATTTTTTTTTTTTTTTTTTTTTTTCAAAAATGGGAAGACATAGGTACTGAATAGCTGCTATATATACATTATAATCAAAGTTTCTACATTGTAATTATAATGATTACGTAGAGCTATGCCCCATAGGAGATTAATTATAGGCCTGTAAATGGCTTACAATCACGAATTTTGAGGCCCGCCTTAAATTTCAGGATTTTTTTTTTCAAAAATGGAAAGACCTATTGTTGTAGCTGCTATGAATGCATTTTAAAGTGTGCACATAGTTGGGCGAGAGCCTAGATCTTTTGCAGCGCGGCTGGCCACGGCAGCTTGATGCAGTCGCTCGGGCCTAGATCCGCAAGGTTGGGTATCTGTTGTTCGGTCATTACAAGATTACTCTGGCGGGCGGCCGGTCGTCGCCACTGCCATCATTGCAGGGCTGGTTCACTTCGTAACAGCGGCTCCGTATTGGGAAAACATGCTGATAGATGCAATTCATGTCAATGTGTTGAATTTATACAAAATTTAGGCAGCATGTTGGCCTCTGCACTGGCATGATGAGACCCAGCAATGTTTACGAGAATACAAAAATTTCGTGCGCTCTACTTGAAATATTAACTATCCTGAATTTTTCATCAAAAACTTCTGACGTGGCCTATACATACATGCACATGGCCTTACTCACCAAAATAGGTTAATATTAGAACACATTTTATTTGCATACACTTACCTTTATTCACTTCACACATAAAATTTACTTCGCAAGAAAAAAACAATTGCTCACCATAAAAAATTAGCATATTTTGTAGGCATGGGTGCACATAAACTTAAAAATTATCATTAAAAAAAGGACATTGAATTAAATTTGTAGTTATCATACATACACTGATTAAGGAACTAGTCTGTAATGTGCCGCTGTTTTTACAGCAAAAGAAGAGGGATGACACAAGGAAAAATCACAGGGAGGGTAAAGAAAAGGCAGCAGTATGTGACTAGGACAAAGAATTCTTACTGACCCGGCCTGCAAATCTCCCCTCCCCCTTCAAAAAGAAACCTGAGTCCCCCTTCTGGCATGAAGTAATTTATTGCTTCACATTGCTTGGGACAACAAATGTGAAAGTCTATGATGGCAGCTTGAGAAATGCGTAACCACTAACATCAGTAACTCCTAGTTTTCCAAAGACAGAAAGCCGTGGATAACAGAAACTAGTACCGCGGTTGGAGGAAAGATCTACAAAAACAAATCCGCACACAACTGAAACCGCTTTTAAAGGTACCGCAGTTGGCGAGGGATTACTGTAATTGCTTAAATGTGTTACGTTATACAACGCACACACATTTCATGTTAACTTGTAAGTGCCTGTAAATGTGTGACAGCAGGACACTTGCAAGTATGATATAATGGCTTGGAATGTAGCCATGCCATCCTCCCACACTGATCCAACACCCAGATAAGATGGAAAGGTTGCTACAGTAACATTATTTTTGGTCACGTTTACAACAAAAACTGCAGAACATATACAATAAGGTCACATAAAAAAAAGTACCACTAAGAATTCTTCCATCAAATACATCACTCCATGCCAAAAGACTGAATATGGAAAACCATACAACTTTGGCTGTAATGAATCAGTGAACTAGATCTCTGCACAGAAAGGAGGGAGAACGTGCGCCCGCTCCCTCCGCCTCATTCATTAACGCCCCCGACTCACGACCACCCGCCAACAGACCACAGGGCCTACCTGACCGCACACTTTCCACTTATTTATTTATTCAGGCTGGGGAACATAAATTGCCCCGTGGTATAACCGAATCCGCGGTATAACAGGCCACATTATTCCGGGTTTCAACTGTACTTCCTTACTGCAATGAAAAAATACAACCTTCTCAGCACCGTGCAGCGAATCAACAAATTCGGCAGTATGATAACCAGTAACTAATTCTTAGTCTTGTATCTGTTTTCAAGTTGGTGATATTTTACTTTATGTAATGGCTTATTCTTGATTTCCATAGGTATTACAAATTTTGAAAAGAGTTCTTGCAGAAGACTGCAAAGCAAGTTCTTAAAGTATGTATTTGGGGAGACGCCGATTACAAAAGTACATTTACCGTGTTTACTTGTGTATAGTGTGCACCATGATTTTTGCAACAAATTCGAAGGGATTTTTTTTTTTTTTTTATAAAATTGCACCAAAAAATTTGTGGCGACCTGTTAGTAAGTTTTATAGCAGCCACGGCTGGCTGCACACATGTTTTGTAAATAGACTGTGCTGACCCACTTGGCCAAACCGTATAAACATAGGACCTCAGCACACCCTGCCCCCCCAGACATTATACAGAATGCTTCACGTCAGAGTTGACGATGCCGAGGTCCCAGCAAGGCTGAGACGACGAAGGCATCTTACCAGTCCAAACAATGGAAATTTGTGAATCGATTTACATTCTGGCAAGGACAGGAAAATAGTAATACTAGTCTATTAACTTCACTTCATTACGAGAATACGGTTTGTGAATAGATTTTGAGAGTAATTGTAAATGTTTTAGTTGTTGTAAAGATTTATTTTTAATAAAAGGTATTCTGTCTTGGAGAATCTCCGGGTTACTTGTTTCTATTGGCCTCTGAGCTACAAACCTCCGTGTACGTTATCTCCTTGTACTGCAGTAACTTGAGTGATTACTTAGGACTTACTATGCATGTTGTGTATTCTTCTGCCTCATGTAAAATTAACATTAGCACGGGCCTCAGCCCTTTATTAATGTTTCGGCCAAGTGTAATTGTAAAATTATTAGGAAAGTAAATATTTTTTTTAATCTGCTAATTTTTTACACTTCTATGAGTTAGAAAATCAGAAAGGAAAAGAAATAATTTAAATTATCACAAATGGTTACGTGACACTTTTTATTCAACGTTAATGTATGGAACTACTTTGAATCCTTCATTACCAACTTTACTGGGCAAATGTCACTCAGTGCACCCATTAAAATATATGCAGGCCAGGCCAGTGACATTTTTCTAAGGTTGATTTTAAAAGTGCTCACTTTATTGTGAACAAGCTTTACCTGCAGTATGATGCTTATTCATGCAAACATGCTTATCCAGTCAACACACATAAAGCAAACAACACTGTCTTATGTGCATATTTACACACAGAAAAATTATAATTTACTTAATTACAGTGTGTCAACAGTGAAATCCCATATAGCCAAAACAATTAATAATTTGTACAATTATTGTCCTTCGCCTTTTTGCAGAAGTACTGCCAGGTTCATAACAATTATGACAAAAAAATTTATATATATATATATATATATATATATATATATATATATATATATATATATATATATATATATATATATATATATATATATATATGCATGCACAAAAGCATACTAGTGAATGTCAAAGATATTATTTTATTTTAACAATACTTTGTTAAACACTATCCATAACCTGTCTCAGACACACCACAGTCCATCAGCAATGTAACAGCAACACAAACACTGGTGGTAAAAACTGATGAAACAAACAACACACATTTCCAATATATTCTGGATGGTGCTGTTACCACTATTTTCCAAAAATAGGTAAAACTACTAACACACAAGGTGAGCAGCCTCCTGAGTGGTCACACCACTCATGTAGCTCAGTCGACTGTTGAAATGGCCTGTACGGATCAGTTTTTCTGGTTTCTCGTACAAAAAATGCCAGTCAGCTTCCCTCCAGCCCTCATACCAAGTGTCACCGGGTACTGTAAAGTTGCCATCCAGTACTGGACCCCATGGCAGGCGACCAACTTGCGGCTGTTAACAGTAACACAGATATTTTCCCGATTGAAATATTATTTTCTATGTTTTTCAAATTTTATTTAACATAAACACTCATAAAAATGTTGTACAAATCTCCATAATGCACATACACCCATAAGCAACTGAATTGGAGATACCTGCCTAGTAGTATGTAGCACCCCCTTTTGCCTTGACGACAGTGGTGATGCAATGTGGACTCTACATGACACTGGAAGCTCACAGGTCCCAGCACTGGATTGGCACGTGATCTACTGCACTGCAAACTATTTCTTTATGCTGTTACCAACCATGCTAGCAGATTATATACTGTACGTCATGGCAGTTGTCCCCAAGACCAGTGGTTTTATCCCAATCCATGAAGTCACAATACACTCTTAAAATGGTTGCCTGTGGAAATCACAGTAACTGAATGACTTGACAGACAGAGTACCCATACAACAGGTCTCAACAATCTGGCCATGATCAAGTGCACTGAGATCTTGTTTCTTCCCCATTGTGTGCTCAATTGTTACTCAAACAATAAGCATAAGGTTTGATGGCATCACAGTCATGCATGGTTCGCCACTATTACATTCAAAAGGGTGGCCACAGCACAATTTCACCAACACAGCTGGAATCTCTTATTCCAACATTATGAGAGTCTCATAAATAAAAATTGTGTAAAAAAAATAAGTAGCAAAGTAAACAAAAATTACTGACAAAAACATATATGCACGCTTAAAATTGTGAAATCTTATCTTCAGAAAATGTTAATAATATATTATTTTTTTTAGGCAGCGACAAGGACATAAAAATTAACATATTAAATTAGAATCACCTTTATTGCTTTTCCAAAAGTGATTTTCAAGAAGAATGATGGGCATAAGTTTAACACCTTGTTGTGACCTGGTGGGCCACATAGTTTGGCAAGTTAAATGCCCTCCTCCAATAGTTAACCTTGGCAGTTGGCGTGTGACAGCAGCAAGCAAAATTGCAAGCTTCTGAGTGTTGCCAGAAGCCCATTGCTTATCTGACCATTTATTTCCCACCCTTCCTATACCAGATAGGAGAGTTATGGTAGCCCAGGCCTAGCCAAGGGCAGACTCAGTAATGACTTCCTGTATGACTGGACACACTCTTCTACACCCTATACTCCATCTGGAAATACATTTGTTGTAAGGAGAGAGTATTCACTAGGTACCACATTGAGTTCTGCAGTCTTAGTGACATCATCTCACAGTTTGTGAAATAATGTCTCCAAATCTCTCTTAAGTTGGGACAAATGTGGGATAACTTCATTCACATTTCATCATTCAGCATTTTCAGACAGCCACATTTCACTGTTTTCATATTGGTCATCACAGAACATCAAGTTTCATAATAATATGTCATCTAAAACTGCAACAAAACCATGAAAGCATGTTTAACCAGATGTGTAAAGTCTTCTTGAAGTGAAATCCAAATTTGCCCAGTTCCTCACTTCAAGCTCCTGTTGTTTGTAATCTCTGCCAATTTCTCTAATTCTGTTAGGGAAAGCCCACAAATATCTGATGAAACAAATGGGTTTCTTATCTTGTCCCTTAAAGCTGAAATTTCGCCTGTTGCAGTCAGTACGTTCTTATACTTTCCTTACAAATTGGAATTAGTTTTGTACCGAAGCTCAAATTTATCACATAGGAAAGATAGTTTTGTGCACCATGGTTTATTTGTTAGCAAATCTATAAACTCTGTTATAGTTTCTTGCTCAAGTAACTTTAACATTGCATCCTTGAGCTCCTAAACACGACTTAACACCCATCCCCTAGACCTCAGTATAGAGAAGAAGATTGTGGTGTTTTTCTCTTTTTTTGTTGCACATAAGAAAATATTTGTGATTTAAGAGGTCTGCTTTTAATCAATTTTACTATCTTAATGACTTTGTGCTTAAACCACATTTAAATCTTCGCCAAAAGTTTGGTAACTAGCATTTCTCTGTGTATAAAGCAATGTGTGGTAACTATTTTCACATTTGGTGTTTTGGCTAATGAAATAAATCTTTTTGTAGCCCCTGTCATTGAAGGAAAACAATATGTGCACATTCCAATACAGTTTATCCAAGATTAATAGCTTTTCTCCATGTAGTGATTTAAAACATTAATAAAAATATATATGACTGTATTAAGAGGAATTTCTAAGCAACACAAATACTGCTCAATAATTTTTCCTTCATAAATAAAATGCACAAAGTAAGACCAAAATTGAGCAAGTCCACTTGAATCAGTTGATTTATCAATTTGAATTGCAAACATGGCATTGTTCTGGCCAACTTTGTCTTTCATTACATTTTCAATGTTGTCAGATAAATCCTGAATTCTCCACCCAAACAGATTGCCCGCCAAAGGAAATTTTTTTATTTTACTTTCGTATTCTGGGCCAAACATAGATTTTACTATAGCAAAGTACGCAGGAATAATAGTTTTCTCAACAGCTGTGTGTGGCAGCACATTGTTTTGCAATTATCTCAGATACTAGGTAACTTGCTTCTTGAGCTTTGTCAGTAGTCTTAAACTTCTTAGTAAACGTAGCACTCGGCTTTGATTGAATTTTAACATGTCCTTGAAATAATTAACAGACCTTTCTGCTAAGCGGCTGTGTTTAGCAAAAAAAATGACAAAGCAGATTATTTGGCACCAAACATGCATTTGACAGCTTGTCTCTGCAAACTAAACACTATGGCATAGGGCTGCTCTCCTCACAATTCCACGTAAAATCAATTTTCAAATAAACATCACTGTATAAACGTACTTTACCTTTTGCGAATTTGGTGACGACACTGCATGAAGAGAATTAACACATAACTTACTTGTTGAAGGGCCAATATTTGTTTCATTATTATTATTATTAGTTTTCACAATATCTATTGAATCATCATCATTATCACTATAGTTCTCTTACACACAATAAATGTATCGATGAATGACACAGCATGAAAGAAAGAGGCACCTCCCCCAATATCAAACTGCTACGGGAGTCACTTTAAAAGTTGTAAAAATGTAAGACTTTCTCACAATAATATACAAAGAAACAGACACACTACTTGATTGTTCAGGAACACAAGACACTACTGAAATCAACAACGATATAGGTAAGGAAGACTACAAACTCAAGGATTGTAGTTGAATGAGAACGTCTACTGACAGTGCTGGTATTTTTGAATTCACAGGTGAATCTCAAGCTGTAATCAGCCCATCATGTGCAAATTTAATTGATTTGAAAACGTCAGATTATGATACATAGAATGTATCTAAAGTAAATGATTATTGACATGTACTAACTCCAATAATTTTATTCAATTTTTCAATTAAGTGGAATGGTGCACCACAGGAAGGTGGTGTAATTACCCAGATTTTGGTCATATCTAGTAATAAAAGGTGTTCTTAGTTATTTGTCCTGTCAAACCAAAAATGTAGGAAAATCCTCTGAAATTTTATTACAAAAATTACGTAAATATACTACTTCATGCACCAATCCTCTTACCTTTAATAAAATTGTTACGCTTGCAAACGTGTTATTTTAAAATTTTCAAACCAATTTATTATATTGGACCCTTTCATAATGACGTCGTCATAATAATATGCGAACTTTTTAACATTGGCATTAATTATATTACTTTTTACTTTCTCGTCTGTGCAATAATGCTTCTTCATAGAAAAAAATTTAATGTGCCAACAGTATTAGTTACTACAACATTAATGTTTTGTTATCTGTGAGCCATCAGTAACTAATGTTGCTGTTAATGTAATATATTGTTAAGTTATTTATGTAATTGTAACATTAAGTACTTTTGTGACATTACTTCATTACTGTAATGGCAACACTAGGGCTGTGTTTATGTTGTGGCAAAACTAATTTTGTGTTGCACTGATGTTAACATTTGTGTTAGAATTTTTCTTGTATTTTATTTCACTTTAAATAAACATTGCAGTGTAAAATAAATTAAGTAGAATTATTTTTTCACAAAAAGAAATATGACTAAAAATTAAAATGACGGCAGACAGGGAAATATAACCCATTCCCCGAGTGCTTAATGCACTCTTCACGGAACCTGGCACCCTACAAACTGCTCTACCTTAACATGTTTGTTTGTTTCATATTATTGGTATTGAATGCAATGTAATGACAAACTGCAGTTCTTTTTCATTATGTGGAAATACTTTATACATATTTTGCACACATAAACTGCTTTGCAAGGTTTGAGGGCTGGTATACGAGACATTTAGTTTTCATATTATGCTTTAAAATTTAAATACGGCAGTTTCATTTAACAATATTATCACTGTTCACTACTAACCACTATTTTACAACAGTATTTTTTGTGTTACCTGTGAACAATTGATAATAATGGACGATATAGAGTGTAGTGTTGGGCAGTAACTTTGATAGTGTGTCACAATTTTAGCCATGTCTCAAAGAAAGGTCTTATAAATGCAGAAGATTTAAATGAAGCGGATAAAATTACTTAAAACTTAAAAAAGACTTAAAACGTGTACGTCTGCACTATAAAAGTGTTTGAAAAAGTTTGGATTTTTGCAAAACGTGTGCTGTGATCCCCTCCAGAAGCACAAGAAAACTGTGAAAAAATGCATTGTGTGTGGTGACTCAAAATCAGTCTAAGATCGACTACTGAAAGGGTTTTAGTTATACCAATGTGCAATAACTGTGCTCTAGTATAGACATATTTTGTAGTGGTGGAACAATTCCCGGTTTTTATAGATCAAGATTACTGATCCAATATTCCAGTATTTTTGCTTCAATTCTCTATTCTGGACTCAATTTAATTCTCATTATTTAATAACAGTTGCAAGTGTAATTAAAAAAGATTACAAGTTGGAATGATGCAATAAATTTGGTTACAAATAATTAGAGTTGTTTTGATACTGATATCAAGTATCGGTACCTGCCAATATTGAAAATTTTTTTTGTATCTGTATAAGGGATGGTATAAGGCCGGTACAGTATCAGTTATAGACAATGAAATTGGGTTATTACTTTTTTAGACACAAAAATTATATGGTGTGGCTGTACATTTCACAGTATTGATCACTCCTGCAATAATTTGTTCACTCACGTTCATAAACAAAATACCTTCATCCCGCACGCATAAAATGTGAACAAGTTGAAACTCGGCTATAGAAGCTGTACATGCGAAAATAATTTCACTGCTAGACAAGAGAAAGATTTCTTATGTAGTTCGCATGCACGGCGCAGCACCACAAGTGCACATTGACAGACAACATGTTGTGAATTTCGCTGCTATACAAGAGAACGATTTCTTACATAGTTCGCACGCCCGCCGCAGCACCACGAGTATACATTTATAGACGCCATTTTGTATAACATATTGCCATCCTTTTACTTTCTCAAGTCACGTTACCATCTGTGGAATAGTAATTCTGCGACGCATATTTGTAAATATTGCAACGTAATACATATTTTCCATCATAAATGTTTTGTAGGGGAGAAATTAAGTCGGAATTTATTATGTTTGTAAGGAATCGTCATTTAACAATATTTATAGGAATACAAAATTTTAGTGCGGCCTATACATGGAATATTAATTATCCCTAATTTTTCATCAAAAAATTCTGGTGCTGCATAAACATACCAAAATACCTATATCATGGACGCAAGTAGAGAATTTTCATCTTGTTGTGCTATTGGTGGCGATAATATTGGGAAAACTACTTAATTTTTATTATTTCTCATATATCTGCACAATAATGGTAATCTGTAACAACAAACAAAAGGGAAGGCATTGGTGTCCGGGTATTGGTATCGGTATCTGTATCAGAAAACATAGTATCAGAAGAACTCTACAAATAATATCAATTTCAGCAAGCTGATACTGCATGACAAATATGAAATTTACATTATACACAATTTTTAAATTTTTACAGCTTAATATACAGTGAACCCTCGATTTACTGGACCCCCATTTAGTAGACATTCAATTTAACTGACAAATCGTGGCAAGTAAAATTAAGCAGTCATCTTTTATTTTCTTCTATTTTTCATAAGTGTGTGCGACCATGGGTGGACACGTTTGTCAGTTCCCATGATGTCCGAAGTGAGGCTTGTCATTGTATGAAGTGGTTTACCTACTGCCTACAATTCCATTCATTCTGTGTAAATACTAAGTTTTGCATGTGTTGTCCCCCTTCATAGATTTTGTTTTCGCAGCAACTCTAGGGTAAAGCTTTACTGTGTGGAGAGGAAATATGATTGCATTTCACTTAGGTCCAAACAGCCAAGGAGTTAGTGTAGTAAACAGAAAATAGCAGAGTTGACGCGTGCCGTTTCCATGTATTTTTAATACAAACGATTATGACTCATCCAACTAGTATTCCTACAACACCCAAGTAAGAGTCGAACCCTGCCAACTTAGTACACAGATGTTGCAGATCGCCACAACACTGGACGGCGCTTCTGAACACGTGGAAACTGACGTCACGCAAGACAGTGAGCACACCGCCCTCACCTACCTGGCATTGAGAGACTACAAGCCGTCAACCGCCTCGGGGCACAGCCGAGCGCCACCGAACACGCACAAAGCCAGGGGACAGATAGAGGGTAGCTACCCCCTCCCAGGCCTCGCATTAGAGGGATGTCATGAGGCGACGTCACACCTCCCACCGTTGCACCTGCCTTTCGGACTATACAAGTTCATGCGTGGCCGAGCTCGTGAGTTATTTCTTCCTGATTCTCGAACTCACTACCCCACTTCGTATGCTGGGGCCTTCGACAAGTCACCAAGTTTTCAGCAGCCACCCGAGGCTGCTCCCATTGTCGACATCAGTCTTCAGTGGACACTAGAGGCTACCACCATTGCAGTCACCAGAAGCTCTTCTGTAGCCTCAGTTACCAGAGGCTTCTGGACGATAATAACCACCACCATTTACCAGAGGCTTCTCATTGTCAATAGCCTTTATCTACCAGAGGGTATTCATCTTCTATTATCACAACACCCCCCAACTACTGATTCCTCCTGGAACAATAGCCGCCTCTACTTGGTGGTAGGGGCAACTACACTCCCGACTACCAGAGTAGAGAATCCGTTTTAATTAATTGTCTTGTCTAGACATCCCCCAATTTAGTTAGCTATGCTAAGCTACTTAATAAGCTGTTGAAGTCAAATGCTTTCTTATATAGCCTGGGACCAGGTCACCTACAGCTGGACAGCGTAGGTCACTTACTTACTGTCTGCTTGGTTAGGAGATAGCACGTGTCACTGTATTTATTACGAGATTAATAAATACAGCTTTGTTACTTTAACTGGGGATATTCTTCCTGGAGTTATTCACCACGACTGCTAGGAACCGTACTCATTATGCACTGCCGACCGAGACCAGGTCTTTGACTATACGAATTAGATTAGGACTGTGGATCCCCATCAGGAATCCATCAGTGAAACACACTCATCATTCGACGACCAGCTGTTCTAAACCACCGGGGATAGAACAGCAGAGCCCCAACCACCAGTAACTCATCCCACCAAGGAGAGACAGTACTCTTAAGTTGTATCCCTACCGGAGCACTTAGGTGTTGGCAGGGGTATTTTCTCAACGGTTACAGCCTAGCCTTGGTTGCGACCCAAACTCAGTAGTGGCAGGAAGGTGGCCTATGCAGCTCAATGCTTCTGGTCAGCCCGCTGGTGGCGTGGGGCCTTATGGAGCACCGATCTCGTGCCAGCAGTCACTACTGACAAAACAATGAGATAGGGATTTGTCTTGCGTCCATGGTGCTCAGCCGATACTGTTCAGCAGCGTCAAACCTCTATGCCTTTTCGGAAAAGGCATGGCTCAGAGAGGAGCAAAGGACAGCCTACCTTGCTGCTAAGCAGCAGTCTGTATTAACCCCTCCTACTGTGAGTAGGCAAGCTGTACGAGATCGCGCTGCTATTGGAGAGACCGGCCTCTTCTGTATATAAAAACGTTGATTTTCTGCCACAAATACGTGTTCACCGAGAGTACCATCCAGTCTTGCACAGACTGGTAGACGAGATCGAGGTGAGACACGGGGTTTCCATCCCCTGTTTAGGAGTACGGAAGCAGCCGCCTGGAATCTACAGTACCTTGGCCAGCACAGTATCAACTATCTACAGCCAGTGGTCTATATGGCCAGTGGTCTACATGGCCAGTTCCAGCCAGCAGACACCAATAGCACTACCTTAGGCCAAAGAATAAGTAAGCCAGGTATCCCTGACACCTCCCGTGAGTCAATATCAGCCGTAATTAAACCCACAGTGGGAAACAGTATAAGCCAGTTAGTTATCTGCAAATCTATTGTCAGACTGGCTATAGCGAACTTTGCACCTTGCCGCCAACTTACGTGCCCCTTCAAGGTAATGGGCATTAAGCATAAACTAAGCCAATAAACCCTTAACACACGTGTTTGGTCTAACGTAACACAAAGCCACAACGACCGTGCCCACTACTAATAAACCCGGCACACGTAAAGTGATTTTCTGGCACCCAACGTGGGGCGTCAGAGTAATTAACTGTTCGCAGCGAAAGCTGAACCAGACCAACACGGCCCAGATACCTACGAGTCAACCGGGAAAGCAAAGCGGACTTTGGGGAGTCAAATAAACACCCCGTGGTGCCCATAAACCATAACTATGTCAGATACCAAGATCAACACATTCGAGGGTGCCGACCATGAGTTGGTAATAGAAGGCATACCAGAAAATAAATGTAGCCATGCCGACTGCTCAGCTACTGGCTCATTTCTTATTGATTGTAATTACTGCGGAAATGCATTTCACCACCTGTGTTTAGGGTGGAAAGATGAAGCCCAATGTACGGAGGGCCTAGAATACAGGTGTGAAACCTGCTGAGTACAACCACAACCAACCATCTTCTGTAATGATGTTACATGCCCCGTATCAGTCATTAATAAGATGCGATGCATGACTAGCAGTGAACCTTATCACCATGCCTGTATAGGTTGGCCAGACGAGAGGGTCACTATACCAGGCATGGCATACCAATGTGAGAGGTGCACATGAGCACACACACCCCATTCCCGTCGGTCACTAACTTCACGTATAATCATACAATCCAGAACAGCACCGGGACACCCAGTGACCAGGAGGGAAGATGATATACATATAACCGACTTTGCGGGCAGACCACATGATGACCCGGTAGCTTTTACGCAGGAGTACAAAAGGGATTTTAAATACACCGACCTCCCCACAAAGCAGTGGGTAAGCCAAGCCCAACTACACTTGAAGGATCTTGCTGTAATGTGGTGGGAACGCTACTGCGAATTCCTCACTGAGTGGAAACAATTTCGTAGTCGATTGGCCACAGAGTTTAATGGCAAGGTGGTGTTGGCTAGGCTAACAACGCAATTTTCCAGCCAGACCCAGGTACCCGAAGACGAGGCAGAAATATTTATTCGCCGAAAAGAACAAATATTTAAGAGAGTATTTCCCGGAGTCGACGAGGCAGCTTCCATCCAGACTATCAATCGAATGCTACTACCCAGCTTGAGGAACATCTTACTCACAGTCAAACCTACAACTATCGATGACATGGTAGAGCATGCAAGAGAGACAGAACAGAACTTTGTGGCACAAGTTGCATTCGAGAAACACCTCAAGCGGTAAAAACCCCTGAGTCACGGACCCCATCGTTCGAGACACCGAAGGATGCAACCACCCCCATATCACGTCTCACATTCGTACCAAAGTGCTGGTCGGAGGTTTGGTTTCTGAAGAAAGGGGTACAACAGAGAGAAAAGAGGCCACAATAGCCAAAAGAGAACTAAAATATCTGCAATAATTCAGGCTGACTCACACTTCTGATAAAGAGGAGACAAATGCAGCATGTGTCTTCTGTAATGACTTATATTCAAACTCCAAATCAGAAGACGGCAGCATTAAGTGTGTTGTGTGCGATGGATGGGCATATGAAGAATGTGCAGGAATGGACACTGATGATGTTGGACTTTACACATGCGATTACTGCAAATGATAAGTTAATCCAAAGTTAATGGTATACAAGTAGGCTACAAACAGTTTAAACAATGTTTGCAATTTAATTGTGAAATATAATTTGCACTGACACTTTAAGTGTGTAATTCCAGGTATTTTCTCCAGTAAAATGCACACAAACTGATAATGATAACAACTGACTGTATAAAAGTGCTCTTTGCAAACATTATAAGGTTAAATATGATACTTAAGTATGTCATATATAACGCATAATGATATTATAAACACTATTTGATTATAAGACTTCTCTCGTATCTAAAAACATGCATTAACATTGATGCCGTCGGGTGAGACACGAGACGAACAATAACAAAAATACTTACTGGTAATATGGGCACCAGCGGTGCTTCCCAATCACCGCACTATTGAGACGCAGGGTTCTCAGGGATGCTGTGGGTTCTGTGTGTCCGTACCCGTGCGTACTTACAAACACATTGGCAATACTAAAATTTTACTTAACATCAATTTGAAAATAATCACTTGATAACATACATGTGGCTAGGACACTGTCACTACTGAATAAAAGAGATTGTTTACTGATGCTTGCTTTTATAGTTACTACGAGTACACATCAACGTGCCAATGAAATTATGATTATCTCGGTCATGACTAGCCAATTCCACTTGGGTGCTCCCCAGCCCGCAATTAATCTAGCGCACGCCTAGATGGATGATCTCACTGAGGTGCAAGAAAGCACAGCCTTCACAAGGGAAGAGGGCCAACAGCCACTAGGATGGACGGACTGTTCTTTCCTCAGACAGGACACGGTGAATTACAAATGAAATCCTTTGATGAAAACATTTTAACACATGTGACTACTTGACATCACTATCGCAAACTCGTCTGGGCTCGCCCGCCAGCACGTGGCTATAGTGTGGTAATGGCCTATATACAGAGCCGGCTAGGACAGAGTAATTGAATAGTACACAAATTGCAAAATTACACAAAATACATAAAGACCCTTAAAAGATGATGGGGCACGAGATGAGTATTCACAACAAACACACACGTGTGAAAACAAGCTTAGGTGGTGCGGATGCTGCTGGATAATATTTGTAGCGGATCACGTGATGCAGAAGAAATTGCAATATTTCTTCTTGAAAACTACAAATTAAATTCAGATAAAATATTATTCTGAGAGAGAAAATTATCCTCTTTACGATTTAAGAGATTGCAAGCATGTAGCATGCCTGATGGCAGTAAAATCTAACTTTAACATGACCGCATGGTCAAGTACAAAAAGCATCAATTACATGACAAATATATTGAACCCTGAATGAAACATACATAAAACCTAGAAATAAATTGTAGCGCACATGATTTTAAGCAAATAAACTCTCAAACTGCATGGATGGTGCAGAAATAAACTAGGCATAGGTTAGCCACGTGCTTGTAAATGAAATTGCCGTAAAATATTCAAACATGAAAATACCCTTAAAATAGATACATAAAAACAAAACCCTTAAATTGTGCATAGCAATAATACAGAAATTACACTGATACGCCACTAACATAGGCGGATGGCGCCTGATTCAAGTTGGGCGGGTCGCGTGACCTCTCCGACATCTCTCTCTTCTCTCCTCGATTAAGTTGAAAATGCCACAAGAGCGAAATAAATTAGTAAAGCGGAAGCATAATGCTGGGCAAATGTCTGTCAAAACGTATGCAAGCAAAGGTTAACTGGTATACTAAAAGTGCTATTGAAATCTACATCAGTGAACAAAAGTTGTAATGCTTACATGACAGTGTCTTACCTCGTCAGCTATCCTCGACAGACTGCCAGAGGCAAGCATCACAAAGACCTACCATGGCCACCTACGGGGTTCACATAAGCATAAGTGTTAAGCGCGCCAAGTAAAATATTTATACTTTGAAAAATAAAAGTGGCACAAATAAAATTAATTATGTTTTACATTTTTATAATTTTCTTA
Organism: Dryococelus australis; assembly: GCA_029891345.1. NCBI lineage: Eukaryota > Metazoa > Arthropoda > Insecta > Phasmatodea > Phasmatidae > Dryococelus > Dryococelus australis. The sequence continues at coordinate 128,862,122 of CM057009.1, forward strand.
TGGATTTTCATATTAATTCAGTGTCTCTATTTTATAGCATTCACGCCAGAATATCAGTGTTCTTAATCTCGGTGCCACGGGCACTTTGAATTTCATAACCAAAAATGTTCACAACAAACACTTAAAAAATTTTTCAAGACATATTAAACCCTGCAAATACACACACAAAACATGTGTTACACTGCAAAATATTATTGATGTGAGAATTAAAAATTTTGGCCTCTTTGCGCAGGTGCATGGACACGACACGTGCGTGGTGAGCGCCATCATGGACTCTAGCGCTGCTGGCTGTTAGCCGGCGTCAACATATTCAATATTGGTGTACCCCGTTTTGTCATACTAGAATGATAAAACACGGTACTTTGCAACATTAGAGAAACATATTAACGTTTCATTTCTCAATGCATGGAGCTGATTTATTATACCATCATGTCAATAAGGACATTGAAAATGTTTTGCTGTGAACAATGGATATTCTGGTTTGTTAACCAGAGACGTTATGAACATTTATACACTACATACCCTGTTTTATCAAACTTTCCCCCCTATATTGAAAAATAATTTGTTTTTCTACTCAGAACAGTATAAATATTCTCTAGAATTGAATTGAACTGAACACTTAGAGGTTAAAAATCAAACAGATACCTGAAATGTAGCCAGAATCAGTAGTGTGAAAAAAATCTACAATCAAACTGTCCAATCACTAGTATTTTGTTTAAAAGTGATTCGATTTCTGATGACGGAGTAGACCGTTAAAAGAACCTGAGGATTCTGGTTTATCAATGAAAGAGAATGATTTAGAGAAATAATAGAAAAGCTCACGTCATCTTTCACTGAGGCAGGTTGTTGTATGAAATTACGGTTCCTCAGTTAACATATGAAACTGTCATGGGAAAGAAAAAATTAGAAGTGTTTCATGCAAATACACTCATTTGCAAAAAAAAATTGCTCATCATGGGCAAATTGCGTGAGTACAACAAAAGTTGTCACATAGTATCATCATAGCCCAACATGCATCTCATTTGCATTTAATATTGTTTTCTTATGTGGATGTGCCACTAAGATGCATACATGTCGTTCCATCATTCATACTTGCAAGACAATAAATAAGGCCTTGGTAGCAGTGTGAGTAGTGTGAGCCACAGAACCAAGTTCTGTGAACATGCAGCATACCGCAGCGACATTTTCGACAAGCCTTTGTCCAACTGGATGAGTTTGAGAGAGGCCACATCGCCTGCCTCCAAGAGGCAGGTTGAACATTTTGACGCATTACAGCCACTTGAACTGTTTGCCTACACTGTGAGTCAATGTTGGATGCAGTGAGAACAGAAGATTAAACACACACATCAATAAAGCTTGGGTCGACCCCAAGGTCATATCCCCAGGGCAGCTGGGAATATTACTGTGTCCACCAGTACCATATCCAGGTGGCTAGCAAAGTGGGATCTGTTGTTGCAATGTCCCTTACATCTACTATTATGACCTAAGCATTGCAGAGCACATGTGATAATCTGCCAGGAACAGGCAGCTTGACAGCATGTTGACTAGTGACAAATGGTATTCAGAAACACATCATGGTTCTGTCTGGACGCAAAGGACTGCTGAATTCAGGTCTGGAGACGTCATGGCCAGCGCAGTGATCCACAGTTCATTTTAGAATGGCACACTGGTCCAACGAGAGTTGTCGTATGGGATTCCTTTTCCTACGATTCTCGTAACTAATTCGTGGTGACTGAAGGAACCCTGGAGGTGCAAAAATCCAAGAGAAGATTGTATTGTGTTCAAGGGGAAGGAGCCTGGCAGTTAAAAGTTATGCGTTTTGGGCATTGCAATGCCTTTCCCTGCACCTTCAAATACCTGATGGAGAAAGTACTCCCTTTTGATACCTGTCAGGTTTAATTACATGACACCATTGTGACATGAAGAACATCTAAAGCATATCTATCACACTCATACACTGTATTCCAAAAAGTGGCTGCAGCAAACTTGAAAGTAGTTTCTCAGGAGTGCCAGCTTTCTCAAAAGACAATAAATTTCTTGGAACATGTAGTGTCTTCCCATGGAATTGAAACAGACCCCAATAAGTTGAAAGCAATAAGAAATTAGCAGACACCAACTGAAGAAAATCAAATGAGCTGAAATTTCTAATCTTAAATATCTACTACCGATGATTTGTACCTGGGTTCGCCACAATTACTGAGCCATTACACAAACTAAGGCAATAAGGAAATTTCATTTGACCACAGAAAGCAAAGTTACTTTTAGCAAGCTAAAGGAAATCCTGATATCTCCTCCAGTCCTGGGATTTCCGAAAAATGAGGGTACATTCATTTTGGATACCGATGCCAGTGATGTAGGCATCGGAGCTGTGTTATCTCAGATTCAAGATGGGAAAAAGAGACCACAATAACATTATGGCAAATATTTTATTCTAAGAACTGAACGCGATTCATTTTGCTGGCTACTTAATTTCAAGAACCCCATACGCCAAATAGTCAGGTGGATACATCATCTTCAAAAATACAACTTTGAAATAAAACACAGATCTGAACATCTTCACAGTAATGCAAATGCACTTTCTAGGAGGCCATGTAAAGCATTGTGTCATCTTTGTGACCGCAGGAAGGAAAGAATGATGAATGGCTGAAGGTACAGAGGACAAAAATTCAAGGTTCTGTAATTTGTGATGGGTCACCTACATGGAGCACTGAGTATAGTAGGAAAGATCAGCTAAATGGTCCCACTTTGCATCCATTACTAGAGAGGAAAGAAACTGGCTTTCGGCCAAAATGAGAAGAAACATCCAACCTAAGCACAGCAGTCAAAACATACTGGGTACTATGGAAATCCCTCACACTGACGAATGGCATGTTTTACATGAACTGGGAAAGTAATGATGGGAAACACACACACTTACAGTTGGTCCTGCCAGAGTGCAGGATTCTGAAGTCTTAAAAGAACTGCGTAACACAGCAGTCAGAGGTCACTTTAATTTTAACAAGGTCATCTACAATCTTGAACTGAGATCTACTGGCTTCAGTGTCAGGAGGATGTTGAGAACTGGTGCAGAATGTGCGACATCAACACCATGAGGAAGGTACCAGGAACCAGGGGATGTCACCTCCAGAAATACAATGTTGGAGCCCCATTCGAGGGGATGGCAGTACATATTCTAGGTCCCTTGCATATCACAGAAAGAAAAAATCTGTAACTTCTGGTGGCCTAAGATTACTTTATTTACTAAGTGACCTGAGGTAATTCCTCTCCCAAACGTACACACGTACTGTGGCTAATACACTCATAGAGCACTTCTTCTCAAGATTTGGGATACAACTAGAACTCCATTCCAATCAGGGAAGAAATTTTGAAGCTGTTGTGTTCCAGAATGTAACAAAGATTCTGGAGATGAAAAAGACTAGGACCAGAGCTTTACACCTTCAATGCATGGAATGGTTGATAGGTTTGACTGTACTATCGAGTAGTACATGTTTATCTTTTTGGCAGACACTAAAAGGATAGGGATTCAAAAGTGCCATTGTTTCTCCTTGCTTACCCCTCAGAAGTTCACAAGCCTACAAGGGTAACAACATGAAGGATGCTGTTTGGAAAAGAGCCCCACCTTCCTAGTGTCCTGCTGTTTGGCCGATTGACAGAAGAGGAAGCTGCCGCTCCAGATTATGCCAGAAAATAACATCACAGTCCAGTTGGCATTCATGATTTTGCTCGATGGTACAACACAATAAATAGTGACAGGATGAAAACTTGGTACGACAGTCTAATGTTGGGTGAGGCATTTCAAGAAGGGTAACTGGTGGAAAGGTTAAGGTGGATCTTAACATCAAGGTCTAGAGAGCAGATGGGAGTAAAGCGAGGTGAGTATCGAGCAGTACGCAAATGTAAGAGGCGGGGGATACTGGTTATCCCCGACAAAACCTGCAAACCAGCTATATCGCCTGGCACAATTCCCAAGTATGAAAATTCGGGGGTAACCTGCTAGGAATCGAACGCAGCTCACTTTGATGGAAGGTGACCCCGACAAGACCAACTGGTGTGGCTGCACAATCCACAGAGGCAAAAAGGGTAATGCCTGAAGCTTAAAAAATGTTGAGAAGGCCCTAAAAAATTCTGAAGATCAATGATATTGTCTTTCTGATTAGTCGTAAAGGCTCTCACGTGAAGCCTAATGTTTGTCCACACTGACCGACTGGCACTCTATGAAGATCCAGATGATGCAGTGTCTGTTCAAGATGAACAGACTGGAGGAGGGGGTAGATTTACATGCTTCCTGCTCTGCATCACTTCCCTTGTCATGTCTTGCTCGAGTGGACAGGGTGGTGTGTCAAGGGCATACTAGTAACCCAAAGAGTGTGGCAGAAATTTACAACGGATAAGCTGTGATAAGCCTATCGGTACTCGTGCTGCCTTTTATAATCAAGGTGATTGAATGTCTGAGGTTATTGTTGCAAGAATGTTCTGGACATTATCCCTACTTCTCTCAGCATAACTTGGGGTGCAGGGAAGATTCTGGATAGGGCCAGCAATACCACTTAAGCAGAGATTGCCCTCTGATCCAACAATCTACTGTTTGGAGCAATGTATGGCTTTAAGAGCCATGTGTGCGATGATAGCAAAGTGACAGGTCAGCGAAGCAATGTGTGATACTGAGAGTGACCAGTGGGAGTGAAGTCTGTGGATTGCGAACATTAGTACAGTGGAGGAAGAGACTAATGGGCGGGACTACTGAACTGGATGCACGTATGACAAACATTTGGAATGATGGGAATAGACAGATTGAACGAGTGTAAATAATAAGCATAAATTGAATGTAACCAATATTGTGACTGTGATATGGACTTAATTATAATTCAGATAGACAATAAATATTGCACTCACTACAACAAGAGTAATAGAGGAAATATGTAGTTTAACATTGTAAATAATAGCTGTGTGAATATTTATAGCAATACAAATAAATTAAAAATTAAATAAGTTTTCTTTATTTACTAAGACCTTCATCCCTCACAAATTCGGGTACGCTCTTGGCACCACGTTATAACAACAAGTTCAAGAAAAGGGATTCAACTGAAAAAAAAATTCTTCCATATTTTCTGAACTGCTCTTCAAACATTGCATTTTAGCTGGAGCAAGTGGCACTCACTCTGTTTGTACAACAGATCAGAACAGCAAACATATGGTACAAAGTGGTATATTCAGAGATATTATGCTGAATGATGGTATGATGGTATATCTCTGAATGATTACAAAACTTTTTTAGCCAAAATAATGTGTTATGTACCAGGTACACCATCCCTTTCTTGTCCATGTGTAGAATGTTTGCAGGAAGAATTCAGCATAAAACTGGAAGAAGAAATGGTTGATTACATCATCTAAAAGGAGTGGGTATTGGTAGACAGGTGTTCTTTTAAATCCCTTCACTAAAACAGCATAAGAATTTCTGGAATCATGTGAACTGCTGTTGCTTTGGAAGAGATATTATTTTGTTGCAAAAAAACAAAAAAGAAATTGAATACTATAACTACTTAACAGAAAATCTTAAAGGAAATTATACTTTAGCTTCTCTTGATTTTGTATAAAATTATGCCTTTGTTTTGCAATATGAGGCCCAGTCATTTCACTGGAACAAAGACTATGCTATTATTTTTCTTGTAGGGCTCCTGATGGTCTGCAATTCAAATGTGTGTTTCTGAAAATCTTTAGTATAACAAAGTTGCAGTTCATTTATTTCAGAATAAATTAATCTCCTACATTTCAAGTTCAAGACTGATTCCAGATCTGACAAAATCTACTACTTTTTAGATGGTTCTGCAGCTCAGTCCAAAAATCGAGAAAACTTCTCAAACATGTCATAATGAAAGTAACTTTAGCATCAAGGTTAAGTGGCAATTTTATGCAACAGCCCGTGGTAAAGCAGTATGTGATTGGTTAGGAGGGACTATGGAAAATACTTGCAGCAAGGGCAAGCCTGCAACAACCATATAAACAGTAAATAATGATACCAGCACATGGTGTAAAACTAATATTAAGACCACAGAGTTCATATATTTATATGATGGCTATCAAGTAGAATCAAAGTTGCTTGAAGGATGGTTTTGTGCTACCAAACCTACCACAAGCAAAATCCACAGCATCCTTCCTGTTTCAAATAATGAAATTTTTGCATAGACATTTTCACTAAGTGGTGCATCTTGGAAGTATTCTTTGTCCATAAAAGACATACAACCTCTAATAATGGCATAAATTAAAAGGGTACATAACATGCAAGTACAACAACCAGGGGTGTCTTGCTTTGGTTATTTCCAAAGACTATTACATAAATCGTGAAACTGAAGATCCTCCACAGAGTCTGCTTATTTTGTGTACTTGCATGCAATAGCTTGCAATGCAATTCCGTGGCCAACAAATGTAGTAACAGTAGTGTAATGTCTCCTAAAAGGAAAAGCTATAGCAATTTTGGTACACATATTTTAATTTCAAAGTTTCTATCCATATGATGTAGCCTACAAGTTGTTATGAACGTAACTTGGGAGAGCTTTAGCAACTTCACTTCAGTTTGAACCTGGGTTCACACTTTATTAATTGAGGGCACCAAAAAGTATTGCAACAACCACCGGGTGAGGGCCGCTAGCACAAATCCCCACCACGAGCCAGCTATCGAGGACACCTTACGAAATGGCAAGCCGGTATAGGCCGAATTAAGGGTGCGAGGAGCCTTCTTTCCAACTCCGGTCCATCTATAGGGAAGATCAAAACCATAGGTGTGTCTGCCGCCATCGCCCGATGACCAGCTACAAACAGCCTCTGGTAACATTCATCAGGTGGGGACTGTCCAATTACAAATCAACAATAGGCAATAATGTAGTTAATTTAATATAATCAATAATTACCTCACTCTCCCACATAACATAATGTTCAGTGTTTTGTAATATCTGTTTGTTAATATAAATTAAACCCTTTCATCAACCAGCAGTTACCATCTTATCTTTCTACACATCGAGCAACGCCCCTAAACCCTTTCTTATGTGTAGTTGTATTTTAATAAATACAACCTCGTAACATTTGGTGGAGGCTTGGTTCCTCCCAAACTCTTGCTGCCTTGCAGAGGCAATTCTCTACCTCCTCCCCCTTAATTTCATTAACGTCCCCACCCACCCACACTACATTACAGAATATTAATATTTAGAATTTCATTCACGTCCACGTTTTCTTTGGTTCAGAGTCATGTATCAATAGAATTATTTTATGTACTCACTTGCTTTTAATTCTTATTAGATTTAAATATTAATTCATTGTACCAATTCCTATCTCAATTACAGGCAATGAGTTGAACTCTCATTATGAACACTGATACAGTACAGAGAATTTGGTATGAAAAGATAATTTCTCATAGGATATACATTTTGATGCAATTTGGTTTGCAGAATTTAATATGAAACGCGAGTAACAAATAATATAATTATATACTGGTGACACAATTTACTTTACATGATTTCAGTATGATTCGTGAGTTTCCTACTAATATAAAGATATTATATATTTATGATACATTTCCTTCAGAATTAAAATTTTAATAATTTTATGAAGTTACAAACGACCTGTGTGCACTGCTCTTAGTATTTTAATTACATTTATTAGTGACACAGTAATTTATAGTTATGTGGCAAGCACTATTCAAATAATTTAGCAGTATGGCTAATTTAATTATGTTCACACAAGAGGTCATACTGACGTAGTATAGAAATATGCAGAGTTAATACTATAATATTTTATGACAGTTTTCAATAGTTGCCATATAATTTTAAGGTTTCATAAGTTATATATAGATGTCACAATATAATTTTACAACAGTATTAAGCTAAGAGTGCTGCTTTGCGACATCACAGAGTGCGACACAGTTTACGGATTGTGACCTCGCAAATCCTCCTTTCTTCCTCTCTATCCCCCGACCCGTATACGTGCATACTTCTCTTTCTCTGCGTATGTACAGACGGAGCGGCGAGTAAACTCCTCCTCCCCTCTCTCGACCATTTCGTCACTTTCAACACCTCAGCACATTTTACATGGCCCACTTGCAGCTCTGCGTGCGAAACTGCATACGAGCTTCACAATGATTTCTCCACACGTTTATATGCAGTACAGTCCAAACAGTACAGTTTTATGTTTACAATAGTCTGAATAATTTTACACACTTCCCACACCCTGTTGACATGTGGACACGGGCAGAACGAAATCTGTTGGGATTTGTAGCGTTGTGATCCCCCTCCTCTCTCTCTCTCTTTTCCGTTCGTAAACTACAGAACTCTAACAAGAGAAAGTCTAATTGTGTGAAATGGCAAAGATGTTGGCGGAATGGCAGTTATGCCTAGGAATACCCTTTTCGACTGCTGTTGTGGTTAGGCAGTTTCACACAGTTGAACGAGTCCTTACAGCTAGGAAGGTCAAATCTTTTAGTTTCACATGAGATGTGAGATAACTTCCCGTTTAAGCCCCTGACGGAGTTGTGACCCATTCAAGTGGGCTTTTCCTTTGTGCTTCCTAGCCATAACAGAATCCGGTAAGAGGGTGCAATTTTGCAATACACACGAGTGTACTGGCTGTCCCGACCTTGCCTGCGTAAGATATGAGAGCCAAATTTCCCCGACCTCGTGTGCCAATCTTTGTGTGGAAGGGTTACATAAGTACAATTTAATGATAATGACGCGTGCCGCTTCTACATCTGTTCAAATACGATTACAACTCATTGCCTAGAGCACCTCTTCCATCTCTACAGGCATGAACAACACATTGCCTACCCTACAGGCATGAATAACACGTTGCCTACCCTACAGGCAACGGGAACTTCTGTGTTTTTTCTCTCACCTGGAGGAAACACAACCCGGCAAGCACATGCCCCCCGCCCCCGCTTCCATTTACTCAACATCAATAAGCTGCCCAGACCTCGGGCAAGGCCGAGCACGCCCAATGAGGCACAGAGCCAAAATCGCTGACAAGAGGATTCTTGCGCCACCCAGGGCCGAAGGATGTCACGCCTCACCCGCACCCCCGCCAGCAGCCTACAAGCTACCACTACAGTAGAGCACCACTTTAACGAACTTCAAGTTAACAAACATTTCACCATAACCAACATATTATTTAGTCCCGCCAAAACACCATACGCAATATGCAATTAACTTTCAGTTATACGAAATTTTCAGTAAAAATTTAAGGGAGGTTAATTCAATATTCACGTTAACGAACACTTTGTAATCAGAATAAAATGCAAAAAATGCAAAATTACATTAATTTTTTTAATTTTTCGATGTTAAAAATATAAACAAACAAACCGCAACTGTTTTTTTTAGTCATAGATGATACAATACATTGGTGTGGCAATAAGACACAAAAATCGTAAAGCGCAGTGCTACTAGTGTTTATTGCTGCAACCAATGTGCTACATCATTGTGTAGGCACAGATAAGAAGTCTCTGACTTTGGCGAAGTTTTACGTACAGCAAAATGCTGTTGCAATATCTCTGGTCTGTTCTCGCATCGGCGTATTTTACCGTGAATTGCAAATGAGGTTACCTTAACCTATAAACATATTTTCACTGAATTGCAAATTAATTTTACTATCTTTTAACAACTTCGTTCTTGATTATTTGCTATAATTAAAGCTGTAGATAATAGAAGGGAAAAAAAAGAAATTGCCACAGAATTTGGCATAGCAAAATCTACACTGTCAACGATAATAGGTTAACGTTCTGAAATAGAGAAAATCAATATATCACCCGACCAAAAACGTGACACACCTCAAACAAAGTGACAAGTTCATAAGCAAATATTTACAAATCCTGCCACTGTAGGTAAAACATACCATATGCATGTTGCTCACATGTGCCTTCAGTATCAAGATATGCAGAAAAGTCCAGGTTCCGAGATTTCATTTTCAAGCTGCGAGCCTTTGAAATTTGCAATTTGAACACACACCTCAAACAAAGTGCCAAGTTAATATGCGAATATTTAAAAAACAAGCCACTTAAGGTAATACAAACAATAAACTTGTTGCTAACACGTGTCTATAGTATAAAGATATGCAGAAAATTCCAGGTTCCGAGATTTCATTTTTATGCTGCGAGCCTTTGAATTTCGCAATTTGAACACACACCTCGAACAAAGAGCGAAATTCAAAGGCTCATAGTAGAAGAATGGAGGTTCGGAACCCGGACTTATATGCATATCTTTATACTATAGGCACCTGAAAGCAACATGTTTATTGTTTGTATTACCTAAAGTAGCTTGATTTATAAATATTTGCCTCTGAACTTGGCACTTTGTTCGAGATGTGGGTTCAAATTGCGAACTTCAAAGGCTCGCAGAATAAAAATGAAATCTTGGAACCCGGACTATTCTGCATATCTTGATACTAAAGGCACTTGTGAGCAACATGCATAGTGTCTGTATTACCTACAGTGGCAGGATTTTTTAATATTTGCCTATGAACTTGGGACTTTGTTCGAGATGCGTGTTCAAATTGCGAAATTCAAACGCTCGCAGAATAAAAATTAAGTCTCAGAACCGGTATTTTTCTGCATATCTTGACACTAAAGGCACTTGTGACCTACATGTGGTATGTTTTATTAACTTATTATGTTTAGTTTTCATTTTATAAGCTTCTGAACATGCTACTTTCGAGCACCCCTGTGAGCATTCCCAATGCAACCAATGATGCACATGTGCGGTTCATCTGCTGAGTGCGACCTGATATCCTCTCGTATGCAGCGTGAGTCACAGTTACTTTCTTGGCCAGAGGTTGGCAATAAAGATTTGAAGCTAACTTCACTTCAGTAACATTTCGCTGCATCTAATTTTACCTCAAGAAATTTTTTTTGTGTGTTTCACTATAAAGAACTTCACTATAACAAACCAGCCATACTTTTGGTCCCTTGAGGTTTGTTATAGTAAAGCCCTACTCTATATAAGTCTGGCCGCAGCCGAGCTCAGGAGTCATTCTTTCACATCTCTAGCAACCTCCCACAGCACTGCGAGTGCTCGGGATCTTCGGAGAAGTTACCAACCTTCGAGTACGCTCTCATGGCTACTTACTACGTACGTCGACGAGCAGTCAACCCAACGACATACGAACATGATCATTTTCTTTTAACTTCACTTTGTCTCCTCTAGCCACCTTTATTTAGCAGTTTAACTATAACTACTTATTTTTCCTCTAGAACCAGTATTTTCCTTTTACTTAGAACCAGGTCACCTACACCTGGAACCATGCAGATACCTTCATCTATCCTCAACTTGGTAGGAGGTAGCACAGGTCACATGTATATTGAGCTCTCAATAAACACAGGTTGCTCTCTACCTTTCTGTTTTTATTTCCAGGGTATTTATTTGTATCCATAGTTGAAGGTAGATTACAATGTGCACTGTCGACAGAAACCGGGAATTTTACTAAAAAGAATTAAGACATACATATTAGACGGCTACCTGTTTCTTCCCAGCTACACATCAACACTGTCAGTGCTCGTGGGGAGAAACAGTGATGCCACAGCCACTAGCAACACCTTCACACCAGGAGGCGCGACAGACTCAGGTTGCTTCTCACCATCCACACTGAATAGTGTGCTGTGACTGTGGCCTGCAATGTTGCAGAGCATCCTAGTACGAACACACAACCAGTAGAGGTTTGGCGGTTCACATGGCTCCACGTCCCTGATCAGCCCGCCTACGGTGGGGGATCAGTGGGGATGCTTATAGAACTCAAGCCGGCAAGTCACTATTGGGTTACACTGTTAGTATTTCTGTCTCAGTGTGCTGCGTGGACTATAGAGCAGTTACCCTATGTCTCACGAGAGGAGGAGTGGCAGAAAATGCAGGGAGCATCACCTAGCTCACCCTACTCTCAGACCGAGGATAGCATCACCCCATCCTACGCAGGATAGACAGGTGGAACGGGACAGTGCAGAAGACGAGCAGTTGCTTCTGCTCCAGTTGTGTTCATTAACTTTCCAACGTGTGTCCACATCCACACCAAGTGTCACCCGATTGTCACCGGGCTTCTGACCGGTACTGAAGTGCGCCTAGACTGGGACAACCACATCTCCTGGTCTAAAGAAGCTTGTCTGTGGAACATCCATTCTGGCATTGACATAATTTATCCCGCCCAAGGGCATATCTACCTATAATACACAACTAGAAGTAAGAGTGTACAAGAACTAGCCAACACCCCTCGTCCCATCCCAGCTACCTAAGCCGCTTTTGGTCTAGCGGATAAAATCCTTGACTAACGTGTCCAGTCCGTCTAATCAGACACGCTTCAATATTTACCTTCTGTTTTGTATGTCTCTAACACTGTTTATTCTGATTACCATCTAGATTTATATGTTTTATACAAGCCCGCATCATGCTCTCAGAGATATTAATATATATTTGTAGTTGCACATTTTCTTAATAAAATTTAATGTAAACACACTTAGTGCGCACACAGGATAGTATTAATTTTATGAAAAATACAGAGAAAACTGTTTATACAACTTAAAAGATAGCAGTGTCACTTATATCTATTGCTTATTAAATCAATATTACAAGATCAATGGCATACTACAGTTAAGTATTATATACAAATTATTACTTGCTTAACAGTTTTATTTATAGATTTTAACAGAAACCACCCAACAGCAAACACATTCCACCCCCACCCCCCTGCATATTTATTACAATTTTCAATATCCTATGAAAACAGTAATAAAAATCACATGCCATTAAATTTAAGAGTTCAACATGATATGTAAACAACAAAAATTATTTATGCACCCTTCCTCATGCAATTTTCATAAGCTTCAGGAACCCAGTGACGTCACAACCCCGCAGAAGTCCTTCCGGAAGGCAGCAACAACTACAAACCAATGGTAACAACATAGCACAAAATATGTCATGCAGCCACACCTGTCGTACACGCCACGACCAGCATTTCTTCCCTCCTACAGCTTCCCAGGTTTCAGCAACCCAGCTCACAATTACTTCTTAAATACAGGTAACCAGTGATTAGATTATTTACACTAACATTATAAAACTCACACCCTGCAGGGTAGAACAACATCTGCACTAACACAATCAGCTACTATAACTTTCATAATTACATAAATTCATACCTGTACATACATACACAAGAAGCGCTTCAGTCCATTTCAGATCTTGAAAGAAAATATTTACTACCACAGTACAGTTTTTCATTAGATTTTTACAAAAAATAAATAAATAAATATTAAGTTGATAACACAACTTTTGAGAAAAAAAAATTAAATTATACAAATATGTCTGCAAATACATAAGAATTGTGAATTGAACATTTTACTACCTGCATGAATGTTACATATTTAAGTACATTATTATAAAACTAAAGCAACTGCGTTCAATGTAAAACAACGGCTGACATAATATTTTCATGTAGCTGTATGTTTCGATACATGAAACAACCAAAACAAATTAATTGTGATTCTCTTTTTAGTCATATTACAGTATCACTTTCAGAAATATATTATATTTGTGTCATTCTATAGTATATAGAAATTCCATTTTATTAATTTATAATAAAATGGCTACACAAAAATAATTGTAATAATTACAGACTTTATAAATTATTTACAATCAACAGAAGACTCACCATATTCACACATTTTTAAATACTTATTTGGAAAAAAAAAGTATAATGTGCATTGGAACAACTTTAATTTTAATTTTATTGTTATATTAAATTGACAAAGGCCATAACAATTTCTTTATAGTCAGCATAATGAAACCTAAGTCAGCATTAATTACCCAGTAATTTATTCACATATTGGTACTGTGACGGTGTTACCGTCATAGGTTATGATTGTAAGTTTTTGGTATGAAAGTTGGTAACAACTAGGTTGTGCAAACGGGTGAGAGTCATTTTAACAATTTCTTTCAGACCGGTCTGTTGTGTTGTTATATTATAAAATTCAAATATTGCTATGGTTATTTATGTAATATTTCATTATGTTTTAAACATGGTTTGTATTAGAATATATAATCACTTTTAGTTTAATATTATCTTTTACGGTAGGCATAATTATGCTTGCAACGCTAATGTTGTTCAGGCAGTCGTGCTCGGTGCATTGCGTGTGGCGAGCATGTGACATCGTATGTGTATGACGCAAGCTGTAGGTTGCGCAGAGGCGCGAGGCACGGGGAGTCATGTCTGAGCTCCGGAAAGGTGTGTGTCTTCAGCCGATGGTCGAGCGGGTTGCATCACGTGCAAATTAAGTCGGTGATCAAGGTGAAATGCGGCTGGGCTGGTGTGCCAGGATGGTGTTGTCTAGTACATATCTGCTTAATAAGTTGCTTTTAACATAGTTATGTATTACGAATGAGTATGGAATTATTCATCAGTACGGCTACTCAATTAATTTTGCTGCAGTTTCTGTTTGTCAATGAAGACGTGTTTTCACCCGGGGAACTACGCTGGTTTTGAGCTATGCAGCGAGTAGTAGGATTACGGCCGATGCTAATTGCAACAGTAACTTTCCATGTTTGGGAATTCCTGAATTAATGTCGCTTAATTCAAAGTGTCTGAGGAGACGTGCCGATGTTTCATCGCTGACTATGGTTGGCTTAACAGTCATCTGGGGCACGAGATTGTCTGGTACGCTTTGTACACTGCTTCGAAGGTGTGAGGGCGATGTGTGTCGCGCACACTGCAGAATCATTGGGTTCATCAATCATCAGGTATGAGAGAACTGCATTTACATGCTCGTTTGGTGTCAGGATGAAATATTTAGAAATATGACTTTCGCTGCGGTCCTGAAGTATCCTTTTGCGCCCCACATAACTCCTGGAATAGGCAAAGTCTTGGGCTGCATATATTTGGTGCTTGTACCTTTTTAATGTTGTCAGTGTCTTGTAAAAATACTTTTATGCTAGTGTTATTAATGCGTGAGCACCATGTAAATTACTAAAGATGAAAAGTAACTTTGGCGAGATGCTATACAGAATGATTCCGACTGTGTAGATTTTCTGATTGTGCATCAAACCATGAACAAATGAACATTGTTTGCAACAATGAATTTGGTGTCACATTGTTTGTTCATGAATGTAGTGTCCCAGTTAAATTATTTAAATAACTTATTGCTCTGCTCTAAGATTGGATGTTTTCGAGTTAAAGGTATTATTGTTCAAGTTAAAAGTACAGTGCTTCACTGTACTCTTCTTTTACGAGTTTGCTTTCTACTCTAGTTTGTAATGGATAGATGTTTGGATTATTTGGAAATACTATTCTGAGTGAGGTAGTTTTGAGAACCCCGACGCACTTGGGGGTAGAGGACGACTCAGTACACTAAGTTATGTTAGTTTAAGTATAATTTCCATTTCCAACTCAAATGTTGAAACATAGTCTTAAAAAGCCGGCTCTTTTCAGTAAAGTTACTTTAACAATTTAGTACACTTTTTAATTTTAATTCATTAATTACATTTTGATATCATCCCTTCTTCAACCTCCCACTGTGACGTCAAGTCCCATTTAGTATTACCAGTTTTATCTTCTGTAATAACATTACTTTCCCATAATGTTTTTACAAATAGCTCATAAGTACAAACCTTCAATGTAATAGTGTTTCATGAATTATATACATTTTTTGCAGGTTCTGTAATATTTTGTACACATGTCAAAATTTGTTACGGGGACACGGGAGGGCATTTCATTTAAATATTTTTAACTTTTTAAATCACATTAATTTTTCAAGTAAATCTAACTCTGTTTATTATAGTTCATTAAAAATTTTTAGCATTTACATTTTAAATATTTAATTGTAATAACAGAAGACACATCTAGTAGTGTTAGGGAACCACCAAGCATTAAAGCTGTCGCGTACGGAAACCCCCATCAATGGCATCAGCCGCTGCATTCACTTGGAAGCAATTTTACACACCACAGCAGTTATGAAGTTCAAAGCCCACCCAGCCACAGTATAAACAGTACTCAGCATTGGTACCGCAACATTGTCATCAGCCCAGCCTTCTTCGAGGATTGCAAGGCAGTTCCTTTTACCTTAGATATCCATCTCTCTGAGCTATATCCCATCTACAAAACTTCCCCTCTGTAGTGAAGAGATTGTCAACCTTTTCCCCTCCGACTGCCAAATCAAGAGCTAGGCAACTACCAGAAAAATTCAAAAATTTACCCAGACTCCAGGGCAAGGCGAGGGCTCCTCACAAGTGGACGTTGGGGGAGATATTATGACTGTAACTTCGGAGAGCTTTAGCAACTTCACTTCAGTTTGAACCTGGCTTCACACTATATTAATCGAGGGTGCCGAAAAGAATTGCAACAACCACCGGGCAAGGCCGCTAGCACAAATCCCCACCACGAGCCAGCTATCGGGGACACCTTATGAAATTGCAAGCCGATATAGGCCAAAGTAAGGGCACGAGGCGTCATCTTTCCAACTCCGGTCCATCTACAGGGAAGATCAAAACCATAGGTGTGTCTGCAGCCGCCACCCAATGACCAGCTAGAAACAGCCTCCGGTAACATTCATCAGGTGGGGACTGTCAAATTACAAATCAACAATAGGCAATAATGTAGTAAATATAATATAATCAATAATTACCTCACTCTCCTGCATTATATAACGTGTAGTGTTTTGTAATATCTGTTTGTTAATCTAAATTAAACCCTCTCATCAACCAGCAGCTGCCATCTTATCTTTCCACACATCGAGTTACACCCCTACACCCTTTCTTGTGCGGAGTTGTATTTTAATAAATAAAACCTCGTAACAAAGTGTAAACGAACAACTGTAAATGGGCAAGTGTGTCAATGTGTTATATTATATTAAATTTTAGTGCATCTGTAATCCATAATATCTACGTGTGTATTCATTTTATAAGATTAAAAAATTACAAAACAAAATCTTAACACATAAAAAACATCTAATAACTCCATTATAGATGTGATATGACACGTATCAAGTGATGTCTGCTTTATGAACACATACTGTAAACATTTAGAGTAGTATATATCTGGTACAGATTGAACCACTTTTGATTGAGTTAAAATAGTAATCAGTTAATTTAAATTTAAACTTTTTAATCAACTTTTTGTAATTAATTTTAAAACAATTTTAAATGAAAGTAGTTTCCAGTGGCAAATTAAAAAAATTAACTTGTAATATAAAGTTAAAAATTGAACATAAAAGTCATGTTGTTCATGTACAAAATTAGTTACAAATAAAATTTCCAAAAAAGTTTACAAATAAATTATTACACATCTAAATTTTGCAATGCATATAAATATGAAAATAAACAATTTTTTTAAATTAAATATGTAAAATTAATTTTTTAATTTTTATTAGAATTATTTTGGGTATAAATTAATAAATGTTTTAATTATATGTGAAGTGGTTTATGCTACACCAGATTTATAATTGGAATTTATTTATTTTGTGTGATTAAAACCTTAGAAATCATCAACTAGTATATCATTAATTTTATTCATATTTCATTATAACATTACATTTGATTCAAAATAAATATTCTTTTACCTGCTCTAATTATTTAATTAGTAAATTGAGTAATTCAAAATATACCTTTCATTTTTAAATAATAAACCATTTATATATTAAAAAATCTGACTCTAAATAGCATGGTAACTGTGGAAATTTATCGTTTCTGATGGTTTTCTTTTAAAATTACATTAATCTAAATAACGTAACTAAATGTTATCAAAAAAGATAAAAGTTTTACCTTCATTATAATAATTAAAAACAGCTTTTATTTTGCTGTATATAATTTATTCCTACAGAAGATAATGACGTTGGAAATCCTTGAATAAGATACAAATTTTCATAATCAACTATACATATTTTATAATCAATTATAATCACTATTTCTCCTGAAAGTCTTTGATAAATATAAGAATTTTTTAAAGTTTTTGGACAAATATGTGAACCAATTAGTTATTATAAATGGATTCATTTTAATTGCATTATATTTTTAAAAATGTTTTATACGAACATACTTATTATAAAATATACAAAATTTACTATCAGTAATAAGAAAAGTATTCATATTTTTCTTGGCACATAGATCTGGTGAACATAATATCCCAGGGTCTATGCTTACAGACCCTAAAAATGATTTGTTAATGATTTTCCATATAAATATAGTATATTTTCAATATAAATTAAATTTGGTTCAAAATTATTACTGACAGAATTTGAATCATATACATGATGTAAACCTAAAGAATGGCTAAGTCCATAGATCAAAACAGATATCAAACTAATTGTATAATCTGGTATTTGACCATATTTAATATAACATGGATCATTTTCATTTATATGGATTTTAATTAGTTTATTTGGCTGTGTTGGAAAACAAGCACGACCTAATACTTTATATTTAAATTATATGGACATAGAACTGATGCTTTTTATATTTATGAACACCCTTTTTAAATGATAAAACTGTAACTGAATTGAAACTATTGTTACACGCTGCTGCACGGGGCTGTGGCAGTGGACCCAACTCACCCCTCCCCTCCTTAGGACTGACACGCTTGTTGCCTCCTGAACCCCCTTTCTGGGAAACCCTTGAATAATGGACAGTGGCCATCGGGCTGTCGCGCTGCTCGGCACCTTGCTTGCGTCATGGCCGCTCTCCCCTGCTGGAGGTTTCGACGGGTCTGGCAATGATGCAAGAATGTTCTGATGAGACTGGCTGGTGCCTCGGCCCTCCGTGAAGCATCACGTAAGTTGGGGAAGATTCTAGGTGGCGGCCTAAGACACTATATATATTGCCACAACCCAGCGGCCGGCAGTCTTTGACGGAGGCCACCTAGCCGAGTGTGCGCGAGCGAAGTGAATTATGGACGACAGGAGATTGCGGGACAACGGCGGGCAAGGTGTTCGTGGCGTGAATGGACGAGAGGGTGTGAAACTGACTAGTGAAGCCTACTGTGCGTGAGGGCGCTTGGAGGACTCTAGAACATTGTGACTGGCGGGACATGGATTGAACTGAGGTGGGACTGAATGGAAGCTTAGGTCGACCCCGGCGGAACACCAGCAGGGAGAATCATTTCCTCATGCGACAGGCTGTGGGCACTCCAAGGGCATTGCTATGCACCATCCATGGACATATCATGGCATCCAGAGATACACCAGTGTCTTATCATAATATATCCAGGCAGCTAGCACAGCAAGATCTGTCATCGCTGTGTCACATGACATCTAGTGTTATGACCTGAGAATCACTCAGCAAGTGTAACCTTCTGCTGGGAACAGGCAGCATAGTAGCTTAAGGACTAGTGACTAGTGGTGTTCAGCAACAAATCCTGGTTCTGTCTGGATACAGACAACCACCAAATTCGAGTCTAGGGATGTCCTGGCCAGCGCTGTGATTCACACTTCATTGTAGAGTATCACACCACCCCAATGAGAGGCGTCGATGTGGGGTGCCATTTCTATAATTACCATACCCCTCTGATGGTGATTTAAGTAATCTTGATGGGGTGGCAATATGTCCAGGAAATTCTGCAACCATGTGCAATCCTCTTCCTGGTGCAGCTTGACAACCACATTTTCCAAAAGGGTAATATCCAGCCTCACACAGCATAGGTATCTCTGGCCTCTTTTTGTGATATGAACATTCTTCCTTGACCAGAAATATCCACAGACCTCTCACTCATCAACATCGTTTGGGACCAAATTGGCCGCAACTTCGGCCAGCTGCAACTACAGTGAATTTGGAGGGTCGGTCACAGCAGCAATGGCAGGTTCTTCCTCAGGAGAACATCAAACATTTGTATGCCTCCATGCCTAACCATATTACCACTTGTCTCCATGCTACAGGTGGTCCAATACCATACTAACTGCATCTTGTAAGTACTGATTCCCTGCACTACATGTTTGATGTGGTACAATGTAACCTATTTACAGGCACCTGCAATGGCACCTCAGATGTGATGATTTGTTTTGCAAATGAGTATATTTAAATTATTTATAACATAAAGTTTAGTTTTCTTTTGAAAAAGAAATTATTTTGAATATCACTGGAATGTATAGAAAAAATGTCACCATTTATTGTGGAATAAAAAACATAGTTATTTAAACATTTCAAATAAAAAACTTTTAAATAGTTATAAAATCTAATTCTGATTTTTATTTTTATCTCTATCATTTTTTGCTTCATATTAATAGTAATAAATAAAAATCCTTAGATAGCGCAACACCTAGAGAAAATTTCTTTAAATTTATCATAAGACATATATCCAGGAACAAAATCATTATAAATGTGTTTAAAATAGTATCATCTTGTCTAAATATGTATACATAAAAAATTGTATTATATCATACTACGTGTTTTGAAACTTTACAATAAGGTTGAGCTACATAAAAACCATATTTTTATGTATACCTCAAGTAAAATATTTAGGAATTGTATTTTGATTCTATAAAATCATATCATTAAAACTAAAAATTATTTTCACATTCATCTAAATTTTTTTTAAATCAAATTATTAAAACCAGTATCCATTTTATTTTTAAATTGTTTTACAGCACTAAAAATTATTTTCTTAAATGAACAATTTTGCTGACAAACTTTTTGAACCAAGATACAACTTATTAAAAAATAACCAACCTCTTTTATATATTAAATTAATCTTTAAATTAGTTTTTCCACAATTGCTTTATTAAACTATTATTGCTCTAATATTATCTGGTTAAAATCAACATATTTTATAATTATTAAATTTTTTTCATTAATTAAAACAACTCTGCAACCAATCTTCCTTTGGTAGATAAATCATTTTTTATACAAACTACTATTCTTTTCATGTTAACAAGTAATAATTCTACATAAACAAAAAAAAACTTCATTATGATCATCTTTATGATGAACATTCTATAGCATTAATTAGATTTCATAGAACATATCAGGCACCAAATATAAATAAATAAATACTAATAGTTTTTAACTAACAAAATCAAAAATGAGTAATTGAAAAGGCCAACAAGATGTTAGATAATACAACAAACTATAAATTTATATGAACCTTATAAAACTGATAACATTGTTTGAGAAATTGATTATAATGAAAATAGAAAAAACATTAACAGTAAATTAAATATAACATTTTATTATATATTATCAGATGTTTAAGGTTTTTAAATAGATAAAATAATTAAAAATAAAGTTTGTAATAAAATACCCAACTTTAATTCTTTCAGAATCATATATGTTCATCGTAATTTGGCTAACGGTACCTTTATTTATTATGATGAGTCACTTAGGAAAGGATATTATTATTAGCAGTGAACAACAGCCATGTTTGGATTTAGTGATTCTATTGTGTACAAGCCTTCATATCCATTATTTTAAAGAATTAATAATCAAAAATTTAAATATACTGTTTTAGGAACACAAGATGAAAATAAAAATTTCATAGATTTTGATGGTGCTGATATTGAAACAATTTTTTGAAATGAGACAAATTTAAGTTTGTTATTAAAAATTATTATATATGACTGGGACCAACATTAAACTTTTAGAATCTTAGCTTATAAATTATAAAATATTTAAATGCTAAACATTTATTGATGATGATCATTCCAAAAATGTTTTTAAAAATTTACATGAACTATTATATGTTCATGAAATTTGCAAATTTTAAAAGCAGATGTTTATAATTTAGATTGCAGTATGGTTGGAAATATGAATACAGCTTACTAAGGAATATGATATCGATTATTATTTAGTTTTAGATTTTAAAATTCTTATTGGCTGCTTTTTAATTCAGTTGCTTTTATATTAAATCTTTTGAAAGAATTCCATAAAACAGAGTCTATTATTGTTTCACTATTCATTAAACAATTCTTATCAATTTCAAATTTAATTTTTTCTATATTAGAATTTTTAATTCCTTCACAAAATTTATTTTCCTTGATATTTTTTATAAATGCATACATTTTTTATCCAAGTCCAATAAATTCATGGATTGGAACTCCTAAATATTAATTTTTCAATTATTCTGATACTTCTTTATTAGCTTATGGGAACCAATCAATTTTACAATCAGATGTATCAAAATGTTCTATATAATTTTCATAGCTTTATAAACCTTTTCTGACTCAATTTCAACAATTAAAGAATCTGTATCTATTCCTGGTTATTTTATTTTATCATTATAGTTTTGTTTTATCACATTACAATTTATACATCAATAATTTTAATAACTCTAAAACAACAATTCCACCATATATTGGTTTGTTCATTTCTGTGACACTATTATTTATATATATATATAGCAAATCAGTATCTTCATTAATTATAAAGTATATCAGCTAATTCACAGATACGGACTGCACCATACGAATCTGTGATCCACAGCATAACATCCTTAGTTTACTAGAAAAACATTAAACTAGATAAAATTACTTTATTTCACGTTAAGTACTGCATACAACATCAGCATACAAAATGTTGAAGCATCATAACAGGTGTTCGATGTTTGCTATTCCAAAAAAATGCACTCTTTTGCAAGTTGGATGTATGCAGCATGCACGCAGTTTGGCCGCCAGATCCACTCATCGCCATTGCCATATCCCCGTACTCACGACAAGTGAACTCCATGGCCTCTTTGGCATTACTGAGCTCGGCTTGTTCCCTTGTCATATGCCTTACGACCAACACATTAATTGCTGCATTGCCATATTCTCACCTTTATTTAATTGGAACACCACATGTTTGCTACAATGGTTTTTGAACTTTTGATTTAATTTTTCTCGTAAACGAAAGGGTCTTATGCATTTTTACCAAAGAGTATTTTCTACTTAGTTTTGATCACAGAGTCACGTGGTGCATCCTGTATATGCGAATTACCTGACATTCTGTAGTTCTAGTTTTATAACTTCTATATATTTAAATTTGAGATAGGGTAAATTAATTTCACATCACATTTATTGCTTATCTTTTCCATTTGTTTTCCATAAACAGCATTATTCATTCATTTATAACAAATATATATCCATATTTATCATAATCAGATAAATTTAAAATTATTTATTTAGTAAATTGAGATGTTTTTATGAATGAATAATGCTGTTTATGAAAAATAAATGGAAAATGCACAAAATATACATAATGTGAAATTAATTGATTTATCAAGAAATTTAACAAATATAGAGATTAAAAAACTATAACTTCAACTAATGAAAATATTTTAATAGCAAAATTTAATTTTTAAACTTGATGATTTAAATTATTTTGGTTTTCAAATATCGACCAAGCTATTAATTATATGGAAAGTGGTTCATGCTACACTAGATCAATACTACTGTTCTGCCTAGCAATGCCACATATGTCTGATTACCATTGTGCATGAATCATGTTTCCATGGTATCAAAGGTTAAAAGATAAAAACTTATCAATGCTGTATATGTATAGAGAGATAATAAAAATTGTTAGCTTAGTGCTGCCACATGTCTGCTTATTGATATACATGAATTACATGTCCTTGGTCTCAAGGGTTAGGAGGGAGGCAGTCAAGAATGTCATGCCTTATAGTCATGTCACAGCTAGCACCAAGCGACAGCTGTTCACCAACCTCGCACTAAATGTGCACACATTACTTAGTATTTTCTACAGTAAATCTGCAGTGGTCTTTCCCATACACATTTACAATCTGTACTCTCACAAATATGGTATTTGAGAGTGCAGAAAATCTGTTGCACTGTCAAAAATACACGTGCAAATATGGTATATGGCAATGTTATAAAAATGTTTGTACACATCCCGAACATAAATAATTTTAGTCCCTATACGGGAGTCCTAGAACTATATACCACGGATAACACAGGCCGACTCTACATAACTAAGAATACTTACTTCAAACTCTGCATTTCCCAGTTCAAGCCAACTACGGCCCTGTTTCAGACAATTCACAAGTTTCCAAGAAGATTCAATGGAGCATCCAAGCAGCTGACCATATACTCTGCTATTATTTTGAGCTTGGTAACGGTCGATTATCAAAGCCCAATCTGCTAATGCTGATCCACTCTAAAAGGGAGCAAAATAAATCAAGACAATAACACAGAAATATTCTAAATTTCTGGACAACATAAACTATAACAAGCTTTGCTGCAACTTTTTTACTCCATAAAACAGTTTTTTAATTTAGTAACATCATATCAGCATGCTGCTGCTAATAAAGATCATGCTGTTAGTAGAATGTTCCACGGTTCAGATTAAAAGTTGACTATTAACCACTGGTTTGCCCTCAGTGAAAGGGGATTCAACTTGGTTGCAGCAGGCACAACAAACATCAAGTGAGAGCCATTGGATTGTTGTAAGAGTGAAATAATCTGAGCACTAACACAATCATCTTTCACTTTTACAAAAGTGGCTGGAAGCTTTGTGTTTTGGCTAGTTTTAGTTAACATTTTGGTTGATTATCCACTATTTAATTTCATATTTTTTATATAGCTCCAAGTAAACATGTTTTCCTAAAATTCTAAAAAATTAGGGCTTATGAAAAAAAGAAATCGAATAGTTGCAATCTTCTGATCATCTTTACTTCATCTTCTTTCCACTTTTTGCATTAAAATTTTTTTATTGTATTTTTTACATGTTGTGGTTGACTGTCAATATCTGGGTTACTTGCATACAGACTTTTATTCCTGATAACTATGTATTTACTTTTTGGTAAAGGTTTTTAATCATCTAGTTGTATTACTATTTAACACAAGGGAAATTCATGAGCAGAGTACACGAGTGGTGAAGGGTACAGATGCCGCCAAGCACATATATATAAATTTAATACAACACTCAAATATCTACATAATTTAAATAGGTACATGCAAAATACTGTTTCATGCTTCCTTGAAAAATTGACATAACATGCCTCTACAGTACACATCCTTTTATTTGTGCTTTGCTTAACCAGTTTTCAACTTATCTTTTCGGTTTTATTGACTTTTATCAAAGTCTTCTGCGGCAAAAAGATGCTGTAACATATCCTTTAACAAGCAGTGGTACTATGTATATCTATCACTGTGCCGCATAAGTTGATGTTTATCGCTTTAAACTGTCAACCTGTCACAAACACCTACATGAGTTATCCATTTCCGCCCGTTGTGAAGCAAATATCTGATCGCCTGGAGGCATTGTCCAAAATGGCATATTTTGTTGACAAAATGATCACGTAACCCGATTTTGTATACAAAAAATGGTGAAGTATTGTGTAATTTGGTATTTTGTATCTTGTGGATGTTAGCAAAAATAAAAAATGACAAAGCGCCATGTTGTTTTTCACCTTCAAAACACATGTGTGAATTCATAAATAAAATGTTTTTTAAACAAATAATTATTCATAAAATTCACTAGGCATTTTTTTAAAAGCAAGAAAGTATTTCCGCGAGTGCTAAACAGTCCAAAGTGAAACTTAAGAAATTACTCATGAAATAACGAGTTTGTCATAATCAGACACTACCTCAGTCACACCCCCCCCCCCCCCCCTCCCGGTCTATCCAACACCATACGTCTCTTGCCAGTTTATCGACCTGTTTCATTGTTCACTTTGTAGTGTTTTCACAACATAAACAAAGCATTAATGGACATTTTAAACTATTGCGAAAAAGTTACAAAAAATTTTGAGTATGGTGTATTATAGACAAAAACACCAATCACGGTGCCAAGCAAAAAAAAAAAAATCAAAAACTTTTTCAAGAAAGGTGAGGTTTAAATTTTCTTACATTTTTTCATATCAAGTGTTTAAATGTTTACAAAAGAACTTAACATTTCGTAATTTATATATATATATATATACATATATATACATATATATATATATACATATATATATATATATATATATATATATATATATATATATATAATATATATATATATATATATATATATATATATATATATATATATATATATATATATAAATTACGAAATGTTAAGTTCTTTTGTAAACATTTAAACATATATATATATATATATATATATATATATATATATATATATATATATGTGTGTGTGTGTGTGTGTGTGTATATATATAATATGTGTGTGTGTATGTGTGTTTGTGTGTGCATGCATGCGTGCAAGTCGGTAAAATTTAAATAAGCTTCTCGTAGTAGAGATTGTACTGTATTGTTTAAATGCCACATTGCCTCTTTTAAAGTATAGTTACAGTCTTTATTACATTGCATTCTGAACTATCAACTAACTCTGCCTTCTAAAGGAAGGGTCTGAGTGACGCATGTTGATAAAACTACACACACAATTACGCACCACTTATCTAGGTCACCCAGCCAATGCGCCCGCTCCTGGCGCCGGCACCATCACAGGATGTGTATACTCGATGTGCTGTGAATTACATACTCATTGCAACATAAATGTCAGTTAAAGTATTGTGTACTTTAAATCCTGCACATACAGTGCATGATTTGGGTTTGCTTTGAAATGTAGGGTCACTTTGGATTTCCGCATGTGGGAATTGTGCCGGATGATGCCGTTGGTAAGCGGATTTTATCTGGGATCTCCAGTTTCCCCCACCCCTTCATTCCAGCGCTGGTCCATACTCACCTCAATCACCCTCATCGGCTCTTAAGACCTTGATGTAAAGAGTTGTCCAAATCTACTCACTTACTCACTCACTCACTCACTTTGAAATGTATAATTGGTACTTTGTTTTATCACAATTTTCGGAGCCAATATCACTGTTCCATTAATAGTAAAATTGTGTAAATTTGATTATCCAGGTTTTAAAATACAAATCTGCTTATTTGTGTTTTCTCCAGCCTTCATTAACATGGTTGATTGGGAGTTCCCTTTACTATATATAGCCCGATGCTATGGTATAGCAGCAAATGGGGAGATATGTTTGAAGATACACACACCAGTAGAAGAAAAACTGTCACAATATTATGTTAATGAGATAATATCAGCCTACCCCGATTTTATATTAGGAGGAAGCCATTTTGGGGTGAATATTGTTGGGACAACATAAACAAAGATGTTAAAAATTATACAAAGAATTGCTTTTTTGTCAAAAAATTAAACACACCAACCAGAAACACATAGGACAACTTCAGCCAATAGAACCTCCACCACTATTACAATCTTTCGCATTAGATGCCAAAGGACCACTGCAAAAATCGAGAAAAGGCAACAAATAGATATTAGTCATGACAAAATTCTTTAGTAGATATGTTGTAGTGAAAGCTCTGGATTAAATTGAGGTGCAAAGTTGTGGAAAATTTGGCGAAAATTTGTGCAAAATTTATTAAAGATGTTGTACTCCTATACGGATACCCACAACAAATCTTAACTGATAGGGGAACATCATTTTATAATGAATTAATAGGGGAATTTCTAAAGCAACTAAAAATTAAAAAGATACAGACAACAGAATATAACCCAGCCTGTAATGGATTAGTTGAGGCTACAAATAATGGATTAGTTGAGGCTACAAACAAGGTCTTAGGACAACAGTAACAACATGTGCACAAGAAAATCTTGCCAGCATGGATGAATACCTAGACTTCATAGTATTTAATTACAACGCCACAGTAAACGCAAGTACAAAATTTACATCCTTTTACCTACTATACAGCAAAGAAACAACGTAACCCTTACATGTTGTAACTAACAAATATTCACAAAGAGGTCAAGAATGGTGTGAAAAACTATTAAAAATCGGGAACAGGTAAGATTGAATCTGATATAAGCACAACAGAAAAAAAAAATTCAATTCAACAAAACACATCAACCCAACTGCATTCAAATAGATGACTGGGTCTATATAAAGAACAGAGCATGAAGTAAAGCACTTACATTTAAGTACAAGGGTCCATTCCCTGTAACAAATGCCAGTGGACCCTATACTATAGAAATTCACATAGGAAAACACTGACACAGCAAGCATGACACAATTAATACAAGAAACAAAAAACATGCGCATAAAAACACTAGTTGTCCCTTGTTATGTTGCAGATAACAGACCCAATAAATAAAAAAACAATGCACGCAACAACCATGCAATGTATGTCCGATTAGGCGGACAAGTTTGTATGTTTTAGGTCCAGTTAGATGGAGAAGGTAGCTTCGGGACCACAGCAACAAGTAGATGGTCTGGTAACAAGAGGAATTGTGAGGTGCAGAGGTAACCTATGGTATATAAAATACAATAAGTTACCGTGGTGAAAAGAAGGGACCAAAAGATGAAATTATTTTCAAGTGCTAAGTAACTAAATGCGGCAGGCAATTAGCCTAGTAACTATAATAATATTAAAATATTTAATTGGGAATATTCACAAAATACATCATTTAAATGGCGCTTACCACGAACCTCATTCCAAGTAGTGACAGAAAGCAACAAAACAGGGTTGTTATTAAAAGTGAACATTGAATAATATGTATGTAAAAAGTATAATATTAACTTTAATAGCATATAAATTACACACGTTCAAACTTAGTAACAACAAATATTTCAGCTAAGTACAAAAATTGTAATAAATAAAATTCATTAATCTTATAGCAAGTATCATGTAATCATGTAAATATCGAAAACAAAAATTATTATACAAATAAGATGTAAAGGTTACTATCACATATGAACATACAGTTTATTTATTTATGTTAGTCTAAAGAAGATTTTGAACAACAAATGCCTCGTAAAAGAAATAATTTTTCAATCAATTATGCTATGTATGAGTGTATGAGTGTATAAAGTGATACCGGCTAAGAGTTGGCAGCAGTCAGACCATGACGGCGCTCACAGCTGACATGACACATGGTGGTAAACACGTGGTGCAGTATCGCTGCACTGACTTTCCCAAAACGGGATACTTGTTTTTCAGTGTGCTATATATTTCTTTCAGTGTCCAAAAATGTTTGCAAAGTAGAATATGTTTGTTTTCAGGGTTTATGTAATGTTGTAGTATTCAAATTCAAAGTGTGCGCGGCGCTGAAGAACCGGACAATAATATTCAGGCTAAGATGCCTTTCAAAAGACAATCAATTAACAGAAATTCAGAATTAACAGTCTATTTGTGAAAATGTATAAAAATGCTGTGTATGTCACTTAATTTCAGTACATTAATATCTTACTCGGGCGTGCATAGCACTTCGGCTTGTGTGAACCCCGTAGGTAGTCATGGTAGGTCCGCTCGACCCCTGCCTCTGGGCAGTCGTTCTAGGAGAGCTGGCGAGGTATGACGCTGTCAAGTACGCACTTCATACTTTTGCACTGATGCAGATTTCCATAGTTTCACTTTAGTATACCGGTTAACCTTTGCTTCGCGTACGTTTTGCCAGACATCCCCAGCATAATGCTATCTGCTTAACTTAATTATTTGCAGCCCTTGTGGCTCTTTGAACTTAAATGAGATGAGAGGAGATAATGTCGGAGAAACCCTGCAGCCCGCACAACTTGAGTTTCAGGTGCCATCCACCCATGTTTAGGGCTTTTCATAGTAATTTCTGCATAATTGAGGAAAGTAATCTTAAGGGTAACATTTGTGTGTAATTATTTTCACGGTTTCTGTATGTTTCATTGTATTACGGCCACATTGCCCATGGCCATGTGGTTAGCTACCACAGAGTCCGTATCCGCGCCATCGCCACGTTTAGAGGGTGCCATCTTATGAGCCTTAATTGATATCAGGGTAATATACATTATTTTCATTCAGGGTTCGTGTATTTTGATGATTGATGCTTTTGTGTATGACCACACGGTCATTTAATGTGTTTGTATTTTGCCGCCTTACAGCATGCTACGAACTTTTGTATGCTTGTGTATTAAAAGGAACATTTTTCTGAAAAACCGTTGTCATTTATGCTAACAATGCTTGCCAAATTTAACGTAAAATAATGCATTTTCCATCTACACACGTAGTCCGCTAAGAACTTCATCAAGCAGCATCTGCACCATTTAATACTGTTTTCACACATCTGCGTGTTTATTTTGCCTGTTCATATTGTGCCCCATGTTCATCCATTGATATTTATGTAATTTTGAACAGCGTTATTATTTTCTTCCCAACCTGCTATGTGTATTGACTATCGCCACACAACACGTGGTTCGGGGATGAGTCGACGTTACAGGCAAACATAAGTGCATGCGGTAGTGTTCATGTTCATACTCCATGTCCCGTCTCTGGGTAAAATCTATAGTCCATCACAGCAGCTGTAGACGCCTTACCTTGTGGAGACAGTGTTATCACACACTGCAGAGTATCATCCATGTAGGAGTGCGTAAGTTAAGTAACGTGCTGGGGGAATCACCCACCGGAACTGGCTAGTCACGTACGAGTTGTTAACTGTAAAATTCATTCTTGGCACAATGTAACTTGCATCAATAAAAGCAATCTTACCAGTGCAAAATTATGTATTCTTGTAGCGTCAGAACCCAGCTGTTTCCAAGTGTTTGAAGTGAAATGTTTTGTATTGAAAGTGTTTTCTAGGTACGCACGGGTGAGACAAACACATAGAACCCAGCGGATCCCTGAGATCCTTGAGACTCAAAGTGCAGTGCGTACGAACCATCTACCAGGTAAAAGTGTCTCACCCGACGACCAATGTAAAGATTATTATTTAAAAATTTAATATTGGATACTGTGTCACGTAAGAGGATATATCAAATTACCCAAACTCTTAGAGAGTAGTAGAAAGTTTAATTGTAAATCAAACGGTCTAAATATATTAGACAGCCCCATCTCTCGCTTACAGACATTTGGAATCCACTGCACCATAACATGTGATCACAATGAAGAGAGTTATGCCACATGCATTCCATTGTGGGCGGTCCAAAATTGTGCCCATTGGCACCTCCTACAACAATATGCCGACCCATCCTGCAGATGCCAAATCGCACTACCTTTAATGGCAACCGGGAATTATAGCCTCTTCAAACAGGGGGCCTTGTTAGGAAGGTGCCGAGGTCTTTAAGCGAGCAGAGGAGGTGCAGTGTGCTGCGTTTCGGATAAGGTTTCCTAAACAGGGGTCGGCAACAAGAAAGGTGGCCAACGGGCACGCGTATACATAAGGAGGGGGGCCCAGGCGTCCGCAGAATGAGTCTTCTGAAATGATACATTGGTGAGTGAAAACCCTACATAACCGCTAGGCGGAGTTGTCTGACTTAAGCAAAGGCCACGTTATAAAGTCAGGTTGACATTAATGCAAGAGACTGCCTTCAGCATTAACTACTAGTCAGAGCATCAGTTAGTAATTGGAATGTTTACGAGCATCTGTCAATGATTGTAGAGAAGTTATGTATTGTTTGTGAGCTAAAAAACCAGTGGGGCTTGTGTAGTGCAATTTGGTACTTGTTACGGATGTTCAGTAAACCCCACTTCAGATAAGACGTAATTAATCCTATGTTATAAGGGCTTAATGTAACAGTGTGTGATAAATATTTTATATGTAGTGCAGATTTTCAAAGCAATTTTTTTTACCGCTATGTTGTATTTTATTCACCTCTTACAGGAATTTTTTGTTACTTGGTTCCTGATAACTTAAAATTGCAATATTTCTTCCAATAAAGTGGTTTTTCTTATGACGCATGCCAACATGCCGCGCTGTGAGGATGCTCTCTCTACAGACAACTTCTGCCCATCTACGAGCCACATGTGCTCAGAGGTGAAATATATAAGCGGCAAATCAATTTAAATGTATTGAGCTAGAAAAGCCCACAAGCCTGGGTAGTCAATTACATCATTGTAAATTACGTGCATAATTACAATCCCCTTTGCCCGTCCAGATTTATGCATGCAAAAGGCACCCAAGCAATATAAATAAATATTATTAGAATTCTACTACTCAATGATAAGGCCTGGAAGAAATTCCTCAGACCTCGAGAGATGGCAGCACCTCTGTGGCCTTGTGACGTCACAACCTTAGGAACAGGGGTTTTAATTTGTCATCACCTCCACGCGGGGCGATAAGAAATGAGTGGCTCTCCTGCACCCCCTATAACCCCACCCCGTGTTGGAAGACTATGGTACCCCCCGTACCCCAGAGAACTGCTGACATAAGAAAAATCAGTATAAATAGATGTCCAGCAGCCAGCACCAGGAGATGTGCCAGGCTCTGCGGCCGAAGAGGACGTGAGCCACCCTTAGTCTGCGAAGACTCTCCGCTTTCTGAGTCTTCTCAAGACTCCTCTTACCTACCTTAAGTCTAACCAAGACTTTCCGCTTAACTCAAGTCCTTAACTACCTGCTCAAGACTCCTCTTACCACTACCTTAGTCAGCCTAAGACTCTCTGCTACCTCAGTCTGCTCAAGACTTTCTTGTCTAGTACGACCAAGGGCTCTCTAATCCTAACTGAATCCTTCCTACCTTGAGTTTGCCCCAAAGACTCATCTTAAGGCTCCTACCAAGTCTGCGAAGGACTCTCTCTCCTCTCCGTGACCTCCACTGACGTACAGCCAACTTCAGCAGCATGAGAGACATCTATGCCATCATCAAGTAATCCTCTCCTTAACCCTGGTATCCTCTTTCCCGTCAACTTCCTGTGACTCCGCGGTAACGAGCCGGCATGCTGTAGAGTACCATCCTGAGTGACTTCAAAGTAAGTGGGCATGCTGTACGTTGGGTTGCTATATCATTGAGAGAATTTTATAGTCGCTGTAAAATTGCATAACTATAGATTTTAGACCGAGAACTTATTCTTTTATTTTCCAGGCTTGCCTTCATCTGAATTATTTTACGTTCATGTTATTCACATAATTATTAAAGTGTTTAGTCAGGCAGAACTACATTATCATTTTGTATTTTATTGGAATAGCCAGGACATCATGTCCAATTTAACTGTTTGTGTTCCGTTATTCTTAGCTAATCATCCCGTATTCCCTCAAATTTGGTATTGAATGAAAGTGAGTGAACATAGTGGTCAGATGTACAATAGAAGGGGAGGTATGCAAAGAACGTTGCAACTTAGTTCAAACTACGGTAAGTTCTACATCTGAGGACGAACCCTGCCCAGCATGTCACGACCACATTCCATGGCCGATCTCCCCCTTCATACCACTCGAAATCACTACCCCACTTGATCACCTTCTAGGTACTCACTGGCCAGGGTATTCAACGAGAGAATACGAGAACCAGATTCGACTATTATCCCTGGAGGATGGTACTACTTCCTGTGACATCTCAGCTAGGCAACCGCCTCAGATGACTAGCAACGTTAAACTCCAGTCAGGTAGATTAATTAGGGTTTCACACCCGGAAGGTACCGTACTCCCAAAATTCTGTTCAATAAAACTAGCATCTGGAAAAGTTGTACGAGTTAAACTCCCGGCCCAACCATATAATCGACCTCGCGTAGTACCCTCTTCCCCCCCAACACACATCCCCACTCCTCAACCAACTAATCTTAATTTCATTCCACTCATCCAGGAACGCTGGCATCCCGCATATTGGCAACCCTTACAGTGAGAAGGATAGAGCCCCCTGGACGGGCAGCCACTTCCATCCGCCTCACTCTGGGGTTTGACTCCCCTCAAGACCATAGTAAACTTACCTATGAATGGCCGAATATTATTTACAAACCAATCCGGTCACACAGGCCTATTAAACCCCATACTATTTGCCATAGTAGGCCAAGCTAGGCTCTGAGAGGTCAGTCAACATCAGCCCTCTACCTTCTAAAGTAGAAAATCAAAGTAGCACAGATCACTTATGAATAGCATGTTAGCAGGTGTACTTAACACAATTTTGTAGATTCTGTTTCATTGTTTTTCATAAGCCAGTATCCCAGATGTATGCAGTTTTATTTAAGTGTTATGTCGATTTTATAAAATACTGTTCAATAATGTTGTGATTGAATAATATATACATTGGTGGACAATGGAAAATGAACGCCCGGAAGCAATTGTCTCACATGAATGAAAATTTTATGGAATAATTATAAAGGTAATACACTGTATATGATGATAACAGAGGCTACAGAGTGTCTTGAACAAAGTCAGTATCTTGTGTAGTTTACATTAGCGACAATGCAGTTATGCAGTCTTGCATAGAGACAATCATAAAGGTGTCTGATGTCATCTTAGGGAATAGTGTTCCACATTATAGTGGAGGTTCGTTGTCGGTATTACAGACCTCACCAAATGCCATCCCGTCATATATCCTACACATGTTCAATGGGGGACAGGTCGGATGATAGTGCTGGCCAGGGAAGTTGACAAACACCTTCAAGAGTGCATTGAGTAACATGAAAAGAGTGTGCACAAGCATTGTCCTGCTGGACAAGGACATCTAGGCATTGTAGGAATTGTAACAAAATGGGCTGGATGACGTTTTGGATGTAGCGTTCACTGTTCAGTGTTCTCTTAACAAACACCACAGGCGTACGGTATTGTAAGCTATTGCCCCCCCCCCCGACCGTGATGCCAGGAGTTGGTCCTGTATGTCACTGCATGTTGCCGCTCTTCTGATCGATGCCACACTTGCAAATGACTGTCACTGGCAGCAAGGCAGAATCTGCTCTCATCACTAAATACAACTCTGTGCCATTCATTCCTCCAGTTGGCTCATTTGTGACACCATCCGAGGTGGACTGCTCGGTGATAAGGTGTGAGAGGAAGCCTGGCGAGCGGCACTCTTTATCATAGCCCAGCGTTCAGCAAACAGATGGTGATGGTCCTAGCTGACACCCTGGATGCAACTGGCCCTAATCTATGCGGCTGTCGCAGAGCGATCAGTAATGACTGCTTGTTTGATGTGGCATTCCAGGTGGGAATCCATATGCTGCTGCCATCAGGAACAGGGTTAACGAGCATGTTCACCATCATTGGACCACTGGTACCACCAATGATGCACAGCAGACACTTAACATCCTACACATTGGGCAATTCTTTGGAAGGACCCTCGAGCCTCCCTCAGACCCACAATATGACCTCGTTGAAAGACCATTAATTGCACAAAGTGGGGTCACTTATGTCATCGTAATATGTCTACAATACTTACTACAAAAAGACTCATGCTTGAAACAGCATACTCTGTCACAGAATCAATAACATTTGTAGTAGTATAGTTAATCGTTGCATGTAGTGACCTCTATCAGTGCCCCATGTGCATATGATGTTTCTACATCACTGCTTTAGTGGTGTTAATTTTTCATTTTCCATCAGTGTATCAGTACTTTTGTAGTAACTATACAG
Organism: Dryococelus australis; assembly: GCA_029891345.1. Lineage (NCBI taxonomy): Eukaryota > Metazoa > Arthropoda > Insecta > Phasmatodea > Phasmatidae > Dryococelus > Dryococelus australis. The sequence continues at coordinate 128,897,319 of CM057009.1, forward strand.
TATGTCAATCAATAATTTTGTAGTAACTTCATAATATAAAATTTAATAATTTTGCAATAACTTCATTAGTATGTACATTATAAATTTGCTTGTATCTATTTATAATGCAACACTCATGGTTAAATTTAAGAAAAAGTGTATGCCTTAATTTCACCATGTAAAAATAAGACTCCAATAAATAAATAATGATAAAGTGGTATCCCAGGTATGATTGGAAATTAAAAAATTGGGAAGTGTAATCCTGCTACAAGACAATTAACAATGTGCCACACTATACACTGCACTACAAAACTTGTAATAACCATTTTGTTTCCAACCATACAACAGCCCATTTCAAAACTGCAACGTACAGCACCAGGGAGAAGTGGTAGTTGAAACAGTGTGAATGAGTGAGAAAAGTTATCTATACAGGACACTGCACAAAGGTTAAGGATTATTATTTCAGTTGTTCGAAATCTTGGAAATAACAAATATATTTATGGTTTCACCATCAGGGTAAGAATGGATCGCTCTGACAATACCATCAGCCATTCAAGTTCATTTTGTTAACATTCTGTTTTCTGGGGACAAGTCAACTTATGGGGGACCAGGTTACTTATATTAGGGATTTTATACCAGCATACAATAAACTTCTAAAACTCAGCATATTCATTTTAAAAAAATACACTGTCTTCAATGAATACAAAAATTTTGTAGTTTTAAACACTAGTGTAACTCAATATCATTAAAGATTAATGAGAGGGTAACTACCAAAATAATATATCCTAACTCATTATTTGAGTGCTCAAAGAAATAAAATATATAATACTTAGGTAAGAATAAAGTAAAACATCACTCGAATCCAGGGGACATTGAAATATACAATTTAAGTTTAATTACGATGAAATCTATAAAATAAACTGTATGCACATAAAAAAAACTATGAATATTTAATTGTTTTTAAAGGATTTATTTAATCTTTGACCTACCTGAGCTATAACTTTGCTGATCAAATTGCGTGTGCGAGGTGCTACCATCAGTAACCCAGCACTTGCTGCACCAGCTCCCGGGCCAAACAGAGTCAGTGACTCTTTATCTCCATTGAACACATCAATATTGTCATACACCCACTTCACAGCCAAAGACTGGTCCAACATACCATAGTTTCCAGGAGAATTCTCATCTGCTGTACTCAAGAAACCTAAGAACATAAAATCAAATTTTAGAAATTGCCTTTGTAAATATTCGAGCATAATTTTTTTTTTAAGTGAGCCAATATGATTGTAACTTGTTAACATTATTATCTAGGTTATTTATGTAAAAAACATTGGTATGTATATCATACAATAAAAAAAGTGAACCATTTTACATTTTAATGCATACACAAGTGTTTGTAGCTCTATATTCAGTATGCAAAAATAAATTGAAGATTGTTACTACTAAATTAAATAACATAATTTATGAAAGATCCAGTGAAACCAAGAACATCCCCTACATTCTTAGTTAGTTACTTTAAATTATTTGCTAGTTTTCGTATTCACTGTACTTATTTAGCTTATTTATCTGAATGCAAAAAGTATTTTTCTCTTGGGGCAACGGTCAAAATTTCAAATTTTTCTTCCATTTGAGCATGTATTATTTTAACAGCCATTTCCAGCACATTACTAGGTTAGTCAGATATGGTGTAAGTTTGTTATGAAGCAAATGTGAGATGGTAGCATTGTTTGAAAGAGTAGTTAAAAATGCCAACATAGGTTTCACTGACACTAAGAAAATTTTAGTATACTATTTTCATTAAAAACATAAGAATATTTTTTTTCTTGTCAGAAAAGGTTTAGTTGTAGGGCTCCTCTTGCTTTCGAATTTGTCTTGCAGTTTGGTAAATACAATATTTCTTCTCTTTTCATTAACACTCAATTCATGGTTTCAAAAATTTTGGGCACATTCATTTTAAAAAATTTTTACTCTCCATAATTTAATTTGATTTGTTTTGAGTCAGTATTGTGGTGATTAAAGGGTGTTGTAATTTAATTTATATTGTAGGGTGATTAGGTTATTTCTACATCAATTTCATATACCAAAGTAAAGTAAAAATATGTAAATTTGAAGTTAGTACTTTGTTTCCCAGCATGGCTTGGTTTTCAGTAATTACTTTCAGTCCATTACCAGTTGCACTGGATCTGCACAGCTTGGCTAACATTCTTTCAAGACACTGTCCACTGTGTTTTTACTTTGGCCAGTGTGTTCTCTATCATGCCCTAAGCTCATGTAAGTATGTAGTTTTCTAACAGAAGTACATTGCAGCTGGTTGCCTCATAAAATATAAAAATTATGCTCATTACCAATGAATAATTTTAAGTAAATACAGTGAACCCTAAATTTATCAGACCTACAATTTATTGACATCAGACAACTTGCTCCTTGCTAGAAAAAAATAATTGTAGACCAACACTCAAATATGTACTTGTTGAGGTTATGTCATATAAGAGTGAGCCTACTGTTTTCAGTTGTTATTTATTGCATAGTATGTACTGTTAAAAAAAAAAAAATTCCTAAGTAAACACTGACCTACTATATTTGTTCTAATTAGATACTCAAACTCACTATACACATGTCATTCACAACAAAAAAAAATAAACAATAATAGTCATTCTTCTCCACCCACAGATAAATCACAAAAGTAAATTCTTTTAAATAATTATGCCTTAAAACTTCTTACATGTACTATACAATGTTAGGAAAAAAAAAAAACCAATCTAAAACTACTTGGCATTTTGTGGCCGACATCAACACAACAGTAAAAATTACATTCCGGCTACCAAATTGTAAACAATCGCGAGACTTGCTGGTGTCAGGGTGTAAAAAATCAGAATTGAAAACTTCCCTGACTTTCTCCATTTTCCAGAACTAAAAGTTTTTTTTTTCCATGACCTTTCTAATAAGCCTGGTTCTATAGTTTATAGTGTGGAGTGAAGATATTTGGGCAATTCTTAACAGCAAGGAGTGCTAATGAGGGTGAAACAAGATGAATATGCAGCAGCGCCGGAATGCAAGGGTGGGGGGGAAATGGGAGATCCTCGAGAAAACCCACTGACCAGTGGCATCACACTGCATTATTCCCACATGCAACCCCATCAGGAATCGAACCCTGTTCACCTAGGTGAGAGGTGCATGCATGTGTGTGTGCATGCACCTACATGCGTGAATGAGTAAACTCTTTTAAAAGCCACAATTAGTAAGAAGTTTTAATTTAAGATGTTTGTAAAATGGTGGATTTCATATAGGAATAGATATTTAGCAAACAATCATTGGTTAATTTAACTTTGTTTTCCATGTGTAGTTATATTATTTTTGAGGTGAAACACACATTTCAAGTGAAAATGAAGCAGTGCAGAGAACTATTTTACCACAGCAGAGCATATCGCAATTTATACAGCTGATAATAATTTTTCCAGTACAAAGAATTTAAGAGGTGGAATATCCTAAACTACTACATATATGGTATTACACTTTCGCAGAGTTAAATATCCTAAAAGCTTAAAAGTAAAATTAAACACAGGAAGTACTATGGGTACAGATTCCAAGATATAAAATTGAAACAAGACTTTTTGAAGTGAATCTAGGATAGGTATCAGTAAAATATGGAAACGTCCCTTCATCATACTAATCTTGACTGATGAAATTGTCTAAAACCGTGACATTCAAGTGGTGGTCATTAAATGTTTGGGTAAAGTAATGTACAGGCAGCCCTCTACTTTCGGACAATGTGTTCCTAATTTTGTATGTAAAAGTTGAAATGTATGAAAGTAGAATCTTATGTTAATGTGATAAATGAGGTTATGATCCTAGATGGCAAAAAAAACTTAACTAAACAAAAAAAATTTCAAAACAACATATTTTACACAATATAATGAATAAAACTTCTTTGAAACTAACAGTTAAAACAATTGAAAAGGGACATTTTACACACATTAACATTTGACTAATTACAGTGGGTCGGCTCAAGTTGAAAGACCGTCCTATAGCTGCAAATGATTCGCCACTTTCTAATTGTACAATAATTTATAATTTTCTTTGTAGGCTATTTACAACATGTTTTCTTTGTTTCTTATACACTAAGTCTTCATTGCAACTTTTGTTCTCACGTTTATTATTCATTGCAAAATGACCTCAAAGGAAACTAAACATCATAATAAGAACAATGGGAGTTCTAAACAGGAACTGCATTTATACAGAAAACCACCATAAGACTCCAGACTACATACAACTGCATATGTACATTAAGCTTGACACAATGAAAAACATGTACTTAATGAATGTGTACTTGTCAAAATGAATGTAGGTACATATTCTCTATGGCACAGTTCATGATCGTCACGTACGTAAACAACTCTGACACATATATACCAAGCCATAACGAATACCTACTTTTATTATCATACATACATGTTCATTATTTACACGTTTTTCATCTTGTTCAGTTATATCGAAAACATAGTTACAAATATTGACACCAGAGGTCTCTATGTAAAAGTCAACTTTGCCGAAAATATTATTTGCAAAGACAAATACAGAATATAAACTATTCATATATCTTTGGCTTTTACACGATTACATTTGTCATATATAGTGGTATGGATGGAATATGTTTTTTGGTGTAAGAAACCAATGTACGAAAGTGTGAAATGTATGAGAGTCGAATGTCCGAAAGTAGAGGGCTGCCTGTAATGATTCTTATTGCACAGATATTTTTGCTTAGTTAGGGTAAAATTCCCTGACTTTTCTAGAAAAAAATAATTTCCTAAAATTTTCCCTGTTTTCCAGATTTGTAGACACCCTGAATGTGCAACATAACGAGTGAAAAAATGTGTTTGTATACTATTTTGTGTGTATATCAAAGCCAATTATTAATAAACATTAATCCACGCGATGTTTAAATTTCACTTTGCAGAAAATTATTTAGTGGCATTTTGTCTCGGGTTAGTTCACAAAAACACACTAAACCCTTTGTGATAAAACCTAACCACATGACAAACATTGAGAAGTTGAGACCAAAAATCTACTTACTTATCTATATAGTTGGTCTGGAATAGAACTGTTTTTATCACAGCTGCAGATAGTAAAAGAATTTGTACACACAAAAATATAATATACTAAGGATCAAGGTAACACCAACAAAGCTGATTTGCTTAGTATGGTTTATCACCTGCATCTACAGCATGTTAAATATCTGATTTCATTGCCACCAAAATGAATTAGCATTTTCTTTTATCCACTTGTGGATTCCATTTATGTACTCAACTCTGCTGATGTTAAGACTGAAATACCCTAAATGGCTGCAAAACTGTACTGTAATAATGCAGGCAACACTGTTTATAATGTACCCACATTAGGTTGACGCGTGATGCTTAGCCACCATAATATATTTCAATATGTATGTCACCAATTACACACAATCCTCCCCAGTAAAAGCAACATGCCTCCCAAATCAGCCAGTGAAAGTAGCCACAGCACATAACAGAAAACTTTGCCAACCACGGGCATCTGTGTAAAACATGCCACCTCAAAAGTAGATGTCTTCCAACTTGCAACACGACAACGGCCGGCCACATACCAACCAGCTAGAAGCGAGAATCAAGCATGAAATCCCATGCCTAATCGAGCACCAAACACAACCTGCATTTTCCACCTGCTACCACCTCCTGACAGCCGGCCCACACACACACAGCTGTGTGCAGCCATCACAAAGAGGGAGAAAAGGGCCAACAGCCCCTAATGTCAACCAGCCAGTGCTCAGGCGAGTATATTACTCTGTGCCAGGGCTAAATGGACTGTTTTGTAGCATCTCTCACACAAGGTCTCGTCTTGAGAAACACTACCACAACCCACTCCCCCACGGAGCTCTGCTGAGGATAGAAGCACTAAAACTGTGCCATCAACCACTAGCCCGACTTCAAATCCCTCTGTGATAACCAGCATTTGCCGCAACACCCTCATCATCTGACACCAGCCGATGTCACTCAAAAATCAAGATATACTATTTACCAGAGCTGTTTAGGAAACCTGCAGTCTGCATTCCACACTTGCCCTACTTGAACCTCTGTCTCCAGTTATGTCGCAGCTAAGTAACATCTCTTTACGACTTATGCCAGGGTTCTTTATTGCAAAGTTTGGTGTGCATTTCATAAATTCAATCCCAATTATCTTTTGTTGGCTCTGTTTGTGCAGTAGTACCATACACCTTCGCATTGAGATAATTGGATTATTAAGACTAACTATCATCAAATGTGTTGCCCAATTTGTTATAGTTTTTAATTGTGGCCAATAAACCTAGACTTCAACTAGCTGCAGTGTTGTTGTTTCTTTCTTTATCTACTTCATTTTTTATAGGTAATATCCTTCAGATTGGGGAAGTGCCTTTGGTACCTTTAGTGCAACACGCAGCATTATCATCTGGACAGGTTCAACTCAACATGTTTTCCTGTTTGGCATCCTTTTAGACTCTGTCCCTCTGCTTAGGCTTTACGCCTACTTTAACCTATTTTAACTGTTCTTATGTGCCTAAGAAATGTCGCTCATCGAGGAGGAATAGTGTTTACGGCATCAGTGGGACCCCTAATCAAAGGACCAGCATATACAAAGATAAATTCTGTGGCCAGCTTTGATTCATCATTCTACTGACATACCACTCCACACCAAAGGAGGGTTAATAGACCAGGTTGTTGCATTACAGCATGCCCAGCTTTCAATAGCTCAAGGCCATGGAATCTTGCCTAGGACAAGGCTCTCTCCTCTGTCTACACTTCAGCCAACACAGTAATTGTGATTCCTCAAGAAGCAATTAGTTTCATTGTTTACTAAAAGGTTGATGTCTTTCCTCCCGACATGGGAATTGCTACGAAGCCTGTACAGCTGAGGCAGTACACCAGAGGTCATTTACCAACCTGACTGGCCCTAGTTATTGCCAATACTGTGATGTGACAGATTAAGCTCAGTTAGCTAGACACCAAGCAGTAGCACCACTGTCGGTTCCACCCCAACGACTCTTTGGCTTAGTAGTCCAAGTACCCAGCACACATCATCCTTAGGCAGGGCCAACATCCTCCCACTGACAAGTCAGTCGCTGCCAGACCAACCACTTGACCCATGGTAAATACAGGATGCTCGGAAATTCCCATTACCAACTTCTAGGACTTGTAGACAGGACTGAGTATACGACCTTTTGAACAGAAACCCTTGTTCGGAAATGTACCATTTCCGTGCTACAACCATTTCAAGTCAAAGGGGCTCATCGGTGCAGCGGTACAGGAACCACATGCAGAAGTTAACACGTGGTGCAAAATTGGCTGGATGCAAAGACTGGACCCTTTGGAGGTGGTAAGGATGTAGTTGTTGCTCATGCAGAACCTCCCCGATGATGCTGGGTGCAACACCCATTACACGCGCAACTGATCGCGTACTCGTTGACGGGCTCTGTTCAACGTGATGCAGTACAGCCTCTTCAAATTTGGGAGTGCGGTATCTCTTTGGAGGACTACAGTTGTTCCTGTTGGTGGAGAAGGTACCTCGTTCTTGGGGCCGTTGAGTGATTGTGGCGAAAAGGATATGCGATAGCGTCACACGTTGTGGATAACGCTCTTGATACAGCCGACGAGCTGCTCTTCCATTACCTTCAGCAGCGCCATACACGAGGATCATGTCTGTGTATTCCGCAAATATGTATTCAACCATGTTAATCGGAAATGTAAAGGCATGTAAATGGGGCTTGAGGCAGGATAACGTGGCAGGGTAGACATCACGTACCATCAGGTGATCTCCTAATGTAATGTACTGCCTACCCAGTTGCACACCAACACAGGAAAATTCGCAACATTGCTCGTTCCCTCAGTGGAAGTGGACGAGTGTTACACCTGATTTGAAATGGTTGTAGCGCAGTAATTGTACGTTTCCGGACATGGGTTACTATTCAAAAGATCATCTACTCAGTCAGCTCTACAAATCCTAGTAGTTTGTAAGGGGAATTTCCAAGCATCCTGTATACAGTCTACAGTCACCCACCTCAATGAATGCCAGTCCAGAACCCTACCTGGAATCCACTTCTAACAACCAACAACTTGGACCATCCAGCTTATTGAATCCAGAGTCACGGGGCTCAGCCTGTGTTCAGTACCAGTAACGAGACCCCTTGCCCTGTCTCAATACAACCTAACCCAGTGGGCAATCTCATCTGAATAGAGCAACATATTGTCCAGTTGCCAACTCGAACTTTTAGTCTGTCAACTAACTTGAACTGCCTACATTGAGTCATCAGACATGAGCTAACAACTAGCTTGAATAAATACATTTTGTTCCCATGACATTGCATCATGAATCAAGGTTAGTTGTAAAGATCATAACAGTCAACCAAAAACAAAATACAATTAACTGAGTTATGTTCTCACTTGATGCATGAAAATTGTTAGCATTTATTCATTTCTAATAGCAGTTATAGTTTTCTTATAAAGAAGTTAGGTAACATGGACAAGAAACAATGTTAAATAAAGTTGAAAAATACCTAAAAATAGTACACTTTTTTGTTTATAATAAGTTATTTGTTATAAGGGTGTTCATAAGGTTGGGGTGTTATTGTAATACTTCCTATGATGAAATTATATAATACCTTAAAAACTTACCAAGTGCTCCAAGTCTGTAGTTGAAGGTTACAACCACCACATTATAAAAGGTTGCCATGATATGTCCCGGGAAAGTGTTTGATGCACCTCTCACAAAATCTCCCCCATGAATGTAAATCATCACTGGATACTTTTCAGCTACATTGGCAGACACCTAGAAACATATTTATATGATTCTACAAGGTAGATAAATGTGGCAAAAATATGTATAGATAAATAATTTTAAAATACTGAACATGACATCTACATGTGCAACCACTAACATTATATTGTCAAGATAGACCAATAATAAAACAAATTGTTACATGTATATTTATGTACAACACAACAATTAAATTAGTGACCATCTAGCATTTTGGGTAAAGTTATCACTTTCCTGAAATTAATATAGTGACTGGAAAACTTGCAAGACTGTGGGCCAAACTTACTATAATACTCCTCTGCAAGATATATTTTAACCCTGCTAGTAAAGTATGAATTCATTAACTTTCCCATTCATAAAACTGAAAAAACAAGCATACTTAAATATTCTAATAATATTGGTCACTAGGAATCATTCTCTAATAAAGAACTAATCATCTACAAATACTACAAGAGCAAGCCTGCTGAGGTAAAAATTCATATATGAAAAGACAGGACCGACAATAGTAATCATAATGAGAAAATGAATGAGCAAATAAAGCAATAAAATTTTTAGTGCTAACTATTTTTTCAGACACATTTTTGAGTATCAAATGTCAAACTTCCTACAAGCAGACCTTGGCCTACCTCAGTACTAATAAGCTCAATTTTTTTTTGTATTTTTTTCATCTCCAAAATACAAAAAACAATCCATTTCAAATTTCTGGCTCATCTAGCATATTATTAATTTCCTTTACACACCAAAACCCTGTACCAGAAATCTCTTGCAGCAATTAGGAGAAAGACTGAGTGTTTAATCTTTAAAACATTGTACAAAATTCAAGTGCATAAAAACTGCAGCCAAAAACATACAACTATTTTAACCATATCCTTTGCATATGGCTTAACAACACAGCACTCCAGTTATATTGCTTTTAAGACCATATTCTGATGATTGTTTTGTTAGTGTAAGTACAAATATATTTTAAGATAGGCTTTTAAAAGGTTACATGGAAAGCATGTGGCAAAATATGTACTGTCTGTCAGTTATTTATCAATCACTCCCAAAAATACATATTTTACAATTGTTTATTTTTTATAGAATTGGATTAGAACACTTTATTTCAGAAATAGCATGTAATTCCATGCCAATGATATGAACCAGCTACTACATTATTAATGTCAAGTAGTGTGAAAAAAATACCCAGAAGTAAGACAGTTAATACTTTTTTTATTTTTGTTACAAATTTCTCTCAAAGTCAGTGGGCTAAACCAAGTTCGTTAAGGGAAGGAGAACTCAATTAATTAAAAGAGTTAATTATAATTTTCTAGTTTTATTTACAATAACTACAAACAAAATTATCTCAAATCACGATCTCACAATAAATTGATATCACTTGATGTTTACAACTAATGACTTCAACCAATACAATTTACAATTACCTCCAAGAAATTAACAAAATTAAATAATTAGAAATCAGTCCCAAAAAACAGTGTATCAAAACCTATTGAGCTTTATTTTTTTAAATTATGTGTGCCCATATTTGAGAGTTCCAATATTTACAATGAAGTCCGTATCACATGTTATTCAGTCCCACCTCACTTTAGTCCACGTCCCACCATCAGCCGTCAATGTTCTAGAATTCTCAGAATGCCCTCATGCACAGTAGCCTTCACTTATCAGGTTTCACACCCTCTCGTCCATTCACACCACAAACACCTCAACACCTCGTCCGCCGTCACCTCGCAATCTCCCATCATCATCCATCCTCTTCACCTATGTCCCGGTTATCGCATTCAGCCAGAAGTCTTCTACCAAGACTGCCGGCCATTGGACCACTGTAATATTTCTATGGTCTTGGACCATCGCCCAGAAACTTCTCAAAACGCCACGTTGCACCTAAGATCGTAACTCCCAGAATATTCTTGTGCATCCTATTCACTTGTCGGCTTCTCCAGCAGGGGGAGGAGGATGAGTTGCGATGCCAGCTACATCCCTGCTGTCAGTCATTCCCCTGGCTGTCTGGGTGGGGATGGCGACAAGACAGCGAGCGGGTCTGCCTGGGGGGAGGGGAGGATCAAAGTGAGTCACTTCCACATAGCCAGGCAGCGCATAACGGGAGCTTGCGGCCGCTGCGAGCTGCAGCACGTAAGATTAATACACCAACAATCCAATGCCCCAGCTATGATAAAAATTTTAAGCAGATACCTGTTTTTGAAACATTGCTACAGTTTTATCATAGAAAACATAGTGTGGATAAATGTATTTACTTCTGCTGCCGTAACTTTGCCATCCAGATTAATTTTCATATGTTTGTATGTACTGCCTTGTTCAAATAATTGTGTGTACTTACCTCATTTAGTGTGTAATTACTAATTTTATTCTGTGGAATTATCAATGTATTTATTGGCTACTCTTGCCTTGCTTTTTTATTTCATTTTCTGAGTTTTCTGTGAAATCATAGCTCTGAAATGACCTATATCAAAAATAATTATTTTTCATAACATTAAGACACTAGCCTCAACAGCCTATGATGCTGTGACAAAGGTGAAAATTGGCTCGAAATTGATTTTTTTCCCCCTGTATTTTTCCATATTAATAATTTTTCTTAAAATGTCCTCTTATTTTTTTATTCGGAAGCCCCTAATTTCTTCAGACAGCCCTTTTATTTTTTTGTTAGGATACATTTCCTTTACAATTTTTCATTTGGGTTTTAGGCTTTTAGGTTATTCGTGTTTGGTTAAGGAAATTACTTTTTTTTTGGATGTGAGTCTTTCTTTGTAGAGTTTCGGTAATGATTTAATAAGACTATTTTAATTTGGATTTTTGGTTATAATTTTGAAAAGCAGTTTTTCTGCCTTTGTATCCAGGTACTTATACTCCCCCCCCCCCCCTTTTTTTTTTTTTTTTAACTAAACAGGGTAGAAATGTTGCTGTTTGGATTTTAACTTATAGCACCATTTTTTAAATATTTTTTATTTTAATATACATACTGCTTTAATTTTTTGTCTTGGAAGTCCTTTACTTGTTTTTGGTATCAAGGTCTTATAATATTCACTCTGTTTGGATGATTTCAAATTTACTTTTTTTTGGGTTATGATATTAGGTCATTAACTTTGTTTTCCTTAGAATACTTCTTAAATGTGTTGAAAAAGCTTCTAGTCGGTTCTGGACATGTTTTGTAACATCAAGCTGAGATCAGCCTCAGCTTTTTCTCTAGTACCGGCCACAGCTGCACCTGTTTTTCTTCGCAACTGCGTCAGAAAAGTGCTGTCATCGCTTATCAGTTTTTGTGGTGCATGTGTGCCCGTAAGTTCTCCGAGTCATCCCGAAGGGGGACTTTTTCAAGTGAACAGTTGTGTGCTTGTGCGACGTGGCAGGGGAAGAGAGGATTCGTGCTACTTATAGCAGACAAAGTATAGGCCTCTCAGGGGAGAAGAGAGAGAACTTCGTGCCAAGCCTGTGTTTGGGAGCAACCGCCCGTGTGCGCGGAAGGCTGTGATTGGCTGAAGGCCCGGTGCCATGAAATCAGGCGAGGCCAAGTGTGCCATGTTTATAGAAGACTAGCCATTGGAGCGAGTGGACGTGTGTGGGGATCGGTCTGGAGGAGGCCACCAGAGAATCACCATGATGGGATAAGTATTTTTCTAAATTTGTTTCCTTGTTCCTTTTTCATTTATTATTTAAACAAAACTGTAAATTATTTTCTTCATCAAGTTTGATTTTCGACTCAAAGAGTAAATTTTCCTTTTATACTCACCACTCATAACTAAATGGTAAATGTTCCTATATCATGGTTTTTTTTATTTACTGTTTACTTATTATTTAATAAATTTTAAAAATCCTATATACTGTTACTGATTATTATTTTATTAATAAATACCTGTTGTTACATCTGAAAACAAGGAGTTATTTGTTCTACTATTATGCTGAGACACAACTGACTCCTCTTGTAAACAACCTCCTCTCTTTCTCTAACAAGTGAGGTGATTGTCTAAATGTTTACTTTTGGGTTATGGGAATTTTCCAATTATTTTAAGGACTGACCTGTATTCTATGGGGGTGGACTAACTCAGAAGGTAGTACAGTACGTTGACTGCCCTGCCAAGCCCACCTTAGCCTACCACGACGAATACTATACCTTCAAGTAGGCCTCCAAGACATTAGAGATTTTACTACAGTATTCAGTCGCTTGGGGCAGGTTTGCAATGAGCCGGAGGGGAGTCAAACCCCAGAGTGAGTCGAATACAGGTGGCTTCCCGTCCTGAGAGTGTGATCAGTCTCACTATTAGGGCCACCAATATACACAGGATGCCAGAGATCCTGACTGGATGTAAGGGAGAGAAGTTAATTCTAAAGAGATGATGGAGGTGCGTAACCTGGCAGATGAGACTTTAGCTGGGTGGGTTGGTTTATGTGCAGGGACATAATCATCAGATGGGCTTGCCATACGGATATGGGAGTCGGGTTGCACCAGGAGTTGAACCCGGATTACTTTCCCCGTTGGTAGCTTGATGGTACAAAATTTTGGTAGGACTATGCCTGTGGGATGTTTTACTCGGATACGCTGTCCTGATTTCAGTTTGACATCGCTAACAGTTTTCTCAGGTTGGCTAGCAAGGTTGTCCTGAGGTATAGCCTTGTTTTCCTGGCTTAGCAATTGCTCTTGGATCTCATACTCAGTAGTGGAGTACCCCGGCCAAATGCCACAGAGTAGGTGATCGAGGAGAGAAGAAATGTCTAGTGGAATAAAAGGGGAAATGGCTCGTGGTGTTAGATCAGGATGATTAATTGATGGTTCGTCTATAGGTGTAGGTTGGGCGTTGGCTCGAGCAAGGGCATAAAATTCCCTACGCCTTCTTATTGTACATCTGATCAATAACAATCACACAACACTAAATTATATATAGGGAGCAGAGATCCACTACTACAGTAACGGTACACAGATATATAAAGTTATGTAGTTGTTTATTGTGGGGTTTAATTCCCACACAATGTTATAAGATGCAACTAAATTGTTAAAAACAATTAAAATATTTATGTGAGATTTACGTGAAACGAAACGGGGGTCAGGCGAAGTGACTACCAATGAAATCTATAGCAACGCACTTTACAGTGGCTAGATTCATTAGGAGAGGGAAGCTAAACAGGTAGTTAACACACAACATGACAGCTCGCTACTGTGGAGTCATGGGAGGTTGACTTAGGTAGGATTTACCGGGTTATGGTTGGGTATACCTGTAGCTGTTGGCTGACTCACATGCAGGTTCCTGATGATGTGCAGGTCGAGAGAGAAAGATTCTTGATGCAGGTTAAGGTGTGGGTCAAGAAGGGAGGGTTGGCAGTAGGAGATAGAGTAGCTCTGGGTCGAGCCCGAAGGAGAGTCTTCTGCAAGCTGGAGGTTGGGTTTGCGTCCTTTGCGGTTACAGAACCCGGCAACACTCGCTGGTGCTAGCTGTGGGGGCTGTATTTATACTAAATTTTCTCTGGTCAGTAGTTCTTCGGGGTGCGGGGGTGTGTAGCATAGCCTTCCACCATGGGGGCAGGTTTATCAAGGGTGCAGATGCACTGCGGGTTTCTTATCATCCCGTGTGGAGGCGACGACAAATTAAAACCCCTGTCTCTGAGGAGGGTCGGCCATGACGTCACAAGGTTACAAGGGTGCTGCCATTTCTCGTGAGTGTAAGAACTTCTTCCAGGGGCCAGACACAAGTAGTAGAATTCTCAATTACTATAATTTTAATCGCAGGGTTCCTTTTGCATGTATAATTCTGGACGGGCAATGGGGATTGCAATTACGCACGTAATATGGAATGATGTGATCGGCCACACAGACCTGTGGGCTTCTTGGCGCGATACATTTAATTAGGATTGCCGCTTTCACATTCCGCCCTGGAGCGCACGTGGCTCGTAGATGGTGCAGAGTCATCCATAGATCCGTAGAGCATGGTCGCACTGCACAGCGTTCTGGCATGCGTCAGGACACAAAGGTGTCTGTGACTTTGCACACCTTGAACACACCCCTCTTAGGCACTAAAGACCACGAAACAGTCTTTGTATTTCTCGCAGCAAGCACGTATTAGTCGTCGCCGTCCTTTCCTTTCCTTATACACCCCCTTTTATTGTTAATTTTTGTTTAAATTTTTCTAAACTATGTTTGCATATTAAATTTAAAAACTCAGTATAAACAAATGACCAAAAGTTTTTATAGGGCTCCAGTTGAGTCTAGAGATTTGTGGTGGTCCTGTTTAGTACAGGTGGTGTAGGCAACCTCTCACTCTCCTTGATAGAGTGTTTTAATAATTTTTTTTTTTGTGTTTGTGTAACAGGTTTATTGTATGTTCAGGAATTACTCTTTCCAGCATTTACATATTCATTGAAAAAAAATTGTTTCCCCTTTTTCATTATATAACTTGGAGTTACTCAATATTTGTTTTTCCAGTGATATTTTATTAAGTTTCCCTTTCATCCCCTTCCTGCCTGTAACAATTTTGGTTGAGTAAGCTGAGGTTATTGATGTTTGACTTGAAGAAGATGAATATTTACTTTTCTTGTTAGTCAGCTTAACTCTCTTCCTTCCTTTCTTTCCTTCCCGCATAACAATACGAACCTGTGTGTAATTTATATGCTAATTACAAAAGAGGTTGCTAACAAATAATTTTACTTACTATAATCATGGATTTGATGAACTTGAATTACTAGCATTAAAAAAACTGCCACACATAGTATTAATAACTTTCCTTTAGGCAAATTTTGACCCAACATTACTCCCTATATGCAAAAATTGCATTTAAGTTTTACTTTGGTCATTTTCGCACACTTTTAGCTACAAAATTAAAATTTACACTGGTTTAATACAGTCAAATGATCAAATTTGACTTATTTTAATTGTCTTTGACCCCCCAAAAAGTTAAAAATTGCATTCATGTTCAACAGTTTCTAAAGAAAAAAAATTCTTTTAATGAAATATTAAATATTTATTTTCATATTTTGAAGTATTCTGAGAGAAATTATAACCTACACAGATATACACAATTAAATCACATTATTGTAACCATCTGCTAGTATCCAGAGTAACCACCCTTTGCAGCACAGACAGCAACTAGACGAGCTGGCAGTGAATCAGTCAGGTGCTGATAGGTCCCACAGGTATCTAAGAGCCATACTGTCTGTAGTGCATCCCACAACTGTTGAAGGGTGCATTGCAGAGTAGACAGATGGTGACCATGATAATCGAGGTGGTCCCACAGATATTCAATTGGATCGAGATTGGTGCTGTTTGGCGGCCAGGGAAGAAACTTAGAGTCTTGATCGTGATCTTCCAGCCATGTGTGAACACGTCTAGCCTTGTGGCAAGGTGCATTATTGTGCTGGAAGATCCCATCCTCCCGAGGAAAGACAATCATCATGGAAGGGTGGACATGATCGCTGAGGATGGATTCACAACCGAATGATCAAGAGTGCCTTCTCATGGACGATGTGACCTAGAGAATACCATGAGAGATTCCCCAGACCATAACACTGCCCTGACCACCTTGTATTTGTCCAGCAATGGATGCAGGGTGTCGGTTCTCCAATGTTTATTGCCGGATACGTGACGTCCATTCGTTCTATGCAGCTGAAAAAGTGACTCATCGGAGAAGGCTACCAGTCACCAATAAGCAGCGGTCTAGTCGCTATACTGTCATGCAAATTCAAGTCTTTTTGTCGATGAACCTGTGTTAGCCTGGGTGCAGTCACTCTCTGTCTACTCCACAGCCTCATTCGCAGAAGGGTTTGGTGAACTATTGCAGTAGACACATGTCTGGATGCCCCCTATTTCATTTGGATGGTAAGCTGTTCCACTGTATCCTGTTGGTTGGCCTTCAAGCACCGTCGTAGTCAACGTTCATCTCGGACATCAATGGCATGTGGAGCTCCGCAGATTCCATGACGGTTATTCCCAATGATGCCATTCGTCCACTCACGATACACCTTTACCTCAGAAGCATGTGAACAGTTCACAAATTTTGCTGTTTCAGAAATGCTTCCCCCCCCTTGGGCCAAGAGCCAATGCTCATTCATTTTGCAACTCTATTAAATTGCTTCCCTTACCCATGACAGAAGGAAGCACAATGAGTACAGCCAGCATGTAGGTCACATTATATACCCACTTCAACAGCCCACGTCACAGACCATGGGTCATGGGCTACCCGCTGTAGATGGCACTTCTAGCAGGTAGTCATAATAATGTGATTCGACTGTGTATAGGTCTTCACCTTGTCACAAAAAAGAGCCTAACACAGCTCACCGAGCAGCTTTTAGTGAGCATGAGCTACATATTAACTGGCCTCTTGCAAGAAAATCAGTTGATTTATTATTTAAATATTAACATATTATCACATTCCCATTGCACAGTACTTCACGGGCTTTGTACACACTCAGAATAAGTGTGGTAAAAGGTAGATGTCTAATGCAGTTGAAATTAACATAGCTCCTTTCGTCATTGCTCTGAACAGGCAGAGTATCAGTTACAATGGGACCAGGAGCAAGCAACCTTGCCAAGGTGAATGGAGAGAGGAACAGACTATCCTGCCCTCCCTCCAGCAGCAGAGAGCTGTGCACACACCTGTTCGATGCTGGTTTAGTGTGCCTTGCCATGCCTAGCATTCCATTCTTTTACACACAAAGAGAAATTGCACCTTGTGACCGCAGAGCACTGACTGCTTACCTTGCAAATGTGCTAGTATATGGTGGTGTTGGAATGTTCTACCAGCGTTATTAATTATTTTTGTTTATGCTTTCATTAAATATAGTTGTTTATAGGTGCCCTTTCAGTGAGTCTTCTTCAGTGATGTGACAATGCGCATTTGTAATCCGCTTTGTAAAACAGCTTGTTTGGCCATTTCCGGTAACTGTTTCGAAGCACCTCAAATACTTCATATTCCCAAGTTTAAGTTGGTTGGTTTCGAGAAACATGAATGATTCTGCAAATAAATTATTTTGTATCAGTGACAGACAAATGTGATTTTTGTGAAGTAATCATCCACGGATTGTCAACGTTTACCTAAAGAGTGTATTCATTACTCGCATCTGTTTAAACCACAAATTTATCAATTTTTTAAATAATTTTAATGTTATTTCCATATGAACAAAATTTTCCACTGCTATATCAAAACAATATGCTTTTCAAAATGATAATCGCCTCATAGAAGAAATGTAAAGCAATGCCATCTTGTGAAAAACATCCTACATGAGTACTGGGATGAAGTTGGCTAACATCACTCTTTTCAGTGCGTGCCATGAAAAAAATTAACAAAAGTTAAAAGATGAGGAAAAATGTGTGCATTCGGTCATAGCATTTGTTTACAGAAGCTTTTTCCTTCACTGGCATAAAAGCTGTCATGGAAAGATACACAATCACGCTACTTATAATTTACAACGAAGATAATTTGTTTTTTCATAGTAATATATAGCTTTGAGTAATAATTTTAATTGAGACACTTCTACATTTAAAAATTATAATTTGTGAATGAATACTGTCATATTTTTTAGCAAACTGTAAGAATAACGTCTTGTTGGGGACAGCTTATTAGGCCAATCCATGGCCCTGTTTTCATGTTAATTTTGACGGTCATGTGTGTTCATATGTGCAATTCTGAAGAGTAATTTTAATCAGAGAATGAAATTTTAAAATATTATTTAGTGAATAAATTATGTCAGATTTTCTAGCAAACTGTAAACAAAACGTCTCTTTTGGCACAGCTTCTTCGGCCTATTAACAGCCCCAATTTAATGCTAATTTTGATGGTGATGTGTGTTCATGTCTACTGTTTTGAGGCTCTCCTAGATTGTAAATATTGATTTACTCTGCCTCTATCAAATTCCGGAAAATAATCCTTACCTCCCCCCACTGAATTTACCATGCAAAATTTTAAAACTTGTGATTTTTTTTAATGAAAGACTGATGCCGTCCACAGTTAGTGGTCTAGCCCTTGTCAACCCACGCACACTATCTTGTGGTCCAGGTAAGAACTTCCTGCAGTACGCAGTGCATTACTGGAAGCCACCACAAGCCCTGCCACTACGTGAATCAGTGCAACAATTATTGATGCCACAAGACGTAACTTTGTATACAGTATGTAAATTTCAGTGCTGCATATACAGTACACTCACACTTAATCGTGCTTTGCTTAACCAGTTTTCGGCTTATTCGTGCAGCAGTAAGGCGATGCTGTAAAGTGTGTCATTTATCAAGCAGCGATAAGTTACGTCTATCGCTGTGCCGCATGAGCTGATGTTTATCTCTTTAAATTGTCAGCCTTCCACAGAGACCTGCATGAGACATCCATTTTCGTCCACTGAAGCGCATCGGACTCCGATTCATCTCATCTCAGGCCGTGTCCGAAATGGCACATTTTGTTGACAAAATGATCACGTGATCCAATTTTGTATACAAAAATGGTGACATTTTTGGCAATTTAGTATTTGGTATTTTCTATTTAGCAGCAGATGTTAGCAAAAATCCAAATTAAAAACATGCGCGAATGTTTTATAAAACAAATAATTGTTCATAACATACACTAGGCATGTTTTAAAAAGCAGGTAACTGTTGTGTGTTGTTTATATAGTTCACAACCAATTTTTTTAAAGTTGTTATCACATAACTTATTTTCTTATTTATTAACGTATACGCAGCATTCAAGTGATGATTGTAGAAATATATTTCATTGTTAATGTAAAAATGTGTCACTGCAAGTGCTAAACAAGTGACTGTCGCCAACTCCTGAAGTGAAACTTCCGATATGACAAATTACAATATAATAAATTCTCCATTTCAGTTTCGAACACAGCCTCAGTTATCCCCCCTCCCTTTTTTTTTCCTGCCTGAAGAAACCCATCTTTCCAGTATATCGATCACCAACCCGGGTCATTGTTCACTCGTTTTCGCAACGCCAATAAAGTGTAAAAAGGATAGTTTAAACTATTGCGGAAATGTTAGAAATAATAAAACAATTTGAGCATGGTGTGTTACAAACAAAAACATCAATTCCAATGCCAAACAAAAGAAAATTGAAGCCTTTTCCAAGGAACGCACAATTTACCTTTTCTAACTTTTTTTCTTCATATCAAGTATTTAAATTTTAACAAAAACCTAAACATTTAAGAAACTTTAAACTTTTGTGTGTGTTTGTAAGTCGGTAAAATTTTAATAAGCTTTTGTATTGTAAAGGTTATTTTTTATGGGGATTGTACTCTATTGTTTAAATGCCAGGTTGCCTCATTTAAAGTCCCGTTATAGTCAAGTCTTTATTACATCACATTCTAAACTGTCAACTAATTCTGGCATTTAAAGGACGGGTCTCAGTGACGCCCATTGAGAAAGTGACACACACCTACTACGGACAGCTTATCTATCCCTCTGGGTCGCCCGTCTCACACGCTCGCCTGGTACCGGCGCTGACAAAAGGCTGCGTATACTCAAAGCGCCGTGAATTAACTACACTCAGTGCAACATAAATATCAGTTAAAGTAGCATGCACTTTAAATCTTGTACATACAGTTTGTGATTTGTGTATGCTTTGAAATGTTTATTAGGTACTGTGATTTTTAACGATTTTTGGAGCCAATATCACTATTCCATTAATAGTAAAAATGTGTAAATTTGATTATCCTGGTTTTTAAATACAAATTCGCTTATTCGTGTTTTCTCTGGCCCCGATTAACACGGTTAATCGGGAGTTTACCGTAGTATAATTTTTCCATATTAAAGTAGCACCCAATAAATGAATGTGATGCAATCCCAATTAAATTCATGTAGCAATGAAAGTGCAAAGTTCCAACCACATGGTCACGTGGATCTCAGCCATCCAGCATTATTACGCAAAAGTGCTTAGTGTTTTATAATCACAAAAATAAGGGGACGTCAGGACTAGCAGTGAGCCCGTTTATAAAAGCAATGTAATAAATTGTTTAAATTGTCATGTTGATGTCTCCAGTATGATGCGCATTCTTCGAACTGCGCAAAAATTAAATTACTTAAATGTTTCGAAAACTTGTACATTAATTTGCAAGGCACCAAATTAATGCAAAATACGTAACTTAAGAATTCAAGTGTCACCATGCATATGTATGTTTCTCTTACAGCTAACAAAAAGACTTAAATTGAAAAAATTATTCTAAATATAAAAATTAGTAGCACATAATTTTTATATACTGTAATGATGTTCTATTCAAGTGTCTTGCACGACGTACCAAATTATGTGTGTCATCCAGTGTTGTGTTTCACATCATCCATATAATATTTTTATCCAGTGACACTTTTGTTCTGGTGCGGCATTGGTTACAGGTGTCACCCACGCCACACCAACAACCCCTTTAGTCTTTGTTCAACTGGCGTCAGGGCAGGTCGCATCCACACAACTCTGAGGTGAAGCATCTTAGCACTGATAATGTAATTTACAATACACATTAATTTTTCGGGAACGCTTTTATTTCTCTCATGCACCTCCGAGAATACTTCCCATCCAGAGCGGACTCAAAATCACCTCCGGCATAATTAGTACTTAAATAATTTTCACTAAGTGTACGACATTTTAGCAGCTTAAGCCTATGCGGGGCTTTGTGCCACAAGCCCACTTACATTTTCAATCCTGTACCATCACATCACCAGTGTTGAATAATCACTAATTTTATTGAACGTATGTATTTGAGTACATTTATTCTCGCTTGTCGAGGAAGTTTAAGGCAGATAGATCTTATATCCGCCAAATATCTGCCACGTGCTTACGACCACATAAGTTTTTGAGTGCTAGATGTGTATTTGTTTCGAAGTGTAACTCAGTGTTTGGTAAGGCATGTTGGGAAGCCAGAATATCCCAGCTCGTGTGCTAAATATTACAGTTTATCCAAGTATAGGTCACTCTTATCACATCATTGTATTCATACATCAGGGGACACAGGGTCATTTAGCCCGGGCTTTTCGATCATGGCCCACCTCAAGAGTCTCGTGTTAACCAGAACAGATTCCCCTTGTTGGTTAACTGGCGCCCTCCAGACATTTACAACTCACATCGAGACCCTGTGATCACCCCGTTAGCGGTCAATTGGCCTGCCTCCCTTGGGCTTTACCATGCCGATCCCCGCGAGGCATTGAGACAATTGCTGACCCCTTTGTGGCTATCCAAGATTGGAATACTGGTTTTCTAGTATTAAATGTTAGAAAAGATTGGAAAAAAAAAAAATTAGCGTGCAATGTTTTATTTATAATAGCGTACAAAGTTTTTACCTGTCCCATTATCCTAATAACTTTCACGTATGAAAAAAAAACTGTATCAAGATATAAAGTTGTAATTAATAAATTTGTTCACAGCAATGTCAAAGAAAGATAATCTGTATTCCAACTTTTAGCAGTTCAGTCCTGTGTTTTTATTATGTTGTCTCACAAAGGGCAATGTCTGGACTTGGCAACTCTGGCACATAACTTGAATAACAGTAGGCCAGCATGCACACAAGAGTAAACATTGGTAACCTTGATGGAAGGGGCAGACAGTCATGTGTTATTGAGTGGTGTATATTTTTAGATAGTTCTTGCTTCAGAGTCATTCAGTAGTGGCAAAGAGTGTGAGTGTTAAGAGATGTGGGCGGCTCTTAACAGCAAGGTGTTGAGAGCCGATGAGGGTGATTAAAGTGAATATGAAGCGGCATCGGAATGAAGGGGTGGGGGAAACAAGTGATCCCCGAGAAAACCTGCAGACCAACAGCATCGACTGGCACGATTCACACTTGCGAAAATCCAGTGACCAGGCCGGGGATTGAACCCGGTTCGCCTTGGTGGGAGGCAAGCGTGCTAATCGCTCAGCCACTGCAGCCCCAGTGGCAAAAGAATCGCAATGGTTAGTAACCAAAATTAATGCAACAAACATATTTTATGGCCTATTTCTTCCAATTTTTCAGTTTTTAAACCAAAATTTTTATGGTTCCCAAAATATGGCTTTACTTTGACGGAATTATTATTACTGGGGATGTTTAGTAGAGAGTTAACTGTAAACAAATTAGTTAACATCAACTGTGGATTTATTAATAAGAGAAGTAAAAACCTGACTGACATGTTATAATGTGTTACAACAAGTTATCTTCTTTCCATTTTATTTCCTGCTAATGCAAATATCTTGATGTTATACAATATTAATTAACTTATTATTTATAAAAGAGTTAGTGCATTGAAAGGAAACAAAATACTACATTGCATAAACTCTCATAACAGTACAAGTGAAATATAATATAGCATAATAAAGAAAATGTAAGAAAATATTAACCATAATTTAACATTACCGATGGAGAATATATGTTCAAGTAAAGGCAATCTTCATCCATATCACGAATTCCTTTGGTTGCACCAGTGAAACGAACATGTTGTGGACATGCAGGCCCAAAGTCAACTGCTTGAAGAAGCTGCCACCCTCTATGAATACGAGGTGGCTGGAATTACAAAATAACATTAATATGCATATCCCTGTCTCGGTTCACAAAAATATTTCACTGCACCGAGACATATTTCATAGCATGTATAAAAATAGCAGGTAAAATTACAATAATTCCTGAAGATACTCCTTTCACATTTACTTTAGTCTGGCAGTAAACAACTCCATGTGGGTAGTCTTCTTGACTGGTTCTCCTGAGCAATGTATCTGAAATTGCATGAAAGTAGTCTGTTCACATTTTAACAAACTTGTTAAGCAAACTCTACTGCATAATTAAACAAGAAGTTACGGATATAACTAATGACCTACTTTCCTCTACATAGATATAAATTATTTTTAATGAAATTCTAAAAAATCTCAGATGGTAGGTAGGCCTTGGTGTCTCATTGATAGCAATATCATTATAAATGGAACCAGAAACCTGTGCAATAGTATTGAGATAATTACAAATACAGATATTTCTAACCTGGGACTTGAACCCAGAAAATCTCATAACATACACTAGCTAACAATCAACTGCATTACAGAGGTAGGATTTGGAGCATTAATTTAGAATGTAATCAATCTTATGTTTTGAATGGTAGTATTTACTAACCTGACATATTTACAGGGCCATTATTTTAAAAATAAGTGTCTGAGCCACTTAAAACATGTAAGTTTATGAAGCCAAAAGTAGTGGTACTTCTGCGAAGAATTTAGTGTAAATTGGTTGATTGGTTCTCGAGGCATGGCATAAAAAACTTATTTATCATGTTGAGTCATCTTACAAAATGGTGGAGAAATGAGAGTCTGCATCAGCAGATTTGATGATGATAAATACTGCCAGCATACAGAGTTCAGTCTAATTTGTTTAGTAGTTTCGTAGATATATCATACTAAGCTAAAATATTTATTAGCCAACATTTCGAAAATATGTGCCCATCCCAAACAAATC
The DNA here is from genome assembly GCA_029891345.1 of Dryococelus australis. Taxonomy (NCBI): domain Eukaryota; kingdom Metazoa; phylum Arthropoda; class Insecta; order Phasmatodea; family Phasmatidae; genus Dryococelus; species Dryococelus australis. The sequence continues at coordinate 128,921,487 of CM057009.1, forward strand.
CGTTTGCATTGTAATTCATTAAAATGTACATAGTTTTAGTTATATCATTAACATATAATTTTATTGTTTATTTTTCACTCTTTCAGATTTGAATAATATTTTCTGTGTGAACGTATATAAATATTGTTACACACGTAAACCAATTATATAATTATTAGTTTTCTTATATATTTAATTTTTATTTTTATTTTCACATTTAGGATTTTGGCTTTAGTTGTACAGCGACAATCACATATTTTTTTAACTTGAGTAGGTTAGCTAGTTTATGTTTTTGTATCTTGATTATATGTAATTAATTTCATTTTATTTCTTGGTCTCATTTGGTGAATATTTCTGATTTTATTACATTTTTGTATCTGTTTTGAGACCCTATACTCTAGGATATTAAGCAGTTAAGCCATTGAAGGTGGTTCATGAAGGGGGTTTGAATAATTTTAGCTTTTTGTTGGCCCACAGGTTTAAACCCTGGCTTGTGATTGGCTGGAATGGCAGGCCCCTTAATTTAGCTCCAGTCAATCGTGCTTAATGCGCTCTCTTCCATGAGCAGCCATATTAGACAGACGTAGGAGTAGGACCCTCGCCTGTAAATGGGCAAATTGTAGGGTTTTGATTAGCTTTTTAGGGCGTTTCTAGACATCTCTCGACTCCTGATTGAGATATTTTCAATGCCAGCATAGAAAGAGTGCTGTAATTGCCCTTCCGCTAGGGTAATGAGTTAAGAAGTAAAAGTATATATAGGAACATGTAACATATTTTTATTATAGTAATTTTACGTCATAAAGCACTCTAATTGATCCTAAAACGCATCAAGAGCATCCTACGAGTCCTGTCCTACATAATAAACATAACTCCAGCTGCAAGATCAATGACATTACACTGCAAATCAGGTGGACAAATTAGTATTCATTTCATGATGCAAAATCGATGGTCATTACAACAAGCGTAGGCAGCCATATTGAATGCTGTAAGTACTGTTTGACCCAGCATTAAAAATTGCTGGGAGACCAGAGACAGATTCCCAGTGCCTTACCGAGCTAGATACAGTATTTCAAAACATTTAAATAAGTGCCACATCTAATTTTAGTAATCCGAGAAACAGTAACTTTTTATTTAAATTTATTTTTGCGAGTGAACATTGATGTTGACCCTGGCAGAATTTAACACGTTAACTTGGGGATAATCTATTCTAGGCACGGCCACTTTTTAGCTGCAATAGGAATGTGATGTTTTATTTAGTTCTTTGCTGATTGCCACAAGGATTTTTAAAACCCCAATTTCAGAAAAATGGAAAAGAATTTTAATAAATATCAATATTTGTATAAGCAGCTATGCCAGGTGTCTGTTGTTTATCAGTAATGTTGCATTTTCTCATGTTCCTTATATAAGTGGTTTCATGTTTGTTTTTAATTATTTTGAGACTTGTGCCAGGGGATCTTGTGCACGAAGGTTGTACAGCAAAGTGTGTCTGTTGTATAAGGTGTTTAGCATTGACGGAGTATTCCCTCCTCAGCCCAGACTAGCACCGAGCGCACAAGTGATTACTACCTGGGTTTGTCACACACTAACACATAAACAGTCATTATTAATTTATCCTACACTTGCCCTACGCATTTTATTGTATTTATTTGGCACATGGTGGTTGTTAATGGTATTTTCCACGATGGATGTGAGTACCATAGGTAGTTTGGTCCGGGCTGGTGTCGAAGAAGTGAGCCAGCATTAATATATGTTTATTTATGAGTAAGAATGAGTCTGGCATGAACTTGATTACAATTATAAGTTTATGAACCGAAGAACCCAGCCAACTAACCTACTTAGGGTAACTACCACAATCTATGTACACACTGCCTTCTGTTTAGCGTATGCTATACTCAGCATAATTTATGCACACTCTGGCCTTCCCATCTAAACATATAATATTCTACAGATACTTTACATCATGACCTGCTGTAATGCTACTTGTTTGTCAAATTTTGTAGGAATCTGTCGGTGTTTTCCAGAGATATGACATAAAAACATAATTTATTAATATGATTGTATCTTACAGAATGGCAGAATAAAGAGACTTTGTGTAGACACATTTGATAGTTGTAATATACACTGCCAGCATACAAAGTTAATTTTGAAATTAAAACATAGTTTTGACAATACAGCATACTAAGCATATGGCTATATGACCACTTTGAAAATAAGTGTTTTACCCACTTAAAACATATGCGTGTACATCATGTGCTGAATACTACTTGTTTGCTAAATTTGGTAGTAATCAGTCAATTGTTTCCCTGAGATATGACATGAAAACTTAATTTTGTCAAGTGGCACTATCTTACAAAATGGCAGACAAAAAGACTGTGTAGACACATTTGATGGTTTAATATATACTGCCAGCATACAAAGTTATAGTTGTAATACAGTGTCATGACAAAAGTTATGTGATAGCACTATGCAACTGAATAACTCATGGTGCCACCACAGCAGAACGACGTTGCACGGCCCAAACCAGTCTCAGTTGTGAACAGGTGGTCATGTCATTCGGATTGGTTGATGTTTACATGCTCATGGCAAGGCAACGTGAGTTATCAGAGTTCGAACAGGGCATAATTGTGGATGCCAGAAGGATGGGACATTCATTTTCAGAAGTTGTGGAGACCTTCAATATTCCTTAATCCACTGTGTCATGTATGTACAGGGAATATCAAAATCAAGGCATTATGATCCACCATGGACAACGCAGTGACCGTCCAAAGTTACTTGATGTTCGTGACCGATGGAGGTTGGGTAGAATTGTCCATGCTAACAGAGCAGGAACACTCACTCAAATCACAGCCACATTCAATGCAGGAGGTGTCAGATGTGTACCTAGCAGATCTGTGCAACATGAATTAGCTTCCATGGGATATGGATGGCAGGGTTCGGGTATGGCACAAACCCAATGAAGCCATAGATCCCAGTTGTCAACAAGGCACCGTGTAGGCTGGTGGTGGTTCCGTAATGGTGTGGGTTGTGTTCACATGGTATGGGTTGGGACCACTTGTCCATGTAGCCACAAATTTCAATGGTAACCGCTACAAAACTCCCCTTGGTTACTATTTGCCACCGTTCATGGACTTCAGTTTTCCTGACAACAATGGGATGTTCCAACAGGATAATTGCCATTCATCTGGCTGCAGACTTCCAGGACTGGTTTGAAGAGCATTCTGGAGAGTTCTAGCAAATAGAGTGGCCAGCACATTCCCCCAAAATGAACCCAATCGAGCATTTATGGGACATTCGCACCGAAGATCCTGCACCCAGAAATACCAGGGAACTTTGGGCAGTTATTCAGACAGCACGGCTAACATCTATTCACAGGTCTTCCGTCAACTTGTGGAGTCCATGCCACATTAAATTATGGGACTTCTTCAGGCTAGAGAAGGCCCTACACATTAGTAGACTGGTATCCCATGACTTTTGTCATGTCAATGTATATAATGCCAGCATAAAAAGTTAATTAAGAATTGATTACATGGTTTCCATGTATAGCATAATAAACTAAAATGGCTATATGGTTTCCACTTTGAAAATAAGTGTGTCACCCACTTAAAACATCCCAGTTTACATCATGTGATGAGTAATATTTGTTTGCAAAATTTCATAGGAATCAATCATTGTTCCTGGAACTATTACATAAAAACTTTATTAATTTGTGTGGTGCTATCTTACAAAATGGCACACAATAATGGCAATTTTTTTCCATATATGATGCTTGTATTAGATACGTTCAGCATACACAATTTGGTCAAAATTGGTGGAACGCAAAGGTAGATATACCAAATAAATATAAAATATTTGTATATGACCTCATAGCCAGCAGCACGTGGCGCTCTGTGGCACAAATTTATTGCACACACAGGATGTTTAATATGGAATTATATATTCAAATTACCTACAATTATATACATTAGTGTTAAAATTATTGCTAATTCATTCTGCTATCACTTTCTGGCAAACAGAAGACATGCTGTGACAGAGAAGATACAACCCGATAACACTAAAAAAAAAATGTTAAAATTTCCACCTTATATACTGACTCCAGTTTAAATGGTGGATGTCTACCTCGTGTATTCACAGACCACTGAAACTTTTTTTTCATATCTATACCATCCATTTTATTACCGGTCAAGATGGCGGACATATAACAGGTTGATATAGCAATTCCTACATCAGTTGAGTTTAGGCAACCGAGGGGGGGAACATGTGTACTTGTGCAATTGACTGCAATTGTTACATGTACCTAGCATAATTACTTTTACACTCAGTACATTAATTAAATTGTGTTCTTTATTTAATAAATCTAAGTACAAGTAATTTCTTTCTTTGCTCTCTCTCCAAGAAAACTCCATAAGCTTGTGAACACTGTGACTTATTTATTACACACTCAATAATTAAACATAATCACCCTCTGTGAGATTTGATTTCTCTTGCATATTTTATGTAAAGAAAATTAAACAATATTACAATTTTAATGTTATTTATATGTTTTAGGAAAACTTAAAATTTGAACAACCTGCATTATAGTGTATGTGAAAAAAATTTTAGCCCATATTATTGCAAACAAAGTATCTGACAATACCATACCTTGAAACGACCCTCTAAGACAGGTGGTGTGGCATATGGGATACCAAGGAACACATATACTTCCCCTTGACTTCTCTCTACAGGTGTCTGTCCTGGACGGAAACCAACTTTGGGATCTGGGTTATCATAAAGGTAGACTATGTATCCCTGCACCTGCCCATAGATTGTGGTCACTGTGATATCTCGCTTTAAACTCAAGGAATCTGGGCGTAATTTGCCCTGAAAACAAAACATTGAGATCAACTACTACTTACAAAATTAATAAAATATAGACAAAATACCTAGAACTTCAAAGTAACATAAGCATAAAAATCACTACCTATACCTACAAAAATATCTCATAAAATGCAAACATCAATCATCATAATCCAGCACCAGATGGACACACAAGCTTTATAAAAAGATGTTTGGCATTAAAGCAAACAAATCTACAGCAAATTTATGATTACTAGCATTAGAAAAGATACCAATTTTATCTATTATTCACCAAATAACCTGCAAATTTTTTCAGTGACACTTGCTTGTCCAAGATTTAGCTGTTTTTGCTGGGAAGGGATTTCATGACATGTACTCGTCTGTTTACGGAAATCACACATGGAGAAGACTTTCCCATGTCCCGAGATTTTCATCACCTCAAAGGCTAGGTCTTCCAGAAGAACAAGGTATACTTTACTGTAGGATATCTCTCATTTGGGTGGATAGTATCCATGAAGTGGTAGCTGGTTACTATATCTTATAAATAAAATAGTTAACTGTATTTATTACATAATATAAAAATTAGTTATTTGCCATTATTATTATTGTAAAGAAACCTTTTTATTATTGTAAAGAAACCTTTCACAAAATGTACAAACCTTCTGAAAAATAACTTGAGTGAAATAATTCCAAAAAGGGAATCTGCAAGTGATAACCAACAGTTGTCATTCGACCTCATCCCTCGAATGGTGTAAGCCCATCATGGGTTGCACACGCTTGAGGCACAGGGCTGTGTGATGCATATGTTTGGTGCATCTACGTATTAAGTGCACCGAAAGTTGGTAGATGCCTGAAACTACCAGTAAAAGGGTTCTGTTAGTATTAGGCTTTTATGTATTTGTTTTGCAGTGCCCTCCTGTGAACGTTTTGTGAATGACCAAGTAAAGTTCTTTTGTAATGGTTTTGCCATACACTCATGTGCACATTCTTGTGATTAGTACAGTGCCTCCAACCATGCTTCACATCCATGCATGTGGTTGGCTCGGGGCCTTCACTTCTGGTGTGGACTAGTGTCCCTGCTTCTGATGCCAATTTGGTAGTCTCTCCTTGGAGCTCAAGCCAGACGGACGCATGCAGCGTAGCCTGTGGGGGTTTCAAATTTAACTTCAATGATCTGTATTTGTCTATATAATCAACTTCTGAAAACTTTTTACTTTGCCCCCGCAGCTGGCGTGGCTCTTCTGTTGATTCAAAGGGCCCTTAAATAATCATTTTGCATTCAGGTTTTTCTCTTGTAATGTGACTTTGCATACCTTTTCGTGCTGGATCAGGCGAGGCCTCATGCAAGTGTTTTGTACTGCAGTGTATAATGTAATGTTCAGTATCATTCCTTTTGAATTCATGTAGTGCCCTGCACATTCAGTTAAAAATATTCTGTAATAAATGCCTGATGGCTCTGGATCTAACGTGCATGTAGTCACGTTTATTTCCTAAGTTTAAGTAACCAGCCCCCAGTACTTGCGTTTGGTGTGCTCCGTGGCACACAATGAAGCAGAAAAATGTGTGTCAGCGTTAATATCCAGCCACATGCCAACATAATGACCCTGGTAAGAATATCTGCTCACTGTGTGGCCGTGCGTGAAATCATGCCCTGGCACCCTAAGACTACATCTGCACAACTGCTTTCATATACCGCATTATACTCCATTCATGGTTACTTCCAACTTTTCTGAAGCTCTGCTGAAGTTCTACTTTCAGGATATTCCTCACCCTCATACAAACAACGATAAACTAAGTTTACAAAATTACACCAAAGGGATTACGCATGGTTTTTCTGTGCACTCAGTTTTAATAATATTTTTCATGAGAATTATTTCCTACTGGCTATTACCAACACACCTATTTTCTCACCATTTTTATTCATATCAACCATTTTTATTCATATTAATTATAATTCAACTATTACAATTTATAAATCAAATAAAAGTAAAAATTAAATTTAAAAGAAGGTATATTTTTTATATTAGCACATACAAAATGCTTGTGATACAAGGTATATTCAGAAAACCACCAAACACATTATACATGGGGTGATTTTTCATAGGTTTGTTTCAAAAAGTGTGAAGAAACCACGAACAGACTCTACTAATTAACGTTGATAACAATGTGGCAACTGACAATGTGTGGCTGACTTCAATCAACTCCTCAAAACGTGAGTACAGAGAACTGTGTAAAGGGAGTGAGTGATGCCGTGTGCACACAGACTTTCCCACCTCCCCCCCTCCCTCTCGGAAGGGGGACTACTGACCAGCTGATTGGCGAGAAGAAATCATGGCACGTTGACAACACCAAATCTGTACTGCCTACTAGTAGAACACCAAGTTGAGTTTCGACACAGCATCCCAGCCTGCATAGAACATCAAGCCCCAAAATACATTAATCCTCTATTTCTGCTATTTTTATATTGTGTTCTAATCTAAGGTCACTAAGCTTCAAGTTCACTTTTATCTTACCTTTAACTTGACGCTGGCCAAGGGCCAGCCACAGCCAGCCCATGACGGCACTCGCCACTAAAGATACACCTGGTGGTAAGCACGTGCTCCAGTACCGTTACAGGCTACGGACTTTCTCGAAAACAGGATATAAGTCGGTTGTTTCAGTGTAATATGTATTTCTTTCAAGGGTAAAAATGTTTGTAAAATATAATATAATATGTCTTTTTGAGGGTTTTGTGTAAAATTGCTATTTGAAATTCAAAGTGCACGCAGCGCTGAACAGAGAGACAATAATATTCCGACGTGGACGCAGTCAAAAGACAAATAAAATAAACAGAAAATTAACATTTAAAATTCTGTACGTAAAACTGTTTATAAATTCTTTTGGTGCCATTTCAATTAGCTATATTAATATTTCACTCAGCATTCATAGCACTTCCGCTTGTATGAACCCCGTAGGCAGCCATGGTAGGTCCACATGACCCCCGCATCTGGGCAATTGTTTTAGGAGAGCTGGTGAGGTAAGACGCTGACACGTACACACTTCATCTTTTTGCCACTGGTTAAGGGTTCAATAGTCCACTTTAGTATACCGGTTAATCTTTGCCTTGCATACGTTTTGCCAGACATTCCCAGAGTAATTCTATCCGCTTAACTTAATGATTTAAAGCCTTTCAAGCTTTTTGAGATGTAAACGAGATGAAAGAGAGTTGTACCAGAGAGGCCCGGAAACCCGCGCTACTTGTGTATCAGATGCCATCTGCCCATGTTCAGTGCTTTTCAATGTAATTTCTGCTTCATTGTAACACGCAATATTAAGGGTAATATTATTGTATAATTCTTTGAGGGTTTTTGTAATGTTATAATGTTTCACGGCCACATCGCCCACAGTCACATGGTCAGATACCACCAAGTCCTTATCCGCGCAATCACTATGGTATGAGGGCTAATTGTTGTTCCATCTTACATGGCATAATTTATTTAACGGTTTTATGTACTATTTTCAATAAGGGTTCATACAGTTTAGGTGTTAGAAACTTTTTGTTTTTGACCACGCTGTCATTTAAAATACTGGTACTTCCCCACCAATCTGCGTTCTAAGGACCTTCATATGCTAGTTTCTAGCAGAGATAATTTTCTAATACAGATATAATTATTGCAGATAATTGAGTGGATTTTCAGATAAATTATGTGTTTTTAAACCCGCCCACGTGGTCCGTAACAAGCCGTATCCAGCGGTATCCGTGCCATCTAAAAGTGAATTTACACATTTGTGTATTTATTTTCCCTGCTCATGTCGTGCCCCATCTTCGTCAAGTGTTATTTATGTATTTTGTGCGACATTATTTTGCACTAGCCCTATATGTATGGCCGTCTCCACACAACACGTGGTTCGGGGATGAGTCCCGAAGAATAGGCGTTAGTTGCGGGAAAAATACGTGCAAGCACATTTCATACTCCATGTCCTGTATCTGGCAATCCTGCAGTCCATCCTAGCAGCTGTAGGCCCCTTGCTCTGTAGAGGCTGTGTCTTCAAACATCATGGAGCATCATCCAGTCTAAGTGCGCAAGTGTAGTTACGTGCTTGGAGAATCACCCATCGGAACTGGCTAAACATGCTTGAGACGTAACATAATTAATTCTGGCATGAGTGTAATTTGGCAAATAAACATGCCTTCTCAGTGTAAACGTGAATGTTCTTTTTGTAGCATTAGTTACCCAGCCCAGCCAAAGTGTTTTGCATTGCAGTGTTAAGCGTGAAAGTTGTTTTGTAAGTAAGCATGGGTGAGACGAACACAGACAACCCACAGCATCCCTGAGATCCCCAAGTCTTAAAGTGAGGTGTGTAGGAACCACCGCTTGCGCCCATCCACCACAGGTAAAGAGTATCGTAATCGTCTCCGTGTCTCACCCGACGGCATCAAACTGGCATGGTATGTTACCTGTTACCGTAGTCAAATAGCATCGTTTCATACTGTCATTGGATGATCGCTAGGGGGAAGGTCCAAGGATGTCTGGTCTTACTACTGTTATGGTCGCTCCAGTATCAACAACCATCTGACAAAGAACAACATTCAGATTCCCCTCCACCAGTTTTGCATCCAAATCCTGTTTCACCAAATGTGCATGTAAGAACATTGTGGCCTTTCCTTTACCAGTCACTGACCTTCACTCCCCAAGATCATCGTTTACAAGTTTTCCAAAAGTGCTGTATTCTTACCTGCCTCTCACTACATATTGTCATGCTGCTGCTTCTGTTGCTACTTCTGTTGTGGGGAGTAGGCTCTCAGGTGCCCCGGCTATCCACATGAACAACACTCAGTATGTTTGAGTAGGAGGAGGGGGGAGGGGCAACAAAGCTTTGCAGCATGTACTCTGGTAGAGATGTCCCTTACAGCCATCAGCAAGTCCTTCAGTTTCTTCTTCATGCTGTCTTTGTTGTCATTGTTCAACATAACTGCCCATACTGGAATATGGGGTGCAGCCAGACGTACCACTTTCCACATCTGTGTGTCAGCAATGACATCCATGAAGAAACTGACTGCGATGATGTCGCGAGCCTCCTCCGACCACCCCTCCAGAGAAGGTGAGACACCCGTACAATGTCTTGCCATAGCTCCTGCAGTGGCTCTCTTGGTCGCTGGGTGCGACTTTGCAGTTGGGTATGGTGAGCATGTCACAGGCATCGGTCACTGAAATATAGCTCCAAGGTTGACACTAGTGTGGGGTACTCAAATTGATGTTGCTCTGGCAGAGATTGTAGTATGCTGATTACAGGGCCTCTCAGTACAGCCGCTATGTAGTAAACCCACTGTTCGGCTGACCAGCCATTCAGGGTGACTATTTCAAATTAGTGTTGGTACCTCCCACCACGAAGTCTGGCTATCATAAGGGGTGGAATTAATTGCGACCCCATTCCCCACCCCTGGCTGTGACACCACTTCTGCAGAGCTGCTGGCTATACTCCAAGGTTGCTGCTTTCATTACGATTTGCACTGTTTCTCCACTTTTCTCAGCTGTAGGTGTGGTAGTGGAACTCCACTGCTGAAGAAATTCCTGCTGTTCCTTCTTCACTGCACTCATTTCATTTCCGATGCTGTCCATCCTTTCACTGACACTATTCACTACTTCAGTTACAAATTTTTCATTGACATTGTCAATTTCCTTGTCAACAAAAGTCAATTTTTGAATTCACTAATGCCTTCTATTTTCCTATGTACATTATCTATTTTCTTGTCTATTCAATCACTTTTATTATCTATCTGGATATTTAATTTCTCATTTACACTATTTAGAGTTTCATTTACACTTTAAATTACACTTCTAATTAAGGTATTTACTAGGGCTGATCGGTTAACAGAATTTTCAGTCCAGTCCGGTCATTTTTACAAAAACCAAAACCTACCCGAATTCTCAGAAAAAAACAGAACAGTCCGGTTTTTCTTGCACTGAAGTCAAAACTAACAAATTATTAACAATTTACCAAATAATGACACTTCCAGTTATATCATGGTATGCTCTGTGGCATTATATTTACAATATTACTACTTATGTGTTGTAGCGTTAAAATCATACAAAAAAATTACCTGGGATAAAAAGGTTATGGTTTCCCAATAAACAATGCATTGCAAATACAGGAATACGGTTTTATTGTGTCTGATTTTATTTCATTCCGTTAAACGTAGTTATAAATTCAAATTGTGTACACAGATGTTAGTAACGTACATTACTTTAATTATAATTTCATATTAACGAAGCATGTAAACAGTTCCCTTTAAAATATTTAGCAAATAAATATGATGCTACGTAGTCAGTGCTGCCAGACTTGCTCATGTAGTTTTCCTTTTCCAGTGAACGGGTACTGACTCAAGTTTTGTTTATTGCATGGACACAATACTGTTCAGGATTGTTTTTTCTTGTTATGTTTCTCTGCTTGCTGACTGCTTTGTAATTTTCTTCAGCAGCACGACCAATCAATTTAGCTTAACCACTACTTTTTTAACAGCCTGATTATAAACCAGCCATGGCCTCGCTATTGTGTGAGGCCGTGTTTCATTGCCTGCAAGAGTGCAGTTAACTGAATAATAAAGAAGATTTCTTTTGTTTTTGCTTCAGGCGGGCATTTTTTTTAACGAAGTCTTATACCGCTTGCATTGCTTGCGGAATATATTTATTTAAGTTCTTCCAGCTGACTTTCTGCTACATTTGGCAGAATTTAAAAACATTTAGTAGAGAAATATTCATTTTAGTGGGGAGCAAAATATATTATACAATTTCATAAATCGGATTTTTAAATGCCGAAATTCAAAAACTGTTGAAAATTTTTCACTAAGGGTGTGTTTTTCACGGTGATAGTAGCTACCACGATAGTAGCTATCAAGACAGCATGTGACAGTAACCGCCACTATAGAGCGTGTTACGAGACATGCTGTGATAGTTAACCTCAAAAGGGACATTTCCGACAACACTTGTGAAAATATATTGATAGGCCCTACATTTATATCCTTTTGTGAAGAGGTTGATATTTGTTGGGGTAGTTAAATATTGTCAGGATAATAATGAAATACATACATTTATTATTCCTGTGGTTTAGATTATGTCTTGAATGTTACTAGCTACTCATAAAAATGTGTAGCCATGACCGACCGGAACTGAGAACCAACATTTGAAACAAAAAACCAAACCAAACCGAACCTAACCTAAACTAACTTAAAAACGTGAGAACTGATCAACCCCAGTATTTACATTTTCATTTACACTTTCTTTGACACTACTAACATGATTGTTTACATTTCTTTCAAGCTATTTTCACTTGCACTCACATTAATGATTTGGCTACCTATCCCCCCAATTAATGCTCACAGTGTTTCCAGTTCTGCAGACATTTTTCTAGTTAACATTCTCTGTAATGATTGTACAAAAGTATTAATTTTTCAGCATATAGCTATTACAATTAACTAAATTACTTAGTATCTCTAATTACTAGCCTATTGCCTAACTTGATTTGCAATTTATTAATTAATAATTGGCTCCCTCCCACTTCCGAAACCAGTGTTACAAGATGCCAAAAGCACGTATTAGAGTTTGTGAGGGGCGTAGGTCTTAATAAATATACATTTAAAAAAACTACATTTGATTTCAATGTATTCACACAGCTCTTATGTACAACAGGAAAATATCTATCTCCACTATTACTCATATTATTCTCGGTGAGCACAATATTCAATGTCTATCTGAACTCTAATTAAAGCCCTTCTTAATGTCTCTAAACTGGATATAGTCAATTAACACTCATTAACACACGTTTTGTCAGTATGTTGCCATCATTTCAAATGTCACACACACACATCCAGTTGAACGGTCCAGCCTGCCAGCCTCTCTCTCCACCACACTGATGCTCACTGTCCGAAGACTTCACTCCCGCTGGTCACTTTAGCTGCCACCCATCGCTCTTCTGGCTCATCACTTCTTTGTCTTTGCACACCTGTCACTTAATGTCATGCAAAAATCCAAACTTTCAACTCTCAAAAATTGCCTGCTCTGAGGCCCGTCGCAACTTAAATAATCTCAGTCATTCTATCTGGAATGTTCCCTGCACCCCGAGTCTCACTGAGAGAGGCAAGGACAACAAATCACAACATTAATTCAGATAACTGCAGAAATTCAATCTGCCGGAGGTCAGGAGCACACAAGTTGCGATAGGCATGTAGTGGCAGCACACAGCGGTACACACGGAGGCGGGCCTTTAAGAAATGCTACCGGTTTCTAACGTTATTTGTGTGACCTTCATCCACTCCCTCACTCGCACAGGATGGGTCAAGGGAAGTGATGCAAATCAGCAACTACGTAACAGTCTTTAAGACAATCAAGATATAGCTAGTTACTAGCTAAGTAATGACCACAACTAATTTATTAGAAAGCAGCATCTCTATAGCGGACCAATAAGGTACAGTTCTGAAACCACTTGCACAAACTAGAAAACTAGACATTTCTCTTGTATTGTAGAATGTACCTTCAGATGAAAAATTTCACACATATTCCTCAATTGTACAACCAACAAGTACATGTATGCCCATCTGAGGAACTGTAATATGGTCAGCCACCCCATAATCTTCCTTTGGTTGTGCCAATTATAACACTGCCTTCCTTATGAGGCAAGCAACACATGACAGACCCATCATTCTGGATGACGTAATTGTGTTTTTTTCAATATTGTCTTATTTCTTTACACACTGAATTTCAATTAAGGACTGGACATCCATAGACGAAGCCAGAGTTGAGGTAATGGGTGGTCCCATTTCCAGGATCCGTGTTGTACATTGGTGCATAACCCCTTAACTTTGGCCAAGGCCCAAAATAGTTGTATAGAGAACAGCTGTTTTAAGAAAATGAAAGATTATCTTCCTTTGATGACATAAAATTGAAACATTAAAATAAAAATTACAGAAAGAGTTATTATATTTTTCAAAACTGTAACTTGCCCAATAAACCATTATAAACTACACAAAGACAAGATATACAACCAAATAATTTGTAGCAACAAAGTGAATATAAACTTATTGAAAGTAAATGCCTTGAGCTATTTTGATTTTCTAATTAGTTTACAAGTACATTCGCCTAAAAAATTTAACCATAGTTTTGAATTTAATTACCTCTACCACCTAGACAGATATTGCAAGACTCTGATCAATGAAAGGAGGCATGAGATTCTGAAGGTGATCTATCACCAAACACAGATCAATAGTAGAAGACTGTAAGGTTTTTCTCATCTCCAAAATCATCAGTAAAATTGAATGCATGATTTCTAAGCTCAGTATGAAGTTGAAAGATTTAATCTGTGAGAGAATACCTTTACCACTAGTTCTAGCTTTGCTGTCAATGACATTTTCCACCATTGTCTCAACAGCCTTCACAATAGATTCATAGTTGACCTGGATAGCTGAGATGGCTTTAGCTCTAGAAGCCCAATGTGTGGTTGTAAGCTCAGTATGAAATTGAAAGATTTAATCTGAGAGAGAATACCTTTACCACTAGTTCTAGCTTTGCTGTCAATGACCTTTTCCACCATTGTCTCAATAGCATTCACAACAGATTCATAGTTGACCTGGATAGCTGAGATGGCTTCAGCTCTAGAAGCCCAACGTGTGGTTGAAAGAGACTTCAGTCTTTGCAGTTTCGACTGCACTGTCTTCACATTACATTCTAACACAGCATGCTCTAGTAGCTTTCTTCAAGAAAAATGTAAATACTCTGATTACACAAGTCGAAAATAACATTATTTTCTTTTTATCATGCATAAGCATTTACAAGGGCATTGTTTCCCTTACATCTTGCATGTACCCCAGAAATTTCATCAACCATTGCAGGAGCACCATCAAAACAAACAGCAAGAACTTACTCCATTCACACCTCATAGTTATGACAATGTTGTATAATACCATAAAAATGGTCTTGGAATCACAAGTTTTCAAGCATTGAATTGTAATGAACTTATCTATTGGTGCAAATGAATTGCAATCACCATTGATTGTTTCTGTTTAGCTAATCATATTCACAAGATATTTTGATCTATCTGTAGCGTTAGCATCATATTTATGGCCAATAAACTAAAATTATTATATTGAATAAGTGTGATAAACTAAGGGAGAGATTTCTCGACATGCCCATAACATATCATTCTTACATTCTCTATGATCTCTGCCAGCCCCTGTAAATGTACTCTTTCTTATACCACATTGTTTTGAGCCCTATTCCTCTTTCTCACTGCCATCATATTACTTGCAAATTTCATGCCCATTGCCTCTATTTTCCTTCCAGATTTCTTGTCCACTATCCATTATTCTGCTTCATTTGTCACAATGAGTACATAATAAATACTGTCTAGTATTTACTCATAAATCAGAGGCAATTCATGCTTCCACAGTCGGCCCTTCACATACTTATACAAGGTCTTCGTTTGCAGCCCTCTCTGAATTTCGTATTCTGTGTTTCCCCTTATCATTTTCAGGATGCTCCCCAAATATTTTAAGTTCTCTATCTGTCTCAGATTCATTCCATCTACTTTTACTACCTTAAAAATCCAATAACTTTTCCTACTTAACACAATCACATCACTCTTATTGCTGTTAAATTTCATCCCATATTGCCTCACTTAATCATGCCAAGCATCTAATTGTACCTGCACTTCCTCCTCTTTTTCACTCCAAACCATCACATCATTAGCAAACTATTTAATTCCAAAAACCAAATTGTGTATACAACAAGGTCCCAAAAACTTGATTCCAAATACAGATTATAACTTTTCAACTTATTAATATAATTATAATTTTAAAAATTGTTTGCACAATACACTACTAAGTGGTATCAACTGCAATGTGTTTAAATTCAATTCATGTTCACTATCTACCTGGTTCATGGCAGATTTATATCAAACACAACTAGTGATTGGACAATTAATTATTGACTCTTTGATTCTACAGATTCTGGCTAAAAAAAAATTAATGTAAATTTTTAAATTTTTTAACTCCACAAGTTTTATTTGAGTCTAGAGTTGATTTATACTGCTGAGTGATGAAAACTGTTATTATTTGTTTACATATATATGTAAATGTATTTATATTAATTTCGTAGTTTAGCACAGGAATTTTTCCATGTGTTATCTTTTCTTTGCATTTTCGACTGTTAACTCCTGGAAAAAAAAAATGAAACGACAATTTCCTATTGGCGATGTTTATAAAATGGTGGAATTCTGGCCACATTATATACATATTTCGGCTGCACATATTGGTTAACCTCACTATATATTTTGTCAAGGTGGAAGTGTAAGAAATTTATTTTTGAGGCTAACCATGTCTAAGTAAACCAATATAATACCTAAAATGCCAAAATGCAGCAGTGTGGGCACAATTTTTACCATGGCAGAGAATGATGCAAACTATACAATAAGAAGTTTTTACAATATTAGACTATTAAGATGTGGGAAAAGTCCTAGACTACTACAAACATGACAAAGCACCTTACAAATTTACATGGAGTTGGGAGTTTTAAGAAGCACAAAAGATAAGCTTTTTCAATGTATTAAGCTGTACAAAATCTTCAAAATGTATTCAATGTATTCCAGTTTAGTAAATATTTGTCACTCAATACTGACTAGCACAAAGAGGCATTACTTATAACCGTACTTTCCATGTTAATGATAGGCGCAGCAGCTGGCACCAGGCTGCTGTCCAGTGCTGTGGGGGGTGACCCACCTCGAACCTACCCTCCCCACAGACCGACATGCTCACTGCCTTGTTGCACCCCTTCTTCTGGGAAGCCAGTGAATGGTTGACAGCGGTGAAACTGGCTGGCATCACAGCCCCTCCTCCTCCCCCCACTGAAGAAACTGACACAGGTACAGCAGACACAAGAATATTCTGGTGAGACTGGCTGGCATCACAGCCCCTCCTCCTCCCCTGCCGCTGAAGAGACTGACACCTGTAGAAGGCGCAAGAATATTCTGGGAATTAGGATGCTCAGCACAGCGCTCCAGTTAGAGAAATTTCTGGGTGATGGCCTACGACAATACAACACGGTGATGCAGCGGCCAGCAGTCATTGGCAAAGGCCACCTAACCGAGTGCGGGCGCGAAGTATGAATGGGCGAGAGGGTGTGAAACCCAGCGAATGAAGCCTACTGTGCATGAGGGTGCTCGGAGGACTCTTAGAATATTGTGAAACTTGCGGGACAGGGACTAAACTGAGGTGGGATTGTGTCAACATGTAACACGGATTTTATTCTAAATATTGGAACTGTCAATTATGGACACATAGTTTATAATATAATTGAATCAGTCCAAATAGACACTGTCTATTTGGACTGATTTTTGATAATTTAATTTCATTGATTTCTTTGAGGTTGAATTAATTGAAGTCATTAATTGTAAACAGTAAGTGATAACGATTTATTGTGAAATTATGAGTGGAGAGAATTTTGTTTGTAGTTATTGCAAATAAAATTAGGAAATAATTAACTCTTTTATTTAGTTATGACCTTCATCCCGTAATGAACTTACAGTCTCTAACGACCTCGCTGTCGAGACTTTAAGCCCAATTATCTACCTACTTTAACAAACTTGGTTTAGCCCACTGAATTTAGAGAGAGAAATTGTAACACTGGTGTCAGAAGTGAGATGGAGGCAATTGGTTACAAAAAAATTTATAATTAATATAACAGTGGGGACTGGCAGGATAAAATTTGTAAATATCACAATATTTGTAGTAATAAGCAAAGAAATTGTTTTGAAATTTTTTAATGCTAACTAGAAAAATGTCGGCAGACATGGAAGCAGTCCGCTCTTTAATCAAAAGTTTACGTGGCCAGATAAATAGCAAAATAGATACTGTAAAAAGTAGAATAAATTGTGTTGTAGAAAATGTTAGTGAAAATGTAAATGGTCAAATCAGTAGTGTTAATGAAAATGTAAATAGTCAAATTTTTAGTGTTATTGAATCTGTAAATAGCCAAATTATTACTGTTAGAGAACTAGTAGATTAGAAAATAGAAGTGTTAACGAAGTAGTGGACAAGAAAATAGACAGTGTAAACGAAAATGTGGATAGAAAAATAGACAGTATGAAAATTAATGTAGAATGTAAGATAGAAGGTGTAAGCGAATTAGTAAACAATTAAAATAGACTGTGTGGATACAAAAACTGATAGTGTGATGGACAGTGTTAACGAGAGGTTAAGACAGTGTCAAGGGTTAGGTGGAACAGGAAATGAGTGCCCTCAAAAGTGAAAGGCAGGAATTTTTGCTGCCGCAGCAGGGAAGAAGATATGCAGTGGCCAAGGAGGAGCAGAGATCGACCCCCACCGAGCCAGCGAATGTGGACAGCAAGAAGTAGTGGTCGCCGCCAATAAAGCCATCTCAAAAGAAGCCCAGCAGTTCTGCAGTGTGGATACGCCTCGGCCAGGGATGGGTAAAGATGTGTCACAATAAAACATGTTCCCTACGATGGAAAGACACTTTGGCACGAATACCGGCACCAGTTTGAGATTTTTGCCACCCTGAATGGCTGAATGGAAGAGTAGCGAGCAAACTACTTGGCAGTTGAGCTGAGGAGACCTGCATTAAGCATACTGCAGTCACTGCCAGAAAGACATCAATTAGAATACTCCACACTTTGGCGTTGGCTATGGAGCTGCGATTCTGCGACCGGTACCTGCGACACGCCCACCATGCTCAACTGCAAAGCCGCATCCAGCAACCTAGGACACCTTGGCAGGATTTGTGGCAGGACATCATGAGGCTGTCGCACCTGTCTCTGGAGGGATTCTCTAAAGAGACACGAGATGTCATCGCCATCTGCTATTTTGTCGATGCTATCACTGACACCAAAGTGTGGCAAGCTGTGCAGTTGGCTGTATATCACACCATGCTGGACGCCTTGGCCCGAGCACTGGAGATGGAGTCAGGACAGCAGGCATCAGTGCCCTGACATCCAGTGCGGGCAGTGATGCTAGATGAAGAGGAGGATCGTAGCATCAAGAGAATGCTGAAGACTTGCAGACACCAATGAGGGATATAGCCTATAAGGTACCCACTACGGAGACTCGCCATCCACCACCCAAATGTCCGAAATGTTGGTTGTGTGGACAGCCACGGCACCTAAGGGCCAACTGTCCTCAGCAACATGAGCAGCAAACAGGGAGCAGGCATCAAGGGGCAAGTGAGAGTGCAATGTCTTCGAGAAACTTGTAAACACCAGTCTTGAGGGACAAAGGTCGGTGATTGCTGGAGGAAAGACTCAATGTTTTTGTAGGTGCATTCAATGAAAGGGACTTGGATGCTATATTGGTGGAACGGAGCCTAGATTATGTTTTTTGTCATATGGTCATTGACACAGGGGCAACTATAACAGTGGTAAGAAAGGATGTTTTCTGGCCTTCCTCCCAGCAATCATCCAATAAAAGCATAGATAAATGCTATTTAACTACAGTAACAGGCGAACCACACTAGTCAAAGGACAGAGAAGGGTACTCTTACAGCTCGGTAACCATAACATAAAGCATGATATATACATAGCAGACATAGAGGTAAAATGCATTTTGGATCTTGATGTATTACGTAAGCTGGGATGCTGTATCGATACACACTGGAGGTGTTAGTGAAGGTAATACCAAGTTGGTAATGTCAACACCACAAGATTTATCTTCACCAATGATATGCCCAGTAGTATGTACTCTATCTACTGTGCTTTCTGCTTCTAGCGAAGTTGTTATTCCAGGCAGATGACCGGGAAACTTTGTCAGGCGGTCGGGCATAATTGTCATTGTAGTAAGGACTTTGATTTCTTCAAAATCATATAGTTTGCCTGTTAGGATGATTAATTTATCTAACAGTGCTTTCCGTCTTGAGGAGGGGGGCCAGAAAAGGGGTTTGTAAGCAAGTCTCACAGGTACTTCCAAATGTTCCAGAATCTTCACTGCCACAAAATACTGAATGTCCTCTTCCAGATGCTTTGGAGGGAACTGCTGACAAGAACAAGAGAAAACCTCAAATGGCGACAGAAGAGGGCAGTTTCAGAATTGCTACAGAGAAATAGAAGTGTTTTCTCCTGTGAGCCCAATGACATTGGTAAAACTAATGTTGCATGACACCACATCAACACAGGGGATGTCAGACCCATAAAGCAGCCACCATGGTGACTACCGCTAGCTTCATATCAGGTGGTTAATGGTATTCTGAAAGGTTGAAAGGTATGAAGGATTTAGATGTGATAGAGCCATCAGTCAGTCCATGGTCTTCTTCCATTATGTTTGTTAAAAAGAAAAATGGCTCTATTAGATTTTGTGTTGATTACCGCCAACTTAATAATGTGACAAATAAAGATTCTTACCCACTCCCTAGGAGAGTCTACAAACAGAATAGCCTAGCAGGTTCGCAGTGGTTTTCTTTTCTAGAAAGGAAGAGAGGGTTTAGGCAGTGCAAGGTGACCTGGGAAGACAAGGAAAAGACTGCCTTTGTGTCCAAGGGAAAGGAACCTGGCAATTCAAGGTTATGATGGCCTTTGGGCTATGCAATGCCCCTGCCATCTTCGAACGACTAAAAGAGACATTTCTGACCTTATAAATTTGTAAGGTGTACCTATACGACATTGTGGTTATCTGACATGCTTGGATTCTGTGTTTCAGAAAGTGACTGCTGCCAACCTAAAATTAGTTCCCAAGATATGCCACCATTTCCAAAAGAAAATTAATCTCTTGGGCCATGTTGTATCGGCCCATGGGATTGAAACAGACCCTGAGAAGACCAGAATAATAAGAGATTGGCCTCTACCAAAGGATAAAAATTAAATGCAAAGTTTCCTGGGCTTATGTTCTAACTACCGTCAATTTGTGCCCAAGTTTGCCAATATCGTCAAACTTCTGCAGAATTGACTGAGGCAAAAAGAAAATCTTATTGGACCCCAGAGTGCAAAATTGCTTTCAATAGACTAAAGGAAATTCTGATATCTCCCACAGTAAAGGGCTTCCCGAGTAGAGAAGATGAATTTATTCTGGATACTGATGATAGTGATGTTGGAATCGGGGCTGTCGTATCTCAGATTCAGGATGGAAAAGACAGGCCATTGGAATACTTCAGTAAGGTGCTACACAAGCCCAAGAGGAACTACTGTGTGACACGCAGGGAGCTTCTGGCAGTGGTGAAGATGATTGCACATTTTCAGCTATATCTTTATGGCAGACACTTCATCCTAAGAACTGATCATGCTTCATTATGCTGGCTGAAAAATTTAAAGAACTCCGAAAGTCAAATAGCCAGGTGGATACAGCACCTGCAAGAATATGACTTTGAAATACAGCACAGATCTGGAAGCCTTCACAACAATGCAGATGCACTCTCCAGGAGACCATGTGAACCATTCTGTTGTCACTGTGAACACCAGGAGGAAAAGGTTGGTGTATCATGGAAAGCAAGGATGACAAGAATTCAAGGCCCTGTATCTGATGATGGGTCATCTACATGGGATGAAAAGAACATAGAAATGATCAGCTAAGTGAGCCCATCTTGCGTCCAATTTTGGAGTGGAAGGAAACCGGGCGGTGACCAAGATGGGACGAGATATCCAGCCTAGGCATGACAGTCAAGGCATACTGGGCACAGTGGAATTCCCTTGTTATAAAGAATGGTGTGCATTACACGAACTGAGGAATTAATGATGGGAGACAATACCATTTACAATTCGTCCTACCAGTGAGACAAATCCCAGAAGAGCTAAGTGAACTGCACAACACAGCAGCAGGAGGTCATTTTGGAGTAAGAGAGGGAATAGAAACCTTCTGTTACCACAAAACAATTTCACAAAGAGGCCTGAGGTCATACCGGTTCGAAACCAAGAGGCTGGCACAGTAGCTGATGCTCTTGTAGAGCATGTTTTCTCCATTTTTGAAGTGCCACTTGAGATTCATTCTAATCGATGAAATTTTGAAGCAACTATTTTCCAAGAGGTAACAAGGATTTTAGGAATGAAGAAAACCTGTACCACAGCATTACACCCTCAGTCAGATGGGATGGTCGAGAGGCTAAATCGTATCCTGGAACAGTATCTGGCGATCTTCGTAGAAGACAATCAGAAAGATTGAGACTCTAAGGTACCCTTATTTCTCCTGGCACATCGCTTGGTGGTCCATGAGTCCACAAGGGTAACACCAACAAGGATGCTGTTTGGGAGAAAATTCCGCCTACCTGGTGACCTGCTGTTTGGACGTCCAGTAGAAGAAGAAGCAGCCACCCCAGAATATGCAATTAAACTACGTCAGAAGTTAACCGACATCCAAGAGTTCGCCCTGAGGTACCTTAAAATTAATAGTGACAGAATGAAAATACAATATGACTGAAGAATGCCTGAGGAGACTTTTCAAGAAGTACAGCTGGTGTGGTTGAACAACCCTCAAAGGAAGAAGGGATATTGCCAAAAGCTACAGAAACCTTGGGAACGCCCATACAAGATCCTGAAGCAGATAAATGATGTGGTCTGCTCTCGGGCAAAGCATAAGGTTGTCCACATTGACTGACTGGCCATGTACGAAGGTCCAGATGTTGGAGGGCCTGTTCGGGACAAACAGACTTCAGGAGGGGGCAGTGTTATGTTCTGCAGATGGCACCGGGCTGCTGTCCGGTGCTGTGGGGGGTGACCCACCTCGATCCTCCTCTCCCTGCAGACTGACATGCTCACTGCCTTGTTGCCTTCCTTCTTCTGGGAAGCCCGTGAATGGTTGACAGTGGTGAGACTGGCTGGCGTCATATCCCCTCCTCTTCCCCTGCTGAAGAAGCCGACACCTGTAGGAGGTGCAAGAATATTCTGGGAATTAGGACACACTGCACAGTGCGCAAGTTAGAGAAAATTCTGGGTGATGGCTTACGACACAATAAATACCACGGCGATCCAGCGGCCAGCAGTAATTGACGAAGGCCATCTAACCGAGTGTGGGCGCAAA
Source organism: Dryococelus australis (assembly GCA_029891345.1). NCBI lineage: Eukaryota > Metazoa > Arthropoda > Insecta > Phasmatodea > Phasmatidae > Dryococelus > Dryococelus australis. The sequence continues at coordinate 128,944,276 of CM057009.1, forward strand.
GTCAAATGCAGTACAATTGCAAATGAGGTGTTCTTGGTGTGAATGTACAAGAAGGTGTGAAATCCGGCGAGTGAAGCCTACTGTGCATGAGGGTGCTCGGGAGGACTCTAGAACATTGAGAACTACCAGGACATGGACTAAACTGGGGTGGGACTGTGTGGACATGTAATACGGATTTTATTCTCAATATTGGAACTGTCAATTATGTACACATAATTTATAAAATAATTGATTAGGTTGATACACTGTCTATTGGGACTGATTTTAATAATTTAATTTCACTGATTTCTTTGAGGTAATTATAAATTTAATTAATTGAAGTCATTAATTGTAAACAGTAAGTGATGTCAATTTATTGTGAAATGTTGAGTTGAGAGAATTTTGTTTGTAGTTATTGTAAATAAAATTAAGAAATTATAATTAACTCTTTTATGTAGTTAAGACCTCCATCCCTTAACGAACTTGGTTTAGCCCACTTTATTTAGAGAGAGAAATTGTAATATTAATTTTGAATCTTTCTGTATTCAACTTTAACTGTTATTAAATAGTGAGAATTAAATTGAGTACACAATCGAAAATTAAACAAGAATATTATAACTAAATCAGGAACTGGGATCTGTAAAAATGTGGAACTGTCCCACAACTAAATATAACCAATAAAATGTTAAGAATAATAACTGAACATGTTAAAATGACCATGCATACGTCATAAATTTAACAGACTCAATGTAAATTACATTAGGTGAAGTGCTGCAGTACAATAAGGAAACCTAAATTATAGGCAACAGTCTTCTCATTTCTAAATTATGATGATAAATCAACTTCCTGATACATATGTATCTGTAGATGTTCACAGTACATGTGTTATGATGGAATTATTCACATTTTAGCTGTCCAAGTTAAATATATATATATATATATATATGCTCCGACAAGGAATCAATAACTGCCGAACATAACCATCTAGAAAACATATTTCTTGAAAATGGCTATCCTATTAAGAAAATAAAACATCACATGAAAAACGCCATATCTCTCTTCAATCCCTACAAGATACCCGAAAAACGTGCAGGAAACCTGGTTATTCCATATGTTTGTGATATTTCCGAGAAAATAAGAAGACTGGGCACAAGTACAGCATACAAACAGCTTTCAAATCAAATGCCACATTAAAAATATTGTCACAAGAGTGAAACCAGCTACACACAAATAACAGACCTAGGACTGTGTGTATCAGATACCTTGTGAGTGTGGAAGCATGTACATAGGAGAAACTGGCAGACCCCTTTCCATACAATTAAAAGGGCACAAAAGTAATACTAAGAAAGGTGAAAATAAAAAATCTAGACTTGCAGAATATGTTTGGGAAACCAGCCATAAAATACTATGGGAAAATGTTACGCCACTTACTATAGAAACACACTCGATTAAAAGAAAAGTAAAAGAACCAGTATTTATTGTGAGCAATACAAAAGTATTCAGTCAACAGAGCATTGAATTAAAAATATGTGGTAACATTAATTTATTAAGAAACAATATTATATCATAAAACAGATGTGAAACCACAATCACACTTAGACAATACCCTATAAGACAGTGCTTGACTGCCATTGGCCGTGCAATAAGAAGGGCCCTGTACAATAAATAGGTAACCTCATGTTTCCAGTTTTCACTTTTAGTCTGCCTGAATACAGTAGCAGATGTCAGCTGTCGAAACGTTAATACAAGCTTGTCTAAGAAAACCTACTGTGTAATTCTGTGTCATCATAGTTGCCTCTTACAGTCTTGTACAAAATTTTGTCTTTGTCTCAAGTGTTCGTCTGTGCTGTCTTAGTTGTGTGGTCCTTGGTTTTTTTACTTTTTCAATTTGGTTTAAACCAACTGTTCTTCTATGTTGTCATCGTTTTGCTGTTCTTAGTTTTTTTGTTATTTCCATTTGATAATTTGTCTTGTAATTTTATTTTTAGTTTTTCTATTTTATTATAAATCTAACTATTTTCCTTGTGGGATTTATTATACATATATTTTTTTTTACATATTTTTACATCAGCCACTCTTAGCTCATTTTCGTGTTTGTTTCATGTCTCCGACTTGGTTTTCTGTGATGACATAGTGTAGCAATGGAGTATGTTCTAAATATTTCAAAAATCATTCACCCCCAACTGCAAGAATCTTTCAAACAACTCATGTGTTATAGCTTCAACACCACAAACAGAACACAATAGTTGCTGCTTACCTGGAGATCTGCTCGCCATCTCCCCAAAACACCAGGTGGCATAAGGTCTTGGTTCCACTGTAAACGAAAATAATATTACTTAAGATGCAAATTTTATTAATTTTATACCCACCTTGTGAGCATAGCATAAAACAAGTACATTTCATTACTCAAGGAGGAATTTCAAATTCATTATCACAAGGAAACAAAATTAACCATGCAGATTTCAAATGCTATTCCTTAACAAATTCCAATTGCCAATATAAGTACACAAGACCCTTCCAGTTACTAAATTAACAAGATCTCTTGCGTTAAATGAAAGAAAGTATGTTTTACTCATCATATAATTTCCTGTGTAACAGTGTGAAAACCACTAACTTCATATTACCACTTAGTCTTTATTTTAACTATCGTCCAAGCAAACACGTTACCTCATTAGCATAATTTTTGAAGGAAAGAAAGGCTTATAAGATCATATGTATATATGTATGTATGTATGCATCTATATGTGTATGTGTTATACATTTATATGTGTATGTGTGATGCTCCCCCTTCAATTTTTGAACAAGCCAACCAAATTTCACCAAACTTGGTACACACACAATACTGACACCTGACTTCCACAGTTTTAGACCATGTCAGGCACTTACTTTCAAAATGGTGGCCATTTTTAAATTTGGTGTGATATGCCATATCTCGGGAACCATTTACAGATTTACACCAAATTGTGTATGCTGATTGAGCATCATGCAACCATTAACTTTTGTGGTGGATATTGTTGTTGGTCAACCATTTTGGAAAATAGCACCAACTGAAGAAATAAATGTTTTACATAACATAATATCTCAAAAACTAATAAGCCAATTCTCACCCAAATTGGCAGGTAAGTAATACTATAATAGGCCAAGTAATCTTAAGTGATTAAACTTTATTAAATACATATTTTCAAAATCTCTGCCATACAAATATTCTAGGTTTATATAGTATGTCTTTCATACCATTTAACAAATTTTGTATCCTGAAAGTATTTATTACAAGCATTATTTATACCAACACATAACCACTTTTGTTTGCCATTTTGGAAGATAGTGTGCCACGCAAATAAATATTTATGTCATATCTCAGGAATTAATTTGCCAATATCTATAAAATTTGGCAAAAGAGTAGTATTACAGCAGATGATATAAAACTGCACGTTTAAAGTACATCAGACAATTTTTCAAAATGACTGACATTTAGCTATTTTAGCTTTAAACGGTGTATTGTCGGAACCATGTAGTAATTTCCAACTTACCTTTATATGCTGGCAGGTAGATATTTGAACACTAACCTGTGTGTATATGGAGCATCATTTATCCGCCATTTTGAAAGATAGCCCCATATGAATAAACAAAGTATTTATGTAATATCTTAGGAAACAATTAGCAGATTAACATACATGGCAAACAAGTCGTAATGAGGCAGATAATGTTAAGTGGAATGTTTTAAGCATGTCAGACACTTATTTTCAAAATGGCGGCCATATAGTCTGATGTCAGCCAAAGACCAGACACAGATAGCCCATGATGGCACTCGCCGCAAAAAGATACACGTGGTTAAATGCCGTTACAAGGTCGCAGACTTCCTAGAGATGGTATATCAGTTGTTTCAGTGTAATATGTATTTGTTTCAAGGGTATAATTGTTTGTAAAATGTTACATGTATTTTTGAGAGTTTTGTGTGTAACTGTAATTTGAAATTCAAACTGTGCACGGTGCTGGAAAGAGAGACAATGATAGTCAGGCGAGAACACCTTCAAAAGAGAATTAAATGCCAACATAAAATTTCAATCTAAATTCTGTATGTAAAACTGTTTAGAAATTCTTTTGGTGCCATTTCAATTAGCCATATTAATATTTTACTCAGCTTGCATAGCACTTCCACTTGTGTGAACCCCGTAGGCAGTCATGATCGGTCCACGCGACCCCTGTATATGAGCAGTCATTCTAGGAGAACTGGCGGGGTAAGACACTGTCACGTACGCACTTCACCTTTTTGCACTGATGTAGGTTTCCATAGTTCTTTGTTAGTACACCAGTTAACCTTTGTCTTGCGTATGTTTTTCCAGACATCCCAGCATACAGCTAGCTGCTTAACTTAATAATTTACAGCCTTTCAGGTTTTTGAGATATAAACGAGATGAGAGAGTGTTGTACCGGAAAGGCCACGAGGCCTGCGCTACTTGTGTCTAGGGCTTTTCAATGTAATTTCTGCTTCATTGCGACTGCAATATTAAGGGCAATATTCTTGTATAATTCTTTGAGGGTTTTTGTAATGTTATGTTTTACGGCCACATAGCACACGACCACGTGGTCAGCTACCACTACGGCGATACCCACGCAATCACAGTGTTATGAGGGCTAATTGTCTTTCCATCTTGTGCACCACAAATTATCTCAGGGTTTTATGCAATTTTTCAATAAGGGTTCATGCATTTTCCGTGTTTAAAAGCATTTTGTTTCTGACCACGCGGTCAGCTCATGTACTTGTATTTTTTCCGCCAACAGGCGTTCCAAGGGCTTTTGTCTGCTAATTTCTGGCAGATATAATTTTCCAATGCAGGTGCAATTATATAAGAGAACTACTGACCAGGTCTCCGGGTAAATTATGTGTTTTTACACCTGCACATGTGGTCTGCTACAAGCTCTATCCAGCTGCATCCGTGCCATCTAAAAGTGAATTCACATGTTTTGTGTGTTTATTGTCCATCTCATGTTGTGCCCCACCTTCTTCAAATGCTATTTTGTAATTTTGTACGACACTCCTATTTTGCACTCGCCCTCTCTGTGTTTGACCATCGCCACACAGCATGTGTTTCGGGGACGAATCCCGACGAGTAGGCATTAGCTGCGGAAGAATGCGTTAGTGTTCATTTCATACTCAGTGCCCTGTCTCTGGGCAAACGCAGTCCATCCTAGCGGCTGTAGGCCCCTTGCTCTGTAGAGGCTGTTCTTTCAGGCACCGCAGAGCATCAACCCGCCTGAGGCGCACGAGTTGAGTTATGTGCTTAGGAGAATCACTCACCGGAACTGGCTAGACACGCTCGAGATGTACTGTAATTTTCATTCTGGCACAGATTGTAGCTTAGATAATAAACACATACCTTCTCAATGTAAAATGTGAATGTTCTTTAGTAGCGTCAGATACCCAGCTCAGTCAAAAGTGTCTTAATTGCTGTGTAAGGTGTAAAAGTTGTTTAGTGAGTACGCACAGGTGAGACGAACCCACAGAATCCCTGAGATTGCTCAGTCTCAAAGTGCAGTGTGTAGGAATTACCGCTGGCGCCCATCAATCAGCATGTCAAGTGTATCGCAATCATCTCCATGTCGCACCCATCTGCGTCAAGTCAATTTTATTTTTAAATGCTTTATCATCAAAACCATGTAATAAATTCCAACTTAACTTCGCATGTTGGCAGTAGATAATACAACTAACTCTATCAACTGTATCTACACAGAGCATCTATTGTCCTCCAATTCGCAAGATAGCATCACACGAATAAATTAAGTTATTATGTTATATCTTGGGAAACAATTGAGGGTAATTCTATGTGAAATCATCAAATGGCTGAAGACGCACCATTTTTTATATAGATAAGAATTTGTCCCTATGTTACCCTAACCTCAAGGTAAAAGAAAACCATTAATTTAGATTTTTACCTACAAGTAGATGATGGCAGCCATTTCTCACAGACTGCAAGCAAATTGTAACAAATTCCGGAGGTTTATGCAATAAGTAGTAACTCTTATAATAAGTCGCCTATTGTGGAGTTTTAAGTGACATTTAAAAGCTAACATAAACTATTACAATGCATATTTATATTATATAATACATTTTGTATTTTCAATATGGCGGCCATTTACTTTTCATAATTCAAATAATTGTTTTACCACACTTTATACCTTTGCCTGCTTCATAAAAGTTGCGTTTAGAGAACTCATATTTTGTTGTGCTTAGTGTCTACATGTAGAACAGTGTGCACCAACAAAGTTATCTGGGTTGAAGACTTCCTTCCTAGAAAAAAAAGTCTCCAACTGTGGATTATTATGTACTGTTTTTGAAACAAAAAAAAAGATATATAAGAAGACAAAATAAGATTTAGAGTATTTTATGAAAGATACTCTTGATGAATAGCTATAGGACACAAGTTGTCCCATTCTATTATTTTCACCCCTATATAGTACACAGACCTTTGAATAAGCACTATACATATCTGGCAATTAAATTTCACCATGAAGAAATTACTCCTAATAACAATTTTTGTTACCATTGATGCCGTCGGGTGAGACACGAGATGAACAGTGACATAAATACGTACTGATAATATTGGTGCTAGTGGTGCTTCCCAATCACCGCACTATTGAGACTCAGGGTTCTCAAGGATTCTGTGGGTTGTGTGGGTCCGTCTCACCCGTACGTAATTACAAACATGTAGGCAATACTTAACTTGTACTAAACATCCCTTTGAAGATAAGCACTTAATAAAATACATGTGGCTAGGACACTGTCACTACTGAATAAAAGAGGTACGTTCACTGTAGACTTGCTTTTATTATTACTGTTCATACAGATCAACTTGCCAATGAAATTATGAAACTCTCGGTTATGACTAACTAATTCCTTTTGGGTGCTCCCAAGCCCAAAATTAATCTAGCACATGCCTAGATGGATCATCTCACCGCAGTGTATGGAAACACAATCTTCACAAGGGAAGAGGGGCGACAGCCAATTTGCAAACACGTGTGGGCTCGCCCACCAGCATGTGGGTAGTGTGGTGACAGCCAGTACATAGAGCAGGCTAAGATGGAAGTAATATCACCCTACACAAATTACAAAATTTCATAAATATCCTTGAAAGATGATGGGGCACTAGATGAGAAGTCACAATAAACACACACACGTGTGAAAACAAGTTCAGATGGCACGGATGCCGCTGAATGAAGTTCGTAGTGGACCATGTGGTGCAGGTGGAATTGCAATATTTCTTTGTGAAAACTGTAAATTAAATTCCAGCAAAATATTATTCTGATAGAGAAAATTATTCTCTTTGCGATTACAGTGGTTACAAACACGTAGTATGCCTGATGGCGGAAAATTCAATCATAAAAGTGACAGTGTGGTTAAACACAAAAGAATCCATTTATGTGAAAATTACACGGAACCTTGACAAAAATTTAACATAGAAACCTGAATAAAACACTGCACACACAATATTACATAAATATGCTCTCAATACGCAATGATGGCGTAGACATATACTTGGCAACGGTTAGCCACGTGGTTGTACGTGATGTTGACGTAAAATATTCAAACATGGAAAATACCCTCAAATACATATACGAAAACTAAACCCTTCAAACTGCACATAGCAATAATGGAGAAATTACAATGAAACGCCTTTAGCAGCAGCGGATGGGTCCTGATTCAAGTTGTGCGGGTCACGTGACCTCTGCGCCATATTTTTTCTTCTTCTCCTCCTCGATTAAGTTGAAAATGCCACAAGGGCGAAATAAATAAGTTAAGCGGAAGCATAATGCTGGGGGAATGTCTGGCAAAATGTACGCAAGCAAAGATTAACCAATATACTAAAAGTGCTATTGAAATCTACATCAGTGAACAAAAGGTTGTAGTGCGTATGTGACAGTGTCTTACCTCGCCTGCTCTCCTTTACAGACTGTCCAGAGGCAAGTGTCGCACGGTCCTACCATGGCCGCCCACATGGTTCACATAAGCGGAAGTGCTATGCATGCTGAGTAAAATATTTTATTATTGAAATGAAAGTGGCACAAATAAATTAAATATTGTTTTACATTTTATAATTTTCTTGTGAATTTTTCATATTATTTTAGTCTCTCTTTATGATGGTGTTCACACCGGAATATTAAGTGCTCTTAATCTCGGTGCCCCGGGCACTTTGAATTTCATAACCAAACATGTTCAAAATAAAAACAAACACTTTAAAACATTTTAAGACATATCAAACCATGAAAAATAAAAATTCAAGACAAATTTTACACTGCAAAATAATATTTATGTGAAAGTTCAAATATATTGGCCTCTTTGCACACGTGCAGGTACACGTGATACGTGCGTGATGAGTGCCATCATGGGCTCTAGCACCGCTGGCTGTTAGCCGGCATCACCTTGAATTATTAGAAGAGTTAAAGGAGAAATCTGTACATGATAGCACATTTGATGAGAAATACAAAATTTTTAAGTTTCGCAGATTTTACAAGAGTGATAATATAAGCAGAATCATGGCTGGTTTAAAGGTCTATGTAATAGTCAGATCTCCAATTGTAGCGAAGACAAAAAACAAGAATACCTAGTACTCTTTAATTTAAATGAAGTTTACTTGAAATTCAAATAAACTCAACCATCTATATAGATAGGGTTTTCAAAGTTTGCTTCATTAAGGCCCAAGTAATGTATTCTAGCTGGTGTCTGTGGCACGCATTCTGTATGTGCACGCCTACTGCACCAAAACATAAAAATAATGTCGGTAGCTACAGTATGTAAGATGTCATACAATGATTTAAAGAAAATTACTGTTTGTGATGATTCAAAAGAAAGTTGTACGTTTTCACAATGTCATAAATGTCCTGGATGAAATTATCTGTGAGGAAGAGATGAGCTACTAAGTGAAATAAAGTACAAACAATGGTTGTCAACTAACGCCTGTGAGCCTGCCACCCAAGTGAAAACTATGGAAGAGTTTTTGATTGATCAAAAGGAAAAGTTGATAAAAATAAAAACCCATCACTTTGTTGCGAAATGTCAGTCTGAATTTCTAAAATCAAAAAAAGATATTACTTCTGCTGAAAGCATAATTTTGGGATATTTCTCAGAAAACTATACTTTTGTGATGCAAGATGATGTACAGGCATTTCATTGGGATGATGCACAAGCCACATTACACCCATTTGTTGTAAACTATAATACAAAGAAAGTGATTCCATACAGTGTGAAACTGTCTATGTCGTCACTGACTGACACACAACACTGTAGCTGTTCACACCTTTCAGTAAGTTCTGCTTCAACATTTGAGAAGATTTCTAAACTGGAAAAAGTGTATTATTTTAGTGGTGGTTCAGCTGCTGAACACAAAAACAAATAAAACTTCGTTATCATAAAGCACAAAGATGATTTCAGCTGTGGAGCTACCCATTACATCAACGCGCGCCTGCTGCCTCCAATGTGTACATGCGTGGCCTGGTCTGACCATGCGCTGACCACCGCACCCCTACAGGCCAGGTGATAGCCATTGTGCGCATGGGCCTACGAACACCCACGACCGCAGAGTTTCTATCAACGCAGACAAGATGTGTGTGTATGGAACAACTGTGACAATGGACCCAAGACAATGTCCAACCTGCAAGCATTCATTCATCTACCGCCACTTACAATGAGCAAGAGGAAAGTGTGCTGCTTGCCTGCCGACTGTCTCAAACAAGGTAACATCTGCCCACGCTGTTTACACAATGACACCACTACACCGAAGCACAAAGGTTAGTCGCAATCTGTTCAGTCTGTCAACATCGTCATCTTGTCACTTAAATTTTTGTCCGCACCTTTCTTCCTTGTTCATGTCATCCAGTCATTTGCGTCATGCATTTCTTGCGTCATATTTATTTGTTTCGTTGTGTATTGAGCATCATGTATTCGCATTTTTAATTTGTCCAGTGTCCACCATGTTTGTTTTAATTGCTTTGTTCCACATATCATAAATGCTCAAATTGTGTACACTCACACACCGCCACTTAATTTGTTTCCACCTGTGCAGGAAAGTTGCGGAGGAAGTTGGTCAGGGTGTGTCAAGTTTGCTGTGCCGAAGAAAATGGGAGAATATGATCAAAAAGTACAAAAGAGGAAGGGAGGGTGTGTGTGTGTGTGTGTGTATACACACACACACACACACAATATGTATAATGCATTTATTACATTTTTAACTTATTTTGTAAAGCTTCAACTATTCATCACAGTCAAATATGGGCAGTTGGTTATGTCAAAACCAATGTACTAAATGTATTACGAGTGAATGGAAAGGTGCAGTATTTGCTTTTATATGTGCACACCAAAATTTAAATTAATGGGAGATGGAAACATGAGAGCAGGTTTTTACCATTCAAAATTACTTAATTTCACTAGGTGTTGTTTTGGCGATTGTTCGAACTATTTATAAAGGAACTGGTGCTATTTTGGAAAAGAACTCCTCTTCCCCCTCACCCCTTTTCTGATAGAGAGTAAAGGAGGGTAATAACATTTCTACTACATATGTCTCTAAGTCTTTTTCGTTTAAATGCAATTGTTACTCAATGAAGGTAGTGGACAAAGTTCACTTAGGGCTCCTGCCTACCTGGAGTTTTTTTTCACGTCTGAGGCAGAGAAGCACAGGAGCGATGAGGGTGACACTGCCACGCACATCAAGTGCACCATCGTCACTAAGTACACGGCTCTCAACTGGCGTGCAGTGTTCTCACTGTGTAGCATGTACCTATGGGACTTTCAGCTGTGACACTATTATTTTATTGGCAGACAGTCTATTGGAAGGTTCAATGCAATGCCGTTGGGAAGTTTTGTATGTATCTGACATGTATATTTTGAAATACAGCCCTTCAAAAAAAAAATCATTTTCAGCCATTATGGAGTACTCTTAAATGGTGTTTCTAATATGAGTGACATCCTGAAAGCAGTTAACAGCCCTAGTTTGAGTGAGTGTTCTTTTCATAGAACAGCACATTGGATGCACTTTTAATAGTTACATGGTAAAACAGATATTTAAAGCAGGTAAGTGGGAGCCTTAAAGTGTGAATACAACAAAAATTTTTTTCCAATTGTTCCTGTACATTTTTGGCTTAATTGTTACTGGAAAAGTTTTATTACTTTCTTTCACAAACTCAAAAAACCCCTAAAACTGGTATTTCAACCGAAGATGGTGATGACACTCCAGTGACGTGGGTGTACAACAACTTCCTGAGGGTAAAAAACATCATCTCGCCACACTAGTCTTAGGTTCAGGAACGCCATCATCTTGTTTTCCAATGAAATTGCCAGCATCTGCCCTTCCTTTGAAAATCCCATCTCCCCCCCAAAACAATATCACCACCACCACCAAAAACACTTACACCACCGTCTTCAAATTCACCACTTCCTTTGTCACATTCTCCAACATTTTCTGCAAAAATGTCCCCCTCAGGGCAACCATCAGCAAAGAAAGCTCTCAGACTATGGTGGCAGCAACAGCAGGAACATTGTTGCTGCCAAGAGTTTTACGAAGAACTGCCAAAGCAATTCAGAGCAGAGCAACAGCTAGGGCAGAGACTATTGGAATCACTAAATGTAGTAAGAGATTTGATTAAAAAATCAGCAAGGGCAGTAATGTGTGTAAAATGTTTTATGCAATAAAAGTTTATATTTACAATGTAATGTTTACCCCGTTTGGAAAAAAAAGTATGTGTGCACACACACATATATTGACACAATTGGGTGAGACACGAGACGAACGACACACATGCTTACTGGTAATTTGGGCGCCAGCAGTGCTTCCCAACCACCGCACTATTGAGACTCATAGTTCTCAGGGATGTAGTGGGTACTGTGTGTTGGTCTCACCCATACGTACTTACAAACACATTGGCAATACTAAGCTTTTAATAAAATCACTGAAATAAACAATTGATAAAACATATGTGGCTAGGACACTGTCACTACTGAATAAAAAAATTGAGTTCATTGTAGACTTGTTTTTATTGATATTGTTTATACACATCGACATGCCAATGAAATGGTTATCTCGGTCATGACTAGCCAATTCCGCTTCGGTGCTCCCCAACTCGTAATTAATATAGTGCATGCCTAAATGGATGATCTCACCGAAGTGCGTGAAAGCACAGCCTTCACAAGGAAAGAGGGCCGACAGCTGCTAGGGTGGACTGATGGTTTTTCCCTGAAGACACTGTGAATTACAAATGAAAACCCTTAATACACATTAACACGAGTGATTACTCGGCATCACTAACACAAACTCGTCGGGGCACGCCCTCCAGTACGTGATTAGTGTGGTGACAGCCTATACACAGAGCCAGCTAGGACGGGAGTAGTTGCAACGTACACTAATTACACAATTACATAGACCCTTGAATGATACATGAAATAAGATGGGACACAAAATGAATATTCACAACAAACACACACATGTGTGAAAGCAAACTTAGGTGGCGCGGATGCTGCTGGATGAAGTTCGTAGCAGACCACGTGGTGCAGGTGAAATTGCAGTATTTCAGAATGGAAACGGCAAACTAAATTCAGATAAAATATTATTCCTGTTTGGCAAATGGTTCTCTTTAGGATTAGCATTGTTAGAGGCTTGTAACATGCCTGATGACGGTAAAATCAAACATTACTGTGACCGTGTGGTCAAGTACAAAAAGCATCAATTTACGTGAAAAATACATTAAACCCTGAATGAAAAATACATAGAACTCTGAAATAAATGATTCCACATTCAATGTTATATAAAGAAACTCTTAAAACGCAACGATGGCATATACAAAGACTTGGCTTCAGTCGGCCACGTGGTTATACATGATGTTGCCGTAAAATATTCAAACATGAAAATTACCCTTAAATACTTACATAAAAATAAAGCTCTTAATATTGTGTGTAGCAATTATGCAGAAGTTACAATGAAATGCCATAAACATAGGCAGATGGCGTCTGATTCAAAATGTGCGGGTCGCATGACCTCTCCGACATCTTTCTCCTCCTCGATTAAGTTAAAAATGCCACAAGGGCATAAGAAATTAGTAAAGTGGGAGCATAATGCTGGAGAAAATGTCTGGAAAAAATGTATGCAAGCAAGACTAACCGGTAAACTACATGGACTATGGAAACCTACATCAGTGAACAAAAGTCGTAGTGCGCACGTTACAGTGTCTTACCTCGCCAACTCTCATCGACAGACTGTCCAGATACAAGCGTCGCACAGACCTATCAGGGCTGCCTACAGGGTTCACATAAGCGGAAGTGCTATGCACGCCGAGTGAAATGTTTTATAGTGAAAATAAAATGGCACAAATTAGATTAGACATTGTTTTACATTTCTATTATTTTGTTACGAATTTCAATATTATTTTAATGTCTCTTTGTGATGGCGTTCATGCCAGGATATTAAGTTTTCTTAATCTCGGTGCCACAGGCACTTTGAATATTCATAACCAAACAATTAAAATTAGTACAAGCACTTTAAGACATATTAAACACTGTAAAGACAATATAACACATTTTACCCTGAAATTACCATTTATATGAAAGTTCAAAATTGTCGGCCTCTTTGCGCACGTGTGGGTGGTACACGTAAGCGCTGTCATGGGATCTAGCGCCGCTGACTGTTAGCCGGCGTCTATATGTGTGTGTGTGTGTGTGTGTGTGGTGTGCGTGCGTGTGTGTGTGTGTGTAACCATCCTAAGACACCTTGCTTGCAATAACTCACAGAAGGATAGATTGCATAGAATGAGCGATATTATTGGAGCAACAAAAAGCACATGCATCTTCACAGCGAAATACAGTGGCTTTATTTGCAAGCACACATGTAATTACAGACATTCCAATATGAACACAGCATGATCAGCTCTTGTAAAATAAACATGAATATTAATATTATGGCCTTCTATGGGAAGAGCGCAAGCCTGATTATTTGGCTCTGCAACTGTTTTAGCCTCCGATAATTGACATTAAAAATTTAATTAGGAATAAGAAAATATATTTAATCATCATGTGTAATTAATTATTTACTCTTACCATTGCTGTGTTTCCCCTATGCTCATACATGGGGAATGGAAATTGGACATCAAAATTTTCCCATTTATTGCAACTAATAGTGGGAAAAATTGTGGGATTATGCTTTACACGATACATGATAAAAGAGCTTTACAAGATTTGTGCTGGAATGTGCGATGTTTTAGTTACAGTGTTCTGTGAACATGTTCACAGCTGTTTAGTGCTTAACCCTTTCCTTAATAACTTATCATTGTAGGTATTGCAACACACTGATTTCATGTATACAACTGTATGTATAGTGGTACATATCACACTTGAACACACCTTGGAATGAATAAAACACTTCATTCCACTTGATGTTACGTGAGTACCTGTTACGTAAAATATGGTTTGAACAACTGATAACATTTTGTACATGCAAGTGCCTTTTTTTTAATGTCAGTTAGATTTTTGTAGAGTACATTTCACCCGAAGTAGTATTTGAGTTGCTGTACCATCCTCTGTACTGGACACAATGATGAAGGGGTCAGTAGTAGTGTGCTTGCACAACAGTGCTTGCTGTGGTCAAAAGCCTGGATCAGAGGGAGTAACACATCACAGACACCAAGAATACATTAAGTAATTATTTATTTTATCAGCTTTTATACAGAGCAGTTTTAACTGCAAAAGAACATAAACATCAAACAGAAGTCAGATAATTCAAACTAAACTAAAATTTTCAGCTGAAAAATCAGTACAGATGTAAAAACATTATCAATTTTCTTATGCAAAGTGACTCTAACACACATACTAAAATGCAATAATTCTGAAACTGAAATGGACAAATTTTGGAACATAGTAATCAATTGTTATGTTCTTTTTCTGTATCTGAGGGCAGCACACACTGAACTGCTTTTAAACTATGAAAACGTTCTCATGCACACCTACTTAAAACTGTGAACTTTGTGTAGCAATGCGCATTAAAATAAAATGCTAACATGTGCAGGGGATGAAAAGTGAATATGAATCAAGTTGTACTTATACATACCACTTAAATATTTTAGGTTATAATTTTACAGAAAGCAAGAACGTGGTTTTTATTGGTAAGTGTTACACAATTCTAATGACCTCAATTTTGAATAGTTTCATTGCTATTTCAATAAAAGAATTTGAGTAATTATTTGTTAGCATGAGAACTTCTTTGTACAATTTTAAAAATTAAACTTTTTTAATTACTCTTAGTCATGGCCCTCATACACTGGATGATTACATACCCTAACAGAAGAAACCCCACCCCAATCCCAAACATAAAAATACACTTTTCCAGTTTTGGTTCAGGAGGAATAACTCCCTTAGCTTTCCTTTGGAGTGCCTTCCATTATGCACTACCTAGGGACCCGCCATGTTAACCTGTAACTGTAAGTATTCATTTTTTTTTTTTTGAAACCACAAATGTGAGACATTGAATAGTCATCTGAAATATTGTGGCAATTATGTACTCTTGCAGACAGAGCAGTTGCGATATCAACTCGTATCCAACATCAACCAATATGAAGCATTCTGTTATGTCGCAAGGTATTTGCGTGGTTATAAAAGCAATCAGTTACTGTACTGGTACAATTCCTTACTTTAAACAGTTTTTAAAAATAAGATTGGTGCTTTTTTGAAACAAAGTACTCTAATAACAAATAAACCAGTAGCTGGAGAAAAATTTTTTTTTAAGTTCTACTTTCAAAGGCTTCAAAGGCAAAGTTCTACCTTCATCATTAAAGTACAAGTACACATATGTAAATTAATAGTTTACTGATTTTTTTTAAGATAGCATCGTATTTATATACAACTATAAAATAATTCAGTTCAATTTTAAAAAGGTTTTGATTTATACATTTACTAATTTTGCAATTATTTGAAATATACACTATTTCTGGTCCAATCCATATAAACCAAAGAGTATTGACTGTGGTATCAGTTGTACAATTGGGAGTCAATGATGGTATCAAGGTTTGGGAATTGGTATCAAAACAGCCCTACTTATAGAGAAATGGAACAACTTCAGCTGCTACAGATCAAACAGGCAAATAGCATTGAGTCAGGCAATATACACAATGTATTAAAACATACATAAATAATGTGTTCTATAATAACTACTGTAGAATTTCAATACTAAGTACAATTTTAATTATCCCCCTCATACTGGAACGTGCTTTTATACTAAACAAATATACAATATTATAACTGCAGGATTTGACAACTGTACTTCATAATAAAAGCGGTGAAGTATTTATACTAGAGTTTACTTATTCACTTTCAGCTGAGCTCAGTGACTATGTTGTAGCCACTCAGTCTCATAAACCGGTGGTGGCTTGAATTCCTAAAAGGTTCAAAAATAGGGGTGGTGTGTGTGTGTGTGTGCATGTGTGTGTGCGCGCGCGCTAACATACCTCTTAACTATATGTGCATGCAGCTCTCCCAAAGATGTTTCAATTTATGATTACTAGTGTAGCAACAAACATCTGACTCCTAAACATTCATATTTGTTATTTACATTGGTGAAATACACATTCACGCATATCTTCACCATTAGCAACATACAGTAATACAGAAAAAATATTAAATTGTAAAGATGTAATGTATACCATCGTACTTTGAGGGGGGGGGGGGGGGGGGGGACCCAAGAAAATGATTTTTCTTTTTCTGAACAACTACATATACCTTTTTTTCTCCACAAATTACATGTCACACATTATTATCTGTGTTACTTCGTGGTAAGTTAATGTACACAGTGATTTTAAACATTTTTTTCCTTTCTCAAATTGATAATAACTGAAACACCCCATAGCAGTGAGTACATTGAAGACCAAAGTAGATTTTACATAATTTATAAGCACATTGTATAAAGTTCATTTCACTAAAAACGAGCAGCATCTTTGACATATAATTATTTGTCAAGAACACTGTGTGAAATATTATAACAAATAAATAAATTTACAAGTAATTTCTCATGAAATAATATATTTACATACAATAATGGTGATAAGAATAAAACAATATTTGTAATATGTAAAGTTATGTTGAACATGCACACCTAAATGTACATTGTTTCGTGTGTGTGTGTGTGTGTGTGTGTGTGTGTGCGCGCGCGTGCACACACACACACACACACACACACACACATATATATACACACACACACATATATATGTTCTATGTAATAATGCTTCAAACATATATATATATATGTTTGAAGCATTATTACATAGAACAGTGACATGTTTACTTGAAACATCACATGGCATCAACCTAAAGACATATAACAAGTGTTCAATAAATACACTGCATATTTACTCCAATACTTTCCCAAATATGGCCTTTCTTTCGTCCTTGCGGGGAAATAAATTCTCTCATTATATCATTAAGATTTAGTACACTAGTTCTCTCTTTGTGGACATGAAGTAGCATCACATGCGTTAGACGTTTCTGCTTCATGGTGGCCCGCAGATAAGTCTTCAAACAGTGGAGCGCACTAAATGATAAATGATCATTCTGATGAAGCAGCTGAGGCTGGCACAGTCATTATCAACACCGCCAAAAGAATGACTTGCATGAGAAGACATTTTTTGTGGTATCAGAGACTTCATTAAGTTGTTCAACAACTGAAGCACAGGATGAAGGTGGATCACTAGGCATATTCTTCAGTAACTTGAGCTGAGCATGGACATCATTAATTTCAAAATCTTCTGCATAGAACCCTAGTCTTTTTACAAGGTCATTTCAGAGAGCACATTTCCCTTAAATGCAGAAAGTAAAATATCTTCTAACATTTCAAGTGTGTCGAGTCCTTTTTAATCAAATCTCTCTTTAATCTTGTTGACAGGAGATCTAATACTTCAAAATATTCCTTCCTAAACTTATCCTTTGCAGACAATTTTGCTGTGAGTGAAGTATTGTTCATTTGTTCCAGGCGTAGTGGTGACTTTCTGTTCTTGGGTTCAGTGAGATGGTCTAGGGTAAGTCTGTCTGCTGCCACAAATGCTTCATCGAACAACCTGTCGAATTCTTTGTCAGAACGAAGTGTTGCGATTCGGCTGATTAACAAATAAGCTGCCTGTTGGGCACCTGTTGCAGTTATTTGAGAATTTTGGAGAGCTCTGGCTAGTTGTTCACAAGGACAGAATACTTCTATACTGACAATCAAGTAAAACATTGATCCAAATGTGTTCAGCTTTCCTATATACCCGGTAATGGTGGCATTCTTCTCTGGAGGAATAGCACCTGGATCATCAAGAATGGCCTGAAGAGTTATCTGAAAATTTAAGTACTGTTGTTTGTATCTTTTCAGAGATTTCACCCTTACACACCAAGTTGGACAAAGGGGAATGAGTTGATGATATGGACCCAACACTACTTCCTCACTATCATTATATGGCTGCAGCACAATGTCAGCATAGATATTTCTTCTTTTCGATGAGTCAAGTATTATATTACTGGAGTCTTAAAGAAGACAAAGAATGTCACTCATTCCACTCATCTTTCTTGCTACTTCTTGTAGAGCCAAGTCAGCTGCGTGGTTCGCACAGTGCACAGAGAGATTTAGCCTGCTCATCAATAAGTATTTTCTGTACACTTTTTTCTCGTCCAGACATATTCGCAGCACCATCAAAATAGTGCCCTCATAGATTATTTAGTGATAGGGTCAACCTGCGCAATGCATCTTGTATAGCAGAAGCCAAGATTTTACCTCTTGAATCCATTAGGTTATACAAACCAACAAAAACTTCATTAACTTCTAAAAACCCTGAATGTACAAATCTCAAGCACAAAGAAAATTGTTCGATCCTATGAACATCGGTAGTGCTATCAGCAATAACTCCAAAATATGGAGATGTTTTAACTTCTTTCACAATTTCGCGAAGCACATTGTGCGCCATGATTTCAATCAGCTCATTCTGGATGTCACAACTAAGATATTTCCTGCTTCGTTTAAGCCACTGATTTAGCTCTGGTACATCTAGACACCTCTCCTCCATAAGGTTTCCTTCGCTGTGGTCATGGCTACAAACAGAATTTCCAGTAAGCATCAAATACCTAAGGGAGTTAATAAATGTCAGCAAGCACTTACGTGCATTTCTCTATTCTTTAACACCCAAATTTCTAACTGGGCATTCACGGGCGTGGCATTAGTTCTACACACATTTTTCTGGTGGAAATTGCTTTTCTTGTGATCTTTAAATTTTTCCGTAAATTCTTTCCAATATTTGAAACCACTCATAATAAAATTTTTTCCACATCATGGAACCATTATGTATTTTGTTCACTTACTAATGCGGGAGGCTGTGAAGCAGGCGTAGCAGAGGAGACAGTCTTTTCCTGGATCGTAATGAAGCCATTGATGGTTGGCAAACCACTAACTTTTACACTTTCTGCCAGCTGTCACCGGAAACGAAAAGGTCTTTAATGGCTGATTCTTCACTACAATTGCAGAAACTGGACAATTCCTTGCTGTTTGGGATGTCTCCTTGGAGTTTATCAGATTTGATCATTCCTTTAATTAAATTGTTCTTGTTCAGCTGCAATGCACCTACAAAAAACCAATGAAGTTTATTATTAATAAACTGCTAAGACATAACTGACAAATATACACGTAATTCAGAACAATCAAGGCTTTCTTTTCAAGTTTTATCATACAATAGTTAGTACATAAAGTATACAGTAAGTAATCTGTGAAGTAAAATGGTGTAGCGCATTTTGACCTAAATATGTTCTATGTATGTTCGGATGAAATTAGGAATATGTTTTTAGCATAGTAATATTCAAATTGTAAGACAAAATGAAGAATTAATATCATGTTTAATTATGTCACTTTCAGTAATTAAAAAAGTAAAGTACTAAAGTAGAGTAAACTCCTGGTTATATCTACTTCATTTAACCGGTTTTCGGCTTATCAGTGCGGCTGTTCTCAAAGTTTTCTTTAACTTGCACCAATGAGGCGGTTTTGTTATGAATGTGATTAACGAGCTTGTACCAAGTACGGCTATCGCTGTGCGACGTAAGCAGTTGTTTATCCGTTTAAACAGTCTGCGTGTCCTTGCACCGGTTAAATGTACTTATCTGATTACACGCATCTCAGTTCCCATCCCAACGACACTTATTCCTCTCTCAGGCACACTGGCTGCTGCCGTACACTGTGTACAATATTCAATTTCTACACTTTCATTTAAAATAAAATTTACTATTCGTATTGCATTCGTATTGTAGTTTTCGCATGATGTCAACGTGCTGCAGTTGTGACAACCTAAGAAGTAGCATTCCTGGAAAACTTATTCATAACATAGGCCTACTGTTGTTTTTTTTTTTTTTTACAAATGCAATACTTTATGGTTGAACATTATTTACGGAAACAATACCCATTTTATTTTATTATATCTATTTTTTTAGAAATGCAAAATACCTAAACCAACCTATCCTACGATTGTATGATCTGATACAGTTGAAATAGTCGAGTGGAAATATATAAAACTTCAACATTATTTTTACGGTTTTTATATTAAAGCTCTTATTCTTGAGAGTTACACATTATTCTCCATTTGCATAATACCAATGGTGACCATTGTACTATACTGCAATATTAAGCAAGGCCATGCATTTATGATATCCAGGAGCAGCTCTCTTTTTTTTAAGGACGATATCAAGTCTTTTGATTAAATATTGATCCTGTCTTTAAAAATAAAAATTTTGAGCTGATTGAGATGCGCATTCTGAACCTAAGTTTCCGGTATATCTTTTCCGCCAACGAGGATATTAAGATATATATACAACTGAACTTAAATGTATGTAGTATCGTTCAATAAATTAAATCATTTTTTTCTCATTTAAAACACAAGTGATTGCTTGACTGTTGACTGAGATCTGACCCTGAGAACAACAAATTGAAAATGATCTTGGCACGTACCTACTTTTTTTCCGTCAACAAATTGCTATCTGGATCATCGCTTTCGCTTCTCTTTAGACGACAAGCTCCAAAAAAATCTTTCAGCGTTTTCTGCGCCATAACAATAGGTTATAAATAAAATTAGAATTGCATTACGTTTATAAAGGTTAGAAACTGGACAGTAATAAAATAAAAGTGATTGCACTCTCGTGCTGCACTATATAATACTCACTGTATATTTACACTACACTACACGTCTGCATAGACTACAAACAGAAGAGGAATGAAGGATGGACAGACACAGACAAACGAATTGCTGTTGTCCACACCTGCTGAAAGAATAGTATTTCTACACAGGAGGGGAGTTAACGAAGCACGCAATACACGGGATGTAAATAATGCCCAGACGCCAGTGTGATGGCATGCGAAAAGGGGAGGGGATTAGTAAGACACGGCTCGCGACTAGTGTCAAGTCAATTGCCATCTCGCTCCCTTCCTCGCATTTGAAGACTGGACTATTCTATCGGCAGCACACATTGTTGCGAGGGCCAACATGCTAAAATAAAAACTTGCATGGCTGCTTGGTTGTTTATGATGTAATGAAGGCATAGAATCGAAGGAATGTTACAGGGTTAATTTTTTTAAACGTGTGTACACAAAAAGTGGAGGGGCAAAACACATGTTTTGCTAGTCAGGAGGGTATTAGAGCGGTACTCTACCAAACAGACAACCAAGGGTGTAAACATGTTATCAATTACCACAGCACATTGTTTGGCAGTACTGAAGGTAACTACCATATTAACGAACAGGAGTGCTTGGCGATTGTACACGCGCTATGCAAATATCGCCTGTATTTACTATGCTGAAAGTTCACACTGAAAAGCGACAAACGCTGTTTAGTTTGGCTGGATGGTATACACAATGGTAGGAGCAAACTCGCCTGCTGTGCCCTCCTGCTGCAAGAGTTTAACTTTCAAGTAGAGCACATGGCCGGAGAAGCGAACGGGCTGGCAGATGCATTGTCGAGAAGCCCATGTCCACAGATAACGGTAACAGACGACACAGAGTGGGAGGAGGCACTACCCACCTGCCGCGCCACACCGGTAACAGGAATGCTTCCGCTCGTCCTCCAGAACATTGTTGCCAACTGTCATAGTGAACTTGTGCCTTTGAACAACCGTGATATTTTGCAAAAGGTGCATATGCCCCAAGAAAATTCCCCAAATGCCACACAGCGCCGCCAACATTGCGCAGAAAGGTTTTTCAGAGCACCAGCATGTTGTAGACAGAGAAATATAGGCTAACCCACCAGAAAAATGATGGAAATGGAGGACATATGTACCCAAAGAAACACGGGAGGTAGTCTTGCAATATGGTCATGATAAGTTTGGAACACGGACACCCGAGTTAAGAACAGACATGGTGTAATGTGCAGAAATACTTCCATTGGCCAGGTATACAGAGAAACGTGTATTTTCAATATGTACAGCTTGCATCACATGTAACATGAGGAAGCCACGGAGAACAGAAAGTGACACACCACAACACCGCCAGCCCACCGAACCATTCAAAACAGTAGCTCTCAACATCATGGGACCCTATCCCCGCACTAAAAGTGGAAAACGGTTCCTGATAGTCATGACCAATTTGTTTACAAGGTGGATGAAAGCATTCCCGGTTAGTAATGTCAGAGCACATACTGTTGCACACTTAGAACCACCGCTGGTGCCCATCAATCAGCAGGTACAGTGTATGGCAATTGTCTCCGTGTCTCACTCATCTGCATCACATGCTTACAGAATTTCATAGTGTCTATATGCTCAAAACTATTTGCCATCATTTCTACATATTACAGTTTCCAGAAGTGACTTCTAAAGACTATAGAAAATGAAATTGGTTTAACAAATTTAAATGTCCACAGTGTTGTTAACATATTTGTAAAACTGGAAAGGCACAGGATGAAGTTTCTTGCATAGTCATCACACATGTAATAAGTACATATACATACATATCGGTAATCAAAGTACATAATTATCAATAGAGCCATAATGAAAAATAAGAGTAAATGCACACACTCATGGGTGGGTAATTGGGTCACCTTGCAATAAGGGCAACCATATTTTTCTTACTCTCACTTTCTTTCAGCGAGAAAAAGGGCAAGCATTAGCTCCCTATGTTATTCTCCATTGTGTTCATCATGTACATTATGATTCTGCGGACGTTCTGGCCGTGGCATTTCATTTGGAGTTATAACATCCTCTTGTGATACACAGATATTGTGCAGCATTGCACATGCCATCGCCACCTTTGCTGTCTTCTGAATTTTCACCTCCAGAGCCTTGGTGAAAACTGAGCGCCATCGCACTTTCGTGCCTCCAAAAGCATTCTCTACGACTACCCTAGCTATGCCCAAAGCACGATTAAATGATCCATTGGAATCATTAAAAGGCTCTTTGGAATCATTAAAAGGCTCTTTGAACATTTAAAAGCTCTTTGAAGGGAGTGATAATAGAAATTGGAGACAGTCTACATGGGTAGCCACTGTCTCCGATAATGAAGTATCCTCTTGGGGGATACATGGCATACTGGAAAATGGAACTATGCCAT
This sequence comes from Dryococelus australis, assembly GCA_029891345.1. Lineage (NCBI taxonomy): Eukaryota > Metazoa > Arthropoda > Insecta > Phasmatodea > Phasmatidae > Dryococelus > Dryococelus australis. Next base: position 128,967,822 of record CM057009.1, read on the forward strand.
AATATACGTGCATCATGCACCAAACCTGGGATCGCTGACATAATATTTATTAACATTCCTTTGTGATCGACATCGGCTTGTACATTCAGAGAATAAAACATATTTTATTTATCTTTATATATTAGTCATGCCTGTTTTTCTGGCATTTGATTAGTATGTGGGTGCAATCAATCGCACCCACACACTGAGAAAAAACTGCACTGCTACTTTTCCTGGCAAATCCTTGTCCTATTGCCTCGAGCTCTTCATCCTCTCCCGGCAGCCGAATTATATGGGCAACATTCTGCATCATACGCTGCAGGACTGTGCTGCATATATCAAAAACTGTCACTCGTGGCAATGAAACTGCAAAGCACACATTCCTGTAGCTGGTGACGCATGCCAACCAAAAAAGGAACACCACCACCTATAAAGGAAATAAAAAATGAACAATGAAAACTTGCAACTATGTCTTTCCAGGAAATTTATGGATAGGTATTACCAAAGCTGTATCAGCACAGGATACAAATGCAGCACGAAATAAAACCACAATCAAACTTTTTGCATGGCATGTATATTTATGTTGGTCTCGAATAATTCTGCAAACAAAATGTAACATTATATAAATGTACACAATATTTCTATTTCAGGTGTGTTAGGAAGGAAAAAGGTTTAATTCACTTAATTTCAAATGACAATTTCCCAAAATTACTGGAATTTTCTATTTTCATACCTATGTAACGCAACTCGCCTCCTTAAGCCTTTACCACATCATAGTAAACTATAGCATAGTCCTTGAAATCTGAACTAATTGGGGCCAATGCCTGTTCGGATTATCATGTTTTTGGATTAACCAAAACCTCCCTATAATGCAGTATCAAGCAGAAAATTTAAAGATTGATGTAACATTTAGTCCGTTTATGGTGACAAATCGAATTTACGACATGAGCATAAAATGTTTACATCTTTACAAAGAAAACAAGTGATCAATAGTGAATGTACTCATCTTGTGTTCAAACACTGTAGTATTGCAATGGGAAATAAAATTAAATATGCATGTTTGGGTTATTCACATATTCAGATTGGTGAGGTTGGAATTTGCGAGACTAAACTGTATAGTAGAAGGTAAATTCAAATTCTTAAATTGAACCAATTATTTTGAGCCTACAAACTGTGTAACGACTGTATCACTAAAACAAAAGCCCTTAATTTTTTCTGAATGTTGGACACAAGATGTTAACAGTTGTTTGGATTTTAGTTAATATAAATGAATATATTTTTCATAAGAAATATTACTTACTTAAATATCTCTTTCAATATTTCAGGAACCTCTATTCATACAAGTTACACATTCATTTGGGCAATATACATCAAATGATTATTTTTAGACATCATCATGAAGCATGTATTTTTTGCAGTGAAGTTATGATCATCTCATGTACTCCAACTAACTTAACTAAGTGTTTGTATAAAACCAAAACAAAACATAGCCTATTTGGAAGAAACCTTTGACTTACCTTGAATTCTGCACTCTAACAATGCATGTTCAGCTTTCTGACCAGCTCATGAAATGAAGGAGGCGATACTCTCAGGTGTTGTTTCATTGCTTGCCACTCACCATTCATGATTTTCGTTTTGTAGGGCGAATGAAATTGCAATAAATGTTACCCCTAGCACCCTGAAACAAATTAAGATTATTTTGTTTATAAAACTACTTGTAGCAGTGACACTTTAAACACAAAAACAGTTTGTGGGGCAGAAAAGTGATAGAAAACAGAGTAACCTGACTAAAATTCACAACAATACACGCTGCACTCCAAAGCGGCCAACAATTAGTTTCCTTTATATTTGGTTTCAAGTATGAGACAAGGAGGAAAATGAATAGCAACACCTATTTATTGACATTAATGTAATCAGTATTACGAATCCAGTATTGCTCATACCATATACACAGGAATATCTGCCCCTTTAACTTCATTAGAATGTTAATTAAGCTACTTTTCAGCAACATAACGTACATTCTTTGCAAATCAGAGCCAAATGTGTTTCCTGCAAACTGGCAAGTTTATTTCTACTGCAAGTGCTTATTTTCATCAAACCAAGTTTTCTTACACTTTTGTATACTCTTCATTTGGATGCATCAACATTGTTTACATTACTTTTGATCGATAATAATCTGTACCTCTACATGAGGCTTTAAGGTTGTTGGAGCAAGACTAAATATAGGCTAATTACATGTAGTTGTAACAGCAGAGGTGTAAAGCTCCCCCACTGTTCATGGCAACTCAAGTGATACAGATTTTTTCTGTTGGACATTATATTGTCTTGTAAGTAGGCTGTGAGTTTTTACATATTTCAGCTAACTGCAAGTTGAATATGTGATAAATACTGTACTGCATACAAATACAGTATGAGCTTTAATATTTTGCAGTCGGCTGATCTTTTTGTCCTTGTTTGTAAGGTAATTGATACATAAACATATACACACCTGATTTCTCTGGATGCGATGTCGGCAATGTTGTTGATGATTATGGGCAATCCTCCTTAAAATCATCAAAATTCGCCTTCTGTGTGCGAAGAAAAGATGAAACAAAATTTGTAAAGCATTTATTACAGCAAAAAAGTTGTTCCCATTATTCGCCAACCTAGCAATTTCATATACATCACCATCCATTTCAAATCACCAACAGTACAGTGGCCGAAATATTATTACAACAGCGGATCTTCAAAAAACCAGGACAAATTAAAAGCAATACGCTGCGACATTGACTAGTAACAATACACTTGAAACTCTCCACTCGCTAACTCACATAACAACAAACCAACCTGCTACTCCACTCTATCAATTGTAAACAAACGTCACACATGCTTACATTGTTTTTTCCGAACGAAAAACAAAATAACGTTGAAATTCCACAAGTCTATAGTCTCAAACTTTGTCGCACGCAGCGCTGTTATGAGCTGTTTGAAACCATCCACCCTAAATTCCTAAACCCTAATTCCCCAAATTGGCCGTTTCGGACACAGCTTATCAGTGGGTGAATAACTCCTGTATGCCCCCTTCCCAATATCTCTGTTTCAGTTTACTGCAACAATTTTGTATGTTTTACAAAGCACATTCCTATGAACTGCTGCATTTCCATATCATTTTTACAACTAGATGTTGCCATATTGATACATTATATTAATTTTTATTTTGTTTACTACAAACATTAAGGAAATAAATATACGAAAGTGTTTTAGTCTGGGGTGTTTTAACACGTCTTTACACGACATTGCTACAAAAATTTATCAAACAAACTTTAATATGTATTTCCTGCAAAAAATTTATGTGTTTTTGTAGTTTATTGCCTTTCACAAGACGACCATTTTCAACAGAATTGTACTTAAAAGCAACTAAATTGTAACTTTTTTGACACTGGAATTTATTTTTAAGTGCATTCTTGCATTGCTATTTGAAATCACAAGTATGCACTGGATTTTATTCTAGACTGTAAATAGCTTTTATGAACGTATCTACTTGCCGCTTGTATGATGTGAAATGCATTTACTGACACCAGAGAGATAATTGTGCTTTCTTGAAAAGCAGGGAGAAGGAAGCTTTTTTTTTTAGAATAGTTCAACGGCATGGTTATATGGTAATTGAGCATGATATTGCTCACATGTAAGATAGTCTACGTTTTTAAGGAAATACCACATGCTACTTATTATATTAATCCTGCATTTGAGATAAAGATTGTGTACGTTTGTTATGTAAAATTGCTTTCCCCTCTGGTGAAAAACCAGAAGCAGTTGTTTCAGTGGCAAGGCTACATGCCACATCGCGGCACTCAAAAAGCCACAATCTATTGAACAGTGGCAAAAGTGTGAATGCTGGGCTATAAACTGTATGTACGGTCAAAGTGGTTTTGATAGCGTTAGACCATACACACTTGGCTGTTTACTAGTGATACATTAGAACTACGTTTACTACTAGCAACTCTTGCTGTATGAGCCGGTTGGTGACTGGGAACGAAGTTTCCAACTACGGCAACTGGCTTATTCCGGACGCACACTGACTTTGTAGTACCTGTCTTACCAGGGTGGTAGTGGAGCTGATGTTGGCTGGCTGGAACTGACGAAGCTGGTGGAGGCTTGTTGGACGTTGGCACTGTGCTGACCAACACAGTACCATTGATTCCACTCTGCTGACTCCCGGCTCCAGAACCTAGGGTTGGCTGCTCCCTACCTTACCTCAGTACCCTGTATCAGACCTTGTACTACTGGATGATATTCCCTGGCAATGTGAGTGTGTGCAGGGAAGTACATATATTCAAATACTGGAGAGAAAGGCCTCTCCAGGAGATGGGTGAGTAATACTATGTCCCGCTTGGTTTGCCTATTAAGAGTAGGCAGGTCTAATACACTCTCTTGCTTGGTGGCAGTATAAGCTGCCTTTTGCTCCTTCCTCTTTGACCCTTGCCTTCTACAAAAAGGCATAGAGGTTAGATTGACACTTAAAGATATTCGCTGATCATCGTGAACATGAGACAGATCCCTAGCTTAGTGTATTTCTAATAGCAATTGACGGCATGAGTTCGGTACACTAATCAGTCCCCCACCATGGCATGCAGACCTAGAGCGATGAACCGTGCGGGCCACCTTCCTACTATTATTGGGTGTAGGTCATGACAGAGGTAGTCAGTCAGTCTAGAGCAAATATCCTAGCCGGCACCATAAGCGTTCCGGTAAGATACAACCCAAGGTGACTCTCACCCCTGCCGGATGAGATTCTAGTGGTCAGGGCTCTACCATTCTATCCCCAGAGAATGGTGTATGTCTTAGATGTACATATTCCTGAAGGGACTCCACAGTCCTACTCTATGGTTCATACTAGTATCAAAATCTGGTCTTGGTTGACAACATAAAGTAGATATGTTCCCAGTGGTCAAGGTAAATACCTCTCGAACAGATACTCGTCACGGAAAGAACAAACTGTATTTATTAGACGTAATAAATACAAGTGACGCACATCCTAACCAAGCAGACAATGAATATGGAAGTAACCTACAGTAGACAGGTGTAGGCGACCTGTTCCTAAAGTACCCAAGATAGCTAACAGCATTGACAGCTATGATAACAACTCAATCGCAGCTTCTCTATACAAGGGGGGCCTAGAAGAGAGAATAGAAAAAAGGGTGCCCCTACTTTAAGAGTAGTGGGTGTAGTTACCTCTACCAGCAAGTAGAGGCAGCTGCTGATCCAGGAGGAGAAGTAGCGGAAGGTGTGGTGTGGTAAAGAAGAAGAGCTTCTGGTATATGGTGGTGGTTGTCGACAATAGTAGCTTCTAGTAGCTGGTGGTGGTCGTCGACAATGACACCTCTAATAACTGCAGGTGGCTGCAGCTGGAGCTTCTGAAGCTTCTGGTAAAGACTGCAGAAGCATCTGGTATCATCAATGGTAGCAGCCTATGCTGGCTGCCAAAGACTGTTGAACAGTAGAAGGCCCTAGCACACAAAGTGTAAGAGTGAGCTACTGGAGGAAAGAATAATTTGCGAGCCCGGTTGTGCACGGAATTTTATAGTCCGCATGACAGGTGCAGCGCTGGGCCGCGGTGGGAGGTGTGACATCACCTCATGATCTCCCTCTTGTGCGAGGCCGGGGTGGGGATAACTACCCGCTGTCTGGTACTCGGCTTCGTGCATAATCGGTGGCGCTCGGTTTAGCCCTGACAGAAGAGGTTCCCACCCACCTGGAAGATCTCTGGGTGTAGAATGTCAAAGAAAAAAACTCTCAAATTCTAGGTAGGACCCTTAGCTCTGGGCTGCTTGACTGCTCTATGTGCTGGGGGTCCGTTTGGAAATACGTGGCGTATGGCACACCGGCCATACCACAGTCTCACTCTTCGGGCGGGCTCGACACTCTCTGCTAATGTGTTCCCCACCCGCCTGTGGTGAGGATTAGTGTCACAAGTAACGCGGGTGTACCAGGTGTCTTCCGGCCTACTTTATTATCCTTGTCATTGACAAAACTCAGCATATCGCTGTAGTTAATTACAATTATATATATATATAAATAACAATAACCTGAAGAAAGAAAGTACATAAAAGCTATGACACGTAAAATGACTATTAGGAATAAAAATATGTACAAGCCCTACTCGTGGAAGGCGGGCGGAAATAGGAAATGTCACAGAGCGTGCTGTGGTGTATTAGTTAAAGAAGGCCTAGTACTCTTTCTTGGGCAACATGTGGGTCTCACAGCAAGCAAAACAGTTACGTGTGACATGTAGGAGTTCGCCAACCTCAGGCTCTCCATCACCTGGGTTGGCTGGCTAATGAAAAAAAGAGTACACTTCAAGAATGATTTTACATCCTATTATAATGCACACGTTAATCACCTTAAAAACTAACAACAAAAACACTGTATCAAAGAATGAACTATAATTTACAAAACCTTGCAGCATGTCTCACTGTAGAGAGTTCATGGGAGCTCTGTGGCTCAGAGGTCTGGTTCGACTCATTGTTGGTGTACAAAGTACGTAAAACATATTGAAAATAGGTAAACACTCTCAAACAAATGAAGAGTTGCAATGGTATGACACATAAACCCTGCATGATACTATCAACCAAGAAACTGATAAGAATCTTTGTGAGTATTATCTTCACAAGGACACTTCTAAAAACTAAAAGGCTTATTTAATTGTGTACCTACATATCAATTCATTTTGAATAAAAAAATCTAAGCTAACTATATCTCCTTGGAAGGAGTCCATTTTATATATAACACTATTCCTACTACATAAAAGGTGAAGTCTCTGTCTTTGTGTATTCATCGGCACTGTGGGGAGTGTCTTCAAGTGATACGTCATTTTCGAGTGGGCCGTGCGCCACTAATGTATGGAAACTTTCGCTGGTGAAGATGAAGTGTGTATCTTTCACTGGGCTTGCACTACAGCTTAATGATGGCTGCTAAAACGAGTTCAATTATTCTTTCCCTTTGGCGAGTGTCTGAATAATAACAATCACATATTCCTCACCAGTTCCTATCCTGTCTCAGCCTAATTACGGCTGGTTAGGTAATCTACTGTCGTAGCACTGGCAGAAACTAGCCTAATGTGAGTGTCTAAAGCTAATCTCACTGACTTTAACTGATCGGCTAGTTGAACTACTATTTTCTTAATGTCTGTAACGAGTCCTGATTGTCACTGAGGTGGTAGTTTTATGACAACTACCTGTCGAGTTCTCATGTGACTGAGCATTTCACTTACATTTTGGTGGTCTTGGTCTTCGCCTAATGCGGCCACATGAACTTAGATGTTGGTCGCCAAGGTATCTCCTTATACCAGCCAGGCACTGACTCTGCTTTGGCGGCATGAGCAGGTATCAGTCAACGGGATTCAGCATGTGGTGCTGGGGCATCATCTTCAGCTACAACCGTTGGGAATGAAAGTGGTGCAAGACACAATGAGGCAGTGCGAGGGAGTGGCAAGGAAGAGCCCTCAACCTCGACTGCTCGAGTTCTTACCCAAAGGGCAGGAAGCTTCTCTGCTGAGGCAGTGCGAAGGAGTGGCAGAGTACTGCCCTTCATCCAGACTGCTGACGTTCCTTCATGAAGAGCTGTGAGCTGCTGGGTATCAACAGTCACGATGTCAGGATTGATGGCCAGAAGGTGGGATGGCCCTTCAACTTCGGGGGCTCTCGTATTGAGTGGGATAGTGTACTCTCGGAAAAGAGGAGGTTGTAAGTCGCCGGGATCAGCGTGGCTGGACATTCTAAGTTCATTGGTAGCCAGTCGAGTGAGATGCAGAACGGGCCTCTCATCCTCAACTGTACTGATGGGATCTCCCTGCATGGCAGAAGATTGCGGTGCAGCGTTATCGTCTGTATTGCTCAACACCTCCTGCAGTGTTGATGGTCCGCCATCGAGGACACGAATCGGCTTTGTAGAAGCTGGCACGACCTCCATTCCTGTCTCTGGCGTTTCCTCCAGTACGGCAGTTGGTATTGGGTCCTTGGCATCTGTACTGCTTGATGGTCCAATGAAAGGGTAGCGGTGGCTCCTCGAGTCAGAGATCAACTTCGTGGAAGCTGGAAGACCTTGATCTCTGACTCAGGGGTTGTACTACATGAAAGGGAAGGTGCTCAGGTTGCTTCTACCTCTTTCACCAGTGGCAGTTCGGATCTCTCAGATATCTGACTCGACCTGAGAGGTGTCTGGCCATATTCCCTGTCTCGGGGACTTTGCCAAGACACATCACTGCAGCTAGGGGTGGCCCGGTTATGTCTGGCGGTGACTTTGTGGGCATAACTGCTAGACGTCAAGGGCAAAAATCTGACGAGTCTGCTCCTCGGCGCTGTGGTAAGTCTACTCTCCCTGGGAGAGAATGGCTTGCCTCCCTGTCGGGTTTCAGGGTTCATGCCTTGGGCCTATTTGGTGACCTTGGCTCGACTTCTGGAGGTGCTATGATTGGCGTCAGGTTGTCCTCGGAATGCCAAGGATGTTCATCTGCGGCGGAGCCGTCCTCTTTGCTGGGCATTTCGCCCGGAAATGATCGTATTTGGCTTCGGGTGACCTTTCGGATCTGTCCTCGCAGGTCTTCAACCCAGTAGACATTATCTCATTTGCTTACAATGCAGTACGGACCATCCCATTTGTCAGAAAGACCAGTGTTGAACTGGTTGCTGAGGGGATGATTTTTAAGTAGGACGGCTTCACCTAGGTTGAATTCTCGTACCCCTGATTTCGGTATAGGGTATTTCTTTTGTATGTAGGTATCCTGAGGCTTATGGGCGGGGCTGTGACATATCAGTGGGCTCACTTACAAAATGCCAATTGCCGAGTCAGCGCAGGGGTTGGCTCAGGAGAAGTTGACTTGGGGTGGTGTTTACCGCTTTGTTGGTACGGCGGCGACGGGCAAACAAGATGGTAGGGACATGTTTATCCCAGTGTCGGTGGTCATTACCTACACTTGAGTTGGAGGCGCTTCTTAATCTCCTGGTTCTCTGCTCAGTGGGGTTGGCATGCTGGCTGCTATTGATGACTGGTAAACTACGTACCATTGTCAGTCAGTATGGCTTGGGGTATCCCCAATGTGGAAATACCTCTGCTTCCATTTTCCAAATTATAGGGGTTGTTTCATGGCTGGGTAGCGGAAAAGTTTCTACCCACCGGGAAAACTAGTCAGTTACTACCAGTAGGTATCTGTTCCCCTTTGTGCTTCAGATTGGAGGCTAAATGGGTCCATGCCATCGTCTTGGGTCTTCTAGGTTTAGTTGTAGGTGGAGGAACATGGTATGCCTTGCCGCGGTAGCATGTGACACAGTTGCTTACATACTGCAGGACGTTGACTAATCAAGTTTATCTCTTGGAAGATTGGGTATAGTCCATTCACAGTTTCTACTAATGTTTCTGAAGCCCTGCTAAATTTCTACTTTTGGTTACTGATTACGTATCCTTCCGCTACATTTAAACATAAACACTGCTACTTTTATGACTGTCAAATGTGTTGTTTACTGTCTACAGCTGTTCAAAGACTTCTTCTGAAAATTTCAAGAACCATCACATATGAATATCCACAATTTAGGCCTATAACAATATTTATATGAGCTTTATGACTATTTAAAAAGTCTGCATTGACTATAGTTCTTACGGTTATTATTTTACCTACATTAACACATTTGTTACACACAATATGGAACGTTACAAATGATGCACATTAATATTTTGGCACAACTGTGTTTAACCCTCTTACAACTGCGGCGGAAAGAACAGTAGTATTTGACATCTTGTTATTGATGTGTATTCGGTTACTTCGTTAAAAGGATGGCCTTAGTTGGAATAAATATTAAAACGAAGGAGCAACCAGTCCAACGTAAAAGACAGTAAATTCAAACACGTCACTATTGAATCTTATTTTTTATACGTAGCAGCAACAAACTTAACAGATAGAGGTGAACATGGACAAAGATAAGCTTACAGAACTTTTATTCAGTTCATGTTTATTTTCATAGGTACCATACTTAGTCTTTACCAAGTTTATTTAATTATTTATTAAGAATTTTATGGCTGGGTTTAGTAATTTGTTGGGATTGTAACAAACTTTCACATCGCAGGAACGTAAGCACGTTACACAACTATGTTTCAAACACCCAGGGAAAAGGTACAATGTTGTGATAAATAACAGTGACTTCAAAATAACTAACTTTGTCATAAAAACATTTTACTGTTACAACTTATAAATTTTGCACGACCAATATTTGCAATCACATACACACTGGGCAAGCTGAATTGCTCGAACAATGCAGCCACACCCTTTCACACACAGGAATCACGACACATGTTACAGTTTATTTATTCCTGCCGTGGAAACACAGATGTATCACAACATTGTAACTAGCCCAGGTAGGTTTAAAAAACACAACATGTACAAACTTGATGTGGTAATTTGAAGTATTTTTGGAGAAAGATAAATTAACGCTTTGTTGCACAACAGCAACAACACACCACGTCATGTCACAACTTGCCACTTATGCCAACTTAGGATTTGTAACCCTACCGCCATCACATCTAAATACGTATATTAAAATAAGTATTCAAACATTAAAATCTTTCAGTTGTAAATTACAAATTAAAAAACCTTACGTTTCTGTAATATTTATGAAATATGCTAAGATTGAAAACATGTATAATTTCCTGCTGCTACTAGCGATGAGAAACTTCCCGAGGGGGAGAGAGAGAAATACAGAGAGAGAGCGACAAGCTCCACTCAGATGACAGTTTCTTCCTCTGTCTAACAAAATAACACCATGTCACTAAGGCCTATGCCCATATTTTGCACTGTTATTTTAAACTGTAATAATGAAACGTGTTTCCATTGGGGCTACCTAAATATTTAAATATTTCAACAGGTAACCTTTAATTTACAAATAGCATACCTAAAGACTAGGTTAAAACAATATTGTAGCTGTGAACTATTTCTTACAAGCTGTTGCCAATACATCGCTGCTTTCACTGTTTTTAATACGTACTGAATACAAAATAAATATTCCAAGTTATGAAGATAGTAAGTAAGTGCCATTTATTAAGAAATAAAGTAATTTTCAAGTTGTGGTATACACATTATATAAAAAACAGATCAACATATTACTCCTATCGTGATTTTTCCGAGGTTTGTTTCAAAATATCTAAAGAAACCATGAATGGACTGGGCCCTACAGTAAACAAAACATATTTGAAGGGGAAAGAAACACATGCAAAAGTAGTTAAATCAAATCAACTCTATCCCATTACTGATATAGAAGTGACCTCTTGTCAGTTTTAGTTAAAGTTAATAACATTGCGTATTAGCTGGTATATTATCTGCATTGTGTGCCTGCTATAATTAAAATTTTATCTAATTTTAATTAATTTTATTAATTAACAAGATCTTTTGCAGGTAATGTGGTTACTGTGAGTGAGTGAAGAGATAATGGCAGCTCTTAGCACCGAGGTATTGAGAGCTGATGAGGGTGAAGTAACTTCATAGCATTGCAGTTTATACACATTTTAATCGCTTTTATAATGGTTTTTCAATTTCACTTTTGATTAAAATTCCCAGTTTCATTTGTCAGTGAGTATTATTGCCCAAATTTTTCCTTTCATGCCACACGTAGAAGTAACGGCTTTATCAGTTTTAATGTGAGGCTGTATTTCAAGTGTTATCTGTATTACGTGACACTTTTGAATTCTCAGGCTTAAGAGTGAGGTTTTGGGATTTTTTTTTTTTCCTCCCCATCAGCAGTTTTGTATTTTCAAGCCATGCAGTGATGTAATGTTCAGCCAATAGGAGGTCACGAGCCCCGGCCAATTGTGTATTTTTAGATTTGTTTTCTGGAGGGGGGGTAGCTGCACGCGTCGTGGTGAGCGCAGCTAGCCCTGAGCTCATACACATTTGTAATAACATGTTGACAACATGTTGTTCGTGAGTGAGGCGTTTTCATCCAGCATTGTAATACAACTACTGTAGCAACATGTACTGAAGAGAGTAGTGTGGGAATGCAATAGACTTCAAGGGGAAAGGTTTCTTTTTCCTCCCCCTTGCCATGCGAGTCAAGATGTATTATTGAACGTTGTATAATCGCTACTGTAACTATGTACCTGTGCATGTTTAATGAGAAGGAAAATGTGTTGTGTGATGTCATACTGACATAAAATGTAACTGTTTTCGACCTTCAACAATAAATTGAGTATACCTCCGACGTGGATATTTCCTGTTATTATTTCTACAAAAACAGGTGAACCAACTTTTATGCTGTATTTGGCTGAGGCTAGCCGAACCCTACGTAAGTGCTGAAGATCTGTAACCTGCATTGTAGCATAGCGAGTTGATGCTATGCTGCAACTTGAGCATGGAGCAATGCCAGAATGAAACAATGGAGGGAACAGGAGATCCCCGAGAAAACCCATACACCAGCAACATCATCTGGCACGATTCCCGCGTGAAAATCTGGGAGCAACCCCAACGGGAATCAAACCTGGTTCGCATAGGTGGGAGGAGAGTAGTCTAACCACTACACCACCGCGGCCCTGGTAATGTGGTTAATGATCAATCAAATTTATCCATCCCTAAAAATATTTGTCAAATAAATCATATGCAGCTGGTAAAACACTATGAAACAGGTAAAAACTTATGATGCAGGAAAATCAGTGTCACCTTTTGCGCTCGCTATCACTTGGGCACCAGAAAGAGGAATGGCCCAGATTTATGTCAATTCACATTCCTGATGCCATTTATAAGACGTATTTATGGTTTCCTGTAAACCACATTTATAGTTTTTTACTTTGATACCCCACACTTACTCTGGTCTTCATACACCTCCTCACTACCCATCATGGTAATTTTCTAGAACAGAGGCTTTTTGAAAATATGGAAAATAATACCTGGATATGGTAGATATGATTATTGCTAATCATGATTAATAGGAATTTTGGAGGGGCTCAGAGTAGTTTGCAGAAAAAAATAAATAAAATGTGATAGGGAGGAGGGTCATCAAGATTACTGTGATTATGCAATAAAACACACATAATTTCAGTTGAATGTATTGATATTGGGTCACATAATTGTTTTAAATGTGGTAATACCATTTTAAATGAATAGTTTATGTTTAAAATGTCATTTATAGGGTTTATTTATGCCATGGTGATAAGAGTTATTCAAGTATAAAGAACACAGGTATAAAACAGTGTCGGAACAAACGTTTTAATGGCACGTGTATTATTATTTGGCTTTGTGTACCATGATGAAGTATTAATGGTAGGAAATGTACCATAATGTTGTGTCAGTGTACCATTAATTTGAATACCCGTAGTATGACGATTTGTCACCACTTGTTTACGTCACAGTTGCATTCTGAGAAGTTGCTGAACAGACGTTTGAAGTTTGTAATGGTCGTAGGTTTGCAAAAAAGTGCTTAAAAGCAGTTTTATTTCAATTAATTCAGTTAAGACTTGTTAAATCAAATAATTGTGCAGAAATATGAAAGTTTCTGTGGTAATCTCTGCATGTATAAAGTGAAATTATGTTATTTGTGTGGTGATTTGTGTGTACGAATAATCTATTGGAATGTTACGTTGTGTGGATGGCGATGTAGTTGGTATAAATTCGTACCAAATTAAATTTAACTTTCCAATAGTGGGGAGGGTTATGAAGAACAGGGAAACTGCACAGTAAAAGAGTGGAAAATATGTATGTTTTTGTAATAAAATTGTACTCCACAAAATCCTTCAATTTCATAGCCCTACCCAGTATCGTATTTGTAACTTGTATTGGTAATATTCTCACTTTATGTACTTTTTGGTTCAATATGTTTGCAATTATGCATGTTCTCATGATAAAATATAATAATTATATCACAGTAATATGTTAAATTGCAAAATGACCTAGCCAAACTATACTTAAATTCTTAATATTAACAAACATTATGCACCAAGCCACGAGTCCCAGCGCCAGCAGAGGAGGAAATCTCCAAAACAGTGATTCAACCTTGCCGGCTTTCTTCTTAAGGTAGACACAAATGTCATGCATCAGCAAGCTTGGAGTTTCCCCAGAAATTATTTTCAAGCAAAGCCCATTTGCACTGAGAAATAATGTATGTGTGTGTTGGTAATATTGTGAGTTTTGGTAGGCCTTTGATTGGTTAGGTCATTTTGCAATTTAATGTATTTTCGTGATACAATTGTTATATTCTATAACAAAAACACTCATAATTGCAATCAGATGTAACCCAGCAATACCTAAATTGACAATGTTACCGATCCAAGTTACAAATACGATGCTGGGGAGGGGTATGAACTGGAGGGATATTGCAGGGTAAAATTTTTATAACGAAAAAGTACATATTTTTTATTCATTTTACCCCACAATTTCCCTGATCTTCATAGGCCTCCCCACTATCATTTTTGGGGTTTGTACTGGTTATATCTTGATACCCCTAGTAAATTTGTGTTCTATGTAGTTAGTAAGGTGTAATTAATCTGCTTTCCAAGATTACTTTACAAAAAAATGTCCCTATTCTGGAATTCTACCCCTATCACGATTCTTAGTATATAATGCAGATATAATTGTGTGCCCAGTAGTTCTTAAGAATAGACGCTTTTTAGAAAATCGAAAAAAAAATAATATCTGGATATGTTAGATATGATTATTAGTAATCATAATTACTAGGAATTTTGGAGGGTTTTCACGTAGTTTTCTGTAAAAATTAATAAAATGTGATAGTGAGGAAGGTTATCAAGATTACTGTGTTTATGCTATAAAACACGTATAATTTACATCAAATATATTTATATCAGGTCCTGAATTGTTTTATATGTAAGATTCCCATTTGAAAAGAATATTTAATTTGGAAAATGTCATTTTCGAGGCATATATATGTAGCAGTACTGAGGTTATACAGGTAAACAACACATCAAACAGTTTCAGAAGATTATGTAATCCTGGTGAATTACTTGAGGATACCTGGCATATTTTCACGAGAGGAGTGAACTACGTAATCTATAACTAGTAGAATGAAAGAAATACATATATTTCTTTCAACATACGCTAGTTTCCAAGATGGTGTTTATAAACAATGTGCGTCGCCATTGTATTTGGTCACCAATTGGTGAAAAGCAGTAGGGTTTTTGACTCGTAGACGTAGCAGTAATTATCAGAAGTAATGGCAAATGTTAGTGATTGTAAGGTATTTCGAACAGTGCGTGACAGCGAGTTTTGAATGCAAGTTACACAGGTTCACGTGTTAAATCAAATAATCGTGTGAAAATATGGGTGTATGTGTGCTAATATATACACTGAGTTGTTTAAATTATAATATTTGTTCAATAATTTGAGTGTGTCTGGAGCGTCGTTGAATAGGGCATGCGTTGTGTTGTGTATACAACTTTATATGATATAGTGTCCTTTTTTTGGAAATAAAATCTCGGGAAGTTGTATATTTCCACTGTACTAATTACGCAATTTCCGAATATTCTAGGGACTGTAACATTTGACCAATAGAAACCCCAAAAATGATAGTGGGGAGGGCTGTGAAAGTCAGGGAAATTATGGGGTAAAACGAATGATATATTTATAATATATTTATTCACGAATATATGTTAAATTGCAAAAATACTGTAAACGGGTAGCCAAACATTATGCACCGAGCCAGAATCCCAGTGCCAGTAATTGAAGGTGCGCCTGCAATTTTTTTAAAGTGGTGACGTAAAGCATCACGCGTCAGCGAAGCTTGGAGTTTCCCCACAAATGATTTTCAAGCATAACCGCCTCACACTTAAAAATATCGTACAAGCATAGCCAAACATTGTGCACCAAGCCAGAGTTCCAGAGCCAGCAGAGGAGTAAATACCCAAAACAGTGATTCAAGGCATGCCTGCATTTTTTTTTACATAGTGACACAAAGCATCGCGCATCAGCAAAGCTTGGAGTTCCCTCATAAATGATTGCTGTGTGTAACTTATTTGCACTGAGAAATAATGTGTGTTTTTCAATTTCAATATTTTTGTACAATTTGTAATATTTTCTCATGAAAACATATTTAATTGCAAAAAGATTGAACTGAACATTACCTAAATTGACAATGTAACCAATACAATTTAGAAATACTATAGTGCGGGGGGTTATGAACTGAAGGGAAATTGAAGGGTAAAAGTTTATAATCAAATTTTAGGCTACTTATTTTGTATTTTTTTACCCCACAATTTCCCTGATTTTCATAGCCTTCCCCACTATCGTATTTATAGCATGTATTGGTAATATTGTCTATTTAGTTAATGTTTGGTTCAGTTTTGTTTGCAATTTAATGTATTTTCATGAATAAATATTACATTATTTACATATTTTCACCTATTTTACCCCACAATTTTCTTATCTTCACACACTGCCCACTATCGTTGGTTTCTATTGTTCAAATGTTGATTCCGTTAGTAAATTCGTGTTCTGCATTATTAGTAGAGTGGAATTATACCACATTCCAAGATTTTTCTCTGAGAAGTCCCTGTCCTTAAGAATTACCATTGATTTTCTAAAAAATAAGCCGAACATGAAAACACAATTTTTGGGAATGGCTGAGAAAAATACCACACACAGTACTTTTTGGAATTTTTTTAAATCTACAGCTCCAATAATTTAGAATTACTTGTATAATTACTTACCTGCTGCGTCCTATCATCTCGAACTTCGTCGTAACCATAACCATTTCTATTAAAATCATTCACTTGGGGAACTTGATTTTGGCCGTATCTTCGTCCGTTATAAAATATAGTAGAATAATCCGGTTCACCTGGTCTTGGTATTCTGGGATAGTTCTCGCGCTGACAGGCACCAAAACTAATCGTAACAATCACAAAAGATGTCAAGCAGGCACAAGCCATGACCCATCAGTACAAGAAGGCGTTTCCCCCTAACTCCAAAATACCAAAACACATGCGGTCCAAATCAAATTATAACCATTATAAACAATAATCACGTGACGTTTCTTTGTTGCTGAAAATTCAAACACATAATGGCATCTACCTCTTGGCCTTGGTTTATGCATAAAGCCGCCTTTCTTTCGCCCAAAAATAGTGTCGTTTATGTAGTAAAGTGTAGTGCAACTACACTTCATTCCTCGCGGTGCAGATAAACTAACAGGGTTGAGATTGAAACGAATTTTGTGCAGCTCCATTTTATTAAAGGCCGTTCACGTTAAAGTGATAACTCCAGAAATCAACTTAAAAAAAAATACCGCCCGCAATTGCGTATGTATAACCATGTGTGTCACCGCACAGGCTGGGGAACACACTCAGGTATGTTAGGAGTGAAAAGTAAAAAGAAGTTCTACGAAATAACGCGGTATTACAAGTGTAATGTTTAAATTTATGGCAAGTTAAGTTGTTTGAATTTAAATTCAAACACTTTAAAGTAATTATTGCTGTAAAGATAATGCATTTATTGTAACTCATAATAATATTATGTCACGTGATCTGCGTAGCGGTCAAAAGCAACGGTCCATTGGTGTGGTTCCATCGTACTTGTATTTTTGTTTTTTGTTTTGTTTTGTTTTATTGCATCCGTAAGACATTTTTTCAATACATTGCTGTAAAATGATATTGGACAAGTCAAAGAACAGTATGCAAAGTTTATACACTGGACATAGTAAACACACACACACACAAACACACACACAAACACACACACACACACACACAATATATATATATATATAATATATATATATATATATATATATATATATATATATATATATATATATATATATATATATATATATACACGTATCACATCTTTTCCTCATAATTTGACCAATCCTCCTCCAACGTACTGTGGGATGTCATCGTTAACGAGAAGATAAGGAACAAGAAATTCGTACAAATACATGTTATGCAATAATTTCTTAAATTTTGTAGTTTAGATATTCATCTACACTATAAAATGTTAGATTAGAACAAATCTTTCAGCTGTTTTTTAAAGAGGTTTTGGTTAGAGAAGCTCATTTCTTGAAGGTGTTCTGCCAACTTATAGAAAAGTTGGCTACCAATGTAGGATGACCCTTTCTGGACAAGTTTTAAGTTAACTGAAGCCACATGTAAGTGTTTTTTTATTCTAGTGTCATGCTTATGGAGGGACTCATTTTTTTTTTTAATAAATCACTTTTTTGACGTGAATGTAAGTACTGAAAACATGTACTCACATGTAAATGTTAAAATCTCTGAGCTCTTGAAACGAGATCTACATGAGTCTGACTTTCTTTAGCCATTGATTATTCTCACAGCTCTCTTTGAACGCGAAACACTTTTTTTGCTGTCAGTGGAATTACCCTAAAAAGTTATACCATAACACTTGTTGGAATGAAAATATGCAAAATATATATAATTTTGCTGTATTTTTGATCAAGACCTCTGCAACACTCCACAGGGCGAAACATGCTGAACTTTGTTTAGTTACAAAATATGCAATGTGAGATTTCCAGTAAAGTAAATTATCTACTTTTAAGCCAAGAAACTTAATCACTGCAGTTTCATTAATTTTGTCTCTGTTACTGCTAACATATGATTTAATGTTTTTTTCTGTTCTTTGTGAGGAAATTTATAAGATATGTTTTTTGTAGGATGAGATTTAATTTGTTTTTAGTAAACCATGCATTTAGCTCTGTAAATTTTGTATCCTTTTTTTTTTTGCATAAGATCATTTACTTAGTCTCCAGAGACTAAGATGCTAGTATCATCTGCAAATCAAATTTGAGTAGTTTCTGGGATTAATGCACATGGAAGGTCGTTTATATAAACTACGAAGAGTAGGGGGCCTAATATTGATCCTTGATTGTGGGCAAAATAAATGGTCCTTTTTTGAGTCTTATTTGATACTGCACTAATTTTACCAGTGGCTTTTCAGTGTTAATATTAAAAGTTTCTCAATTGGCATCTTTTATGTACGTATTATGAAAGTAGGGTTAGGCACACACAAGGTCATGTTTATGTTACATTGCAGCATTTCTTAACAACCTAACCTCACAATACTACTACACTACTGGCTTTATACTGTTGAATATTGTACTTCTCACCTCTTTAACTTATTCCACTAAAATAGCGGTATTAGCTTGTAATAATTGTCCTAGGAAATTGCAGCGTAATTTATAATGTATTGCACCACTGCTAAGAGTATAAAATGCTGTTTCTGTAACATGAACCCAATGTTTGCCAACACGATAATATCTGGCAACCTGGGTAATTATTTCCACCAAGATTCCAAAACTATAGTCACTGCTCCTCACCTAACCAATATCCTTATTGACCAACATCTTGGCACTAGTTACGTCAAATGGCACCCAACTTTGGTGCAGATCCTCATCTTAAAATCTGAACAATTTTTCCTACCTTTTCCCCTTCCAAAACCATTTTTCCAAGATTTTTCCCGAATTTTCCCTGGATTTACCCACAACGAGGGAAACATGTGTTAAACCAGTCTACCAGAACAACACATGGCAGCGACGAGACACCTTATAGACGCCCCCAATGACACCAGAGTGGACGCATGTGGCTGGCGAGGAAAGTGCACCAAGATAGCTTAATGTTACCATTACTTCAACACAACGGGTAGTGGCGAGACAGTGGCAAGGAGCCGCTTTCTTGGGACAGTCACATGGCATCACAGCAGTAGGACAAAGGACAGGGCGAGTCGAGTGTGTCAACCCACCCCTCCGCCCACAACGCACTGCACTGCGAGGAGGGATAAGGAGAAACTAGAAGAGGGATGATCATCTGGCCGCTCCTCCCACCATGCTCTTTACCACATGCCGAGCAGAACAGCTGAGAGCTATCATCCATTGAACCCTGCCTGCGTAGTGCAGGACTGCCACGCTCCTGCGATACTTCCATACTGTGCAATTGCACTATCATGCTTCCGTGTGCCATGCTTCCACATACCATGCTTACAAGCCTGTGCTTCCACACCCATGTGGTAGTGTTGTCAGACCACCATGGCTGGCCAGATGCAGTATGGTGCGCCAGTACTACTGTGTCTGCAGTGTCTGCGTCAAAAATCACTGGATGTGGTAGACAGATACTAAATAGGGATCCGATTTTGTAAGTGCGATCGAAAGACCAGTCTGGCAAGCAGCTGCATCACGAGCAACCACGGAGAAGAACAAGTGATGGAACATTTGGACAGTATCATCAAAATCAAAAATTTACCACAGTTACATTTGTGCGGAAGATTGTTAGGCACAGGATTGGGAACCACACCGGGCATGTGTGTACAGTACCATATGCATGTGCACCATGAATGCATGAGTCCCACGAAGTTGCATACTGCAACCAGATCGCAGTTCACTTGCGATGAGTGAGTTGGACAGTTGAAGCCGACTGTGATCCCTAACATTTCAACCGACTTACTCATGGGCAACCAGCCCGGTGATTTAATGTGCCAAACAGAAGACAGCATGAGAAACAATATGCAAGCAATGCAAACGGACAGAGATAGCATCACCACGGTAATAACGGCATATCATGTCGAGAGTGATGCAACAGACGAAAAGGTAGTGCAAGCTGAGGAAGTACACTGCATTGTCGAGGATGTCTGCAACCACACGTCACCTGCAGGCGGGATCCCCAACAGCTGTCAATCATCTGGTACCGCATAGCCAGTTCTCGCAACCACTGCCAACCCTACCCCTGTAACCTCTACCACTCCCCCCTTATGACACCTTACCTACCACAATTTTCTACCTACCACCCAACACCAGAATTCGTACAACAAATACCCAGCATATATTCCCACGTCTTTTCTGGCACCGACACCTCTAACATATTTTACCATCAATAGCCATGGACCGCAACCTGTGTCCAGCTGGCAACCAGAGAGGGAACAGCAACGAGAAGCAAAACAAGACAGAAGCAGCTCAGTAACTGCCAGTAACCCGAAATGAATACCGACACAATTTCAACACCTACCAACATTTACTGGCCAGGCAAACAAAGACCCTATCACTTTCTTAAAGGAGTTCACATCACACCTGAAATGCTATGGGGTGAATGAATATGAGTGAGCCAGTTGCATTGGAGGCCAATTGCAAGGAGAAGCAGGGAAGTGGTGGGGCGCTGTCAACCAGTACGGCATGCATTGGGATGAGTTCGTGCAAGTTTTTTAGTGGTGATATGGCAGTGTGTTTACATCCATACAAGCACAAAGCAAGTTACTCTGGCAGGAGCAACAGCCTGTTGAACAACTAACAATGTTCATCACGCAAAAGGCACATCGGATCAAGTAATTCCACCCGCAACTGCCAGATCGCGAGGCACTGGAAATCATTGCTGAGACTGCCTTACCTGAGTACAGAGCTGCCCTACTACATTTCCTAAACAGCAATATGAAGGAAGTTCTCAAGACTGCTATAATTCTGGATCGAAACTGGAACTCATCACATTGTGAGAACGGGACCGCACGATGGAGGCATGAACAAAACAGGCATGATAACAATACGCAATGGGAACGGGCTGACCGTCCCGCGAAACAGTTCGCTAGCAAACCAGAATGGAACAGTGTATGTGTGAACAGTGAAAACATTCTGTTCCGCGGTGATAAGACAAGTGACAGTACACACAGGAATGCTGGGCAAACCTGCATGCAGTTTGACAAGAGCCAGCTACCTGCGAGCCTGTGTCACTACTGTCGGCCAGCGATTGTTTTCCACAGGCAGAGCACATTCCCAATAACCTGCACCAGTATACCTACAAAGGGCCCACACCAAGAGGGCAGGGAAAAGGCCAGTAGGGGCAAAGAAGCCTGGCGTTTCTTTCGCCCCGGTCACGTCAACAAAAACCGACAAAACACCACAGCCTGCATTCATTCAGAAGGTGGGTGGGTGTAAGCGGAATTTTATTCGCATCCTTGTGAGCATGAACGGTTAACCCTGTCAAGCACTAATTGATACGGCCTCATCACACAACTTTGTGCAGCCATGTTTCGTGAATCCCAGTGACATTACATCTAGCAATCACATAATTATGCTTGCTACTGGCCAAGTCAGTAATTGAGCAGTGGGTCAATCAACTGTAACGGTAAAAGTTAGGGACCTAGATAAAATACCGATTGCAATTATAACTGCAGAGGTTAAGGAAGATGCAATATTAGGCACCACTCCTCACCTTACCAATATCTTTATTGACCAACACCTTGGCACTAGTGGCCAGCTTTCTGCCCATTAGACAAACATGATCGCAATGGTTGATTTCATCATTTCCCTTCAAGAGGTAACTCCTGAAGGCAAATGTTTAGCTATCTGGCTCGGTATCCC
Organism: Dryococelus australis; assembly: GCA_029891345.1. Lineage (NCBI taxonomy): Eukaryota > Metazoa > Arthropoda > Insecta > Phasmatodea > Phasmatidae > Dryococelus > Dryococelus australis. The sequence continues at coordinate 128,990,108 of CM057009.1, forward strand.
TGCAATGCCATGACTGCCAGGTACAGCATACATTGCCATGTGACTGCCATGTGATTGTCACATTTTAAAATCAATGTTTACTTTACAACACTGGCTTAATATTTTGGACCATAAGTGATGAGCATTTATAACTAATTACATAGTAACTGTAGAACACAATACCCATTAAGTGTGTAAATTAATCTATTGTATATATATTGTATAGGTATAAAAACATGTAACATATACAATATATGTAAAATAAGTAACATACACAATACATGTAAACCATGTAACATGTATAATATTATATATAATAAATTTAACATATATGCTGTATAATACATGGAATATATATATATATATATATATATATATATATATGTGTGTGTGTGTGTGTGTGTGTGTATAATGTAATGAAACATATATAATTGTTTGGGTCATGTCAAAGCTCCTATAGACAATAAATTTACAAAACAAACATCAAACTATTGAAAAATGAACGCCCTAGTGATGAAGTCATGACAACTTTGAAACAGCAAACATTAAACTTGGGCATTGAACAAGGACCGACATTGCACATTAAAAAAATTACACACAGTAACGCGACACCATAGTTAAGTCGAAAAATAATTTGGAAGGCCAGACAAAACCCGATTTTGAAATAGACTAGCACTACGGTCTTTACAGTTTAAGTAAGCAATGAGTGATTTAGAAATGAATCCTATCAAATTATCGCTCGTATAACATCATTTTTATTTTCCAGTTGCAATGTATCGAAAATGAGGTAATCTGAAATTTGAGCGATGTTGTTTGAACTTTGTCGAAGCTGAAGGTATAGCACTTTTAAGTTGCAAGTACAAACAAATTTTTACTAGGATAAAAATTTCAATAACAAAAAAGTGTAATATTTTACTTAAAATAAATTGAAGCGGTTGATCAAAAGAAATACCTGAAAAAATATGTCTTATGAATTGCATACATACTTGCAATTACAATTCCCCTCCCTTTTTTTTTCAAAACTACCCAAATTCAAAAAAAAAATTTGATATCAAAAATAGAAGAAAACTATAAACTTGGAATAGCTTGTATATGGATTATTGGGTAAGTTGTGTACATGTCGCTAAGGGGGGGGGGGGTTATATTTGTTTAGTTCCACAAGACATTACTAGAGTTTTCCACAATCTGCATTCCTTTCCTCCCACTCTTACATTCAAAACCCAATCACATCATGACATTTAATTTCCCCTTCTTTCCCCTCTTTTTACTTTGGACTATATGGTGGCGAAATCTGTAAAAAAGACGTCTGTCGAGGGCGATTGCTGAACGTGGTGACATCACTCCTCCACTCCAGAGCAGAAGAACAAAAAGGAAAGTTATTTATTAAATTTACCTTTTTATTCTTACCAGATTCCTCTTCTGCTCTAGGAGCAGAGGAGTGGTGTTTGCACATTCATCTCTCATCCTTGACTGACATATTTTTTTCCGGATTTCACCGCCATATTGGCCGCCTAGAAGGAGTGGAAAGGAAAGGAAATGAAATGCTGTAATGTGATTAGTTGTTGCTGGTAGGAGTGGAGGGCAATGAATGTGGATCACTGCACACACATGCACCACTTTTCTCGGAATTAAATAAGAATATAACAATGGTAATTAAAACACATTTGCAACTTTTCTCGAAATTAATCAGATGTGGATGCAACACACACTTTCACGTGACATCACAGCCTTAACTAATAAATGAATGTAAACCTCATGTGACATCATAATCCAAACCAATGACTGGATATGAGTGTAAACCTTGCGTGACATTGTGATCCAAGCCAATTATTGGATCATTTTGTTCCCCCACTTTTACTTTAAACAACCAATCATGTTGCAGCAGTTCATTTCCACGTACTTCCCCTCCTTTCAGTTTGGCCTATATGGCAGCGAAATCTGGAAAAAAGACATCAGTTGACGTGAGAGCTGAACGTTGAAACATCACTCATCCTCCTAGAGCAGAAGGAAAGGAGTACATATAATATTATTAATAATAATATAAGGTATATATATTAAATAACTTAAATTTTTGTTCTTACCAGATTCCTCTTCTGCTCTGGATAGGAGATGTTTCCAAGCTTATCACTCCCCAGCCACTGACACTTTTTTTTTCTCCAGATTTTGCACCCATATAGGCCAAACCAAAACGACGGCAAGAGAGGGAAAATGAAATGCTGTAACATGATTGGTTGTTGATAGTAGGAGTGGGGGGAGAGAGAAATGTCAATCATGGAGTGTGCTGAGAAAATCACACGAAACTAAACAAACTTATTCAATAGTGGCTATAAAACTAATTAATATTCAAAGTTTTTATTGTAAATGTTAAGTGAATAGTAATGTAATTTAGGATGATGTAATGTCATAAACTTTACATTGACTTGGAACCAATACTGTGTGATGTCATGTCTATCCTACTCATACGAAGGATTGGCCTCATGCACTCATCACTCATACACAGTTGTATTTTTGTAAATTGATTTTTTTGTTTTTTATTTTTTGTGTATTTAAAAATTCTTATATATAAAAGAGGGTTATTTCCTTTATCGAGTAATAAGTTTTGTGACAATTGGTACCACATGAACAATCTGGAAATGTTCTCCGACCGGATTGAGCAACAAAGAAAGAGGAATAGTGTGCACAATCGATAAACACATTAGTGTTTCGATATTGAAATATTAAATTTATAAAAATCTTCATAATTATATTGTGAAAGGAATATTATTAGTCCTTCTGATAATGTTATATTTTGACTGTTGGATGTTAAGTGGTTTGATAGCAATACACATTAGTCATGAAATGTGTTTTGCTATCGCCAGATCTGGAAACTTGATTCCTATTGCTGATAGATTGGCATTTACGTTTTTTTTGTGCTTTGCGTTAAATGCTTTAGTTGTTTATAATATTTATTGTCTTAGCAAATCTTTATTAAGATAATATGTTTTACAAAATCAAACGATATAAAATTGTGTATACGCATTGTATAATTTTGTAAATTGAGATGTATATAATTTACATGGTTGTTTTTTGTTTAGATTTTTATTTGTAATTTTTTTCTATCCTTATATATAAAGAGGGACATTTCCTTTATTTGAGTCATAAGCTTTACAGTGTTTGTTACGAAATGCGAGAGCAGCAACAATGACAATCGGGAAATATTCTCGAATGGATTTCCAAATGCCCTTGAAAGGTTAATCAAGAAACCGAGTTTCCAATCTAACAGCCCATTACCCTCCCAAAATTTAATCAGTTTGTGGAGAATACCGAACCTACACTGATTAAAACTTTGTACAAATTGTCATCATAATCATCACCAAGCCACGATGAAGAAACTTGTTTGCGAAATCATTTAAAAAATCCCCAATCGGCAAAAATCCAAATCCGAAGTTTTTATGAGTCTGGTATCATTACCTATCAACTTAAAATTTACTTTGGTTGCGGGTCGAATTAAAGTTTGATCGGGGCGAGATCTTGCCTGTAGGTTGGTGAGAAGCAGTAGAAACTGATCTCGATGTTTGTGATTTGAAGCTCGTCACTTTGGAAGAAACATTGTGAATTGTTCGTTATGTGTATTCCAATAGCGAGATGGGAACCGTATTATTTTGATCGTATATTTGACGACTATTCAACTCGTATCGAATGACCATCGAAAATGAAATGTGTTATTCGATCGAAACAGTCATAGGCCATCTTCCCGAAATGTTATTCGACTAATTGATTTACGACTATTGTGGTGAATACAAGAGAGTAACCGATTTCGTCAATGGAATTTGGCCCGATAACGCGGAGAAACGACCCTTTATCGAATGTGTCGCTGTAAGTGAAGGACCGGAATATTAAGCCAATAAATCAGACGGCGAGCATAGACTCGCTTTTCTCACACCCGATTTACTTTTCATCCCATTTCACCTGCCGTTAAAGTGCATAATTTCAAATTGGGTGGTTATTATGTCGCATTCGTCGAGGAATTGGAAAACAACAAATTTTTCATTCTCATTGACATGTTCGGTAAAATCAACATTTCGATGGTAGATATGAAACGGGTATTACAAAATCATCAAAACCATATGCCCGCCTTCTACGAAATTGATATTCTGGAAGCAATTCGATTCATAACATTCCTTGTGGAAAAACACTGAAGTTTTGAGCAATCGACTGGTTTGTACAGTTTGAACGAGAACATTATACGCAAACACGTTCCATCGATCATAATGCTCTCTCATGCCAATTTCACTTCTCACAGATGGCCTGTTGTATTTCGAGAAGGACAAGTTCGTCAAAGTAAAGAGTGAAAAAACAATCGATTTGAAGTTTGATTAGCAAATTTTTAAAAAATTTTTTAAAGGTAAAAAAATCCCTAATTTAAAGCTCAAACAGGGAGTGTCATTGGCCGAGATGACTGCGAAATATCTCGGTCGATATGCAGCCTATAAACACCTCGGGCCAAATATCTTGGAAACTGAAGATGAACATATCTTTGAAGTGATATTTCCCGATTATTTCATCATAATTGACGAGAGTAAATTAAAGGAAATTCTTCCCGAGATTAGCAAACTTGCGTTGTACAAAGACATTGCGGTTGATTAGTTTTTCATTTTAGAATTCAAGGTATGTTATGATAGTGGCGAAATTGTATTTTTTAAATTTCGCGAAAAAACAAGTCACAAGCCAGTGAGTGGAATTGAAAAGATTATATTGATAAATAAGACATGTATCATAACCGTGCATTATTTTCAAAATTTCGCAAAAAGTTCGGTACCCCTATGTTTATAAGTCTGGGAATTATTTTAGCAGGTTTCATAATTTTACTCTAAATATATCTCATAAAGGTGACTGTCCAAATGAATAAAATAGAAACAGACATTGTTCGTTTTGTAAAGATAATACAGCGTTATCACAAACAATACTTGTCGACAAATGTTGATGATAGCAACGATCTCGTAATGAAAGAGTTTGAAACTAACTATATAATTTTACCTCAATACAAGTGGCCACAAAACACCGAGCAGTTTGGTAAAATAATTGAAGTTTTGTATAAACTGATGACTAATACAATGAACGAACGTCCAAAATACTATAGATCAACGAATGTCTGGAATTGCGTGAAATTTTCCATACAAACCATTCACAGCAAGTTACTGATGCCACCCACAGATTTTACTTGGCTTTGGGTACAAACTGGTATCAATTTTCAATTTCCTTTCCACAGTTTCTCATCTTTTCAATTTTATCTATGCATATTTATTTTACGATATTGATGAAACTTTATGAAACCAACTGGTTAGCGTGATTAAAAATATATACCCACACCTACAATAAGTATAAGTTGGCATAGCTTGGGGCCAAATGCAGTTATAATGGTGGTGCCATTCGTTGGTGCCCACGTTTTGATGGGTAGTTTAAAAAATGAAATCGACACCGAAGCAATGCAACACGTATTATCGCAATTGAAATTCCAAGTGGTTACTTCGAACGAAGGTTAGTATCCAGATAGAGGGTATGTGTTTCACGAAAATCTCCGATCCTATGGTTATATATATTCTTCGGCTCGGGATTTTGTCGCCCTGAAAAAATTTTTCATTCTATATTCAAAGGTGGTGATTGATAAATTGAAACATATGTTGTAGCATCCGAAAAACCCATTACATTTCGGTCCCATGTTTACGAGGCACCGAGTTTAGTATCTTTAGATAAGGGGGTGATTATGGCTTCTTTGTGATTGATTCGATAAAAGCAGTGACGGCCATGACGGAAAAGTGATTGTTGCAATTCAACACCCAATTCTACAAACTTTGTTTTTACGAATCTGACCAAACCTATAACAAATGGGGTCAATTTTGGGTCATGGCTCACATGTTTATGTATGCAAATTCCGATACAAAAAATCACCAATAGTTTGGCACATATTATACCGGAGTAATTAGCATAAACAATAAATTGGTGCCTATGCCGACCACGACAGAAACCACGCAACGTTCTTGCCGCAAAGTGCTTTTTCGTGCATTGCCCATTTGGATTCCGTCATCGGAAGGTATAATGCTTGGACGATAAACAATTTCCAACTAAAAGTGACTCAATTAATTTTAGTGAACGAAACAGGCTACACCATCGCCTATAAAGTACAGCCTACTTCGCGGACTAATTGCGATCCCATTATAGTTTCAGTAAATTTGAGTAAATGCATCACATTTTCCAATCGTTCGTTAAATGCGATGCCAAAGTACGAATTTGATTAAAACTATTCGTTTGTGCATGTGGGTACTCCGGAATTGACCAAAGTATTTCAAATAGAAGTTAACGAAAGTTTCGATTCGTTGCAGTGCATACCAAGTATTACCAACTTGGTTGCCTTCATCACAGTTCACAATAATTCCGACAATGTACAAAACATCTCGGAGAATTTAATGGAAACCTATTATTTCACTCTGTATTTCGAAAACGAAACATTATTTCACGAAAACATGAATGCAAACAAAGTATCGATCAGTGTGAAATCTGACACTCTTATATCCGTTTGGGAATTTGCTGGCCCTATGATTAGGCGAAAATATGGTGTTGGTGCGTAAATCGTAAACGGAATTTATTCCGAGGGAAAATACTTTACTTCCACTTTGTACATGATGGTAAATGTGAAATTTGTAAATGTTAATATTAACCCATGGATAAAATAAGACAATGGATGCAACGATGCTTCAGTACGAAATTACTCATTTACCTAGACAACTCCGACGAGTTGTACTCAGTACGAACCACCTTCGAAATTTCTACTCGATACATAAATTAGCCTTTATCGCAAAGAACCTTTACCTCGCCAATGAAATAGGCAATGCATATTTTGATGTACGATACTTTGATAATAATGTGGCTGACATTTCACTGAAAATCATTAAAGCATCTATGTTATTGACCAGTGTGAGTACATTCTTAATCAAATCGTTTGATTACGATTTCAAGTACAAAAAAAAAAACGATTATTTGAATGTAAGTTTTCTTTTTTCACCCGAATAAATTAAAAAAATCATTTCAAACTCGTTTCACTTGCCAATCTCTCGTACTTTTCCATACTAGAATTTGTGTTAAGTTTACAGTTTTTCTTTCCCCGCCACTTTTACAATGCATCATTGAACAGTAATGATAATCAATTAATGATGGATTACATAGGTGATGGCAACATGTGATTTACTACAGTAATCCCGTACTTAATGATATATAAGAAGATGAATAATGCAAACCAAATATATTTGTGGACGGGTATTGATACCATTTTAATATTAGGGTTCTGGCCTTTGTGATTTGGAAATTTGAAGATAAACTCAAAACCTCCATGACTATGCATTTTGGTACTAGTGGCGCATCGTTAAAAACAACTACCCCTGCAGGAACTTCTAAGATAACACAGAGTTAAATAGGCGAAAACTAAATGTAAAATAAGAATTCAGTATGTGGCTCTTGTCATTTTGGGGTGATGCTGACTACAATAAACATATATTATGGTTTATTAATTCTATATTTGTATTGGAATATGTAATGAAAACATTGTCTATGATGTGTATTTTATTGACTACAAATGAATTATGAAAACAAAAAAAAATAAGAAAACTGTAGAAATATTTTTAAAATGTGTAATCACTTTTCTAGAGTATTGTTAGCTGTGACATTATTCAAATACATATTTTTTGTAAACCACTTGCATATAATACAAGAAGATATGGACCACCTTAGGAGAGCAATAAATAATCTACAAACCTTTTACCTCGACCAAAATCGCTTTCGCCAAGACATTTACTGACATATCTACCATGCGAAACCATGTTCAAAACAGACGGATATACGAGTGATTTGAATTTTTACGAGCATGGTGTCTCGATTTACAATGTGGAAATACGGATGTCGGAAAAAAACAACCAAACAAGAATAAATTGACTAACATTTCCTATTACTGAATCGCGATTTATGCTATAAAACAATAACTATAAGATATATATTTATTTAAAAAGAGGGGGATATATAATAATTTTTTTTTGTAAATAAACTATAAAGTTTTCTTTAAATTATTTGTTAAACCCAAAATGGAACAATAGTAAACAGCTAATAATATGTGCAACGGTAGTAATACTAATCATCAATATACACTTGTTTATAGCAAGTATTAAAACTTGCATAGAACCAATCATCAGGTTGTTGATTATTTTTAATTATATCTTGGCAGTCTATCTTACCGTCGTCGCTGTCAAATGTCCCAAACATCTAACTTGTGAGTTATAAAAAAAAATAAGTATAGCAACATAAAAATTTTGAAGGCTCTCATTAAATTGGCTGGCAATGTCGATAAGGCGGGTGAACGGTCAATGATTCGACACTCGTTTGCCCCAAATTTACCAAAAGATTATGTTTTCAAAAATATTTTTTACAATCAACCTTTGTATGGCTTGAAAATTTTTGAAAATGTAAAAAAAACATCATGAACTGGCAACACCACAATTGGTGAATTTATGAGTAAGAACAAAAAAAAGCCAGTTTAACGCTGCTTTCGGTCAAATCGATTCGAGCATCCATCTCAACGACAAAATGTGTAAAGTTTTATAATGTGAAATTTAAAATTTACCGGGTTATGTACTGCATTAAATTCAGCTCGGATCCGAAAAAACTAAACTCGTTTGAATCCAGCTTTTAATAAAGCCACAAATTCTAACTATGTTGTAAAACTAATCATGACCGATCCCAAGCTCACAAAAGTAAAAAAAAAAAAAAAAAAACATTTTTTTCTCAGAGAACAAAACGTCTGGGTTACACTGTTCATTCTGCCATCGGAGTTTCGGGTCTGGCAGCCTACATCGATAGGTACAGGGAGGCAATAAGCCGATGCATTCGCTACGAAAACGACAATGGAAAACTCAAAGCGTGTAAAGTTAATCATCTCAGTTGTCGGATGTTTTCCAACCATAGTTACATGGGTTTATGCGACGAGGTAGAAAGTTTCCGGTGTTTGGGGGCGGATGGTGACGTTGCGTGCATTCATTGTGACAGTGCACGAAATGATCCTTTCGTGACCGACATCAATGTGGAATATCATTGTGTCGATGCCTCGTGGACGGATGCAATCCCCGATATATTGCACAAAGATGTGGAGAATGTTGTGGCATTTGGCGGCGATGTATTCGACTATACGAAATACATATTCCGGTATTTGTATTAAGGATTAATTTTTATTGGTGGGATAATTATTTTGGGTTTTGTCACCTACCTAATAAAATTTTTTCGGTTGTGGTTAAAGGGTAAAAGAAAAGAAAGTGGACATGACAAGCGCGGACAATGGGAAGTCCATATTCAAGTTGTTTGAGGTGTACAAAATCTTGTCGCAGATATCCAATTTAACATATTGGCATTTCAAATTACTCGCATATATTTTGGCAACTTATCGTATAATTGATCGCCCTGTTAAATTCCCTTACCGACCTTTCAGTAACAAACTTTTTAACCATCTATTTTGCAAATCACTTTCCATGCGTTTTGAAAAACAAAAAAAAATATTTACAATCGATGCACAAAATCAATCTCAAGCAGTTGCGGCTGTCGTGATCAAAAAAATTTATAATTCCATATTAAACAAACAGTTCGATCTTATCTCGCAACCATATCACTGGTACCGTAATTTTCCGATAACGTTTGTGCACCCCATCTATTCTTTTGAATTGAACTCTGAGTTGGATTCTCTGCATGGAGGAATCGATGATTTCAATGAGCGGTTTGTACGCATAATGCCAAATGGCGAACCAATACTTTCACTCTTCACCAAGATGGGTCGCAGGATATTAAATCCCATTAATGTAAATTTATTGACCGATCTCGAAATGAACACACCAGACTTTCAACATATTGTTGATATCTCACACTCAATTCTTGTAGACTAGATTGCATATTCCCGTGTTTTTGTCCGTGACTTCGTCCCTAAGCTGTTTCATCAAAGTTTCCTCGAATTAAAAAAACTCGTGCAGTTTATTGCCAAAGTAATCGTTACTAATATCGTCGAACCTCTGAAGGTGAACACTCATCAATTTCAATTTTAATTATGTCCAGCAATCTATAATGTTGACGTAATTGACGTATGTACGTGATGTGTCGAATATCTGCTTACTTCGAATAAAGTTGCATGTCGCAATGCACAATTCATCAAGTAGCGATTTGTCAGCCACCCAAGTTTTGGAAGTTCAGCGCATTTCGATTTTTATCCTTTTCAAGTACTCTTCTTCGAAATTTATTGAAAGATTTGGCCCATTTTTTAAATTAGTTCTGATTAATAAAGACTATGTCTGATCTACTCAAGTTTAGCAATCATAATCTGTATTCTATAGACCACATTTATTACCAGTATCAAGATGATGCGCGTAGAAAAACTCTAGACTATTTTATTCGAAAGAAGCAGAGTTACGATGAAACCCGATTGGACCAATTCCTCGACAATGACAAGAGGGAATTGTTACTCTATTTGAAAAATGTCGACCAGATATCCGATAGATACAATACAGTCTTGAAAAAAGTCAACAAGTTGAACACTTTTAATTAAAAATCAAAGTTACTCTCATTTTACAAACAGCTCGAAATTTACGAAAGAGTACAAAGACCAATTTCTTTTCACTGCGCTTGTATATTGTTTGGTGTTCGTTCCGAAATGAGATTGTGGAAACTTTTAAACATTTTAATATTTTTCCTCATTCTTTTGTAAACGAAGAAAGGGACATTCTTTACACCTTGTTACCCTTAAAAGAATTTTAAAAATTAAAAAAATATATATTTTTTAATTACAAAAAAAATGGGTATAAAGAGACGAGAACCCCTATTTGTTTCGCATTAACTGGTTTATTTTCGTAACAGAGTAACAATGTTGGGGCATATAGAACTGGGAGATTTGTACTATTTGGTATATCTAAAGGGAAAAACTCACCAGTATTCTGTGCGCAATGATCCATGCAAAACCTTTGTCACTGTTTCGACGTGTGTTTTAAACACCTTTCCAAAATTCCAGTCAAAGAAAATGGCTTCTTACATTGTGAAATTGCCCAAGTTTTCCATCAGGCAATACGCTGATTTCCGAACATATTTCGATCTAGTAGCAGCCATTGAGGAAAATAAAAAAATTAAAAATATCGAGAAATATCCAAAAGTAATTGGGAGTTCAACTACATACAAATATCGAAAATTACTACAAATAGAACGAATAAAACTACCCGGTGCGATAGACGATACATTTCCACAATTTTTAGATTTCGACCACGATGTTAGACAAGCAAATGACTGAACACCTTATGCATCGAAGCTCAGAGTACGAGATGTTGATTTCGCTCTTTGTGGAATCATCAACATGCTTTTCAAGTCCAAGCAGGGTGATTTGGTGATGGTAGATTAGAAATATTCGCCAAAGAATTTCGACAAGGAAAAAAATTTATATTTGACCACATGTGGACAAAAAATCACCGAACTGTATCTATTGTAAATGCACGCAAACCTGTCGAATTACAAGTTGTTGTCTGTAGTTGATTTTAACGAAAATGTGATTGAAAAATGTTTAATTTACACAATCGATAATCAATAAAAATTGTTTAGATTTTATTTCTTCTCATCTTGAAAATACTGGATTCATATTCATTCATTGTTCTTGTATTAGCAATTGATTTTTGAAATGATCCAAGTTGACTTGCATAATTTTCCTTTGGTATCTTAACAAGTAGAGATTGATTGACGAATGCGAACGAGAATGGCTCATCTTTAAAGTTTTCTAATCTCGCCATATCATGTATGGCCATATTGTTTCGAAAAGTGAGGTATTATTGTAGAGAAATATTATCAATCACCCGACATTGGTATTCTTCATCCCAGTCCTTAAGATTGTGATTCTTAAACAACTGCAAGAGACCAATTAATGCGGCACGACATTATTCCTCCGAGGGCAAGTTGATAATGTGAAAGGATTGTAGATCTTATTGATTTTATGTAGTTGGTTGCAGCTAGAACTAAAACATTATTTTCATTTGAACACCTCCTTCGAGACCCATTTGTAGGGTAATTGCCACACTTCACAAATGGGGTGGAATCGCGCAGTTTTGCGAAACTAGCTCGTCAATTTTGTCCAGAAATATCACAAATTGCTGGTTCTGGTTCTCGATGGTCATCTTGAACAAATTGTCTAATTTGCATTCGGTATCACCGATGGTGAGCGAGGATAACTACTCAATGTTGAGTTGGTATAGTTTGGCTTTCCATTCGGACACGATTGCTTGGGCCAGCGTACTCTTATCCGTACCCAGAGGAACAAAAAACATTACAAATTTGAATTGTGGGTCAAACACTTGCATATAGATTAATATTTCGAGTTCTGCTTTCAACTGGTCGTGGCCACGTACATCCTTAAAAGAAAAATGGGGTTCGATTCGCCATGGGTCCAGCTCAGTTGTAGTCTCCGAATTTGATTCTCCTCCAAATAAATCACTCGCATTTTTGGGAATTCAAAAGTAAGCCAGAAATAAATTTTCTAACTGGGCCATTAAAGGTTCGAGATTATTATTCGATAGCAGAGCACATATGAAAAAATCCAATTTTTGTACCAAGTACACCCACAATTTGTAAATAGTGTATTGATTTTCAGCCAGCGTAGATTCTCACTTTGTTAAAAATTTTGAAAAATTTTTCCACCTAAACCAAAGAGCGTAGTCACTAAATCATTTAAATGTTTGCCACCTTTCTGTGAAATTATTTGTGTTTTTTTCTAGCAATGATGACAAAAATCCCACAAGGTTCAGCATTTGAGATAATTTCTTCACATTTAAGTGTTCGCCAAATGCGATTTTCGGCACACATGTAAATGAATCAGACCGGCTTCTACGATGGCGCGAACATTTTCAATCATTGTTTTTTTTATCTGGGTTTTCCACAGTACTTATAAGATTCTTGTTTTATCATCATGCAGAATCAACAACAGCAACAATAAAGAACCTTGTTTCCATTGTTAAAACTTCAACCACTCAGACCACAGTGAACCGACTCTGACGTTCTCGTAACGAAACAATAATCTTCTTCACAGCGGCTAAACTCTCCCCCCCCCCCTTTTTCCAACAACAACACCCACCTATTCATTTACAAAGATCTCAAGTAAATACCATGTCTGAAATGTCCATTCCTTGCATCGGCATGTGAATAGAGCCAGATGATGGTCAGGAAGAATTGCACAAAAACTTAAAGATTACACATCTCGATTTGTGGAAATTTTGATGGGTATCCATACGACCATCACACAAACAAAAAAGTTAGTCGGTGATTCTTCTTGTGCGCTAAATGCCTCGGTGGCTTTAAATTTCGCCGAGCTCGGCTGACTAGAATCGGTATTGGTGAATGATGGAGTGGTCAGTTATCAGTACTTGGATATTATAAAACCCATCCTTGATTCGAAATATGAAGATGTGCTGGAAAATATAATGTGGTTTGGTCGAATCGTCACACAACACAATCTCCTAACTGCATACACTCTTGTTCAAATGTGGGCTGAACAGATCGATCTAAGCACAACCTGTACTCAACATCCACTTGTTCATCAAACACATTAAATTGGTTCCACCCTTGCAATCTCCATTAGATGAATTTATGATAGCAGCTTTGGAAAAATGCAACAACAGAAAAACATTGACTACAAACTTTGTCGTATAATATCGGACAGTTTGAAAAATAACAAAACGTACGTCTTCAGTGAACTCAGGCACAAATTTCTACCACTGAGTGAATCAACGTTTAAGAATGCATCTTTCAACCCATTCAGGGAAGAGTTCAATGGATTTTATAAAAAGTCTTTGTTTTTTATCGAACTGATGAATAAAAAACTTGCGATAAATCTAACATATATGTAAACATTCAAGTTTCATAAAAAAATTGAGTTTGAGTTCTGTGCTCTTATCATCAGATACATTTTCCTCATCATATTTGTTACACTCGACATGTTCAAATACTTCCTGTTTGGAAAACAAATATTCAAATTATAAACTAACTTAATACCTAATATAAGAGCGAAAATCATGTGTGGCGATTCACAACACCCTTAAAATTTTCGATGTAGGCCTAATGGTTATAAAAATAAATTTCCTCTTAAATTTAAACAAAGCCGATATTCATAATGTGCGATATTTGTTTAAGAATATTTCACCAATATTGGATCAATCAGTCAACTATTATGCATATACTTTGGCTGGTGCTCGTCGAACGAAATTGGTGAAACGAACACACAATATCAACATATACGAACAGCATCTTCAATTCACGGGCAATGAGAATTTCGCATTCGACTTTCACAACAATGCCATCAATGTGCATGAAGTAAAATGTCAAAGAATTCCACCACAAAATGAAATAACCGTGATTATGTACCAGGTTCATACATCGCCAGTGTATTTAAATGAACTATTGGCAATCGACACACCTCCTATTTTCGACATGGACATTGTGTTTCAATCAGAAATTTCAAACAACTATTCATTCGAGAATTTCGTACAAGAACAAAATAAATTATCTGAACAAAATCAATACACATCAGAGTTTGTACCTAATAATTACATACCCAACAAACAACCAGAATTACCAAAGCAAGAACAACGAATTATTGATTACAAACTTGACGATCAACAACAACAAATACTAGAGCAAAACTAACTTACCCCTAATTACATTCCTAATGAACAAAATATTTTATAAAATGTACAAAAGTGGTACACTAGAAAACCAGGCTACCCACACGACAAAACTTTGACAAGAGTTGATGAGTGGATGCTTTTGGTTAAAACACCAAATATTTCCGAACTAGCAATGGTTGGATTTTATAATGGTGGTTGTGAATTACGAGCTTTCATCAAATAGGCACTAAATTTGGAAACTTTCAAAAGCAGTGGCAGTGTGGAATACATAGTTCTTAAAGAACAACTTCCAACACTGGATTGTAACTGACAAGATTAAACATACATACAACATAAATTACCAATGCTTTCATATATTTAGATTATTTGATAAAATGCATGATAAAATCATTGGGGAAAATGTTTTACTTTCCAAAAACCATATCCAAGTTTTCAGTTTCGATCCCCAGGTAGCCATTCGAAACAGCATTAAATCATTAGCTATGTGTTTGACGGTGTTGCGAAATGTCTTGGTGTTTAATTTTTACCTAGCTGGTAGCCACAAGGTTCAAGATTTATTCAAAGTGAAAGTTCCAGTGATTGACAATTACCATTTTGAAAACTATGGGCACATCCAAGAAGTGTGCATCAGTCACAAATTAGTGCACAAATGATCTCACGAGCACAATTACGAATCGAGTATCTTTGATACCGCAAATCATCTTTCATCAACAGACTACAAAAATTTCACATTTGATTTTCCAAATGCAAAAGTACACCAACCGACCAAACGAATAAAGGTCGCGGATTAGATCTGTGCGAATACACCACAGCATTTTTAATCGCAGACCGTAGAACATTCCCATTTAAAATTTGTCACACATTCCACATTTACAAGATGTCTCCTCAATCGATCTAGACATGATGCAAGTATAACCTCTAATAATTCAAACGACTTTAACAAGAGTCGTGAGAGATAATCCCAATTACATCAACAAGAATTAATTACATACACAATTCTGCCATTTTCGATTCAAAACATTTCACCTTATTAAACTTATCAGGTTTTTTAACTTTCCAGTCTCTTAAAAACTCGTCTGTGTGTTGGATCAACAAACATCACTCGATGATTTAATGTTCAATGCCTTATGATCGCTCAATCTAACCCCTTCGAATGAAGATGTAATGGCTGGGGGAATAGGTAACAGAAACTATCCACCCAGGATAAATTAGGTAAACACACCGGTCGAATTCGACCAGATGACTCAAATTCAAATAAACATTCTTCCCGAGGGGAATGTAACCCTTGTCCCACAATTTGCTACATAACCAGATGAGTTGCAATTTGCCATGAGGGAAGAAAACAATTCATTGCCATCGTCGAACCAAACGGCCCCATTGTGTGACGAATTCATTGTCAATTTGGCAAACAAATAGGGCAAAAAATAGTAAAACCATTAACTCTAAGGAATTACTTTATAGTATTCACTTCCCCTCCTTTCAGTTTGGCATATATGATGGTGAAATCTGGAAAAAAAAGAAGTCACTCGAGGCCGATAGCTGAATGCGGAAACATCACTCCTCCTCCCAGAACAGAGGAGGAATCTAGTAAGAAAAAAGGTAAGTCATTATATATATGGTATATTTATTATATTATATTACGTTATTATACTTACTCTGTATTCCTTTTCTGCTCTGGAAGGAGGAGTAATGTTTCCACGTTCAGCTCTCACATTCAACTGACGAATATTTTACAGATTTTGTAGCCATATAGGGCAAACTGAAAGGAGCGAAGAGAGGGGAGGTGAAATACTGCAATGTGATTAGTTGTTGAAAGTAGGAGTGTGTAATGTCGATTACAACACACACAAGTGGGTCATCTCTAAAATAAAACATTTTTTATAATTTTTTTAAAAATAATCCTTGCCTCAGTTACTGATTGGTATCATCACAGCATTAACGATTTATACACTCGCACTCGAAAGGAGAGTAATTTCGTTTGCTTTCAACAGCCATTGTGGCGATATTCGACGACATGTGGGGAATGGATCTCTCGAATTGGACACGAAAACATTGTTTTCGTTTTCTGCGAGTTTCTATTTTCGTCCTGGATCCCAACTGCTTGCGAGGTAGGTTTCGATTTTTTGAACAATCGGCTCGGAAACATCTCACAGTAAAATATTTTTTGAAAGGTAATAGTGATAATAAAAGTTTAATTGCAGATGCAGGTACACATTTTGTAGAGGCGGGCTTGTGTTTTTCCATGGACAAAATAATTGATGAATTAAATTTTTTAGCCATCATTTATGCTTTTTGTTCTGTAGAGAACATAGAGTCCTTTTACCGGTTTATTTGAGTACTCCGATGCTATCTAGAATTCCGTCATTTGATTATCAAAATACCAGTCGTTTATTATGTGTTTTGGACCCAAAAATGTTTAATACTCTTAGAAATCATCCACTTCGTTTTGTAATACCTTATATATACTTCTTGAAATAAGTCCATGCTTTGTATATTTACAAATTTATGCAATGATAAAAACAATGAAGTTGAAAGCACGTTGTTGTTAGCTCACTTGTCGGAAAACGTAGAAAGAGAATCCCTTCTTTTTTTTTGCGATGAAATTGCATTTTCAAAATACAATGATATCCTTCCCCTCGATACCATTTGCGACGATTACTTAGACATTGTATTTGTCTACTGAAATTTTGCGGAATTTGAGCCGCATTCATACAGAGCACGTTATTACTTGTGTAATTCAATTGACGAATCAAACGTAGACATTCTACTCTCTCCGCTCACATCTCGAACTCTGGTAATAAATAAGAGTTCCTTTTACAATTCTGGTGTTTTGTACAGGTGTTTCACACCCTATGTCACCCCCTGTCTGGAAAAAGAATCATTGTTATGGAAAATGACTGCATGCTTTGTTGATTAATGCCACTTCCATGCATCATCGTAATCGGCACAGAGGAGATGGTGGCGAAGCCTATCCAAATTTCGACTGGTATCTGTGTGTTATGGTTGTTTTAATTTGCAGGCATGGACAAGATTGAGTTGCTGTTGCAGTTGCAGTTAAGAAAAGTTTTAAATGGCATGTAATGGGATTTAATATACAGGCATGAGTGAGACTGTGTAGCTGTTTGATTTAAATTATGTATGTGAGTGTTAATGACATCTGTTTGATTTAAGTTTAAATTAATGTTAGATCGAGTTGCTGTTTGATTCTAATTTAAAGTAATGTTTAATTGAGAAGCTGTTTGATTCAAATTAAAATTAATGTTTAATTGAGTTTCTGTTTCATTTAATTTACAGGTCCTAATGAGACAGCGTAGCTGTTTGCTTCTGTTAAAAAAGTTTGAATGACTTGCTGTTTGTTTTGGTTTTAAAAAAAAAGTTTCAAAGACGAGTTGTTTGTGTAAACATTCATTAGCGACCTGGACAAAAGCCTAAAATTTTCGAGTAGGTCATGATGGGTCCGCCCGGCGACAACGGATGTACTTGTGTCTGTTGCATCCGCAAAACTTTGATCTGCCAGTTTCAAATATTGAGGTAAATTTATTTTTAAAATATTACATTCATTCACGATCCCAAAAAGGCATAGTGCGGGCATGTCTGTCATGACTGGTTCTGCCGGCAATGATTTCAATTGAATACACTGTTACTTTCGCGAAGTTTGGACATGCCAGTTTCAATTGTTGAAGTAAAAAATGTGATTGTGTTTATAAAACTTTAAAAACTATATTAAAATATAAATATACTATAAAAATTTTGAATTTATAACTGTATGTTATTTTACCGTACCCTTTTAGTGATGGTGTACATGTAAAAATTGTGAGTTAAATTGTTACATTTATTTAAAAAATGAATTTTTTACTGTACGTCATTTTACCGTACCATTTGGTGAAAAATTGTGTATTATTTTTGTATGTCTTTTTAGTGATTGCATGCATGTAAAACTTTGTATAATGAATGGTTAAATTTATTTTTAAAATGTAAATCATTAACAAATACTATCTTTAAAATAAATAAATAAATAATGCATCGCGAACCCTGTGTATTTAAAAAGAGACGAGAAAAAGGCAAAAAATAATAATTTTTCGATTACACGATAGGAAACTTTTAGCAATAGTTACTTTTGGCATCTGGATATACCACGGGAAACAAATGAGGCCTTTAACACTTTATTCAATTTTCGGTTTGGATATGCTTTAGGAAATAATTGGGTGAAGGTCGAAATTCCCCCCCCCCCCCAACTCAACTGAATACGCAATTCGAAACAAGTGAAGTGTGGCATCAATTTCCCCCCTTCCCACTTGGACACAAAATGTCGTCCTTTTTAGTCCAGCGTGTTTTGTCACCTGGAAATGCAAAGGGAAACTTAAGGTAAAAATCAACTTTTTCAATGTGTGCTTGATAAGCTTTGCGAGGGGGGAGGGGGCTTTGTATTTTCTTGGGGCTTTTTCAGGGTCATGGTTGGATACATAACTGGTGGTTTTTTGTCTCGGCTTTTTTTTGCCATTGGATACATAATACATCGGTTTTTGAGCGATTGAAGTACCTACAACTGCGATGCTTGGTACCGCAATGTTCACACAGGGTCCAGCGAGGCAAACACTTGGAAACCACCTGGAAAACGAAGGAGAACTGTAAATGGATGTTTCCCCTCCTGTCCTGCGAGATACATCGCAAAGGCTGCCCAGGACCGATGACTTTCAGCTGGTGAGGGGCCCGACCAATGGTGTCGTGATGCCAAGGAGATGCCATTAGTTGTCAAACAGAGACTGGCAATGTCCATGTATGGGGATGCCCGCACACATAACCTATGTCGACCATGGCCAACTGACAATGAAGACAGCGAGAGCAGTGCGAGCGGCGGCAACAAGTCGGGGGCGAAGGAGATGGCTTCTCCTCCCCATTGATCTAAGAGGCTACCCTTCAACTGGTGAGGATTTTTTGTATTAATGTTTCTTGTGTGACCCTATTGTGTTCTGCTTTGTTTTTATTGATCTTTCAGTGTAATAATGTATTTAGTATATTCACATAATTTTTACTGGTCATTTTAAAAGTCAATATTACTGTTTACTTCATGTGACCACGTGGTTAGAAACGCCGCACCGTGTACACCAGTACGATATCTACAGAACATGTGTCATTGTGTTGCCAATGTGTATATCGCCCATGCGATCCAGCATTATGTGTTTTATATTTGTATGAGACTTTTTAATAGTGTCTTATATTTGTTGTGTATTTTTGTGCTCAAGTATGGTAGCATGCACAGCTGGCAGTTAAGTAAACCAACAGTGTAGCCACGTATTAGAACTCTACACACTTAGAATATTCTTATAAATATTTTTAGAGTAGTATTGCCATTTGTGTAAGCATATATTTTTTTAATTAATTTTATTCTTAAACTAACAGTATTATGGACAGTACCAATACTCGATAAAGACAGTATTATTCTCAAGTGGTTTGTGAATGATGGACACAGGAAATGAAATGTAATGACCATATGATGAGAAACATCCCAAAAATAATAAGTGTTCCTTTTATGTAACATTTCTCATGCCAATCGTTCTGATTGTGTTCTGTTAAATAAATAAGAGTTATGTAAATGAATATAGAGCAATCCCGATACGAGCAGGGACATCCACAGGAGATTAAGGTGCCTTACGCTGTAAGTTCATGTTTACGATTTTGTATATATTTTTTTAATTTTGATATTCAAGTGAGCTTTGTTGTTTCAATTTTATGTATCACGTATTCATCTAGGGCCACGATCACCCACTCCAAGTCATTAATAATTTGTGTTAGTGTAATTTGTTGGACACGTGACACGGAGGTGGGAGTTGGCACCACGAAGCAGGCAGTCCGCTGCCATGTACGACGGAAAAGCTTTGCCTGCCATGTGAGATGGATGTATGTCACATGTCCTGCCCAGGCACTTCGCCGTTTTTACCGACCATGTAGTTTTTCAATAGATAATGAAATTCAGGAACCTTTTTGGTTGCTTAAGCCCTGGTAGTGAGCCGTCTTACAGCCCGGTCCATCTGTATATGGCTGGGGAATAAGAAAATACTCGTAGTTTTCAAGTAGGCACTTTGCCGCATTTTCGCAGTTGGAGTGAGCACCCTACTTAAATTGTGCAACATGTGTACGTGCTTCTTTGGAAGTTAATGAAATTAATATGTATATCACGTGAATTGGTGGATTGTTATTTGTTTCACTGGCCACTGCATGGCCATTTAAATCGTAACTGTATTTTTCTTTAAGGCGTAAGTTGTCCTATAACAATCCCGGGAGTGAGTATGAGAGTATGGAGTTAACTGCGATAACCTTCACTATCCCAGGGACTTGGATATATCAAGGATGTATTTTCTGCAATTTATATAAGTTACGAGATCGGACATCGAGAGGGCCACATGTAGGCCATCAGGCACACAATCTCACATGTACTTGTGCTCTCTGCTGAGAATGCTGGTGTCCACCCAGAACAATTATGGTAATATTCAATTCCTAGTCCACATAACCTTCTCTCCTCGATGGTCCAGCTACCTGCCATGACATCAAGTGCCAGCTGCCATCAGGGGCATTGCTAACAGCGTGACAGATGGGCCACCTGCAGCTGAAAACTGCAGCCGGATGATGCTCCTTCCTGCCAGTGCCATGATGCCTCATGGAAGCCCTGCATCCCCTGTGCTCTCATCCAGCCCATCAGCCTCTAAATCGGCCTCACAGGATCCACAGGACCAACCCGACCTATGCATAACACGAAGCAACTGTCATCCGTAACAACAGAGAAGTAGCAGGAGCAGTAACGAGATGGGGTCAGGGGAATACTCCTCCCCCACCAGCGTTGTTCCAAACACACTGGCACCGTCTGACGAACCACATGCTTCTGAGAAGAAAGTGTTGTGGGCGCAGTTTCCTGAAGGAGGGGGTTTTTGACGTCATCCACAAGCCTCTAGCCCGTTTGCCATGCACTACATGGAGATTCACCCACTGCCCAAGTGTTTCAGTGCAACTGTCATTGATTACCATGTGTGTGCATGTGAGACATCCAGTGTGTTGTTGTATATAATTTGAGGGTTAGGAATGACATGTTTGTTTATACTTGTAGTGTGTAAGTGTGTGTTGTGTTTTCTTTTATTTTTATTGCTACTTGCCAGAGTATGTTCCGTTTTGTGCACAGTGCACCAATGCATTCGAGCTGTCTTTAAAATTTTTATACTTATTCTCAACCAGTGTTTACATGTGTACACAACATAACCTTTATGGTTATGTTGTGTACACGAATGTGTCGTGTACGAGTGTGTTTCATTCTTTATTTATTGTGTGTACCCAGTCTTACACATAAATACTAAGACATTCGCCTCATCAGCATTATGTCAGTCTAAGAGTGTTTGTTTAGAATGTAAGAGTGTTGTATCTACCTACACCACGACACTGTAAATAAAATTAATGATTATTTAGAATCTACAGTGTCATGGTGACGACATTTGCAGTACAAATACGGGGTCCCATATCTTTCCAGTGGTTCCAGAAATATATACATAACAGCCAAGTAATTGGCAAGAGTGCCGACCACATTGTCATTTATCCGTTAACCAAAATGTAAGTAATTCCTTACATGTTTGAAGTGTTCTTTATGATGTGTTATGTGTTTTATCACAGTTGAGAATATCTTTATCTAATAGGTTTCACTCGGGGACAATCCCATAAGTTCCTTGTTCCCCTTAAATGTGGACACACTTTCTAGGTTACATTTTGTGTGGCAACACTGCATGCCACGAGTCTAATATTTTCCTTATATATTTTAGTACGATTGTTTGTATAATTAATATGTGATATTCATTGTGTTCATATCTCGTGCAGAGTAATAAGTAATTATATTTTAATTACATTCATTCTGTCATGTATCAATCACAGTCACATGATCATAGGCAGGAATTCCAGCCAACCAACGGACTCTGCGTCAACTTTGTTGTGGGTTGGCAGCCGCATTGTGCCACACCGGGCCTTCATTGTTTCTCATCACCGGTCATCATGTAATTCTGTTAATAATCATTTAGTTTACCAGAACCTTTGTTGTCGTTGCCAAGAGCGAATGCCACCCCACATCCCTGGCTCGTTTGTTCAGAAATGAGGGATTAAGTTTCCACGTAAGGTCCATATGCAAGTCTCGTCCTTTTTTTAAATTAAGTGATCGTCTACTTGAACAGTGAACCTTTCATGTAACTACCGATTATGAGATTTTCAAGGTAAATAAAACAACATAATTCAAAACTGCATTATTTATATACCTTTGGTCACATTATGACCACATAACTTCTTTACCAAAGCACATGTTTTATTAATAATGGCATGGGGAAGCTTACATCCCTTCGTGAGTGAGAGGCGTCTCGGGGAGTCCTATAGCCTCCACTAAACTAGGCATTACATGATTTAGACCAGCGATTTCTAAAGCAGCAGTACTTCTAGTGGCGGAGGACATTGGGGGACAACCATAGGCCGTTGGCCACACGACCGCTGTATCATCGTGACCTCCCTGAGCTGGCGTCCTTCTCAGTCAACCTACATAAGTTTTCATTATACCTTTCCAGTATCTTTCCTCCCCCAATGGTCCATCCAAGCACTGTCAGTATCATAGAGCGAACTGTAGAGAGGAAGTTGTCAATGTCAACAAACATTGTCGTGTTAGCAATATAATAGTACACGAACGATGTCTGGCAATGACTGAGAGACTGTCAGCTCAGGGTTGCAGTTTACATGTCACGACTGAACGGTGACAACAAATGCAAACAACCATCACATGTCCACAGTGTACACATGGCAGCTTTCAACAAACCTAAGCCACACGCCCAGTCAATACAACACCTACCAACCTTACCTGCAGCACATCTACCACTCATACCATTTACTTCTTGCCTTTAGCAAATTCCAGCCTTCTTTTCCAAGCCACTATTTCTGCAAAATCTGCTAACTGTTGTGTCATTCCTAAGCTGAGCAGCAACAAATTGCGCTAACAATATTCAGAGTACGACAAGCTTTATTCATTAAATAACAGTATAGGATATTGCACAAGTAAATACCCTTCAAAATCACAATTATTTCAATCTCGGGTTTTCTTAGCATTGAGCCATTTACAAGAATTCCCCTTAAAGAGATTAAGTTTCATACAAATGCTGTTAATGTTATTCAAACACCCCTCTTTCAGGCTCTCGATTATACAAGTTGACACCACATGCATGTCCCATTTGATACATAGCAGACAGTCAGGACTTAGAATCTTTCTCTTTCCTGAATACTTTGTGTACCTTGTCGATAATTTTGCAAACAGTGATCAATACACATTAAATGAATTTTCCATTACAAGGTGAATAAGTTACAAACACATCAACAGAGAACTATACTCTCCAAAATACAAATGGGAACACTTCATATTTTAATAATAAAATAACCCACAGCATTTAGACACATTTCCTAACACAGTCATGACCACAATAAACATGAAAATTCCGAGATTCCTTAACATTCTTGGACACGATTTATTGGGAATTATGCCCACAACTGTAACCTAAAATCCTGAAGGAGAATTTGGCATTATGAAAACAGCACCAAGATTGACATGCCCCATTACACAATGATTAAACTCAAACTGGAAAAATACTCTGGGAGTATTCAGCATAAATAAAATATGATCATGGCACTGCAAGCCAAAGGCTTTAAAATATTAAAACTTTAACAATTCATTCGGCAATGCTAACCGAACGTTGGCTAAATCAAGTTGACTCCCGCAACAGGAAAAAATTACAAAATAATGATAGACCATCACCCTTGTTCCTGTAAATTTCTTGAGAAACAGTGCACCACAACAACCGACTAGAGAGAATTGAAACAGAAGCTAAATTATGCTTGAAATCGTCAGCTGTCATACCCACCTATTCGGAAGCGATGCACAGTAAACGGCATTGCTGGAGACATGCCCACCTAACCCAGGAAACTAGTTACTCTATGAGTTGCTGGTGAAGGAATAGGCCGAGGCCCTAACAAACTTACACTATTTTCAGTTTAACCTTCTGCTTAATATGAACATGAGGGATAGTGGGGGAACTAAAGATAAATGTAGAAAGGAGAGGCGATATGTAACCGATGTTAAACTGGCGGAGTGGTCACAAACTAAACAGTAGCAAGTCTATACACATGGCACCACACAAACATAATGTCCGTCAAACTTTCATGAAAGGCACTGCAGCAAAATAAACAGTTCGGCAAGTAGCCACCTACAATGGAGGGCACTAATAAAATTAAATAAAAAGCAAAACCAGTTCTAAATGATGCACAGAAGAACCACGAGGTCAGCGCACTGTGATACCAATCAACCAAACTCCTTACCCTCTGTGCAATAAATGACACAGTTTCAACCAGGCAACTATGGGCAGACAACAAGCCACAGCTGGCTGCAAACCACCGAGAAGCCACAGGAAACCACTACAACACCCACCAAGCAAAACTAGGAAGTTGCAAAGAAACCAACTTCTACAAGAATTCAAATGCTATGCACATTTGCAGGAGTACCAAATGAGGACTCGACAGCTGTCCTCAATGACTGTATGTCACACCATCAATGGTACTGAGTTTGCAAGGAAGAATGGGTGAGCTGCATGGGAATCCCACTTCAGGGTGATGCGATATCATGGTGGAGCTCCTTGAATCATTACAGTCTGGCATGGGAGGAATTCCTACACTCCTTCCAATGCAGATTTGGAGGCGGGTTTACTTAACTTCTAGTTCAAACTAAACTGACACTACAGGAGCAGCAACCCAGAGAACAGCAGACCGTGTTCATCACACAGAAGGTTCACTTCATGCGGTGCTTCCAACCGCATCTCCCAGAGTGGAAAATGCTGGAAGTAGTAGCTGAAAATTTCGACTGGAATATCCCACCACTTTGGTCCTGTTTTTCAATGGCAGCATACAGGGGCTAGTGCGTGCTGCAATAATATTAGAACACAATTCATGCCAACCGCATCGCGATTTCTGTGAGAAACAATGTCACCACAAGTCACTAAGTGACAATGGCAGCAAATAGAATGAACAGTTGAACTAATTCAAAACCCAATCATTCGGACAAATATCTGATAAAATGACCACTTCAGGATCAAGAGATAACAACACAAGTAAAAATATAAAGAGTGGCAAAATTACAGTGTGGGCAAAACTGCATTAAAATGTTTGGGAAGTGGGATAAGAGCAAGCCGCCACCAATCAATGGCCTGTCCTTACTGCGAGGATGAGGTCTTCCATTAGCACTGTCAGTGCTCAAACAAACCTCACCTAAACAAGCACAAGGAACCTGCGATCAGCGACCAGGGAAAAAGGAAGCAGGGGTTAGGAGGCCTGACACCCTTGATGTCCTGGTCCTGCAAATCAACACAAACATGACACCACAGCAAACCCTCGTAAACTAGGTTGGTGGTATTCAAGCACAATTTATCCACATTTTTGTATTCACAAATGGGCAAACTTCCAATGCCCTTATTGAAACTGTGGTCTCTCACAACTCTTTACAGCCTCAGCTTGTAAACATAAGTGACATAACACCCACCAATCATGTGATCTGGCTCGCTATCGGTCAACATAGTAGTGCAGCATTGGGACAGGCCACAGTAACTGTGAGTGTGAACACCTTATAAAATAATACTAATGCAACAATAATCACAGAAATGAGAGAGGATGCGATTATAGGTGTTCCTTGGTTATCCAAACAAAATACGGCCCCATAGTAGAACCCACTGCGAGACTTATTCATTTTGGTATGAAGGCGAGGTGCACAGTGTATAATATTGACCAGCAAAGAGCTGACAGCGCACATAATATTTTGCTGAAGTAATTTGATCATATCATACAGCCAGAACACTATGTAGATTTAAAAAGGATACTAAAAAAACATAAGGAAGGTTTTAATTCCTCAATAACACTGGCACCAAAAAAGATGGCACGTGGCAATTTTATATTAACTTCCACCCAGTCAATCAGGTGACGTGTAGCACACTGCCACCCTACAATAGTGTGAAGGATGTACTAAGCTCATTATGCAAAGCAAAGTTACTGTCATCCGTCGACCTGCCAAGTGGATATTGGCAGATACCGGCCAAGCAGAAGGACAGTGAAAAACCAGTTTCATTGTCCCGGTGAGTGGCAATTTCAGATCTGCGCCATGCCTTTCGGCTTTAAGGGTATCTGGGTATGTTTCAAGCAATGATGGTCAGAGTACTAGATGGCCTCATTGGCGACTTTACACTTGGGTATTCGATTATGTTGTTGTGTGGTAAGAGAGCTGGGAGGAGCATGTGCATCATTTTTTAATGGTGTTGGAAAGACTAGCTATCAACGGACTCATGTGTGTCACAAACAAGTGTCATCTAGGCAAAACTAGTCTCGACTTCCCAGGACAAATCATAGACGAAGCAGGAAACAAGCACAATCCTGAACAGTTATGTCTAATCGACGATTACCAATAGCCAAACAAGCGCAAAGAACTGCGGACTTTTTTTGGATTGATTAACTGACTTCATGAAAGTATAGAAGGTATTACAGTAATAACGGCACCGCCAACCAACCTGTTGTCAACACAACAGTGGTTTGTGTGGAGTAGTGGAGTGTTGAGTTCCAGGAAATCACGAGCTGTTTCCGGTTGTGTCCAACTTTGGCTAGGTACGACCTGAGCCAACATCTGTACTTACAGACCGACATCATCCAGGAGCGTGTGGGTGCTGTCCTGTACCAGTGCGATGATGATGGTGTTCGACATGTTATTAATTTTGCGAGTTCGAAATTAGGCCAAACAGAACTGCAGAGATGCTGTGGCATGCTGTGAGTTTGAGTAACTGAAGTTTTCAGGAGTGGCAAAATAATTGCCAGGATAAATTGGTTAGGAATTATACTGTACCTGGGGCGCCATTGTCCAGCGACAATACCATGATGTTGGAGAGCTGACTCTGTTATCTCTGGGCCACGTGCAGACGACTGAAGGTGGTAATCTTTCTGGCATGGTGCTCCTCATTTTTTATTTCGAATTTTGTACGTATTGTGCAGTGTACTCTTAAATTAC
The DNA here is from genome assembly GCA_029891345.1 of Dryococelus australis. Taxonomy (NCBI): domain Eukaryota; kingdom Metazoa; phylum Arthropoda; class Insecta; order Phasmatodea; family Phasmatidae; genus Dryococelus; species Dryococelus australis. Next base: position 129,017,888 of record CM057009.1, read on the forward strand.
CCTTAATTACTTTGTAAGTGATGAACATAAGAGTCTGGCTGCAGACAATTATACTTGAATAAACACTTGCTAATGCAGTACACTTTGGTGGGTGCCTGTGTTCCTAAATGCCCGAAAGCGACCCGAATGAAAAGTGATTTGTACACTATCTCCTATGCTTGCTTTTAGTGTGATTCTGTGAAGTTGGTGTTCGTTGGCTGTGTTACCATCGTCGATGTTGTAGTGGGGATGGGGGTAGAAACCTGAGGTAGTAATGCTGGAAAATGTGGGTGAAACATTGGTGTTTGGTAATATATGGCCACTGTAGGTGGGTAGGTTGTTTGTGGTATCATAGTGAGAAGCATGAGAGGTAAGGTTGTTACTGCTGTTGGCTGCCTGTCAGGTGATGAAGTCTTAACTGTCATAATGTGCACACTTTGGGCGTGTGATATGCCATTGTTTTCGTTCTGCTCGACCATACAGTCCATACAGATGAAGTGCGTTCCCTGCACAGTTGCCTGCTCTGTTGTTGAATGACACCGCTGGTGTATCTCCAATCCACATATGTTACAGTGCCATTTCACATCTTAAGTTTCCCCCTCGCATCCCATGTGGTCACATTTGTTGACTTTCTGCAGTTCTCCAAAGAATTGGTCCCAGTTGTAGGGTGTGTTATCTTGTGATTCCACTTGTACTCTGCATTGCCTGCATTCGAAGCACATTTCATTTATTGTTTCAATTTCAGGCAGGTTCATACACTGGCACTGATACCTAGTTATGCATCTGGCACAACTCAGGAGCAGCATGACTTGGCCTACGCACAATAAACTGTTACACCAATTTGGTTGTTGTGAGTCCTGAGAATTTTGAAAAATTTAGCATTCGAAACTGTTTGTATTGTCAGCATCACACTCTCATGGCTGCTCGTGGTGCAGTTGGGTGTTTGGCTGGTCTAGTGGTTGCAACGGCAGTAATATTTGCTGAGTTCATACTTGGCTATCATGTCTTGTGGTAGCATGCACAAACAGTATGGACGGATGAACGCTGGGGTGCTTTTATTGGTCCGCCAGCCATGGCTTGTTTACTAACATTCCCACATGCGCTGTGCAGAAGACATGGGTTGTGGAAGTTCTGTGGTGTGCATAATGGTATGGGTAATGATGCGACGTGGCTTTCCCCACTCACTGTGGTGCAGGGGGTCAAGAAACAGCATTCTCTCCACTGTTCTGTGGGACAGCATGGGGAAGAACATGGGAGATAGGAGCGGGCCACCTTCATTTCTCCTTCTTCTCGTTTCTCCTTTTCCTCTTTATCGTGGCACAGCAAGTATGATGCAGGTGGAGGGGGCTTGGCACGCTCGACTCGCCCCTGCCCTATGTCATGCGATGGCGATGGGGTGGTGGCCGATGTCACATAGTTACAAAATGGCCACTTCCCTACACATACTCCCTTACGCTGTACAGTGGTGGCTGCCCATGCTTTCCCCCAAACTTTTCATGTTGAACCACGTGATGAGTTTCCTTGTGTTTTACAGGCATCGGGACATCGTCCCAAGGATGTTGTCGTCCAGTTGTGATGCCTCTGTTGTTCCCTCATTGTGAGTAGTTGTAGAAAACTACTGGGAAATGTTTCACAAGGATTTGAAATTTTCAGAAAATTCGGAAACGTTTTGCGGGAGTTGTCTCATGATCAACTGAAACTATGAAGATTTAGCATAAGGATACACCGCAAAGTTGGGCGACATTTGATGCTATGGCATGCTGTGAGATTGCGGAAATGAGGTTTTCAAAAGTGGCAAAATAAATTGCCAGGAGAATTTGGTTAGGAATTACTGTACCCGAGGCACCAGGTATTGTCTGGTGACAATACTGTGATGTTGGAGAGCTGACTCTGTTACCTCTGGGCCATGTGCCAGCGACTATAGGTGCTAAATCTTCCAGTGTGGTGTTCCTCGTTATTATTCAACTTTTGTACTTATCATGTAGTGTACTCTTAAGGTGGACCACACAGACTTAATTACTTTGTAAATGATGAACATAAAACAGTAGATGCAGACAAATACATTTGAAGAAATAATTGCACCCCAAAATGCCCGTAGATTACCTGAAATAAAGACGTACAATCATTTACGTAAATTCAATGGGTTTATTAAGGTTCTTTTACAAAAAAAACTACGGACATAGTCGGGCATAAACCGCCGACAGGGTGAAACTGTACAAAACGCTGATAAACAATTACTATGCAAGTTATGCCACCCCAGGCATTGCAAGCCATGTGGAGGGTGAGAAGTGGAGAGGCCCGGGCTGCAGATGAAAATGATTCGGGTAAATTAAAAAGTTATTGCAGTTAAATGAGTAGTCAAAAAGTTGCTGGCCACCCAGACATGCGGGAAAACATGGAGTCGTCGGACAACGCATCCACATTCTGGAGACACGAAACATTGACTAACTCCGAAATGTGGCATGCCGGCCGGGATTGACGGGTAGGCAAGCCGCTTGCACTACTTTCTTATGCTTACAAAACATAAACAAAACTCTTGTATTCCTGTTGCATTATTTATAGGTGTAGAAATAAAACAGTGAAACATAACATCTTTAATATGAAACATAGAACTCTGGTCAATGACATGCGGATGAAACAAATAGGAATGAAAATAACAGGAAACACTGTAGCACTGCTACTGTAAAGCCCTCTGGGCTGTAAGATGGATTTCCTATAGTGTTTTGTATGCTCGATTGTCCTGGCGTGACATTTCCCGTCTAATCTGGCATTTTTTACATAAATAGCACACAAGTTATATTTTACCATATTAGTGTGCATGAAGCACACATGTCCACATGTCCATTCTACACTTTCCTACATGGCACATTCCTCGCACTCTCTCATGCATCACTATGGTTATCCATTCGTACTGATGCACTGTGTTCGATTTCAGATCGAAGACGCCGCACAAGCTGTACCAGGCCAAGCTACTAACACCTGGTAGAGTCCGGTATCTGCTACGTCGAACTTGCTTGATGGCGGGCAAACGGACTGGAGGTCACTGTTAGCATCAACAGTATGATGTAAATGAGCATAACTGCCTGTCTGTAGTTTGGGCAATTAAGATATGCCAGACCTACTTTGAATATTAAAGTTTTTTGCTCTGTGCAAATAATCTCTGCCTCGTTTGGCTACATAGTATGCAGGAGGTATGTAGCATGCTGAGTTGGTGGGCATTGCACATGCAGGCCTATGACTTTCACATTGATCACATCTCCGGGAAACGAAATCAACTCGGAGACACCTTGTCGAAAGTGCCCAGAGCTGGTGTAATAGTGCACGACGACGCAGAGTGGGAAAACATCCTACCCTCAGACACACAATAGTCCTTCCATGAATCGAGCCTCAAACAAGTGAGCATTGTATACAACATAATTTTGGTATGCGAACTTTACCTGGAGGTAGATAGTGCGCAAGCAGATTGCACATTTCTGCAAATGCAGATGGCAAATGTGCGATGCGAACAATAGAACACTGGTGTGTGACAAATAACTGACTGGAAAAGTACTCAACAAAAGACCCACTCACATAGATGTAATTTGTATTTCAAAATTATCAGTATAAAATTCTTGTGCCTGCGCATGCGAGTAACATAGCAGGACACCCAGCAACCAAGCCAATAGTTGGGAATGTGAAACAATACTTTTTTTGGCTTGGCCTGACACTCTACGTCTCGAAATTCTTGCTGCAATGTGAGCAGTGCAACAATTTCAAGGCATGCAGGACAGATGGCATGCAACAGCAGCTGCTTCGCTACCCATCCAGGCATTTTAAATCATCAGCCCAGACCTACTGGGGTTGTACGCCAAGTCAGCAGGGGGTAAATATTCATCATAGTGGTGATAAATAATATGTCCCACTGGGGAGAAACATACACAATGAGCAGTGCACAAGTGATCAGTATTGAATTTTCTATAGAGTGAGTTTTTTCCAAGGCGGGGTTACCCGGAAAATCTGTTAACAGACAATGGGTCACAGCTTACAAGAGATGGTGAGAAATTTTCACCCTGGCGGGGAGGGGGTGCACCATTTGAAGATGGTGGTGCAATATCCCATTGTGAACACCACGGAGTACCGCGATTAGGAGCTCAAGACCCAGCTGCAGCTCTGTGTAGGGGAGCAAACCAACATCTAAGTCGAACACCTGTCAGCCACCCTCTTCACCCTCTGCTGGCATGACAATACCACCACTGGCAAATTACCCACCAAAGTCCTATTGGGGCATAACGTCGCATTGCCAGGAGAGACAGGACAAAGGAAAGTTGCAGCATGGAAAGCTGTGGTGCAAGGAGAGAGAGGTGCCAATGCTAACACAAAAAACATCGATGGCATCAGGAGTAAGCAGCATGATGGGTTTCGACCCCCTCCTGGACACCATCAGCACTCCAAGCAGAACAGTAAGTATATGTACATGCACACCCACTGTTTGCCTCTCGTCACTACTTTTGCGTGGGCCTCGAAGCAAAGTGGAGCATGCCAAACAAAGTGCTTAGGAGCATCGTAACGACCATGTACATGAACGAAGTGGGCAGGCAGATCATCAGAGTGCACCATGACGACATCTGACTTTCACCGGAAGATGTTACCGGCGAAGTTGTACCTTGTGCCCTGATACCCCATGACGGCAACACATCTGCCGAGCTCCGACAGCAAGGTGCAAGGAAGGAAGGTGCACTAGCACCTCACTTGAGGGGGTCTCCACCTGGGACACAAGCATCGCCGATGCCAGAGACTACAGTGTCCCTTAGGAGTCGTTGTGATGCAATATCCGAGTATGGGGGACGTTGCAGCAACAAAAGTACTTATCGACTCGAAACCAGTAACAGCATCACATGCAGCAAAGCACGCAAGGAACACTGCAGATCTAAAGACCCACAATGGTGATATCGCCATCAAGAATCAGCGAGTAGCTATAGTGGAGGAATGTGGATAAATCTGCCTAGAGGTCCATCATCAGGTGCCAAAGGCTCGATGTCGCCCAGCTCAATGACGCCCATGTGGGCATGTTCGATGGTTAGTCCTGAAGTGTTCGACAGTGCAGCACCCCAGAGTCGGCACTCCTAGTATAGGCCCCTCCAAAATATTCTAGGACATTCGCCATTGTGGTGCCCATGTCGAAAGTGGAGCCAGCATCAGCAAGCCACAATCAAAAGTGTAACAGCTAGCCGAGGGGCAAGTCAACCAGGTCATCATCTCTCGGATGCTGCCTATCCGGGTGCCTTCCAGTAGAAGCATTACTGTGGACACAGAGGCAGAAGCAAGAGCAGCAGCAGCGGCAATGATAGTGAGGGCAGCAAGTAGACTGGCTCGCTCTGCCTTCGCCAATTATGATGATAGCCACAACCGTCACCGGCTTGCATCATGTGAGGGGACACACCAGTGGCATGCACCAGGTCAAGCCACCCAGAATGGCAGCAGCAACTGATGTTCGAGCAACATGAATGGCAGACCAGAAACCCCTACGTGTTATATCGGAGATAGAGGGGAAGTCATCGGTGTCCCTACTGGACATGTTGGCATGCTGCTTCAAATGGTCTCGCTGGTTGGGGTAGGGGTGGGGTGTTATTTGATGTGTGCTGCATTCCCCTCTCCTTAGACTATTTGTCAACCACACAGAATTCCTCAGTTCAGCACACATTCACCCTCCTCCACACGTGTGCTACATAGTACAGGGATGTGTTCGTGCAACGCACGAGATGGGGGACACTCATGCGATAACCTACAGTGCATATTGGTACAACTTAGTGCGGCATGGGGCTGAGTGGTGCAATGAGTTAAAAGTAGGGCACTCCACAAAGGGCTTTGTGGTAGATGCCGAATGAATCCTAATACAAGAGACCAAAGAGATGTCTCTATTAAGTGCCTTATACAGTGTTATGGTTTCTTGAAGTGTTTATTGCAAGAGTTACATGTTTACATATATTTTGTTTGCACCCTCACCACACCCCTTTGTGCAACTGTCTGATTGGTTTTAAATAGCGCAAATAATTTTTTCGATCATGTTAGTTTGCAAGTAGGTGTGTTTTTGTAATTTTAATAGAATTTATTTGCAAGTGTGACAGGAAGTAATACCGGTGTGGTGTACTTACTTACCAAGGGAGGATCTCGTGCCATGGCAGAATGGTCAGTAGCATCTGAGACTTGCGAAGGCAAGGCTGCCTCAAGTGCGCATGCTCCAGTGGTCCGCATAGTGTTTACACATCAATAATTTAATGTGCAATAGTTTATTAATTTATCTGGAACCTTTTTACTTTCTGCCACTGGAGACACCTGCCCTCCTCACCAAGGAATTTCGTCGGCTTGGGGGGGGGGGGGGTTATATTTTACCTTTATTAAGTGTGTGGCATTGTGCCATGTTTCTACCAATTTGTCTTACTAGAAGACCATGCACGGTGTCTGTATAAAGGTTTCACTACAGAGTTATGTGTAGAATCAAGACAACTTAAACTATGTTGATGAGAATCTCGTGCATTTTATTTCTAGCTGGCCTTTGGGCACTTAAGGTCATGGCCCTTATAATCCCACTAAAAGTGTTCAATATCTTCCAGCAAGTGTTTTTGCAAGTCTAGTAAAATTTAATTCATAAATGCACAATTGTACAGTTTTAATTAAGGCGTGTGGACCAGCCAGAATAGGCCACCAATTAATAAACAACAATATCAACTTGTGATTTTTTTAATATGAGGAATACTACTTTAATTGGGAGGATTGAAACATGGAAGTCGGTCTACGATCCAGAGAACAAGAGTCAACAGCACTACCATCATATTGACGTTGTGCTGACGGTGTCTGACACCTACTGGCTTAGATTATTTTTCCAACATTTCCTAACCTCAAATTTCACCACTCCTCAAAATCTCCTCTCCCTGCAGATCATGTCGCCACACTGTGTAAAAATATTGTTAATTTATTTCAGTAAAGACGAGAAGTAACATAATATATTATAAGCATTAATACTCTTTGTGAATATGATGTGTGCTTGCATCCCTCATCTAAGCCAATTAGACCGCCTGTTCTCTTCAGATAGCACAGCTTGCTCCAATGCTCTACTGGAGTGTTATGTATGTGTGCATATTGTGAGGGAGTGTAGAGTGTGCAAGTGCAGGGCAGTGCAGTTTAAATTGGAAATAGGGCGCCCTTGGCAAAAGAGCTTAAAGGCACGTGCAGGGTGCACCATAAAGTAAAGGGAACTTAGAAAGAGGTCCACATAAATTTCCAATGCTACAACAATTCCTAAGTGAAAGTTATAGAGAAACAGTGTTATCCATGTTGCATGTTTCCACCAATCACCTCACTCATGCATGTGGTATAGTGTTTATTGGTTGTTGTTAAATAAATAGTGTTTTATGCCGTTTCATTTGTTTGCAAGGTAAAGCATCATAATATGTATGCTTTTTAAGCAGAGTAGCAATTGGACCAAAAACTAGTTTTGGCATGGCATACTTACCCCCACCAGGCAAGTGTCTGATACCACAGCAGAGCAAGCTTGTAACATCTCGGTCTCATCAGGTCATGCTTGCATTTTGTCTGTGCTCTGGCGGCTAACAACTTGTGCACACTAACCATGTAAATTCAATAGCATAAAGTAACTACCAGAACCTTTTATGTTTTTCTGCCACTGGAGACGCCTTACCCTTCTACCCTGTGGTTTGCATCATCCAGGGGGTTTAATTATTACATATTGTGGCCTTTGCACCATTTCCCGCATTGCCATACCAGCAGGATTATGCTGGCCCATATTGTGTCAAGTACCTTCCAGTAGGGAAGAATTGTAATTTCAATGCATGAAATATACAACTGATGGGAATTCATTGTTTTATAATTACCACTCCACTGCCATGTGTCTTTATTATCAAGTGTTTAATTAATATGTATTTGTACAGTCTGTGTTCGGTGCAAATATGAAAATTGTGATTGGTTTGTGGTCAACCAAAATTGGTCACCATTTAGGAAACGGTATAAATTCAGTATATAAGTATTATTCTCTGTCATAGGTAACTAACTTCAATGATGGAGAATTACATCCAGGTGAAATGGCCAGTGGCACCCCGGGATCAGCAGTCTCTCCAGCTCCACTTAACTATCACCGATGCTGCCTTTGAGCGATGTCTGATGATCCCTAGTCAGGTAATCGCACAGGAATTCCTAACCAAAAAATTTCACTGCCCCTGAAACCATATCTCAACCCCTTCGTGTCCAGCCACATGGCATCTATTGTCGAACTTCGTGTGGCGTAATTTTCCATCACGGAAATTCCAAGCCACCAAAACTTGAATCCGCCAACATTTTCCGCAACCCACAAAGCGAGCAGTAGCGCCATGACGCCTTCCAGATGCTCCCATGATGCCTGAAAGAGCACCACATTAACTTACAGGGAAAGCATGGCAAAACCACAGACTATCCATAATTGCTTAGGCTAAGGTAGGCACGTGAAAAATGGTGGCCATCTTTAAGCAACCGCATGATATCAGCCTTCCACCTGCAACAAACTCAGCTCACAAATGGAAGGGCATGCACCAGTGTGCCCTCCCCCACTGAGTGCCAGAACAGCTAGGAGGAGGAATTTATCCAAGGCGGTATACAATCGGAAATTACAGCCCAAAATAAACAGTGCAAGTACAGGACTCAACAAAGTTGGAAACACCAGAGTTACCGAACCATAATTTGCCGAATTGGTGTAGCAACCTACTGTGCAATGACCAGGATACAATTACACATAAGTTTATTTCTTGCCAGGCTAACTGTCACCACGAGTGTCTGAATACAGCAGAAATTACAACCACAGTAGGATTATCATTCAGATGTTTGGACCTTTTAATGAAGTGTAAACCACAAGTGATCACAACCAACACGGTGAAATGTGACGAAGGAGAGGACAGCAACACGCAATGCTGTAACTGTGGATTAACAATGCATGAGCGGGAAGGAAGCTATTCTGAGAGGGCAGCAGTGTATGGAGAAGGACTGAAGTGTCATGCATGTACAGTGGCAACAAAGCACAACACGCAGCTGCCACATGCCCACCATGTGCACATGGCGAATGCCATCAACGCACCACTGCTAGTTCAGTCAACACTCCAGCAATCAACCCTGACCACAACACATCTCCTGTTTCTACTGCCCACTTCCTATTACCCACAGCTACCAACTTATTACCCCGCACCAATGTTTCCGCCACTTTTAACACAAGTTGCCACATCCAACCCATCCTTTCAGTCCGTGACACTGTGCCAACCAAGTAAATTTGGTGTGACACCAATCACGCAGCAATCGCCAGAGAGCATAAATGGAGGCGAACCACTGAGCTCAACCACACCACAAACCTGGCCAATGAAAACAACATCCATGACAACAACCAAGTTTCAGATTTTACTGACATTCTCCGGTTCACAAGCTGAAGAGCCAACCACCTTCCTGGGCGACTGAACACCCCGGTTGACGTATTTCCCAGGCTCTAGGGATGGTGTTTGACCAGTCTGTATATTCAGCCGATGACCTGTAAGGAACCCTTGATGTCTGCGTCGTGCTGCTGCAGGTACTAAATACCACATGTGCTTACCCACACAGACTTAAGTTGGTGGTTTATACCATCACAAAAATGTGGGCTGTTGGCCTCCCACACACCATTCACTCACTGATGCTGTGCTATCTAGAGGATAGCTCCTGTAATCATAGTTACACACACACACACAATTGCATTTCGGCCTTCAGGACACTGTGCCCAATAAAAACCTTTAACAGTATAGTCAATGATAATCGGTAGCTCAGGTAAAAAGTCGTTTATTAACATAAAATAATACATTATATGAATGGAATGTGTGATACGGGCTCGGCACTCTAAAGACTGCCGATAAAATACTGCTACAGAAACTGGGTAACGCTCTTAATAATTAGATGCAAAAGTTATATCCCACTAATGGGAAAGTAGAGGGCCCGACCCCCGACTCTTGCAAATACAAAAGGGTTCTGGTAATTAAAACTTACTATTGCTGATGAAAGTTCAAATGCCTAAATGAGGTGTACCGAAAGTGGTCACAGAGCTGACCTCCCACATGACTGCTCTATTCGCCTGCCCAGACCAAAATGAAAACATGGCCACGACAAGAGCCCCAATAGCCTGCACCAAGTTCAAGTTGCCAACTGCATGAAATAATGTGCTTGCATTTCTTACATCTAAAATAACACATCTGATTCACTTTATAAAACAAGCAGGTTGGTGACATCCCCTCGAGCCTCCGGGCATTCCTCTGGTGGCTCAAAGTCAAGGGGTGGGGAATATCACAACACGTACACTATAAACAAATCACTCTCAAGTTGCACTGTGCAGTTTTTGTTAAAAGAGTTCCTTTGCCATTGTGTTTCCTTTTAATTAAATACACTGTCAGATACTTCGCTGCCATTTAATAATCCTTAAGAACAGGCATCACATCCACTGCAATGGGCTGCAGGAACGTCATTTCCGGCCCACTCACACCATGCTGTGTAATGTCATCACATAGCGTTGGATTCTCCATGCTAGATGAGACTACAGCAACTTCAGTTTGCCTGAACTACAAAGGAAACTTTACACTCATTGCTTTTCGTACGGACGAAAATCTAACATAGGCAAGGCCATGCCGTTCCCTGCCAATCTGGGTTATATAGGGGCTACGATTCACTTTACAAAGGCCTACATGCCTGCTTAAGTATCACGAATCGTAGGAGCTCACTACACTTCTGCGCCGCCAGTTCACTCACTCATAACAATGTATGAAGTACCTGGCAGTCGTGGCTTTGCAGGGATGCAGTGCCAGGTGGCTAATGATTTGCCTTCAGGAGTAACGTCTTGAAGGCGAGCCAGGTCCCCGAGAAAAGTGACTTGCTTGTTCTCAGAGACCAACACCAGTGTACTCTCGGGGTGTTCTTGTCAATCCTCTAGGTGCGATTCGTGACTGTGCAGTGCAAATGGTCATGGAAGACACAGAGTGAACCCTGTGTTCATATCAAATGCCCCCCTCTTTGGTGACCATTTGACCCTGCAGTCCCCCATATGCTCCACCGTGCTGTCAGGAACATCTCGTTGGTCCCTCCAGCTGGTGGCGAGGTCATAGGTGATAAGGCCCACGTCACTGCTCGTCGGAATCAGTTGCGATCGTAGCACATGGTCGTAGGTGATAAGGCCTATGCCGCTGCTTGTTGCTCTCTTCAGCTGCCATTGCAAGTGAGGGTAGGCGATAAGGCCTAAGTTGCTGCACTTCGTTCTCATCAGTTGCTATCGCACATGATGGAAGGTGATAACGCCTACACTGCTGCACGTCGATCAGTTGCCTCGCTGCAGCCTCCTTCTGCTTCTTTCATGCCTCACAATCTGTTGCATGCGGTGTGGTCGGGGAGTCTGCCCACAATCCACGCATGTCATGCCGGCCAAACGGCGCACCTATTTCGACCTCCGTGAAGGGGGCGGGGGGTTCAGAGCCTCTCACTACCTGAACTGCTGCATCTCCGGCTTCTCCTCAGATACTGTTGCTGGAACACTGATGATGGTGAAGGGGGAGGAGGTGGTGTCCCGGACGACCCCTCGAGTACGCCGGTCCCACTCTTCATGTTGCCTTCACTGCTGTTCCCTCCTTTTGTTACTGCCGCTGCGATCTCACTTTTCTAAGTTACCACAGCTGAGGCAGCCTAGGGACCAATCAGGGGAGTGACTTCTCCCGCTGGTAACTCGGGTGCACTTCTTCGGATGGAACTTGTGGACTTGGCACTTCACCTGCTGTTGATGTTATGTCACAGTCGGTTCTGCGTAAGTCTCTTCACCTCTCGCACTTGTAACTTGCCTTCCTTTCTATATTGCTTACATTCTCATCACTGTTGCTTACGTGCTCTTTTACTCCATTGCTAGTGTGCTCATCACTTTTTCTCGCATGCTCTACTACTCCATTGCTAGAGTGCTCTACTATGTTCTTTGGTGATAGCAGAAGCACCCTTCCGGTTGGAATTATAACCACCACATCTCTGATGGGCATTTGATGGCCGGGTGTCATGGACGGAAACAATCGCCAGGACGGGCTCCCATCACTTTCCACACTGCCTGCCCCATTGCTTACTTCCTCCGGGGTAGGTACCACAGATCTCTGCTGTTGTCGGCCCTCTTGCCCCCGTTCATCTGGTGTCTCGTGCATTTTTTTTAGGGGTGGTTACTGCTAAACGAAGATTGTATCGGTGCACAGCCACCTTCCTTTGGGTGCTTGCCCATACTAGGTATGTAGTTTAACCTAGAGGTTTCACGATCTCATGTGGTGACCCACATGAGATCGCTCCACTTGGGAGTGAACCCAGCGCAGAATCTCTTAGCGCTATTTGACATATGGTGTTCTCTCAAGTACATCTTTTGCCCTATGAGCAACCTGCATGGTGCATGTGTGATGGCTGGAACCCACTGTGCCACATATAGTTCTTACACTTGTCTTTCCTTCTCAATTTCCGCTCTCCCATGCTGTTGCCTCTCCACAATGCCTTCAGGCCCTCTGGCTATCTCATCTCATCTTGCTGTAAACACGCCAAGTGCGGTGAGCTCTTGTCCTTGCAAAATCACTGCTGGGTTCCTTCCTGTTGCTGGATTTACCCAGCGCAGAATCGTGAATAAGACTGTTGGTAAATGCTTCACCCATGTGGTGTGATTCTCACCTACCCAGAGACGCAACTGGGTTTTGAGGTCTTGGTTGCGCCCTCTCAGTAGGGTTCGTCATCGAATGATAAATGGTGGTTGTCATGTGCACTATCTGCCACAGCGTGCATAGGTACCTCCACAGGCGACCTGTGAACTGGGACCCATAGTCCATCACAATATTCTTTTGATATCTCCCTCGTGCATAGAACTGGGTTTCCAGGGTGCATAAAAAAGTATGTGCTCGTACACTGGAAACCGGATATGCCTCAGTCCATCTGGAAAATATATCACTAACCACCAGAATGAACTTCTTCCCGTTAGGCGTTTTCAGGTAGGGCCCCATAAGGTCAAGGGAGACCATCTCGAAAGGCTCCAAGGGTCCATGCTACCTGCTCTGCGATTCTTATAGTGGTTGCATAGGATACACTCCCTAACGTAAGGCCTGGCATCGCAGGTCGCACCCGCAAGAATGGTTAAATTCATTCCCTCCTCTTTTTCTCTCGATGTGACATCCTTTAAAATGTCCAAAAGGATTAATTATGTTTGTTAAGGTGGTGGATCAAATGTTTATGTTGGCCAACATTTTTGTAATTGTGTGTGTGTTGCATATAACAGGATGTTGTTATCAGTTGCGATAGTGCATTGCGCTTGGTTGTAACTAGAAGTTGTTTATCGCCTGGAAGTGGTGGCTTGGTGGGGCATGGAAGTACATGCAGTGATAAGGTCCCAGCACGTAGAGGCAACATCTAGAGATACAGGGCATTGCCGCAGAGTTCACATTCGGATGTTAAATGCCGAGCGAGTAGGTTAAAGTAGTAGGTGTGGGCTCATCCTGGACTTTTCTGTTTTAGGTTTTTTTTGGTGTGTATCTGTGTTGTATTAATAGTTTCATTCCTTTTTGCATATTATATTAATTTTTACGATTGTTAACAGTATTGATTATGGGTTTTGCATGTACTTAATTGCAGTTGCGGAAGTAGAGTTCAGTACTCCTAAGCTCGTGTTCGGAATTTACTTGTGCTGTCACAGATCTCTTGTGCCCCCACTACTTCGCGTGTCGTCGAATGTGCTAGCGGACGAGCTTGTACTCCGTCGAACAGATTGATGCTGTCATGTGGATGAAGCATTGATAATTGCAGACCGAGTGTACATTGTTTACATCGGAAACGTTTCACCAGTGTATTTACAACATCCAGATGGGTAGAGAAAATCCAGTGAGTCAGTTTTCCACATGCTTCACATGCAATTGTTTCCACTTGTTTGCCTCTGCATAAGTCTTGATGGCATCGTTGCAGAGCTAATTCGTCGTCAGAAATAAACCCTAATTGCTTGGGTACTAATGGTATTATTGTTGGTGTGTGCATTCTTCATAAAGAATTTTGCCATGCCTATGAACTGTCGTTTGTTTGCTTGTCGTTAAGCATCCTGCAAGGAAATCGTGATTGTACCTCGTGTGCACATTTGCAAGTAAATATCTAAATGGCGCCGACATTAGGCTGGTCCGCTCATGGCCTGTTGAATTATGTACACAATGGCACACAAGCACCGGCACAAGTAGTCCTCCAAGTCCTATAGATGCATTCCCTATTCTCTCTTAATATGGTCTCCTGAAGGGGCCTGCCCGCAGCTGGTCTCCTACAGGGACATTCACTATGCTGTAATCCGTCTGCATTGGGCAAGGGCCGTACACACTTGAGGAATAATGCTGCTAATTTGCCTTAGTTTGTGTGCCAGGGTGATATGTGAGAGTCTCTTGTAGGCCCGACCACATGGTGTTCCAGATTCGGCATCTTATTTTGTCACCTCGTGCAGCGCGTCGTTTCGTTACTACCTGTCCTTGTGTCTTCGTAATCGATATGCGTTGGTGGCGCTCCACGTGTCCGGAGCAGTGGGTTGGCAATGGCCTTGGGGGCAATGGCCATGGGGGGAACTGTGCATGCGTGGGTTTCTCCATTGTTCTCTCTTCCAAGGTCGTCTCTAGTCCTGCTATCCGGAACTCCTAGCATGACGATCCGGGACGCTCACTCTCTTCGTCCTACACACAATAGTGCTTGTTTGCCGAAATGTTTGGATTTCCAATAAAAATTGAAAAATAATTTAAAAATTTTGCAAAATTTTTTTTAATTGTTCAGTCCATTGCTTCACTGTATTCTCCTTCTTCCTTTAATGATGGATGCTAATTGCACTTTTGCTGATTGATTGCCTTAATATGCTTCTGCATGCAAAGAAAACTTTCCCAAAAAAAATTAATTCTAAAATGTTTGTTCCAACGTTTATTAAAATGCAATAAAACTGTTCTTTTGGAATGTAAACTCTAAATTCATTTAACTGTGACTTTACGTATGTTCTTTTGCCAAATAAAAATAAAACATGTGCTTACAAAGGCACTTGTGTTACCGATTATTCCTATTACTACTACAGGCGAAAATTAAAATGTGCTTAAACTTAGTGTCGGTTCTCAGACCGATCTGCTGCGGGAATTCTTGTTTGCTGTGTTGGACTTGCGGGCTAGCCACTTGAAGTTTGTCTAATGCATAGGAGGCGGGCAACTAGGGCCAAGGTGTTGGTCAATAAGGATATTGGTTAGTTGAGGAGCAGTGAATACAGTTTTGGGATCTCGGTGGAGATAATTACCCAGGGTGCAATATATTGTCGGGTTGACAATATCGTGAAGTCGGAGAGCAGCTGTTGACTCGTTCCTCGGGATCTTTCGGCCGATGACCATGGCAAATCCTCAAAGTGCAGTTGTTGTCTCCTTATAGAATAAAATTAATACTGACTGGATAACTCCCTTACTTGTTGCATTTTGGGATATCTGGTCTCCCCACGTGCCCATACGAAGCACTGTTACATATTACACCGACTCGTGACCATTTCAAACATACTTCCACAATAAATTACGCTTTGAGAAAATTGGCTGGAGAAGGTCCATAACTTAAATGCCTTGTGGCGAACAGGAAATAAACCACACATCGTTACTCGTCACTGCTGCGATTTATTCAGTTACATGATTACATTCCCATCTGGAAAAGCTTACATTTGGTGCTGCTTACGAACCCGTCAGCTCGGGTACTACTGTGAAAAACACGTGTTAAAATGAAATTAATTAAGTACAATTTAAGTCTACCCAGGCGATACAAGCACCAGGTATGTGCGAGGGGCGGTAAAGTCACGGGCAGATGTGAAATGATTAGTCCAACATGGTGATGGCTGCCCGAGCGCTCGAAACACGAGCCCGGACGTGACATGGCACACCCCTCGCAAAGACGAACGACTACTGAACTTTCTCTGCGCGGCGTACCTGCCTGCTTGGTGGGCTGGTACTCCATGCTGCACTACTACCTTGCACACAACATTTGCAAATCGGACACGTACCCTGCATACCAGTCCTTCCATATTGATTCTAAAATTATCCCTGTAAATATTATTCAATATACCAAAACATTGCACTTCATGGATGATGTGGTAGTGAAAGACACGTGAATGAACATCACAGAAAATTACAAAAAGACACTTGAAAACACTGAGGGCTCTAGGGCTGTGAAGACAGGTATCTTTATTAGTTGTGTCCTCTTGTGTAAACTTACATTGCCCTTTAATTGCACAAATTAAATAAACAGAAATTCACAGGGTCTATTTTTGGATAACAGCACCACGTGCACATGGTCGCGCTCCCTCTGCTCTGCACCTGCATCGTTTCTTGCCACACTGCACTACACTTGTGCTCATAGAGCATGCACACAAACTGTGTTATGGAACCTGGTATGGCGGGCAAATGGGCTAAGGAGAAGGGTTCAATATGGGCACATGTCAATATTACATAACCCTTCAATATGCACTGTTGCATGTTTGGCAAAACTACACATGTTCAGAAGTTAACCAGTATTGTTAAGTGTTACACAACTGACCACATGTTTCTGAAACACGTGCAGGGCATCAGTTAATAATTCTGCAATTCTACGACTTTTTGGATTGTTTATTGCCAGTTTTGCTTTACGATACTTATTCCGTTGCATGACTTTGCCCATTGGCTCACTGTGTTTGCTTGAGCTTGTGTAAACAAAACTTTTCAATACAAAAAATTTAAAATTACGTGCAATGTTGAAATTGTTACGTAATATTTTTCCGTGAAGCAAATTAGTGCATTTCCTGATTGTGCCTTAAGTCCTTCTGCATTTTCTGTTGGGTCACTATGCATACAAGGAAGGTACAAGCATACAAACACTACACTGAGTGCGAAAACATGTACAATTTGTACATTATCGGTTTCTACGCCACTCTCACTCACCGAATGCAGGTGCAGCATGTCGATGCTTTACCCTTTATGTTGAATTTCCAAATTGCCAAAATATCTCCAGTGCACCTGGCAGCCATTTTCCATTGCCCGGTGCCAGCCCTACTGGTAGAGTGTCGATTCGGGGTCGTGTGCCAACGGCCCGTGGTGATCCCTGAAGTCTGCATTGTGCTGTTGCAGGTTCTAAATACCATGTGTGCTTATTCACATGGACTTGAGATGGTGGTTTGTACCATCACAAAAATGTGGGCTGTTGGCCTGCCACACACCATTTACTCACTGATGCTGTGCTATCTGGCGGATAGCTCCCATAATCATTATTTACACACACACTGTTGCACTTCTGCCTTCAGGATGCCATGCCCAATAAATACTTTTAACGGTTAAGTCAATGATAAACTGAACTCTGGTAAAAGGTCATTTATTAATGTAAACACAATGAATTAGATGAATAGAATGTTTGATGCGGACTCTGCAATTTAATGCCTGCTGATAACTTACTGCTACAGAAACTGGGCAAGGCGCTTAATAATTAGTTGCAAAAGTTATGTCCCACTGATGGGAAAGCAGTGGGTCCGACCCTCGGCACTTGCAAAAACAAAAAAGGTTCTGGTAATTAACACTTACTATTGCTGATGAAAGTTCCAAGGCCTAATGACATCCCACACTACTGTTCTCTTTATCTGCCCAGAACAAGATGCCGACATGGGCATGACGAGAGATCTAAGAGCCCTTGCCAAGGACTAGCTCTCAACTGCATGAAATAATGTGCTTGCACTACTTAAATTTAAATAACACATCTGATTCTCTAAATAAAACAAACAGGCTGAGAGCAACACACCAACGAGTCATTGACTGCATTCATAATGTGAAAGACACACTTGATGCTGTGGTTTCAGCCACATCTGCAGGAACGTGAAGTGCTCAAGGTCATGGCGGCATTAATTCCATTCCTTTACGACACATTGGTGGAACTTATGTGAGCTGCTATCATGTTGGAATGGAATCTATGCCAACCGCACCACGATACAGGACCTGCACAATGGTGCTACGAGCAACCAAGCAGAAGTGGGAAAGAACCAAGCACTGAACATTGTAGTCAAATGCAGAAATATTTCTGACAATACCGGGACAAAACTCATCAAAGCCATCTGAGAACAGATAGTCAGGCAAAATGGGACCAAATTCCACATGAGGTAAATCGCGATGTGAAAAGTTATGAAAATGAAAGTGCAAGTGCAAGGTGGGATAAAAGTCAGCCACCACCTATTGTGTGTTGGTATTGTGAAGAAGTCTTCCACTAGTTTAATCAATGCCCCAACAACCTGCATTTGAAGCAATTGCAAAATAACAACGAGCAGAAGGGAAACGATAAAAGAATGTGGGGGGCGAGGGAGCCGGACACTCCAAACACCCCAGTCTCGCAGCAATGCAAACAAAAAGGATTGAGAACACAACAATGCCTTATAAACCAGGTTAGTAGCAAAACAGCAAAATATATTCGCTTTCTTGTTACAGTAAATGGGTGTCATTGTCATGCATTGATTAATTGATACAGAGGCCACTAATAAATTCATCCAACTGCACTTTAGGAGAGCGAAACCAATGTTGTACCTACTATTCATGTAATCAGGCTAGCCACAAATCAGCATAGCAGTAAAGCAATTGGGCTAGAAGTAGTCACTCTGCATATGCAGGATATTGAAACCACCACCACTTACCACTGCCATAATTTCGACGGGCATTAGGGAAAATGCCATTCTTGGTATACCATGACTAACAGAGCAGAATAACACAGTAGAACCCACAGCATGTAGAATTCACTTCGGTGCGAAAGAGCTGTGTACAGTCTATAATTTTGACAGGTCCCCAGCAGATAGCGCCCCCCTCAGTCCCCCCCTGCCGAGGGGATATTGATAATGACAAGAACATCAGACAGCACTTTAACGACTGTTGGACGACCATCGGAATGTTTTCGCCGCCCACGATGCATTTGTTTTGTACTGCAGTGTCAGAACATGAGATCTCATTGGAAAAAAAAGGGTCTATCTGCACTCCGCCGTGGAGTTATTTTCGACAAGATGCAAAAATAATCCTGGAAATGTGAGATGATATAATTTAGCTAACAAATAGCCAATACAACTCGGCAAAACGTTAGCACCAAATAAATATGGTACCTGGAGGTTCTGTGTGGAATTTATGACACTCAATAAAATGACACACAGTACTATCCTGCCATACATAAGCGTATAAAAGCGCTATGTTCACTTGGTCAAGCCAAAATCCTTATCCATCTGGACTTGAAAATTAGGTATTGGCAAGTCCTTGTAAAAGTAGCAGACAGTAAGAAAACAGCCTTTAAGGTCCCAGACAGGCGAGGGTTTCAATTTCGTGCGATGCCATTTGGACTTAAATTTGTGCCCCTGCAACTTTTCAGGTGATGATGGTCAGAACTGGATGGCCTCATCAGAGAGTATACACTTACATACCTAGACGATGTAATTGTATGAACGACCAGCTGGGAAGAGCATTCGTTTGACAATTGGCCACTGGCATTCGTACAAGTACGTACCTGGTTGCATGGTAACCTAACTTCACATATTTGTGCACAGCCGTCTGTGGGCTCGATGGCGAGGCAAACAATTTTCCGACACTTGTAACATCCGCTAGCAGTGTTGTAGCTCTCTCACTCTCTTCCATACCACTTTGTTGTGGTGCATCATTGGTTTGCATATATGTTAGCCTGATGGTGTTGCAGTGAAATACTGCCTTTGCAAATGCACCTGCTCAAATGCACCTCATAACACGTATCACCCAGTTGCTTTGTGATGACGTGTGGGCCACTCCATTTCTCTGCGAACCTTGCAAAGAATCCTTTCTGCCCTGCAGATTGGTGATGCGCCTTGGCATATTACATAATGACACAGTTGGAGTTGTGGTGGAGGTTGGGATGGGACTGGTCTCCATTACATGATGTAGTGCCGTTGGTTTCCCCTCGCTTCTCACACTGTGCATGTGCGCCTCTCCTCTCTTGCTTCGCCTTCTTCCACGCAGCTGGCACGATCTCTTGCCCCGCCGACAAACTCGTCTGGGAGCATCAGGGCACGGCCCTCTAACAGCTGGGCTGGCATCATCCCCTGACCTTGTTTACCCGAATTCTGAGGGCGAAGAGGGCAGCTGGAAGTTGTTCCGTTCACGAGGCATGGTTTTCACCCATGCGCAGATTCAGCTGGGTTTTAAATTCCTGATTGTGTCTTTCAGGCGGGTTTGTGCATGGATGATAAGCAGCTGTTGTTATGTGGTGCACACCCCATCTCTCGCACATATTTCTCCACCTATGACCGGTAAATTGGGTGCCATTGTCACTCAATACTGTGTGTGGGTATAACCAATGTGCGAAAAACTAATTCTCTACCACTTTTCCCACGGTCTCTGTGCAGGCACTGAACACAGGATATGCCTCAACCCAAATGGAAAACAAGTCTTTTACCACGACAATGAACAGTTTGCCCATCGAGGTGCGAGGATACGGATCCATTAAATCCAATGCTACCATCTCGAGCGGCTCTTTTGGAGTGCGGGTTGTTGTTGTGCTGGACACAGCTTGTGCGTCGGCTCTTGAATCTGTTGCAGGCTGTACAGTCGCTTACAAAGGTGCGGACATCAACTGAATTTCCTGGCCAGTGAAAGAGCTTCAAAATATTCTGGCGGGTTTGAGCAGTGCCGGGATGTCCTGCAAGATGTAACATCACACTGCGGGCAGCAAGTGGCATGTACGTTCTCCAGACATCAGTGTAGTTGTTGGCATGTGCACCAGGGTACCATTCAACATGCGCCACCGGTCATTGACTCGTTGCTCGCATTCCAAAGTCCACTTACGTACGGTAGTTTTTATTGCTTCCGGGATTTTGGTTTTGTACACTTCAAAATTTTTCAGTTGAGGTTAACTTTAAATTATTCTTACTTTAACTCTAGTTCATTCACTTCTTTACCAGTTACAGCCAGGCCCGCCCTAAACTCAGCAGTTCTTCCTGCACTGGCCAAGCACAGATGTTTGTGTTTGCCCCGCAGCACTTCTAGGTTAGGCCAAATTCAGCATTTTTTTTCCTGTAGTGCAGCATAACGTGGGCCCAGTACTTCTTGGAATGGGTGTGGTAAACTCTACGCTTGTTGGCTCTTTCAGGGGACAGGGAGTGGAAACGATTTGCTCAGCTTGACGAAAAGTAGGAATCTGAAGGAAAGAGGGGGAACGGTAGCGGGAACAGCCGGGTCGTGCAAACAGCCACCACGCCAGAGTGGCGGACGCTGATTGGCCGACTCGGTGGTGTGGTCGAGGTGACATGAAAAGTAGGCAGGTGTGCAGCGAGTGGTTGTAGCCCAGCTGCCGCCGAGAGCGGACATGCATTGAACGTCAGTTCTGAGGAGACCAGGAGATTCCAGCACCATGGGATAAGCAGCTAAGTAAACTTTTAACTGTAGGGAATTCTGCTGGGTCGGGGCATTTTTCTCTGCCTGGCAGGAAAAATGTTCCAGCCCAGAAGTTTTAAATACTTAATTTAGTAGAGTAGAGAGAAGTAGTAGAGTGTGAGTCCATAGGTGTGTAAATAGTTACGACCTGAGATAGCTTGCAATGCATACGTTTTATTGGCCAGTTTTTTTCTTAAAATAAAATTGATAGTTTAAGGGACAGATAATTAAACATGAAATATGAAGGGAATTTATGTTGATGACCTAAAAGATAGGCATGGATGGGCATCGATAGGTTGGCTACACTAGGGTGTTTTGCCTTTTTATGCATCCTGTTTGTAAACATTTTGATTTCATCCTTTTCATTTTAGAAACACAATATATTCTGGTACAAGTCCCACTTTAGCACCAACTGGAATTATTTTCATTGTTTCATAAGATACGCAATTTCTATAATTGGTTAGCAAAAAAAAAAACTAATTCACCCTGTTGAATTAAGGAGCCATATTTAGTTCAAGCTGCTCATTGCCCGGTGTACGTTGTAGCTTATGACGCTTAGTTTTCGGGAGAATGAGATTCCGTGTTTTTTTTTTTTTTTTTTTTTTTTCATACAAGCTCACCAAGCACAGAAAAGCTATTTGAGAAATCTTAACTTTAAAACTTTGCGGCTGTATATTCAGATGTTTTAACAGAAAGTACAGGCAAATTATTGTAAATCCTAATTAGTACAAATTTTGGAATTAGGTCTGATTGCCCCACTATATTAATTTAAATTATATATATGTATTTCTTATTATTGTTCTTGTTTTTAATGTGAAACTGCGAAACTCTGAAGGCTCTACATTAATTTTGATGTAGTCTACACTCATCTATTAATAAGTTATTTTATTGCTGTTTTATTATTCATTCAGTTACAGTTATTTATTGTTGTGTTACCTGGAGAATACTCATTCTCGTAGCTCTAAGAGGTTAAACAAATCAACCAGGCATAGATAAATGGAATTTGTCTTCACATAATACTCAAACCTTTATATTTTGTTCAGATATTGAACATTTAACTTTTGAGGTTATATCTACCTTATGTTAGCAAGACCAGTACAGATGATAGTACTCAGACAGCTACATTAATAATTTTTTATATAGTATAGTTTTTTTTGTAACTGGGATTGACCTATTGTGGATTAATACTATATTTTCCCCCATATTGTCAATTCTTTACTTAATTTATGTGCCATTGATGAATATTCTGGTTTACTAATATTTATATTTGTGCTGGTGGAAATTTACTTGCAGCAGTGAGCTGTGTAAGCTAAGTGCAACATGCATATCCTGTTTTAATGCCTTATACTGTAAAATACCTGGTTTGTTTTAAAATTATGCTGAAATGCTAAATAAACAATACTTTAATAAAACAATCATTTTCTCTAAGCAACACATGCATGTTAAAGTTAACTATTTGCATAGCTTAATTTAACATGTTGACGGTCATTGTCTACAAGAGCTTAATGATTTACTATTTTTTTTTTGTTGAAACTGTTTAATGGCACTGTTATTAACTTTGCTTTAATTCCAAATAAATATTCAGTCTTAATTTAAACTTCTGGTATTTCAATTATTTAACATTGGTAAATTATTCCTACATTTGCACCAACTGAAGTCTGATTCCGTAGGGACCTCTCCCCTCTGTAATAGAGTAGCACATATAAAGTGGATTAGTTTTAAGTATATGGTTTTGTTAATCATTCACTCGGTGTTAAGGGCTACTACAGTACACCAGATGGTAAAACTAGTTCATAAGAGTACTCTGCCATGCTCGGAACATACCTCGCCGCTGACTTAACATTAAGCATTTCCAGTGTACACCTCTTGATTTGGCATAGATAATAGTGGTCTACCCTGCAATGTCTTTCAGTGACTGCCTAGATTATTCTATTGAGTCAATTAAGGGTTATTTTTGAATCTGAGCAACAAGTCAGTTTTGTTTTATATATATATTTTTTTGGGCTTTCGAATAGCCCAAGTTCTTCTTGAATAATCCAGTGGTGGACCTCCCCTGTCCATTAAAAAAATTTTTTTTTTACTTCCTTCCCCCTGCTGTAACAATACATTTATCTTTTGTAGAATTAGTATATTTTTCTTTACTACACTTTTTAAATTTCTTGAATAGGTCTTCCATTTACAGTGCGGAAAAGCAATACATGCGGACATGCCACAACTTATTTATTCGCACAGATTTTCACCAACCATTACTTGTCGAAACATTTTAAAACCCTTACGACACTAACCAAACCCTCAGCCGATAGTTTCCTATAACAATAGTGTCTTTTGTTTATAACCTTATACCAAATTAAGTATGCAGTAACAAGATCATAGATTGTTCTATACAATGTCAGAGATTGCGAGATTCATTCAATTGTCGCCAACCTACAGGTGCAGAACTGCATAAGCAAAATAAGAAAAAGGCTTTTCCACTGTCACCTGACGAGTGCAATAAACACACAAGATAAAGAGCAGACAGATTGTACTGGCTGCTTACTATCCACAATGTTTTGTATTCACATAGTGTTCAAAAATGATAGATGCATGCAATCTTTGGAAGTACCCAACAATCCCGTCACTTATGGGGTGCAGTAGTCGAGTCAGTAGAGGACCATAAATTACGTGGTTGTCAAGCGGCTGAATGTGAAATAAAACACCATTTGAAGAGTAGGTTCTTTTACTCACTGCAGTAAACCTCCTGAGAGGTATTCACAAATTTCCCAATGGCTATAGTGCATTGGCATCTTATGCGGTACAAAACGGCGTGTGGCCAATAGAACTGCCCAAACATGCACACCGTGGGAAATACATGTAGAGGGGGCGAAAGAAGGGGGTTGCCGGAACACAGGAACAGTTATGCTTAGTTAATTGGTGATATTGGTCAGCCTGAATTATTGTCTCCTCAAAAGTTGCCACTTGAGGACATGACATTAATGTGGGACGGCCACCTGACTCCAACAGTGCCGCGGACGTCGTGCAGATAGGGTGTACTCCTCACACCGTGCTGAGACACGAGTCGTGGATGTGTAAACTATACATTCGGGACGACTCCTCCCAGTAGAGGGCACGTCATAGCTGCACAGTTGTAGTGGGGCAAACTGGCTGAGAGAGGGATGTGGCACGCATCAAGACATTACAGGAAAAACAATTGGGGATTGTTTAATACGGTCAGTAGTTAGCACTGTTTATGTAGGAATTCCACAAAACCAGACACACTTACTACACTCTTATAAGCACACATCAAATCTGCACATTTCATGGTCAAACTGTAAAAGTTTACAGTTGCTTAACTTGAATCATTTCAAGTCACAATTTTTTTTTACATGAATCGTGAATACAGTAAAACTCACTTAAGATGTTCCCGTATAATAGGTTTTCCCACTTCATAGGGTGATGTTTATAATTCTCTAGATCTCTTCCATTTAGCTACATATTAGTAAATCTCATTTAAAAGGTGATTGTTGAAGAACAATAACCTGCATATAATGTTCAAAAACTAATAACTAAGCAAATTATATAATTTTCCGATATGCATTGCTTGAAAAGACAACGCAAATAATCTGTAAACTTTTAGCGAAATGAAACCCAAACCGCACCCTGCAGAATGTTCAACCAATCATCTGCTCGTGCCAGTATCGATCCAAGTCCCTGTTCGAACTAATTGCCAGTGCCCCAATATTATAACTGGCATCTTGCGAAACTTGAACTGTATGCCGCAAGCTGACCCAATATTCTGGCTGTTCACTTTACTTGCCAGCGGTAGTGCAAATAATACGTATTTTTTCAGGCGCAAATCTGTAGAAAGCTAACGAATAACGTAGTCTTAAGGGGGTTTGGTGTCTTACATTGTTACTAATTATTCAACGGACTTTTTCACAGTTACGCAAGTATGTATTAAAACATTTGAAAAAGGTTTAGAATCAGTGGGGAAAATGTAATGTATGCGGGCGTGCCGCTGAATGTCATTCCTTGATGCATGCCCTGGTCTATATTGGCAGTTAAGTAAAAAAAAATATGGTAAGGAAGCAAGTGTTATTTTCGCATATGAGTGCATTTAGACCTCTTTAAATAAGTTTTTGGGTATACTTATTTGTGTATACGGTGATAGTTAAATGCTGGATTTACAGTACACCATGATGAGCTCATCCCAACAGTCCGACATGAGTTTTCAGTCGGACCATTTTTGCCACCAAAATTAGTTCAGCGTTTACAATACCTCAACAATTTGCATCTGACAAGTGTTGCATGCCTTTCAGAATAACATGTGTATACGTCAATTTAACAGCTTTCTGTTAAAAGATAACCAGTATGTAGACACAAATAAAATATTTTTAATGTGAAATTTACCACAGTAGTGAAATCCGCACAAAATTGTGCGTTGTCAGGTTATTTTTATGTTTTTTTTCTGCTGCCAAGCAAGTCTGACCGGTCCGATGCCGGATGAAAGTAGAAATATAATCTACTTTTTTGTTGGGGTGACTGTGCTCCTGATTGGCTGATGAAAATTTCTCGGTGCCGGGTCTATTTTGTCAGACTGTGTGGTTATTGTAAATCCAACTTATAATGCAAAGTGTTCTCTCTCTGTAGATTATGCAATTGTGTTAAAATTTAAAGTCTCTTCCCCCCCCCCCCGAAGTTTTTAACATTCAATCCTTTGAAAAAACATCTTAGAGTTATACTGTACTAGATACTATAATAATTTTTGTTTGATGGAACCAAATGTCCCATTGCTATTTATTAGGGATGGAATGGTCGATTCCACGATTTTTGAAATATGTCCAATCCAAATATTCAAGTCACTGATGGAATATTATTTTTTTCCATAGAACTGGCCGAGTTAAGCTCTATATAAAAAATATACTTAATTATTTTTTATCACATCATATTTAAAAAAAATTACAATCGTGGGAGAAAGATATAAAAATAAATAATTTACTTCCAACTTACACCAAAATAATTTCACATTCATATACATTACTTTAAACCAAACTTTACCTTGCTTTACACACACTCAAAACGTACAAATCATCATCATCATCATCATCATCACAGGAGTTACATTAATGCATTTATTTATAACAGTTGCCATTAACTTTTTTTTACTTTGCATGTTTGTTGAACAATTCCTACTCCAACTTGAGCAGTCATGTAAGAAGTTAAAGCTATATACTATTACTAATATAGTTGTATGGAATGACCGGTGAAAACTTCTTGAAGGGGATCTTGCTGTCCGGCCAGTCTTAAAAGAAATTTTCTGTGCAATTATACTTTAAAATATCTTATGATGTTATTGTATGGAAAAAAACTGATGTGACTATAGATCCTGTCATTTCGGAATGTAAAATTAACCTGTACATGGGTAAATATGCAAAATTGTTAGGAAATCCCAAAGTTTCACAAACTTCACTTATTTCTTTTGCGATATTCTAGGACACCAACACATTACAAACACAAAACTCGGACACATATTTTTTTTTGCCAAAAACTGTATCAAATGATGAAAAAACTATTAAAAAATTGCAAAGGGTTCTAACACGCACTAGTGGAAACTTTTGTCACTGGAAATATATTGTGAAGTTTTACTCCAAATGCTAAAGGGGTCTAGAGATAACACAGTAAAGAATGTCAAGTGTGGTAGCTTCTTTGACACAGACTTCAGGATATATTTAAAAAAGACCAATACTCAATGTGCTAATGTGGCAGGCTAATGGTTTAACCTTGAATGACTAAAATTGTGTTTGTATTCCACATAATATGAGAATTCAAAAGTGGAGTATTCTGTAAGCAAATGATGTGCAAATACTGCAGTCTGAGAACTTATTAGCAATACACACATGCGTGCAAAAACATTGTACCAACAGCAGCAAACAAAAAAATACCTGCAGGAGTAAGTTGTTTATTTTGTTTAATAATATGACTGATGCTTAAGAACAAGACCTTGTCATGGGTTTTCTTTATAACTTGAGAGTAGCCACAATTACTTTTTATTTGACAAAAGATTCAACTTGGATATAATGTTAAACACAATGTTTTCATTAATTTCATTACATTTTTACTGTATATTTTTGGGTTAGCAAATAAGTTACATTATTATTCTCGAAAAATATTTTGTATACTATTGTTTGCATACAAAAAGTATTCATATTTACTTTTTTAGCTATATATTATTTTTCGACTGCTTATGCAACAAAAGGAAATATATTCCCCACCATAAAACAAAATAAGCTCTCTTAGATATAATATACAACATTTACAGCATTGTTGGCAGACACTGAATGCAAGCCGACCCCTAAGTTTCAAACCCACTTGGGGGGGGGGGGGGGGGGGGGGGACAGGACACCAAATACAAGCTGATTTTTTAATGTCTCCCGCACGCTCTATCAGCTGAGAGGCCAGGGTGAGGTCATTGTGCCAAAGTTTTCATGTTGGGTGAATGGTTTGAGGTAGGAAGCATGATGAGATAAAGTGGCGTCTGAGGAGAGGAGGAAAGGGGCGGAACGGACAAAAAAGATGTGACGGCAAGTGAAGGTAGGGAGAGGAAGCCAAAAAAAATCCCTCTGCGTGTTGATCAATACGACACGGGGGAGGGAGGAGAAGGGTCTGGAGCAAGAGAATGAGAATACTTTGTTCAGCATGCACAGCATAATTTTGATGAGGAAGGTGGGGCAGATAAAAAGAGAAATACTATGACAATGCGTTACAGCTAAATTACTGTGGAGCCGCCTTTGATAAATACATCGGGAACACCGGCATCATGCCGTGCAGAAGTAAAGAACCTGTCAACGGCGACACGGAAACAACTCATTCTGCAAACACTACCCAGAAACTACAGTGCACTACAAAATAATAAATTGTAATTTGTCATTTCCTAGGTTTACATTCAGACCTCAACAGTCACTTGTTCAGAACTTGCAGCAACAAATTTTTACATTAATAGTGAAACTGATTTTTTTCTAAATTTAATGCTTAAAAAGGATGTAATGTTTCTACAAGCATGACTGGAATACTGTGAAGATGTTAATAAATATGAAAATAATAACTTATGCTATTGCGAAATACAAAAACGAAGCACAGCACTCACTCGCTTTTTAAAACATGCCTACTGTATTTTATGAACAGTTATTTAATTTAAAAATATGTAAAGTATGTATTCACTTATGTTTTTTTTTGTCAAAACCAATATGGCACAGATTTTTTCATTTTGTAATTTTGCTAAAATTGCACTAGAAACAAAATACGAAATACTAAATTATCAAATACATCATAATTTTTGTATACCGAATTGGGCCACGTGATCATTTTGTCAACAAAATCTGCCATTTCAGACATGGCCTAACAGAGGAATGCTGACAGCTGGCTAGTGGTATTGATGTCAAGGTGACCTAGCGCATTCCCGGCTAGTACCATTTGGTGGCCAACACACTGGCAGCACTGTACAGCACAGCCCAAATGTCGAACACCTTACGTGTGGTATGGTGCAACATGACACGTCAAAACAATTTAAAAACACATTGCTTTGGAAACACCACGGATTTCTGCGTACCCAGCGGTGGTTTTTGTTTTTTTGTTAATTTTAATATCAATTTGCAAGAAAAGCACTACAACTGTAAAAAAATTATGAGTAATAATTATTAATACACGACACAGGAGTATCTCATTCCTATATTTTTTTTCAATTGGTTGAGGAAACAATAAATTACACTGAAAGGATGCGTCAAGAGTTTAGACGAACAGCAGCATCTGATAGAAGTTGCCTTTTTTTTTAGAAATTGTCTTATCTGTGGCTAACTTTTTTTTATTTTATATTTTCAAGTAAAAAAATATTTGCTCAGAAATTTTATTTAAAATTCATGGATGATAAAATAATTTTAAGTAACAGTAGTTTATATAAGATTTCTGTGACGTGGAATACAGCTGCAGATGGGTTACGGGACTGGTAGATTGTAGATACGGCACTGAGCCATAGCGGACTAATCACGGCGAATGCCGCCGCCTGCCACACCCGCCATGACCTTGTTAGAGATCACACCCAGCCATGAAATAAGGGAGTGCGTGTGACAAAAAAATACACGTTTTTATGTATTCGGTCCACTTTATTATATTAGTATTAGGCCTGCAACAACTGGTAAATATACACTGTTCATTTTATCAGCTTGTTTTATATATACTTGATCGGAACTGTATGTCATTTTGCCTGTCCCTATTCTAAGCTGGGGGGTGATTTTGGAAGTTTCAAAATGGAAAGAAAAAAAAGCTGGCCAGCTTACAATGAGATAAAAACTGAATAATACAGAAATTTTATTTTATCATAACTTGCAAAAGCAGTCTACTTAGTGGACTGACTATGAAAGTTTATTTTGCACCTATCTTTTGCTTCAGAAATTAAAAATCTAATAAAGAGTTGAACAGGTAATTTTGTCAGATAATTACCATGGTATTAAAATTAGTTAGGTTCGGTTCAAACCTGGAAAATAGAAGTTTACCCTGTTCAAAAAACCTTTGATAGACAACAATAATGGTTTTATGATAAATGAAAAAAAGTTTATCGTACAGGAAAAAGTTACAGTCAAAGAACTAGCCACATTCCTTTATAGCCAATTTTATTTTCACAGAATCTGACCAAAATACAAAAACATTCCTTCACTTTCAACGGCTTGCAAAGATATTAGGAACTTGACTTGAGACCACAAATCATAGGAATACACACTGCTGCTAGCAACTAAACATAAGATAGGAAACGTAAAACTGCTGCACAATGAAATAAATATTGTTCACATGAATATACATGTGCAGCATGTTTGAAAATATCAGCAGTACATGACAAACAAAATACATTCCTTCTGAAGGTAGCCACATTCAGCAACTGAAAAATAACTCTCTCTATCAGCAGTGAAGAGACATACAAACATTTACATCCATAAATTTTCCAAAATATTTTGGCCCTTTCAAAAAAAAAAAAAAAAAGTTTATTATATTCAGCAGGACTTTAAAAAATATGTATATGCAAGTGTTCAAATTTACTTAATATAAAAGTGCTCAAAAATATTAACTGTCACACCAACACTAGCAAATAAAAGAGTATTTATTTTCTATAACTGGAACATTATTTTAATATACACTGACCTGTAAAATGTTTAACCTTAGGAATGTAAATATCATGTTAAAGGAGCAGTTCAAGAATTAGAAATGACAGAAATGCTGGCAACATAATACAGTGTACAAAGAAGATATTTGGCTGTTTAAACTACAGAAATAAGGGTAAGTTATTCAACCTCAAATCAAAAAAAGGGACAGATTTGTAATAATAATTTTACTTTAATCCATCAGCTGCATCTAAATTTCTGAAAATAATAATCTTGAAATTTAAGTATTGTCTCACCAGAAAGTTTTAGGGTTGATTAATAATGTACAAAACACACCTCCCTGTTTTCTATATTATGTTTTTACCATTGCTCAGCTATGCCAGAATAATACACCTATTTAAATTAAAAAATAATATTTAAAAAATGAAACAAATTGGGTACAGTAAAATTATATATGAAATAAAAGTAGAAAACCTATGAATGCAAACATTTCTCTAAGACACTAAGAAAAACTACTTGCTATTTTGAAACTAAGACTATCGTCGTCATCTTAAACTTACTCAATGTAACAAATTCTTGTCATTTTTATGTTCTACTCTACAAACTACAAAAAAAAAATTCAATTAGATAACACTGAATGGTCAAAAATGTGATAATTATTCCACAACAAACATTATAAAATTATGTTAGCTACAACCACAACAACTCTTGAACAATATCATAGCCTATTTTATTAAGTGAAAACACAGTGCACATATAAAGACCACAAAAAGCATTTTTTTATGCATTTTAATTGTATCTGAAATATTAATTGTACCATTTAATTAAGAGCAAATCATAAAAACAATTGCCAACACACATGTTTTTACAATCCATTATACAGGAAAACTCAGAAAATTCACTGACACTTTTGTTTAATGTATTTTTGTTTCTCAATGAGAGCACAAAAATGTTGAAATATCCCACACTGCCTTGTTTTGTCACTTATGCTGTTTTTATGAGTGATGGGTATCTTTCCTTCATTAAATATAGTATCAGCAAACACAGATTTCTCCTACACAAAGTTCACCAAATCATTCATAAATTGCCTCCTTTAACTACGGATAGGAATTAAAATCATACTTCATTACTGAACACATTATGGTAACTGTTCTATTCCTACAAATGAAAATGAGAAAAAATAAAGCAATGTTTATAAAATTGCAAACTGTGACACTTTGAAGTGAACAGATTTTAAAATATGCCAGTAGAATACAAATTAATAACTGTGCTACTTGAAAATATCTGATAACATTAATCAGTCTGTAATTTTGCTTAATTTATCTCTCTTCCCCATTCATGTCATGAGGATGTATCTTTCCTTGTAGTTTGATATATTATTTGTTATGGTATTATATTTGTCAAAATTAGTGCTGTGAGAGTTTTCAATTGACTGTTCAGCTACAACTGATCACAAATCTTTCATGATTGTAATATTGATGTGGTCTTTAATTTTTGTGGTGATTCTTCTGCCAGTTTCCCCAATATATACCTTTCCACATGAACTGGGTATTCTGTATATCCCAGTAGGTTACCTGCTTGGGTCTCTCACCGAAGAGAATCTTCGACCATATTTATGGTTTAAAAATTATGTGTATATTGTGTTTTTGAGAAGCAGCGATAGTTTGAGAAGGTTTCTTTGTTTTCTGGTCTAGGCATGGCCTCATGGCTTCGGTTTTTTTAAAGTAACCATTTGATTAGAGGGTGGCTGTCAGTTATTTCATCTTTTCCCCAAAATTGTCTTCTTTGCAAATTGTCCTCGCATTTTTAACCAGAGTGGAAATAACTATTCTCATCTGAAGTGGTGTAAATTTTTCTGGAGGTACATGCCAAGTGTATTGGCTTATGGTAACCACTATGTACAATATGATTTCCTCTCTTCATTATTATTGAAGCTTATGAACAGCTTCCACCCAAACATTAAATTGAAAATGAGGGTAAGGGGGGGTGGGGGGGGGGGGGGCGCTTCCTGAATTTAATGGTAATAAGAAAAGTGAAATCATATTGGACATATTATTTACCATAAGCCAACACACACACCAACACAGGCTCCAATGAAAATTCCACCATTGACCATCACAGAAGAGAACAGCAATTTCCACTCTGGTTAACAATGCTACGAAAATTTGCAAATACATCCTTGGGGAAAAGATGAAACACTCGAAAATCACCCTCCAATCAAATGACTACTGAAAAACGGAAATAAACAGAACCATTAAACCATCCCTAGGGCAGAAGAACAAAAAACATCTACCTTCACAATACATGTTCCTGGAGCCATATTTAAAAGGTGTTTCTCACACACTAACCTGACTTCACAGGAAGCACAATATACACATAACATTCAGACACATACTCAAGGTCAAAAACTTGCTGTCATCAGTGAAAACCCCCAGCAGAAAACCTCATTGGGATATATAGAATACTCTGTTTAATGGAAGGTACACCCTGGGCACACTGGCAGAAGAACCACCACCAGAGACTATATGAAAATAAATGATCAGTTGTAGCAGAACACTCGACCAAAACCGCCAACTGCATCGATTTTGACAAATTATATATTGCAACCAATATATCGAACTATAAAAAAGATACATTTAACAAGCAGTTGAAATAAAGACATCCTCAACATGAACAGGGAAGATAATTATAAATCAAACAAAGTCTGAGCACCCTCTTCAAATTTATGAAAAACATATAACACTAGAAACAGTCATTCAGATTGGCCAAAGAGGCCAGCCTATTAGGAGTAATGCACCCACTGATTGGCCAATCTGGAAGCACCACATTCCCAGCCCAGGGTATCTAAAGGCAAGAAGGTCCCACATGGACTCACCACAAAGGAGGAAGAAGGCACTTGACTTGGAAAATAATATACATACAAGAAAAAAATGCACAACCTGTGTTTTCACTAGGTAAGGCAATTAAATTGACTACAAAAGGAACAAAATAGGAATACTTCTCTTTAGACAACTTCATGTTGCAACAAAACTAGCAAGCAATTCTCAAGGTTCCTAAAGGAAAGTTTTACGTGTAAGTACTCATGGGTTCAAATACTAGATGAAAGAAATTTAATAATATCAAATGAAAAAAAAAACCTCACCTGAATGTGATGACTATATATGGAATTTATAAAAACAATTTTACAGTCAATAACAAAAAAACTAAAACTACAGTTACCACAAAAATTTTAATTCTGAATGACCGATTACTTATTGCAAGACAAAATTATGAAAATTAGTTTTATTCAGAAAATATGCTCAAATAACAAACTTTAATTATCTCAAACGTCCAAAGAGTACTGATGCAATATGGAGTTAAAAAAATTACATTTAAATACATCAGTAGACTCCTGCTACTTTAATGCAACTAAGCAGGAAAGATTTCCTGCCACTTTCCTGTAAAAGTAACTAAGCTGTGCCCATGAAAGTACTAGTAAAATAATCAATTATCATTGATTATTAAACACTAAACTTCCTTTGACTACTTCCATTATGCGAGTCAATACAGTGACAATGGAAAAACTACCATACATTGCTATTCATGTACCTAACAATTTTGATTTAATACACTATTTATAATTAGAGAATAAAATTGTTCTCTCAATCTACTTTTAAAAAATCACAGCCAAAATTGCACTAATCCTCAGTGCAGAAATACCCGTATTCATACATTCACATGTATGAATTCAAAATAACTGAAAACATGTTTGACCAAACACAAAATTTCAAATGGGACATTTTCTATGGACATGCAACCTGCATGATCTGTATCATGCAGACTCACAACAATACGATAAATGCAAGAACTTACTGAAAAGGGGCATCTTTCTTATAAATATATATATATAGAAAAAAAAAAAAACACTACATACAAACAATATACAACTACAGATGAGATACCTGCTTCTAAAATTAAACAAACTGTGTATTTCAACATGTACACAGGATGATTCTCAATTAGAGCGACAAACTTTGGGAAGCGATTCTTTATGAAAAAGTAAATCATATGAGCCTCTTTATATCTAAACATAATATTATGGGGAGGGCGGGTTTATGAGGGGGGGGGGGGGGGGGGGGGTTGGCGGCATGAGTCCTTAAAAATAGAGATTTTTAACATTAAAAAAAAAAAATAAAAAATATTGGTAAAGAAGTAAAATGAAATTGTAACTCTCTGAACATTGTTTTATGTTATCAGGATCTTCAACATAAGAGCTAACCCTCCTTATTCCACCTTTGTAACAAAAATAACAGAGGTGGCCACCCTCATATTGCATACACTTGGTGCTTGTTTATTGAGAAGTACCACCCAACTAATAAAAATGGCCCTCTTGTTACAACTACCTAAGTCCAACCATTTAAAAAAAAAAAAAAAAAACACCCACACACACACACACACAAAGCTGCAGCAATAAAATGCCAAGTATGTGAAGACGTGTGCATTTTTAATGAAAACTGTGGGTCTTAGGCAGCTGTAACAAGAGGGCCATTTTTTTAAATTAGGTCATACTAACATAAACAAGCATCACAAGTTCATAATTCTCAATGGTAATAAAGTTGTAAGCAATACAAGGGTGGCCACCCCTATTACTTTAATTATGAAGGGCTGTATTAATGCAGGTTAGCTCTTATGTTGAAGATCCCGATAACATAAAATAATGTTCGGAGAGTGTAATTTCATTTTATTTTGTTACTGATATTTGGCACAAATATTGTTTAAAATATTGATTTTTAAGGGCTCATACCTCCCATAATATTCGGTTTAGGTATAAAGTGGTCCATTTGTTTTCATTTAACTTTTTCATAATGAAGCACCTCCTGAAGTTTGTCTGTCAAATTGAGAATCATCCTGTATACAACTACTGAGTGGTTTCTACACCAAACCGACAAAAGTCCACACAATGATGAACTTGTAAGATGAAAATGTATTTTCAAAATGTGATGGTTAAAATGAAAATGTACTTTTGATGATTGCAGAGTTATGTCTTTAAAAGTATGAAAACACTCTATGGGAGAAAATAATTACACAAATCTATTAGTGCTGTTTTGATTCAACTTACATAGTGTCGCAACTGCAGTTTTTCATATACATTTTCATTACTAATGATGTTACTTTACTACCACCAATGTATAATAGAAATAAACAAAATGAACACAATTGTGGAGCTATTTCTGGGTCATTTTCCACCTACATGTGAACATAAGATGAGAAACAACAAACCTTTGAGAAATTACTTCTATGCAATCACCCTGATCAGCAAAATTCAGCTTTGTGTGAAAAAAATACTGTCAAGAGAAATGTTCCAATATTTTCATTATTTTAAAGTTGACTGGCGAAATATATGTTCTT
This sequence comes from Dryococelus australis, assembly GCA_029891345.1. Taxonomy (NCBI): domain Eukaryota; kingdom Metazoa; phylum Arthropoda; class Insecta; order Phasmatodea; family Phasmatidae; genus Dryococelus; species Dryococelus australis. Next base: position 129,053,826 of record CM057009.1, read on the forward strand.
ACAATTAAATTAACAATGGGATAAAAATTTAAACTGTAGCATACTATAATTTATGATGAAACAATTTCCACATTATTGCAATAACAGTATCTCATCTTTAGTTATGAAAATCATTAGTTGACTCTCACAAAAACAAGGGGGGGAAATCAAAAACACCTATGGTAATGAAAACATTAAGAGAGGAAAACATGCAAGTTATATTGCACACTAAATTATTACTATTGATGTTTGTTTACATCATAATGGCACACTGCACATAGTAAATGAAAATAAACTTTGGTACAATACGTGTGAAATACTTCTCCAAACTTACACACCACCTCCAAACTGCCACATTATCTCCAAACTGTGACAGTTGAAACACTTTCACTTCAAATGAACAAATGGCACTACAATATTGAGAAAATGCAATATTGCAATATAATTTTTAACTACAAACTGGATTTTATGTCTTTTCCATCATTCAAATATATCTCGCACTGGTGCTCTCCAATGAGTAAATGAGGAATAACGATCTGCCTCTTGGCGTTCTGCACTTGGTGGAAACATCTGGTCTACAATATCAGTCAAGTTTGAGTACCTGTAAAATATAAAAATAAATAATTCAAAACAACATAATTAATGAAGGTAAAAAAATAAACACACAATTGAGAGACAAAATGCAAAAAAATAAATAAATAAAATAAAAATTGAAAACCAAAATGAAAATACTACCTAGCCAGGTAATTTTACTTCCTTAAATGTCGTAGTTTCGTTGTGCCAATGAGTGAACGAGGCATATCGTTCACATGCATAGCGAATAGGTCTCTTTGGAAATATTTGATTAACAATGACACTTAACTTGCTATAACTGAAACATAAATACAAAAAATAACTTGGGACAATTGATTGCAATGTTATGTTATTTCAGTAACTAAACAAAATTCCAAATCTCCATACAAGACAATACAAGACATCAAGAGAATATTCTTACTGGATGGCGTTTTTGTATATTACATCAAAACATTTAGTGCCCACAAAAATTAATTGTAATGTATTGTAAAGGGCTTTTTAACATCCCCTGGTTTTCTGCTTGAAAGCTTAGTAGGGGGATGACTACAGACTAACTTATAACCTAACTTAAATTAACACCCATGTCTTACCTGGGATACAAACCCAGAGCCTCCCACACCCCAGATCGGTGGTGCACCAACCAATTGCGCTATGGGAGGTCGGCCACAAAAATTAATGTACAACAAATTATTTAAAAGAGTCACCATTTACCATAAAACATGAAAATGTGATATTACAAAGCTAGAGCCACATAAAATTAACACAACCACATAAAAGATAGTAAAGGATGAAAGTTAATAAGCCCTGCTGCACATAACATAGAGCACTGCAGCCATTGTGAGAGAGCCCCTTCACAGTTGTAGTGCTACTTGTATAAGGGTGTATAAAATTGTGTAGTGAACTAAGGATAAGGCATATTGAGACTTAAACACATGCAAGTATGCCCTGCTGTGAGAAATAAATATATTTTTTAAAAAGAATACGGAAAACCCCCCCCCCCATGTATTATTGCCAACCCACAAGAAATGTAATTTGCAGACGAGTTAAGGTTACATGAGAGGGAACTTTAGGAGTGTGTAGCATGCTCATTTTTCTAATACTAACAAATATGATATCGGGAAGCATAAAAAATCAGAGAAAAAAATCTGCTTAGGTTTGTCTGTGTAAATGCATTTCGCTGAAAATGTATCTTGCCAATTTCCTTATAAATGTTTGAATTTTTAGACTCTACCAGGTTTTTAGTAGCAACCAGCGTATCCAGGCTACCTGTGAGCAAAGAATTTTAACACTAGTGATCAAGTTAGTAGTCTTAAGCTTCTTGGCCTTGGGGAGAGAGTGCTATTTCCACTTAAAAACATTCCAGATGTGTTCACCAGTGGACAGGACACACTAAAACAATGAAAAATCTCGTATATTAAACATATGGCATATTTGACCATGTTTCTGATTTATAGTTTTGTTTGTACTAACAATACTGTAATGCTGCTTTTTGTTATAAGAGGTGCTGAAAATGACCACCTTCAGCCAAAATGCACACCTGCTGTCACTGTATTATACACTACTGTATTCTTTAAAAAAAAATACCAAGCATTTGTCTAATATTCAGGCAGACTTCTAGAATACACCAACAATTCCCAGACAAATGAATAGGTCATGCAGGACTTATCTGCTAGCCTGCACTTTTTCCATACTAAAAAAAGACATTGGATTTTTATTTGTGGGATAACTTAACAAGGTAAATAGGCCACATGCTGATACAAACTTTTTAGTGTCTTCTATCTACAGGTGAAGTGGGTCCTACATATTATGAAACATCTTACTGGCCATTAAAATTATAACACCAAGAAGAAGGATGCACTTTAAAGACCCCACATTGGGGGAATTTGTAAAGCAGGGTAGGACGATGTGATTAGTTGTTCAACTGAATGCCGCAACACGTGCACCAATGGTGACAATAAGTGGTGTAAGTAATGGTTGGGGAGCTGCTGGCAGATAGTGAAAGTGTATTTCCCCGCTGTTTGTGTGCACAGAGGGAGTGAAAATGCTGTGTCTTAAGAACACAACCACCATTCAAACAGGTTTCCACCTTTGACAGTAGAGAACCTTGGCTTATAGGCATTGTGGATTATAATGCTGCGAAATTGGTTCTCATGTTGAATAAATGTAACCACAGCGAAGTGGTAATAGGATCAGTGGGTCAAGGAGGGAGGGATGGGCTATGTGCAGGAAGCCAATGGCCTCACTGCACTGAGCACGAGGGCAGGCATCTGGTGTGCATGAGGATTATAGATCATACAACCACATCAAACACACTTGCAAAGGAGTTCAGGCGTGTGGCACAACAAACTGTGTCTGAACGTACAGTAAGTCACCATGCACTCATTATTGTGACTGCCATTGACTAGTTTCCATAGGTGCATGCAATGGTGGTTGGGAGATCAGGTTTAGAGGGACAATTACATGGCATCGTCAATTCTGCTTTGATCTGCTTACAGCACCACAACGGTCACATGCATGTCTGGCAGCACCATGGCGCATGCCTAGCCAAGTCCTGCATTATGCACCATCTAACCTACCCAGCACCTGGAGTTATAGTATGGGGTGCCATCTAATTCCAGTCCCGCTTGTGCCAAGTTCATATTACTGGTATGTTGACCACAACCATTACATCGCAGAGGTGTTGGAGCCTGTTGTATATCTTCAGGGCAAACCTGGTACCCTGTATCAACAGGACAATGTGCAGCCACACGTGATACACATCATCCGATGGATATTGGATGACCACCATGTCACATTGCTTCCTTAGCCTGCACGTTCACAGGATCTCTTGCCCATTGAAAACATGTGATCCATGGTTGAATGACTGGCCTGCCACAGAACAGCTGTGGACACATTGAAGCAGCATGGAGGAATATACTGTAATTTGATTTCCAATGTCTTGTTTTGTCAAAGCTGTGTTGTGTGTAAGTGGTTATTGCCATCTTTGGTGGGGCCACACAGAACTGATTTCCCCATTGTCTGTATGTCATACCGAGCTGCAAGAGTGATCATGTAACCTGTGCATGATGGGTATTCTGTTCAATAAATCTGGTATTTATAGCTCACATTCAAGTTGCTTAAATTTTTATGACCAGCAGTGAACATACACAATACACACACACATATAGTCTGTTTTGAAAACGAGTGCATATATTTTGGAAAAAGCAAGGCGGTGTCACAAATGCATCCTTCAGCAACAGATAAATTAAAATGCAAAATGCATATGCTGTAAGCAATAATTATTATGTACAAAATATGTAGCACAATCACTCAAAGCTAGCTGACGTCAAAACTGTAAGTACAGTAAGTTATACTACAATTGTTCTAAGTGATGGCCATGGACCTGGTTGTATAGTGGTATAAGTCGCACCACCACCGTTGTATTCGAAGCAGCACATATGGCAGTACTGATGACTGTTATGGACTTGACTTAGCCCGGTGGTTTATGCAGCAGCACATTACTATTCCAGAATTCCCTGCATTTGTGTTATGGACAGACAAGACACTGTTTACCTGTGAGGGTATCTTCAACAGCAACAGTGCATCTTGAATTTTATGTGTAGCATGAGGATGCATTTCCAACACCATGTTCATTACATACAAACACTCATTTAAAAAATATCCTGTATACAAAACACACACACACACACACATAATAATACTCAATTTTATATGTATATTTTCACATAATACACATATATACATGTACATAATACACATACATACTAAGTCATAAACAATACAAGTGGTGCACATGTGCAGTATGAATGCATCTTCCCATCACCAGCATCTGCACAGAGGCCAACTACAGGGCTAGAGCAAAAAGCATTGGTAGGAATTTGTATATCTACATGGTGAAAACTGTCAAACATTTAAAGTATGAAAAACCAAGCCAAAGTATAAAAATGGAGCTATAATCCAATTTGCAGCAGATGAGATAATGGTATAGTTTAAGGAGAATACTTGTGTTCATATCCCTACACAACTAAGAAAATATGTAATGCTTTATTGAGTGTATCAGCTATGATGCCATTAGCACCCACAAAAAATATTAAAAGTGTATTCATCACCTTCATTAAGGAGACAGATGCCATTAAGACACACACAATGACACAGAGAAAGAAAGAAACAGAAGTCAAATAGGATATATGCCATTATGAGAGAGGCTGATGCCATTAAGAGAAAAATACACCATTAAAGACACAGCAAACAAAGCCCATTAAATAAATTACCCACCAAGACAGAGAGGTGGTTAAATTTCTCGTGTAACACTATTGAAAAATTCACACTGCTATATTATTACATTTAGAGATGGTGAGAAATAGAAATTTCAAATTGGTCTTATTGCAGTTATACTTTTGCTTGTAGCATTAATTAGCATTTTTATTTTGGCTTGTTGCACTAACATTTTAACTTTTACTGCAACAAATGTTTGGGTAAATTTAACAGAGTATAAAGGGAATGAAATACCTCTAATTTACCATGTTGAAATGTCAAAGATTATTCTTTTATTATATGGATAAATTTAAAAAATCTAAAATGAATAGATGCCATTCACACGATGATTTGTCATACTGCAATAATGAAGAATATTTCAAATGTCAAGTATATTTCAATTATGAATGAAGATGACATTGAAAGTTTGATATTTGTCCAATTCATATAATTGGGGTAAAATTTGACAGACGTGACCAACATACAAAGCATGTAAACAGCAAATGGTCTCACATTTGCAAAGTATTGTATGAGCTGATGAATTGCTACAGGATGTATGTTATGTTGGAAATATTGATGATGACTATGATAGAAAATAGTACTCAGAACTATATAATTTATCTTTTCAAATTAATATGCCATCTTTCTGACTTTTAGTAAATTGGCTTTAAAAATATGTTTAGCAATTGTTTAGTTGGATGGGAAAATTACCCAGCAATATTCAATAAAGTTTCTGGCAGCTGTGCGTCCGTAGATAGTTCACACACCATATTTAAACAACAACTGCCAATCACAGTGCTACAGTCGGTAATGTACAGATTACAGCACTGGACCCAGGAAATACAAAAACTTTGAACTAAAACTTGATACATGTCAACAAACACGATGCTAAACATCCCGCCCACTTTGAAATATTATGTTTCAACTAATTCACTGGTAAAGGGCATAGCTTCACAATTGGTCTGCAAATGGTTCCTAATGAGGTGAACACTTGAGCCACATGCACAACACCATCAGGCCCAGGAAATGTTTTCACAACATGACCCAGATGCTAGTTCATAGTTGGCATGTTAGGGGTTCCTGAACAAGGACAAGTGTGCCAACTTGCAGATAAGGTGTATCTATCGTCCACTTGCCCTGAACTTGCAGCTGATGAAAATAATCCTTGTGCAAACGTGACCAAAAGAATTCATCAAGTTGCTGCAGAAGTGCCCCCCTTGAAAGATGATTAGCTGGAACTGTAATCACATCATCTTCTGGAAGTATCTGAGGTGGACTCAATTCTAAAAAAAATGGCTTGGGGTCAGAACCTGAAGGTCTGAAGGATCTGTAGACAGAGCACCCAATGGTTGCGAGCTGAGGATTGCCTCCAATTGGGTGAGCACATTGTAGAACTCATCATAGCTCTGCAATTGCTTCCCAACAACCTTAGTTAGGCATAACTTGACTGCCTTGACACCAGCTTCCCAACAGTCCTCTGAAGTGAGGGGCTCCAGGTGGGTTGAAGTGCCAAGTGATTTGTTGCCTGCATGATGCTTGTTTGAAAGTCTCATCATTGCTTTTGCTGAGAAGGAAAGTATACAATTTCTTCAGCTGGTTGCAGGCACTAACAAAGTTTGTACCGCAGTCACTGAAGAGATCTTGACACCATCCACAACGTGCCACGATCTTTGCAGTGCAGCCAAAAATGTGTCGGTACTAAGAGACGACACCAATTCCAAATGGAGTGCCTTTGTGGCACGTATGCTTTAAACACCCTAAGTTTCCTTGCTCTTACCATTGTAATGGTAAATGGAACAACATAATCCACTGTGGTTTTCAGAAAAGGCTTGGCCTGAGTGAATCTTTCAGCCGGAAGATGTCCCATTCTTGGTGTTGTATGTTGTCGCCGACAGTGAAACACATGCACAAGTGCAGCTTTCGTCTCACTACATCTCTGTCATTGACGATCCAGACATTTTGCTGGAGTACTGATAAGTGTTGCAGACCAGGATGGAACAGATCTCTGTGCAGTTGGTCAATAATCAACTCAGTCAAGCGACACTGTTTTAGGAGAAGCACAGGATGTTTCTGATCAGGTGGCAAGTATGATGCATGCAAGCTCCTGCCAATTTGATAAATTACTTCAGAGTCAAAAAATGGGTTTAAATTTCTAAGGGTCTCTGGACACTTTCCCTTCTCAAGAGATGACAATTCTGATGCAAAATGTACCTGTTGAGTTTTTTCACCCACAACATTTAACTGCCTGTAGATCGTCAATCCGCAATGAGGAAACTTGAGTAGACTTTTCCACATGTGTTTTCATAAATGGCAAGCAATAAGCGTTAATTACCTTGATCTTAAGAAGACATGAAAATTGATGCAGCAGTGAACAATTAATTTGAAGAGCCACTTGAGCCATCAGGTTGGAAGTTACCACGCGCTCTTCAAACAGTTAAGTCGCACACTGATTCTGCCAACCGTTCACCGTGTTTTGGCCAGACATCATTATTCTCCTGCAGCCACGTAGGTCCCTGCCACCACAAACGATGGCCCACAAGTTGGGATGGTAAGAGACCCGTTGAAGCACAGTCTCCTGAATTTTGCTCTGAAAGCTCATGGTGAAATTGAAAAGAAGGGGGGGGGGGAGCCAGTTTGTCTAGATTTTTCCAACCCTGTTGGCTACAAATGTCTTCCAATGATGGGATGATGAACAAATACATGCCAGTGTTACAGTGGAGTCAGTCGAGGCCAACACATTATCTACCTACCTTAAGTGTCGACCCGAAGACAAGTTAGGACGTAAGGAAATGTTTTTGCCAGCAGTAATGCGGCAACACAATTCGAGCCTTGGAAGCAAAACCCGTTTGATAGGTACCACGGTACCACGTTAGACCGCCCCATGATGCAGGTGTAAGGACACCATCCTGATGCACAACTAGTAAATACATTCCTGTTGCATAACCCACCTCGGACCTGTTTGAAAAACCATGGAGCTCCACTACACAGTGAGAAGTGGTCACTAGAGGTCCTCTGGGCACACAAATTCCTTCAACAGCGAAAGCTCTTTCTTGAGTTGTAACTATTTTGTGTGAACAGCAACAGAAAGTTCTGCATCCCTCTCTACACTGTGGAGTCATAGTTGTTGAATGAAACTCTTCACCAGCAACAGCAGAGGGGGGCAACCAACCCAATGGGTCTAATACTCTTGACAGATCAGATACAATTCCTGGTTGCTTTACTCCAAGGCTGCACTCTATATGAAAACTGGTCAACACTAGGATTCCACTGCAGCCCTAAAACCTTCAAGGTGGTATGTTCATCTGAATCAAACAAGCGAGACACTGATTACTGGAGCTGAAATGATGGCGATCGTTCAAGAAATTCATGACTGTTGCCAACAAATTTCAGAATGTGTAATACCCCAGTTTTCCACAATTTAACTATTTCCACTTGGAGGACAAATGCTTCTGCCATTGACTTTGGACCAGTAACAATATAATTCACACATGTATCCGAGATTAGGGTTTCTGCTGCAAGGGGGTATTTGTGGACTTCATCCTTTGCAGGTTGTCAAAGTGTAGGAAGAGCAAGAAACAGAGCTGATTGTAGCAGACAGAGATTTGTCGCCCACATCTGTTGATAAACAGACGCCACTGACCCACTCTGGTCTAACGTATAAATAGCGGCCATGGTGCACCACATCCCCCCAGACGACAAAAAGTGACATTTGTGTGAGACACGTCGGAGCCAACGATGCCGAGGTCCCAGCAAGGCTGAAGACGAAGGCATCACAGCTGTCCACGCCTTGAGCAGCTCATAGCCGACAGTATCCACACTTCTGGGGTGAGCATAATCAGTTTGACAGTAGGACGCTAGGCCATCTCTCGGGATTCCGTCAGTTAACATTATAAGGTCAAATCTCTAGTAATCTGGCAAGGATAGGCAGGTATCATAATAATTATTACCTTATTCTGTATGAGAATATGATTTGCGTACAAAATCAAAGTAAGTGTAAATGTTTTGTATCAATCCAATTAATGTTAAGTACTGTTATAATAAAAGCCTTGTATTTTAGAGAATTACCGAGTTGCTTGTACTCATTTACCATCGAGCTGCAGACCTTTGTGTACATTTCCCATTGTGCTGCTTTTTATTTAATTGACACAGTAAACCTTAATAGAGCTGATAGGGTAGATATACTGGAAGTGACTAGGCAGGCAAAGGGAGACGCTACATTGGTGGAGATGCCTTTCGTCTCACCTCACGTAGTCGGCTTATGAGTTATTACTGTCAGTTTGCGCTTCACGCTGTCCCATTGCAAGCAACAGAAAATACTCAGTATTGTGAGAGTTTTACATGTAGATGCGAAGCAGGTAACTACCATACGTTTAGGCAAAGCATTAAAAAAATGTATCTTTTATTGTTCTCCTGTGTGTGTATATTCATGCAAATTAGTAGTATCAGTCAGTATATGTAGCAGTGTATATTTTATTGTCGCAATAAATTTTAAGAATGTCAGTAACATTAATGAATTAGCGCCAGCACAAGTAACAGTTGTTCACTTCCACTCGGTCAACAGTAATTGCGAGCGTATGCCAAGGTTAGTTCCACCGTGTCTGCCAGTCAGCAGTCAGTGACATCACAACAGCTAGCACTTTTGGCGTCATGCCCCCTAACACTGGCGCAGTACAATAGCTTAATCTTGCTTCTATTATATTCATGCATGCTTACAGCTTATTCCTGCATGCTGGAACATCTGTTTCAATTAAGCCAGAAAGATTCCACTTGTTTTGGTGTGTTTTTGGAGTCCTTTCAAATTCCTTCTTTTCTTTGTATTTAAAAATAAACTTAAGTTATACAAAGTGCGTGTTTACAACACACAAGAACACATACACCATTACAGAATACAATCATCACACAGTATTTTATGGAAACACACAGTAAATCAACACAATCAACAGTCACTAAATTCCTTAAATGTGCATTGATAGACACAACAGAATTAGAACCTGCCTAAGACATTCGTGATAACTAAAGGGAATTGCAAAGAAAAACTGCACAAAGCACATCTGCAACAGAACAAAATCAGAGACTAGATTTTTCATTCGATACAAGCCCGGAACATCACGACAATGAAACAACACCACTTACACAAGAAAACAAACAGTAAGGGTTCATACATCCCCAGTCAGACTTTCGTGGTTTTAATATATACAAGGTGGAAACAGAATCACGCTGCACAAATACATTTACAGCCCCACCCAACACACACCAATATATTAACACAGACACACAAACAACCACACCACACATCATGCAAAACCCAACACCACAACCACCCCACCAAATTGTTGTACACCAGCCAGAAAAACCACCATCATTCTCAGGTGCAGTAGAGGTAAACATAGCGGATTTGCTTGAATCATATGAGTCTGTAGCAGATATAAATAAGTGGAACGAAGCAGAAAAATGCTGTTGTCTTAAACTTCACCTACTAGGCAAAGCCAAGCACACAATAGGCGATCTAGTAAGAAACCACCCCTCTCAATAAACATGGCAAGAAATTCAAACAACACTCAAATGCACTTTCATCACAACAGAGGACACATTAAGATACAAACTGCTTCTATACACAAAATGCCAAAATATAGGGGAAAACCCCACGGAGCATATAAAAAACATGAAATACTACAGAAACAAATATAATCCCCAAGTTTCGGACCAGGAGTTTTTGAACGTGTTATGGAAGTCATTGCCATCAATAGTGGATAAACTAATAGGATTATCTAATGACATACAGGCACAAATGATTGTAAATCTTAAACGCATTGAAATTGGAATACCGCTACAACCAGACACTGTCACAAACCCACCACAATCCCAACACCGAACTGTTCGATTCCAAAATAACAAAATTGCAGGAAGAAATTGTGCAGCTTTCACTGCACAACCAGAAAAACAGACACGACTCTCATACAAACAAAGAAACACAAAATCCACTCACTAACTTTCACCCACAATCGCTATGACTTCAGGCAACACAAAACAGGGGCTATTTCCGTGGCTATCAACCCCATCAGAGTTATCAGAATAACAGACAACCCATAATAATAATAATAATTATTATTAAAGAAACTCCCATGGGCACACACCATAATCAGATAACACACCAGTATCAGAGGGGCAGATCTAGTTTCCGAAGAGGAGCCTACCAAAGTAGAAACGCACAACCCAATAATTATGTTTCCCAACAGTACAAACCACACAAATATTACAATACATGAGGACGTAACTACAACAGAACACAGCCAGGCTCTAGTCAGCCGTCAAAAACTTCTCAATGAGGGGTTAAAACGCGTCTCCCCCACTGACAAAATGAACAAAAAAGTTTGTGATGCGTGAAGGGCAATTTTTAATAAAGTTGTGACAAATAGATTTTATTCTCATATTGCTAAGTACAATTCACATAGCAACCACACAATAACGAGCAGACCAGCCCCATCAGAAAGACAAGTGGCCCAATTAAAAAAAAATTTGAACAACACACAATGTCAAATATACACTTCAAGCTGCCAGTATCGACAGCGAATGCGGTCAGGAGAGACAAACGTTCACCTCAGCGAATTGCACGTGTACCGCTGCCCTAGCAGAAGAAAAACAAACACGAATCACCGTCCCACCACGTGATAAAAGTTAGCATTGCCACACTGTCGCCGCTGTGCGCAGAGAAACGCGATGTTGCCAAGTCACCCCAAAATGTTGAGTGGACAGCAAAATTCTCCGGACCACGCAGACTTGCCCACGACACCTGTGCTCTATGTTTTGATGCCATCGGGTGAGACACGAAACGAACAATGACACAAATATTTACTGGTAATTTGGGCACCAGCGGTGCTTCCCAATCACCGCACTACTGAGACTCAGGGTTCTCAGGGACTCTGTGGGTTCTGTGTGTCCATCTCACCCGTTCGTATTTACAAATACATAGGCAATACTAAACTTTTACTAAACATCACTTGAAATAAACACTTACTAAAATATGTGACTAGGACACTGTCACTACTGAATAAAAGAGGTAAGTTCACAGTGACACTTGTTTTTATTGTTATTATGCATACACATCAATGTGCCAATGAAATTATGATAATTTCGGTCATGTCTAGTGAGTTCTGCTTGGGTGCTCCCCAGCCCACATTTAATCTAGTGCACGCCTAGATGGATGATCTCACCGAGGTGGGTGAAAGCACAGCCTTCACAAGGGAAGAGGGCCGACAGCTGCTTGGGTGGACTGAAGGTTTTTCCCTGAAGATAGGACACAGTGAATTACAAATGAAATCCTTGATGATACATATTAACAAGTGTGATTACTCGACATCACTAACGCAAACTCGTCAGAGCTCGCCCTCCAGCACATGGGTAGCTTGGTGATGGTCTATACAGAGAGCCGGCTAGGATGGGAATAATTGCACCATACACTAATTACAAAATTACATAAACCCTCAAAAGATACATGAAACAAGATGGGACACGAGATGAGTTTTCACAATAAACCCACACATGCACGAAAACAAGTTTAGAAGGCGCGGATGCCGCTGGATGAAGTTCGTAGCAGACCACGTGGTGCAGGTGAAATTGCAATATTTCTGCATGGAAACAGCAAATTAAAAACCAACAAAATATGATTCTGAGCGAGAAAATTATTCTCTTTACGATTGAAGTGGTTACAGGCTTGCAATATGCCTGATGGCTGTAAAATCAAACATGAAAGTGACAGCGTGGTCTAACACAAAGCATCAATTTACGTGAAATTACACGGAACCCTGACAAAATTTAACACAGAACCCTTAATAAAATATTGCACATACTACGTTACATAAATAAGCTCTCAAAACGCAACGATGGCGTATAAAAGTACTTGGTGTCGGTCAGCCATGTGGTTATATGTTATGTTGCACTAAAATATTCAAACATGGAAAATACCCTCAAATACTTACATAAAAACAGAGCCCTTAAAAATGCGCGTAGCGATAATGCAGACGTTACATGAAACGCCGTAAACATAGGAGGATGGAGCCTGATTCAAGTTGTGTGGGTCGCACGACCTCTCAGACATATTTCTACTCCTCCTCGACTAAGTTAAAAATGTTACAAGAATGCAATAAATCAATAAAGTGAAAGCATAATGCAGAGGAAAATGCCTGGCAAAATTGCACATAAGCAAAGGTTAGCCAGTAAACTAAATTGACTATGGAAACCTAAATCAGTGAACAAAAGTTGTAGTTCATACGTGACAGTGTCTTACCTCGCCAGCTCTCGACAGACTGTCCATATACAAGCATCGCATGGACCTACCATGACGACTACAGGGTTAACATAAGCGGAAGTGCTATGCACGCAGAGTAAAATATTTTATTAGTGAAAATACAATGCCACACATTAAATCTAATACTGTTTTAAATTTTTATAATTTTCTTATGAATTGTCGCCATGGCAACACCAATCAGTAGGCGAGCACGAGCCGAGGAGTGGGGAGCCTGTTGTGGTTGGTGTACAGTCAAGGCCATCCTTGCAGTCTGCCTTGCCCTGCCATCCATACTTACAGTGCTCCCCTACTTACAGGACCCACGCTGGTAACTATTGGATACCGGCCGACATGGACTTCACGTATGAAGATAGTATCCCACTGATCTACACTATTCCCTTACATCTCCCCAACACACCAGCAACACTTGAGGAATACTTGCACGTCGCATGCACAAACCAGAATTCACACTCCTGCACAAATGGAAAATTAATTTATGAATACATGCAGGTAGTCAAACAAGGATTACTCAGAGAATACCTTGGTGATGTCAACACAAAATTCCGCAGTAAACGTGGCATATAATTTATTGGCGATTCCACCACTTGGTGTTGTAATGTACTCACAAAAAAGCACCTTCGTACACTTCTGAATAATGATGAAAAGCTTGACAACAAGATTACTACATTTACCAATAATATCTTGTCTACTAATAACGGCGTAAATGTTTCATTCGAGGTGATGAATGAACTCAAACACCAGGTTGAAAACAAAGTAAACTCTAGCAGTCACCATCAATGGCTTATCACAAGTCTTAAATAAAGAGAACATTGTCCTAAGGAAAATCGATATGTTGAGGCCCAATTGAATTTACTATCAGCCTCCTACAACTATTAAATAACATAGTCCTTGAAGACCTCATCAGAGACTATATTCAATCTTGTCAGTTAAATTACCACTAACTGCTGTCAACAAAACACAACTCAACCATGACCTTGAAAACTTAGTTTGAAATTGCACAAAATTAAATTTACGGTAAGTATTAGTACTAAGGACATTATTAAGCATTACACACATGAATTTACTGAATGCTCATTTTCAACCACCCAAATGGTGATTCAAATTCAAATACCAATCTCAAAAGCCAATTCCCACTAGAAAATTTTAAAAATCATCCCAATACCTTACCATTTCAAAAATCAATCATGCACCATTAGAGTTCCATACTCCATTATTGCCATTGATCTAAGTACGGACACAATCAAAGCCATCCCACCGTCATCCGAATTGTCATCGGATGTAGTACACATTCAGAAGGAATCCCTTAGTAATACTAACTACCTATGTGTTAAAGAAGCTATTCTTCTCTCCAATTCCACTAAATTGTTTTCTACATGTAAGTATCATTGCCCCTCAGGCAAGTCATCCACTATTAATTCCATCCTACCCCACCAGTATGTGCTCAATAATACCCAGAAGGAACATATGTCAATTGTGTGAATACATCTATGAATATTAATGTCACCAAAACACAAGCTTGGAAGTATCGAATTGTACGAACCATGTGGTTGCCAGGCTATTACCCCACAACTAACTGTTGTTGAAGCCACCCATCTTTGTGACGTTCTAGCACCTACCATTCCATTGCAGCAAACTGTAGTCCCCATTAATTGGTTAAACCAACAGGCTTTTCACCTGGAGCAGTTATCATTAACCGAAGGCATTCTTTATCACCACTGAACTAGATACCAACTGGCAGTGCTGCCAACTGTTGACATGCAGCAAACTACGTTGTTTTCAATACTAGAACCAACTCATTTTGATTACATTACTTTGGCAACAATCACACTCATTGTCATTACAGTTAGAGCATTGTATATTGAGCTTGTTAAGTTATTGATTCTCCTGTCAAGGATACAGACCACATAATAAGTATTACACAGAGTCTAGTTTCCTAGACCACAGAAAACTACTCATATTGGAATCTAAAGTAGCTAGGCCTTCAAATTACGGCCTTATACAAGTGTAGTATTACATGTTTCACTGTAAAAAATTCTTAGGTTTTATTACCCATGTTACCACACAAGACTTTCTTTCACTAACAATTACGCTTATCTTAGACAAGCAAGGGTATAGCTTTCAGGCCCTGAGTAAAGGACCAGTACTGTAAATGATAAAATCTATATTGATTTTAATCTTGTAATTATGTTACGGGCATTAATACCCAACTTATAGTATTAATGATATCAGTTGAATTTATACACAAAGTTCAAAATAATACAATAGCTCGCATTGAATTATTAGGTTTTGCATATAAATGGCTTGGAAATCATTTTCTATTAATATGCTGTGTGCAAAATGATAAAAGAAATAACGTGTTACAATTGCTATAAGAAAAGCCACACATTATCAAAAGTGCAAAAAATTAAAATCATGTGTATGGTGATACAGTTAACATATATCTCAACAAAAGGACTACTGCTATGTCAATAGCAAACTTGGACAAATAAGGTGAAATCAGATGCTACAATGTCAGGACAGTGCACAAATTACGAAGTGTTTCTTTTTGAGTGTTTTATGTTACTACTTACGAAAGACACTTTCCAAGAGTATAAACATATGGAAACACTAAGTGATACCCTCTACTTATTTAAATTCCTAAACGGCCACGGTGTAAGCAAAGGAAAGACTTTCTCAATACGTGATCATAATAACAAACCACATAATTCCTACGGGGGGAAAAAACAGTAATAAAATAATTTTTTTTATTGTTAATGTCTCATAGTTTCTTTATTCTCCTACCACTAGGGTAAGTTGTTTTATGTAAAAATGTGTGTACTTAATTGTCAAAAATGATACGAACCTTCTAAAGATTAATGAACACTACCATATGACACTAGCTTTAGTATACATCACAGTAACCAATTCTTGCTGTTCTTATATCTAAGATATTATGTACATTAATTACTTTCTAAGATATTTCAAACTTTTATTTTTCACTGTTGCAACTCAAACAAATGAAGACACACTTGTCAAGTTGGACCAATTGTGTAGATTGTCTTAGCTTTCACGTAGTTGAATATTGTCTTAACCATTTTAGTAATTCTGACCATATACACACACACACACACACACACACGCACGCACGCACGCACGCACGCACGCACGCACGCACACACACACACCATTTTTTAATCAACATAAGAAGATGAGTTATATGGCTATTGCTTTCATTCAAATGTAATTTCTTTAACACTAAGAAAACTTTTCCACCTAGCACATTGTAGAGCGAATTCAGTACCACATGCACGCACTAATTCAAACACCCTTCCCATGTCCATCACCTAGTCTTTGGGGTTATTACTAATTTTAAAATTAAATGTGGTGCTAGACATATTCCCTTCTCTCCCGTGGTCTTGTTACACAACAAGCATAGGAATTACTTCTAGTGGTCGACCGTAAAACCTTTTGTTTCTCAACATAATCTATATTAATTACCATGGTATAATAAACACAATCACTTAATAACATGTATAATTATTTTAATTCTAGTTACTACCTTCCTTGCCACTAATAAAACCATCCAATTATACACATTTTTAAATTTTGCTTTACTATGTTATAAATCATGAATACTCAAATTGTACAACGGCGTTTCAAATTTTGTCTTGCGTTCTCGATACTGCCCTTCAATAAGTTTGCTTATGCCATCCTTCGCTTCTAAGCTTGTCTACATCCACTTTTGAGCTCCTCTGCCTTCCTAATGCCTCAGACCTCTCTCTCCCGGATGGCTCCGGCAGTCTACACCCATGAGGTATCACTTCCACTACAGCAGCGGGAATGGCTGCTTCTCCAACCAAGGGGGGCAGTGTAGCTGCCAGAGCTTGGCCGCCCACATCTGTTGATAAACAAACGCCACTGACCCACTCTGTTCTAACGTATAAATAGCGGCCATGGTGCACCCCCCCCCCCCCCAGACGACGAAGAGTGACATTTGTGCGATACATGTCAAAGCCTACGATGCCGAGGTCCCAGCAAGGCTGAAGATGAAGGCATCACAGCTGTCCACGCCTTGAGGAGCTAATAGCCGACAGTATCCACACTTCTGGGATGAGCATAATCAGTTTGGCAGTAGGATGCTAGGCCATCTCTTGGGATTCAGTCAGTTAACATTGTAAGGTTAAATCTCTAGTAATCTGGCAAGGATAGGCAGGTATCATAATAATCTATTACCTTATTCTGTACGAGAACATGATTTGCGTACAAGATCAAAGTAAGTGTAAATGTTTTGTATCAATCCAATTAATGTAAAGTATTGTTATAATAAAAGCCTTGTATGTTAGAGAATTACTGAGTTGCTTGTACTCATTTACCATCAAGCTGCAGACCTTTGTGTACATTTCCTATTGTGCTGCTTTTTATTTAATTGACACAGTAAACCTTAATACAGAGCTGATAGGGCAGATAGACTGAAAGTGACTAGGCAGGCAAAAGGAGACGCTACAAGATGCTAACCAGTAGGTTACCGTTTTCAAACGATACTTTTGAACAGACTCAGATTCATCTAAATACCACAGAATTCTTTATATATCTTGATGCTCAGTATGAATTAATATTTGTCTGTACGTTTGTAGAACGTCAGCAGTGAACACAGTACGATTTTGACAGAATCACAAAAATCACACCACTTATCTCACACTGCAATTTTTGGCCTGGCAGCAATACATAATTGAATGAATTTTTGGCTGATGCATCAAATACAACCTGAAGCTTGGTTGTTGTCCTATCAGGCTTTAAGACACTGGTGGGGAATGCACATAGCTGAGGAACAATCTGTTGAATCCTCAGGTACCTTTTCCATGTGGCCAGTAGTGATATAATTTGCCATAAATTCTGCATACATCTGCTTGAGCTCAGGGTTCCAGTGAAAACTTTGCTCCAGCCCATGAAGTCATATTAGAGCTTGAGGTCTAGAACTTCCTAGCTCTGACTTTGTTGACCTGAAGGGAAGACACATGTTGTACCTACTATTTGCAGTTCAGTGATGATGAGTTTGCTTAAATATGGTTTCACATTGTTTCTCATCTGGGGTAAGAGGAGCAGCCATGGGTAATTTCTCTAACCCCCAGAACTTCTTCATAGTTTCATCAAGTGATGTAGTAGCATGAAGACACGTAAGGAGTTGTGATCAGGTTTCAACAGTTTTAGAGTTCACCCTTCCCATTACAAGTCAGTCAAACAGAGAATTCATGGTGGCTGGCGATCCTGCACACACTTCAAGAAGGCAAGAGGCAGTCAGTATAAGTGGAAACAGTTCGGCTCCAATTAACAATCATTAGGGCAAGGAGTTGCAAAGTTTGGGTCCGCCAAGTGTAGTTGGCTAAAGGTTCCCATTAAAAAAAAAAAAAACCTTTATGGATTTGGCAGACTTTTATGTCTGTCACTGGTGACTCTGAAAGACCATGTACGGGTCTCAAATATTTTCACCTGGGCAACCCATGTTTCTACAAACAGCTACTAGTAATTAAATTTGCTTGGCTGCCTGAATGCAGAAGCACTCTAACTGTGTGACTATTACCAATTTTATCTTTTACACCAACAAGAGCTGTTGCCAACAAACAAATTATGTATCTGCCAAGCCTGTGAGGGTAGAAGCATTAGTCAATTCACTGCTTCTACTCCCAGTGCTGTCTCTATTTGCACTGCCTGATAGTTCTTCAGTTTCAGATGGAATCACCTTTTCAAAATGTAACAGGTTATAATGTCTCAAGTTGCACTGGTGACAGTTCATCTTTTGAGGGACAGTTTTTCAATTTATGTGATATCCTGATGTAACTGATACATAGGTTAGCCTTTTACCATTTCAAACCATTGTCTCAGTGAAAGACCAATAAACAGTGAACATTTAGACAATGTGTGAGAGCCTTGACACAGTTCACACTTTGTCGATTCCTGTTCTGCACTTGCGAACAATGACTGTGTGACACGTGAACAAGTAAATTACTGTGAATTCTTGTACTTCTGCCATCCAGCCAAAGATTCAACCATACGTTGACAACCTTCAAGAAAATTAAGGAACTGAGTAAGTGTGGGTAATGTTGTTGGATCAACAATAGTGAGCTCCCATTCCTTTATAAGGTTCAGATTCAGCTTCCCTTCCAACAGATGTAACAAAACTGTGTCCCAAGTTTCAACTGACACATTCAAAACCTTTAATGCAGCTGTGTGTTCGTGAATTGTGGCTAACAACTGCAGCAGACTTGAAGGGTTACTTGAGGTTATGTGAGGTGCATTAACAAGTACATCAAAATGACAGACAATAAGATGCCTAATTGTTGTACAACTTCCCAAGTAAGGCCTCGTAGTTATCTGGGGTGAGTGGAAAAAACTGTATTAATGACAGTGGTTCCCCTAACACTTGACGACTTCAAATACAACAGTTTTTCCACACTTCTTAACGAACAGTTTTGAGAAATTAACGTATAAAATAAATTAGCGAAGTTCTGACACTTCCCAATATCATCACTGAATGCTGGCAGTTTTATCATAGGAAACATTACCCTCAATGTAGACGCCTATGATGAGTGTTTTGCTCCACAGATGGCTGAGACCAGAACTCTGCAATGGCGATTGTGTTGTAATACAAATTGTTGAAATCATCCACATGTTTATGATGAACACATCTGTATCAATGTACTCAATTTCTCCTACAACCGCTAAAATGGTTCTTATTTTCATCAAAACTTTGAGTACCTTTTCCAGATCCTGGCATGTGGCCAGGAATAATTTAATTTATGTAGGAACTGTTTGTGCCTTTTCACCTAAGGCAGAAGTTCTTTGTATATGGTTTTCAGCACAATCCAACCATAGATGAGCCTCAACTATTTTGGAAGCCATTTTCATAACTGTAAGTTGCAATTAACCTTAATGCACACGAATGACAACACCCAGAGACATTTAACCACGTCACGCATGAAGATCAACAAAAAAGTCAACCAACACTTGTTATATGTTCATGTTTCGACGTACATAATTATCGGCACTTGTAGTTTACATTATTCACAAGCCGCGGCATCCACTTGGTAGACAAACACATTCCAATTTTCATACATTTGCTATTCTAGCCGCTCACTTTCTCAAACACAAAAACATTTTTGAATCTCACTCAAATTTTAAGTAATGCAAATAAGTGTGCATTTTTATAATACAAATAGCGTAGTTCACACAGCAGCACACCACACAGAAGCACAAAATGCATCGGGATGAAATCACTTTTTGCAAACCGAAAACTGAACACGGAACAAAACTAATATTTCCGATCCGGCCTGGATCACCAACTGTTTAGTAGGATAGGAAAATTACCCAGCAATATTCAACAAAGTTTGTGGTAGCTGCATGTCAGTTGATAGTTCACACGCCATCTTTAAACAACAACAGCCAATCGCAGCACCACAGTTGGCAATGTATAGGTTACAGCACTGGACCCGGGAAATACAAAAACTTTGAACTAAAATTTGGTACAAGTCAACAAATACAACACACATGACGCTAAACAGCAATTATGATTCAGCATACAGACACTTACAACCAATGAAACATTTCCAGCCTGGTTAACGTCACTATTGCTTTTTTCCATTGTTGGTGTTGTCGGAACATTTTATCAGTAGTTAATTATTTTTTGTATTTGGTTTCATTATGCATAGTTGGTTGTAGGTACAGTTTTGGTGTATTTAAGTGACTGAAATCTAATACTATTCAGCATGTGTTTACCACTTCGTAAAATGGCTTGCTCCACCATTTCTCAACCATTTAAATTTGTTGATTTCACGAAAATGGCAAAGTAATGATTTTACAGACTGATTCTGCAAATAAATAATTTCATGTCAGTGATGGACAAACGTGATTTTAGTGAAGTATTTGTGCAAGCATTTCCATAGAAAAACACATGTTCAAGAGGTTGCAAATTACAAACAGTATGTTAGCATATTTTGAAAATAATGTATTTCTAAACAGTTACTATAATGTTTGAATTGCATGTGGCCTAAAAAAGGAATATTTTCAACTCTTTTGTACTGTAAAAATAAAATATACATATTTTTTACCTGTAGCGTATATTCAACGAGTGTAAGATTTACTTCAGTCAAAGTGTGTGTTTATTGCTGCATCTGTGCGAACAGCGATGTATGAGATTTTTTTTTTTTTTTCATTGAATTAAACATTTTCAAATTTATAATAATATGGATGTTGTTTCTGTATGAGCAAAATTCTCAAATGCTCTAACAAAACAATATGCAACTCTAAATGACACACTTAAGAGGGACAGTAAATAAATGCTGTCTCATGAAAGACATTAAACTAAAGCTCCCCCCCCCCCGGTTTCCTTTTTACCCATGAAAAAAATAAACAGGACCCCAGCAAATTTACTTTGCAATTACAAAACCGTAACAGGTTGGAATGCCATCCTAGTCCATTCACACCTGGAACCGACTTATGAAAATCAATCTTTTGTGGCCTTGCCACATTTATAGAACCATCAAAATTTACCCTTCTTACATGAAATGGACAATAACTTGCAAATACACTGGAGCAGCTTTTGTTCAAACTACTTTCACTTCACACAGGTCATGCTCTATTCACCAAGTGTAATACAATAAGGACAATATCTTGGACACGTTTTTGATTTATTTTTACACTGAGTTTACTGGTGCATATGGAATATGAGAAAGACCTGCCACTAGTCCAATGAGTCTGTTAAATTAGTTTGGTTTTACTTGTTGCATGACGTCTTTCCAACAATGTATAAACGACTTTGCATCATTAATGAGCAAGCCTTGCAACTCAAATGAGTTTATATTGTTGACCACGAATAAAGAAACGTTAAAAACTTGTACTGTCTACAATGGCAAGCATGAACAGAAGCTCCCGCAGATGACTGTACTGCTTGCCGGCTGAGCCACTGAGACTATGCATCCAAGGTATCAAGTACCATTACCCACCACTAGATGGCTCTTCCAGTATGATTCGCCACATCTCAATATCCAAGCCGGCCGGTCACGTCACGCCTTGAAGATATGCTACAGCTACCTCCTCGCCATCGCCTCCCCTATCTAACTGACTGAAGGGGAAAGTACAGCCAGAGTATAAATATTGGGTCACTCACCCGCACTAGCTAGTCGTACAGACTTCATTCTCTCCACCGCAGCTCTTGACAGAGTTTATAAGTAGCCTGCTCGTCTCGCTCCAAAACCAACCCTCCTTCACCGCATTTGTGCTGAAGGAACCTCGTCTCCTTGGTTTACACAGTGACTCGTCGCCAGAGCCATCCTTATATCAGCCTATATTCGCTGCATTCGTGCCGAAGATCAACTTTCCCCAACATCGTCTACACAGCGTGACACTACGACCCCTTCTGGGCAACACATGCCTAGGAGTAGTCCCAGTTTAAGTTACTTTCATAGCGCTTGTCTACCCTGCCATTGTTAGCTTAGAACCAGGTTGCCTTTACATAGATCAACGTAGGTTAAGCTATCCTAAGCTCTTGTCAATGTTAGGAGGTAACGCAACATAACTCTGTTTACTTCCCGTAAAAGGAATACACAGAAGTTTTACCAACTCAAGGGTATCCTTTCCCGTAGTTGTAATACCTCTCCCAGTTTACCTGAGGCCATTCAAGGGATTGTAGGTGACCGGGAAACTTATTCATACGAGCCGAACACAACCAGTGAGTACCCATACACACATTGGATGGCCACTCTTTCTGTGCTCCCATGAGTACAGAATGGTAGAGCTCCAACACTAGGTACTCAGTTTCTTGAGGTCAGCTTGCCTTCTCAGTAGCATAGTCTCTCCACCGCGTTTCGACACCAGGGTTAGTGTTCTCTAAGTGTGGGGTGACTGTTTCTTCCTGAGACAAACACCCACGTGCAGAGACTGTCAACAGCAAGGCCTAATTCTCACTGCTCACCGCGTTTCGATACAGAGTGCTGAGATAGGGAGTCCGCTTGAGTCGGTAGCTGCTACATGTGGCTTTACACTAGGGAGGACAACACTTCACCTGCAGTCACTTCACAGATGTGAGAGTGTGATTCAGTACAGATGCCCTACTCTTATCGGAGTGGTAACCAACAGCAGGTCAGACAGGTGCTAATTGCCTCTGGGCATTTGCAGAAGCTTACTCCCCCTCCTTATTGACACAATCATGCAGCTCTCTAAGGATCAAGCCCAGGCATTGCGCCGCCTCCAGATTCCAGTTACACCAGAGATTTCGAAGGACCTCTTTAAGGACCCTGTCAATTTGAGCATGAGCAAGTAAACACACCTCTTGTTAATAGTCTACATAAGCAGACAGAACCAGTCCCTGAGACTCAACACCTACTTCAGGGGAATTGAGCCAGCGGAACCGAATCAGCCAATCGACACAACCTTTGAGCCAGCGGAACCGAATCAGCCAAGCGACACAACCTTTGAGCCACTGCTCATAAACCAGCATAGCTCACACTCAAGCCAGCCAGAGTTTCCCTAGAGCCAACAGCCGCCACAAATTATTTATCGCCCAGGTATACCACTTCACACCAATCCTCTGAAATGAAAGGTCATGCTCACAGAGCCCAATTTCGTGCCCTGCCGTAAAGCTACCAGGCCAATCCTCTACACTGGACATACGCCAGTACCACATAAAGACTGAAATACTCCAAAACCCTGTGCCACCGGGCACCTGACCTAGCACCCAATAAAAACCCTCTTGTACGTGGTGACAACCTTGACAGCCCCAAGGCCTCATGCGCTAAAGAGACACGTTTTTCTGGCGCACAACATGGGGCCGAACTGTAATAGTAATGACTAGGCAGTTCGATCAGGTCAGCCAGATACAAGCCATTTCAGCACAGACTTCGAGGAGTCCATTAAACACCATGTGGCACTCAATAGATATCTCGCATATACAACAGACAAGAGCAAGCACAAGCTCAACTGCACAGTTGCAGCCGCAACTGAACACAGCTACTGTTCCAAGCCTACTGCTCCAGCATGCGGACATACAGAATCGAGCGTGCCCATTGTCAACTATGGTTCCACCATACCTTCCTAGACTGGCAGACGAACCCCGCTATACTGATGGCCTCGCATACAGATGTGACAACTGCAGAACACGCCAGACGGCTTTCTGCAATTGAACAACCCGCCCAGGGCGTGGTACCCACACAGTGCACTGCATACTATGTGGGGAGACATATCACCATGGATGCATTGGATGGCAAGAGGAGCGTATAACCCGACCAGGAATGGTCTATAAGTGCCAAGTTTGTCTGCAAGCTGCCGAGTACAGACCACACAACCCAGGCCCGGCTTCCTACTTCAGCACTGCTCGATATAGAGGAGAGCCTCTATTACTGGAGTTTGCAGGATGTACTCACGAGGACTTGCTAGTGTTTACAGCCAAATGAGAAAGGGAATTTCGCACACACTAAGTGTCCGAAAGACAAAAGGTGAGGCTTAAGTCTTCAGCATCTTGGACATGCAGTCTGGTTATTGGCAAATCGCGGTGCACCTGACAGCCAGAAATACGCAGCGTTCACTTCCATTTGCTTCACCAGAAGGAAAAACCCTCCAGTTTAGAGTCATGCCCTTTGGACTCAAGAACGAACCAGCTACATTCCAAGGGTTAATGTAGGCTGAAGTCTTAACAGGCAACATTGGGTGATTATGCTTTGCCTACCTTGACGACATGATTGTCTATTCTAAATCCTGGGAGGAACACCTCTTTCACTTGCAACTGGTATTGGAACGCCTGAAACTACATGGTATGACAGCAACATTTTGGAAGAGTCACTTCAGAAAGTCTTCAATCTGGTACCCTGGTCACATAGTTTAAACCGAAGGAAACTACCCTCAAGCAAAGTCAATATGGGCTATACAAGAAGTTGAGGAACCAATCACGAATCAGCAACTCCGCCGCTTCCTTGGATTTTGTAATTGGCTCCGAGACTTCATGCCCGACATTGCCAACCTCTTGGCATCTCTGCACCTGCTGTTAGAGAAGGAAGCCTGGTGGCAATGGGGACCTGAACATCGCACCGCATTTCAAGCTCTCAAGACTAGCTTCCAAAACCTCAAGCATCTTAATTGGCCACAAGGACAACCCTGATCCTACAGACCGATGGTTGTCAGAAAGGCCTATCCGCCGTCTTGTATCAAGAGGCCTCAGATGGCAAGCATCTTATCATAGACTATTCCAATAATTTTGAGAACAGACAGTAAAGCTCTTAAGTGGCTTCGGGATTCTAGGAATAACAAGACCAAGCATGGAAGATGGGACCTCTTTCTCTCCGAGTTGGACTTCGAAGTCCAACAGTTCCCAGGCAAGGACAAAAACCTTCCTGAGCTCTGTCACGTTAACCAGACCTGGAAGACGAGGCCAAGCCTGCCGAAGATGTGGACCTCATCACACTGCCTTAACCTCTGGACAGAAGACCCGAAAAAAACCCAGGCTTCTTCAGCTCAAAATAAGCTGAAAAAAGATAGAGCACTCTCAACAGCAGGACCCAGACGTGAAAGAACTCCTACGAAACACAACTATTCATGCTACACGACATAGTCTGGTTACACAACAATCAGCCAGGAGCCAAGTAAAGGATCTGGATACCAAAGGATTTGCGTGCCAATATCTGCCGGCATTACCACAACCAACCCAACGCAGGCCACCCAGGAACCCGGGAAAACTAAGCAGACATACGTACATGTTACATCTGGGATGGCACGAGCCGGGATGTCAGTCAATAAGTCCACTGCTGCACAACATGCTGCAGAAACAAGGCATATCCTGCGAGACCACTTGCGGCCAAACCTCGCAGACCGCACACCCCATGGACACAGACAGCCACCGATTTGATGGGACCCTACCTCCGTAGCACCAAGGGAAACAGGTACCTGTTGATCGTGATGGTTCTATTCTCCAGGTGGGAAGAAGTCTTCCCTCTGCCAAGCCAAGAGACCCACCCTATCATTAAGAAATTCAATAATGAGATTTTCCTGCATTGGGGCTGCCTGCAAAGTATACTTACTGACAATGGGACCCAGTTTGCTAGCAAGACGTGGCTGCTAGCCTGCCAAGAATGGTGAGCTGAGATCTGGACAACTCTGCCATACCACCCACAAGCTAACCCCACTGAATGGAGGAACCAGGAGCTCAAGGAAAGCCTCAGACTCAAGTGTGGGTGAGGAGCAGAAGCACTGGGATTACCACATCCCAATAATTCTTTTCGCTCTCAGACGACACATGAGTGAGGCTATTAACTCCAGCCCCAGCCAGCTGTTCCTGGGCCAGGCACTATGGTGCTGAGTGGACTGGCAATGGTGGGAACCCGAGCCGACTTAAACGCCTCATCCTGAGGATATATGTCCAGTCGCCTTAGCTGAATAGATAAAGTAAGGGACAACTGAGAGGCATACATAATGAAGTAGCAGCCGCCACGCACTGGCACACAAGCCTTCGAAATGGGCAAAGCCGTCTTACTGCACAAGCATACCCTGAGCAGAGGCAACAATCAGTTCAGCGTGGGTCTAGCTGGAAAGTGGGAAGGGCCCTATAGGTTATTGGACGCCAAGAAAATGTGTACTGGACTGAGGATCGCCAAGGGCGCATATGCAAAACTACTAGGGGACAAATGAGGCCCAATAAAAAAAATGCCCCAGAGTCTGAAGTACACACCGCCGCATCAGATATATCCGAAACACTGGATGACGTAGAAGAGCCTGCTATCCATGCCACCTCCAGAGGAAGAACAGACACCGCAACCCACAGAGGGGGGCGCAAAAAAAGCAATCTAGCCAGGGAACCACTTACTGCATGCCTACCTCAAGTCAAAGAATCTGTACGGATGCTGCCTTCAACTCCGTCTCAGAATTCAAAAGGAAATTAGCCAACTGACCCAGGAAGTGGACTCCCAACACAAGCAAATTACCTTGGTGAAGTCTGCTGGATACAGATGAGAGCCTCAGACGAACTTATCTGAGTTCCATCACCTCAATGAACAATGCAAGTACCACTGGCTCCAACGAGCCAACTCAGCGAGAGATCTGCAGCGCAGGATGTCGTAGCAGCTGCCGCTGAGACACCACCTCCTACGAGTGAGGCACCTCTGAGACTGCCAACCCACACAGAGCCTTCTCAAGGCTGCTGTTCAGCTGGTAAATTCGGCAGCGATCTCCCTGGATCACGCAACCACCCTGGCAGCCGAGTCATCCCTCAATGCAGAGGCCGCCAGCTTCGATTTCCCTGCGCCACTCTGCACTGAGGCCAACCCCCAGGCCCAACTCCATGAACGTGACTGAGCAGGTGAAGAGGTCCCTCCACTACTCCATACGACTGATGTGGTCGAGACGTTGCCTGACACCACGGCCACTCATGGCCACTCTTCCCAGACGAGGAAAGGTCATCACCGAGACGCCGGTCTCACCTGTCAGCAAGGCCATTTTCACAACCACACCTTCTGGACGAGGGAGAGCTACGGTCGTTTTCACGACCACCTCACCATCCCGACAAAGGAGAACCATGACCATTCTAACTGCCTTCAATGAGTCCTCAGCTGGAGGGGTAGAACAAGACTGTCAAACGAAAAGTCTGCCCCAGATGGTCGACAGGCAAGAAAAGAAGAGGAACCACAGCGAACCTGCCGTCGAGCCCAAGGTCCGTTCCAGAACCTCAGCACCGGCAACTGCATCTGAAGGGGTGGTAAAACAAACTGAACCACCACTTCTGCCAACAGTGCAGTCTGTTACCCAGGCCCTCAACCTTGGCCGAAGAGGGGGGTTGCTGTCTTAACCTCAGCTCCAGCCTCACTTCTCGACTAAAAGACCGAAGGGGGAGGCCACGCAGCCTACAGACTTCCCCTGACGGCGATGGTGCCACCTGACACTGGGAACAACATAACCACAGGGGCAGGCAACGCAGCCTCTAGACTGCCCCTGATGGTGATGGAGATCGCAGATAAGCATAACGACGCAGTTCGTCCCCCAGTACCTAGAGGTCAGCCCTCGACCATTGCTGGGGACGGCCGGACCATGGAGGCCAACCTTCCACCAGCCACCCCGCGTCTGCTAGGTCAGCTCGGTACCAGACCGTTACCGAGAAGCACCCTGGAGGCCACAAGTTCACCTGGCCGAACCCACAGTATGCACCGCAATGTAAGTGAGGGCGACCACCAAAGACAAAGAGAATGCTGAAAACAGTGAGTGTCAGTGCCACACATCCATAAACTTACACTTGATAGCAGTCATTACACTTTCCCATTTCAAACTAATTAACACATATCACCTATGTACATTTGTTAATGAACAGCGCAGTTATGTAATTGCAAAAATTTTTCTGGATGCTTAACTTAAGAGCAAATGCTAGCATCAAGCAAGTTTTTACTTAAGGCAACCTGCATTTCTGCAACTGCTTTAGCTGCTCTTACTTTCCCAATTACAAAACTTACCAGTGTAATTATGGCCTGTTAATTGCCATGTGAAAACTTGTAAGTAAATGTTACGTGAACACTTTGGACACTATAGGAACAGTGCCACGTATTGTATAGTGAGTGATAAGAAGTTGTCGTGTGTAAAAACATTTAGACACCATAATACTTGTTGAAAGATAATTAGGCAAAAACGTAATAATCTCTGAGTACGTACGTTGACAACAATTGTGGAGATACTCTAAATATTTCAATATACTTTGCTCTATTTAGAGTCACGTCAAGAAAAAAGTAAGATTTCTTTGTATTGTGTAGAATCAATTGACACCTTTTCTATATTTAAAAGTAAATTTTGAAGTAAAGTTTAAAAAATATAAATAACATTGCATCCCTAAAAATTTATTCTTGGTTTGCTAAGAATCACATCAAGAAACCTCAAGCTGTACTGATTATGTAAATAAATCAAAAATATCTTGAATTGTGTAGAATCGCATTTAAAAACACAACCTAATAGACATTCTAAGAGGCAAACAAAGAAAGATTGTGATAAAATCTGTACACTGTAAATAAGTGCAGCGACTATGTTGGTGTGAAAGTTGACTCTTCACATTTCTATCCTGTTACTGTATTGTGATGCTCCGTACACACTTGTTGATAGTTAAATTCACTGCCACACTCGTTTTGCAAAGCTTAGCAGTCAGCTGAGTCTGGTAGTGCTCAGTTTGAATAAACCCCTTAGCTTTTCGTTACACAAGTTATATCCCTGTTGTTCAACACATAGGAGGCCCGGGCAGAAGCAGCTCTTTATGTTCCACAACAGGTGGCCACAGCAGGTGAGCTTAGCTGACACCAGCCTAATGAGTAGGGCTTTAGACAATTGTTGTTATTTTACTTAATATTAATTGCAACAATTACAATCACATTTTAATTCCCTAAGGGTCTAATACTATTCGCATGCCGTCCACCATGTATTTGCATTTTTTTCCCTTAGGTTCTATGCAATCTTTTACTGTCAGTACCAAAGCCATAATGCTATCTTGTCGGCCAGTGCGCATTAATGAAAGAACGCTCAGTCACAACTGTCTCGGGTCCCCTCCCGTGACATGACCTTGCACAAACCCCAGCGAAGAGCTCATGAAAAAACAAAGACAATGAGACACTTCCACAGCATTGGCACAGCTGCACGCAGAGGAAGAGAGAGAGAGAATGCCATTTCACCATGTATCAGAGAGAGAGAGATGTCTAGCCAGCTGGGCACTCAAAGAATGGCTGCCTGGCCATTCTCCAAACCCAGCTGACTTCTTTTATCGCTGCCCAAGGTCAAGAGCACAGAGCAGAGGTAAGTACAAAAGGAAACAGGAACAGACAGTCCTACATTCTCTCACAGGAATTTCTTTCTCGATTCAGGCCATCATCAAAGGAGCTTCAACACTACTGAGAGGAAAACAAATAGTTCGTGAAGGGTGACGCGTGCCACTTTATCCAACTATATAGAACGATTGCGACTCATCTAACTTCAACCCACGTGAGCCGAACCCCACCAACCTGTACACAGATGTTGTGGACCGCCACAATCCTGGAGGGCCCCCCAAACATGTGAAAACAGAGGGTTGTGCAAGCCAGCGGACGTTGCCCTCCCCTCCCCCGCGCTGAGAGCCAACAAGCCATCTGCCGCCTCAGGGCACGGCGGAGTGCCGGCGAACAGTCACGAAGCTGAAAGATGACTAGAGGGTTGCTACCCCCACTCCGGCCTCGCAGCAGAGGGACGTCGCAGGCCCTCCCCCCCCACGGGCCGTTGCTGCACCTGCAGTCCTGACTATATAAGTCCGTGCGCAGCGGGGCTCGAGAGTTATTCCTTCCAGTTCTTCGCGCTCGCTCCACCAATTCTAGTGCTGGGGCCTCCAACTACTGCAAACTCTTCAGCAACCTACCAAGAGGCTGTTCCTATTGACTTCCAACAGCCTACAGCAGCCACCAGAGGCTCCAGTGATGCCAGTCGCCAACCAGTTACCAGAAGTGGTAACTTGAACATTCAACACACCCTGCTACTAGAGCAGTGGTTTTAACTTTACTGTTTCTTATAGTCATCTCGTTTATTAGTTAGCTCATATTAGTATTACTCAATTATCGAAACTTTATATTATTTCCCAATTAGCCTAGGACCAGGTCACCTACACCTGCATTCTGTAGGTTACTTCCCGCAACCCGTCTACTTGGTAGGAGTTAGCACAACTTTAATAAACACAGTTTTGTTCTTCTAGCCACGAGTCTAATTTCTAGAGTAATATTGAATACGTTTGCTAGGAACGCTACGCGATGTGCACTGTCGACCGAGACCGGGATTTCACTACGATCTAGCTACAGCTGGGGACCCCCTTCTGGAGTCCTCCAGTCCTCAAACACACCTATTAGACGGCCATCTATTGTATTCCCACTGGAGCAACTAGTTGCTGGAGGGATAGAATAGAGGAGTCCCAATCACTAGGACTTCTTCAAACCAGGGAGACAGTAACTCTTGAGTTGTATACCTACCGGAGCACCTAAGTGCTGGCAGGGGTATCTGCTTAGGTGTTACGGCCTGGCCTTGGTTGGATATCACCCAGTAGGAGAAGTGGTGGCACACACTGCTTCAATGCTTCTGGTCTGCCCGCCAGTGGTGGGGGGCCTTCAAAAGCATTGGGGTCGTGCTACCAGCGACTACTGGGAAGACACTATTCTAGGGTTCTGCTTCACGTCCATGGGGCTCAACCTGTATCCTTCAGCAGCAATTAACACTCTATGCCGTTCAAGGTAAGGCACGGCTCATGGAGGGAGGGGCAAAGGATCGCTCATCTTGCTGCCAAGCAGCGGGCTGGTTTAAATCCAACCACAGCGGACTGACAGGTGGAAAGGGACCATCTCGCCTTAGTAAGGCTACTACAGAGACCAACCTCTCCCATGTGAGTGTACTGTTTTCACTCCACCTACCCGTACACACCCGGACTACCACCCCTTCTTGAGTGGTTTAGTGACAAGTCACAGAAACATCTCGGGATCTCCAACCCAAGATTTTGGAGTCCAGGAGCCATCTGAAACCTGCGGTACCGTGTTGGCCGACACAGTGCCATCGCGTCAACTCCGAATGACAACACCAGCGACCCCTTTCTGCAGCCAGCCACCATTCGACAGCAGGCCGAAAAAGTTGTCTAAGTCTGTTAAACCCAACACCTCCCACCAGTCATCTACCACAATCCATAAACCTGTAATACGCAAGAGGGTAGACCTTCATAAAGGACTGGCTAGCTGGGCTATAGAGAACTTTGTTCCACTATGTAAAGCCATGTGTCCCATAAAGATATCTAGCCGGAAGCGGCCAGTAGTCAATCCCTAAACGCGTGTACTGACCTAACACAAATAAAGCCACAACGACCAACGATGCATCAAGGGACAGTCCTACATTCCTTCAAAAGAATTTGTTTTTCGCCTCGCTCCTTTAAGGGTGAGTCTATGTTGCAGCAGAGAGGGGGCAAATTGACAAATTACGTCTTTCCAACAATGTATCAACGACTTTGTCTCATCAGTGAGCAAGCCTTGCTCACTCCTTTTGCAATGGAGTTATAGTTGACTAAGTACCACTACCCTCTGCAGAAGTTTTAACAACTTAAGGGTATACTTTCTCGTAGTTGTCATACCTCTCCAGTGGATTTAATGCCGTTCACGGGATCGCAGGTGACCGGGAAAATTACTCATACGAGTCGAACACAACCAGCGAGTACCCACACGCACATTGGATGGCCACCTTATTCGTGCTCCCCTGAGTACAGAACGGTAGAGTCCCGACACTAGGTTTCGACGCCAGGGTTAGTGTTCTCAGAGTGTGGGGAGACTGTTCCCTCCTGAGAATCCTGAGAAACTCACCCATGTGCAGAGTCTGTCAATGGCAAGGCCTGACTCTCAGTGTTCATTACGTTTCTAAGAGTGCTGAGATAGGGAGACCGCTTGAGTCGGCAGACGCTACACATATCTGTATACCATGTAGGACAACACGTCACCTGCTGTCACTTCATGGGCGTGAGTGTTATTCAGTCCAGATGCCCTATTCCGTTGGGAGTGGTATCCAAGAGGTCAGACAGCAGAAAAGCATTATGAAAAAATTATTGCACCATTAGATGCTATTAAAATTAGACATTACAGTGAACTTTTTGTAAAAGTGCAGTGAGTGTTAGAAACTGGGGAAGTGTGCAGTTAAAATTTTGAACGCACATAAATCACATGAACACATTTGTACAGCATACAGCACAGATACTTAATTAAAAAGCATTTTAATTAGTGGTGCATTTGATATGACATTACCTGTGCTATGAAATCAACAATCCACAGATACAAATTCGGCTGCCAATTATTTCAGTTTTATTCGTAATTAATAACAGAACTGAAAAATGTAACGGAGGTGGGGTGATCAGGGCAGACTATGTGACATCTTGAACCAAGAATCCATTGTACACATCAAGTATAGATGTGGTTGTTTACTACAAGCTTGAAAGGGAGTTAAGAAAGAGCTGAAAGGGATAAGGGAGGGAGGGGGAGGGGGAGAAGGGAGGGAGGGGGAGGGGGGAGAAGGGAGGGAGGGGGAGGGGAGAGAGAGAGAGAGAGAGAGAAGGTATTTTGTCATACAACAGGAGAAGTAAAGGGAACAAAGTTGCAGGAGGAGGGTAAGATGTTACCTGTCTGAGAATAAGAGCGAAGGAAGACAGGGAGGAACAGAGTGAAGGCAGACAGCATACTGTTGAAACATTTCCACTTGCACTCTCCACAAACGTCTAACAGAAAGTGGCATGTCAGATATTTTATGGTCAGATTATTAAAGTCTACCATCTGTCTTAATACATGCAATATGTACGAATATACATAATATATATATTTTTCACCAAAATGTAGTCCAAGTTATCGAATTCTGTGATATTGAAGTTCACTGTGCTATCACCTGCATTTGTAAAAGGGCCTAAAGGTAGAGTACAGATTTGCTACTTATTTGTATGACCCAACATTCAATACTTTGCAAGGCATTTAAATAATTATACAGTTGACTCTCAATGTATCGTTATAGCATGTATCGATATACCACATTCAACAACAATTTTTTTTGTTCCGCGAAATCCCTATGCAAATAATGTTAACATATACTGCTTGTATTGTTTATGACATGGAGTATCGATCAAAGTATATTTTGGGTCCCTTTACCTAATATTTCCCGCAACTATAGTTTTTAAGATGGTTGTTTATGCAAACGTCTAGTAACTGGATGTGAAATATGTCATGTGTCACCTGAAAGTGTTATGCAAAATCTTTTAATGAGGAATTATTATTTGAAAAGTTGTTTCCTTTTGTGATTAAAGGTGGTTTTTCCCCGTAAGGTTGGTGTTTTATTTTATCTCAAGGGTCAGTACCTTCTCGAATAAAATTACATGCCCAGAAGCATATAATTTAACTCCCCTTGTCACCAAAAATTGTTTGACCATTGCGCGACTTGTGTTATAAGTAGGGGTAGGACGATACCATGTTTTTGATACTCGATACAGTTTTTAGCTCGATAAACCCCCCCCCCCCTCCCCTTTCCCAACAAAAAAATTGCAATCAAATTATAAACTACATTTTCATTGTTCGCTACCAAATTTATGGTAAAGTTTAAAATCAAAGAAAAATCACGCAAGATAATACCACAGAAGATGGAAACAAATTTGAAATTTATATAACTTAGCAGGAGGCCTTGCAAGTGTTAAAAATTTATAAATATTTATATGATACTAAAAAAGCACATCAGGCATGTCAATTTTCAAACTAAGATAGCTGAGTAATTTTTATTTAGAAAAACAAGCATTAAAGTTTTTTCTGGATTAAGTCATATACAGGAAATGTGGAGATTGTTTATCGCCAGATAAAAACAATAGCAATTCTTCCACTACTGGAAGCAAGATAAATTTATTATTCTGTTTGTTGTTTTGCATTAATCGTTTTCATAGATTGTATACACACAAAACACATACAATAAATAAGAAATACCAGTTGTAAACACAAATGGCATGTAGAAAAAAAAAAGTAGTACTCGCATTCAGAATATTGAACACAAATTTTGACAGTTCCAGAAACGTAGCACGGCCACAATATATCCTTGTGCGACAGCTGCTCTGTCTATGAATAAAACAGTGAGTGTAAACAAATGCTATGATCAATGTAGGTTATTATTCCCATCTACCATGTTTTTGTTATGGCTAAGTCATATTGCTGGGCCGCCTCTAATTTTATTGCTAGTGGATTAGATGGGGTTGGGAGAGACTTTAGTTTAACGTCTTTCACGAGACGGAGTTTTTTTGCACCTCTTCTTACGAGACTGTGGCCATGTCCAAATTGGTAGATTGTTGGAAAAATGATCACATAACGCGATTTTGTATATTAAAATGATGTATTTGGTATTTTGTATCTAGCAGATGTTAGCAAAAATACAAAATGACAACATCTGTGCCATGTTTTTTTTAAACACTTGCACAAATGAGCAAATAAAATGACTTTTAAAACAAATAACCATAATTAAACACACTAGCAATGTTTTAAAAACAAGTCATGTGCTTTGTGTGTGTGTCTATATATATATATATCATACATACACACACGCGTGCATGCGCACACACACCACAAATAAAGGTTTTTTTAAAAGTAGTTATTGCATAATTTATTAACGAATTCGTAGTATTCCAGGGATGATTGCAGAACTATTACGTCTGTTTAAGCATTAAATTTAGATAAACATATTTTGTGCTATTAATGTAATAATGTTTTGCCACGGCTGCTAAACATGTGACTGTCGACAACGTCCAAATGCATACCTACCAAATCACGAATTCACAAAATAACTAAATAAAGAAATTTGTGAATTCAGACACGGCCTATATCATCTTTAATTACATATTGTTTTAGTGGACGAGTCGAAAATTTGCTTGTATGATAGAAACATTCAAATTATTATATAACGTTCAAATTATTATATAACCTGCCAAGTTTTAACCTCACCGAAAGAAAACGTGATAATTATGTAGTTCATACGGTAATTTGAATATTAAAAACATTCTGGACGTAAATAATTCTGGAGAAGTTAATTTTCCATACAATACACGTGTTACACTGCAAAAGAGTTGAAATGATAGTTTTTAGGTCATGTACATTAAAAATTTTTTAATAACAGTTTCAAAATATATTATTTACAATATACATGTTCAAAACACGTTTTACAATGCACACTGACTTACTGTTCATAATTTCTGTTTGTAACTCCTGAATACATGTTCTATTGCATTCCTTCCTACAAGTCTCTCTGTCATTGATACAAATAATTAGCTGAATCATTAAATAAATACGACACTTCACAGGCTTTCCGAAAGTAGTAAACTGCCAAAAACAAAATAAATGGTGCCAATTCGTGACAATATAGAAAATGGTGGACCAAGCATCCAAGTGTCAATAAAAAGTATCAATATGCACGTCACAATACTTGATACTTTTGATCCTGCCCAGTATAGAGGGATAATGAGGTATCGAATGGCCCATCTCTAATTATAAGTGTAAATTCATTTTCCATAACTTCTGCGGGCAAATCGGAAGATTTATATTAATTTATTTCCATAAACATAAGCCTTTCAAATAAACTGATAAAATGCAAGGACCTATTTGACACCTTTTACCGTATAATAATGGTTAGGTAGGCACCGAGCCGAGTGCAGTGTAACTTATGACAGGGAAAATCAGAGGACGTGCATTTGAATGATTAATTATTAGACAGTGAAGAAATCAGTTATAATCACCTTACTTATTTATTTTTTGTCTTAAAATTAAAAGTTCTCTTTGCAGTAACATATAATTAATTACTTTAAAAGACAGACATTTGTAGCACACGCAAGGTGTGGGCGCTCTGCAACAAGTAGTGGCGTGGAGGGGTAATTCTCTCGCCTCCACACCTCCACCTGTGGCCGCAGTGAGCACACTGCCCATCGATAACTTCTCCACGCGCTTTTAGCTAAATGAATGTGCGTGGGGCATTCAAAATTTGACTTGCATTCAGTGTCATATTATTTTTATTTTAAGAGGGTTGAAAGTTTTAGGTCAACTTGCATTTGGTGTCTGATTATAATCAATCTTACTATACTCAACATAAAGTTTTATAAAGTTAGAAAATTGTATTTTATTGATGTAAATGTCGGAACCCTCATCTATAAAAATCTCGCATGTATGGACATTTTTTTGGGAGTCCCCTGAATAATGATAGATCGAGAGTCAACGGTAAATGTATAACTAAAACTTTTATGAAGTCTATAAAAAAAAAAAAAAAGCTAAACCATTAGAAAGCACTAAACATGTAAAATTTTGGCTTCAATTCTACCATAAGATTTTACTCCCATATACAAGTGTGTAGATATGAAACACTTAAAGCGTAGAAAATCCAAGCCATGCTTGCTTATTAATAAATTATTAACATCAACAATCTTTACTCAAATGATTCAATTAATGTGCTTGACCCACTGGTGTCACCTGGGACCATCTTAACAAAAATATCAACCAACAGCTATTGCATTTCATTGGAATAAGGTGGGTAGAAACATAATAATAAATTATATAAATATATAAAATAATCATAATTATAAAACAATATTTAGAAAATTATATTACAGTGAAATTAATTTGGAGGTATTTATATACTCAATTACAAAAGTTTTTACTTGTTGCATCATTCATGAATACATCAGTCAGCCTAAGATAATGTAAACACTGAATTTGGTAAGTCACATGGCAATGTTCATATTTACATGTGATGGAAAGATGAAAAATGGCTTAAGGAAGAAACTATATATGGCTTCCTGAAATTGTCAAATAAATGAAAACAGCTTACGTAAATATATACCCACAAACACACTGCATATAGCTGTCAAACAGTTATACTTTTTAGCACCCACTTGCTTCACTCCATCCATCTGATGCATTCAGACTAGTTGCAAAGCTGGATGACTAGTATAGCAAATGCTATAAACAGAGCGCTTGCACAACTCCCACCACAAAAGGTGTGCCTTTGCACAAATACACCACCATCACCACACCACCATCACCTTCACTGCAAACAGAACTTTCAAGGCAAATAGACTTTTAAAGACAGGCATAACAAGTTTTGAAATAATACTATGTGAAAAGCACAAACAAAATATAATACAAAAAATTTGCACTGAGGAATTACATAAAGAAGCAAAGTTTTAAGACCACACACACATATATGAAAACGTAACTTACGATGAAATTAAAATCTGCCTCAAACCATGCTTCACTTCACCACGGCTATTGATGGTGAAAATCCTATCTTCTGGAATTCCAATCATTGAATATGCAAAAAAATCCTGCAACGAAATAATACTTAAAAAATTATAATTATATGCACACATGATACATTAATTCAGTGATTATAACATAAAAAGCACCATTAAAACAAAAAAAAATGAAAATCATCTTAATAACTAATGTCAGTTATAAGACAGACACTAAAAAAAATGTAGCAAAATGATGTGCCAAAATCGGGAAATTTGTAATGAGTAATCCTTACACATGACTGAAGAAACACATTAATCATGACCAAGCATAAATGCATGGGAAGTAAAAACTGTACTACACAATAACTGTAATTATATTCTGAAGCACATAAAAAGGTTACTTTGATACAAAACAAAGCTTAACTAAGTCTTGAAAATATACTAACAGAACAACACACCATATATATATGCACGCATGCACACACGCATACACACAGTTAAATATTATTTTGTATGAGAATTATTTCTTACTAGGCTTATTTTCTCTCTATTTTTAATTATGTAATTATAAATTAAATAACATAATTTATAGATATTAATGACGTCTTCACCAGTGCCCCAATATTCAGTATT
Organism: Dryococelus australis; assembly: GCA_029891345.1. Lineage (NCBI taxonomy): Eukaryota > Metazoa > Arthropoda > Insecta > Phasmatodea > Phasmatidae > Dryococelus > Dryococelus australis. The sequence continues at coordinate 129,092,321 of CM057009.1, forward strand.
TATAGCTGCAGCTCTTTGTGTGTTACAGTGTCTGCATCTTTTCTACCATTTCCCAATGATAATATGTATATATATACATCTTAGCATTTTCTACATTATCATCATTGAGGAAGGAAAAGTACCAGTGGCCCAACAACAATACCACATTGAGTACAGGTTACTCCAAAAGAAGTAACTTTTTCCATACTCTCAAAACTGAATCTTGCTCCGTTTCCTCTATCAAAAATTCTTAATGTTTTGCTAGACAACTATCACAATACTCTCTCAGTTAACAATTGACGAAAATTTCCCAAGCACCAAAAATTGCAGAGTGGCTGCCTTTCTTCTGGCAGGCTGAAGGTTTTCACCAACAATACTGGTTATAAGGCCTGATAAAATGTTATCTAGAACATTTTGCTGGTTACCAGCATAATTGTAATTTTACTTATCATGGAAAATATTTCAGCAATAAAGAGAGAGTAAATGGTCCAAGAAGGACTAAGGACGAACCCAAGTGTGAGCAGACATTCAGAGTGGTAAACAGAGGAGCCACAACTACTAACAAGCAGCTGGAGTGTATGAGCTGTGTATCCAATCCTCTGCAAGAATGTTTTCTGGCTAGTTTGCACTCGGGTAACAAGTCATCATCACCATCATCCATTAGTTGCACCTCGTCACATTGTGCAGGAACATCTTCCTAAAGAATCTGAGCAGAATTTAACAATTTTGTGCCACTGTCTCAGTAATAAAAAAATTACATTTGTAACACGAATATAATAGAAGAGGATCAAAAGAAATCGCACCTTGATGTTTACTGCAGTATTTCACTAACATATTGTTTTAATGTATTACATGTTGATGACAAGGAAGTTTATTATTTAGCAGAGTTGAATTGACAGAGGGTGAAGTGAGGTAAGTGGGGAGCCGTGCCGGCATGCAAGGGTGGGGGAAACCGGAGAACCCCAAGAAAACCTACCAACCGACAGCATCATCCAGCACAATTCTCACATGCGAAAATCTGGGAGACCCTGCCGGACATCAAACTCAATTTGCCTAGATAGGAGATAAGTAGTCTGACTACTACATTACCATTAAAAGCCCCATTAAAAGCAGAAATCTCTTCAAGATACAGTGGACTTTTCTACACATTGGCCATATTTTTGTGGACCTGTTTGTATAACTTGGAATAAGGAAAGGAGTAGTTTTCAAATTTATTACTACCCTGCAATAACAAGGAAGAAAACAGTTATGTTTGACCAAATGTGAAAGCAACTGGAGTTCACCATATATTTTTTTTTGGAAAACCAAATTAACAGAAAAAAGTTACTGTTGCAAAATGAGAAAGAAAATCATTGCATTGCCTGCAAAGAATGAATTTGACATTATACAAGTCTGAATGTCGATACATTCTTACTGGTTCTTTTCGAGGGGAGTACTGAAGTGGTAGTCATAGACTTCATTCACATTTACTACGAAATATTTGTACTTTCTGCAGTGCAATTAATACACTGAAGTTAGAATGCACATTTTAGTTTCATCAGTTGAGACATCTTGCAAGTACAAGGAATTTAACTTTAGACATTATGAAATATATTATTATATACTATTTGCTTCAAGGAAAGAATTACTCAATGACTTACAGTAGGAATTTCCAAAATGTGCACTAAAGCTGTAAGTATTTCACAAAATAATGATTACAACCGTTTCTGTGCTGCGATACAGCAGTGGAATACCAACACACACCATTTAAGTTAAAAGGCATCAATCCCTTCAATCTTGGATTTATACATTTTTGGCTAAGTTCCAATTAAGAGTTTTTAACAAATTTTTTTGCATGTCACTGAATAAATAATAGCTTCTCAGGATTAATTGAATTACTACAGCTTTACTACTTTTACGAATTCCTGTCTAGTAACTGCCGGCAAGAAGTAAGTCATAGTTTTCTTGCCATCATTCACACAAATGATACTACTTAGCAACAATAGTTACGCAATACATGTTTTAGGACACGTGAAAAGCAATGCCCTATCCCTTGTCAATGACTGAAATAAAATAAAATATATATGATGCAGGTAGTGATAAAAATTCAATAAATCCAAGATGGCAGGTACTGGGTTCCCTAAACGCTACATAAATATATTCTGAATTATTACAGGATGTCACCAAACACCATTGAAAAAAAAAATCTCTGAATTTTTTGGTGACCTTTATATATATTTCGGGGACCTGGTCTTCCTACATTTCAATAAGAGCCACGTCCAATTTTCAGTTGCTTCTTGTTGGAATATCAGCATTTTAGAAAAGGCCGAAGTTATCGTGAATCGACCATACGACATATAACGCAAATGCTGCTTCCTCACTCCCGCAACCTTCTAATCATACCCAAGCCACTGACTGTTGAAGAACTCATGGAAAGAGCGAGAGAAATTGAGTGAAACTTACAAGCTTAGGCATGCCTAAAATGACCAAAGATTAGCAGCCCGGTGGAACTTGAAAACAGCCAGAAAGGAAAGAGAAAATGCCACCTCTGGAACCGCCAGTTCATAACCTTCCGAAATGCTGGTATTTCCTGGAGTATCACTATATCAAAGACTGCCCGAAGCATCAGTTTCCACGCGCCACACAGGAAAAGCGGACGCAACTAGTGGTCCGCAACCCACAGCGACCAAGCAAAAGCAATCCTCACAGGCGGGAAACGCAAATCCCGGAGGATCTAAAGGGCCAATAATCCACCTCCTTGACGAAGAAGCCGATCCTTCTGAAGCACCGCACATGGAAGTTAGTGTACATGGCAGAAGCGTCCTTGCCTTGTTGGACTAGGCCACAATAGGCAATTTCGTGCACAGCAATCTCTTAACAAACAGTCAAAGGGCCACGCTATGTCCACACACCAGAATCATGTGCATGGTCAAACCCGACTGCACACTGGCAGTTGACAGGCAGATTACCTTCAACGTGGTATGGAACCCCATTTCCGGGCCGGCGGAATTCGTTGTATCACCCGACCTCCAAAAAGCGCTCACACTGGGACGTCCATGGCTATACCAACAGCAAATGTTTTATGGCCCATGGTCAGCGAAAGGTATACCTGGGCAACACGAATCGAATTACCATCAATTGGGAGCACAGCTCCAAAACTGTGATACCACACCCGCTGCGGGCAGAGGACATTAACCACGAGTTAAGTACAGAAGAATTTTGACAACTGAAGCAAGTACTGGATAACCATGCAGGAGAATTCAGAACCGGGGAACCTTTCGACAAACCCAAACTATATAGCACAAAATATGGCTAACCACCATCACACTCATGTACTCCAGACCATACAGGATGTCAGCTCGACGTCATCACCTTATTATGGAACAGCTGAACGAGATGAAACAGGGCATTGTTGATCCATCTGATTCCCCATATAACGCGCATGTGGTTCTGGTACCCACAATAGACTGATAACTAAGTTTTTGCAACAACTATAAGGCGTTGAATGACGTCACGCATCCAATTGCCCGCCGGCCATAAACTTAGCCCACACTTTGCAAGACATTGGGGACGCTCGAATTTTCAGTACACATGACATGCAGTCAGGGTATTGGCAGATCACAGTACATCCCAACAGCATAAGATACACTGCCTTTATGAGTCCCAAGGGAAAAACCCTCCAGTTTCAAGTTATGCCCTTTGGGCTGAAGACTGCATCAGCCACATTCCAATGGTTTATTACGTCATCCAATGTTCTGATGGGATATGTCGGGCAGTTCTGCTTTGCGTACCTCGACAACATAAGTCTACTCAAAAACCTGGGAGGAACACCTAACCCACCTCCAGAGGGTGCTTGAATGCCTAGAGATTCATGGCATAATGGCTAAGCTCTCCAAGAGCCATTTCGGGAAGTCATCCATTCATTATCTGGGACATGTGGTCTCGCCTAGTGGCAACTTTCCCAAGGCTAATTCAATACATGCCATCCACGAGATAGAGGAGCCTGCCAGCAAGAAGCAACTACGCCGCTTCCTCAGCCTTTGCAACTGGCTGCATGACTTCATGCCGGATATCACCAGCCAAATGGTTCCCCATCACACACTAATAGAGAAAGAAGCCAGGTGGCGGTGGGGGCCCAAACACCTCTCCACCTTTGAATCGCTGAAAGTCAGCTTCCAGAACATAAGGAGGCTCCACTGTCCCCAGGGGGAGGGGCCCCTCATCATACAAATGGACGTCTGCCAAAACGGTCTTAGCGCAGTCCTGTACCAGGAAGATGTGGACGGCCACCCCATGGTGATTGCATATGCCAGTACATGGCTCATCGCCACCCAACAGAAGCATCACATCAATGAGCAAGAGTGCCTCGCCATCATCTGGGCAGTCAAAAAGTACCGGTACTACCGGGAAGGGATGCACTTCATCCTCTGAACTGGTTGTAAAGCCCTCCAGTGGCTGAGGGAGTCAAAAAACACCAAGGCCAAACTTGGGAGATGTAATATGTTCTTTACAGAGTTTGACTTTGAAGTACAGCACTGTCAAGGGAAAACTAATGACTTACCGGATGCCTTATCACACCAGCCTGACCTGGGACATGACGAGAAGGCAGATAAGGATTGGGACAGCACGACGCCATCTCAACCGCCAAACCTCACACCTGAGGAGAAGATACGTCTGCTACAACTGCAGAGCAGCTGCCACCAAATAGCAGATTACCAACAGCGGGACCAGGAAATCCAGTATCTCTAAGAAACAATCCCAATGCTTCGAGATCAGAGCTGAGTTAGTTTGGTCCCATAACAGTAAACCCAGGGCCAAGTGGAGGGTATGGGTGCTAAAGACCTGCGGGCCAACATCTGTAAGTACTACCTCAACCATCCCGAAGCTGGCCACCCAGGAACAAAGGAAATTCTGGTGGACATAGCCGGTCGCTAAATCTGGGATGGAATGCGTCAGGATGTCCGGCAATATGTGGGCAGTTGCGAGAAATGCTGTCGAGGCAAGGCATACCCGGTTCCTCCACCCACTGCCAAACCAAGGTGCCCCGCACACCGTGGGCTCACATCGCTGCAGATCTGATGAGGCCCTACCCAAGGAAACTGGTACTTACTAGGTTGTAACATATTTATTATCACGATGGGTGGAGGCCTTCTCATTGCCTAGCCAGGAAACTCACAATATTGTCGGGAAATTTGAGTCCGAAACTTTTGTGCGCAGGGGCTACCCCCAATGTACTCTCACAGACAATGGGACGCAGTTCGTCAGCTGGAAGTGGCTCAACGCATGCACCGATTGGGGAGTAGAAACCTGGACTACGCGAACCTACCACCCGCAGGCCAACCCCACTGAGTGGAGGAACCAGGAGATTAAGACGAACCTCCGTCTCAGTGTGGTGAATGACCACAAACATTGGGATTGCTTAATCCCAAAAATACTCTTGGTGCTGCGGCGCCGCACCAACGAAGCCACGAACACAAGACCCAGCCAACACCTCCTGGGACACACCCTCTGCCGTCCAGGGGATTGACAATGGGAGAGCCCGTCAACCCAACTACCATAGCCAGAAGACGTCCGCCTAGCCACCCTGGCTTGAACAGACGCCGCAAGAGAATAACAGGAGGCTTACATCCAGCGAAAGTATCTGCTACCTCCAACAGGCACCAGACATTTCACTACAGGAGAGAATGTGCTGCTCCGCACACACCCTCTAAACCAGACAAGCAGCCTTTTCAGTGCTGTGACATATCTGCAGGGCAACATAAGGTCAAATATGGCCCTTTCCACATGAAGCCATTGACCCCGAAATAGACGCCACAACCTCAACCACATTGGAAGCATCAGACGACGTGGACGAAACCCTTGCAATGGCTGCCCGCAAGTGCAGCTTTCTCCGGTCGAGCAATCATATGTGTCGATCATCGCCAGTCAAGTGGCAAGCTATTGCACTCCTGTATGGACAAGGAGACCATAGCAAACAGCCAGATCGGTGACCCAATCACTGCAGTCCACCCCTACAGAATTTAAGTGGAAAATAGACGCCTGAAAAGGGAGACGGAAACCTAGCGCCAGTGAGATATCCTGGGGCAGCCTGTTGGATCGCCAAACATGACTGATGCGGGCACCTTCAAGATCGGTGGCAGAAGGGGGCAAAGAATCAGGGGTCACCACGCCGATTACACCCCAAAGACTAAACCCACGAACGGCAAAACTAGTGCAACCAGCCCCAACCCACCAAACCACTGCAAAACCGGATAACATCACGACCGCCTCAGAAAGGCTGCCATTCTCAAGGGGGTCCGAACCAGAAATACCAGCCCAGACCAGGCCCTTCTGAAGGCCTTAATTGAGCTGGTACTCTCAGCCACAAAATACCTGGCCAGCGCGTGGAAGCAGCAGACCATCGGGCCTTCCCGTGCAAAGTCGTGGTGCGCCTACCTGAATGAGCGGGTGCCAAGGTCAACACCCGGGGCCAACATCCACCTTCATACGGAGGGCAGCAGAAGGAAACCTACGGCAGAACCTGCCCCAGACGGTCGCCGAAGTCCCAGTGTCATATGCTGCTGAGGCAGACACACGGGACCAACGTCCAGAACGAGAGGATGTCCAACACTGCAATAATGAGGAGGGGGGGGGGGGGGGGGGGGGCTGCCAAACCCCCAAAAACTCAACTCAGCCAGCCAGGGGGGCCGTAGCATCATTTGAACTACTGCCCTTGGCGACTATCCAGCTGGCAACAGTTCTGGACAATGGGGTTGCAGTTCATCCTCAGGCGCATGTCTGTCTGCCTCAGACTGGGGCCGAGGGTGATCCCACGACGCAGCCCCAACCACCCCGGAGATTGTAGCCACCACAAGCCTGCCCGGCCGGCTAGGTGCCAGGCCAATATCGAGTCGCTGTCATGTTCACCTGGTCTTACCCACAACACACTGCTCTGAGAAGCGGGGGAGGCCACCATAGATGAAGAAACAACGAAACAAGTGAGTGATGTGCTACGCACAAACAGTGGCCTCGTAGTCTGATTGCCCATATATTTTTGACACACATGGAAAATATTTACTAACACTCTGATATCATTATTAATGCCAGGCCAAAACACAGTACCTCTAGCACGTTATTGACATCTCTCAATACCCATATGTCCTTCATGGATGATTCTTAAGATATAAGATCTCAACACTATAGGAATGACCAGATTCAAATCTTTGAAAACCAAATTATCTGTGACAGTAATCTCATGCCTGTGTTTATAAAAGGGTTGAACATCAGCTTTCATCAAGCTGATTTTGTCAGGCCAACCCTGCCGGCAATAATGAACAAAGCTTTGTAGAGGTTCGTCTTTAATGGTTTCATTCTGAATTAGTTTTAATTTTTCATCTGATACAGCCAGACACTGAATGACCAAATTTATGCGAGTTTCCAGCTCACTCTCCATTGCAGTAAAGGACTTATTCTCACACACAGCTAAACGGGAAAGTATGTCAACAATATAAATATATTTACCAGGCACATACGTCAAATTGATTGTGTACCTTTGCAATTTGAGAATCAATCTCTGATGTTTAAGTGGAATTTAAAGAGAGGTTTTTTTACTAATAGAAATAAGAGGTTTGTGGTCAGTCTCCACATTAACAACTTGGAAATAAAGATAATGATCAAATTTGGTACAACCAAATACTATACCAAGTAATTTTTTCTCAGTTTGTGAATAGTTACACTGAGCTGGGGGTCAGAGTGGTGGACACATATGCAATAGGTTTGTTATTTTGCAAAAGAAGTGCTCCTAAGGCATCCTTGGAAGCATCAAAGTGTTCATCAGGATTGAAATACAGTGAAATCCTGTACCTACGAGAGTTCATAAAAGTGTGAAAAACTGACTTCATTACGAGAACTCTAAAATCAGATTCATCACAAAAAACAAAGTATTGATTATTTGGATAATGTAGGGTGACTGCGGATATAAACATGGCAGGAATTAAAAATATGGCTAGATTATATGCGCTATTACTTATATAGTAATAAATAACGATGTCTGAATTCATGATCCATAATTAAAACATGATTTTAATGTTAAAATACTTACGTATGAAATTTATATTCAGATGTGATAGTGGGTGATGTCATTACAGCAACAAAAATTATTCGCAAAAAGTTACTACTGTATACTGTATTTACTAGCATTATTCTCGCACCTTTTTTACAGGATTTTTTAGTGCAAAAAATTAAGGTGCGTGAATTATGCATGGAATCGCCAAGACACGTACATGTAAACATTAAAATGAGGTCTCCTGTACTTGCATGTTGTGGCCGATTGCTAGCTGCTGCCCCTACATTGTCAGTTGAAATAATTACAGGAACAAATTAATTAATAAAGGGGGATTGTTTGTATTACTGGACATTGTTTTTATTTTACTGCGCAGCTAAATGTAGAAAAAGGCATGTGTAAACATCTGTAATGGCAATGCAACTGTTTTCAACACGGCAGCATAGTAGCAAAAACAAAAATATTTAAGCTACGTACATTTCAAAACATCCCACAAAACAAAAAGTTGATAAATATGTCGGTGTTTATGCAAACATCATTAGCAAATTTAAATCCACACGTAAACCAGAAATTTATAAACTTATCAATAACAAAACAGATACACACATCGCAAAAAGTTCCAAGAAAGTTCAACTAATCATCTGCTCGCGCTCATATTGATCCAATGACCATCTTGTGGAACCTAAACTGCACGCCGCAGGCTGTTCCACATACCTTCAACTAGTGAAACCTGAACAGCACGCCACAAGCTGATCCGATACTTTGGCTGTTCACATTACGTACTTGCTGGCCCTAGAAACTTGCCATTTAAAATCACAATAGGCATACAATCTCAAGTAATCAACATGCTAAAAGTATGCAACAAAACAAGGCACAACAAGTATGCACAAAACAAGGCAGAGTGCAACTGGCAGCAAATACAGTGTAGATAAAGGATGTGAGATGCGAGCACGAAGCACGAGTCTGACAAACCGTGCAGCGTTGCAACATCTACTGCGCTGCAGTGTTGCCACTTCTCATGGACTGTGGCTTATACACGTTTGACGAGATTTATTATACTAAATGCACAATTTAAAAGCAATTTCAATACAACACAATTGTTAGAAAAGGCCAATACAATTAATCAAAATGCATTAAAATTGCTCGTAAAAATGGAAATACAAAATGAGCCCTCACTCACTGTAACCCCAGATAACTTCATCTTGGTAATATAGTACTGTATGATGGTGTATTAAAAAACTGCTTTAAGTATGGAATTCTCGTAATAGGCCACACTCGTAGGTATGGGATTTCGCTGTATTTCAAGAACGGGCAATTCGTAACTAAAGATTTAAAATTATCAAACTCAGCTTGGTGACATGTGTCTCCAAGAACAACACAGTCTCTTTTTGCAACACTCCTTAAATTACTTGTATTGGCAGACAAATTCTTAATAAAGGGACCAACATAATTTACAACACCCATAAATCTTTGTAAATCACTCACACTAGAGGGTGGTTTCATGTGTCTAATAGCAGACACCCGATCCGGGTCAGGCAGTACACCTTTATCAGTGAAAATATGCCCAAGAAACTTTAAAGAATGTGTTTTGAATATAGATTTATCTTTGTTCAGTTTTAAACCAACTTTCCTCGCCATGTCCAAGACTTGCGAAAGAGTTTCATCATGTTCCATTTCTGCAGAGCCAAAAACAAAAAAATCATCAACCCAGATAATATTATTTATATGTCCAAAATGCTTAGCCATCTCATACTGGTAAATGTCAATAGTAGAATTTATTCCCATTGGTAACCTGCACCACCTATAACCACCAACCACCAAAAGGTGTGTTAATTAAGTTAACTTTTAACATCTTCAAAATTTGGCATACGAGATCTTGGCCTTATTATGACTTTATTTAAATAGAATGGATCAAGACAAATACACAGTTTACCATTGGGCTTTTCAGTAACAGTAATTGAAATGGTCCACAAGGTAGGTTCCTCAATCTGATACAACCTTCATTTGTTCTAATCTATCCAATTCCTCTTTCAACGTATCCTTGTGTTTAAAGGGAAACTTTCTCGGTCGTTCAATCTGTGGTTCTATATCTGGATCTAGCGTTAGATGCACTTGGTTAGGCTAACATCCAAAACCAGAAAAAAACATATTCATATTTAGCAATAAAATGATTTGATTCTATAGCCCTTCTCATAATCTGGAATTAAATCTAATTTAATTAAATACTGTACCAGTATTCAGGGGTTCGGAAGCATGCTTAAAAACCAAATGCCCCCAAACACCGACACAAACAAAAAAACAGACGAATAGAACGGAATTGTCTGTGGACCTAGTTGTGACCAGCATGAATACTTACCAAAATTTAATCAGTAGTATGCAAGCCGAACTTATAATTAGTTTCCAAGATGTGAACAAAATAACAATAGTGAATTTATATTGACAGGTAATTTTCCAGGTTTCAAAAAAAAAAAAAAAAAAAAAAAAAAAAAAAAAAAAAAAAAAAAAAAAAAAAAAAAAAAAAAACCACCACACACCCCCCCCCCCCTACTTAATTCATATTTTCTACTTGCAAAGTTGCTAAGTAGTATCTCAAGAGTCGAGCAAATAAATTACAACCTTTTGTTTATGTTTTCAAAAAAAATATTTAAAGCAGGAGGTTAAGTTAACTGAAACAAGAAAATCGGGGCAGGACATTTATTTTTCTCTTTTCAAATTATCCTTCAACATCTTTAACAACTATAACAAAAATAAACTCTGAAACAAAATGAACAATAGATAACAAGTAACAAATAGGTTTCCTTTTCCTTTTTTACAACTTTTATGAATATTTTCATTTATATTATTAAAATTATTACTTTAGTTCACAAAGCCTTCACAAATATCTATTTAAAGATTATTCATTCTTAATAAGTATTTTTTTTAGTAATTGGGGATCCCTATGTTGCAACAAGCAAAAACTAAGACTGACTGATAATTTCGGCCAAATAAAATTTAAGTGATAAAAATGGCCGCTCGACTTTGTAAAGAAAGGTCACGAAATTACGTACAATAACAAAAATTTATAAGTTCACGTTTTGAGATTTTAGTGTAACAGTCCTGAACGGATAAGTCAGAATTACTGAGTTACAAATTCATTAAACAAACATGTTCGGGGGGGGGGGGGGGGACCCTCATGGCCTGGAGATGCGCCGAAGAAATCACGCGGCCGTAGATGGCATCTTCCGAAGAGTACAGAAATTAATACGAATCCATAATGCAGGCTGGGATGCCGGAGCCAAACCCCAAGCTAGGACCAGAAGTGGTTGTACAAACTCAGGCTATCATAATTTTCAAAGGCAAAGAGTCGGGTCGGTAAGCAGAACCACTACACAAAGATAAAAATGCATAAAACAACAGCTGCGGAACAAGAAACATAATGCAAAACACGCCGGGAAAAAATAATCTAACAGAACACTTACCCGCAGTGGTCACAAAGTAGCCAAATCACATATTAATTTTGAAGAAACTTGGAAGGGAAGAAAGAATACAATAAAGTCACGCCATGTTTCAAGGTACAAGGAAGCAATACGGACTTTTCAAGGTCGCTGCCAGACTATCAATACTGGACGGCCACGCACAATCAATATATAATAATACAATATTTTATCAAACAACAAATACAAAATGCAAAATGTTTTAGTTGGTTTACATTATTAAACAGAATGTCTAGAACAATTAATCGATTCTTACAAAATTTGATTTCAGATAAATTACAAACACATCATTTAATCTTTGTTTATAAGCATTGGGAAAATTATTTTTACGCTAAACTTGCCATCGGCAATGTCAAAATTAAACAAATACACCAGATTGTATAACAGATCCAAAACATACAGAAATGTTTGGCTAAAATAACTGATTAAAATATTCTGAAATAGTAAACCATACGACACACTAAAAATTCATTTTTTGCTTTGTTTGTTCAAAAAGTGCTTTAGAAACCACTCAATGTTTATTCACGCAAAAGTATTTTCACTTGCAAATTGATAAGCATATAAATCTTTTCTCTATAACACAAACACGAAACAATAGCCAGAAATAATAACAGAATTAAAGTAACAATGATTGACAGAATTACAAAATGAGTTTTATACACGAACGAGTCAAATTACTCCCAAAATAGATGTTAGAAACAAAACTGAGTTTATCAAAATATTGCGCGAAACGAACTCTCAAAAAGGGGAAAATGTCAAAATTGCCAAACAAAATAACACAAATTACATGGGAAGCATCAAAACCACTGACACACACACACACTAATGAAAAGGAATTACACAAGGCCCGATAGATGTCCCAACAAGCAAAATAATGATTAAAAATAATTCGCAACACAAGGAAATAACTAGACTAGGAAAATACTTACTAAAACAATAAAATACAGGTTAATACTCAGAGATAGTATTCAAAATAATTTTTCCGAAAAGCGAGGACAAAATTAGCTCACTTAACAGGAAATATCACAATCTCAAAAACTGGAAAGAAACAACAAAGTTAAGATTAGAAAATTTGGAATTCTTAGTAATACTTAAAATAATCTAAGGTGCCCAGGAAATGGTAGTGTCGCTTTTCAAAGCAGCACAATACCTAACACATCTTTGCATTCAATATTCAGAACATGAAATAGAACTTCCTCTTTTCTGAAGTTATTGAAAGTACAGTGCAGTTCAATGCAACCAAGCAAGGGTAAATTATCATCACTGAAAGTAGACAAGTGCAGAGATTTCTTTTTTATCAACACACTGTCACTACATCCCAGCTTTTGAAAAGTAATTATAGGACATTTCCCTGAGCACCCGAGTAAAACAAAAATTTCACAGGGATGTTATTAATAATTGCATTTATAAACCATGATTTTAAATCAGAAAACAATGCGTATATATCAAATATACATATGTCAGAGTGATCATCAGTATTGTGAACAAGATAAATAGCTGTCGCAACTCTGCCTTTACACATTCGCTTGAAGTGATTCAATTTTTTACAGTTCAAACATACCTGTCCATAAGCTTGCCATGTAAATGCTGCAGACCACATTTGGCACAGTGGACAGACTTTGAAGTACTGAGTGTCTGTAGTCTTGCCTGCCTGTTCCGAGATCTGCCTTGATGACCAGTATACCTGGGACCAGACGATCATAGCTCCAACATTTGATGATCATGACCCTTTTGGAACAGTTCAGCAATTTTCTCCATTAGATTGAGTGTCTTCGCCACTTCCAAGGCTTTCTCAAGAGTATACGAATCTTCTTGTAGGAACACTTGTCAGATATTGTTATGTTGCGGCAGAAGCCCACAGATAAAGATAATCTTAACAATGGATTCTTTCAGCTCGCAGAAATCCCAAGACGAACTTAGGTTCTTCGAACAGAGAACTCTTCTAACCCCTCACCATGTACTTGGCGCAGAGCAAAAAAGTTAATCTCTCAATTGTCAGATTTTTCCTGGGTGAACAATAATTGCAGAAAACGCCAATAAGATCGTCATGTTTAACAGCGTCCAGTTCCAAACCAAATGAGTTAAATATTTGAAGTGTAAGAGGCCCTAAATAATGAAGTAAAATGGCAACATGACGAAGTTCTGGCTTTTTCCAAACCTTGCGCGCAAATATAAATTGTATACTGCTAGTGCCAAAGCTTCCACTCATCGGCAAGGTTAGGCTTGGTAAAATCCAAATATGGAATCTCCCCATTAGAAGACAATGTGGGCTTACCGCTGAGCCAAATGTATGTTGGCTCGTTACTATCGGTCATCATATATAAAGATGCAGAATATCCAAGAAAACACACCAACAAAATCACATAACGAAAACCACAAACGAGACAAATGACTAGACACACCCGCTGCCACCATGTTTCATGATTATGTTAATCATAGTACATAGTTAATAGGGAACGACACGTCACAAGACAACCAACCATTTCAGTGGCTCACTGCTAGTAGACTTATTGTTTTATTACTTACAACCTTACAGTGATCACACAGCTGATAAAACCAAGGAAAATACACTTAACAAGACATAGCACTTCACATTACAAAGATAATACAACAGTAAACACCTATACATTAGCTGATGCCTGCTTGAGATCCAAATGGCCTTAACACCCCCATAACTGACATCAACGTTTGTTCTGCATGCAGAGCAAATTGCTCGATTCACATCACTTTCATCATACCTCAGCAACAACTTCCACGTACCCGTATATGGCAGATCTTACCAGCTGTCACAAAAATTACATTTCTCAGACATAGTACCATATACAAATTACACATAATCAACTAAGATCATAAAAAGAAAAACATTTCTCTTCACCCTCACAACGTACATGCAGACTTCAAAGGTAAAGACTAAATTCACAGACCTAACATTTGGCACAAATTATTGGTGGGAATGTGGTGATTTTTTGAATAGCAAGGTGTAAAATCTTCAAATATGGACTTAGTGTAGTAGCAATGTGCCTAAAAAGATACCGTAGAGGAATATGTCATTTAGTGTTACTTGAATAGGCGGGAAAAAGAAACAGTGTTTAAGTGTAGGATATTGAGATCATCTTTGTTCACAAACACAGCAACACAGAGGGCACTGTACATTTTGTTAAATTCCCAAAGGAAAAATGTGCACATTATGGAATAGCACCCTAATTCAGTTGTATGAAATAAAGCCATAAAATCTCCTGCAAAAATAGGGACTAAACGTTTATATGTATGATTAACTGGAGACGAAGGATGCTGTCCTGCCCCTTTAAGACAACCTGCAAAGCCACACGTCCACCTCCACTACAACAATGTGCACAGCGGGTGCAAGTGCCTGAATGCACAACTGCAGCATAGTGCAGTATGAGTGAGAGAAGTGTAGTGCAACCATCCACCCTTCCTCAGTGGCTCAGCCCGTCCAAAGGGGGCAGTTTGGAGGATTCAGATAACAAAATGCAGGGCATAACAAAACTATCATAAATAAAGTCAATGAGATGCAAGAACATAATAATTACACAAAACATGTCCAGCAAAATTAATTCTTTTATTTCATTTCAATGTTGTGTTCACCTGATGATGTCAACCTCATTTCAGTCCATAAATTAATTGTTTTGAAGGGGTTTTAATGATGTGCAAGCGCTTGATGAATTTTATCAATATTTTTGCAAGGTATGTTGTTTTGGAATGTGTTTAATTTTGTAAGTAAATAGTTCTGGTGCGTAGCCAACATCATACCTACACCTATGTACGTCCACCACTTCAGTCTTCATCCAGAGTCAAGAGGGGTTGGCACGTGCCATGGCTCGCTCTGAGTGCACTTCACATATTTTGCGTTAATCATTTTAGTTTTCCACAGTCATCTAGTAGTTTAACCGAAACCTTTGTTTATTTGCACCCGGAGATGCCACCCCTCCTTGCCCGGGATTAGCATCGCCTGGGGAAGCATAGTTTTACCACGTAATTTACTCATGTCGCATTAGTGCACTTTTTGCAGTTAAGCCCACCTGGTGGGCAAGACTGGCCAGGGACCACGCAAGTTTCACTGTATGCAAGTGTAATGTAAAGTGCAAGGAAAAATAAATAAATGTTAGCAAACTGCGTGTCTTATTCCTATGCACAGCCTTCTTGGCATTTAGGGGCACGTGAACCCCACAACCCATCTTCCCAATGGTTATCCAGTGACACAACCTTGCACCACCTAAACAAAAATATCAATTAACAACTGCTTAAGGCATGTGGGTCACCCTACATAACTTAAGTAACAGGCACTAGGGGAGCCCGACTTCACTTTCATCTTTGGGACGACTCCACTGTATTCTACCACCACGGAAATGGCGTCCGTCCGGGAAAAAGGGGACACAACCCTGAGAACACCAGCAATCTCATCTCCACACTGCCTGTTGATAGTGTCTGATGCCTACGTAGGGTTACTTTCACTTTAATTCATTCCCATATTTTGGTCACCACCCCTCAAAGCCTATATATAACCATCCCAGAGCATTACTGGATATGGTAAATAACAATTTCATTAGTTACCATATGATCCATTTCATTCTGTTTACATAATATTTTCCATTATGTTAAGAAACTAACACGCAGTAAAAACTGCAAATAAAGTACCAACCCCTTACTGGCCTATTGATAAAGTGCTTGCTAAACAGTTTTGTTTTTCTATCAACAAAGTACATAAAACAATTAACTAAATGAAACACCAAAAACAAACTGATTGAGTACTTACCTGGGTTTATTGAAATTTCTCCTTGTCCATTATGGATGAAGAAAAAATGAAGCGTATGGCTTAACTGATGATAAAACTAGCAAAATAACTCACTAGACACTTTCATAATGGAAACATGTTTACATGATACATTTTGCAAGATTTTTTTTACACTGAACAGCCACAGTATAAATTTCAAGCTGGGCCATGCAAAAACAAACAGGATGCTATGTCAGATCACTGGGGAAAGAAAGAAAAAAAACCCACCTGTTTGTAAAATAAGTGATTTGTTTGTACTACAAGAATTAAAGTGCACCGAGTTTCTTCTTATTATTCTATGTTATGTAGGTAACACCAGTGCATATATCGGTAGGTTAGATAAAGTAATTTTTTAAATTTAATTACTCGTATTTTGAAAGGAACAGAATAAAACAAATTGATGCGTGCTGCTCTCATGTATTATAATACAACAAATACGACTCATCTGACATAAGTATTCCTATTTTACCTGAGAGAGAATCAAACCATGCCAACTTATTACATAGACGTCTTGGTTTGCCACAACCTTACATGGTGATTCCAAATGCGTGGGAAATAAGGTTGCGCAAGCCAGCGAGCACACCGCCCTCTCCTCGCCCGCACTGAAGAGTCTACAAGCTGTCAACTACCTTGAGGCAAAACCGAGCGCCGCCGATTATGCACGAAGCTAAGCGGTTGGACAGAGAGTAGCTAACCCCACCCCGGTCTCGCACGAGAGGGACGTCATGAGGCGACGTCACACCTCCCACTGTAGCCTGGTGCTGCACCTGTCCTTCAGAATATAAAAGACTGTGCGCGACCAGGCTCGCCAGTTATTCTTCCTTGTTCAGTAGCTCGCTCCTTCACTTCGTGTGCTGGGGCCATCAACTGCTCAACAGTCTTCAGTAGACACCAGAGGCTACTCCCATTACCATCACCAGAAGCTCTTCTGCAGCCTGCAGTTACCAAAAGCTTCGTTGTTGATACCCACTACCAGCTACCAAAGGCTTCATTGTCGACACCCACTACCAGCTACCAAAGGCTTCATTGTCAACACCCACCACCAGAGGCTTCATTGTCGACAACCACCACTATCTACCAGAAGCTCTTCTTCTTCTGTATCCTGACACACCTTCTGCTGCTGCTCCTCCTGGACCAGCAGCTGCCTCTAATTACAGGTAGAGGCAACTACACCCACTGCTATTAGAGTAGTGGTCTCCTTTTTATATATTTGTCTCTTCTAGACATCCCTTGATATAGTTAGCTGCGACAGTTGTTTTCATAGCCGTCAATGCCACTAGTCATCTTGGGTAGCTAGAAGCAGGTCACATACACCTGTTAAGCATAGGTTACATCCATACTCACCTTCGCTTGGTAGGAGATAGCATGTGTCACTGTGTTTATTACGTTCATAATACATGCAGATTTGTTTCTTCAGCAAGGGTTTTCGTTCTAGAAGTAATTTACATTGATCACTAGGAACAATACTTGCTATGCACTGTCAACCGAGACCGGGATTGAGTATACCAGTATGACCTAGAGTACGACTATGGATCCCCATCAGGAACCTGCACGTCTAAACACACACCATTCGACGGCCACCTGTTCTAGATTTCTGGGGATAGAACAGTAGAGCCACCACCACTAGCAACTCATATAACCAGGGAGAGAGAGTACTTTTGAGTTGTACCCTAACCGGAGCATCTGGGTGTTGGCAGGGGTATTTGCTCGAGAGCTACGGCCTGGCCCTGGTTGCGACCTACACCCAGTAGTGCCAGGAAGGTGACCCATACGGTTCAATGCTTCTGGTCCACTCGCCAGTGGTGGGGGCATTCTGGAGCACTGAGCTTGTGCCGGCAGCCACTGCTGGAAATAAACTAAGATAGGGCACTGTCACGTGTTCACAGCACACAGTAACTATCATTAAATGGTAACCCAACTTCTATGCCTTTTAAGGTAAGGCACGGTCAACGAAGGGAGGAGCAAAGGATAGCGGTATTGAAGCCAAGCGATTGTGTTTACTAGCCCTTCCTACTCTTAGTACACAGGCTGACTGGGACAGCGGTAACCTAACATGTCTGTTAGACACACCTACCTCTCCTGTGTACTCGTACATCCATTTCCTGCCTCACGTATATATTCCTAGGGAATACCATCCTGTTGTACAAGGGTTGATACAGGGTACCGAGGTAAGGTACAGGATAGCCAACCCCAGGTTCTGGGGCCCAGAGTCAACAGCTTGGAATCGACGGTACTGTGTTTGCCAGCACGGTATCAATGTCTGGCAGCCTACTGCCAGCACCACTAGTTCCAGCCAGCCGATACCAGCTACATCTTCGGCCGAAGCCACATTCAGTAAGCCAGGTATCGTCGACACAACCCGCCAACCGATTATATTGGTAGTTATTCCTACCAGGGGAAACTTTGCACCAAAACAGTCTTCACGAAAATCGGTCGCAGTACCGATAGTGCACGATTTTGGTCCCCGTCACCAACCAGCATGCACAGCGAGAGTGGCTGGCACAAAATGGAAGCCGAAGCAAAAATACCAGTTTACCCACGTGTTTGGTCTCACGCAAACCAAAACCACTGTGACCGTGCACACTGCTAGATAACATGGCATGCGTCAAAATGGTATGGTAAATGCTATAAGAAAATCACACGTACATTAATTTTAAGTGTGACAGACCCGGCTTAAACAAAGCCGTTAAGTTCATTTCTCACTAGGATCCATGGAAAATAAAATTATTTCACAACCGTCAGTCCTTTTACAAATGGGAATTTGAAACACACCAGAGTCAAACCAGAGATCAAACTGTACTTGCAATTTTTCTCTTTCAAGAATGAATGTAAAATCCACTGTTATTCACTACACAAAGCCCTAAGCTATAATTGTGAGCTGGCAAACTAAAAACGATGGCCCGTGACACATCACAGGTAGCTGTTTGGCCACAGAATTATTTTACAAGCGTAACCTGGTTCCATCCTAACTCCACCATCTGTTCCTACAAGAGAGTAAAGACCCCGCAGTTAGTTGATGCAAAGACACTGCACTTGCCGCTCCATTCTGTAGCCGAGGGGAAGCGAAGAGCGATAAGTGCTTGGCGTGCCAACCGCCTGAGCTGCTAGCACACAGACTAGGCGCTGCACTAGAAGCCAAACTACATATAACTCAAGGTGCCCTGACCCAGATCACCCTCAGTTGAAAATATTTTTTCATTCAAAAATGTTTCTATGTTGCATCAAAAGATGAAAAGGGTGATTGCGGGGGGTGACTGACATGTGACACGTTTCTACGCATTGGGAATACACACACTACTTGCCAACTTGGCCCCTTCTTTGAGCACACTGCTCATACAGAGGCAAGTCATTATTCCTCTATATTACAACGGGACACATTCCTACAGGTTACATTGGCACACGTCAAGAGAGACTACAGACACGTGGACTGTAATTGTACTGTTCACCAAGAAACTCCACGAAACCATAAGCCGGCGCCCAACCCCCGACGAATTGTACTGCTGGTTGAAACAACGGCACCGTCAAAAATGTCAAGCTAGTGCCTCAGTTTGCCACTGGAGGGCAGCAACCAGTCTACACCAGCAGCAGAACCTCCAGAGCCTCTCGCAGAGGAGATTAAGAATTTCAAAGCCTCCAGCTGAGTTGATCAGAAATTTACCATCCCTGCGAAGCAAGGCTAGCAAACCTTGGCTCGAGGCAGTCGCTGGGCCTTCCAGCTTGCAAAGGTCAGAGAACCCTCATAAGAGTGCGCTGACCACTAGGTCACTTTGTGTGCGAGTCTGGAAGTTGTCATCTGGTGGGTCACCACTCTTCTGCAACAACCAGCTGTAGTCAGCTGCTTCACAGATCCTGCCCTCCAGTAATTCGGTAGCAGGTCATGCCGACGTCCCTTCTGGACCTTTCATAACCCACCGGATGGTGGGGTTACCTCAGTTACCCTTCCGGTAATTTCAATTTGATCAGGTTCCTTAAGAACATCCCCCTGATAGACTAGGCACTGTCAAATGCGGGAGCTCTTCTTGATTTCAAATTTGAACCATTGCACCCAGCTCTCGTCCATGTTGTCTTCACCTGCTTTAACTATAGGTAGCTTCCGTATGCCTAATTAGGAGTTAGTGTGGCATCACCATGTTCTTCTAAAAGTATAGTAAATATGTGTATGAATAAAATATTTTCTATGTGAGTGTAATAAAATCAACATGTAAAACACTTTGACCTTGTATTTTTTAATTTGAATTACGTAACTTATTTAAATTATTTTTCTCTTACTTCAGAAACATAAGGTAATTTAATTTGCTTTGCGGACAAGATGGTATCAGTGTGAAACCACTAAGGTTGAACATCCATATAAGTAGTAGGGGCATAAGAATCCTAGATTTTATTGGTCACCGGCAGGCGTAGTGCCATAAGATTAACCTGGGAAGGGTCTCAAACAGGAGGATACGAAACTGGTACTGCTGCTCCTCCTCACTTAGCACCTCACATAGCACCTCAATTGAGGTGCTAATCCTGTGTTGTGATTGGTCGTAGGTTGTGGCAGACCATCAATTATGAGTATAAGCCCTTTTGTAAATATAGCCATAATTTCCGAAACATTGATGCTATGCTCATCAAATTCATAACATAGATATTGTGCCCGACACACAACATAATGGTAAAGTCATTTAGGCTCTAAACCCTTTCTGGCGAAAGTTTAATTTGAGTTAAGCCCTTTTGTAAAATGTAATCATTTCCGAACCATTGAAGATATAGGAAATCAAATTCATAACATAGGCATCATACCCGATACCCATCAAGATGATAAGGTCATTTAACCCCCAAGACCTTTCTGACAAGGTCAATTATGCATATAAGTCCTTTTATGATAATACTAATAATTTCCAAACCATTGAAGATATAGTGATAAAGTTCATAACGTAGGCATTGTATCCGATATCCAACACAATGGTAAAGTCATTTAGGCCATAAGTCCTTTCTGACACGGTCAATTATGCCTTAATCCTTTAATAAGCATACTAACTAATAATACTCATCCATCAAAGATACAAACATCACATTAATAACACACACATAAAGTCCAACAACAAACAAGACTACAAGGTCAAACACACATAAAGCACTTTTATTAAGAATACTAACTCATAATTTCCCATATACCAAAGCTACAATCATCAAATTCATAACTTAGGAATTGTATCCGTTATCCAACAATGGTAAAGACATTTAGACAGTAAGCCCTTTCTAACAAGGTCAATTATGCCTTAATCCCCTTCGCAAGCATACTAACTCATAATTTCCCATTTACTACAGCTACAGTCATCAAATTCATAACACACACATCAACCCTAACAACAAACAAGACAAGGTCAAACACACCTAAAACCCTTTTATAAGCATACTAACTCAATTTCCCATATACCAAAGCCACACACACTCAAAAAAAACCTAAAATATTCCAACTGGCAAACCCACTCCACCCAACAATTGCTCCTAATGAATCAAATTAACCCAGATCAACCCAAAACTCACTCAAATGAACAAATTATACTCCAAAAAACACACACAACTCATTTGCACATATACAAGACAACCACAAAACCCCATACCATACAAATTTACAAGCAAAACTAAATACTTAACAACTGTATAAACATATCATACAACTTAAATGAACACAACAGTCATGATCATATTATGAAACCACTTCAAACTATATTACTGTCAACATAACACCCAACTTCCAAAACCCCTAACATCAACCATCACAAGCAAAACTAAATACTTATCAACTAAATAAAAAAATATATCATACAACACAAATGAACAAATCTTCATCATCTGTCTTCCAATACACATTATTACACATATTAATTCTAAGTATAATGATATACAGAAAGAAAAGCCTTACCAAGGTTCTGTTTATTTTACTATATAACACCAATTAAAACCAAAATAAGATCTAAATAAAACACTCATCGCACTCAAATCATGCTATCCCATACTACATATAGCAATCAAAACATGTTTATTACATAAAAACTCCATAATCAAAGAATGTATGTTATGATCTGCTCTTTTTAACGGTTAATTTTGATCCTTATAGAATTATTTAATCTTATCTGCATAACAAATATTTACGAAATTAAATTTTTTTTCATCTCACAAGTAGCTTAAATTTGTTTACATGTAATTATATTTATCTACTGCGAAAAGCATAGAAATCAAGCATACATAATGATTTAGTCAATACTTCAACCTAAATGCAGGCATGTATAGTTATACTAACACATTTTTAGTTTCAAATCCAAACGAGGTAAATACGCATATATGAATTACTATGCGTGATATTTCTTTAAACCCTCTCATCTTAATAATTCAATATTAAACAATTCTTTAAAATTAACATTCTTTTTATCTAACACTAAGTTAGACATACTAATTTAATATAGTGTAATAACACACATGCTAAGTACTAATTACATAACAAACAACAACTTTACATAATGCAAGTCAATGCATTACCTTACATTACCTATCATAACCAAAAACATTTTAATATTTTAAATCATTCTAGAGAGACTGTTTCTGAAAGACTGACAAATTTATGTAATATCATGTGCTTCACAATTTTATTCAGGGTTTAATGTATTTTTGTGTAATTGATTTGTATGTCTGACCATGCGGTCATTTCTCATGTCTGATTTTCTTGCCATCCGGCATGCTAGAGGCCAAAACCGATTCAATCTGAAATGGAATAAATTTTCCAACCAGAATAATATTTTGTCTGACCAGAGTCCGCTGTCTTTGCGGAGAAATACACCATTTTCACCTGCACCACATGCTCCGCTGCAATACTTATCCAGTGGCATGCACCATCTACTACTGCTTTCACGTGCTTGCATGTTTATTGTGACCACTCATGTAGTTCCTATCATTTTCCAAGTGTATTTGTAGGGTGACATAATTTCTGTCCTAGCCGGCTGTGTACAGGCCGTCACCTCACTAAAAAGTGCGGCAAGACGAACCCTGGCGAGTCAGCGTTAGTGATGCCCAAATAATCACACATGTTTATGTAACTTGTTCATTTTGTCTCATTTCATTTTTCTCTGCACCCTATCTTCAGGGAAAATCGTCAGTCCACCCTAGTGATTGTCAACCCCCTTCCCTTGTGAAGATTGTGTTTTCAAACACCACAGAGAAGTCATCTAAGAAGTGCGCTAGATTAATTGCGGGCTGGGGAGCACCCAAGCGAAGTTAGCTAGACATATCCGAGTGTAATTCACAAGTAAATTTATGGCACGTTTTCTTTGTACGAGTGGTAAAATAAAAGGAAGTAGTACAGTGCCTCAAGTGTTTCTCTTTGCAATGACAGCTACCTCTTGCCACTGTTTTCTAAAAGTTTAGTAATGATGTTTACTACCGCAAAGTGTATCTTAAGTACGCTCGGGTGAGACGGACACGCAGAACCTACAGCATCTCTGAGAACCCTGTGTCTCAACAGTGTGGTGACTGTGTAGCATTGCAGCTAGATATATATAATTGGTATATTTGGGAAGTATTTCAATTGTCTATATTTCAGTCAAGGATAGTAATTCATGTAATATTTGAAAGGTCAGGGCAATTACAACTTGTTTGTATTTCAGATATTTTCGTTTTTCCAAATTTATTATTTTTCTTTCCTCATTTCATCAGTAGTAACAGACGTCAACAACAAATGTTGCATCTTTTCCTTTTCACTGGGTTAGTAAACTAAAAAACATCGCCACCGCAAGGCACGACATGGTGAAACGAGGAAAATAACTAAGGTCAACTTTAGCTGACGTGACCGACTGCTTGAAAACAATATGTTTTCAATGAGGAAACATTCTACCAATATATAAGGAAGCACGACCTTTCTCGGGTATCACAACAGTTCATCGCAGCATGATTATTTGTCAGCTGTCAGTCGGACAGCCTGCAACGAGTAATCATGTTACTCGCACTGACCAGCACCTGCGACTTTAAAACCTTCTTTTGTATTTCGGACATTTCAGTTCAAATATCTATAAAATTTATTTTCCGTCGGTGTGAGGAGTCAATAGGGCGCCGGGCGAGAAAAGTAACGCTTCTCTCTCGTCTTCGTAACTCTCGAAGTGAGAAGTTTTGTTTTATGAAGGCTGCCATTCTGTCTTGTTTTCTTTTGTTTGTTCATCAGCTGCGAGTGTCAATAGTTTGTTTGGCAGAGACGATAATAAATCTTCAGTAAACATTAAAATACTTCTTTTATTTATTGGCAATTCTGGTATCAACAAACTTTCATTATTATGTAGTCAAAGTCTCCAACTCATGCTGAGCTAGTTCGTTGGGGTTTACTGAAAACTACGAGAGAACAGGACATTAACCTGTTACAACTGAGAAACACCGCTGGCACCCTCATCAGTAAGTAACTTGTGTCTCACCCGACGGCATAATTTTCTTTTGCTTACAAGTATCACTAATGCTGAATCCCCCGACCCCCCTCAAAAGGGCTCTGAATCAATTGGGTGGCAACTTGGTACTCAGTTGAGCCATGCCAGGATCCCACCATGTCAGCAAGCATGTCCTTTTACTGCTAAGAGAGTATTGAAATAATTCCCCTGGTTGCTGTTAGGTGCCTCCCTTGTGCATAGAAGATGGGTAGATAGGAGGCAAACTCCCTTAAGTTTACATCAGGATGATGATCCCACAACAGTAAGTCTTTTGCATCTTTGTTAAACTAGGTGGGAACTGTTTTTTGTGATAGCAGAGGCATGCTCAGCTTTCTCTGATTTTAAGCATGTAATTGGTTGAAAAGTGATGAGCCCCCTGCAGTCTTTCCTTCCTCCTGCACCACCCTATATCCTCAGTTGCAGTCCTCTCTTGCCATTCACTTTGGGGCAAAGTATCTTTAGTACAACCACTAACATTTCCAAAAACCTTTATCCCACCCATCTCAAAAGCATAAATTGGAAAATAATTTCCATAATTGTGTGTAGTATTAGATGCTGAGTAGCAGATAAACGCTGCACCCTACAGCCACCCTCAGCAACTGCCACTATTGATGCCTATATTACAAGTACTGTAATAACTGAATTACCCTAAAATAAGTTTTTTCTCTCTCTTAGTATGGCCAATACCAGTACATTGTAATGTACTCTTTCTAAATACACTATAATATTACTTGAATTAGTTACACTTACACTGTCACGATTCCCAAATCCAGCATACATAGGCTCTCTGTTGGATGGGAAAAGGCTTACCACATCTTTCAAACAGGGAATTTTGAAGTGTTCTGGTTTTTTCTCGATGACCTCCCTAAAAACCATTTAAAAATAAAGTAAAAATAAACATATTTAATGATGAGGTACAAAAAGAAAACTCTTGTCATGCAAAGTATTCTTTTTAGTACAATTGGATTGCAATTAACAATAGTGATCCAAGTGCCAAAATCACTAACAGAGATAACTGATCAATTGCAAACCTCCATCATAAAATCTGTGTAATAGCTATCATTTCCAAAACTTATGAATACTTTACTAACAATAAAATTAACATTCTTAGAGACAATGAACGAATAATCTAAATATCTGTATTTTGGCACTTAGATCACTATTGCTACCTGTTGTACAATTATGAATCACAAAAAACAATAGAATGGAGCAATGTAGTAACATTCGTGATACAATGTTAATAAATGGGTATACAAAAATTATTTTAACCCCAAAATTTTATACCAGTAATAAAAAATTTACATTACAAATTATAATATTTTTAAATTATTTAATTCAAGAACTATGGAACATGCTATAGTTTGCACACTGAAAGTTATTTGAATACTAAACTTGGCATATTTCCCTAGGTAGTACTCCTGATGTAACTGTAAATGGCACTGTTACAATTTAGGTGGGTTAAATTTACAATTTAATAGTGGGTGAAGGACCTTCACAACTATAAAGCAGAACTACTTGGCTGGTACTAATGATCTTTTTTAATAACTCACCAGATATATGATTTGGCATTAAGAGGGATTAATGTCTGCTGTAATGGAATTTTGTATTTGTTTATTTAATCTATTGTCACAACCTGAGGAGACACATTTCATATTTAGTTTCACTGATCAATAGGCCATTGCTCAGAACTATTTATTTGACTTACTGTTGCTTTAACCCCGTGACAGGAGAATATTTTATGTATTAATAATATTGGTAAAATTGAAGTTATAGAATAATTTTGGGTTGATAGTGTAATATGGGTTTTTAAAATTGATTACTAGTGACAGTTTTCAAAGCTTATTAGAGCAGTTTGTGAATTAGTTTCTGTTTAGTGTTCATGTGCAACTAGCATAAAGTTTTAGCCAATATACCACGGGTAGGCATGGTTTAGGGAGCCATGCGCTAAACCCGAAACCATAAAAATATAATAATTTTCTCTCAGTCGTCGGACGGCTGTTTCTGAGTAATGGAAGATTATATTTTTAAAATGATAAAGAATAAATAGAAAACATAAAAAATACACAAAAAATTGAAAACAAAAATGGGAATCAATAGTTTAGAGAGATAACTGGAACAGGTCCGATGCGCGAATTAAAAACAAATACAAAACCTGAGGTTGAACTTTGGAACAGCGTTCATCTAGAAAATAATTATAATGCAGATAACTCTCAAATTGGGTATAAATTACACCTAGCAGAGTAGACAAGAGCATCCGACCTATCTGCGCTCCCTGTCTGACAGTATTGACGGTATAAATAAATTTGAGCGAAGATCTCAGTTTGAATAATGATACGTGTTTCATAATTTTTTTTGTACATATATACTTCTGGCTTTCAGAATGTGTATCTGTTCATAAGCATATGCTGTATCAAATAAAGATAATTCACAGAGATGTCGATAACTGTGCATTTTCTGGGAACCTTTGCTCGTGTGAACAAGGCATGTGGGTTTTCTGTGTGCGAACATAGGCCGTTGGCTTTATCGGTGTGCTCCCACAACTTTCAATCTACAAAATATTTGGCATTCTCTTTGTCTCATTTTCGTTTATCTTACGCATTTTCTCCCTATACTTGAAACAGTAAATCATCCTGTTGACTGCCATCTCTCTTTACGAGTGATAGACTGCCTGATATTATCCAGCAAATTCCTAGATTCGTTATCTTATCTGTAGGAAAAACTTATAGGGGTGTCAGATTTTTCTCAGCAATATATCGAGAGTGCTGTTATTTCCCCACTATTTTTTCACCCTATTTATAGAGACCAAAGCCAATTCACTGAACAAGGGTGGCAAGAAGCTGGGCGTTTGCTAAAAATTAAGAAAAATATCTTTTCTTCACATTTTAGTTACTTCACAAGCGAGCTTTATTGATAAGTGTCTGTGTTGCCAAATTTTTTAAAGTATAAAAACATCTTTCCCTGGGATGATGGGCATTGTGGTTTACAAAGACGACTTTCTTCTTGCAATTACGTAAGCATGGGGGAATAGGGCTTAAATTAAGAATCACAATCACCATAATGTCGTGAATCCGATACCTTTATAATTTATTTCCAAAATATTTTATGGCATATTTCTTGCTTCTCTTCTGCTCAGAAAGAAGGCAAAGTGTATCCTTAGAGAAAATTTTTTGGTAGAATACATGGAACTTCACACATAATAATAACTGTGTTGTTCAAATTAAAAAAATTCACTAGTGCAATGCATTTTCTGTATAACGTAAGATAACTGGTATTACAAAAAATAATATCACAGTGTTTTAAATAAATAAATAAAAGATTTCCAATACAATGTGTTGCATTGCATGATTACAATTCAATCCACTGCTTCAATTGTTTAGCATGTGTCACCTGCCAAAGATGCAAACTCACATAAACTGACAAATTACGCTAATATAAAACCACGATGATGCAAACAAATTACCATTATTTACGAAAAAAATAAATAAAAATCTGCAATATACAACTAGGCTACCAGAGATGGCTAGGCACATGACAGTGGCACAATGTAAACAGGCATTCATACACCACCTTGTCCCTCTCTGAAGCAATAAACCCAGCCACTGCAACCCTAACACTTTTATTAGTTCTACTTTCTCTCTGCATGATCTTGACACACTTATTAGCAAGTCACTGTGGTATTCTGAGTTATAAAGGTGGTGAAGATTCTTTACAGTTAGTCCCATCAGACATGCACTAAAACTCCTTACTTAAAAACAACCCTTGAACACATATCACTTTAAAACACGTCTGTTTTGTGTAGGGTTGAATGGTTTATCATCCACTAGTATAAGTACTTATGATAAAGATTGTTCACGATAAAGTGAACACTTTAGAAATGAACCTTAGAAAAAAGTCACTACACCAGCATGCATATATTTTAATGGACACACCGAGTGATATTCACCCAGTAAATTTGGCAACGATCAATGGAAAGTAGTTCTACATCTAAACATTGAATAAAAAGTGTTAGGTAACCATTTGTGATAACTAAAATTATTTATTTCACTTTCTGATTTTTTTTAAATGCAGAAGTATAAAAATTCGCAGATTTGTAACGTATTTCCTTTTCTAATAATTATACAGTTTCACTTGACCGATGCACAAATAAAGTGACGAGGCCCATGGCAATGTTAATTTTACATAAGGCGGAAGAATACACAATGTGCACACAAGTAGATCTTAAGCAGGGCTTTCAAAAGTGCTCACTTTACCCTGAAAAGCCTATACCTACTATAGTCCATTCATGCTTTCTTCTGCCTTTTAGAATAGAACCTTTGAAAATCACTCTAGGCGTATTATGTCAACCTGTTTTTCCAATAATTCGTATTCCACAAATATTTTACACTGTGATTAACTTTAGAGTACTGTATTATTGAATAAATGAAACTTTACTTTAGTATCTTCTATAATATTTATTTCGTATTAAATATTAATTAACAATAGCGAGAGCAGCGACGTGTTGGCAATGGCCGGTAAGAAATAGTTAACAGTTACAATATTTTTTAACCTCATTTTTATGTACACTATTTGTAAGTTAAACATTGCAAGTTAATATATTTGTATTGTTAGGTAGCACTGACGGAAACACATTTCATTGCTACAGTTAGAAATATCCGCGCAAATTCCCGTCTGTAGGCTGATGTTTTTTTCCGTCCGGAATATTATGTGTAACGTCCTACATCGTGTGCAACAAATAGTTATAAGGCTGACCTAAATATTGTTATAGGCCAAATTGTGAACATTCGTAAGAAATGGTTTTTGCATTATGACATAATTCTTTGAACAGCTGTAAACAGCAACCAACGCATTTGACAGTTATAAAAGTAGAAGTCACATAGCAGTGTTTATGTGTAGCGGAAGGATACGTAATCAGTAACCAAAAGTAGAAATTTGGCAGGCCTAATCAACTATACTGACGACAATACACACTATGTATATATTTAAACAGGAAACTACTAACTAGCTGTCTATATTTATGTTGCTCATAACAGTTGTGGTTATTTACACATTGCTGCTTTTTAGAGACTGAATCTAGTGACGGACTTGGCATCAGTAGAATTTAAACATTAGCTGGAAGTTACACTACATTTTTGTTATCCCCATGTGGGGCAAAGGATACTACAGAAATCCCTCGCCAACCACGGTATCTTGAACCATGGTTTCAGTTTTTCGCGGATTTGTTTTTGTAGACGTTTTCTCCAACCACGGTACAAGTTTATATTAACCACGGTTTTAGTCTATGGAAAACTAGCCTTTACTGATGTTAGTGATCGAACAATTCTCAAGCTGCCATCATAGACTTTGACGTTTGTTGTCCCAAGCAGCATGAAGCAATACATTAATTCCTGCCAGAAGGGGACACTGGTGTATATTGTCCGTAACTGCTAGTGGGGGGGGGATTGCAGGCCGGGTCAGTGAGGATTCTCTGTCCTAGTCACATGCTGCCGCCTCTGCCTTACTCTCCCCGTATTTTTTAGCTTCCACAATCCCTCCTCTTTAGCTGTAAAAACAGTGGCACATTACATACTAGTTTCTTAATCAGTGTATGTATGATAACTTCAAATTTAATTCAATGTCCTTTTTTCAATTTTTTTTTTTTTAGTTTATGTGCACCCATGCTTATGTAGTATGCTAATTTTTTATGGTGGGCAATTGTTTTTCTCTTGTGAAGTCAATTTTATGTGTAAAATGAATTGAGGTAAGTATGTGCAAATAAAATGTGTTCTTATATTACCATATTTTGGCGAGTAAGGCTGTGTGCATGCATGGGCCACATCATAAGTTTTTTTAATGAAAAATTTGGGATAGTTTATATTTTAAGTAGATCATACTAGATTCTTATATTCCCATAAACATTGCAGTGCCTCATCATGCCAGCGAAGAGGCAAACACCCGCCTACATTTCGTATAAATTCAACACACTGACGTGAATCAGCATCTTTTCCCAATGCGAGTCGTTGTTACGAAGTGAACCGTCCCTGTAACAACGGCAGTGGTGGCGGGTGGCCGCCCGTCAGAGTAATCTGGTAGCGACCGACAGACAACTGCCCAGCCAGAGGATCCAATGCCCAGCTACAGCAGCAAGCCGCCGCACCCGGCTGCGGTGCAGAGGATCTAGGTGCTTGCCCAGCTACTACACATAACTGCCAGCCCCAGCACACGAGTGATTTAATTTTAACATGTATCTTCATATCCATTATCAATAAATAAAGTGCTGTGTTCTGCTTCAAACATAAGCCATCTCCAACAGTGTTTAGTTACTGTTTTGTGCGTAATACATCCAGTTTTCTAGTAATGAAACGCTAAATAGTCTGCCGACTTAACCTATACCCCTTTTACACACAAAAGCTTGTATTCGTCTACTACGGGTTTTTCAACCATGGTGTTTTTAAAAAAATGTATCCCCCACAGTTGGCGAGGGATTACTGTATATGGGCACAAACTAGGCAGAATGTTCTCAAATGTTTAGAAACAGTTTGTATTTTCAAACAATTGATCCTCAAAAACTTCTATGAATGCTAAAATTTTAGACATAAACAAATGATATAGATTTGGAAAAAAAGTAAGGAATGTAATGTTTACTTAAGTTGATGCCTGTTCATTGATAAAATGTGATCAAAATACTTGAGACTATAGTAAGTTTATAGTTGAGAAAAATAGAATCTACACATATACAAAATCACTAACCTGTGGAATGCATTAAGGAGACTAGTTGGGCTCAACAGAACAGGTCCATCAGGCAAAGAGAGGTTATTCTGTTTGACAGACTTCAAGTAACCACGAGTGACAGTTGACTGACCTGAGAAGCCAATACAATAATTGTTATTTCATAAATACAAAATAACAATTTTAATAAACACTGATAAATGCTTACCTATAGCTCTGGCTGACAAATATAGCAATTTGTATCCATTATTACTGATCTTGGTGAAAAGCTGGGCAACACCACTTTGGGCCCAATCTTTTCCCAACATAGGCAAAACATGGCCTAATACATCTGACCTAGAACACAATAAACAGTACATTTTGATAACTAAAAATTACCATTGAAAAAAAGTATACAGTAATGGATTTTTGGTACTATGGTAAATTAATCATGAAGTTAATTTTATTCCAAAATGTTTATTTTCTAATCCATACCATTATTAGGGTAATTTAATGATATTTAGCAAATTATTACATTCCACAGTTAATGGAAAAATTTGTACCTTAAAAAAACAAGATGGAAATAGTGAAGTGATGCAGGAAAATTATAAATATTGGCAGACAATCAGCCCCACAAGTAAGTAAGAAAAAAAGTGCATGCATGTGCACACATGCGCATGCACGTGCACACATGCGCATGCACGTGCGCTCATGTGCATGCACACACAGTGAATGTAAAGACAAGTGAAATAAAAACCACATAAAATGGGTTTGAACTACTTTAAATCCTAAAGGGCAGAACTTTCATTTTAACAAATAAAAAATTAATTAAAAAAGGGGACTTAACATAATGGAAGAAATATGAGCAATCAGAAAAAACCTTTAATATGGTGCTATCCATCACACTATAGGCCATTCACAGTAAAGTGAACACTTTTGAAATCACTCTCACGTGTAATAAAAGTCAATCAATATATTTTATTTTAGCCTTAGAAACTTCAGAGTGTGGCATAATATACACACACTGTGCTTATTATTTGCATTTAAAAAAATGATACAAATGGCTGAACTATAGTCCATTCACGACTGGAACAGACTTTTGAAAACGAACCTTTGAAAAATCAACCTAGACATAACATGTACTATATTATTGAATAAATGGAACTTTACCTTAGTATCTTCTATAACTTGTAATATTTATTTCGTATTAAATAAGAATTAACAGCAAGAGCAGCGATATGTTGGCAACGGATAGTAAGAAATAGTTCACAGATAAATATTGTTTTAACCTAGTTTTTTGATACGCTATTAGTAAATTAAACGTTGCCTACTGAAATATTTAAATATTTAGGTAGCCTCGATGGCAACATACTTCATTGTTACAGTTTAAAATAACAGCACAAAATATTGTTCATAGGCCCTAGTCACACTGTGTTTGTTTTATCGACTGAGGAAGACATTGTCGGCTGGGTGAGGATTGTCGCTATCTCTCAATTTTTCTCTCTCCTCGGGAAATTTCGCACCATTAAATAGCAGACAAAATATTCATGTTTAAAATGTTAGCATATTTCATACTTATTACAGTAAAATAATGATTTTTGAATGTGTAATTTACAACTGAAAAGAGATTTTAATGTTTGAATACTTATTTTAATATAGATATGATGGTAGGATGATTTCCATCTGTGAAGTTGGCAGATGTGGCGAACCATGATATGGAATGTTGCTTTTTGCCAAACGAAGCATAAATTATATTTACTCTAAAAAATACTTCAAATTACCACAACACGTTTATAGACATTATGTTTTTTAAACCTACCTAGGCAAGTTACGATGTTGTGATAAATCTGTTTTTTCCACTGCAGTAATAAATATACTGTTAATGTGTATTTCGTTAACAGCTGCGTGTGAAATGACATAACGTCGCTGCGTGGTGGTCATTACGCTGGCCTTATGTGTGCACGTGATTTTAAATATTTGATGTGCACTATTTATACGTTATAACTGTGAACTGTTTTTATGAGTTAGTTATTAACATCCATGTCTATTTATTTATCAGAAAATTGTACCTTTGCCCTAGGTGTTTGAAACACAGTCGTGTAATGTAATTTGCCACAATCCCAACAAAATACTAAGCCCAAACTGATCAATTTCAAATAAACCTAATTAACATTAAGAAGCAATAAATAGAAACATGAGGGGGAAAAATTTATGGTAGGTTTATTTGTGTGTATATTCACCGCTATCTTTTAAGTTTGTATGATAAAAATAAGCGACACAAGTTGTATGCTCTAATTTAATATGTCTTTTTCGTTGGACTGGTTGTTCCTTCATTTTAATATATATTTCAACTAAGGCTGTCCTTTTACAGAAATAACCCAACACATATCAGTAGCAAAAGGTTAAATACTACAGTTCTTTACCCCAGAGTTGTAACTGTTAAACACAGTCAATGCAAAATATTAACGTGCATTACATGTAATGTGCTATTGCAGGGAAAACAAATATGTTAACAATGTCAAATAACCGTAAGAACTAGCGAAAGTATACGAACACATGTACTGACACTCGCGAACAGTCAGCATCATTACGACCATGACGGCGCTCACCACTCACATGACACATGGGCCCGCATGTGCGCAAAGGGGCCATAACACTGAACTTTCCCACAATGGACTACCTATTTAAAGTGTAAACCATGCCTTTTGTTTTATTCCAGGTTCCAAGGGTTTTTAAGTGTTAAAAATGTACGTTCCAAAATGTTGTACAATGTTTGGTTAAGAATTCAAAATGTACGCCACGTGAAGAATAAGGACGTTACTATTCAATGTCTCCATAAAAGAAAACTCAACAAAAACAGAAAATTCACGATTTAAAAGTCTAATGTAATCATGTATGCAAATAATTTATGTGCCATTTCTTTTTAATATTAAAAGTTTTACTTGGCGTGCATAGCACTTCCGCTTGTGTGAACCCTGTAGGCAGCCATGGTATAGGCCGTTCACAATAAAGTGAGCACTTTTTGAAGCTGTTTTATCAGACATAATAATCAATTAATACATTTTATTGTGGCCTCAGACTTCTGGTTTTGGGTATGGTGAATGTGTACACTGTGTTTATTACTCGCATAGCAGTGTTTACATTAACAAGTGGTGGAAGGATATAAATTGGTTGAAAGAAAAATGTAACTAGGGCTTCAAAAGCGCTCACTTTACCGTGAACGGCCTATAGGTTCGCGCGACCCCTGCCTCTGGGCAGTCCGTAGAGAAGAGCTGGCAAGGTAAGATGCTGTCACGTACGCACTTCAAACTTTGGCACTGATGTAGATTACCATAGCTAACTTTTAGTATACCAGTTAACCTTTGCCTTGCGTACGTTTTGCCGACATTTCCCCAGCATTATACTTCCGCTTAACCTAATAATTTGCGCCTTTGGGCTTTTTAAACTTAATCGAGGAGAAAGGAGGAAGGAGGAAAGATGTCAGACAGGCCACGCGGCCCACGCAACTTTGAAATCAGGGCTATCTGCCTATGTGAAAGACATTTCAGTGTAATTTCTGTTTAATTGCTGCGAGCAATATTAAAGGCTTTATGTCTATTTATTTGTTTTAGGGTTTTTGTCATGTTAAATTGTTTTACAGCCACATCATTTGCAACCATGTGGTTAACAGCTGCCAAGTCAGTGTCTGCGCCATCCATGCACTTTGAGGGTTTATTTGTGTAATATCATGTGCACCATAATTAATTTCAGGGTTCTATGTAATGTTTTATTCATGGTTCCATGTATTTTCACAGGATTAATGCTTTGTATGTGTAACCACGCTGTCTTTTTGGTGTTTGATTTTCCCGCCATCAGGCGTGTTACAAGATTCTAAGCGCTTAAATATTCGGGGAAATAAATTCCCCAACACTGCCACCACTTTGTCAGATGCCAATTTGCCGAATTTTATGAAAATTACTGCAATTACACATGCACCACGTGGTCCGCCACACATTGTATCCAGTAGCATCTGCACCACCTAAACATAACATTCACGCATCTACATGTTTATTGTGACCATTCATGTCCTGTCCCATACTATATTATATTTATTTACGTCATTTGTGTAATTTGTATGGTGACATTATTTCCGTCCTAGCCGGCTACGTGTAAAGGCCGCTACCACACTCATCATGTGCTGGGAGATGTACCCCGACGAGTCTGCGTTAGTGATGACAAATAATCACACATGCTTAATGCTAATTTTGTAATTCTACGTTTCCTGTCTCCAGAAAAACCTTACAGTCCACCCTAGCGGCTGTAGAACTCTTTCCTTGTGGAGGCTGTATTTTCAAACACCCCGGAGAAGTCATCCACCTAGGAGTGCGCTAGAGTAATTGTGAGCTGGGGGTAAGAGCCCAATGGAAGTCACTACACACATCCCGAGTTCTAAATCACCAATTCATTTTGGCACGACTTTGTAATGGAAGAGCAATAAATGGTATGTATTCAGTGCAAATCTGTGTGTTTATTTGTAGCATCAGTACTGCAAACCTCTCACCTATTTTCAGTGATAAAGTTATTTAGTATTGACCAGTATTTTGTAAAGACGCTTGGGTGAGACGGACACACTTAACCCACAGCATCCCTGAGAACCCTTAGTCTCACAGTGCAGTGACTGGGAAATACTGCTGGCGCCCACCTACCGTAACTAACTTGTATCATTGTTCGTCTTGTGTCTCACCCGACGACATCAGTACACACAAACATACAATGGAATGTAAACATTGATTTTAACAGATGCTACATGGCGGTCATATGGCAATGTGTTTACATTTGGCAGAAGGATACAAAATGGGCCTGGAAGTAGATATTTAGCAGGGCTACGAGATAGTCTGTTCCAGTCGTGAATGGATTGTAGGAACTCAAAAGTGCTCACTTTACCGTGAACAGCCTGTACCAAAATTTTAGAAAACTCCTAGCCACTGTGGTCTGGGATAAAAACTGGAAGGCCAGTGACTAACCAGAGAGCAAATTACTGGTACTCCATAGTAACTAAACTTATTAGTAATAATTGCAGGCCATTATTTATAAATTACAATTCACTATTGGGGAAATATTTACTCACGAAAATTAATTTAGATCATAGATGGCTGATTTATTAGTCCACCTCCAAAACATTGCCAGGAATGCCAGCCTACAGGGAAAGGGGTTTTGGGTTCAAACTCTAGGTAAGTCATATAATTGCCATTTCAGTTTTAAATGGTTTGGTTTTTAAATATAAGCAGATTCTGATTAACCTTCCAGCTAGATGTGGAGGTGTAAATAAATAAAGTTATTTCAAAGTCAGACTAGTTGCTTGTTACACCATTTCCAAGTTCTGCTTTGTTTTACTTTCTTTGAAAACATTTCATTGTAGAAGTGACGTACAGTGTAAAAATTAAAACCAAAACACTAACTTCAAAATTAGTAATGTACATAAAAACTACAAGTAAGCAAATATTATTTCCTTTTTAAATAGTTGAATAATTTATGTAGTACAAAGTTAGATGTTTCTGTGATAATTACAAAGAATTTCATTAAGATTTCTACAAAATAATTTGCAGTTCTGAAATTATCTAAAATTTTAGGCACATTATTTTTAAATTTTACCCAGCTTCTCACAATGCATGTTTCTTTCCTAATTGTGTAATATTTTGGTGATGTTAGGATAATTGTGATTTAATTCAAATTTTACAGCAATTGTGTTATTTCAAAATTAATTTCTTCTGTGAATTCATGTGTTGGAAGTTAGTAGAGAGTTAACATACCTTTCCCAGTATAGCTTTAACACCTGTAGTAGTTTGCAGGCAGCTACAGTTGCACTGGATGTGTAGTGCTGTGCTTGCATTCCCACAGGGATGCTATCCGCTGTGTCTGTACCTTGAAAGTGACAGTTAGCATGCTCGCAATATGCGATTCGAACTAGTTTCAGGTCAGTAGCTGATTGTGAAAGCATTATGTGCTGTTTAGGTACTACCAGTGCACTCTAGGAACGATGCATGAACTAACTAAACTACTTCACCCACCATTTTTAACGGCCTTTTTGTGGACTTCCACAAACATCACGCAGCCATGGCATGTTTGCCAAATTTTCCAATTTTGAGGTAAATACGTCTTTAAATTTGCAACCATAGTGGGAAGCAATCCAGAAAATGCGATGGTAACAAAATCAGGGGATAAAGTTTGACATTGCAGCTCCGAATTTATCGTCCACATTCAAAATTCAATTACACCACTCAATTACCAAAGGATCAAAGTATAAATTATATTGAGCGAAGACTGCGAAGCATAATGCGCGGTGGGTGGGAGGAGGCGCTGCAACTTTGACTTAGTTTCGCCATGTCTCATAACTTCCGCTTAGTATAACTTTTGACTAGGAAAAGCTACGATGCTCGTTTAAGTTTCAATCGACAGCTCTTGTCAAGATAAATTGATTGTGTGTATAAAAACATTTCTGTGGCGTGGTCATGGAGAAATTGCATGAGTTTAATGTAAAAATTAAGAAAATAAAAAATAATTTTGGATTACACTCGTCAAAAAGCCAAGTCAAAATACAGAAATTGAATATGGTTGGAAAGAGCACCTCAAAAGCAATCCAGTGATAGCCATAAAACCCCATATGATCGAGTAAAGCGGTGCTAAGAATGTAAAATAAACATCAAGGTGTCAGAGAGCGTCAATGTAGATGTATTCACGCAAAACAAACTGCAGTGCCACAAACACAACCACACCCCATTTTTTTTTGTTGAGATTCTTGCAGGACTTAGTTTCCTTGTTTTTTATTTTTGACAACTTTCACACCATGTACTAATAATTAAAGTTTTTGATGTAGTTACATTGAATTATTAGTGTTTTCAATCTTTTTTTAATGTAAAATCTACATCTCGGTTTCAACTCTACCCTCCATGTGATGAGTACAAATACTACAATATTGGACATTACAGTCTGGCCACAGTAGAAACACGATGCCTGCAGAGACTTGCTTGCAATGGTCACACTCAGGTCTGTTGCAGATTGTCACAGTGTGCTAGTATCCAATGCAGCAGTATATATACACACATGCATGCGCACACACACACACTTTGACTGAAGCTACCCTTACACTCAAATTTACTATATAGACAAACAAATTCTATTCACATGCTACCAAAGTGTTGAAAGTGCAGTTTTTTCAGGCCACGTGCATTTCAATAATTAAAGTAATGGTTTAAAGATACATTATTTACAAATCATGCAAACTTACTATTTGTAAAATTTGCAACATCTAGAACACTCATTTCCCTATTGCAATACTTGCAAGCTTACTTCGATAAAATCATGTTCGTTTGTAACTCGCATTAACTTATTTATTTGCAGAATCATTCAGTAAAATCAACACTGAGCACGTTTCCTGAAACCAACAACCTTAAACTTAGATACGTACGTTACGGAGTCGCCTCAGTGTGGACGGCGATTAACACGTGCCAAGTAATATTACATTTCACTTCTTTGTTTCCACCTAATCCACCTAACCTCAAAAAATAAAACAGCCAAGTACTTTATAACTTCTCAGTTGACACAATCGTTACAGAACTTGCACATCATTATTTTATCTTGATGTCAAAAATGTAGAAAACTTCATGCTTCATTATGCGTTTGCGATCAAAAATAGTAACTATTTTCGGTATATCAGCACAGAAATATTCACTACAAAGTACTACAAAGTTGATATCTATTTGTTATTACTTTACCGTCAACACAAAAAATGTGGTACACTGGTGCACACAAGCGTAAAAACATTACGTTTATCCAGAATGAAAACATGTCAAAGCTGAAATGTTCAGTGTTCGCATCACAACTTACTATTTATTTCTGTAAATTAACTGACACCAGATGCTAAAGCTACAAAAACAACATGTTCGTTACGCACACTCCAAATCCTTATCTAACATGGAAACAAACTGTGAAAATATAAAACCCACAGTAACTGTCTGAACATTATTATTCAGGTGTGGGACTGAACCCCGTTATTAAGAGTACTAAAGTTTTCTCTTGGATTTTTCTTTTTGTTCACTTAAATCTCTCAGTTAAAGGTAAATAGACAAATTGCGAGATCGCAGCAGCAGCTGGTTTAAGTCCCAAGGACACCGTACAATATTTAGGGTACATAACGAAGGCTTTCTGCCCCGAGTGAGGAAAGAAGGCTAATTATAACTACAACCTATATCATTCTCATAATAGTTCGGGACAGGAAATAACAGAGGGCTGAGCCTCCATTGTGTTAATCATTTTACGGTAAAGGAGTTCAAGGTTCTACCACCTAAAACAGAATAAAATCCTAGTACATATGAGAGGTCCACATGTTTGAAGTTGTGGTTGTTAAAGTGGGTGTTAATATTAAGAAGTCATTCATCAAGAAGTTGAAAGAGGAATGGGCGCTCACAGACTTTTCAAATATTGGTTGTAAGTTATTATGTCATTCAAGTCTATGATTTTCTGCACGTGTGTGTGACTTATAGTGGTGGCAATGTCACATTGAATTCTCAATGCTCCTCTCACTGGTAACCTGAATGCACTTAAAATAGAGACCGACCTTAGTCAAGAGTAACCTCCCGATATAGAAATATCTAGTGGCTATATCCCTCAAGTACTGCCCTACATCCTAATGCTGAGTTCATGTAGCAAACCATTTCAACAACTGTGTGTGCCCTTGAGAGTGGTAAGGGAGCATTGTCACAGTTGTAATATGACTTTTCATGTTAACCATTTCAGAGTCGACTGAACTTTAACACGTACTTTACCACAGGGCAATTAATCACCACACTTTCAAAAGTGTTAAAGTTATGTTCTACCACAGTGAGGGGGGAGTTAGACATTGCAAAGCATGTAAGATAAGGGAGGCCGTCTATGCAAGTGTTTTAATGAAAGATTCACAGTCATCCCAGCAGCTGGCATCGTGATATCAGAAAAGGGTGCTCCTCTTCAGAATATTGTTGAGAAAAACAGTGTTAATCACTGTTAGCCTCTTAGAGCATACAATGTCCTTCCAGTCCCAGGTTAACATCCTTTGCGATTCTCACATCCTCCTGAAGGCCTTAGGCTATCGGTCGCCTTGGCAACCAAAATATCATCTGTGCGCCTGGCACTTATTGCCATTAATTCATTAACATCTTCAGGAGAAATCACTGAACCACCTTAAAACTACCACATCCTCTGCTACTACCGGCTCTCAGCTGGCAGTGGCATGACAGTTGGTATCATTTGACAATCTAGAGATCTGACTGATGCAAATAGTTTATTGTTTCAGGCAATGCTATCTTACAAAATAGAGTACAAAATATATCATGTAACTAAAAGAATCATCAAATTTCACAAGGCTGTAACTTTTATGTGGCTGAAGATAGGGCCTTGCGCCAAACTGTAAAATACACATTGAAACTTAAAGTTTTCCTTGGTGCATGTTGCATGTCACCGGTTCACACGGTTGCTGGTAGATGTCGCCCTAGTGTCCTTACAGCTGATGCTACTAGCACGCTTCTTCAGTATGTGTCGGGATGGCGATAACACAGCAACAAAAAGTGTTTCGTGTTCTCCATTTCAAGAGGTATGAGTCAGTTATAACTGTACATCATGATTTCCGTCGACAGTATGGCACTGCATTTCCTACTGTGCAGAGCATCTGACGATGGCACGAGCAGTTTCGAGAGACCAGTTATTAATGTAAGGGGAAGTCCACAAGTCATCCTAGCATGCCTGAATAAGACGTAGAGTGCATCCAGCAGAGTTTTATACAGACTCCACATAAGTCCACTCATCATGGCAGCAGAGCTAGCCATCTTCCAATATGACTGTCCGGCATGTTTTGCGGTGATTGTTTTTCAAACCATACAGCATTCAAGTGCTACAAGACCTTTGTGACGGTGATAAACGAAATGGTCTTGAGTTTTCTAAATTCATTTTGGGCATGGAGATGGACAATGAAATCTTTTGTTCACGTTTGGTGTTGAGCGATGAGGCCACATTCCATTTAAGTGGAAAAGTGCACAGATACAGCGGTCAGATACCATAGTTGAGCATGAGAGAGACTCTCGCTGAATATGTTTTGAGCAGTTTCTCGAGAGCAGATATATGGTCCATAAAAAAAAAAGAAAACCCACACACAGTACTGGAATGTCACATCTGGGATATGTCTTGAGATCTGGCTTTTTCCATAATTACAAGCACATTCTGACAAATTTATTCTTCAACAGGACGTATCACCACTGCACTAGTACCTACACATCAGAGAATTTCTCAACAATGAGATTCCTGAACGATGGATCAGCTGTAAGGCGCTTACGAATTGCACATTGCATCACTGGTCTCCAGGGTCGCTTTATCTCGGCATATGTGACTTTTTCTGGTGGAGGTTTATAAAAGACTCCGCCTACGTGCCTCACAACTATGGACAAACTGCAATGCCACATAGCAACAGCAGTGGTTGCGGTAACACCTGACATGCTCGCATGAGTATGGGATGAATCTGACTACCATATAAATTTATGCCGTGCGTCCGGTGGCGAGCACATACATCTGTGAAAAGTTAAATTAAAACTTTGTATTCTTCTATGTGTTTTAAAATTTACCAGAAGGATTTATTGAGCATGCATGTTAAAGATATAGTTTTGTGAAATCGGATGTATCTTTTCGATACACGCTGTATACAAGATGTTTGGAAACTACCTATCGAATTTCAAACCATAACATCTGTGGGTGAACAGAAACAAGAAAAACTAGTGACAAAATGTTCGGAAAGGCCATTTAGTAAGTTTAAATTGAAGTTGAATGTAGGCAAACGATACCGGGTGTCCGCAGCCGTATGCACCTGCGTGCACGACAAGTTGCATGACACGAAGGCAAACTGATCCACTGCAGTGCTGCACGTGGAACTCAGCACTGCCTGTCGGTCAAGTGGGTTGCCGCTGTCCCATACACAGGTGTCGCCACAGTGGCATGCGAGCGTACATTTTCATGGTTGCCTATCTACAGGCGCCACCACGTGAGACACGAGATGAACGATGACACAAATACTTACTGGTAATTTGGGGGCAAGCAGTGCTTCCCAATCACCACACTATTGAGACTCAGGGATGCTGTGGGTTGTGTGTGTCAGTCCCACCCGTGCGTACTTACAAACACGTTGGCAATACTAAACTTTACTAAATATAACTTTGAAAAGAAACATACATGTGGCTAGGACACAGTCACTACTGAATAAAAGAAGGTAAGTTCACTGTAGACTTGCTTTTATTATTATTGCTCGTACAAATCGACGTTCCAATGAAATTATGATAGTATTGGTCATGACTAGCCAATTCCACTTGGGTGCTCCCCAGCCCGCAATTACTCTAGCGCATGCCTAGATGGATGATCCCACAGAGGTGCGTGAAAGCACAGCCTTCACAAGGGAAGAGGGCCGACAGCCGCTAGGGTGGACTGACGGTTTTTCCCTGAAGACAGGACATGGTGAATTACAAATGAAACCCTTACATATTAACACGTGTGATTACTCGGCATCACTAACAAAAACCAAACTCTTTGGGGCTTGCCCTCCAACGCGTGGGTAGTGTGCGGATGGCCTATACACAGAGCCGGCTAGGATGGGAATAATTGCACCATACACTAATTACAAAATTACATAAACCCTTGAATTTTACATGAAACAAGATGGCACATGATGAATATTCACAATAAACACACACATTTGTGAAAACAAGCTTAGATGGTGCGGATGACGTTGGATGAAGTTCGTAGCGGACCACGTGGTACAGGTGAAATTGCAATATATCTGCTTGGAAACGGCAAACTAACTTCAGACAAAAGATTATTCTTGCTGAGAAAATTATTCTCTTTATGACTGCAGTGGTTACAGGAGTGTAACCTGCCTGATGGCGGTAAAATGAAACATTACTGTGACAGCGTGGTCAAGTACAAAAATCATCAATTTACATGAAAAATACATCGAACCCTAAATAGAATTTACATCAAACCCTGAAATAAATTATTGCACATACGATGTAACATAAATAAGCTCTAGAACGCAACAATGGCGTATACAAAGACTTGGCGTCTGTCGACCACGTGGTTATACGTGATGTTGCCGTAAAATATTCAAACATGAAAAATACCCTCAAATACATACATTAAAATAAAGCTCTTAAAATTGTGTGTAGCCATAACGCAGAAGTTACAATGAAATGCCATAAACATAGGCGGATAGCTCCTAATTCAAGTTGCGTGGGTCACGTGACCTCAGACATATTTCTCCTCCTCCTCGATTAAGTTAAAAATGCCACAAGGGTGCAATAAATTAATGAAGTGGAAGCATAATGCTGGGGAAAATGTCTGGCAAAAACGTACGCAAGCAAAGGATAACCGGTAAACTAAATTAACTATGAAAACCTAAATCAGTGAATAAAAGTTGTAGTGCGTACACGACAGGTAAAGACCTTGCCAGCTCTTCTCAATAGACTGTGCAGATACAAGTGTCGCAGGGACCTACCATGGCTGCCTACGGGGTTCACGTAAGTGGAAGTGCTATGCACGTCGAGTAAAATATTTAATTATTGAAAATAAAATGGCACAAATAAAATAAAATATTGTTTTATATTTCTAAAATTTTCTTATAAATTTCAATATTACTTTAGTGTATCTTGTGTTCTTAATCTCGGTGCGCGGGCACTTTGAATTTTATAACCAAAGAATTCAAAATTAGTACAAACACTTTAAAACATTTTAAGACATATTAAACCCTGCAAAGACAATAGAACACATTTTACATGGAAAATAACATTTATATGAAAGTTCAAAATTATTGGCCTCTTTGCACACGTGTGGGACACATGACATGTGCATGGTGAGCACAGTCATGGGCTCTAGCGTCACTGGCTGTTAGC
Source organism: Dryococelus australis (assembly GCA_029891345.1). Taxonomy (NCBI): domain Eukaryota; kingdom Metazoa; phylum Arthropoda; class Insecta; order Phasmatodea; family Phasmatidae; genus Dryococelus; species Dryococelus australis. The sequence goes on from CM057009.1 coordinate 129,136,651, forward strand.
CGGCATCACCATAATTGTTCAATACTTCTATAAATATTATTTAAAGGCCGTTCACGTTAAAGTGAGCATTCTAGAAACCAACCTTCGAAAAAAAAACCACTGCCTGCAACTGCGTATGTATAATCATGTGTGTTACCACACAGGCTGGAGATGAACACACCCAGTTATGTTGGCAATGAAATTTGAAAAGTAGTTCTAAGTAGTAACGCTGTATTGCAAGTGTAATGTTTAAATTTATGACTACCTAAGTTGTTTGAAGTGTATTTTATACAGTTTAAAGTAATTATAGCCGTAAAGACAATGTATTTATTGTAACTTATAATTATTTTGTGTCACATGATTGGCGCAATGGTCAAAACCAACGGCCCGTTGTTGTGGTTCCTTCATGCTTGTTGCTTGGCTTTGCTTGTGTGGAGTGGTTTTGAGGCAAGCTACAAATTTGGAAGCTGGAAGTTGTATTTCTCATTTATTTATCAGCTTATCTGCAATCATCATTGTTTTATTATAGGTCGCATAATGTTTGTATTGTAGTGATTTTGTTTAAAGTCATGAGTTCCAGCATATTACGTACGAATAGTCAGCATCAGGAAGACATAAATATCACCAAAATTATTTATTCTTTAATTCGTCGAGGAGAAATGAAGCCGTGCACGGTCATCAAACGAGTTGCAGAAGTTATGAAAATTTCAACTGCAACTGTCTGGAGGTAAGTGTAAATGTGTTTTTATGACGCGTTTTCCCCGCTTATCCCCAGTACGTTATTGAAGTAAATTGTTGAAAAAGAACAAGTAGGAAACAACAGTTGGAAACATTTTATAAACGGAAAGATAAATAACAATAATGAAAGTAAATAAACAACAGCAGAAACACGACTTTAATATATTCATGTGAGTTTACTAAGTACACGTTATAGCCTAAGTTTGACAAATAATATGAAAAGTTATACTCCCATCTGTTCAACCTTTAATTTAAATCTGCCTTAATAGGTACAAATTTTGCAGTCAATAATTATACGCTAATTTTACATGTTTTTATTTCACTGTGTTGTTTTGTAATGTAGTCCTAACCTCAAATACGTCTGTACGTATCTGTTTAGGCCCAGCCATGTAACCTTTTTTAAACCTGCCTTGGTAACAAGTGCAAATGTGCTAGTCAATAATTATACATTAATTCAACACGTTTTAAAATCACTGTTATTTTGTAATGTACGCCTAACCTCAAACTTGTGTTTATGTAGTTATTCATCCCAATTTACAGTATTAAGTTTTACTATTGTTAACATAACATAAACGTCTCAGTTTGATGCTACACCAAAGGTCTTCCAACAAATAAACTATAAAATCTTGAAGTTGGTTTTGTTAACTATAGACCTATAGCTGTGCTTGTTTCCAACATTCTTTCTTGATGCAAGCATGGGCCTAATTGTTTTATTTGGCAATTCTTGCCGTAGTAAGAATTAGAAAGTATTTACAATTAATTGCCAACAGTTAGGCCTATATTCCATGTTTAAATTTCAAAGTGGATGTTTGACAAGACAACTTGCTACCTTTTGAGAAATATCAACAAAGATAATATGCATTCTTGAGTAGGCATAATTGTTTGTTATATCTGCCACTTTGGCAGCAAAATATTGCAGTTATTGAAACTTAATGCAACTGTAAATTACACTGCATAGTCAACACCCCCGACTCCCAGAGCTCCTGTTTACTTGCGAAAGCATATTTTGTAAAGGTTAGATTACATTACACAGTGTATGTGTTAAATTAAGTATTTCTAAAGAAGCTGTATGAGCTAGCTTTCAAAAGGGGCCGGGCTACAACTGACATACCTAACACATTCACAGTTATAGTGATACACACATACAAAACACAAAAGCACAGTGGCCTGGCTACAATTAATATAATGATAATAATATTAGTTTGTTTATGTTGCTACATTTGTACCGAAGAAATTTAGGTCTGTACATAGTAGTGGGTTTTTTCAAAAATAAATATTTCCAATTGATCAGAGACATTTTTAAAATGGTAAATTATTTACATTTCAATTTTTACTATAAACGTTACCTAAGTGTTACAAAACTTCCGTGGTTGTGATTATCCAGAATAAACAAACAAAATACTTTCCTGAGGAATGATTCTTGATTTATAAATAAGTTTTTCAATTGATAACCTAGTATAAGTGTCGGGGTTTCCGATTGGTTGTTTATTGACGCACAGCTATAGTAACAAGGAAAGTTGAACCAAGTGCTTATCGCTATGCACATTTAATGCCAGAATAACTGAAAACAAGCCGTTTAACTCTTATGTATATTTCTGTGTTGTGTTAGTGATATGCTTATAGCAATTGTGGCCCGGCCTTAACTGTACCAGTCCCACAACAAGTGCTCTATTCTGTTATATTGTGAAATACAAATAAAGTTGATTTTACTGTCACTTCTGTGTAAAACATTTCAGGTACTACAAGAGAGATATTAAAGATGTGGCCACTCTGGATAAGACGAGAAAGAAGAGGCCACAAGAGGGAAAGTCCTCCCAAATTATTTTTCGGCTTAACTAATGTGTGTCCTTTTTTAACGTGTCATGTTGGTCCTTGTGCACCGCCCAAGTTTAATGTTTGCTTTTTCACGGTTTCCATGACTTCATCGATAGGGCATTCATTTTTCAATTGTTTGTTGTGTAAAGTTTTTGTCTATCGGAGCTTTTAACATGACCCAAACGATTATATGTGTTATGTGTTTTATGAGTGTGTGTCTATAACACACACACACATATATATATATTAATAAAATGTGTTATATACATCATATACGTTACATGTTTTTTATATAATATATATGTTAGATGTAGCAGTCCTGAAATGTAAACATTGAGTTTATTAGCATGTGGCAATCACATGGCAATGTTTGTTTACATGTGACAGAAGGATACATAATGAGCAAGTAAGCAGAACTTTAGCAGGGCTTTCAAAAGTGCTCACTTTATCGTGAACTGCCTATAAAAAGCATTATTTTACACATTGTGACGTCTCAAAATGGGAGACCAATGGGGATTCAAGTTAAAAAATTCAATCTTGACATTGTCTACAGTGAATAAACAATATTTGGGGTTCAAATAGGTTGAATAGTTTATGAGAAATATTATAGCACCAAAAATTGTTAATAGCTTTTGTTTTTAAAAACAATTATTCAGTCAAGCATAAACTATGAAAATAAGCTTTGCTTACCGAGTTTTATATGAAAGAAGTCTGGTATAATTTGGCGTAACAACATCAGAAAGTTTCAGGTAAATGTGCACGCACGCATACATACATAGGATGGAAAGTTATCACATAAGCCTGTCTTTTGTTAACCTCTGTTGCACAGTTGGCTACACACTGACTTATGGTGCAAGGAGTTCTATGTGAGTCTTGGATAAGGCATCTGTTTCTTTGTGTTTGTCTAGAATTTTAAATAAATTATTATGAACCTCGAACACTTCTAGGATTGGATGTTGCAATCTTTTATGCTGAAATCATTTTATGGCTGTATGTTTATCAAGGCCATTATTACAAGAGTAATAACAACAAAGAGATTTCTTTCCTTGGAAAGGTACGAGTTTCCGCAACTTAAAATAATTTCGCAACAAATTCTTAATAACAGGAATTTTTGTGTAGTATACACTTCTAATGTGTTACACGAGGTTTTTTGTTCATGTTCATGATCTTGCAAAATTCTACCTACATGTTTTTATTAAATTAATAGAACTTTAATATTCTTTTTACAATATTTTAAGTTTGTTTTTTGTTTATAATTTAACCCAATTTCTGGGAATCGTAATAATTTTTCGTATTTATTTACATTTCCCAGAGTGTTGTGGAATTTTTTTTAGATTTCTAGTGATTTTCCAATGTTTCAAGGGATACTCCAAGATTTACAGTGATGAACAATGGTTTTCTGTGATTTACAGGTATTTTAGGTGATTTTGGAAGATGTTACGTGATTTTTAGGGACTCTAATGATTCTCTAGTGCAATTTTTACAATTACGTACATCAATTTTCTTAGGTAGTTCCACCTCGCTTGTGCCACTTTTATTTACAATGTTCACAAAACGTTAAAATTACAAACATGCTCTATCCACCATGTTTGCTTATGTTTATTTACAATAGACAATTGAATTTATAATGCTGTGATATGGAAAGAAAATATTTGAACTATTTACAACAAAACAACTTGGGTGAAAAGCCATATTTAGAAAAATGCAGCACTAATAGATAGTTAAATAAACATTATACAGAATCATCAAAAAAGGGGTCCGTGATTTCATACTGAAATATCTAAGTCTGTATCAAAGGTACATTACTCATACATATACCAAAATACGTAGAAACTCGCCAAGTTTTACAGCATACCTAGAATGTTTCGATATAAGCTCCCCACATTGCACGGCACACATCTAGGTGATTTGAAGAGTGAAGAGATTTGGGTCGTAGTTAATCTCTGTCCAGGTGCAGTGAAACATGTTAGGTGTCATAGTCACTGCGTTGATTTTCTCTTAAATGTCACAGATCCTGGATTTTTTCAATGTAAACAATGTTCTTCAGATAACCACAGAAGAATTAGTCCAAAGGAGTCAAATCAGGGCCTCTAGGTGGCCACAAAACAGAATCATTTCTTCCAAACCAACACCCAGTGAACATTATGCTGAGCTTCACGCACATTCAGACTGTAACGAGGTGGCATTCCATCTTGCTGAAAAATCACACTTTGACCTGTTCCTTTACAATGTCATCAATTTGAGGGAAAACAAAGTTCTAACATGTCCAGATAAGTGAAACATGCAACCATGTTCTCAAAAAACATGAATGGGCCTACAACACAAACATGCATTAGTTCACGCCATATTTTTACTTAGGCGTATCATGAATGTGGTCAAAAACTTCATTTGGTTGCTGAGCCCCCCATATTTGGCAATTATGATGGTTAATACAGCCGTTTATGTGAAAACATGCTTTGTCATTTAAAAAAATTTGTTTGAGGTAAATTACCTTATTGTCTATTGCACACAGCATCGTTACAGTAAAGTTGACTCATCTAGGTCTGTTTCCTTAATTGCATGTCTCACTTGGATATTTGTAAGCAAGAAGCCCCAGACGTTTATATGAAGCTTAATGTGAATTGTTATTTTAGGAAGACCAAGTTTCAAACAATGGACTTTTTAAGGCTACATAAACATGACAGTCTCATACACTCCATATTCTCTTCTGATGTGTGTAGTTAGCATGGTGCTTTACTAATGTTCATATTTCTAGTGCACTGACTTTTCAGTACAATTGTGTGACAAGAAACATAATAAACAATAACAAGCAGTACAAAATCAGTTTCAGTAACTTTTATTACAGACTGCCCAAAAATTATACAAAGGATGCACAAAGACGTAATACTGATTCGGTAAAAAACCATAATACATTCAGAAATACTTGTAGTAAAATTTTATATGCCACTAAAAAAAGGTTAAAACAGTAATGACTAAATAGAAGCTCTATATTAATGAACCTCAAATTAAAGCTACTGAACTAAATCACATAAAATTTAAATAAAAAAATTAATACACATCCAAAATTATGGAATATATTCAAAAAATATTTTACGAAACCTACATGATAATTGTATGCATACATTTCTTTTTGAATTTTTATGCATGAAGAAAATCCATGTTTTTGTTTAAAAAAATACAAGCATTTTCACTTGTTCAGTATCCAAACGATGTGTGTTTGTGAAAATGGTTAGTGTTTCGTCATGTTGGTGACTGTCCCAAGACTTTTCACCTTTTGACATTTTTGTAGTAAAAAATTACAAACTGCAAAATTTGATAATTTTCTGCCACTATGAAATTGTCCCACAAACCGCTACATTTACGGTTTGAAGCCTTTTGTTTTTTCCATACACATGGTAAACCTCAAAATTCAACACAATACCATTACCCTTATGCCATAACAGAAAATTAAGACAAAAATTGTGTAATTAAGTTAACTAACATCTGCACAATGACCCGTAATTACATTTCACACAACTTATAACAGGAACTACAATAACGAGAACGAAATAAATTAAATTTTCTTTGTTGAATCAGCAAATGAATATTATTTAATTCGTATTGTAACATCACCCCTTTCAGCCACACGTTCGGGCGTTAAGAATGTACGTGGCAAAAGTCAGTTTCTTGACCTTCCAAAGTACAGTCCGGTACTAGCTCAGTTGATTTACCTACTCACTCAAATTTTGGCACCATGGTTTTTACGAAATAAGAAGAATGTACTTCCATTTTGGAATATGATTAAGTATTATTATTGAAGGTTTAACACAGTCTTACACACACACCGACACAAATGAACAGATCTTCCTTCACTGTACTGCTTTACAGGTTCACAGCATCACAGTAACGTTTAAAACAAACACTAAGGGCAGCCAATTTGCCTGCATCTTCAACGATTGACAATGATTTGCCAAACAAAAGTCTCTGCACACTACAACATGAAGTTGTCTCTCCAATGGTTGTTAATGATATGCCAACGAGTCCAGAGCTCGCCATGTGCAGCTCTCCTCACATCTCAAAACAAATCTAAAAATAACTTTTGGCTGGGGCCTGCGACCTCCTATTGGCTGAAACTTACCCAAGGGCTTCAAAACAAATACTGCTGATGGCATGAGAAAATCAAAAGAGAAGTCTGAAAAGAAAGGAAAAAACGTAATCTCAAAAGTTGTGCAACCTCGCTCAGATACTGGGAACTCGAAAGTGCCACGCAATACAGATAACTTGAAATAAAGCCCCACAATAAAACTGAAAAAGTCCTTACTTTGATGCCGTCGGGTGACACACGAGACAAATGGTTACACAATAAACTTACTGTAGGTGGGTGCCTACGGTGTTTCCCAGTCACCACACTGTTGAGACTCAGGGTTCTCAGGGATGCTGTAGGTTCTGCGTGTCCGTCTCACCTAAGCATACTTGCAAAACACTTTTCATTACTAAACATCATTACTAAACTTTTATCACTTGCAAAATTTGGCGAGGGGTTGCTGCCACTACAAAGGAAAGACTTGGAATACTGTGTACTTGCTTTATTCTGTTAACCATACAAGATTGTGCCAACATTACTCTTATGAAAACTCGGACGTGTCTAGCTAACTCCATTTGGGTGCTCCCCAGCACGCAATTAATCTAGCGCACTCCTAGATAGATCACTTCTCTGTAGTGCTAGAATACACAATCTTCACAAGGGAAGGGGTTGACAGCCGCTAGGGTGGACTGACGATTTTTCCTGAAGATAGGGTGCAGAGAATTACAAAATGAAACAACACGTGTGATTATTTGGCATCAATAATGCAGACTAACTGGGTCTCATCTTGAAGTACGTGGTTAGTTAGGTGACGGCCAATATACAGCCGGCTAGGATGCGGAAATAATATCACCGTATCCTTTACATAAACACACTGGAAATATAATGCGACACGACATTAATGGTCACAATAAACACGCAGATGCGTGAAAGCAAACTTATATGGCGTGGATGCACTAGATATGCTTCGTAGTGGATCGCATGGTGCAGATGAATTTCCAGTCTCCCTCCATTGAAATGGCCAACTGTGATATTTGAAGGCTTTTAGCACGCCTGATGGAGGGAGAATAAATTTTTGAGATCGACAGCGTGGTCATACATACAAAGCATCAGTTACGTGACAATTAGATGAACCCTGAATAAAAATTACATAGAACCCTGAAATAAATTACGGCACACATGATTTTACACAAATAAACTTTCAAAGTACAGGGATGGAGCGGACATTGACTTGGTGGCTATTAACCACGTGGTCACCAGTGATGTGACCGTAAAACAATTAAACATGAAAATTACCCTGAAAAACATACATGAAAATAAAGCCCTTAAAATCGCACGCAGCAATTCTACAGAAATTACAATGAAACGCCTTTAACATTGGCGGATCGCACCTGATTTCAAAGTTGCGCGGGCCGCGTGGCCTCTCCGAAATCTTTCTTCTCCTCCTCCTTGATTAAGTTCAAAAAGCCACAAGGATACAAATTATTAGGTTAAGCAGAAGCATAATACTGGGAAATGTCTGGCAAAACATATGCAAAGCAAAGGTTAACCGGTATACTAAAGTGAAACTATTGTACTCTACATCAGTGCAAATAGTTTGTAGTGAGAACGTGACAGCATCTTACCTTTCCAGCTCTCCTTGATGGACTGCCCAGAGGCAGGGTTCGCGTGGACCAACCATGGCTGCCTACAGGGTTCTTGTTTGTAATTTATTGTGCACCATAATTTCGTAAATGACCATGGGGTCTTCGCATATGTTTCATTTTCTGCCATAAAGAGCCTCAGACACGTTTGTATGCTTAAGACGCAACCAGAATAATTTTCTGAAGAGCACCGTAATTTAGTCAGGCAGGATTTCCAGGAATTTTACTGAAAATATTGTAATTTCACCTGCGCCACGTGGCCCGCTAAGAACTTCATTCAGAGGCATCCGCGTCCTGTAAGAATGCTTTCACGCACGTGTGTGTTTATTCTGCCTATTCATGTCATGCCCCATGTTTTGTAATTCATATTTTGTGTAATTTGTACGGTGACATTACTTTCGTCTTAGCCTGCTAAGTGTACAGACCGTTGCCACACATTCACGTGTTTAGGAGACGTGTCTGCAATAGTGACGTAGGTAATCACATGTGTTTAGTGTTTGTGCTTGACTTTATGTCCCATCTCCAGGTGAAATCTGCAGTCATTCACAGTGGCTGTAGACACCTTACCTTGTGGAGATTGTGCTCCCATGCACCACGGAGGAATCATCCATCAAGGAGTGCACTAGTTGAATCAGAAGCTGGGGGAACCACCCATCACGGAATTAGCTAGTCACGCCGAGATTCTGAGTAACTCAGTATTGGCACGATTTTGTAAGAAGTGGAATAATAAATGTAATTACCAGTGCATTAAAATTTGTTTCTTTTCCGTAGCATCAGAGCCCAGCAAACTCCTACTTTTGACAGTGTTTTCATAAATGTTTAGTATTGCAAAAGGCTTTGTAAAGATGCTCGGGTGAGACGAACACACAGCATCCATGAGAACCCAGAGTCTCGAAGTGCGGTGCCTGGGAAACACAGCTGGCGCCCACCTGCAGTAGGTAAAGTGTATTCGTTTGTCTCGTGTCTCACCAGACGGCGTCTATATATATATATACATTACAGCCACTCATCAGTACAATGCTAAAGAATACACATATTTTCATAGTTGAAATGGTAACAAGATGGTTGTAAGCATTTGCATTCTGCAACTAAAGTTTGCACACTTCCAAAAACAATATAATTTGAAGGATATATGGTAAACATTAAGGCAAGTCATACATGTGCATATATTCTTTTTGTAAATTTTTCAATGTAACATTCTTAACTTTTGATTTTGTTGCAGCTAGCGGCATTTAATAATACCGCTGAATGTAAACAAAACAAGCCAATAGCTGTGCACTGGACGTTAAATATGTACATTAGCATGGACAAAATGTGATTAGATGTTATTTATAACGCTGCAGATATCACAGAATCTAAAGGTAATTTGCCCCAGTTAATTAATTATGCCTGATTAAATATGACTGATGGTGGATTACACATTTTAAGCTGAAAACTAGTGTTCACTCAAAGATTGTTTACTTAAGTCGAAGCTGACATAGAAAAAACAAAAATCTTCAATTTGGCTTAATATTTGCAAAGCTTTGCACACCCCTGCAATCTCTCATTTGTTCACAGCATTCTGGGTTAACCTATACAGCGATTATAACTTTCAAAATAATTTTCAAATGAGTTAGAAAACTTTATTACTGTAACATACATAGTGGCTTAGATAGCAAAGAAACTGCAAATGCACACAAGCTATTTGCACTGCATTTGCAAGCACCACCAGGTTTGAAGAATATGGCTCCCAGTACGAAAATTTTACAGAATCGAATTGAACGTGAGAATGCTGAAAATCAGAAAACACTGATTCTTTGATTCAGGCAAGAATCGGTAGAATCGAGGAATCAATAATTGAATTGTCCCATTACTTTAAAATGTTAATTTATTTCAATACATACACCTCTTCTGAATAATCTGATATCATGCAAGGTCATGTATGACACTCCTTTGTTGCCAAATGAAATGCAAGCATCATTCATGAGCACTGCATTACTAGCTGCAAGTGCAAGTGGAATTTAACAGGAAACCAGAGGATGTAGTTTTGTAAGATTAATTATTGAAGGTCACAAAAGAACAAATCCTTAACCATATTCATTTGCTGCTGTTTTGAAAATCACATTATTGATATATAAATCACTTAAAAGGCAGATATTTACCACAAAATATGTTAATTGATGTGGTGCAAAAGTACATCTGGCTTGGAGAGAAAGCTTTGGCTGCTCTGTGTTTAGCTTTTTTCAGCACTATCAATGTGACATTTCCACCCCTTATATGGTGAGCAAGAGGGCTATGATGGTTGTCTAGCATTCTTGTACCTTCCCTTGTGTGGCAGACCAGGTGGGGTGACGAAATCATGTGGAGGGGTTGTTGCTGTGTCTGGGCTGGAAGCCTTTCCCTTCCCCTCTCTAAATTCATGCACAGTATGTTATAAAAGTAGTCACTGTAAGCTATCTTGGCCCCACTTTTTGACCACTATCACATAAGAAGTGGATAAGTTCGGGTGGCTCTTTACACTGAGGTCTTGAAAAGCTGAAGGGGGTGAAGTGATGCGAGTTTGGAGCAGTGTCAGAATGCAAGAGTGGGGGGAATGGGAGATGCCCTGCTGAGAATCTAACCCAGTTTGCCTTGGTGGGAGGTAAGCACTCTAGTTGCTACACCAACTGAGCCCCCACTGTCAAACAACATTTGCTGAAAACTGTGTATGTCATTAACAACTGTTCACAAAATCAAAATTAAAACAGTACCATATTAGAGTAAAAAAAAAACATACTAAGAAGTCACGAACCAACCTTAATCAAAATAAAGAAAAAAAAAAAAATTCACAAGTCCAAGTTGCAACAACGTGAAAAAATAGAAGGTAACGTATCCACAAGCAAGCAAGATCAAAATGGCCAGACAAGCATGTGACATACACTATGCATATGACAACACATGGCTGAAGGGGAGGTGGTATCTATCTTTAGATACATGCTCCTTGCAGCACAGCACTCGCCCAGAGAAACGCAAAAGTTTAGCAACCAAAGAAATGCAAACTTACTTTTCAACAGATTCTAATAAAATGTTGAATTTTGAAACCAAAATTTTTAAGAAATCCTTAAAAACTGGTAATAAAGGAAAGGTGGTCACAATAAATAAATGGAGTCACAACAGTTAGGTTCTACTGTATTAGTTTTGTTAATCTTCTACAGCAACCATATCAGTATAGCTTATTCACCACACTGTTTTAAAAATATTTACTGACAGATTTTGCAATTAAAACTGAATTCCTTTGTCATGAAAGTACTTGAAAAAATATGGGTATGGTTCTTACATGGGCAGGTGGTAAGTGAACAAAAAATGGTATTATAACAACAAAATGTTGACATTCCACAAGTAATTCCACGATTTTTCCCCAAATTTCAGGTTTTCCAGATGAGTAGACACACTGTTTTCATCACCCTTCTTGTTATGAATGTAACTCTGGTCATAAATAGAAAAACCACCAACCAAAACGAGAAGGTGAAGACGATGTGGTACCATAATAGTGGGGACATTCCTGTGCCTTCCATGTTCATGAGCAATGAAAAGAAAAATGATAAAAAAGTTACGAAGTTATTCAAATTTTCTATTTACATAAAATGCTTATGGACCAAAAATGATTATATTTAAACATGTTTCGACACTTGAAAGATAGATACTATCATAGTGAGAAAAAACCCAAAAATTTACTCATTAATGTGTATTAAACTTGTATTTAACATGGAACATAAAGCATTAAAAATATATTGCTAGGGCAAATGTGTTGCTATTGCCCATACCCGTTATGGCATGGTTCCAGAGTAATAATTCTTTCCAAATCACATGTATAAGATAAATATTTTAATTTGATTAAAAGTTAAACAACTTCTTGAATATGATGATGTCTACATTATTTATTTAACCTTTGCTTATTCAGTGATAAACATTTGAGACAAGGAGTCTCATGACTACAAATTTTTGCCATGCCAATTTTACCGTCAACTTCCCTGTCTGCTACAAGTTTGCCTATTTTTTAGGCCGATCGCAATCTCAGCTATATTACACATTTTTGCTACACTTAATACTCCCTAACATGACATATTTATTATCTAATTATACTTTAAGACACCCTACCTTTTGAAGAAATGATGTGCGTTGACACCGAACAACAAAAAAATACGTGTTGCTACAGTGACATTTCCTGAACCATAGATTGTGCAACCACCTGGCTTGTGGACCCGTGCAGGACTGAAAATGACAGGTGCATCTTTGCCTGCGTGTTTACTGACCTGCCCGTTTGGGGAGTTGGAAGCGCTGGACGGTGGGCAGTTGTGCGCAACAGCCGGAAATATTGGGATCTCCAGAACAATCTATAATTGTAATGATTAATCTCGTAGTGTATTGTTTATAAAGGTGGTGCTAGTTTCACCATAAGTTATTATTGATTGGAGGACAGTTTAAGCCAATAAGAAATTTGGTGGGAAAGTTTTCCCCTGTTAATTTTTTGATTATAAATAGTCCCTCCAGCGGGCTGGTTGGGAGAGAGACCTGGCCGTTGGGGGTTGATCAGTACAGCTGCAGAACATGAGATAAATACACAACATTAGGGCCAATAGGCCAGTTTTCTATAGAAATGGTGTGTTGTTACCCAAGAATTTTGTAGAGAATTGGAATTTTCCTGGGAGTATAAAAGTTTAGCACACAATATAATTGATTGTAGAAATTTCAAAAGAAAATTATTTTTCGTACATTGTAAAATGTCAATGCCTAAAGTAAAAATTTGTTGTTAAGGCGAATGCCTCATGCTAACGCCAGAGATTAAGTACAATAAATTCCACTGTTATGGAATTAAAAGAATTCCCAGTTTTTAATAGAATAAAATACTCTTTGTAAACCATGATTTTAAAACTTTTATGTGTAAAGTTTTAACGCAAGAGATTGTATCCAAGTTTTATCACATTAGGCTTTTGTTTGAATTTTAGCCTATTGTATGTTCCAGATAGAGGAGGCTTTGATTGGCTATAACAGTTGTTTTAATTAGCCAAAAGACCTAAAATATTTAAAATTGTGGGGATGTTACCTGGATATCGTCCATGAAATTTTCAGTCTTCAGAAAATGATAAAAGGCTGTTATCTGATATTTTGTATTTTAAGTGAATTTTCAAATGTATAATATTTCAACCATAGTGTGCAAAGGAAATCCAATCGCCATCTTGTAGATGTGGTAGATTTTTGTATCAGTATTATATTGAATTTTGAAATATGTAATGAGTGTATTGAGAGCTTTAAATATAGTTATTTTGTATCAGTATTATACTGATTGTAGAAATTGTGATATGGGTATTTTGAACTTTGAATATAGCTATTTTTTATAACTCATGTGTTTTACCTGGTAGTTAAGTCTGTTCAACCTATTTAAGCCATTAGCCCTTAGGGATTTTTATTTCTGCTGTTACGACTTGGTCGTTGGTTTGTTTTGCTGGATGTATGTCCTTGTTTGGTTCTTACCGGAAGGGCCTCACATTTTAACAATTTATGTCAAAACCGAAATTACGAACTCAATATTATATGTAGCGCAACATTGATCATTACTTTTAAAGTATAAGTATAACAAAGAAAAAACACCATACCTGGTAATAGTACCATCAATGTCGGAAATCACAATTTTGTCATCATAACGCCATTTATAGACATGGCACATACAACGTGTTGTGCCTTGATATGCTGTAGTTACACTGAACACTGCTTTATTGGAACCAGGCTGTAATCTAAGGGAAACCTAAGATAAAGAAAGCAAAAAATAATGTCACTCATGAAAGCCAAAATAGCTCCACACACTTGAATGCAGTAATCTTACAACATGAAAGAATACCAACATACCAACTGATCTGATGTAAGACGCAGCGTTTTACGATGTAGTTTATCTGTTGGACGTAAACTGCTACTGCTGGTATCGAAAGCTTCATGAGAGTATAGTCTATCCATCAATTCAGAATCATCTGATGATCCCGACCCAGAAGAACCATCATGTGCACTAAAACAAAAGTAACACTTTCATTAATTCTGGTAGTACCACTTAAATGAAAGACAAACACTTCCATTAACTTTAGCTGTATCATTTTTCCCCATGGCCTATTCACTAAATACAAGACCTCCAGCACTTACAGAGCGTATTTATTCTTGTAAATAAATTATTTTGGTTTTGTAATAAGCTACTTATGCACTACTTGGTGAACCTCTTCATCGCAACTGAACTTCTCTCTCCATTTAATATCTATCAATGACCCAAATATGTCACAATCAATAATGGTCAGGTTCAGAGAGTAAGCATAGAGAATGGCACAAAGTACGAGTCTTCGATCATTGCAACTGTTGCATGGGTAACAAAGAGCCAAGCATCGCCATGCTGCAAAATGACAGCTACAGTCAGTAACCCAATCATTTTGCTTTGATTGCAGGTAAAATATGACCAATTCTTGAGAAAATCTGACTATGAGGTACTGGTGATTATGTTCTCCCCCAGGCAAGTTGTGCTGCTTCAAAAGACTCCATGTTAATTCCAAAGCAGAGTTACCATAATCTTACCTTATGATGGCTACACTCAAAATGTCTTTCATTTTGAGGAGTCTTTCCTTCTTTTGTTTCTGGTTGGTGGTAGTGGAACCAAAATTAATTTCAGTACTGAATAGTGTCAAAAGGAATCTATTACTCACGTCACACACAAAAGATATCATAGTCCATTGTAGCAGTTGTAGCACTTGTGATGGAAATTCACCATGTGATGGATGACGAAGACCCAAAATTCTGAAGCATACCTTATAATAATTTGTAACACTCCAACTTTGCAAAGTTTCTACAAAGTGGTTGCCACGGCACGTTAGTCCATAATTGAAACAGTATCATGTTTGTGCCTGTTCAGTATTTTTGTGATGCCATGAAGCATTGTTTTAAAATACAACATTGAACTTAATGGAAACCATGCAGAACAGTGATGTTGTGTACCACTTTTGTGGAATAAATTATAATTAAATATTAATGGTGGGTTGATAACAAAGTTTTTCAATGTTGATTTTCTAGTAGTTCTCAATCCTGATTCTCTCACATATACAGCTGAAGTTCCTTAAAAAGATTGAAGTACAGAAACGTGAGTATGAAATTGCACAAGGGAAGTGCAATACAAATTAATGGTAACAATATGTTTACTAAACTTTATCTAATTACCGTATTTACTCGTGTATAGTACACTTTTTTCCCAGAATAAAGGAAAAATTCCTGGGGTGTGTTGTGTTTAATAATCACGTGATAGCACGTGTGTATTCTCCGTTTACATTGAGGTTGTTTAGTTTACGTTTATTTTTTCCCTTTTCTCTTGCACTGTGTATCGTGCCTGAACTGCCCTCTAGTGGCATCTCTGTAAAATGCTGGTGTATGATAAACAAAAGAGAGTTGAGCTGAAGCTATGTAGATGTGAAGTACCATTAATAAAGATTTCATGATAACTACTGTTATTACTTGTGTTTCTTCACAAATTACAAAGGTTATGGGCCCATGATTGACAAATGATGTTCTGTGCATACTGTTCTTGTGAAGGAAACATGAGGCGTTATGTCATAACAATAGGTTGTACTTCAATAGTTGCAGATAGCATGGTGTGGCTGCAAAAATTGTGTCATGACGGCCAGTGATGTAGTGCCAGTACGATCGTGTTTTATGAATTTTTTCCTTCTGTGTTTGGTCATAGTAAAAATGGAAGTCTCCAGGGTAATAATTGAGAAATTAGAGGGTCCATCAAATTGGATGGACTGGAAGTTTCAAGAGAAAATTCAGCTACAGGTCCATGGGTGTATGGATCCCGTAGAAGGAAAAATAATACTTCTCACGGAAGAACCAGATAAGACAAGCGCTCAAGCTACAAAGAAACATGAAGAAAAAATGTTGCTAGAAAAGGCAGAATTTATTGCGCAACACATAATTGTTTGCTCTCTCAGCAACCAAGTACGTCAATTGGTAAACATGTGTTCGTCAGCATAGGAAATGTGGGACAAATTGCACAGTGTATATGAGTAAAGAACAGAGCAACAACAAGATCAACTGTTTAACCAATTCTTCAGTATAAGGGAGAACGACCCATGTGATTCACTGGCTAAACATATTGAAAAACTTCAAAAATTGTGGGTCGAGCTACAAGATGAGACAGGGAAGGAGGATAAAGCAAAATTGCCAGACTCACTTTTCTTTAATAGAGTACTTAACACTTTGCCACTGGAATATTTTGATCTCATGAATGCATGGGAATCAGTTCCAAAGCAACAGACAAAGAAATTTGACTCTTAAGAGAGAGGTTAAGTGTAATGGGAATGCGTCTTCAAGAGAGAATAAACGATGAGGCCTCAATGCTCACTGCAAAAATGAAGCCAGAATTATATGTGAGTAAGAAGACAGTGAATACAAATGGACCCCAAGTGTTTTGATAATGGAAAAGTGAGCCCCATAAAAAAACATTGTCCAGAAGACTCCTCAAGGGACAAGACAAAAGCCTATTCATTGGGGTCAGGCAATAAAAACCACAGGTCAAAGAGTAAAGATGAAGCTTTACTTACAGCTCTAAATATATCCAGTGAAAACTTGAATGAATGGTATGTCGACTTAGAAGCCACTTCATATATGACACATAGGAAAGACTGGTTGATAAGACTTTACTAACGACAGCCACATAAAAGTGACGGTGGCAAATTATGAATCTGTATTGTCAGGTGTTGGCAATGTTGAGGTTAAAAACCCTGTATGGAAACGAGTTCATACAAGATACAGTGTTAGTACATGGAATAAAAGCTAATTTGTAATCTGTAAGTAAAATAGCAGAAAAAGATCATTGTGACGTGTTCGATGAGAGGAAGTGCACAATATACTCTGATGATAATATCATAGCTACGGCAATAAAAAGAAGGGATTTGTATGTACTGGATACATGTCAAGAAAGTATTTACACATCCAAGGGACAACCATCAAACCGGCTGTGGCATGATAGGTTGGAACAACTCAACTGAATGGGAATGGATCTACTGTATTGAAGAAGGGCATGGCAGATGGAATATCATTTTCAAGGGAAAAGGATGGACAGTGCATTGCATGCTTAGAAGGTAAACAATCCTGGAAACCATTCAAAGGAGTTGGAAGAAAAAGGGTGAGTGAGTGCCTGCAATTAGTACACACTGATGTGTGTGGTCCTATGTCCCAGGAATCTAGAGTGGGGGGAAGGTATTTTTTAACCTTCAAAGATGACCACACAAGGAATGTTTTTGTGTATATAATCAGGTCAAAAGTTAAAGTGTTTGAAAAATTTAGGGAATTTAAGGCCCAAGTTGAGAAAGACAGGAAAACAAATAAAGATCCTGAAAACTGACAATGGTTCAGAGTATGTAAACAGGGACTTCAAAACTTCCTAAGGAATAAAATATGAACTAACTATACCATATAGTCCAGAATAGAATGGACTGGCAGAGCGCACTAATCGCACACTTGTTGAAAAGACCAGATACATGATGAAGAAAGCTGGTTCTGATGAAAAGATGTGCACCAAGGATGTGAACACAGCTGCTTACTTGGAAAACAGGTCGCCTGATAAAGCAACTGGTGCGAAAACACCTGAAGAGTGATGGTGTGGAAGGAAAGAGAACCTAGCACATCTGTGTGTTTTTGGTTGCATAGCATACAGTCACGTTGAGAAGCAGAAACGCAAGAAGTGGGACTCAAAAAGTTACCAGCATATATTTATAGGTTACTGCAAAGACAGTAACGGGTAGAGGTTATTTGATACAAGAAATCCAGGAAATATTGTGCACTCCAGAGATACGTTTTTTGGAAGACAAATTTTCGGTGAATGAGCAACAGTCTATTGACATGACAACTGTGGATACAAGGCTGCCTTCAGTGGACTCTGAATCTGGAAAACTTAATAAAAGTTCGAGGGAAAATATGGAATACACAGAAGAAAATGCAAGGGATACAAACCCATCTGAAGAAGACGTGTCAGAAGACAAATCTTTAGTCAGAGGCTTGGAATAGGATCCTAGACCCAGAGTAGAGGGAGGTCCAAGAATCAAGAAGCTACCACAAAAATTTTCGGACTATGTCTTGTATCACACATCAACGGAAGCCATCTCTAGCACTTTTGGTGAAGCAATGCGAAGTGATAAGAAACACACGTGGCAAGAGGCAATTACGAAGGAAATGGATGCCCTGTCAAGTCATGGTGTCTGGGAGCTGGTGGATCGACCTGAAAACAAGACTCTGGTGAAGTATATGTGGGTGTACAGCATAAGGAAAAATTAGCTTGGTAATGCAGTTCAATCTAAAGCAAGGTTAGTAGCGGAAGGTTTCACACAGGAACAAGGTATTGACTATACAGGCTTGGTGATGTAGTTCAACATAAAGCAAGGTTAGTAGTGGAAGGTTTCACACAGGAACAAGGTATTGACTATACAGAGACATTTTCCCCAGTGGTCTGCAAAAACAGATTAAGATTACTGTTTGCATTAGCTGTAAGATTAAATTTTAGTATTGATCATTTGGATGTAAATACTGCTTACTTAAATGGTGACATAGACGAGATCATTTATATGTACCATCCAGAGGTTTCATGGAGCCAAAACAAGAAAACAAAGTTAGTGTCTTAAAAAAGACTCTTTATGGGTGGAAACAATCCTCTCGTGTTTGGCATCAAAGGATAGGAGAGATAATGACAGATCTAAGATAAAAAAATCTAAATTTGAGCCATGTATTTTTTTTACAAAATAAAGGGAATCTGCATACAATAGGCCTATGTAGCAGTGCATGTAGATGATTTTTTTTCTATATTTTTTTCAAATGACTCTGAAAGGTGTAAATTTAAGAAACATTTCAGTACAGAGTTCAGTATCAAAGATTTGGGTGAGGTAAAGTCGTATCTAGGACTAAGTATTGAGAGATCTCAAGGGATTATCAAAATCAACCAGAGATCATTTGTAGAAGAGCTGCTTAAGAAATACAAAATGGAAGAGGCTAAATCTGTCCGCACACCCACGGAAGCAAATTTAAGGTTAAATAATGATGGAAAGGATGCACTGAATGTTCCATACCAACCTTTGATAGGGTCCTTACTGTATCTTTCTGTATAAACACTAGGCCTGACATTGCCTATGCTACCAATTTCCTCAGTCAGTTTAACACCAATCACAAAATGGAGCACTGGGTAGCAGCCAAAAGAATCTTGAGATCCCTAATGGGGACACTAAATTTGGGTCTGACATATCAAACTGATGCTCAAGAGTTGACAGGGTATGTAGATGCTGATTGGGCCAACAATCCTACCAATCGAAAATCTTATAGTGGTTTTGTGCTAATTTTCAGTGGTGGACCGGTCTCTTGGGAAGCCAAGCAACAATTATGCATTTCACTCAGCAGCACAGAAGCAGAGTATGTTGCTCTTACTCAAGCTGCTAAAGATGCTGTATTCATGAAAGGGTTGCTCAAGAAATTAATTGGGTTCAAAAGTCAGGTAATACAGTACTGTTAAATTACAGCCAAAGTGCCCAAAAATTAGTATATAACCCTGTTTCACAATCGCACGAAACACATTGACACAAGGTTTCACTATATCAGGGAAATTGTAAAAGGGAATGATTTTGTTCTGAAATATTTATGTAGCGAGGAAATACTGGCTGATATGCTTACCAAAACACTGCCATTAGTTAAACATAAGTTCTGTGTAAGGACGGTAAGACTAAGTTAAAAGGACCATATGTATAACCAGATTAAGGGAGTGTGTTGTGTATTATAATCAAGTGATAACATATGTGTATTCTCTGTTTACACTGAGGTTGTTTAGTTTACGTTGATTTTTTTCCTCTTCTATTGCACTGTGTATCGTGCCTGAACTGCCCTCTAGTGGCATCTCTGTAAAATGCTGGTGTATGAGAAACAAAAGACAGTTGAGCTGAAGCCATGTA
This sequence comes from Dryococelus australis, assembly GCA_029891345.1. Lineage (NCBI taxonomy): Eukaryota > Metazoa > Arthropoda > Insecta > Phasmatodea > Phasmatidae > Dryococelus > Dryococelus australis. The sequence continues at coordinate 129,156,858 of CM057009.1, forward strand.
GCTGTGAAGTACCGTTATTAAAGAACTCCTGAATACTACTGTATTACTTACACGTTTTTCACAAATTACAAGAGGGTGCATGCTTTACACAGAAAAAGAAAAAAAAAAAAGGGGTAGGTGGGGGTGGAGTGGTTGTCTGTTGTCTCATTTCTCGTTCTTACATCACTCCTCTTCCTTATCTCTTACTCCTCAGCGACCCTTCAGTTCGCCCTTTCTGCCCTCCCCCGTGACTGTTCAGTCCTCTTGTCAGAGTTATGTTTAGGTCGCAACCCCAGTACACTCCCCCCCATATGACATCCTGTCACGTCACAAACCAGAGTTGCCACGTGTTTGTGTTTACGCCCCCCCTCCCCAAACGGTCTTACATCCAGATGTTGCTGGTTGATAGTTCCGCCATGCTCTCTTTGTTTCCGTGGCAGAGGCTAGTGAATTATGTTCAGGGAGCGGTGAAGGGTCGAGGCGAGTCATCCATTTCCGGCCGTTGTAGCGCGTCTGACTCATCTCAGGCCGTGTCTCAATTTAAAGGATACTCTCTCTCTCGAGAGCACTCTTTCGCACAACCTGGCAAGAGCACTGCTTCACGCTCACTCGTGCTCTCACTCTGGGAATTGAGACAACCACTCTCTTGTTTCTCTCAGACGTCAGGCAAACAGCTGATGTCCAAAGGCAGGAAATCATGTTAATCTAAAATCGCAGTCACAGCTATTGTAAGTAATTTATGTGTGTTCAAAATAACTCACAAATAATTATAGAACTACCAGAATAATCATTAGCGCATAAAATACTATTATTTTTGTTTTATATTTTACAGTCATTTTACAGCAAAGTGATAAAAAAAAAAAAAACTTAGTCAGAAATAAATATTTATATTTTTATAAATACATGTTGCATGTGTCATTTTGCTGTTTAAAACAGTTGAAATTATTAACTTATAGTTAAAATGCAACATGGCTTTGGTCCAGAAAGCTACTATTACCTAATTAAAACATGAAATAATGTAAACAAATATGGCGCCTGCGAGAGCGCACCAGCGAGTATATACCTTTGTGCTCTTTGTGCTCTCGCACTTTCGTGCTCTCTCAGACGAACTGAGACGACCAGAGAGTGTTCTCTTTGACGTCGTTGGGAAAGCGAGAGCACAAGGTAGCACTCTCTGGGCCAATTGAGACACTGCCTCAGGCAGTGTCCGAAATGGCAGATTTCGTATTTTCTATCTAGCGGATGTTAGCAAAAATACAAAATGAATACATGTGTGAATGTTTTCTAAAGCAAATAATTGTTCATAAAATACACTAGGCATGTTTTAAAAAGCAAATAACTGTTTTACTTTGTTTATATATTTCACACCAATTTTTTTTAAGCCATTGCATAACTTATTTTCTTATTTATTAACGTATGCGCAGCATTCCAGTGATGATTGTAGATGTTACGTCCATTTTAAGTCTGAAATTTACATTAAAATATTTTTCTATGTTAATGTAAAAATGTGTTACCGCGAGTGCTAAAAAAGTGACAGTCGAAAATGTCTGAAGTGAAACTTCAAGTTTGTCAATTCGGACACAGACTGACACGTCTGACCTGTTTATCGATCGCTTGGGCAAGGTAGTTATTCACTGTTTGTAGTGTCGTTTTCGCAATGTCAACAAAGCGTAAAAGGAAAGTTAACAAGGAAAAGTTAGAAAAAAATTGCGCATGGTGTTTTATAAACAACATGAATCCCGGTGCCAAAAAAAAAAAAAAAAAAAAAAAAAAAAAAAGACTTTTTCAAGAAAGCACTATTTAACTACATTTTTTTTCATATCAAGTGTTTAAATGTTTACAAAAATTTAACATTTCCTAAGTTTTTAACTTTTGTGTGTGTATGTGCGTGTGTATGTGTTGGTAAAATTTAAATAAGGTAGTAGTGGGAATTGAACTGTATTGTTTAAATGCCAGGTAGCCTCATTTAAAGTCCTGTTATAGTCTTTATTGCATTGCATTCTAAACTTTCAACTAACTCTGTCAAAGTACGGGTCTGCGTGCATGATGAGGAAGCAACACACACACACACAACCACACACCACGCCGCCGGCTACCAATCAATTTCTTACGTCCAAGAATTATCAGGGTCCTTGTAAAAATGTAAATTAATTGATTCAATTTCAATTAGCCGCTGCCCAGCACATACTTTGTTAATAAACAAAATCATTCTAGCTTGTGTTACGTTAGTAAATGTCACGTGCTAAGACTGATGTATATAAATTTTTTCCAATTAATTAAAATAACAATGCTCGTAGATTATTGTAACTAAATCAAATGAATTTTACAGAAAAGTCATATCATAGAATAATATTTAGAGTAATTCATTCATACTATCTGGATCTATGGAGTGGAAATTGACAAATCATGCACGTAAATATTTCCTCTCTTTCCTCTACCTTAAGCGGTCGGCATCAGCGACTTTTAATCTTTAATATAATTTTATAGGGTTAACTTGTGTAGTTCACGGAGCCGAGCACATTTCCTTTTACTTATCCCAATTATACGAAACCATAGTGGCAGAATATCATCATGCCGACACAAATAACGCCATTTCCTATGTAAATTACCTTGAAGTATAATTGAAATAAAATTAGTACACATATTGTACAATGATAAATTGCTATCTGTAAGAAATTCCAAAATATATATATATATGTGTCAAAAGGTACAAGTATAGATAATTAAGATACATCAATATATAATGTAATATTTACTAAAATTAGATTGTATAGTCATGTCAACTTGTTCCAAATAGTGCAACCAATACCTAGATATTTTAGCTAATAGTAAATTTAATTCCAAATGTGTGCTCTTGAATTACTAAAATTTCAGTCAAAATGACATCTTTTTCTAGCCAAAACTAACGTAAACGATATCCCTAATCTCGCAACTGACAGCGCCCTAGGGAGATTCAAAACAAAGTGCGCAAATGGACACAATCTAAAGAAACCCTGACTGCAACCACGAACAAGAGAGACCCCTTCTGGTGACAAACTGCAACCCTCTACTGATGACAACTGGGTCAACCCTTCGCCGCGGAGCCCTCGTACTTCTTCGGTGGCCCGGCCTCACTTATAACCTTCTCTTTCTTTGGCCGACCCCATGCTCTCATGCGGGGGTGCACAAGTTTTGTGGAAATGGGGGGGGGGGGGGGGCATGGTGTGGTCACCAGTAGCCAGGACTGGCAGGTGACATGCAATAGCACAGGATGGCGCAACCTCTGTGAGCCAGCCCGGCTGTTATGAAAACACCCCCGCCAGGAAATGGTATTGAGGCCGGGGTCGTTCCTATATAAGCCTGGCGTAATGCCCGGCTCATGGTCATCTTGGATCCAGCCGCCAGAGGGATGACTCCAGGAGAGGACCACCAGGCCTGTGGTCCCACTTCGACTCCCGACTTCTGCCACCGTCAAGGGGGTCTACCCGTAGATGTCGACGCTACTTAACAGGGTAAATATCCTCCAATAGGGCGCCCCAGGTTGCTAAGTATTAGGGATATTCGTGGTAGTAATTTGGACTCCATCTGAGTCAAAGAGCACCTTAATAGTTAATGCTTACCATACGGAGTTGATATTGATAATACCTGCTCATTGTAGCAATGCCTTCCAGCAATCTTTGTACAAAGTTGATATAGTTATTCCAGTTTGTAAAGTAACGCAAATAGGCAATCTTTGAAAGGATTGTGATTAATATTGAGAGTTGAATGAAAGTAGTATTTTATATATACTGGAATGCTCTATATATCTAGCTATTACCATCCCCCTAATTAATGCATGACCTGATCCCCTCAGGACAGGCCACAACAATAGGTATTCAAATGTTAAAGTTAAGGAGAAAAATATTTTATGATATGGCCACAAGTTGATTGATGGGTAGTGTGTCCATTTGGCCCGACCAGCCTCTTCTAATCTTTCCCTAAGTGCACTGCAATAACATCAGTACAGTCCATTCACGGTTTTTAAGGATGTTTTGAAACCATCCTTTTAAAAATCACCTTAGGAGTAATATGTCAAACTGGTTTTTCATTAACTTGTATACCACAAAATATATAACACAGTGATTAACTTTGAAGTATTATATTTTTGAGTAACAAACTTTAACATAGTACATTTTATAACATTTTATATTTATTCCACATTAAAAATTTTTTTAGAATAAGTGAGAGCAGTGATGTATTGTGTATTGGCAACGTCAAGTAAGAAATAGTTCAGAGTTCAAATATTGTTTTAACCTAGTTATTTGGATGTTATTTGTAAATTAAACATTGCCAATTGAAATATTAAAATTTTTAGGAAGCACTGATGGAAACATATTTCATTGTTACTGTTAAAATAACAGCACAAAATACTGTGTGTAGGCCCTAGTAACGTGCTTTTTCTTCCAAGGAAGAAACTTGAATAATTGGGGTGGAGCTTATTATTCTCTCTTGCTTTATCTCACTCTCTTGAAGTTTCATAGCTTTAGAAGAAGCAGAAATTATACATGTTTTGAATTTTACCATATTTCATACTTATTACAGCAAAAATAATAATTGTTGAATTTGTAATTTAAAACTGAAACTAGAGTTTAATGTTTGAATACTTACTGTGCATGTATGAACGTGCTTGCATCCTCCCTAAATACTTCTGAATGCAAGAACCAAATTTTACCAAATTCAGCACATATATTATACTTAATAACGACATCTGACTTTTCAGGATGCCCAACAAGACTGTAAATTTAATTTACAGCATATTTGACACTTTTTTCTTGGAATTCCCATTCACAAAAAAATTATACTAGAAACTATTCAGTAGAATACATGTTATGTAGCCAATCTGTGAATGTTTCTGTTACACATAAAACGGGTTTCATGATGAAGTGACATGATGCGGCATGACACTGCTGATGCTGACCAAATCAATGCTGTTTCACTATCAAGTGACACTTGGCTGGCAACAAAGGTCATCTCAGACTGTGGCGTCTGTGTTTTAGAGTGAATATGTTACACTACCAGCGAGAAGAACGCATTTGTAGATCACATCCAGCAAAAAATGGCATTAGACGCTTAATAAACAAACAAATAAATAAATAAATAAAAAGCATAAATGATACATAGAAATATTTGTGAATAGATTCTCGATAAACGGTTAAACTTACTCAAGTTTACTTTCAATGTAAAGGCAAACAACTCTAACATGTATTTTTCTTGTGCTAAATACTGCCACCTTTTTTTTCTTTTTACAAAGGAGAGTATGCAATATGTTTTTTTCTCAGTTGTCAGATGCAAACAAAAGCAACATATGCAAAATATTTATTACCATCGGCCAGTGACAGCTAGCTGGAATCACTCAGACTACAGGTCATTGCACCGCTTAGCATTGTGGTACTGGAAAACGAATTAATAATCCTCGTAAACCTACTGTTTCAAGTAGCATACATACAGAGATGAGCTTATAAATAGAAATAATTGTAACCATTAAAAAATGCCTAAATTACGATTATCATCTCTGCTTGAAGCAACACTATTTGAAAGAGATTTCCACTGCCATAGTAAATAATTAATGACCAATATTAAAAATAACAAGAATCCAACTGTAAACAAAATAAAAGTGAAGTTTCCTACCACTGTATTAAATATGAAGATTCACATTAATTTCTCAACATCCTGAAAACAAGCATTTGGACAAAAGTTGTGGCACATGGGCAAATTTAACTTTCTATTACACTGAAGTTTATGTTATATATAATTCCATATTTCGGCAGCCAGTGTGTGGCAACATGTCCTAAATGAAATTCACCCTATATACAAAATTCTATATCAGCTGAAGCATAAATGATCAAAAGAGAATTTTAAACTGTTTCTATCTTCTTCATATGCTGTAGCTAGTGATGCCACATGCATATTTCATATTAATGAAAGAGGTCGCAGAATATCTTTCAAATATTTCTACATGAATTTGATGCAATATATTTTAAACCTAATACGTTTTGAGCCTGTATGAGATGAAAAATTTACTTTTAAAAGGAGGCAATATATAATACTTTTGGGATACAGCAGCAGAATCGAAAACAGGCAGATATGTTGCTGTCTGTTGGCCAACATGTACAGCACGCTTCTGAAGCCACACCCCCATGTAATGACACTTATTCATGTGTAAAATACACTTATACAAACAAATTATAGAGTTTTATATTTTCCACAATTTCACTATATTATTTAAAGCAACATATTACCACATGGAAAAATTCTGCTAGCTAATAATTTTAATTTGGCCTGTAATCACCAAACTTTTCAGAGATTGTCTCTCAATTTTGTTCTTGCGTCCCCTCCCACTTAATCAACAAAGCAAAAGAAAATGTCATTTTTTAAAACCATGCATATTTTGCAAATGGAATCATTTTTAGAGTGTATAATATTTATGTTAATGTGAGATATTGTCATCTAGGTGCACTCGGTACCATTGTTAATTGATAGATAGCCTCGTTTTGTGTACTAACTGTAAGCTACCCATATCTCACCTTTTTGACGTGCAGATGCCACTTTTAATTGTGAAATACTTCATTATATTATCAATGAAAATGTGTTGCCTAACAATTTCTCAAATTCCTAATATTTCCAAGTTTCACATATTTGATGTAACATCCCAACTGTTGCAGTTGCACAAGAACCACAATTAACATCTTATTAAAGACATTAAATGAAATTTGCCATCTACAATATACAATGCTCTACAGTTTTATGTCGTGCTTTTAAATACACATGTAGCCACATGACTAGTTAGTCGTATGTGCATTCATCGAAACAGATGTGGGAGTTGAAAACAAAAGTTCAGTCTTGTGATTATAAATAAAATTTCAAGTGTTTGTGATAATGAATTTCAATATATATAATGTTTTAAATATACAAGACGTATCTAAATTACTATTACACACGTTGAAGCCTTGTAGGGAGAAATACCCTGAAATGTAGAGTTTCCATGCTACAAGCCCAACACTACCATGTGTGGACATGTCTTGCGTCTGTTGCGTCAATGAGTGGAGTAGAGTACGTATGTTGTTGCAGTGCTTCTGAAACCACTTACAAGAATGGCTTGACGTGGCAACACAACCACCCACTTTGATGCATACATTGCACCTGCGTACCATGTTCTGGTACACTTGCTCACAAACACCTGGTAGTCGCACATCCACTGCTGCCATAACCCATGCAAGCAGATACTCCTAGGGCTCCACCAGCATCTCGTAAACTAGACTGTTCATATGACCCAAAATGAAAAAATCCAGTAAACGTTTAGGCCAGTCAATTCAGCCACCACAACCAGTCCAAGATGACCATGGATAGCATATGCAAAGTGCAGTGGCATGCTATAGTGTTGAAACTACATTGCTAACCTGATGTTCAATGTCACATACTCGAATAGCTCGGGCAGTATATCCTGCAGGAAAATCAAGTATGAGCCACCCATGAGGTGATGTGGCAGAAGGTATTGCCCAATCACACAGCTATCCAGAAACCCTGCCCACACATTGATGGCATATAGTTTCTGAAAGTCACGGGAGTGTGTAGCAAGCAGATTTTCCTTCGCCTACACATGGCTGTAGAACAAATTGAACACGTTCCCTCATGAATTTGGCTTCATGTGTGAAGAGAACACAACATGGGTAATAGGGCTCCTTCACAGAACGGTGCAGGAACTACGCACAGAACCGGAGTCATAATGCAAAATCTGCTGGACCCATGGCATATACCATCTGGGGGTGGTACAGGTGTAGCAGCTGTTCATGAATCACAAGTCAGACAGTGTTGTGATCCACAGCCAGAGCATGCGCAATCATTCTGGTACTCATTGATGTATCCTTTTCCACTGTTTTGAGTACGGCCTCTTCAAAACCAGGGCTGTGGCACCGTTTTGGTGCACCACAGTTGGCCTTGCTGGCAGTGAATATACACGTTTCCTGGAGCCAGCCATTAACTCTGACAAAGATGGTATGCAATGGTGTCCAGCAGTGTGGAAACTGCACCTGATACAGCTGATGCACAGCCCTCTCATTACAATTAACTTCACAGAACACTATCATCATATTGGTGCACTCTTCATATTGTAGTCAACACTATTCAACAGCAAGGCAATGCCACGAGACTGACAGATTGATGCAAGCATTGACTGTTGTGCAGGATGAGTTACAGACACGTGCCATCAGGTGATCTTCATCAAATGACGTACTCCGCTCATTGGCACTGTGGTGCATGACACTTCCACATGTGGTGGTGTTTGGCTTATAGTGGGGAAACTGTACGTTTCTGGACATGGGTTCCTATGCAAAATGTTTACTAGTTTGTCACCCCTACAAGCCTTCCTCATGTGTAATAGGAATTCAGATACATCCTGTATTGCAACCATATAAATGATACAACAGAAAAATGTATGTAATACACATGAACATATTACTCTTGCAAATCAAACAAAGACTATAATATAACTAATTTCCAAGAAGCATTATTATGTAGCATTTCTGTTTGCTGAGCAAGAAATAAGTTTTAACAGCAGAACCTATAATGTATTATCTATGTGTGAGCAGTTTGGCAATACGTTTTGATGTACATAGGCTTAACGTATAATCAATGTCAGTAATTTCAGACGACAGGGTTTGACAGGTGGTAATCAGGTTGCCATGGAAGGATAAACATTTGGGAGGGTTTAGAGAAATAAAGCGAGAGAAAATAGATGAAACGAGGGAAAGAAAAGGGCACTGGGGTGGGAAGGATATGGGCTAGAAGCAGCCAGCACTTAATGGCTTAAAATTATTTTTTAAAGGCAGTGCAGATACTTTGCCATTAAGTTCCCTTGGTACAGTTAAAGAATTCCTAACACAGAGTTCATAAAACAGTAAAAATTTTCCCTATTCGGAAAAATTCCCACACATACTAGCAGCATTTATAATCATATACCTTTTCCACTTTTCATAAATTTACAGATCATTGGACACCCTGATACAGTTTTCCACCATGCTGGATGTGTACTTTTAAAATGGTGGTAATTTTTATCATTGACGGTGATATATCTTGGGATGTCAACCGTTCAACAGATTTAAACCAAATTTGGTATATTATTGGCAGTGCATCATGTAAGTATTGAATTTAGAGATGGATATTGCCATTGGTATGCCATTTTGGAATATAGCACTACATAAATAAATAGACTTTAGATTATGGCTAAAAACTACTCAACCAATTCTAGCCATATTTGGCAGATGAACACTACTATGGTAGGACATGTAAACATTTCCAATTAAAAATAAAAAGGCATTTATTTAAAAAATGGGGGCCATTCAAATATTTTGTGTTTGATATATCAACCATATTGTTTGGATAATTTCAACCAAATTTTATATGCTGAATGTATCTATCAAGAGCATCATATGTGTTAACTAACAGCTACTTTGGTACAATTTATAAGGTAGTGCCACATGAAGAAAAAATATTTTTTTGTCGCATCTCAGGAAACAATTAACAATTTTACCAAATTTGGCAAACACGTATTACTATGGTAGTGTAATAGTCAAATATAAAAACTAAAATGAGTTTTAGTTTTTATATTTAAACCTCAGGATGATGTTCACGATTAATTTTATCATATCAACATAACTGCTGAATACAAGAAAACATGACTAAAATAAAAGAACACTTTCATTATTAAAATTGGATATGTTTACTCTGAACACATAGGAAATGCAAATATTATTTATTACTATTGAATTTATCATTATGGAATGGTGCTGCCCTTGAATAAAAAAAGTGTTTTAGGGAGTGTTTGGGTTTGAGTACCATTACAAATTAGAGACAAATTGATGACAACTTGAATCATGAAAATTTTTTAATGTTCATACTATAATTTTCACTAGCACAAATATGGAAATTGTTTATACGTTTGTTAAAGCAGCGGAAAAAAAAATTGTGTATGCTTACCTCATGATATTAAAAAAAATTTGTAGGCGTCTGGGTTTTACTTTACCACACATTTTCATTATTAGTAGTTTAGAATTTTTAACTTGGGGCGACCACTGCTAGTACATGCACAAGAAATATAATCTCGGACTCAAAATTTACCATTACCGTACTGGGCGGTAGTAAGATAATGGGACCAAATCACCTGGAAGCGGCCTACTTCTGACAGGCCTTTAAATGGAGAACAGTTACAGCCATGAAGGTGGTGCTGAAGTATTCTTTTCTGGTTTATAATTCATTTACTGCCACATATCCAGCAAATTGGGGTATCTTCTTTCGTACCATTTGCCCTTATTTGATGGAGACCCAAAAAGACATACATTCTACAGGATTTTTTTTTTGCAATAATGTCCCTAGTCGAAAATTCCAATTTTTGTACCATGCACCAAGGCAAAGAGGATGCATTTCTTTTTTAAAATATATGCAAAGCCATAATAATACTAATTTCAATAAATTTACATCAGTTAGTGGTCAAGAAAGTGCATAGCAATTACAGTTCATACAAACTTGAGATTGTAATGAAAATAACATAACCAAAAATAAAAATGTAACAGATGTGAGGTTAAATGTAAATACAGATTAAATTAATAACTGTAAATGAAGATGAATAACCAGTAAAATGTTTTAAAATAATAATTTTTCAGGTGTAAGAAAAATCATTTAACTAATGACTAGGTATGCCAACATAAGGGTGTAAGTAGCATCAAATTATCTGCATACATTACAGATGGCTCCATCTGCACTGTCAACAATTTTGCTTAGCATGAATAATTTTTGGGTGAGTACCTCTAAAAAAAAAACCATGACAATATACATAAATGTAACAGACATTACTTAAATCAACAATAGTAAACATAAACAACAACAATCAACACAATCATGACAATTCATGGTTACAAACAACGTTAAACCAATATGAATAACTTCACATATTTTTTTCCATCAAGAGTATCGCGAAGGGGGGGGGGACACTAAAAAGTAGCAAGGGAAATATGAATTTACTCAAATTGCGTAAGTCATAGTTATAATTAGTCAATGCATGTCAGAAGTTTCCAACAAAACGTAAGTAAGTCATTGTTTCAGAAGGGAAATAGTAGTACAATCTCCTTGTATATGGTTGGCAGCTTTGCCAACGGTGATGCCTGGAACTTACGACCAATCAGGACAGTGGTTGCGGGTTCAGAAACTTCAAAGCAACACTTGTTAGAAACTGGTAGTTCTAGATGTGATGCTTCGTCTTCTTGTCAGCACGATATAAAACATGGAATAGCTCTTTAAATACAATATCATACTGCAGCGAAGAGATTTCTTTAACGTGAGCGGTATGGGTAACTCACTCTATTTATACGTAAAACGCCAAATGTTTGTGAATAAAAAAACTCCATTTCCATATGCAGTGCAATCATGGTATATTCAAGTGGAAACATAATACGTCTGTTTTTCACTGAATTAAATGTCTCTGATAACCTTTCACTATACATACACATGCTTTATTTAACACTCAAGAAATGTAACGTTACACTTTGCTGAAGTTCTTATTACTTAGTGTCAATTGTTGACTTTCCAGTCCATATCACTCACTCATTTTACCAAGATGTACGGAACCAGAGTTCATATACTGGCATCTTCCATAAATTTTTACTTTGCCATACAATTGATCTTTAATTTAAAATGCAACTCACTGGTTTACAACAGTTATAATGTGGAAGTATGACTAATGTTCTAAAATTCTTTTTAGCAGAACAAAGTCAACCTCAAAAACCATGCCTTAAAAAAAAAAAAAAAAAAAAAAAAAAAAAAGACTGGAATAAACTAACACAGTCTATAGGATATACTAAACCAAAATAAAATGAGAGAAAATAAATACAAATCCCTATACTCCTACCCATGACATCAAATGAATTAACATTGTCGCAGGTGAGTGGAGACAAACAATTTTTTTTCTGACTTGAGGTCATACATGTTGCAGTGTTTAAATGTGTTCACATGATGTTCAGTAATTCAGTAGATGTTCACAGTCTAGCTGCAATGCAGGAAGGTACTCAAGTAGGTGAATAAGATTATTACATAATTTATTACTATTGTGGTTGCTGGTTTCTCTCTCGTGACTATTTTCAATCAACCTTTTCGGTACAGTACATTGCAGCATATCATATTACTAAGCTTGAACAGGATTTCGTTCATGTTCTAGTATGTGACATTGATATTAAATAGGTGGCCATAATAAGTCTCAATGTCTTCTCATAGAGGCAAACAGTTTAGCGGCAATACCCCCCCCCCCCCCCAAAAAAAAACCACTACGACGTCAAAAACACATAGACATGTGCAATAAGTACAAGAAAATTACACTTCATTACCATATCAACATCACAAAAATAGACATGATTGCAGACATACAACAAATAACACTTGACCGCTGACATAACTTTTTCTCAGAAATACAGGCTCAATTCATCTTTGGAGGTAAATAACTGTGCTTAGCACTTTAAACAAATCGGTGGCTCTTAGAGCTTAACTACACCATACAAGGTACATGGATTCCCCACCGGGGGTCCTTCTTGTGTAGTCAGCAAGTAACAATTTTCTTTGACCTTGGCTTGTACCACAAATGGACCATCATACAAAAGATGCAACTATTTGGTCACACCTTCCCGAGCTTGTAGGATTAGTGCATCTCAATACTAAATCACCTATCTACAATTTATTTACTTTTGAAAGCTGCTGCGATTTATTCCATGATCTGCAGATAAGATCAATCTGGCATTTACAAGTACGAAAATTTCTTCCCATTCTTCTTCCTTCATCATGTTCTTATATACTAGGCTTTCTGGTACAAGGGGTGATGTAGGGATTTTAATTGTCTATGAGCACTGACTTGTTAGTATTTCATACGGGATAAAACATGTGGACATGCGTATAGTATGATTAAAAACAATTTCCACCAAAGATGTTTTATCTCGCCAACTTCTCTGAGCTTGGTAACAGTGAGCACAAAGTACATTTCCTAGTGTTTTTATGCATTGTTCCACAGGGTCTCTCTGTGGGTGTCTTAACTGAAATAGTAGACGGTACAATATTCAGACTATCCAAACCCTCCTGCCAAATGTCGCTGATATATTGACTCCCCTTGTCCGATAATAAACATACTGGTTTGCCAATTTCCTGAATAAAAATCTTTATTTTTTTCAAGCAGTGTTTTAGCTTTTGCCTCTACTATAGAATAATATTTTGTGTATTTCGAAAATAGATCAGTTATCACAAAAACATAATTCACTTCAGCTTTTGAAATAGGGAGCGGACCAACAATATTGACTAAAACCAATTCGGGTAATTTTTTCTTTTTAGGTAGAATTACTTGGAATTGACCTTTCAAAATTCAGTTGGGTGCTTAGACTTTAGGCATAGGTCACATGATGTAACAACAGTTCTGATCACACTCTGTAAATGTGGTATATACAACTGTCGTTTTAGTGTCTCGTATAACTTGACAGCACCAACATAGCCCAATAATATATGTAGCTCATATACAATATCAGAAGCTAAAGCTTCAGGATTAACTGGTTTCCAAAAATCTTTAGTGATTTGGCTATGTTACGATAAAACAGTACACCCTCATGCATACAAAATATCCTATGCAATTCATGCTCAGGAATAGCTTGTTCTAGTTTTCTCTTAATTTTCTGGCAAAACAGGTTTTTATTTCGCTCTTCAGGTATTTTATCGAAATTGCGAGAGAAATTTGCTTGTCTCGCCTTTGTCGGTTATCTGTCCAGCCACGAAAAATTTATTTTCACCATTTTCTTGTAAGTGCTCTGGCAATCCATCTGGAATTCTGCTTAAATTGTCCGCTGCTTCATTGTCAGTTCCCTTGATGTAGGATATTTCAATATCAAATTTTTATAGCAGTAAACACCAATGTGTTAAGAGACTACCAAATGTTCTCCCAACCTTTAAGCAAATCAATGTTTATGGTCAGTCCGGAGTTTAATTTTCTCCCCACACAGTAGATCACAAAATTTCCGCAGTGACCACACAATTGCTAAAGCTTCCTTTTCTGTGATGGTGCAGTTTTTCTCAACGATGTTCAGGGTATGGCTGATCATGCCACTCTTTTCCTTGCCTTGGTCATTTAGCTGAGCTAATTTGGCTGCCAATGCATAAGCAGATGCATCTTTATAGAGTAGGAATGCCTTACAATGGACGGGTTAATATAAAACATGTTCACTGAGAAAAATGGATTTAAGTTAATCGAAAGCTATTTGCTCTGGCTTATTCCATTCCCACACATGGTTCTTCTTGAGAAGTGTGAACAAGGGTACAGCTGTCTTGGCAACGTTATCCGAATAATTCCGATAAAACCCTACAGCTCCAAGAAAATATATTAATTGTTTTGTATTCTTGGGTGGTGGACATTTTACTATAGCTTCTAGCTTGTCAGGAGCAGTGCGAATTCCAACAGGTGTTAAGATATACCCTAAGAATGGGAGTTCATTCAAGCAGAAAACTGGTTTTATAATTTTAAGGGTCATAGAAGCTTGATGCAACTTTTGAATTACTATGTCAATGTGATGCAAGTGCTCTTCACAGGAGGAAGAAGTGATGAGTATATATCATCTACATAGGCACAGGTGAATTCCTTGCAATCTTCTCCCAGGGTTAAATCCCCGCATCTTGTGAAATCTGCCACAGCATTGTAAAGTCCAAAAGGCATTAGCTGATAAATATATTGCTGATGGTGGAACACAAATGATGTGTACTGCTTAGAATTTTCCTCTAAAGGTATTTGCCAGTACCCGTTTGTGAGATAAAGTGTGGTTAAGTAGCGTATAACTGGACACAACCGCAAAATTTCATTCGTTTGTATGGGACTCTCTCTATCCTTGATAGTTATTTTATTAATGGAGCATGCATCCAAGCACAAAGAAAATGAACCATAATTTTCCTTGACACACACCATAGGACTAGCATATGGACTTGCGGTGCATTTGATGACATCCCACTTAAGCATTAATTTCAAGTAATTTTTGTGCCAATAGTATTGGCACAGTTAATTTTTTTCTACAAAGTTAATTTTCTAGTAATACTTACTTAATTACCTTTATTGCCTAAATAATACTTTTTTTATGAATATGTGCTCCGGTTAATTGCTTTTTTGTATTATATATTTATGTCAAAAGACTTAATATTAGATTCTTTAAGAAATTGTTTTATTCACCACAAGTTTGCCTGGTTAAAGAATTCAATGACAAATATACTTCAAAATATTGTACTTTTGGCTCATTTTGTTTCAGTAAGCAAATATTATAATTTCCTTTGTACTTGTTCTGAATGATGTCAAGTAGCTCTAAAATCCATAATTTTGCAAATTACTACTTAAGATTGATTAATGAAAAGGTTTTGGTAATCCTTTTAGAAGTCTTTCAGTAGTCGTTAAATAATTGATTGTGTATGTGAAACATCAAGTTCTCGGTACACTTCAATATATATGCGACCTGCCAAGGTCGTTGCCTCCACCATTATTAACAAGCATGTAGTCAGCTACGATTTATTTTCTCTCGTCGTTTCTACATTACATCTTTTGATGTAATTTAGTTTTTCACCGCAGTTTAGGTAAGTTTGTTTGCGGTACTATTTATTTTCTCCTTCATGTTAGTTTTGTGATTTTTCTCTAGTTTTGGGGAGCCCGCTCGTGTACAACTAATAATGGCATCCTAACTTCATATTTGCCTGCAGGATGTGATTTTTTTTGGCAATATCCTTCCCGGGATGTTTCTGCACTACTAGTCGTGGCATAAGCTGTGCCCAAATGTTTTTCTTCACTTCATGACTTCTGCCTACTTCTGTGCATCAAAAATCAAGTAATACATTTCCATTATTTTGTGCATGATGGATCGTGCTGCTCAGAATGTTAAGATTGAACTAAAAAGGCAAAGATATAACCTAAAATTGTTTCTTTGCTTGAATGTGCCCATGAGGCACATATGTAATTTAACCGTTTTAACATCCTCGTGCTCGAGGCATTATTAACCTCAATTAATGAGGTTTGTTCTTAATATTTTTAAATAAATAAATAAGTAATCATGTAACTAATGTGTGCAAAAAGGTTTGGTATAACTTTTCTTTTTTACTTTGTACAGGATACCCGCTGAAAAGCTAATACGTGTATACAATTATACGAAAATATAAACAAAATACAAAATATTTATTATACAACAACATAAAATACTCACTCACTTACAAAAATTAAGTAACGTTACATTTCCTGATGCAGTAATACTTGTATGATACTGACAGTATATAAAGTTCAATTAAAATTGGATTCATTGTTTCGTAGATAAAGCATACTAAAAGCAAAAAATTTGTTTGTTTTATTATATCTATAACCTCTTTTTTCAATACATAGCTGTACAAAGATATTGGACAAGTCAAATTACAGTATGCAAAGTTATATGGTTGCCATTTGGAAAATAGGTGTCAAACATAGTTAAAATATTTTGTTGTAATATATACTGTCAGCATGGTTTCACAAATATAAAATAATATGACAAAATGTTTATACAGCAGCCAATTTCAAAAATGTTTATACAGCAGCCAATTTCAAAAATGTTTATACAGCAGCCAATTTCAAAAATGTTCATTTATATGGATTATTGTAGTACTACTTGTTTGGTAGGAATTGGTTGATTATTTCAAGAACTATAACAAAAATTTATGAGACACACTTTCTAAATGGTGAATGTAAGAGGCTATGGATGTAGAGGTTGTATGATGTTCGTAATTAATAAATACTGCCAACGTACAAAGTTAAGTTGAAATTTGGTACAGGATTTTGTAGATATAGCACAGGAAACAAAATTGTGTGTGTGTGCACGCGCACACGCACGCACGCACGCACACACACACACACGGCCTCCATTTTGAAAATAATATTGTGACCCATTAAAGCATGTTAGTTTATTTAACTACCAAATTTGGTAGGAAACCATTGGTTGTTTCCAGAGAGGGCACAATGTAAAGAAAAGATTTTCCTTCAACTGTATAATTATCTATAGTGATCCTTTGCCAGGAGACCTACCAAAGCATAATAATGAAATGAAATTATACATAATATATCAACAAAAACTGTGGCACTGTCTTACAAAATAGCAGAAAAACTATATGGTAGCTATATTAAATGAGAGTATAATACTTATATGGTCACCATTATGAAAATAAGTGCATTATCCATTTAAATTACATGACCTACAGTGGTATTACTTATATGACCTATAGTAGTATTACTTATATGCCACAAACTTGGCAGGAATCAGTCGTGGAATTACAGACACCTAATGTAAAACCTTTATTTTTTATTGTACTATCTTCACAATGGTGAACCAGTAACATTATCACTTTCTAAATTCAATGCTTATATCATGCACTGTTAACTTACCAAATTTTAAAATTGCTGCCATTCTAAAAATAAGTACCCATCATAATCGAAAACTATAAAAGTCAGATGTTCTTTCTAACTACTATGTGTGAAGCGAGTTTAACGAAAATCGTTTCACGGGTTTAAAAGTTATTACGGGGAGGATACATATTGCAAACACACATTTGGGTGATTCCATAAGCCTATCTTTCCTTCAGAAAGAGGTTAAAAATGAATGAAGCTCTGATTTATGCTACTATTAAAAAGAGCTAAGCTTCACATAAAACTCCAAAATAGCGAGCATACAATAAGGAGTGTGTTGCTATGAGCGAGTTCCTTCCAGCCATTACTGCTGTTGTACATAATGGCATAACCAACAGTATAAATTTTGAGGTGTCTTGTGAAAGGTAAGGACGATAACCTAGGCAATTTATCTTGGCTTAAACTGCTGACAAATTATTGTATGTGATTAAAATAAGCTGTTGCAGACACTCATTAGGAAAGCATAATTTCCATGTCTCTGGTTTCAAGCACAAGAATTCACACGAATTACAAAATTTTCACCTACAAATGTTTCTTTAAAAATTCTGGATCTTAATTTATAATAAATAAACAGAGTTAAAACTGATAATGTTAGGAATAAAACATTTTGCTTTCACAACTTTAAATTTTGTGTGCCATATATGCTTACCAGATTATCATAAACTGCTTGAGGTAGGCCTTACTAAATTTTTGTTAGATTTTCCTCATATTTTTACACAAATTCACTTTTTTTTGCTTCACAGTCAGTTATCTATAAATTATAAATTAATTTCATTATACTGGAAAACATTTAATTGAAATGTTTTATTTTTATTTGAAAGTGTGAATATTACAAAACAATTATCAATAAATATGCCTGTTAAAATGTTTACACAATCATAAATTTTGTGCGAAACTTCACAGAGAATAAAAAATGTAAATATATGGAAAAATATTGTTTATTTTGTAGTCTCTCCTTACTGACTAGTGTACTTGTAGTAGAGCTATGGACAAGGACTAGCCCCAGGATTTTTTTCTACTCTTCTCAGTAAAATTCTGTTGCAAATGATGGCTTGAAAGCACAATGAACATTATGTTCTTAATTGGTCATTATGTTCTTCCTTCCACTAATCTGACATGCGCCGAGCTCCCACACCACTTAGACCATTTGCCCGCCGTCCCCAGCAACCACAGTAGAGTGCCACATCTCTACCACGCACGGTAGTGCGTCAGTGACTGGCACGATGCAGGTGCAAGTGCAGTGTATTTCAGATGGTGCAGTGCAAAGCAGAACAGGGACAGTGGCCTTGCGGCCACATGCGTCCACGCGCAGGAATATCAGGAAAGAGTACGTACCACAGTACATTCATTTCCATAAAAGATGTAACAGGGCAAGGGTGGTGATGAGAGGTCACGTCCAAGTGAAGGGACACCCGCAAACCTAATTTAAAGCCCTACAGATCTTTTTCAGCGTATTTGCAATGTGTTCATAAGTGTATCATTGCCATGTGTAATCATCCCCACTTCACTTCGCATGTTTTATCACATTATTTTATGTTTATTCTGCACAAGAGTTATTAAGCATGTAAGAGCAGTTTTAGCGAGAGTAAGTATTTGTTTTGAAGAGTGCCATGTGACAGAGTAGTTCCACGTGGTGCACATACGCGGCAACCCCAGCAGGCACGCCATGTTGGAACTGCAGTAGACGCCAAGGACTTCAAGAGGCAGGTCGTGTGTACCATCGGTTCCGCACCCAGGCGGCATTCACTTCTAGCACTGGTCATTTCATTGCAACACTCTTAATTCAACCAGAACCTTTTTCGTTAGCTGTCCAGGACACCAACTCTCACCTTCCCCAGTGTTTGCATTGCCTGGGGAAGCTTAATGCATCACAAAGTCACGCACGGGCTTCGCGTTGTCTTTGTTTGTTTTACCACTGCTGATCAGCGAGTGTTCAGCCTGCAAATGTAAAGTGTTTTCCCTAGAGGAAATGTCAAGTACCTAATAAATGTCACTAAGTTTAAACTAGTATTTTAATTATGGTAAGCGCCAGGCACTTCAGGGTATGGGCCCTTATAATTTCCAGCCCAATTGCACATGTGTTTCAACTTTCCAACCAGCATTATTGCAAGTGTTTTACAGGACTGTGTAACGTAATATAGGCCTGTGGAAAACCTTAATAATTAACCACGCAGTACTCGTACCATTTTTCTACAATCTACAAGAGGAATGACGCAGCACAGGGAAGGATAACTGCCAACGGTTGTCGGCCGGACAACCCTGAGTGAAGGAAGCGTGTGCTCTACCACTTCAATGACACTAGGTCTGAATAGTGCCTGGCGCCCAGGGTAATACCACCTAAATCCAATCACCTCACTCAGACATCACCACTCCTCAGATTTCTATTTATCACTCTAACCATTGGACCACCATACGCTGGCCAGCATCATACAACTTTCTGAGCCATGACAGACGTCAAATCCCATCTTCATCAACAGTTCCTTGTAATCCCTCACTTTGGGGATCCATGGACTGGTATATAGTTTATTGACCTGGATTGACATACAACCATATGGATAAAGAATATACTATTTGGTTGCTTGCATTATTACATGTGCTATAATTAGTTTCTGCAACTGGCACATTCTCTTCCCATACATCGCACATATGCATGTAATATATCAAAAGTTCGCTGTGTGAAATGGCATTTTTCAGAGACCCTGCCTCCACAGTAGGTCCACGTTGTGCACATTTTAATTGATTATGAAAGACAATATGCTTTAAGGCTGTGAAACATTAAAAAAATATATTTTTTATTCTACTGTATAATTATTTATAGAGTTCCTGTGTCAGGACGCCTACCATAGCTACAGTTGTTACAGCATAATTTTGAAATGAAATGATCAAATATTTTCATTAATTAACATAATCCAAAAATCTGCAACTACAATAACATTACGTTATGGGTCTACATACAAAGTTTGGTTCAAAAAAAAAAAAAAAAAAAAAAAAAAAAAAAAAAAAAAAAAAAAAAAAAAAAAAAAAAAAAAGCAGCCTGCCCAGTTAAATTACTTCTACAGAAGAGCAGTTATTGTGAAAGTAATCAGTTCCATTTCTCAAGATTTTCATATTAATACAAAATCAGATTTCAATTTTATTACTTTTAATATCATAACAGGAGAATTTAAAATCTACTGTACTTATTTATAGTTACACATTGTAGAAAGGCACAGAGGTTACGCGCAGTGTTCCTTCAATTTCCAACATGCCAAGTAATGCGCAAAATTAACTTCCTCAATCCACATACATTCTATGCTTATGATTTTAATATGAAAGTAGATCTATATGTAAGGCGCAAATTATGCATTCATGACATTTACTTTTACACTGTTGAGTAGCATATATACTCCTCATTTTTTACATAACCCCCTAGATTATTTTAAACAAGGTTGAAGACTTTTCTCTGCAGGAACAAAGATCTCGATGTTCCAACAAACCTCAGATGGAATCCTGTACTTACATTATCCTAAAATCACCTTCCATCCAGATGTGTGTGTAGTGGTCCAAACAAATGGAAATCAGATTGGGCCAAATCCGAACTGCAACTATAATGCACCCTAATGTTCCAGTAAATAGACTTCTAAAGTATCTGTGTTCCCATGCGGTACAGATGTCCAACATTGTCAAGAAGCACAATACATCTATCTGGGTAGACAACCTGACCTCTTCCTGTGTACTGACATCAATAATAATTGGAACACCACACAGTTTCTGTCAGCTCTAATTTTTTCACCACAATGCACAAAATCAAGTTGAAGCAGACCCTGTGCATCTCACAACACAAACTGCTTTGACATTCTTTCTTGGTGGTGATATTGCATGCTTTCATCCCATTAAAGACCACTTGGTTTCAAGCATCACCTAATTAATATGGTTTAAAACACATCTGCATCACTTTAATTAGTGATGCAGATGTGTTGAAGTAAAAAAACAAACATCTTAGGGCTGTTTTAACAAACAGTATAGAACTCAATGTGCATGCATATGGCAAAAAAGGCCTAGTCATAAGTAATGCTGCAAATACTTAATTAAAGGCCAATGTCACTAAAGACATCTTGCATTGTCTGGTCAATGTTCCTGAATCAGTTTGTCAATACCGGTTGCACTGATAGCAAAGATTGCAATCACTGGTCTGCCGCTGCAATTCCCATATATCACTCTAATCATAAAGCGCTACCACTTGTATGTGGTAGAGCTTTATGATTAGAGTCATGTGATGAAAGAGACATGTTTAGCCCAAACAAACAATTGTAGAGTGAATTCCATTGTAGGAACACATTGAAAGTTGTGTTAATACTGGACAGCAAGAATACATGTGGAAAATGTATGAAAATGTAAGGAACTATTAGCCCAGATACCTAATTAATGATCCATTCTTGTATAACATTTGTGAAAATATTTTCTTGGCCATTTTGTCCCCTGAACAACATTCAATTAAAAATTCTATTGTATAATATTTGTAGAAATGGATATTTTTCAAGAAATTAGTTAAAATTTAATAAGTAAAACATTATTTTTTTCTATGAATTTTTATGAAAACAATTCAACTCACTCAGCATTTCTATAATTGGCATTATTGTCTCCTGATACATCTTGCTGAATGTTTGGAACAGTCTGATTTTCTGACTGCAACACAGAAGTCAATCTTGGCAAGGACTTGGGACGAACTGATGAAGACTCTTTCTCATCTCTTGTGCTACAACAAAGACCACAAAAATGAACAATTCTGCTGAAAGCATATAATTTCTACATACCATATCAAATAAGTAAAGGGCTGCAATCTTTATCCAAAATTTGTTTTCAAATGGTGTAACTATGTAAATTTCTATATGAATATTTTAATGGTTTCCAGATCAACAGCAAACTACTGGAATTATTGTACACTGTGAATCTTCAGTTCTCCTGAAGTCCCTGGTTACACGTGACCAACTCTATTAGGATACACTTGTAATTAGTCAGCATGTGCTGCTCGTTGGTGCCACATCTGTGTTTACAATTCTAACACCCTCATGTACGAGGCACGCAGCCAGTAAGCTCTTTGTATTTCTTACTCTTTGTCCTGTCTTGCTCTCTTTCTCCCGTCTCTCTAGGCTTGATGGTTGCTTGTCCACTTGGCTTTGGCCAGGCCTCATTTAGATGGGCAAGACAAGCTGCTTCTGGTATTAGTGAAATGTAGCATGCATGTAGTTGGCTTCGCAAGTTAAGGATGTGGAATGTTTGAGATCTGACAGGCTGGTGGTGGTGGTTCTCAGAGGTAAGGTGTAGGCGATGGCCTTTTAGTTTTGAATTTTCCAGTCCTCTCCACCCCTAAATTAACCTACCTTCAAAAGTCCCTTTGGATAAAAGTAAAACAAGATGTCCCCCCCCCCTTTTTTTTAGTTTACTTGCTGGGCACTTATATGTCGTGCCTTAACAGTTTGCTGTTTCTTTTCATGGCCTCACTCCTCAGTCTCCCCTAGCCATTTATTCGAGCCACCCTGGAAGACTGGCAGTACACCTAATCCAGTCATCATCCACCTATGGCTCAGACTACCCGTGGGACTGGGCCTCCTCAGCACTAGACGCTGTCTGCTGCAGTCATCCGAAGGCCAACAGCCCCAGGACCAGCCAGCTCTAGTCGCACACCAGCTGCCTCCAGGCATGGCAACTGAGTCGCCTACAGCAGCCTACCAACGGACAGCCTCAGCGCCTGCCTTCAGATGGTAAACCAGCGTCAACCACCAACCCTGCCGCCTTAGACGCCTACATAGCTTGCAGCTGCCTGATCAGGCAAACTCTGTACACTGGCTCCTTAAGAGCCTGGGCGAACGTGCAGTAACCAGCCCGCAAGGCCACCAAGAGTTCTCTGCCTGAACCCGCTCAAAAACCCCCATAGACTAGCTGATGCACCAAGCATCCCAGTCGTCACGCATCAGTATTTTAAATTTGAAACAACAGAAGTGCAAGTAACAGAAAGTACAATGCATAAACTATTTCAGATAATTTTGAAATAATTAGGGAAGTGAATAAAATGGAAGGAGTACGGTAGCTCACTTTCAATGCTATTCACTCGCTTGAAAAAATGTGCTTAAATTTAAACTAAAGTTAGTGAAAGGGCTGAGGATACAACCATGCAGCACCCAGGGCATGATATTATTTGTTAATGTCAGCTTCACGTAACTAACACAGTGGATCATGTCTAAGGTAACATCAGAGAAAGTGTGGCTGAACTACTACTGTCATCAGGGATGTTGTATGGTGGTTTTTTCACAGTTCACATTGATAGCTGCCACACTGTCTTTTTTTGTGCAGGAGTGAGATGCTGGTCTTGCCGATTGTCTCATTGGACAAAGATATTCCATTGATAGGATTGAGGGCCACAGGAGGAGGAAAAAAAAAGGGGGGGGGGGGGTGATGATGCCATGACAGCTGCTCAGCAAAGTGAAACTGAGGGGTGTGGGGGAATAGGAGGCTGGTATGGCAATCATGGTTAGTTTTTTCTCCAGTTAATTAAAAAAATGTCATCAACTATGTATTATTTTCCTCAGTAGCATGGTCACCGTGATTTATCATTAATTTTTAATTTCCCTACAAATGCTCAAAGCTGCTGCTTATGTAGGCAGCTGAAAGTATGCTGAGTTTAAGGGCATTGCCTACCAGTTGGCAGCTGCGAAATTTAATTAAGAAATCCCATGTTACGGAAATTTACCTCAATGCATTATTTTAAAACTAGGCGTTTCAAATAAAACTTATTCTTCACAAATTTTTTAAGAGAAGTTCCCTACAGCAGATATGTTTCTATAATTTGTACATTCTGTTTGCAAGGAATTTTTAAATTTTATATTTTACAAAAAAATACATACTGCCTATCTATATTGACTACATAGGGATCTTCTGCTAAAAAATGGGTGAATGAATTTTGTAAAAACATTTATCTTTAAAATTAACGCACTAAGGCAAAATTTATTTAACACGAGATTCCCTATACTAATTTTGCAGCTGCCAGCCAATAGGCAGTGGCCTTAATTAAAATAAAAAGAATTTTGAAATTGCTCCACATCTTTTTTAATCTCTGTTACAAACTGCATTTATGAAACTTGTCACGCTCAAAGCCTAGTAGTTGTTATCTATGTCCTTATGTGCATCATTTTTTTTAAACTATTACTTTGTAAAATGACAGTTTCACCATTGAAGTCTCACACAGCCAAGTTTCAGATGGTAAGCATAGAGGCAGTGTGGTGTGTGGTGTGCATGCCACGACTGCTCTTATTGCTTATGCACATCTTGGTCTTGGACATGCAAAATACATCTTGGTATGAAGCACCCTTAACCACAGACGCATCATCAGTGTTTTGTGCACTCTATTTATTCATAATTTATTTCATTATATAAACATAAGGTCCGCATGTCTGCCAACACTTATCTTGCAGCCGGCAACCATCCCAATACATCAGCACACATAAACAACTCATTTTCTGTATATTCCACATTATCATCGCTGCTGTTTAGGGGAACCCTATTTTTGAGGAGGGGGTTGGGGGAGGCATAAGTGGTAGTGGCTAAATTGCATAGATCCTAATCTTTGTAAACTTCTGCAATGTTAACACAATTTTCGGAGGAAAAGATGACATGTACCAAGTAAAAACACATTGACCAAAAAATTTTCTCTGTATCTTTTTTTAATCCAGATAGTTCAAAATTATGCAATTTGAAGTAACAATTTTTATTCTGAGCATTTCAAACTATTGAAGTTTTACTGTATGTGGTAGAAAGTGTCTAAAATTTCAGAAGATGAAATTCATAAACAGCAGTAAAATTAAGAGGTGCATATTAATTTTAGTAATTTAAACACACATTTGATCAAATATGAATGGATTTAACTATGCAGTCATGGTGGGAAATGTGAATAAAAGGAAAGTGATCTAGCAGCCATATTAATAACTACAGCGTAATGGATGTTGTCTTGTTCCATTAAATCAGTGAATTATGTACCTGTAACTTGTATTTGGAGATATTGTTTCTAGTTAACTTGTGTGTTGCCCACTGTTTGCACACATGCGGTGTTATGCAATATATATTTTTGGACAGTATAGTATTGGAATAGCGTAACAATAACTCATGTTATATGCAAAATTAAAATAATCATGAAAATATAGTAAAATTAAATTAAAATTGCAAAATATTGGACACACTACTGTAGTCAATATCTTGTGTTTAAAAAAAATTGTCACTGTGACTATGCTTGAATGATTGAGCACAATCTACAAAGAAAATTAGTCCTAAAATTGAAACTAGTTCCTGCTGAATTTGGTTAGTGCAACTAATGTCCAGCTTATACAACATATCTGTGGTATGAAACACAAGTTTTTAAAAATGAATGTATAAAAGTAAGGTGCAGATCTTAAATGGGGAAAGTGGTGCATGTGTAAGGTACTTAGTAAAGCTGTGTCAATCCACAAATTTAGCAGATAACCCAATCCACATATCCACTGATACTACTGTTATAGATTGGCCGATCATGTGCTGATACAATAAACTTCAAAACAGAGTAAATCAAACAAATTCAGTTTACTGAATTGCATACCAAAATAAAAAATTTTAATTTCAACACTTGATACAAGAGTTGCACATCATTTCTTGATACTTAGAATTGGGGCCAAATGTGCAACCCATACACGAGTACTACATACATAATTTGTAGCTAGTATTTTTATGCATCTGTATCATATATTGGCTGATTCTCCAATAGAGGAAAAAGTAAAATATCTGCAATAACAGCACTTGTCAATCAAGATTGCCATAGCTCTAGTACATAGTCATCTCATCTCTAGTATAAATCATTATATAAATTGTTGCTAGGTAAATTTTTATGCAAGTTTCCTAGAAGTTTAATTTTACTGTACAAACTATTGAGTCAATTTCTAGAACTGTACTGTGTAAATACTTGTATGCGTGCAGCAATCAGCTGACCATTATTATAATCAGCTTTACTGCTTTGTCATTAAACGATGAATATTTATTTATTAATTTTTGTTTTGGTATTTTTAATACAAACCCCAGTATTAAGAACTGCCAAAATTATAATACCTTCAGGTTTGCTTCAGTGCGGTACAATTGCACTGAGAGTTCTAGTTCATAAACACAATCTTGCTACATAAGAAAATAAACCAGCAGCGGACTTTGAATTACCTTGAGGCACTTCCATCCTCATCAGCTGTTAACTTGCTTTCTTTGGCTTCAGTGCTACGTCGCCAAGGTAACCATAATTTATAACTGGCTCCAGCATGCGCCTGTGTCTCTTGAGGTGAGTGCTCTTCATGTACTTCTACAGCAGCTTGTTCAAACTTTTCACGCAACTTCTCAACAATATTCTATAAGAATAGATAACAATATAAAAACTAATTATAAATTCTACAAAGCCTACAACTTGCAAATAAATGCTGAAATACATATTGTAAAAAACTTTTGAACACATTTATGTAAACAAATGAATGCAAAGTAACTTAGCCATATGAACACTAATTCCACACTTCCTGCAAAAACCTTCAAGAAATAGATTTTCCTTCAATAATCACATGTTTCTCTCCCTGATAAAATAGTCATCAGCTTCCATGTTCTTATCCACATGTCATGCAAAACACACATGCCTGCCTTTTAACAGAAAACTGCACCTGCACGTATTCTATAGGCCATTCACTGTAACATGAGCAATTTTTGAAGCTGTTTCATTAGACATAATAACCAATAAATACATTTCATTGTGGCCTCTGACTTTTGGTTTTTGGTATGGTGAATGTATACACTGTGCTTATTACTCGCATGTCAGGGTTTAGATTAACAAGTGGTGGAAGGATATAAATTGATTGCAAGGAAAAAAGTAACTAGGGCTTCAAAAGTGCTCACTTTACCATGAACGGGCTATATATCGCTTCACCACTGCTTCATCCACCTAGACCCTGACCAAGAGGGCACAATATGGGGAACGTGAGACCTATTCATAAAGGTGAATATCAGTGGTTCTCCAAACAACACCTACCAGTCCAATCAATCTTAAAAAGTACTGCAATTGTAATACCATCTTATCATTAGCAACATTGTATGCCCAGCAAATGCTTTTACTGTCATCATAATGTGGAAAATAGTCTATAATGTGGTGTCAAATTACTCAGAATCCCCTTTTGTGATGTTTTGCAACAATTACAACATATTTTTTCGTATTTGTAAAACCTCTAAAGCATTGTATGTAGTCAGTAAGTTATAAAAGGCAAAATTCAAAAAATACATGAACAAAACAGAAATATAGTTACATACATGTCAATCATTACATAAACATTCACACAGGCAATTACTTGGTTAATACCATCATCTTCAAACTTAATACTCTACTGTTGAAAATCTCTTGTTCTTATAACATGACAACACCTCATTAACTCAAGCACAATATTTCTAGAAATATGTATTTGCCACCCACCAACAGGATGACAACTAGAAGTAGTCATGTCCTGTACTCTGGGTGCAATCCCTTAATGAAACACATCCATGTGTACAACATGATACATGGTAGCATTTTTCTCCACTGATTTAATGATTTTGACACATTAATTCATACGTTAGCAGTAATATAGATGAAATTAATGAAACAGCAGTGATTAAGTTTCTCAGCTTAACAGTAGACAATTTACACTGGAAATCTCACATTGCATATATTTTACCTAAACTAAGTTCAGCATGTTTCACCCTGCGGAGTGTTGCAGAAGTCTTGAACAAAAATACAGCAAAAATTGTATATTTTGTATATTTTAATTCCATAATGTGTTATGGTATAATTTTTTGGGGTAATTCCACTGAAACCAAAAAAGTGTTTCACATGCAAAAGAGAGCTGTAAGACTAATCAATGGCAAAAGAAAGTCAGTCTCATGTAGACCTCTTTTCAAGAACTCAAGAGATTTTAACATTGGCATGCGAGTACATGTTTTCAGTACTTATATTCATGTCCAAAAACAACCATTCATTTCAGAACAATGAGTCCTTTCATAAGCATGACACTAGAATAAAGAACACACGTGGCTATAGTTAACTTAAAACTTGTTCAGAAAGGGCCTTCCTACCTTGGTAGCCAACTTTTCAATAAGTTACCATAACACAGTCAAGAAATTTGCTTCTCTAACCAAAAACTCTTTAAAAAAAACAGCTGAAAGAATTTTTTTTCTAAACTAACATTTTATAGTGTAGATGAATATCTAAACTACAAAAATTAAGAAATTATTGCACAACATAGCTTTGTATGCATTTCTTGTACCAGTTTTTCTCATTTCCCTATTCTTCTGTTTCAGCAAAATGATGATGCCCTACAGCATGTTGGAGGAGGATTGGCCAAATTATAAGGAAAAGATGTGATGCGTGTACGTGTAGTCTGACATATATATGTGTGTGTTTACTATGTCCAGGGTATAAACTTTGTATACTGTAATTTGACTTGTCCAATATCTTTGTACAGCTATGTATTGAAAAAAGATCTTACGGCTGCAACAAAACAAAACGAAAATTATTGAAACACAAGTTACAACAATTCTGAAAAACAATATATAATTTTTGACCAAAATTTGGCCACATTCTCAGAGACCTGAAGCAGGTCATCTTCTGTGCCTGAAGTTGGATATAGTCAAAATTGAAGATGTGTCTGACATTCTGGTGAGTGAGTGAAGAGATTTGGGCAGCTCTTAACAGTGAGGTCTTGAGAGCCGATGAGGGTGATTGAAGTAAATATGGAGCAGCACCAGAATGAAGGGGCGGGGGAAACGGGAGATCCCTGAGGAAACCTACCGACCCACTTGCAAAAATCCAGTGACCCGGCTGGGGACTGAACCCGGTTCACCTTGGTGGGAGGCGAGCGTGCTAATCACTCAGCCACGGCGGCCCTGACAGTCTGGTCTTCTCCACAATGGCATTTGACGTAGTCATCTTCAACATTGTTACCACAATCTTTTGGAGATTAAATATTTATTTATGGTTTTTTTATTCGAATGCACAACTTCGGTTGAACTTGGCTGGTGGGGCCTTATTTTCAGGTAATTCTTTTGTCAGGATCTGTTGACAAGGGAAGAGAATACTCTCTTTAGTTACGCAGATGGCCATAATCTTTAGAAAAATCTGTTTTTCTTCTTGTGAATGCTGTCAACATTGCTCTTCAAACTAATTGTCATGGGTAAAGTCTTTAAAGCAAGTAGATCATATCACATGTGGTCTGTGATAATTGCTGAGCGACACATTTGTATATGTGTGCTTTAAGCATAACGGTGAGCAAGTTTTCTATCTCACTCCTGTGTTTGCTGTTCAATACTTGTTAGACTTCTCTAAAGTTATTTGTATTCCCATGACAGGTGTATGTGACCTTACAAATACTTACCTTTGCGTGATCTTGCTCACTATTACGTCTTTTCTCTTCTATTGAGATGATGATGGCAAAAGGAAGAGTTCTTTCAAGGCTGGCGGCAGAGAGATAAGTAACTTGTACTTTTCTATAATGAAGGTAAATTGGTAGATGTTTTAAAGTCAGTACAACCAGCAGTTATAAGTAGTGTCCTTCAGAAATGTTAGTTATGTTGTGTCCCTCAATCATTCATGTACTGCAACTAAATAATTATGTTTGGACTCCCAGTTATGTAAAATACTGCAGACTAGTCTACATGAATCTCTTGGCAATGGTTCAATATTTATGGTTAAAGTGTTTTAGGCACTGCAGGGCAACTTGTTGATTAATTCTATTTTGAGTTTATTTTATTGGATCCTTGGCTGTGACTGCCTAACTGGATCATTATTGTTACTATTCTTTGAAGTGCAATAAATTAAGCCACGAACCAAACATTTAACCTTTTTTCTTCTTCCTACAAGTAGTTAGATCCCCCAGATTTATTATTATAATAACTATTATTATGGTGTGATTGAACTGTGACCATTGCCAACCATGAGACTAAATAAAATCACTGACATACAGCTGGCCGAGGGGTTCGGTGGAGCACCAGTGAATCGCGTTGGGGCCTCGTCAAGGGTACCTCTGGTTATGTAGGTGGACACTGAACTCAGTAAGACAAAAACAAAAACACAATTTTCAATACCACAGACAGATAATTAGAAAAAGCTGTTTCCTTGTCAATAGAAAACAAATATTTATACAACTAAAAAAAAACCGGATGGACAAAAAACTTATTACAAAACAGTTAAGACAAAAGCAAACCAAAAGACAAGAGTACATGATGACTAAAATGAAAACACTATATTTGTGAACAAAACAGTGCAAAAACAATATCAGAGGACACAGCTGAACAATAAAAATTAAAAAAAAAACACACAAAGATAGTAAAAAATCACAATGGAACACAAGCCAGAAAAGAGTATTCCTTATAAATTATAAAACCAAATAATTCAACAATACGAGCAACCCAGGAACCACAAAAATAACCAGGGAAAATAAGAAATAAACCAACAGAGAGGACACAGAACGACAAAAAAAATTAAACAAAAAATTATCACAAGTCTTCACTATGTTTCGGGGCTCGAAAAATGCATGCTTTTGTGCTGTGTGTGTGTGAGATTAGAAGCGAAATGCAAATACCGGCCAGTATGTGTTGGTTTCCGATATACTGTTGTGCTGGTATTGTTTTTTCTGCAAACAAGAACATCCCAGAAGGGAAGAAAGTTATTCAGGGTTGCCACCTTTTTTTATATTGGAAAATTCCCTGACATTTCCTTGATTTCCCTGACATTTAATTGTTTTCAAGGTTTCCCAGACCTGTGACAACCCTGTTATTACTTTCGGTTTCATAAGTCTGTGGGAGTTGAAGTCTGCAAATTCCTTGCGTTTGTACTGACCATGCTGCCAATCAGAAATGTGTCGTCGACAACATATTGGAACCAGACCTTGGGTAGAGTGCCAGTTTCAAAAAATGCTTCCTGCTTGAAATATTCCATAAAAATGTCAGCCATGAAAGGGGAGAGAGAAGATCCTATTGCCATTCCATCTGTTTGTTTGTAGAACTTGTCTTTGAACTCTTAACAATAGAGAGTATATATACAATTCTGGCAATCTTTCCAGCTTGGAATTGTGCCAAAATCATATATTTACTCCCCGTTTTCCACCTCAGCTCAGTCTACAGCGATTATTCTTACAGTGTCTCACCTGAAGGAGACAAATTTCAGGCCCCGAAACATTGTAAAGACTTATAATAATTTTCTGTGTTTTAATTTTTTTTGTTGCTTTGTGTCCTCTCTGTTGGTTTATGTCATTTTTGTGGTTCCTGTGTTGATCGTAGTGTTGAATTATTTGGTTTCATACTCTGACAAGGAATACTTTTTCCTGACTTGTGTTTCACTGTAATTTTTTCCTATCCTTGTGTGTGTGTTTTTAGTTTTTATTGTTTAGCTGTGTTCACTGATATTGTTTTTGTACTGTTTTGTTCATTTGTGTAATGTTTTCGTTTTCATCATTGTATTGTCTTATCTTATGGTTTGCTAATGTCTGTCCAGTTTTGTAATAATAAGTTGTTCATCCATCCTTTTGATGTTTTAATTATATACATATTTGTTTTCTATTGACTAGGGAACAGCTTTCTTAATTATCCATCTGTGGTGTTATAAAAGTTTTTTTTTGTCTTGCTGAGTTCTGTGCGAGTTCAATTTTATTTAGCCTCATGGTTGGCAATACACACACTACAATCACACCATCATAACAACACGTTCTCACAAACGCCATTAAACTGTTGTAAGGTTAGTCCTTACAGAACCCCATGCAAAGTTTGTGTATTATTTTGAAAACTACGTTTGTTTACTTTTGCCAACAATCTTTTTGACACATGATATTTATATTTTTCAGCAGGCTGATTTCTCCTGTAAACTGTGCTACTGAACCATATTATTTACTATAAGAGACTATTTTACATTTGAGACATTTAAAACTGTAATTTTACACGTATGCATACGTATGACACTGTATTCAATGATGGCCACCACAGACGGCCTACAGGTTGTGTTGTTCCGTATTTAAGGTTGTTTTGGCTTGTGATTAGTTCTAGCAATAGGTTTAAAAATAGGTGGAGTAGTAGTTTGAGGTATAATTAGAGTTAAGATTAGTGTTTTATGTGGTAATTAGTTATAAGGAGGGAGTAGAGTCTGATTGTGTGCACGAGGCCGAGGCCTTTGTTATTGTACAAGGGTAAAGGGTGTATGGTGTAAGTTAGACTAGTTGAGAAAGTGTGTGTATACGTAGGTATTTGGTGTATTTTATAAGGGAGAGTAGTTTTAGTTTTAAGTTAGTTAAATTATTATTTAAAAAGAGAGGGTAAAAAAATGGTAAGGAGGTGTAAGTGTATGGGCTGTGGAAAGGTGTGGAGAAGGTTAGATAGGCGGCTGGTACCATGTTGGCTGTATAGGGATCAGGGAGGAGGAACTGGGATCACTACAGGAACATGAGTGGAAGTGTGAGGAATGCGCTGAGGGAAAGGGTTTAGTGGCAGTGGTAGGGAACAAATTAAAGGTAGAGAAGGAAACAGAAATAAGTGGAGAAGGTGGAAACTGGATTTGGGATATGCTGAGGGGAAGCTTTGTAGAAGGTGTACCTGTGCCAATGGAAGGGGCTAAGGAGGAGAGGTGGAAAGGGGAGATGGTAGATTTGATGAGCAGGAAAGAAAGGGAAATGATGAATAGGATTGAGAGGATGGAGGAAAAGGTCAGGAATGAGATGGGTAAGAGTAGAGTTGAAATGAGGGTGGATAAGTTAGAGGAGGAGCTGGAAGATGTAAAGGGAGTGCTAAGGAAAATGAAAGCCAGTCCACAGGAGGAAAAGCTGAGTAGAGAGGAAGAGTTATTAGTCAGAATTCAAGTAGGGCTGCAGAAGGAACTGCAGGAGGAAAGGCAGAGGAGGAGGGAGGCAGAGATAGGTGGTAAGATTAAGGAGGAGGATAGATGAGTTGGAGGCAGTAGAAAGGGATAAGACAGTAGGAGACATAAGACAGCAAATAAGGTTAGAGGAGCAAGAAATAGTAGTAAGGGATAATAAGGTAATAGTAATAGGCAGGAAGCAATCAGGAACAGAGGAACGGGAAACAGAAAGAAGGGAACAGGCAATGGTAGAAGGTAGGAAGCAGTATGCTGAGGCTTGCATGTATGGGATTAGCAAAGACCAGCAAGCTGGACAAATTTCAGGGTCAGAGGGGAAAGAGCAGGGCTGGTCAAAGGGAGGGAAACAAGGGTGCTGTAGGAGGCCGGAGACAGGGATCAGGTAAGAGATGAAGTAGACAAGGGTACGCAGGTGGGTAGAAGAGCCACAAAGCAGGAACCGGTTGTAGGAAAGGAGCCAGAGATAGTTTTCCTAGGCAGCTCTATTGTAAAGGGGGTGGAGCTGAGGGAAGTCAGGAAGGAAATTACGTATAAAGCAGCATTTGGGGGGGGGGGGGGGGCAAATACCATGGATTTGGAGGAAAGGGTTAGTGGTATGAGAGATAGCAGGGTGGCAAAGGTTGTTCTCATTCATGTAGGGGGAAATTACCTGGCAGGAGGTAGAGCGGGACCTCAGGGAATTGCTGGTTAGGAAAGGAGTATTCTATAGGAAGGCAGTGGCTGCGAGTGAGGTATATGAGAGGATGTGTAGGGATTTGGGGGCTACTTTTATAGATAGTAGGAAATGGGTAGGCTGGGAAAGTGTAAGGAGGGACCAGGCTCACCTGACAGAGCCGGGAAAGAGGATTCTAGGTGATCTGCTAGGTAGGAAGTAGCTGGCTGCATGGAGACGGTCAGGGCAGAGCAGCAATTGTAGAAATAGCAATCAGTTAGAAGCAAGGACACGGAAGGGGAGAGAAATGGAGAGGATAGCATTGATGACGCAGCAGGGGTGGAGATAGAACGTAAGCAATGTAGGATGGTAAAGCAGAGTACTAGTATAAAGATAATGGTGGTGAACTGTAGGAGTGTGTACAACCACCTGGAGGGCTTCTGGGGAAAGGTTGAAGGATATGGGGTGGATATAGTGGTAGCTGTGGGGACTTGGTTGACTGAGGAACTACTGGACATTTGAGTGTAGGCCGGATAAGTTCACCATCTTCAGAAGAGACAGGGATGGGAGAGGAATAATGGTGTGTGTAAGGAAAGGGCTAAAAGGGGTTGTAGAATGGGTTAGTGAGGATGTCGAGGTAATGGAAATTAAATTGAGTGGTAGTAGTAATAGGAGTATTACTTTGCTGGGAACATCTAGACCACCAGGACAGGGATGGCAGGCAATTGAGATGATCAAAGATAGGGTCGATAGACTAAAGGACAGGCAGTGGGTTATTGTAGCAGGGGATTTAAATATGCCAGGGGTGAAATGGATAGAGGGTGCAGAAGGAATGGGTAGCATGAGGCAGAGAATGGCAGCACAGTTAGTCAACAGAGGATTAGTCCAGGTAGTAGAAACACCTACGAGATGGAATGAGGAGGGTGTTGGGCCAGTGCTGGATGTGGTGTTGGTCAGACCTAGGAATGCTGTAGATGGTGCAATAGTATTGGATGGTATAAGCGACCATCATATCCCGGTTGTGAAAATTGGGATTGGCAGGATGAGGGAAGTGCAAATGGCAGAAAGGTTGGTGTGGAAGTACGAGAGAGGAGACAAGAAGGGGGCAAAAATATTCCTGAGCGACAGGTTTAAAAAATGGTATATGGAGGAGGGTGTAGAGGGGTTGTGGAGGGAGTTTAGAGGATTAATGGAGGTAATGTTGGAGAAATTTGTGCCAATGAAAAGGTTACGGACTGGGGGAGATCTGCCATATTATGGACAGGAGATTTTGAAAATGAAGAAGTGCAGAAAATTACATGCCAAGTGGAGAAATGAAGGGATGATAAGATCTACAGAAATGATTAAACAAATGGGTAGGGAACTTGAAAGGAAGATCAAACAGGCAAAGAATGTATTTCTAGGGAACATGGTGGAAGAAGGAAAAGGCAAGGAATGGGGGAAATTGTTTAGGTATGTTAGGAGGGTAAGGGAAGAGAGGAAGGGATCCCTCTGCTAACAGGAAGGGATGGTAGGCATGCGACAAATGACCAAGAAAAATCGGAGATGCTGCAAGGACAGTACTTGTCACTGTTTGAGGCAAAGGTGGATTGGAATAGGGGGGCAAATAGTGTTCGGGGGGTGTTTAGTGAGTTTAAGATGAGGGAGTGGAGGATAGAAAAGGTAATTAGGGGTTTGGAGAGCAGTAAGGCACAAGGTCTAGATGGGATAGGAAACGCAGCACTAAAGTTTGGTGGCAGGGAGTTGGAAAAATATTTAGAAGTGCTGTTTAAAAAGTCCTTAAGAGAGGGAAAGTTACAAGATTGGAAGGATGCTATGGTGGTACCTATACACAAGCAGGGAGAGGATGGGGGAGGCCTGGCAGCTACAGACCAGTGAATCACACGTCAAGTACAGGAAAAGTAATGGAGAGGCTGGTGGTGCAGTATGTGGTGAGAGTTATGAACAATAGGAATTGGTTGGAGGAGTCCCAGCATGGTATCAGGAGGGGATACTCATGTGAGACTCAACTGGCTGGGTTATTAAAGGATATGGTGCAAGTAGTTGAGGTGGAAGCAGATGGATGTCTGCTTCATAGATTTTGAGAAGGCATTTGATTAGGTGCCCCATGGGAAATTGATGAGGAAAGTGGAGGCGCTGATACCAGACAGGAGGGTAGTGGAATGGATAGTAGACTTTCTCAGGGGGCGAAGGCAGAGGGTGAAAGGGGGGAAGGCAATATCGGAGGAAGAGGAGGTTACGTCAGGGGTACCACAAGGATCCTTTGTTATTTACAATAATGGTAAATGACATGGGTTTGGGAATAAGGGGGAAAAAGCAGATTATTTGCAGACAATTGTGTTGTATATGCTGAGGTGGGAGAGGGAGGCAGACATTTGCAGGCGGACATTGATAAGAAATGGTTGTGGACCAGAAAAAAATAAACTGAAGATAAATGTAAGAAAAACAAAGGTAGTGAGGTTCACAAGGAAGACAAGCAGGGACATGTACAGATGGGAGGGACAAGAGATAGAAGAAGCAGCAGAATATAAGTATCTAGGGATTGTACTGCAGAGACACTTCAGGTGGAAAAAAACAGGTAGAGAGGGTGGTTGCAAAGGGAAGAAGGGCACTGGGTATGCTGGGAAGGGTGCTGAATGGAGTCAGCTGTGAGGTGAAGGAGAAGACGTATGGCACAATGGTACAGCCAATGTTAGAATATGCTGCAGCAATATGGGACCCGTATGTGGAGGTGGAGGTGCGAGAACTGGAAAACGTGCAGAGAAAGGCAGCAAGATGGGTGAAAGGTAGGTGGAGAAGGCAGGGGCAAGATGGTGAGGATGAAGGGAACTATAAGTCATCAGTGATGATGAAAGAAATGGGGTGGAGCTCATTGAAGGACAGGAGGAAAGTTGAACAGTTAGTCAGGATGTACAGGGTGGAGAATGAAGAGGGAGGATGGGGAGGGCTACACTGCAAGCTAAGTAAGGGGGTGTTTAGAGGAAGAGGAAACAACAGTGAGAAACTTCAGAGGGTGTGGAGAACGGAGCGGGGTAGGCAGTCCATACTTGTGAGGTCTGTGAGGGAGTGGAATGTGTTGAGGGAGGAATTGGTATCTGTGAGAGGGGTTGGTAAGTTCAGGAAGGGAGTGGAAAAGGAGTTGGTTGGGTGAAGGAGAGGTGAGAGAGCTTGCCACCGGGCGGTAGCCTAATTGCGAGTGTGCGAGTGTGTGTGTGTGTGTATATATGTATACTGAAACCTAACCTCAAACTGTTATCCTTATTTTTCCATCTTGGAATATTGTATTTTTCATTGATAATTTTTGTAATTAGATGTCGTTCCACTTAACACACAATTTTTCACTTGTTTACACATTTGTTTTGGAACATGATCGGCTTGTCAGCTATGTTTAAGAGTAGCCTAATTCAAATTATTGTTATCAGCCAATCCTGGTTGAGTTGATAACAATGAGGGTTCGGACTTCCACATTTCCGTTTTGCGTAGGTATGAAGGCCCCGAATACCTTCTTCTTCCAGCAGCCACCATGTAAGCTTGATGGACTGAACTGAGGTCCCTGGATATATTAAGTGTTAGACCAGGAAAATGTACCAGAAGTTAGGTAAAATGTTTTGTAAAGTCAGTAATTAGTCTAGACATCCTAGGATTACTACTGAAGAGATCCGCAGGCAAGACTCATTGTGAAATATGATGTTCTAAACTGACCGCCACACACGGCATCATCACTGGTACTGGGACAGACTTACTTAAGTGAGGTATTCTGAGGACATCTTTTGTCTTCAGCTGCTGTTGACATTTATTTCTTCACAAAATCAAGTTAGTGTATCGTGTTCGTTTTGAAATGCAGACTGATCTGAGAATTAAATGTTCAATCATTACTTTCTGAAGAAGTTACAATTCTTTTGCAACAAGTTTTTCATTCTGAAGGCCTATTTCATGCAAAATACCCAGGAGCCCAGTCATGTAAAATTTTACTATTTGCCTACTACCCTGAGCTAAAGTGGAATTGAATTCAGATTTTCTGTAATGTGTACTAAACTCACGGACTTCACTAATTTTCTAGTATTGCTGCAGTGAAAGATTGTAATTGCTAACTGATTGAGTTGATTTTTGTTTTCAAAGTAGTTAAGTAATTGGAATTTTCTTCCCACACCAAAATCTTACGCACCAAAGTATTTTACACAGATCGTACCTGCAATATTGGATTTTAATAGAAGTTGTTTGATGAGATTTGTCATATGTCTCTTTTATCTTAAGTGAATTTTCTTTTTACATAATATGTTGAGTGTTCTTGTCTGGTTTTTCATGTTTGAGAGGTGTGTCTTTTAATGATTTAAATATAAAAGTGTTTTGCTTGATTTCATGCAGTGTCTTACTTGAATGTTGAATTTGTCTTTCCCATGTGTTCTAAGATTCAGTAAAGTCATGTTTGCATTCAATACTTTAATACTTTATTGTAATGTGTTGATGTCAATGTCTTTGTGCCTTACAAGTATTAATTATAACATTGAACTACTGAGAAAGTTTATCACTAGCATACTGAATTTATGATGCATGATTTTATTGCAACCCACAGCTTGGATGTTGACATATTTACTGGTGTGTTGTGATATGTTGTT
Source organism: Dryococelus australis (assembly GCA_029891345.1). Lineage (NCBI taxonomy): Eukaryota > Metazoa > Arthropoda > Insecta > Phasmatodea > Phasmatidae > Dryococelus > Dryococelus australis. The sequence continues at coordinate 129,195,497 of CM057009.1, forward strand.
TGGCAAACTAAGTAAATTTTATGAATATAGTCTCATTGCTTAACTATGGAGTATAATTTTATTATCACACACATGCACGCCAATGATAGTTTATACTTACTGTAGTGTAGGAAGTGTGAAGCTGTCACCCTGTTTCTCCTCGACTACTGCAACTCGCTAAGCGCCTGACACTTAAGTCTCAAAGAGAGAATTTTAGAGGGTCCTTGTTTGTTCTGCTTAGTTTACTCTTTTTGGGACACTCCGAAACCAACCACCTATTATTTTACTTGTATGTCTTTTGTGTAATGTTAGTGAGGGTCCTGTTGTACACAATTCTACACTATCCTATAACACCCACCCTGTAACACTACAGTAATTTCTGGCTATCCCAACCTAGTGGCCTACGAGCTTGGATTCATTTACCCAGAACCATACATTGTATATAAACTCTTTACACTGTAAAGATAAAATAATAATAATAATTATTATTATTATTTCTACGGTACTCATGGTGTGAGAATGTCACAGATCCGCTCCTGCAATTTTACCGTTTTTCGGAAGAATACTGTGAGTAAAGTGTCCGAAGTCCAGTTATTTTAGACTTTAGGTGTTTCTGTTTGCCACCCACCTCAGACTTATGTTTAATTTGCGGCAAACCATTTTTCGGCAAGCAAAAGTTAAATAAGTGTGCGGGATTGTACGGGACAAGGCTACTACACTGCCGCTGTACTGGTGTAACGGTGAAGAATATATTTGTGCAAGACGTACAATCAATAAAGACGATACGTACATATTTGGATTATCGCTGAAAAGAAAAGGCAACAGTGATATCAGCGATATCACATCTTCTACATCGTCTACAAAGAAAACTAAAAAACCTGGACTGATAATTTCACTGGGCGACGACGACTCCACGACATCATCCGAACAAGAAACACTTTTTAAAACATCAGAAACGATGGATATTAATGTGCACACTATGTTTGAACTGCTCTGCAATAAAATTAATGGTTTGGTAAAGGAGGTCAAGGACCTTAAAGAAGACAATGCCCTATTGAGAGCGATGTTCGAAAGCCTCCAAACATCTAACAATAAAAACATTTGTACATCCTGTGGGGTAGCTCTGGACAAAATAAGGGCTTCTAACTCCGCTCAAAATGAAAAGTAAAAAAGGTCTTATAGTGAAGTGGTAGGCACGAAGATAGCGTATACTTTAGCAGTTGGACATCATGAAAATTTTCTTCAAAGCAAAGCTCAATTGGCAACCCGAGCGAATGGTAAAGGCACAGATCAACTAGTCAACAACAGTATCTGCTGATGAAGAGGGGTTTGAGCCAGTCAGCCGACGCGGCACAAAAACTTTCACGGCAAGCGGCACATCAATTATAAGGTCCGCAGCTCCGAAGAAGCAAATACAGCTGGGCGTTTGGAACGTCAGCATTAAAACTGTTCCAAAGACATCGCATTATGAAGGCATTATTTGTATCCCGTTTTGCACAAGAAGTGCAGGACAATGACGGATTCATATATTAAAAAGGGAACTAAAGGTTTTGAACTTAAAGGTGACAAAATTGAAAACTAGGTATAATTCGTACTCGTCCTTTTATGTAACTGTTGCTGAAACACATCTTGACCATATTTTTAATACATTTTTCTGGCCGGCAGGTTGTTTGATCAGTCCATTTTATGGGAGATTACAGAATGAACAAATTTTCAGTCTCAAAATTAATCTATCACAAGCAGATGATAAACACCTTCTGAAGTGGCTGGGGGAGCTGTGATAGAAACATCTTAAGTTCGAGGTTCGAATAGTAAGATTTGATGCCAGTTAGGGATTTTGAATTATATTATCAAAATGTAAGGGTCCTTAGGACTAAATCCCCCAATTTTTCGGAAAATATAAACAGTATTAATTACTCAATAATTTGTTTGATGGAAACATGGCTTAACAACTCTAGTTTAAATTCTCATTACTTCCCGGAGCATTACACTGTTTTCCGTAAAGATTGCGACTTCATATTACCAACCTCAATAGAGTTGGAGGAGTCTTAATAACGATTAATCAATTATATTTTTCTCATTTTGATCGAAAAATTGACCTGGATTATGATAATATAAAATCTATTTGGGTAAAAAATTACTATTGTGTAATATTTATTTTCCACCTTAATTATCAATAGAGGACTTAAAAAAATTTTTAATATTTTTATAATTAAAATTAAATAATTATCGCCACCAGATAATAATTGTAATAGGTGATTTTAATACTCTAGGTATTGACTGGAATACTCTACACACTCAAAATATTATTCACTGTTATATAAAATTAAAAGGTCAGTCATTACTACGATCAATCAGTTCTCTTAATCTTGAACAATATAATGCTTCCAAATCTTGCTGTAAAAAATTAGATCTAATATTATCAAATTTTCATATTAGTGCTGACAAAGCTAATGATCAATTGGTGGAGAAAGATAAATATCATCCTGCCTTGTGTGATTTATTTAGACTATGAAAAATATAAAACTAATAACCAAACATATTACAGAAATTATCAAAAGGGTGATTATCTCTCCTTATATTTAGCTATAAATGAGTTTGATTGGATCTCTGTCCTCCAGATGGAAGACATTAATGAAATGGTAAATTTTTTAACAAGTAGTCTTCAACTTTTAATATATATGTATATACCAAAATCCAAGGTGAGGAAAAACAAATACCCAATCTGGTTCACCCAAGAATTGATTAATTTAATCAAAAAGAAAGAGCGCTATCATAGATTATTTAAAAAACTAAAAACAATGTTCAAATTATATACAATTAACAGAGCTAAGAAAAACAATTAAAGATAAAATCAAATCTGCAAAAAAAAATCTGGGAAACCAACATAAATGATAATCTAAAATGTGACCCAAATAAATTCTGGAATTATGTTAAATTGATGAAGAAAGATTATGAAGAACCCCTTATATTAACTGACGATGGTAATATGATTCAAGATCCCGATCAATGGGCAAACATCTTTGTAACACACTATGCCAAAAGTTATGTACAATCACATATTAATTATCATCCACAATCAAACAAACATACAAACAATCTAACTATTTAAAAGCCTATTATCTCTCAGGGCTTAGTTTTTTGGGCCATTAAAAAGCTCAACAACAGTAAGGCCACTGGCTGGGACAGCAACCCCAATTTCATAATTAAGGCATGTGCTCATATACTTACTCCAATTTTAACACACACATTTTAAATAAAAGTTTAGCCTCTGGCATAAATCCAAATACATGGAAATGTGCAGTAGTTGTCCCAATATTCAAAAAAGGCAACAAGAATGAAGTAAACAATTATAGACCTATATCATTACTTTGAGGTTTTTCCAAATTTTAGAAAAAGTGATTCATAAACATTTGGCCTTTGTTACAAAAAATTTAATCACAGAATCTCAACACGTTTCCAAAGTGACAAAACAACTGCTACAAACCTATTTAATTTCGTAGATGAAATATATTCAAAAATTACTACAAGAAAACTAGTAGATGTAATTAATTTTGACCTTATGTACTTCTCTATGCCAATGATTAAAAATTTAAAAAATATGTTTTTAAAAATTTATAAATATATTAAGGATAACGAGAATTGTACAAACTTACAATTGAATATTACAGCATATGTACTTGGTGTACCGACAATGTTATGCAACTTAATATAAATAAAACATTCTGCATCTCCTCTAGCAAAACAAATTCTGTACTTCATAAATATTATGTTAATAAGATATTAGTAAATAGAGTAGAATACATACATGACCTTCTGTAATATTAGATACTAAACTTTATTTTCATAAACATAAAGATATTTTAATAAATAGTATTAGCCGTACCCTATGTTTAATTAGATTTATTAAATATTCTGCTATATCTCCAGATTACTTTTTATGTCTTTATAACGCTCTAGTAATATCCAAATTAGAATATTGTTCTATAATCTGGAATTACATCACAGCGACTGATTCAAATAGATTGGAAAACATTCAGAAGAAAGTATTCAAAGTAATACATAATAGATTTCCAACAAGTTATGATTTTAATTACAATGAGCTATGTAAATTTAAAACTTTTTCTTTATTAGACTGTAGAGCCATGTTAAATTCGCTATTCGTAATTCATTTTAAAACTATTTAGCTTGTTTGTGAATTCAAAACAAAATAGGTTTAAAAATACAGTTATATACTCACAGAACATCACCTATTTTATTTTCTCTAAACTGTAAAATAGACTTAACAGATGTACAAAAAAATTATAATAAATATTTTTCTAATTATGACCCCTTTTTAGGGTAAAAACTTACATTTGGAGAACTTTATAAACACTTCTGTACCTTATAAGTCTTGTTTCTCCATGTTTTTTAAAAATATTTTTTGTAGAGTGTATTCATCTCTCTATTTACCAATAAATCATTATATTTATAATCAATGAATGTAATTTGTTCTTCATAGTTGTTTAACATTGTAGTTTCATTGCCAATTCTTTTATGATATTTAATGTGTTTTACTATTTGTTTTCCATTGTTTTGTCAATGTTTCATTGTTCTTGTATATTGTGCTTGTAAATGTCTTGTGTGTTTTGTATTGTCTTATATGTAATGTGCCTCCCTGTTAATGGTACCACAACAACTGTTTGGAGGCACATTAATCTGTCGTAAATAAATCAAAATAAATAAAAAATAACTTTACACATACTAGAAACTATAAAAAAAAAGGCAATTATCTGTCACTTTACACTGCACTTAAAACTTTTGATTGGCATCCAATTTTTACTATGGATGATGTTGATCAAATGGTTCAGTATCTAACCAAAAACATTCAATTATTTATAGATATGTTTGTACCCATGGATAAAATAACCAAAAGTAAATACTCTATATGGTTCTCTAAAGATCTTATCAGATTGTTAAAAATGAAAGAACATCTCCATAGAATTAAAGAAACACAAGACTGATCATAATTTTGAACGCTTGTCTCAATATAGAAAAATAGTTGAGGCAAAAAAATAAAAACTGATAAGTTGAAGTAGCAAGCTGAAATTATAACAACTTGAAAATCAATCACACAAAATTTTGTAACTTTGGAAAATTAATGAGGAAAGACTATAGAGAAAAAATTCCACTTTCTTCCAAGAAACTGCTACAAATCTCAAACAACTCGTGGTCTAACCTTCACATAGGTATTCCCATTTTAACTCACGGTTTGGTCAAGTGGGCCATAAAGAAGCTAAAAATTAGTAAAGCAACTGAAATTGCTTTAATCCCAAATTTCACAATAAAAGGCTGTGCCAATTCCATAATTCCTGTGTTAACCCATATCTAGAATTTTAGTTTTATGACAAATAGATTTCCCAGATTGTGGAAACACGCAATCGTGATTCCAATTCACAAAAAAAGGGGAAAAACTAAACATGAATAATTAGAGACTCCTATCGTTATTATGTAGTTTATCCAAAATTTTTGAAAAAATTATCCATCGACACCTTAGTTTTTACACAAAAAATTTAATTTCAGATTATCAACATGGATTTCAGGCAGGAAAAACTACCAGAACCAATATTTTTAATTTTGTTAATGATCTTTATGATAAAGTAACTAGAAAACAAATTGAAGTCATATATTTCGATCTCCAGAAAGCATTTGACACTTGTCAACATGCAGTAATTTTGGAAAACTATATTGTATAGGTCTGGATAAACCTTCTGTGCATAGGTTTTCTAATTATTTTAGTGAAAGATCATTCGCAGTCAGAATCAACAATTCTTTATCAACTCCTTACATCGTCTTCTCTGGTGTTCTGCAAGGTGGAACTCTGTCTCCGCTTCTATTCAATTTTTTTATTAACAATATATTTGAAGGGTTAGCCTATTCTAGTCTCAAAATATATAAAAATATAAATAATGTAAATATTTGTATTCTATTCCAAGATATTACTGCAATTTACAAGTGGTGTAATGTAAATGCAATGGACCTAAATTTTGATAAAATAGTTCAGATAACATTTACTAGAAAAACAAATTTAATTAATTGTAAGTATAATATAAACAGCATTGTGATTAAGAAAGTTGATTTTGTACGTGATCTTGGGGTCATTATAGACTCTAAGATACTATTTCATCATCATATAGATTATATAATTAGTAATAAAGTAGGACTAGGATTAGTAAAAATGTTTACCTTTTCAGCATCTACATATGATTAAATACTGTTGTTTATATTTCTCCTTAATTAGATCTTATCTAGATTACTGTTCTATCATATGGAATTACATAACAAACTGATTCAAATATATTGGAAATTATATATATAAAAAAAGTATTCAAATTGGTAAATTCAAGATTTCCAACAAATTCAAAATTTAACTATGAACTACAATTAAAGAGATTTAATACCCAAACACTCAAGGTTCAACAAGAAGTTTATGATGCTCTATTTTTGTTTTGTTATATAGTTTCTTGGCATATATAAATGTGGTAGCCATCAAAAGGGATATTGAAAACAAGTGTGTGCAAAATTTTAATAAATAAATTTAGTAATTTAGATCTTTTCGTGGTAAAAAGTTAACATTCTCAGATATGTTTCTGCATTGCAGCAAGGAATAAAGACATAAAGTGTTAGTAATTTAAATTGTTTATTTATTCTTCCTGTTAATCTATAATGTTCCAAGTTTAGGTTTTTATTACTATTTTGTTTTTATAGATGATGGTGTGTTTGTTGTGTCTTGTCTTTTGTTTGTGTTTCTGCAGTGTTGTCTTTGTCATTTCATGTATGTATCAACTTGTAATTGGTTTGTAACTGTTGGGCGACACATTAAGCTTAAATAAATAAATAATAATTATTATTTTGAAACTTTCAACAATAGCTGTAGAAAGAACTGTTAACTTCCAAATTAGTCTGTCTCCCCAGCTATGACCCCCACTTGCATAACAGCATACTTTTAAAATCCTCAATCAGTAAAACATGTTCAAAATGTAAATTTTAACGTAAACTGGGCATGTAATTTTTTCCAATAACCTACAGTACTTTAAAGAAAATTCCTTACACACAAGCCTATTTTCTTACACATTAATTTAACATTTTAACGCTAAATAACAAAATTTATATAGAGTAGAATTTAAAATTGTTTATGGCCAAGACTTCTTAAAACTTGCAGACAATGCCGTTTTCACAATTTTAGGTTCACTCTGTGAGAATGGATGTAAGCCAACTTTAAGTTCAAAGAAAAGATCTTTGTAAAAAAATATGAGAAATTGTCAAATTGTTTAATGAACTACTTTTAAATAGATAATATATTTTATTTGAATTTTAAAAACTTTGCAACTTTGTGTATAAAAAGAAATAATACTAGTATACAGTGAAACAGTAAACATTAACACATAACAAGCTTTATCTTCACAGCAAATTTCCTTTTACTCAACTTCAGTTGTGAACAGTTCACATTAACACAGTAACTGTTGTGTTACATGTTATTTACAACATACTGTCACACACATATTATTAGTTAAAACCACCCAACATTAAAACATCATTTCAAACTTTAATCCTAATTAATACTGTTAACTGACCATCAGAAATAGTGTGTATGTCCTAAATTGTACCTTAGTCTGAAGTACCAGCACTACTCTTCAGAGAAACTGCAGTTGCCTTTTTTTTTTAAATTCAATGGAGAAATTTTTTTCTATTCTATCATATTTTCTAGCCTCATCCACACCACACAAACCTAGACCATTTTTATCAATGATATCTTCAGACACAAAACTTGAAATGTTGTCTCTGCAAGTTTGTGAACTGCTTCTGTCGTTTATCCATGGCCACATCCGCTGATTCACCTGCCTTTGAAAGTAAAATGAAAAGAAAAAGATTCCCAAAGTAGCAAACTGATGAGAAACTACCATTATCAATGTTTGTCAACCTAACAATCTCTGCATGTTTCAGGACTTCACTGGAAATTGAAAACTTACTGACAACATATTCACAAGTTGCTATGAAGTAATTTCTAACATACAAAGAAACATATTTTTCTTTTGCTCTTCAAGAGTGATTACGACCTGAAATGCTTTGATTCCAATGACCAAATCATCATCATTTCTCTGATTCCATGAAGAATAACAACTCTGTGTGTGTAATGGGCACCACTTTTAAAAATTGATGGCGTCACAAAGATTTTGTACGAAGGACCTTCAACAAGCATTCCCGTAATTCTTTTTAAATAATAATAATAATAACTATATGCTAATTTTCTCAAAATCTGGAATAAAATATAAAGTGAAAAGATAGGAGCAAAAAAAAAATCACTTAGTATCATCTCTCTTGGAGCTGGAACTTAGTTGAAATCCTGTAGTACCTAGTTTTTATTATTTTATGTTCTTGAATAGTTTATTAAGACATTTCTTCAGCACTTACTCTTACATTAGCTTTCTTCACAATGTTCTTACATTCTTGAATATTTGTTGTTAAGTCTTTGTTTACAGCCTGCACTCTCCACGTTTTGTTGTTCTTCAAACCCCTCCTGCTTCAGTTTCCGCTTGGGAATGCAGAAAGAAGAAAGGCCAACACTGCCAGAAGTCTTCCGCAGTTTTATTTCATCCATAAAAAAGCTAAGCAGAGGTTCCCATTCTTCAACAAGCCGTAACAGGCTGAGTGACAACCACCTTGTATAAACATATTTAATAAGCTTCTCGACTTCTTTTCCATCGGAAAATTGTAAACATTTTCATTTTTCCTTCCTTTATGAACTTTTTTTCTCAAAGTAGTAAAATACATATACAAGAATATTGTCAACTTTAACAGGCAAACATGCTGCAGCTTTCTCAGCACACAGATTAATCAGATGGCACAAAAAGCTAATTATTATGAGCTCTTGTTTTTCTTTCAAGGTTGCAGAAACACCATTTTTCTTTTCCAGTGATGGCAGCATTATCAGCGACAAAAGCTATGCAGTGATCAATTAATATTTTGTAGTGCTCAAGTTCTGAATGTATTAGGTTTCCTATGTTTCTTCTTGTTGAGTCACCTTTTAATACAGGTACAGAGAGAATGGTACTTACATTTTCTGCTGCAGTTGATCCCAGAAAGTGACAACAATCAGGTAGATTTTTGCATTTGAATCACTGCTGCCATCGGTTGCAACAAAAAATGGGGCTGGGTTTGTAAACACTTAACAACACAATTTGTCTCCTTGTATGCCATTTCATGAACAATGGCAGTGGTATTTGTACGCTCACATGTATACTTTTTTGCCACTTCGGAATCAGGAAACATCTTTCTAAACACAGGACCAGCATGGCCTGCTACACTTATTGAAATGTTGTATTCGAGCAGAGAAGATGCAAAATAGCATTCCGCTCTTGTAACATTATCTACATCAGAACTTTTGACACAGACCTGTCCAATTTCAAATCATTAACACCACCGTTCACATTTTCAATGTGTTTTCCACACTTCAAGTGATTAAAACATTGTTTTTACCATCATGTGCAATGCTTATATCGCACCTACAAACACAGCCAAACGTGAACTTCACTCCTTTGTTAGACTTTAATATACATATAAATTCCTCACTGTACTCTTTCCTAAAAATCTGAAAATAGGTTTTCTTATGTTCTCCACCAATTTTGCCAATTACCATGCAACATGATGACGTAAAAATATACAATTACAACACGAACATGGCTGACCAGTAAACACACACACATCATGTGATGCAAAGAAGACGAAATGTGATTCATTAACACTTCACAAAAATATGACTTCAGCGCTATCTATAACTTCAATCATCCAATAACATGCCGTGATTAGTTTCCAATTTTTATGTTAGAGTGACGCGTCAATATCACACTATGGCGATCACACGAAAAATACGTAAACAAACTAAACAAGAATTTAAAATTGAACAAAAAACCCAAAAAGCTTTAGCCTTTTTCAAAAACCTTGTAAACACACTATAAATTTTGTACATTTTAAGGACAAACAGTAAAATTTGGCTGGTATGCACTTGTAACAATTTTGGTGGTTGGTGCAGTGTATAGGGTGTACCAAAAGTCACATTACTCCCCTTGGAATTGGAGACAAACGTGCAAAATGTTATAACAGCATTTGTTTGATAAATATGATAGGCGGCCACCATTTACTTCAGAGAATAAGTGTGCACTACCCCATGTTCATGGTACAGAATTATTCCCCTTCAGGAATGATATTAAATCCTCTGTAACATGGCTGTTGTGATGATAACAAATGCATTTCAAACAGCTTGTTTAAGTTCCTCAGTTGTCTCATATCACATTTTGGCAACAATATATTTAATGTGTCCCCATAATGCATTATCACAGGATGTCAGATCTTGATTTCAGGGTGGTCATTGCACAGGTGCTGGTGAAGTTGGTGATACTATTATAATCCATTTGTCTCTGAACATATAATTGAGGTATTATCTTACACCTATTGTGAAATACACTGGTGCCCCATCCTGTTGGAAACAGATGTAGCCAAGAAGCCCAAAATGTTTCAATTGTGGCACAAACCAGTCTTATATAATGGAGAGATACTTAACTCAATTGACGGCTTCTGTCTCATGAGTTCCATGATGTTTGAATAAATATTGAACAACAAGATGTATAGCAGACAGTGCAGCCCATACCATCATATGTGGTGGATTCATTTCCAATTCCACAAATTCGGTTTCTCCTTACTCCAGAAAGTGACATTCCTATTTTTGCACTTCTGTAAATGGTGTGTTCGCCTGAGAACATCACTTTCCCACACACCTGAAGTGTGTTGAAAACCTCCAGTAATCGCGCACACACAGCAAGCAGAATCTCCAAGTCATTATCACTTAATTCATTAACAAATTAAGGGCTGTATGCTTTTAAGGCTAAATCATCTCACATGACGTGACATCTCAATGTTGCTAGTGAAACATTCAGTTCTTGGGATTTCTTTTGTAGTGACTTTTTTGGTGAACATTAAACAGATGCTGCAACTTCAGCAGTGTTTCAGGTCTCGTAGGTCTTCCAGAGTAGGGCCTGTCTTTAATGGAACTAGTTTCAAACATTCTTTTCCCATTGTAAGGTTGTTGATATGTTGATTTCGGAGGTAGGACCCTACTGAACCTAATGCTCCATGGTGTCTAGCCAAGTTGGCTCACAGAATTCCTGTACAATTCCCATATATTCCCGTACAGCAATGAAAAAACCTATGTACATCTGCAGCTTCCAAGTACCCTTAATGATGCTCACAGAAAAGTACAAAACAAACATTATTAAAAATAACACACATTTTCTCATTATTTCAAATACAGTTCACTAAAATACACGGATGGATAATGCTTAAAAGAAACACATAAATTTAATCATTATATACCTGTGTTTGCAAATATTAACATGTTGCACATAAAATAAACTAATGGTTTGCCTTCTCCACTACAAACATCTAATGCAGTCAGTGACATTAATATAAGATGGGATGGAATTATTTACTACCGTAATTAATAAGTCAATACTGGTAGAATAAAGTTTATTTAATCAAGTGCACGTTTGTTAAATCCAAAGCTGTCCTGTCTTACAAATTATGTTTTATTAATTAAATATAATTTTTTAGTAGGGGGAGAGAAAATGTTAATTGTTCTGTACTGCATATGTTTGTAAAAATGCATGTTGTTTCAAGTTCTCATACTAGGCTACATTTTACACAGCCAAGCAAGACACAGGTAGACAAAATTCTTAGCAAAGTGCAATGCTGAAAAAAAAGGTAGCTATATTATAGAAAATCTGGGTGATACATGTGGCACTAGTTCTTCAATGTGGTGAATATTCAGGAGTTGGCAAGTATTTCAAATTCGGAATTGAACAAAGTGTTAAAACTGCATACTAAGGCCGAAATTGAACAGATAATTAATTAAGGATTTATTTGGTTTCGGCTCAGATGCTATCTGCTCGTTAAGCATTCATAACAACACATTGTATGTAAAATTCTGATAATGTATTAATGCAGCAGTAATTATATTTTTGTTATGTAACAAAACCACAAGCATAGCAAACTGCTACTTTGTGTAGGTGCATCAGTCGGTCATATGCGGCGACACACACACTGCCACCTTTCAAGTTTGTCGGCAGGTGGCTGCACGTAACAAGAGCTGTCCCCCACCCCCCAAATAATTTTACGTATACAAACTCCTGCGCAGTCACGCTGCCGTTTTCTGCCTAGATTATATTTTTTTCTTACCCAATCTTATTTATGGGAGACATGAAAGAATGACAGGTACCGTACAGAAAATATTGTCATAATGTCCAGGGGGTTTAAAGAAAAACCACTACGCTAAATATTTTGACCTAGAAGACACTTCGTTTGAGTGGTTTTGTATTGAATAACATGACTTGGTAACGTCAGGACAGGTATCTAAAACTCGAAGCGGCATCAGAGAAAGGGTGCAACTAACACTGCCCATAGGGATAATATGTGCAGTAGTTCCACGCAGGTAGTTGCCAAGCTGCCTTCTTTTTTGTGCAGGCTTTGAATGGTAGTATTACTCCCCCGGTCGGCTGATAAACAATAGCCTGGAGAAGGAAGGAAAATGCCAAAATGGGGGAAGAGGAAAAGGTTTTGACAGCAGCCAAGCCTAAGTAGGAAAAAAAAACCCAAAGAGACTGGGGAGGAAGAAGGGAGCCCTTGCGTGGGAATTATTTTCAGTATGTTTGTAAGACAGGGGAACTCGCGGCGAAAATTTTCTTGTTTTACTTCCAAACCTTTAGTTTGCATCGTATTTTTTTTCCCAATAGCACCATTTTGTGCTAAGTTTCCATAAAGTAAATTTTATTTTATAACTACTACATTTCTTTTTGTATTATATATTTAGATTGGCATTTATGAAACTTTTCATGTCCGGAGATTTAAGTTATTTCAATATCAGTTTTTTGAAACTGGGAATGGTAAAAACTGGTGTTTTTAAAGTCATAGAGGCTGTGTGTCTATTACTACGCCATCAAATTACAGTCACCACTGGAATCTACAGAGGCAAATAACAGATGGAAAGACTGCACACCAGTTTTAGTGGCTTGTGCATAGAGCGTCTTTCTGAAGGCCTTACTTTTGAGAAAAAAATAACAAGAAGCACATGGGTAAATACTGCATGTACTAATATTTAAAATGTGCAATGCAACCACTGTTTCACGAGGAAAATAACCGAAAAAAAAAAAAAAAAAAAAAATGTGATTCAAAGTTAAAAATTTTGGCTCCTGGCATTTTGAATTATCGAGGTTTTGCTTAAATGTTTATAAGCATTTATACTTTAGAATGACTATAATCTAGTGCAAGCCCTGTTACACAAATATTATCATCTGTTTACCATGCATTAATAGATTACGAATGTAGCTACCAGATGGACGCACTTTAACAGTCACTGTACAGTACGTTACGAAACACTGTTGCATGCCGACTGGCATAACATGACAGCCCGCGGCAAGCAGCCGCAGTTGAGATTGGGCGAGTCTATTCATCCGACCGACATGCACGTATTTTGCTGTGAGTTATCAGTAGTGAGCGACAGCTGCAGTCAATGTCAGCAGTAAAATATCAGTTCATGCATAGAAAAGAGATTCACGAGCGAGGCTGCTTCGCCATCAGCCACCAAGCATTTTGGCTTTCATGACATTATAGACTTTCGGAGAGGAGGAAGGGAAATAAATTCCTGGACATCTGACTAAAATCCCGTGCCATTCCCGTAATTTTCTTGGGCAGTGGGATTCCTGTACAATTCCCATTTTTCCTGGTTTTCCCTGATAAATTGTTATGGATCTCTCTCGTTGCCTGTCAGGTATGCTGTCGTTTATGCGCCCATGTACTCATTACGATTTGTTCCTCCAGGGTGTAATTCAACTCAATAGCCATTGTTTTCTAGATGTAATATTACCTAACAAAAGAGAAATACCTATCGTAAACATTACACGAAAAGCCAACCAAAGAAAAGAAACACACCTATAGTATAGTGGTGAGTGGGGTAACGAGAATTTTGGTACACCCTGCTTCTGGAGATGTATGTTATGTTTGGCAGCTGTGAAAAACACTTTGTTTATTGGTTGGTGATTCAGTAAATCTGCAGCAGTCGACAGTTCGGCATGACTATTGCACATCTACACAGTGGTATGATCGTGGTAGTCTTCCTCTTGTTTTTTGGAGTACTTTTGTTAAGGTGCTTTTGCATTTTTATGTTTTGTTCGGTCTGACTAGTTTTGATTAATGTGTTAGAAATGTTTAGATTTTTCTCTTAGCTTACTTTCCGAAGGAAAGATAGGCTTATGCAATCACCTGAATGTCTAACTGGAATGTATGTACCCCCCTTCCCAAGATAACTTTTAAACCTGTAAACAGAAATTCTCATAACTCTGTCTACATATACTATTTTGTAAGTAAATTTGAATTATATAGTTTTTGATCACACTAGTTACTTATTTTCAAAATGCCTATAATAAAAAAAGTTTACGGCACTATGTTACATCTCCAAAACCATCTTACTTATTTAAGATAAAATTTGGTGAGTTGATAGTGCGAGATGTAAGAATTGAATTTACACAGCGATATTGTTATCTGTCTTACTTTTTGAAAAATAATGCAACATGAAGCTTTTACATTATATCTTGGGAACGATTCTAACGATTCCAGTCAAATTTTGCATATATGTAATATTGTTGTAGGCCATGTTAACACTTGTGATTTAAATGGATACGACAGTTATTTCCAAAATGGCAGCAATATAAATATGTTAGGGCTCATTTGCTATATACATCACATTGTTTGACCAATTTTGACCAAACTTGGTATGTTGAATGTATCTAAGAATATAAAATGTGTCAGTACATTACCTTTTGCATTTGCCATTTTGTAAAATAGTGTAATATGAAAAAGTTTTAATATTATATAAGGAATAATCAATAGATTCTTACCAAACTTGGCAATGAATAGGGTTATACTACAGTATGTTATGCAAAATTACATGTTTTAGTGGGTTAGACACATTTTCAAAATGCAGCTATAAAATTTTTTTTTGATTATTATGCTATATCTACAACACCATCTAAAAAATTAAAATTTATCTTTGTATGCTAGCATTATTTATTACAACCATCAACTATGTCTACACAGAGCTTCTGTTGTACACAATTTTTAAATTGAAAGGTCCACAAAAAAATCAAGTTTTGGAATATCTCTGAATACAATAAACCAATTTTCAAAAAATTTTCCAAACAAATAGTATTATAGTAGGCTACATAAACTGACATTTATTTATGCGAGCTAGATACTTAACATTTCAACAAAACTTTGTATGCGAGCAGTATCTTTCACATCAAATGTGTGCACACAGAACTTTTACATTAATAAATAAAGCTTTTCCATTATCTCGAGAAACAACAAACTAATTTACACCAAATTTTTCACATAAGTATGTAAACATTATGTGAACTTACATAATTTAAATAGTGCAAATATTCAAAATGGAGGCAATATTCATTGTATAATTAATTTTGTAGTATTCATGAAATAATTTGAAAAATTTAACCAAACTTTATATTATTAACAGAATCTATTAGAAGCATCAGATATGTCTATACAGAGCCTGGTTTGGGTTTTGGGTTTCCCCACATATTCTGCACACTATTAGTGCTACAGTGCAGCATGTCATCTTACATGATTTAAGTGACACACACTTGTTTTCAAAATTATGTTTCCTGTATATGTTAGAGGTTGGTAAACCCATTCAACAAAATATTAGACTGATTACAACCGAAGTTGAAGTTCCGAATTCTATCTCCGCAATGCAGTTGGTTGCATACCATCTTATGATATGGGATGTTCTAGGTTCGTGTCCCAAGTAACACATGCATGTATTTGTAATTGTCTCACTAGTACTGCATTTGTTTCTGGTTAATGATATAAACGTCAACGAGATGTCAACACCCTACTACCATCTAAGAAGTTAATCAAAATTATTTGCATTTATGTAGATAAAAAATAGGCTCATTAGTTATATTGGTAACTTATTGTCTTCTTTCCCTCTTTCTCTATTGGGACTTGAACATGTTATGCAATTAATAATTGATTAATTTATTGTTTACGTCCGTTACCAATTTATATAGCCAGGCCTAGGTAATTATTTGTTTATTGATTGGAACTAAAATGTATCATAGTTTAAATGGTTATTTACATAAGGTTTACAAGCTGCATTTTATAACTAGCAGTGATACTATCATTGCTGTATGTGACAGGAACAGGAAATATTTTATGCTGGGACAAAAAATAAAGAAGCCATGCTTTTTACATGTCGAGATGGGAAGAAAAGCGCATATGGTAGCAGCAAAGCGGGCTTGTGAAGACGCTGCTAATTGACTGATGGGCTGTGACATTCTAAAGTCTGTCACTGTCTCACCTGAAAGCTGATGTGTAACCTGTGCTGGTACTCTCTGTTATATAAACACATACAAACTGTCATAAATACCAATGTGTACATTTTGAATGTTTTGTTTGCAAAAGTTGTGACACAGTGCAACGTGAATTCTATTTTGTTCATTCCTGTCCATCAGTCATTAAGGGAGGGGAGACGAGCCCTGTGTTTAATACCTGTCACCCCAAGGGAGAAGGGGGTTGACTGACATGGAGGATGCGACTCCCTCTTGGGTATTTGTGGATAATGGGCAAGGAAGCAGCAAGAAAGTTGCAATACATTATTCTTGAGCAGACTCTTGGAGATGGGTCGGGCCTGGCAAAGGACATAGTTTCAAGGCCTACAGAGGAACCTCTGCATTTATATGGATAGAAGAATTGAGTGGATCATGAACTGTGCATGCATGAGTGTGTGTCGGAATGTTATGGTGCCTTTGTTGTTTATGCACAAAACTCACATGTGGGGTATGAAGTGTTATGGAGTTGAAACAAAAAAAATTAATAAAACAATTTAATTCAATAGGCCCAAGTAAATTTAATGGTGAATGTAATGATAAACTATGCAGTACCCTGATAAGTTTTCTATGCAGAACAGTGGTTTTAAATTTTGAGGTATCCCAAGGAAAATAAGGCAATGCACAAGCACATATCGAACTTTTAATTCCCTCGTATGATGAAATAATAGAGTACAGTTATGTGCAGTGTAGTTGTAGTTAACAATGTTGTAAAAACACATGAACATTTACAGTGTTGAAACAGTAGTATTGCAAGTCTTACGGTACACAGTACCACAGTCAGGGACATGGTGGTGTGGTGTGGTGGTGCTTGATCTTTACCTTAGGCCCAGAACATATGTTTTAGTTAGATTATTTCTTTTAATTTGTAAGTTTTTATACTAAATTTGTTGGTATACGTGGTGTTGACATTAGCTTTTGGGGCAGCTGGCAAGCTAGTAAGTGTTAAGTGAGTTAGTGGAAATTTGTTTTGTTGTTCCATAATTGCCTGGTGTTGTACAATAATTGCTGGTACGCAACTCAAAATAATTGTTCAAAAAATTAAAAATCTGCAGCATTGTGAGCTGTACTAAAGTTTTAATGCCCCCTCATTCTCCCACTGGGCGAGGGCAAAGGCCCGACGTGGCACTGTACTACACTATTTCACATTAGCATGTGTTCTCTTGGACTGCACTCAGCACTACATTGGCACGTTGAGTGTGCACTGTGTCGGTTGTTGCAGTGGACACAGAGTGTGGCAAATGGTCTGGAAGGCAGGATGCCATCATCCTCAAACACATCCCCCCAACCTTCTCGAGAGACTGTTTGTGGGCTGAGCATTGAGACGAGTATGGTCATCTCAGGATATTTTTTTACGTTTTTAGTAATTTTTTAGCCAGTGTTTACAACCTGTGTAGTATTGTAAATGTACTGAATAGTATCTGTAAGATGCATAT
This sequence comes from Dryococelus australis, assembly GCA_029891345.1. Taxonomy (NCBI): domain Eukaryota; kingdom Metazoa; phylum Arthropoda; class Insecta; order Phasmatodea; family Phasmatidae; genus Dryococelus; species Dryococelus australis. Next base: position 129,213,402 of record CM057009.1, read on the forward strand.
TTTATTGTATGGTATTTTGCTATGTTGTAGGCCGGCCTATTCCTACGCTCATTAATTGGTATTTATTTATATGGTGCTACTCTTATGTACTATTGGACATATATAATCCATACACAGATAGTTTAGTACCTGTGTAATTGTAAAAACTGCCCCCAGAATGCGCTCATCGCTCGGGGTGATGTCGCGACCGCGTGGCGTGAGGGAAGGGGTGGAGGTCCCAGTTATTCTACTTCGGCGAGGAGTAGCGGCCTAGACCCGACCTTGGATGTGTATGTGCGCATGCGTGGCTGGTGCAAAATTTATCGCAAGATGACAGGAACAAATTTTACAAGAATGCGTCCTGGGCGCGCACCCAGCTAATAGTTTAGTGTGGCAATATCCAAACACAGTTTCTTAAAGTGACATGAACATGAGTGGGTTGAGGAAAGTAACTTTTTCCGCTGTTTACCACGGAATGGAAAAATCACAGGTATTAAAATAGAACTGCCCTTGTGGAAGTATGCAAACTCTGTGAAAGCGAAGTTGACGGGTGGCGCGGGCAAGTTTAGTGAGATGTTTGCCGAGTGAAACATGTTCACTTTACAATTGTGCCGATGCCCATGGCCGTTTAACTGGTTGCCGACTTAGTAAACTTTGTAAACTGTCATTATCAGGCGTGGCCAGTTAATTCAAAATATCTTGCATGCCCGAAGAATTGACTTTTCTATGAGTCGCAAAGTGTTACTGCTGCCGTCCGGGGGTCAATTTAATCACTGCATTTGAAGAGGTGCATATGGGCACCAGTCATCACTGCCATTGGTGGTACTCAGCTGGAGGTTTGCTTCAGACACTTCGCAGCTTGGCAGAGCCAAAATTTCACCAGGTGAGAGATGAGAGGTTTTATGCACGTAAATGTTCATGGGCGTCACCGCCAGTGAACTTCCCCGTGTATATAAGAATTGTCAACACCAGTGCAAGGCCCATTCCGAGGGCGACTTAAATTGCATTTTATGTAGCAAGAACCGGAGCCAAATATTTTATTGAAGTGGTGTAACACTCAGTAACGTGCCCGGTATTAGTTGTGGTTACCATTTACGTGTGGAATAAGGTCAAATGTTTCAAATTTTTGTAAGTATTGCGATAATGATTGTATGTAAAAAATCTTGACATCACCGTACTAATGAACTAATGGAGCAGAACAATAATATTGCGGCCAGATATTGTTTGAAGTATAGTATTCATTTTCCTTTGTTGCAATGATGAAAAATGAGTGTAAACCAATGAAAATATTTTCTCAATAAAATGTAACTCGGAAAATAAACTTTCAATTGACTCATGTTTCGTATTGCTAACATCTAATATGTTTTTTTTAGAGAAGAAGAAAGACTCTGCTATTTTAATTTTTTGGATAAGAATTACACTGTTTCTATTAGTAATTAAGAGTGAAATATGTGCTCAAAAGTTTGAAGCCGAGATCGCTTTTGCTCATGATTAGGTGCAGGAATATTTGTGGTAAATGCACGAGTGCTGTAATTTTGAGTAGCCTGCATCCTAGCAGAGAAAGGGTGTCTCAGCAATTTAGGCGCCTCAGTGTGTACGGGCCTCTTGGCCAGCCAAAACTCTGTTGGTGCAGCTGCGGTTGTGGCTGACGTGGGTGGCCTGCTACGATGTGGGATGCTGTAGCATCACCGCAGTTCAGGCATGCACGTGCCAGCTGATGCTTCCCCTTTGTGACCAGCAGAGGAGGGTAGAGCTGGGTGCCTCGCTGTCCTTGCTGCCACATTTACTGCTCCTGCCGTTACTGCTACAGCACCACTGACCACTACTGCCGCCAGTAGCAACCCGGGCGGGCAGAGAACGAAGCGGTTTGGCCCCTTGGTGATGATTTCTCGGCTAGTGGCGGTGCTTCTGTTGTAGCGCCTCTCTCATCGGCCACCCCCTCGCCAGAGTAGTACACCTCCGGTAACCGTCTTGATGTCAAAGTCGCAGGAGGTCCCAGGGTATCACCTGGAGCAGATGACGTAGGGTGGGGGGGGGGGGGTGGCAGGACGTCTCAGTTGAGGTGGGCATCATGACACCAGATGCCATGATGCATGCAGGCCATAGTGATTCTTGCTGTGCATGCAGTCGGAGTGGTGCTGGTGTTGGGATGGTGACGCTAGGTCGTCCCGGTGTATCCTGATGGTCTTCTGACCAAGCCGGACCAGGTAAGTGGTGGGTTCGATGCTCTTCACTATCACGTACAACCCACTCCACTTGGCAGCAAAGCTCGCAGAGAAATCTCTGTGGGATGCAGACTGCAAGTGAGCATGGATATATACTTGATGACCTGCTTGCAAGGCAGTGGCTGCATGGTGATCAGCAGCCACCGTGTAATGTAGCCTCACAAATGTTTGCGCAACTCCTGGTACTCCCTTTGGTGTTGATCACATTGAGTGTAACTAGTAGCTGGGTCACCACTCTCTCCTGTCCACGGGCAGTCAAACTCACCATGCAGGGTGAGGTTGTGGCCCAGTAGCAAGTCAGCAGATGACTTGCCGGTTGCAGCATTGACGTACCAATAGAGAGTGAAGAGGGGTGGCGGGCAGATTGTTGGCCCACGTGGTGTGCTGGTCACCCAGCAGCTGCTTTTTCAACTCCTGGTTGTGGCGCTTCGTGGGGTTTGAATGTGGATGGTAAATCAAAGACTTTAAATGCCAAACTCCCCAAAGGGTGCACAATTCCCTCCATCTCTTGCTGGTAAACTGTGTCCCGTTGTCTGTGAGCAGGTTTTGCAGGTAGTCACACCTGGGGACGAAGTCAGTTTGCAGGACTTTAGCAATACATTTAGCTCGTGTGCTGCTAACTGGGTAGGCTTCAACCCACCTTGAGAAGTTGTCGGTGACCACTAACTGCTTGCCCCCGGGGGATCCGAGGTACGGCCCCACGAGGTCAAGAATCACCTTCTTAAAAGGCTTAGTCTGTAGTCGGGACTGTTGCTGCTGCACCCCGTCAGCTCGCCTGGCTTTAAACTGATTGCACTTGGTACATTTTTGCTGCACGTGTTGGTATGCGTGTCTGGTGAATCTGGGCCAAAAGAAATGCTCCCTTACATTTTGGATTGTCTGTTCTGTCCCTGTTTGCCCTGCCACATGTCTATCATGCGCATTATCCAACACTTGCCCTCTAACACCGGGGGGAACAAACAGCCTCCCTATATCATGATCACTGGGGAGAACACGTTTCTAACTGGCCATCTAACACTCGCCAACACTCCACTGTTTGCTGTGTGCAACAGTCTTTTTGTACCTAAGTGTGTGCACATCCCAGTTGCGCTTGCACTATGTTATGGAACAAATTGCTCAGTGACATCACTGTCAGTGACATTTAGTGAAGATTTATATTGCTCAGTGGTTCCTATGTGGTTGGTGGTAGTATCTCCTCCTACACTGCATCATCATGCACCAGGATGTCAGCGCCTGGTGATCTGGACAGAGCATCTGCCAGCTGGATTTCAATGCCCAGGACATGCTCCACAAAGAAGTTGTAGGCTTGGAGGAGCAATGCACACCGGGTCAGTTTGCTGCATGCCTCGCACACGGCGTGGAGCCAGACCAGACAGCGGTTGTCGGTACGGAGTGTGTATAGAGCTGGTATTCAAATACACCCGGTACTTTTTGATGGAACCTACCACGGCCAATCATTCACACTCGATGTCATACCTCATCATGGTCGGAGACGTGATGTTCAATGTTGTCACCGCACTGTTTGAACACTGCACAGAGTCCCTCCTGGCTGGCATAGGTGGGGTCGTACCTTGCCAAGCTCGGACACACTTGGAAATTCTCCTTAATTTCCCTGAAGGCTTCGGCGGCGGGGCTGTCCCACTGGAACCATTGCTGCATTGACAGCAGGTCGGTCAGTGATGACTGCAATATCTAGGATGTGCTCCTGGAGCCAGTTGATCAGTCCAAAAATTTTCAAAGCTGCTTGTGGTTACGTGGTGGTGGGTACTCCTCAATCAGCCACAGCTGTTCAGGATTTGGTTCGTTGCTTTCTTTGCCAATGACGTACCCCAAGAAGTCGATGCTGGTCTTTCCCAAGTGGCACTTGGTTGTTGCATACATGAGGCCGTTGATGGCTAACATCTCGAGCACAAGTGACAGGTGGTAGAGGTGCTCCTCCCAGCCTGCCGACCATATTACCACATTTTACAGGTAGGAGAGTGTGAACTCCCAGATGAAGCCGTCCAACACCCTGACAATCATCGCCTGTAAGGTGGCCGGTACACACTTCCGTCCAAATGGCATGGAAGGAAACTGGACACGTCTGCCATCAGGGGCCGTGAAAGCTGTCTTGTCACAGTCTTCCAGTTTGACGGGAATTTGCCAATATCGGCTTTTAAGATCAAGGGATGGTATGATCTTGGTTTGTCCGAGAGAACTGAGTGCATCCTTCGTGCTGAGGTACGGTGGTAACACACTGCATGCCACTTAGTTCACTGATCAAAAATATTTCTTAGGTGCAAGTGTTATTGCTGAATTAAAATCACTGCTAGTGGGTTCAATAACACAGTCATTCAACATTTCCTGGATTTGTTGTTTAATGACACATGCTTGGTTTGGTAAATAACTGCGTAGCTGCCTATATATTGACCCCCCTTGCACTAACAGTATTGCATGTTCCGCCACAGTGGTCCGACGAAGGGCATCGTGTGTTGCAAAGACATCTTAGCGTTCACAGTGAAGCCGTTGAAAAGCTGCCTGGTGATAGGCGGTATATTGCTGTCAAAGTCCATTAGTGATATGGGTGATATGTTGTCGGCTGGCCGCCGGTCTAGGTTGTACACTGTGCGTCGCTCCTTTAAGCCATAATGGATGCAATATGTCATAGGCTCAACTATTGTTTAGTTCGTTCAACCACAATACACAAAGGCTAGCAACTTTCCTAATGTCTGGGTTAACAGCTACTTTAGTAATGGTCTCTAGGTCATGCATGCAAACTGTCACGGTTGCTTTACCTCGTGTGGTACTGGTGTGCTGATTGGTGGCTAAACGGATGATATGCATGGCTGGAGTAATGTCTGTTGGATGCACAAAATGAGGTTGTAAAAAATTATGCGAGGTGGTGATGTCTATTAAGGTATGGCAAGATGACCATTAATAAACATTAAAATGTGGATGAACTGTGAATGACTGCTACTGACCTGGTTCACAAGTGCTTGTTGCGGTGTCAAGTTGGTATTTTTCTCCGGGACTGGAATGTCAGGGGCATCTGGCTCCCTTACCCCTGCTTCCTGTTTCCCAGGTTGCTGCTTGCATTATTTGTGGCTGGTTTGATGTGGGGGTTGTTTAGGCAATCACTATGCCAATGGTACACTTGGCCGTCACAATAACGACACAACTTTGGAAGTGGTTGGCTTCTATCACATTTTATGTTTTTGCTATTGTCACTGTTATCTTAGTCACAATTTACACGGGTGAGTTTGGTTGCACTATTTAGAGTCAAAATTTTTATCATGTGGTGGGCTGAAAGAATGTGATTTGCCATTGTTTTGCACAGTATTCTTTCTTTTTGCATTGTCACAGCGTCACTCGTTGCTCCATTGTGTGGCACGGTCTGTTTCCGATTGCGGCACGGATTACACTCAAGGATGATTGCGGCGCACATCAGTTTGTCCAAACTGCTGTTGAGCAGGGGTACCAACGTTTCACCGTATTCCGGGCGCACTGTCTCTGCTACTACCTCTAGTACTTCGTATTCGGACCGGTGAGGGTGAAAACGCTGAAGGCGCACTTTCCGGGGAAGAATGTTAACTTTTCATTTGGTTGCTGCTCCTCCAGCGTCAAATTTGTTCTATGCTTGGAGTGATGTGAACGCTCCTCCAAAGTGGCACTGAAAAGGCCACTCCTCCACGCATACTCCATAACATTGCAAGAATGCTGTGCAATTACTTAAGAATGTAGATGGGTATTAAGTTGGCAATCATGTAAAGGTTGGTAGTGACTGGAATCATGATGGTGTGGTCGTGGCGGTCTGTCCAGGTACAGGTGTTGGAATGGCTGCAGTGGTTTGGTATTGACATCACTGGGTTCAACTGCGGAAATTATTGTGTGGAAGTTGTTAGTACTAGGTGCATTGGCAGTGAAAAAACAGGCATGGGAAAATAGGTGGTGAATGGCGGCATATAATGAGCAGATGGAAGCGACGGGAGATGTGCTGAAGGTAAGGCTGGCTGATGAGGTGTGGAATGAGCGAGACACACTGCTGTGTTTACCTATGCCACGTGCATGCTATGGGCAGTTGCGGTGTTATTTCAACTACTGCATTGCATTGCCCGTGGATAAATACAGCACACACCCTGCAATGTAACACGCCACTGCTTTCACCGCCAGTATACTCTGGGAGGTGAGGTGTTGGTTTATAATCTGCTTGTCATTAAGTCTTTGCATGCTGTTGAAATGTTTAGTGGTTTGCTGGTATGACTGCACTGAAAGTTCAGATGCTTCACAATTACGAGCTTGTTCGCAGTTAGGCACACTGTGTGATAGAACAGGTGACACAAGGTACATTGTAAAGTGGGCATACCCTGGCCAGTGCATTATATATAGGCACATTGAATTTTGTTTGGGAGTTATGAATTAAAATTTTGTTGCGTGTTGTTGGCCGAAAATTTGAATGGATTTTGACTATGTAATTTATTATTCACATCGGAACTGTCCATCAGATTGCGGTTATTCGTGATGCGGGTGTTCGTTGAACTGGACTTTCGTTCACACCATTACATCCTGTAGGATGGGGCGCAAGCACTGCTAACACAAAGGCATTGTTACACCTACCGGTGTAAGGCAAGCCATTTTAGCGATTGTGGGGGGCAGCCAAACCCGGTTTTGGGGGATCAAGAGCACGGCCCACCCCTACACTGCTGTCCTCCCTATGCCCGCTTGGAGGGGTGTATCGCCCAGCGGTGGTGGGGTATGCATGCCTGCAAACACAGTCAACTGTGCCGATCGATACTCCCAGCTGTGGTGGTGGTGGTGCTGAAGCAGGTGGAGGTGGGGCCCACTCCATGGCGTGGATCCCAGCGCTGGATGGGGAGGAGTGGTGACTCCTCGCCATCCCGTTATGACCGACCTGCTGCGCGTACCCAACGTCTTAGCATAATGGTGGCTGCAATGCTGATTTTGGCGCACTTTTCATGCCACATGGTGTGGCATTTCTGGGCGTCCTGGTGTCTAGGAGGCATTAGAATGTTGTCCCAGGTTGATTTCTCTGCTCTCAATGTATTCTTGATGCTTTCGGGGGAAAATAAGTTGGGAAAAGAGATTGGGGAGAGATTGAGGTGCCGGTAAATTTTGTAATCGATTGTCGTAGGAAACTGGTATTAATTACGCCACACACTTGGGCAAACCCATTTACACCTTTGGGCTGTGTGAGATGGGGTTACAGGTAATTTTGAAGGGTGGTAAACACATTGTTAAGGAGGTTGAGGAATTTGGATACCAGACTAGGCCCCATGTATTTATTCTCGCACAAATAAATACATCATCATTGGTGAACACTTACAATGTTTTCTGGGCTATGGCCCACAAGAAAAGGCTATGCAGTAAAATGGTGCTAAGCAGACATGAAACTTAGTTGAGAATTACGCTTTCCCAGGCATTTAAAGCACTGGGGAAGAAAGAGGCACTAACTCTGGGTCGACAAGTACAAAGTTTCCGGTAATTGACATCTAATGAACGCTACGTGATTGAAATTGCAAAAGTTGAAAGCCACACGGAGCACGCACACGATGCAACCATCCCCTTGAGGTGCCAAGCTGTAACAACTAGTTCCGGCGAGCACACATGATGCAGATTAGGCGGCACGCAACTCGCCGGGCACTACTTCATGCTTACCAAAAATCTCATAAAAAGTAACAGACATGACGACTTGCAATAACTGGTATGAAAATAAACACACAAAATTTTCCTTAACTAAAGAAACATTAACTAGCCCTTGCATGGTGTGAAATGTGAACGAAACAAGTGAGGTGAATATACATGCACTTTACCAGAATAAAATATAGAAACAGCAAAATTTGCATAGAAGCATTTTTGGCAATCCCCATTCTTAATGGGTCTTTAAATTATGTATAATTTATTTTGCCCTCCAAAAAGTGTAAGTTGATTGAGCCATAATGCCCCGTTACACTTTTTTCTTTCAGAGAGGGGGGGGGGGGAGGGACGATGTGTCACTGCACTACACTATTTCATACTAGCGTGCTTTCTCTTGTACCACATTCTGCACTCCGCTGGCACCTAGAGTGCATACTGTGTCGGTGGTTGCGGAGGACGTGCGGTGTGGCAAACTGTCTGGAGGGCAGGATGTCCTCTAACCGCCTAACAAAAATAGCTGTTAATATTTGAAGTAAGAAAAATGTTTTTTGTGTCACTTAGTTGAGTGACCTCTGTATTATCGATGTGCCTGTATGTTTCGTTGATACTGCCTAGTTATGACGTAGGTAAAGTGGCATATAGCTGATGGTTGTCCTGGTGTGACTCAATTGGTGACCGCTAGCAGCTGCGACTGCTGTTCTGGGGAAATCAGAAGGTGAATCACTGACCAAACCTATCAGCTTATGGGTGCTACCTCCACAATCGCAGCTCGCTTCACGCTTCAGAACTTTCATTATTGAGTCTCATTAGTGATGTATTCTTCAGTAAAGCTAAGATTTTTCCATTTACAAACACATACCTAGAAATGTTCAGAATTTTATATTCATTAAGAAGAACATCATTAATTTTTATGTAAATGTGTAGCGGGAAAAAATTTTTGGTCTTCCATGCAAAATTGTAACAAAGTTAACAAATATTTGTTTGAACGTACCATTTAGAAAAAAATATTAATTAAAAAATAATTGAAAAGGGATATACTTTCTAGTAATAAATTAGATTTTCCAAGTATTTAGATCAGAGAAAGGAGATGGTAATTCATAATATAATGGAAGCAAAAACTATAATAAATTATTGTAATTTGAAAAAAAGTTTGTAATGTAAAACAGGCAAATCTGTTATGGTGATTTTTTGGAGATTAAATATGTATTTATGTTTTTTTATTTGGATGCACAACTTTTAGCTAATAGTCTTTAATTTTAGGTAATTATTTTGTCTGGATCTGTTAACATGGGAAGATTTAGTTCAGCAGCTGGCCGCAAACTTTAGAAACAATCTGCTTTTCTTCTTGCGAATGCCAACAGCACTGGTCTTCACACCAATTGCAGTGGGTAGAGTCTTTGCAGAGGGTAGAACATGTCACAGATGGTCTGTGATAATTACTGAACGACATATTTGCCCACGTGCACTTGAAGTGTGATGTTGAGCGAGTTTTCTTTTTCACTCCTATGTTTGTTGTTTTGATATTTTTTCAACTTTTCTACTAACTATTAACAGTAGGATTATCTGAAAACCTAGAAAGTTCTTTCTATTCCTGTGACAGGTATATGCAGGCTTATAAATACTTAACTTTGGTGATCTTGCTCACTATTTAGTCTTCGTTCTTCTATTGAGATGATGATGGCAAGAGGAAGAGATCGTTCAAGACAGAAGGCGGAGAGATGTTTGTTACCAAGTAGATAAGTAACTTGTAATTTTATATTATTTAAGTAAATTGATAGACATTCTGGGGCCAGCACAACCAGTAGAGTCCCTTACTCGTTCACATACAGCAACTAAATAATTATGTTCAGTATTCATGTTCAGACTCCGAGTTTTGTAAAATAGGAACTGTAGGCTAGTGCTAATGAATCTACCGACAATTGTTATAGTATTTATGGTTAAACATTTTTAGGTAATGCAAGGTAGCATGTCCATTAATTCAATTTTGAGCTTATTTTATTGAATCCTTGGCCGTGACTGTCTTCACTCTGTGATAATCTTAATGTGACTATTATATTATAGAGACTTTCCGAATCGCAAACAAACTGGATCGTTATTGTTAATATTCTTCGATGTCTACTAAACCTTTCTTTCTACAAGTAGTTAGCTACCCCATCTTACAGATTTTTTATTCCTATTATTTTGAAACTTTAAACTATAGCTGTAGAAAAAACGGTTGACCTCCAAAATCATTCACTTCCATCCGCCCGCCCCGCGGCTCTACGCCCTCGCATATTAATAGAGCCCCACCTTGCCAAGTTTACCTTGGATCTGGCCAACCTGATCTCAGCCTGATCAAAGATTCCCATATCAACCTTCCCTCATCCCTCATCATGGGCAGGTGGTAAACTTTCAGTAACTTTTTTTTAACCATAGGGAGGGGGTTTTTTGCTTTCCCCAGCTGTAATCTGGCTTTTCCAGCTGGGATTTTGAGTTAATTTGGTGTTCTTAAAAATCTCTTCCTGAACTTCTGGACTTTGCACAGGAAGTTACTCTTGAAAGGGCATAAAGCCATTCGACTGGAGTGGACTTCATACAGCCTGTTATGAATCTGCAAGTGTCACTGAGAGCTACATCGACATGTTTAGTAAGATATGAATATTACCAGACAGTACAAGCGTATTCTGCAGCAGAATAGTACAGTGCTATTGCTGAAGTTTGGAGAGATTATGGTTGACTACCCCAATGTGATCTAACCAGTATATTGTTCCTGTTAGAAACTTTCAACTTGCAATTCATGCAGTGCTTTTTGAAGGTGAGAGATCTGTTGAGTGTCACTCCTAGGTGTTTTGCAGTGTCACAATGTTCTAGTTCAATCCCTGACTACACTAACTTTAACCTTCAAAGGGCCCATTTTACAGATAAAAGGTGCACATTTGTGTCTTTGAGGGATTTGGTCTAAGCTGATTTGCACGATAATAACATCAGAAACCTTCAAGGGTACTAGTCAGATTGATCTCCAATATCTCAAAGTCTGTGCTGTGACCACATGAACAACTCAAGAGAGTACCAGGTGTTTCAAAACTCATCTATGGATGACCTCTCCTAATTTTCCCTCACAGGCAGTGTTAAACTAAGTGTCATCATGGAAGATTTCAGTACTCATGGCACAGTCAAACCCCCCACAACAATTGGGATAACCTGTCGAATGACCAGTATTTTTTTTGTGGTTTCTCCATAATAATAATTTATTTTTACCTTTATAAACACACCCTATGCACGGAGCTGCTAATACTGTGTGGCTACATAGATGCACAAGTTAAAAAAAAAAACATGTGCAAATGATACCAAGTCTGAAAAATTCACACCTGATTAGGATTACGTTAAAAGAGCATTTATGAACACATTTTATAGAATTTATTTTGTGGTTTTTAGCATCTTTATATCATTTATTGTGTGGTCTGTAACATTTTGTAGCATATATTAAATAACTAGAAAAATAGCATTTAAAAACTACTTTTTTCATGTTATCCATGTTAAATGTCAACATTTTAACTAGTGCATTTTCACTAAAAATTACTTTTATTGCTACATCGACAACGTAAACATATTTTGGCATGTATAGGCCGCACATTTTTACAAATAAAAAAAATACAAAAAGTGGAGTGAAGTTTACTTACGAGATATTGCCATTAAAAAAATCTTTATCCCCAAAACACGTTTAGAAATTTGTCAACATACACTACATTTAAATGTTTTAACACAGATTATAAGAAAGTTAAAAAAAAATCAAGAACAAATAAATAGCTTTTCACTAGTGCAATAATTTGTTCACTCACGTTCCTAAACAAAATAACCATCCTGAGATATCGAACATGAGAAAATAATTATGCTGCTGTACAAGTGATACGTAGTTCGCATGCCCGTCGTCGCACCACAAGTGCACATTGATAGATGTTATGTTGTGTAACACATTGCTGTGTATTTGCTTTCAAGTTACGTTACCATCTCTGGAACAGTAAATGTGCAACGTATATTTGTAAACATTGCAACATAATACAAATATTCTGTCACAAATGTTTTGTAGGGGAGAAATTAAGTCTGAATTTACTATGATTGTACGGAATTATGACAACCATATTTACAGGAATACAAAAATTGAGTGCGGTATATACTTGAAATATTAATTATCCCTAATTTTACATAAAAAACGTCTGATGTGGCCTACACACGCCAAATATGGCATTTCATTGATTGAAATTCAAATTAGCACATGTCTCCAGGTTGTTTTATGTCAATTTCATCCTTCTGTCTGTAAGCACCAGATTGTAGCTGCTGACATATCTTTCAGCTTCTATACTATTGACTGGTAACCAAAGAGATTTAAGCGCTGCGCTGCAAAATTCTTCTAAGTAAGCTGCATTGCCAGAAGAATCTGAAGCACATTGACATTGATTCATTCTTTAAGCTGATTGCATAATTGCTTATGGAAATATAAATAGCCATCAACAAATTTTGTCTTCTCCACAGCTAAAGATGCAGGCAATTTTGATCTGTTTGCAAAAACAGATGCTTCATTAACCTGTAACAATTTTATTTGTATTACTGACATGTGCTGCTTATACGAGTTATATTAAACATGACTACGACTCATCTTAACGTGTTACATCTACCAGGTACCACAATCATAGATGACTACAGGATTTTTTCCCATGTAGGGACAGTTACAGACACGTAGAATTTCCTGATGTACCAGACCCAACTTCCTCTAACTGCTCACGTAGTAACTACGTATCCCGAGGAAAGGAAGTGTCAAAACCCTATGTGTTATTCACAAGTGCGCACAGGATCCCTCCAGCCTAACGGGCGATACTAGCACGTGAAATAAGCATTGTTTCCAAACAGCCAGGGAACATATCAGCCTTCCAGAAGCACCTGCTAGACAGTGTTGCCAAGCTTCCCGAAGATGACAGAGTGCTGCCGAGCGCCTGAGGCCAAATAGCCGAGCGCAAGGGAAGATTCTCCCACCCACACGCTCCAGGCAAACATCACACTCGCCACTCCAGCCCAGCTATGAGTCGGCCGAGCACACAATATAAGGCAGTGCGTTGCCAAAGATTGCAGTTATCTTCTCTAGTAGCTCGCCTCAGCACTTCTGTGCTGGAACTCTCTACTGCACCTTAGGTCATCACAATCTTCTCCAAGAACTTCATCAGATCTTTGGCATCCACCAGTGGCTGCTTCCACCAACGACCAGAGGCTCCAAAGGCTTCAGCCAAGCCTACCAGGAGCTCCAGAGACTGCCACCACCAACAAACAGAAACTCCAGAGGCTTCTCTCAACATCCACCACGAGTTCCAGTGGCTCCTACCACCAGCCAGCAGCCGCTCCCCAGAGGCTGCTGTCAACAGCTACCACCAGCTCCAAAGGTGCTGCAGCATCTACCACAAGCTCTTCAACAGTAAGCCTGAAGATACCAAAAACACACACTCCATTGTCATTCCTCCTAGTTTGACAACTGCCACAACTTTCTGGTAGTAACAACTACACCCACTGCCGTTAAAAGTACAGGCACCTTTTTTCTTAAAGTCTCTTCAAGGCAACCAGAGTTAGAGTAGCTGCCACTGAGTTGTTTTTATAGCTGTCGAAGTCATTCCACAACAAGTTAGATTAGGAGCATGTCTCCTCCACCTGTTTTACTGTAGGTTACTTCCGATCACGTTTTGCTTGGTAGGAGATAGTATGAATCACCTTGTTTGTTAAGCGTAATAAATACGTGTTGTTCCTATCAAAGTATTGTTTATTCAATAGGTGTATTTCTTACTCGCACCACACGTCAACAAGCAGCCAGCCTGCCTAGCACAGAACCCACAAACTCCAGCAGTCAACAGCAGCAGTAAGACACCAGGTCTTGGGGCCAGCAGCAGTGGTACCCAACCACCCCTGCAGTCAGAGAAACAGGTTACGAGTCAGGTGGGCAAGGTACAGAAGCCTGACCGCATATGTAAGGTGTGCTCGCAGTCCCAGACTTTGTGTCAAGCCAGACACCAACTCGATCTACTTCGTATAAACCAAGGCCCCAGTATTCCGACAGTAACCTGTAACCTTGATTCAGCATGCCTGACCTAGCTCAACCAAAACAACATGGACCATGTCTCAGATCAGGCTTTAGAAAACGACATACGTCAAGTGATTTTCTGGTTACCAACGTTGGGCCAGCATAAATAACTGTTAACCAGTGAAAGCGGGACCAGGTCAGAATGGGCCGAGAGAGAAAGGACAGTAGCCAGGACCGAATGAACTAGACTTCAGGGAGTCATAAAACACCCTCTTGCGCCCAGACCAGTACGATGTCAGACAGCAAAGGCAATCATACAGAGCTGCAAGCCAGTGACATGGCTAAAGTGGTTCCATAGACATGTAGTCATACCACTTACCAAGGTATTGGTATCCACCGCATTATATGCAGACTGTACCCCCCGAAATTGAGCCAAGGCCTACCAGGAAGCCTGAGGCAAGAACACGAGACACTGAGGGAACAAAACTACTCAACCCCAGAGAGCAGACTTTCCGACGCGTCGAGATGCAGACTCCGTAAGATCCCTGCCCTCGACGCTTACGAGCTATGCCCGCAAGGTCACTGCCACACCTGACCAGGCATCCTCTCGATTAAGCAAAGTTTCATGACGCAGCCCCTTGGATCGACAGTCCAGCCAGAAACGTCGCCACTCTAGTAGGATCTCTGAACAATCTGAAAACCCACAGGCGAAGGAGGCGGATGAACTACCTGCACCTTCCCCCCAGCCTGCCGCTACTTGGCGCCATGAGTCGAACCTGAGAGGACTTCAACGACGCCGACCTTGGACCCGGAGATAGCACCGACAACGGTAAGTGAGCCGCCGAGCAACAGATGCACTGACAAGCCACTACCATGTTCTGTACCAGAGGACATGACAAATGTCAATGAGGAAGGGCCTGCTTTGTCTCCCCTCAGACATCCTTTGATGTGGTAGGTCAGGTTAGCAACAGCGAAGCAGATGGCCACCACACACCTTCTGATAGTACAGAAGTAAAACCAACTGGTATCCCTAAGGAAGAAGTATTACTGTGTATTCCTGTTAAAGAAATAAAATAACATCCTGTGTATGAAAGAAATGTAAATATTTCACAGGTAGGTACGTTCCAGTAAAAAGATTCCCTAGAAATGAAGATATGAATGGACAATAACAGTGAAATTAAAATAAAACCAAGTGCTCGACAAGACTGTTTATCGTTTGCTAAAAAATAAGATGTTACTTATTTACGCAGCAATATACGAAAAGGTAGGCATGTTTTAGGTAAAATTATTCCTCACACACACATTACCATCAAAATTAACACAAAACCAGGCTGCAAATTAGGCCAAAATAAAGTGTCAGATGAGAGTTTGTTTACCATTTGCTAGAAAATACGACTATTTTTTTTTCATAGAATAATATTTTAAAAGGCTTTCAGTAAGTTAATGTGTCCTTTTAACACACATGGAAAACAGTTAATTACAGTTTTAGGATGTCAATATATATTTATGGGCTTGTATTTGTCTCACACTTGTGTCCAACATTAACATAAACAAGGCAGATATAACCAAGTTATCACCACATGGTGAATAAGTCATTTGACAGTAAAACAGGTAAATTTATGCGGCACATCTTAAGATGCACTTCCCGACTCTTAATTTATGGTTTCCACATGTCATTATACTATTATGTACATGTATGAGATTCCCAATTGCACCTAACATTAACACGTTCCAGTATGCATCAGCTCATCATGAATGGCATAATTTCATTTATTTCAAGAGTCCTAATCTCGCACAAGTCAAAATTATGTTTTTGCTAGGTATCATATATTCAGTGTGTTCTGCAACAC
Source organism: Dryococelus australis (assembly GCA_029891345.1). Classification (NCBI taxonomy): domain Eukaryota; kingdom Metazoa; phylum Arthropoda; class Insecta; order Phasmatodea; family Phasmatidae; genus Dryococelus; species Dryococelus australis. The sequence continues at coordinate 129,229,124 of CM057009.1, forward strand.
GTACTAAATATTTTATTCATAATAGCCCCAACATAAAATAACATATAATGCACAATTTAAACCGTAAGAGCTGTACATGCTTTTTCAGTGAATTTCTATCTATGGTGGCAGCAATGTCACTTCTAAGGGGTAAGACGTCTGAATCAATTTTTTTGGCAATGGTACTAACCACAATGGCTACCGACTGCATTTTTTTTTTTTTGGGTTATGAAACCTCTCTGCGGCTTGTATTAATATGGTTGTGAAAATATAATGAAACCTTTAGGAAGTGTTAGAATTGGCATTTTTAGTTTTCTAAAAGGTGGCACGAATTAGTCTACTAAAATAAATATTTATTTGGTACTTTAGAATTTAGTTTTTTGTATGTAACAAAACTAACGAAAATGCTAAAATACTGAATCTCCAAATCACAAACATATTTGTTTTGGGCTTATGGTGGCAAAATAAACAGGAGCCTTTCTACGGTTTCTGAACTAACAATTTAAAAATGCACTTTTTTAAATAGTCTATTTGAACATAGCCTTACCTATGATCCTAAATGTAAAAAATATCATTTTATACGGCACCTTTCTTGCTATTCTTCTGTTACAAGAATCCATAGAAATGGAATGGTGATATTTGGGTGGCTCACATCGAGGTCTTGAGAGCTGATGAGGGTAAAGTGAGGCACGTATACAGCAGCATCAGAATGCAAAGAAGGGGAAACGAGAGATCCCCAAGAAAACCCACCCACCAGTGGCATCGTCTGGCACAATTACCATATACGAAAATCAAGAAGCAACTCTGCCAAGACTTGAACCCGGTCTGCCTAGGTAGGAAGCATGTGGTCCGACTACACATGACCGGCCCCACACAAAAAACCCATAAAATAATGTAATGTGGTAACCTAGTAATCAGTAACACAACATGAGCAACTATCCCTACACATGTTGCATGCAGGTTCATGACCACAAACATGAGCACTCAAGTGGTGACCAACTTGTAATGATTTTGATGAGTGTAGTGAATTGCGGTGGCAATAGATTTTTTTCTGATTTAATTCTTGTTTTAATTGTTTAAAGTGTACCAAAAACACCACCTAGCTGCAAATGGTGATAACTTGTTCAGCTGCAATTTCCCTTTCTCTCGACAGTTGGATGGACGAAGTTTTGAAATTGAAATCTTTCCGACTTTTTTAAATAAGAAGGTTGCTAGTAGCCATATTTTGTTTCTGAACATGTGCTGGATTACTGATAACATTCAGAGAGGTAATATATACTGTAATTAATTTTTACCCTCTAGCGTTTCATATGATAGGGTCCAGAAATAAGTGACAAATTGGATAGTATGGCATCAACTAGTACAGGAATCAAACACGGCTACAGTGCAAAATTTACATAATTGGTAGTTTGTTACGCTTTAGAGAAGTGTAAACGTGAAGCAGAAACTCAGTGGTAGAATAAAACGTGCTGCACTGGTTGGCAAACAGATAAAACCTAGAGAAAGCAGTAAGCACAAGAAAAGCACTTAGGGTATCTGTATGTGGTACGCATTGAAAAATTTACCTTATACAAAAATGTAAGGCAAGCCTCGACTGGCATACATGCTTCATGTGGCTGAGTGGCCTTACTTTAAGATTATGAACATTGCAAGTTCTACAATTACTGCAAAATTTCACAGAAAAATCTAACTTTTAGCAATATGTCATCTACTTAAGAAAGCAGCACCATAATTCGCTGGGACAGATTGTGAAAGCAGGTGAGACACTTATTAAATTAATCCTTATCAGGTAAGAAATATTTTGCTTTTGCTTTATTGATAACAATAATGTGTATCTAATGTTGCATAATTTTTGTGTTGACAAGATCCTACCTTAATTTACATATTAATTTGTTAATTTATTCTGTTTCGATTAATCTGCCTTAATAAAAACATCTAAAAGCAGCACATTTTTAACTGAAAAAAAAAAAAAGCTACTTGTAATATTTTTTTACTATGACTTATATTCAGGTTCTTATTTTCCCCTTTTCAAGGAAAGTTTTAATGGAGTGGCTTATATGCAGGGACAGATTATTTTTGAAGCATTACAGTATAGCACAACAGATAGCAACCATATCTCTATGGACATACTTCACAATCAATAATTATTAGTTTGTATTACCAGAGCACAGTATACCATCAGCTTCTGATTCAATTACCTTATTTGTTAATTTCATTTGTATAAAATCAAACGCATAAAAATTCTTTTCTTTTATAAATTGCAAATTTCTCCTGATTTGCAGAGTAATTTTTTCACTCTGCACAAACTTTAGTTACATCAAAAGCTACAACAAGAACATTTTGCACACAATTAAAAAACCTATACACAACATATTAACATAAATGAAATGTGCCTTTCTTACCGCAGGTAAACATTTTTTGAAAACCATCAAAGCAACAATCTGTGGCAGTGCAGATTCCCAAGTCATGTATTGTCCATCAAAGCGCACAATTAAGTTGGGATTCTCAAGAAGTCCAATGTCATTTACAAAGATTTCGTAAGTAACCTGGGCATTCTCAAACACTTCTTTTTTTGCTGGACTTGTGTAGATCTGTTTCCCACAAAGAGAAAGGGCAATTTCCGAAAACCTGAAAAACAGAACAACCATTTACACTTTTATTATCTACTGACAAGATGCAAAGAACAGTATTAATTTTTGTACAAGTCAAACCAAGGCTTCAGAACAGAAAAATTAACACCAAAAATGATATAGTATTATGTTATGGCTACATTGCATATTAATTAGTATTCTTCCAACTTTGTATCAAATGGAATGTACCTAAATCAAATTTTTACTTAAAGAAAAATTATAAATAAAATATATTCAAAAATAATAAATTTATAATAGATTCTTGTGCCAACAGAAACCCCAAATATGAAATTATGTACCTGACACCTGAAATGTTCGTCATAATCATCCAAGTAATTTTAGTGTCATGTTTGTGGAGTTTCATAGGTTTTCATATACAGTACACTCCCGCTTAATCGTGCTTCGCTTAACTGGTTTTCGGCTTATCCGTGCGGCGGTCAGGCAATGCTGTAAAGTGTGTGTTTTAACAAGCAGCGGTAAGTTACGTCTATCACTGTGTCGCGTGAGCTGATGTTTATCTCTTTAAACTGTCAGCCTGTTACAGAAACCTGCGTGAGATATCTAGTTCCATCCATTGAAGCGCGCCAGACTGACTCATATCAGGTCGTGTCCGAAATGGCAGATTTTGTTGACAAAATGATCACGCGAGATGACATTTTTGGTAATTTGGTATTTCGCATTTTCTATCTAGCAGTGGATGCTAGCAAACATACAAAATTAACTCATGAACGAATGTTTATAAAAAAAATAATTGTTCATAAAATACACTAGGCATGTTTTAAAAGGCAGGTAACTTTTATGCTTTATTTATATACTTCGCAACCAATTTTTTGAAGTCATTATCGCATAACTTATTATTTAATTATTTATTAACGTATGCGCAGTATTCCAATGATGATTGTAGAAATATTTTTCACTGTTATGTAGAAATGTTTCGCCGCGAGTGCTAAACAAGTGACTGTCAACAACTTCCATAATGACAAAGTACAAAATTAAGAATTCTCCATTTCGGTTTTGGAGACGACCTCAGTTATCCCCTGCCACTAGGAAGAAACACGTCTTTCCAGTTTATCGATCGCAGACTCAGGCCATTGTTAATTCATTTTAGCAACATCAATAAAGTGGAAAAGTTATAAAAAATAAAACAATTTGAGCATGGCGCGTCAAACAAAAACATGAATTCCGGTGCCAAACAAAAGAAAACTGAAGCCTTTTTCAAGAAAGGCAGCAGCTGTTTAAATGTAAGAAGAAAATTATGTATGTATCCCGAAGTGTTAATTAGAGCCTAATCCACTAGAATCATTATTTTCCTACTTAACATTTTAATAATTATTTTTAATTTTAGAACATGCGGACAAGAGAATAAGATGGGTTAATAATTATTGATTTATTGAAAACGTTTCAAGAAAGATTCAGAAATGTTAATTTGATTTCACATAATTTGAAAGCCATACTTTTCTGATATCTCAGCTTTGGCAATGATGTCTTGTCAGTCTGGGGAAAGGGTAAGTTGATTCACGAGACCGCTCAGGACACATCAGCCGTTGTCTACCATTAGCAGCAATAGACTTGTTTAATTACTGGAACCTTATTTACCGACTACCCCTCTTGCCAACTGTAGCATCCAGGAGTTTTAATTCACCATCAATTTAATCATTCTCAATGAGCCACTGTTCCGTATCACCCATCAGAGAGGGTAAATCTGAAACTGCATAAATTGTATTTTGCAATGTTTAGCAAGTGAGGCCAATAAATATGTTATATCTCCAAACGTCAGTTTCATTTGTTAAGCCTGACCACAGCTCGGCCATTTCGAGGACTGGCCCATCCATGTAACCAGCATTGTCGCATGTATTTTGATTATAATCTTTCAGTGTAATGTATACCAGTTTTACTGTGTGCCTCAAGGCACTAGCATGGCCTGTAAAAGCTCTAGTTTGAACATTAGAGGAAAATATAGTGGCAAATAACTATGATGCAAGCCTGAAGGAATTGCCCCCACCAGTACTTAACCTCACCAAAACTTATAGCAAGTAGGCCATATCGTATCAGTGCAAGTGTCAAAAAGAATTATTACAACAAATAAACGACATGCAATCTGCTGGAATTATAGAGCAGTCGGATTCAGCATTTTCGGCGCCATCTTTGGTATTCATAAGCGATATGGAGGCCTTAGGTTTCTTACTCACTTTCGCAAGCTGAATTAATACACCAATAGAATCCAGTATCCTCTTCCGCACACGGAAAACATATTAAATGCTTTACAAAATTCAATGTTCATTACTAGCTTAGACCTGTTTTCTGGATTTTATAGCTTGCCTATTAAAAAGGAAGAGAGACATAAGCTAGCGTTTTCAATTTACGGCGTTGGCCTTTTCCAGTACTTCCGTTTACCAATGGGTCTCAGTAGTAGCCCACAACACTTCCAGCAGTTTATCAACATGCTATTTGGTCCTCTCCGGTGGCATTCAGCCTTAGCTTATATAGATTATATTTTTATAATTGGTAACTCTTTTGAAGAACACCTAGAAAATATTCACAAAGTATTTCAAAGGTTACGTGAATTCAACGTGAAGGTAAACACTAAGAAATGTAATTTGGGAAACAAGAAATAAAGATATTGGGACTCACCCAGATAAAGTTCGAGTCATCCAACAGATAGCGCCACCAAGTAACATAAAGCAATTACGCACATTTTTGGGAATGACATCCTATCTCCGGTGTTACATATGCCACAATAGTAGTGCCTCTGATTGAATTAACCAAGCAAACCACACAGTATAAATGGTGTCATGAACAACAACAGGCATTTTATACACACAAACAAGCTATACAGGAGGCACCAATACTACACAAGTTTGACGATGACAAGCAACCATTTTGGTATGTGATGCCTCTCAAATGGATATTGGGGCTGTTCTTATGCAGGTAGACACTATAACAAAACTCGCCAGGTCATTGCTTATGCGTCCAAAAAACTCTCCATACCGTAAACAAATTGGTCCACGACCGAGAGAGAACTTGGTTCAATCAGATACTTCTGCAATTACTTCCGACAGTACCTTTAAGGGGCGCCATTTTGTTCTAGAAATAGACCATTCTAGCCTTCGCTACTTACGCAACATGGCAAACCACAACGTGCGTATTCAAAAAATGGCAATCGCCTTAGTGGAATACGACTTTTAGGCAATAATAGTAACACGTAAACAAAATGTTTTAGTCGATGCCATGAGCCATATACAGACATTCCGTCCAGCAGATACACACCCAGTAGTGGTAAATAATGTCACTTATGCGGTTAAAAATGACATGTTAAGGTGTACCAGTTTATACAGGACACTCGCAAAGACTTCGTATCAGAACCCCAATAAGGAAAGTGAGATCAAAAATATAATTTTGAAATATGTGGTTAATCATTGGACAGAGGTCAAACCATACATAAAGCTGGAAATTGGTATCAAAGACAAATCCATAGTTAGTAAGAGTATTTTGAATGAAGAAAACATTCTGGCATTTACCATAGCTAAAATTAAGTTACTGTGGCTATTATAATGCAAAATAATTCACAGAAAATCCACACTACTTCTATTGACCCACTATTGCGCTGTCAAATACTTAAAAGAGTCCCACGAACCGAGGAAATTAACTATTTGCCAGTTTTCACACATGAACAAGAATATAATAAAATAGACAAGTTATTGCATTTATTTCCTTTGGACAACCACCCCTCCCCATTTATAGGAGAATATGAAAATGATCTCCATATTGCAAAACTTAAAGTAGCTCTCACTGACCCGTAGCATGTCGAACCCCGGTGTTTAAAATTAGCTAGGATATATGGAATAGCGGCCAATGGGAAGATTTTTTTAAAGATCAGCACGCTGGTGGGGAAAAACGGCTTACTCTAGTACCCACATATTATGTCTAAGAGATATTTGCAGCGCACCACAACGCCGTGCTCGGCGGAGGTCATTTTGGGGCTTTCAAAACATTAGCTAAAATTAAGAGTACATATTATTGGGACACGATGTCCAAGAACGTTAAGGACTATACACAAAATTGCCCTGTATGCCAACAAATTAAAGCTTCCAATGCCAAACCAATGGGTCAATTAACGCCCATTATTCCTCCTCTCTTCAAAGCTTGGGCAATGGATGCTAAAAGGCCGCTGCCAATTACCACAAAGGGTAATAAATACATATTGGTGATGACAAGAGTTTTTTACTAGGTACATGGTAACCAAGGCGGTGCCTAGCATCGATGCAGCGAATTGTACGTGTTTTATAAAGGAAGTTATTTTATAATACGGCTGTCCACAGCACATTTTGACAGACCGAGGTACGTCATTCAATAATGCCCTAGTAGCTAAACTACTAAAGAGTTAACATTACCAAGCTTCAAAGTACGGCGTACAACCCCGAATGCAATGGTCTAGTGGAGTCTATGAACCAAGTCGTAGGAACCCAGCTAGCTGCTTTTGCACACGATCCCGCGAATTGGGACAAATATTTACCGTTCATTACTTTTAATTAAAATTGCTCTCCCAACTCAAGTACAAAATTTTCCCCATTCTATCTCCTTCACGGTACGGAAGCCGTACAACCAAATCAAGTTGTTGCAAATAACTTTTCAGAAAAGAGGCCATCAGTGGTGCGCGAATTTAGCCCGAGACAGAGAACAAGATAAAATCAATCTTATGAATGTGCAAAAGGCTCAAAAAGTTCAATTTGACAAACTGCATACACCAGACACCCTTAAAATTGGGGGCTGGGTGTAGCTGCGCAACCATGCGAGACAAAAAGCACTCGCATAGAAGTACAAAGGTCCAATTTGTGTTGTCAGTGTTCGTGGCCCATCGACAATACAAATTGAATTAAATAAGACAGGCACACCAAAACTGGACGTTGTCAGTACGCGCAGTGTGAAAATTGCGCATTGCAAATGAGTGTTTTTGTGTGTTCACCAATAATTCCATTCCATGGAATTAAGATGTTCCTAACATTTTTGCAGTGTGTGTGATTGTGCAACTCTGAACGTGTGACTGAACCCGTGTCTCACACAAGGACCAGTGTCCAGCGGAGCTGTCACGATGGTGACGAGGCGCAACAGCCGCTGAGTCGTCTCCCATCTTTCACTCACAGGCATGGCCGTGGCCAGATTGAAGGCAGTGTGGGGACACAGCCATTTTCAGCACCCCACGAGAAATGACGAGAAATGCAACACTCATCCTTCTGGCGTACTTCTTTCTGGCACCTCAATGTGATGCCATTGTCCACACACATGCAGGAATATACTGGCATCCCCTTGATGTCAATTTTGTGTACAGTGACAGTGTTCCAATCTATTACAACATTCCTTTACACAAATACACTCTTCCAGCCTCTCTCGACATTTTGGCTCCACTTAAATCGCGATTTTGAAAATTCCCTTATTTTTGTCAATGCCAAACACATACATTTTCATGTCAACAGTGTTCAACAAGGGCTCGTTGACAGCTTTTTGAACAAAGTGTGTGTGCACACGTGCACACACGCACATGCACACACTTCGTAAGAGAGGCACTGAACTACCCGGAGAAATAGGCAGCTGGTGCTGCAATATCCTTACTAATCGTCATTTGCGAGGCCTCATTGCCAATGACGAACATATTCTCATGCAGTTAAATGGGCTTACAATTAAAGTTAAAACTTCTAACAAAGATCTGAACTTATTAATGCTGTTGACACTGTGCCGTCTTGGTGACCCATGCCCTCTAATTTGTTCTATTCTTGTTTTTGTGTTAGTCTGGGATTCGGATTCCGCTTTTAGAATCTGTAAAACCGCGGAATTCAGCTTTGTTATCCCATTTTCTGTCAAAGTATTGGTTAAGTATGACGTACTTGTTAAGTACTAGTTACTGTGCTAACTTAATTCGTTAACAAATTTATTTATATAATTGTACCTTGTTTTAGTGTTCTGCCTCATGTGCATGTTTCAGTTTTGTTCAGAAGAGCATTTAATTATTTTGGAAACCTATTTTCAAATTTTATGTAAAACAACTTCATAGTATTTATGTCAACTATGTCATCACATAAATAAGTGAATGGTGTATTAACTATCACCAATATTCTTTGTTTTTTAAAGACTTCAGTAATATTTTGTTTGCTAATGTAATATTTATCTTAGGTTAAAATTTGTGTTTGTTTATAAAATACATTTTCAAACTAGGCCAACCAGTGTGTCAAATGTTTGACATGTATCAGAAAAACGAGTACTTACGCTTTGTAAAATTAGTATTTCATATAATGTGGTATAGTTGAAAATTAATAACTAATTCTGATACCTTTATAACTTTGTTTTACTTTAAATGTTTTAAGTGTAACATTTGTGAACTAAGTTGTAAAAGTTGCAAAATGTAACTCAATTTATGTTGGTACTCGTCCTCTCGAATCAATCTTACTTTGTGACGACTTCCGGTATGTCAATTTCCTTCTTCTTTATCGACATGATCTCATACTGACATCTTGTTTCTTCTTAAAATTGTAATCTAACAATCCTGACATGAGAACATCAATTTTACCGCGAAATGTATGTTTATTGTGTAACTAATTTTCTGCATCACATGTTTAACTTTGTGTTTGCCTCAGCCATCATTAATTTTTGCCCTTAAACTGTGATTTAGCATTTCTCCAGCATAGCCCCAAGATGACAAACTAAATTTGGCTTCGGAGTTGAGGCGTGTTCGTTCTCGGAGGAATTTTCTCACCTGACCTTTCTCCATTGATTTAACTTCTCGGTCAGAGATGCATTCCTGATCTGCTTTTCATGCATCACCAGGCCGAAATTTATTTTCATTTTATGTAGAGTCTGCATGCAGTGATACTAATAATCTTATTGGACTGACCTTTGAATATTTAAATTATCTTGGCACTATTAAAATATTTGTTCATTTAGTCATGGGGTCATTTGACCAATGTCTCAGTGACAATACCAGCCTAAATTTGAATTAATTTTGATTTGAAAGACTAAGAAAAGAAAGGCAATGTAGTGTGTATGTTAATTTTGTCGGCCAAAATGGCCACTTAAGATAAATCATTCAAGTAACTTCGATTTCATACGGGATCCTGAAGTAATGAGAAAGTAATAAAAAGAAATGGCAATAAAAGAAAAAAACAAAAAATATGTGAAACAAAAATACTCATTTTATTTGATATAAATTTATAGATATATACGTTATACCCTTTGTTCTCAAAGTTTTTGGTTGATTGTTGGAAGTGATAAGATCTTTAAAAAATAAACATAAGAATGTCACCCAAGATTAAATTGTCCCCCCCCCCCCCCCCCCATAAATATCGTAGCTATACCAAGCACCTCAGTTGCATAAACCTAAGTTTCTACAGGTACTTACCAAGCGACTATTGTTTTATTTAGTGATATAAGTTGTAAAAGCAGAATTTTGTGTTAGGCCTTTTACTATCCTTTACTAACATCTAATTATGCACAACGCACCGCAACCTGGCCCTCGGGCATTTACTTTCTTGTGATGTTGTTGAGAGGAGAATGCTTTTGGTAGGTTAACTCTTGCCAAATGTCTTGCCCCATAAATACCACCACAACATGATTAGGTTGCAAGTTGAAACAAAAATTAACAGACTTGCTAATGCGGTAAACTCTATTTCTAAAGTACTCCAGGAACAGATAGATATGGCTAATGATATACGAACGACAACTAAGCAGCACTTTCATTACTATTGTTCTTTTACACATAATTAATAATGTCATTATAGAACAACAGCTCTCTACCTACATACAAACAACACCGTCAATCTAATAAGCTGCTGCTTCAAGCGGTGCCTAAGGAACCATTAAATACTGACCTCAAAAGTTTGGAATGTCAAATTGCTTCCCTCCACTTGACGTTCAGTATTCCTACTTCCCATATTCTTAAATATTACACTGCAGAAATTACTGAATGTACACTTTCCGCAACGCAAATGTTAATTAAAGTACAAGTACCTCTCATTCAGGATGCAGCAGCTTGGTGCATTTTCAGGGTTATCCCCAATTAACTTAGATTCCAAAACGAGCCATGTGTTCTTAAGGTGCCTATACAATTAGTTGCTATCAATGATCATATAGCTCAAATCAAAGAATTACCAGATTCGCAGGAGCATCACAACAACATTTTTTACATTCCCAATTAATCAATTACCAGCCCAGAGCATGCGTGTCTCATGCCAGCCATTAAATTACATGATTTTGATACCCTTTTAACCAAATTCAAGTATTCATGTTCATCTGACCGGTAGTTGCGTGTAATTCAAATATTACCCCATCAATTTTTTATTTCCCACCCGCCCACAGACTTGACGTTGTGTTGTGTAATTACTCTTTTTCCAAACGTATTGTTGACCATCAATTGGGTAATGTTAAATGTCAGGTACCATTTGGCTGCCAGGTTCTCGTTAACACCTCCATTATTATTGATGCCAGTCACATTTGTGATGTTCGTGCCCCTCCCATGTCCACAGTTCACACTGTAGTGCCGATTCATTGGCTCAAAGAAAATGCATTTGAATTACACCAACTTGCAATAACGTCTGGTATACATTTTAATAATGTATACAGTGCTTTGGATATGCAATGGCAGGTTAAACATGTGTCCCTTCCTGTAATTTCGCCATTTGTAATGTCACATTATAGTTCCACAATGCCAACCAGTACCGCCTTTTATTTCCTTGACCAAGGCACATTCAATTACATTTCAGGCGGAACTTGTACTTTTGACTGTGCTGATAGTATTGCTTATCAAAATGTTATGTCTCTCATTGTTAATGAATAAGACTGCTAGAGAGAACTAATGTGAGATTTTGTTTGTAATAAGATGGCTCTAGCTGGGCCTTACGGCATGCTTGCCACCTTACGCTTGTCTAGGCATGCCTAATTCCAGCTGAGTCTTCTCTGTCCAGCTGTAACTGTTGTCAGTTTCTTTATATTTTAGTGTTCACTATGTTTCCGTCAAGTGTTAGTTCTGTGATTTCCTTAAGTTTGTACAGGCATGTGATGTCACGTCCACATGCATTCACGGATGCACGTGGGGTGCTATGTCTTTGAATCACCTGTCTGCAAGGGCGGATATAACGTGTGAAGCGGACTACGTCACCAGGCTGATGCTTTTATAAACCACTGCGTTGGTTTTGTGAATGCTCGTGCTGTTGCCAGAGAGTCATCTTGTACGGTACGCACAATGGTGCCAACCTGACTGTGCCAACTGCAATGGCAGGGTTCCCAACACAGGCATACCCAGTGGCCTGTTGATTTTTTATTTGCCTGTAATATCATTGTGTTTCCGCATGTCACGTCCTTGTGTATAATTAATAGTATTCTAAGTAGGCCTAACCTTGCTGCTATCTCAACCTAATGTTATTGGTTATAGTCTCACTAATTTTTACTATGTTGTGGAGTGTCGTATCAGAGGCGCTGATTTCTCTCCCATCCCTTCCTTGTGTTCAGCATCTAGGAGTTAATTTGCACTGTTTTCTTTGCTCACACGAGCGCCTTACATGTGGCAGCGGATCCCCCCCCCCCCCCCCATTTCCGTGGGCGTCACGACACTACGGTTTGAGTGGAGGTGTTAGCTGCCCTTAATGTTTTGTGTGTACATTATATATAAATATATATATATATATATATATATATATATTACACATGTATTTACATCTATCTCTCGGCCTTGATCCATACTGGTCATTAGTAACTGTATGATCTCATTTCTTATTGTTTTTGTATCACCATTACCATGCAATACCTTTGTTTGTTTACATCACTAATGATTTCAGTTCCTGTAAATTCATGCTCTCGTGCTACGGTGTAGTCGTCCCTTCCTGACTGGCCTGCACCGGTTTGAACTCACTTTCACTTGTGCGTATAGGACACTTTTTGTTATAACCAACTGACTGCAGCATATCGACGGGGAAGAGAGCTCTTCTGTCATACCGCCCTCCTGCTGCTGCCTGCCCTGTTGAAGTCGCTACGTCATGCCTCACTCGTCACGTTGCCACTCTCTGTCTCTCACGACGTATGTCATCGCTGTCCCAGTGGCCTTTCCAGTCGCAGATACTGCAGCCGGGGACAGCTGTGCCCAGAGAAGGATAGCCCTGTTGTGACCTCCGGGTCTCGAACTCGCGGCACCCCAGTAGGTGTGCCTTATGTCTGCCATGATGTTGAGGTCATGGCTCCGGCTCTGAAGGCAGGGCATTTTGCAGAGTGGCAACAACGTCATATGGGCTACTATAAATGGACGTTCAGTTCCGGGTCAGCCCCCACTCTGTACAATACACAGGCATGATGGACTGCACGGCAGGGCATCTGCAAGTTGGTAAGCAGGAGACATCGGGCGACGGAGGACATCAACCAGTCAGCTGCGAGGACAACTGGATCACCCATCCCACGATGGAGCTTTGTGCGTGGTCAACATATCATTCAGTGGTAGGTGAATCCCGTTCCCAGTGCAGGCCATCAATTAGGGAAAGCTACACGCAGCAAATTACGAGCATTAATGTATGAAAGTAATTTAATATCTCAGCCTTAATGTTTGTCCTTTTGCTTGCAGAATGTGTTCTGATGCTTCAATCAAGCACGTTGCTACAAGTCATACGTATTGTTATTTTGAGATTATTGTATTCTATATATAATTGTAAACAAATTGAGAATAAATGTGCAGTTTTATATTAACAGATTATCATTTGTAAGTTTACCAGCTCACACCCCAGGTATTTGCATAGTTAACCGAGAGTGGTTTAGAGTCTGGTTGAGGGACCAGAACAATAACATCATGGCCAATGTAAGGCACACCTACTGGGGTGCTGCTGGTTCAAGACCCGGGGGTCACAATAGTAGGGATTGCTCTCGCCTATACTCCAACACTATACACACTCAACATCCACCAGTCTGCTGTTCGCAATCCAGTTCAAAACTGAATTTTTTGTAACGTATACTGTCATACATCCACCCAACACCTTTCTTCATTCACCTTTCCTGCGCCCACACTTAGGTACTCCATTTGCAAAAAATCACAATTTCCAGAATTCCCAACTCATCACTTCTTAAAAAGGCACAGGTTTCCCTCTTCACATAATCTACAAAGATTTTCCTAAGTCCCGATACACCTCTCTCTGAGACTTCTCCCACACTGTCCTACCGAATGACGAAACCCAAAAACCTGCCAAAATTATTTCCAACTGTCCACACACTACATGAAATTTTTGTAAGGCCCAGCTCGATACTTTCCGATCACCCTTTGATTACCCCCAAAATTGACGAATCCCATCTCCTGGTCCGGCTCCTGCGATCAACGAATCTCTCTTCAGGACTCCAGCTAACTAAAGTAAGTTAAAATACGTTGGAATACTGTCATAAAAGGGATGCCGACTTCTGTGGTGCATTTGGTATAAAACTGTCTTACAATGTGAGGGGCTCTGGGTTCAGATTCTAGGTAGGGTAGGGACTAAGTCATTTACACGCTAATAATTAATCTCTTACAGGATATTGCGCTACGTAATCATTATAGTTATGATGTAGATACTTTGATTATAACGAGTATACAGCACCTATTTGGTACATCTTCCCGTTTTTGAACAAAGAAATTCAGAAATTTGAGGTGCACAGTGTTATTGTCCTGAAGACATGCACGTTAGGACATGTGTCCGCAGACTGTGGATGAACTATTGTGGACAAGGCTTAATGCTGAAAAGCAGCCTTTCTTTGCATGCCGCAAATAATTCCTTTTGTCTGTTTTAGTTTTTCTTTGTAAAATGCAAATCAGAGGAGCAAGCTATATGTTTCACAACATATGGGGTACTGATAGATCCTATCTGTAGTGCAAGCATGCATTCGACATTTGTTTAGTTTTATTTGGACGTGAGCTACATTTCTCATTCTCACATCCTCCCAACGAGGCACACCAGAGGGCGGGGGTGAACCCACCTCCTACAACCTACGGACAACAGTGAACATCGCCCTTGGTGGATTAAGTACATACTTTGCCTGGAAAACTCAATATTTTCTAGCTTTTCTTGCTTGAATGCATGTGACCCCTTCATGACACAGTGTTTCTCTTCTTTCGTTTCTCTCCCTTGGGTGGTCAAGTCCAGTGATGCAAAAAAAAAAAAAATTAAATTCCGATAGGAAGGGGGTAAACGTTTCACGAGATACAGCAGTAAATAACAACACTTGCGCTGTATTTGACAGATAGGTGCCAACCCCTGTGGAACACCGGCTTTTTTTGTTACTGTACTCAACCACTCCCAGAATAGCATGGAAAGCTGTAAGGCAGGTTTGAGTTATGTCCCCCAACAGTAGCATTATATCTGACTTTTACTCTATATATATCCATATGTATGTATGTATGTATGTATGTATGTGTGTATGTATGTGTTATATATATATATATATATATTTTGCACACACACATATAAACAAATAAAAAAACTCATCTCTGTACACATAAGTTTCATCATCATTTACTTAAAAACCAATACATTTCTGTGGTCACTGAATCAAGGTAAGCAAGAAACTTACCCTTCTTTATCTTCTTGTACAATGGTAGCAGTGTGTGAAAATGAATCTGTTTCTGTGGGCCTTGACAAGCTACCTGGCCCTACAATTGTAGCATCACCACCACCACCATAAGAAGAAGGTTCTGGAAAAGACGTGCACAATAACATGCCAGTTCCTACGAACATACAGGACTGCTGAAAACGAATGGTTCAATTAAAAAAATCTACAGTTTTTTTGCTATTTGACTAATTACATTCACTCCTGCACCAAAATGTACAATGTTTCTACATGCACTCATTTGTATTTCTGTATATGTCTATGCAATATTTGACCTCCATCCACCTATTCAGAAGCATTATTGGCATTATTGTCTCATAGCAGCAAATACTCCAACTCTTGGATTTTCACAGTATAGACAATGTTCTTCATCAGGATGGCCACTCTCCAGGAATTCTCAAATTCCAGTTTTTTTTTTTCAAGGTTTTTCAAGGATGTCTACACCAATGCTAAAAAGAGGACTTTTTTAAATATTAATACTGATGATTTACTGATGGACACATTTTTCTTTTAAATAAAGACTAGTACTATTAATAGGATACATGTGAAAACTGTGTGCAGTTTAAATTTTAAAAATTCATATAAAAACATGACAGTTTCTGTAGATAAAAAAAATTACATAATTAATAATATACTGTATAGAAAAACATTACAATCCACGTAGTAGTTAAAAGGATGGTAAATAGTTGAAAATTGTGAAATCACAGCTGAAATTCTCACCATGCTTGTTTGTTTGGCATATCTGCCTCTTAAGTCCAGTACCTCTTGACCACAGTCAACAATCTCCCAAGTTATATTTAATTTGTAATCTTGATAACCACAAAAAAAACTCAATATATCTAATAAACAAACACAAAAAGAAATAAGTCCCTGTCTATGGAGATTTGAAATTCACCAAAATTACAAGAATTTTATTCATTTCAGTGGCCTCAAAACTAATGCAATAAAACAAGCCACAAAACTCACCACAGCCACACTTTTAAGTCATTTTTTTAAAATCCCAATAGAACATAATATCCTAGTCAGGAACATGTTAAGACATACCAACATACTATTTATTTTTGTAAAGACTTTTGCTGTATCACTCAGTAATTTAGCCATCTTAAATTCCAAAACCTTTTTTTCTTCACTTATAAGTTTCCTTATATCATATAGCCAAAAATAACTATTTTTTTTAGACAAACTAGTCCCATGCAAGCTGAAAAATAAAAATGCTACAAAAACTTTATATATCAAAATTTAACTCATCCCTGGTGAGTCGAAAAGGCATTTATATGCAACAATTTCTTGCGTAATGTGTCATTAGAAATATATTTGGTAGATTTATTTTATGGCTTTACAAAGCAGCTTTTCCCATTGTCCGAATGTTGGTAAGTGTTTCACTATGCACATTTCACGGAAAAATGGCATTTCAGATTTTCATGGAATCCTGAATATTCAGACTTGTATCTAGCACTATACAAAGTTGAACTTACTTTCGAGTGTGGCATGACAATTATATAATTGCACGTTTAGAACACTTCAAGCACTTCCAATACATAATCCATCACAAAATCGTAAACCCCATCATTAGAGACCAACACAACATTCAAAATGGCTGACTCCAATTCATTCCAGTGTTCCCAGTATCCGAGCTGTTTCAAACAAATCATGACACGCAACCCCGAAACAGGATAGTAAGACAGAACGAAGAAGCAACAGAACATGATAGCCAATAGCAAACTTTGATGTTCCAATAAAAGTGTAATCCTCTTATATATGATAAAGAGAACCCCAAACCAGACTGTTTTTTGCCGGCTACATTATTAAATTCACAGGTTTTTTTGGAATCCCCGGTGAAAAAAATCAAAATCAAGGTTTTTTCCCAGATTCCCAAAATTCTCGACTCAGTGGTCACCCTGTTCATATATCCCCACAAAAAAGTATACAGTGGTTAGACATGATGTTTCTCGGAGGCCATGGGATAGGGCCACCTCTCTTGATCTAACAATTTGGGAACTTCACACATAAGGTACTGTGAATGGCTAGGCTCCAATGTGTCCACCTTGCTGGTAAATTACACTGTTTCCATTTCGCCTTTCAATGTCCTGAATATGAGTAAACATGCACATCTCTAGTACATCCAGATAAATGCTTCCTGTGAATGTTTTTTTTATCAAAAATAAAAAGCCCTACAACTAGATTGTGCATCAACACAAACCAGACATTCAGTTTGAGTGTGTTGCGAACATACTCATGGGTTGTATCTGCAATACCCTGACGCATGCCAACATGCTGCGCTGTGCGAATGTGAACTCTAGGGGCATCTTCGCCCCATCTACAAGCCGCCCACTCTCAGGGGAAAGTTATATAAGCGGCAAAATGAATGAAACATATCGAGCAAGAAGATTTCACAAGCCTGGACAGCCGAATACGTAATTGTAAATTACCTACGAAATTACAATCTACATTGCTCGCCCACAAACCTACATGTAAGTAACCTCTGTGAAATAAACAAATATTTGTGATAGTCTACTACTCGTCGCTTACCCCTGGAAGAACCCCCAGAGATGGCAGCAACCATGGTCTTGTGACGTCACAACTGGCTCGCTTCAGGAACTAGCGTTTTAATTTGTCGTCGCCTCCAAGCAGGACAATAAGAAATGAGCAGTGCTCCCGCACCCCAGATAACGCACTCCTGTGTTGGAAGGCTACGTTACCCTCCGCACCCTGAAGTCCAGCTTCCAGCAACGGCAGACACTCCGGGCTTGCCGGCCGAAGACGACACGAGCTCCTCCTAGTCTGCGAAGACTCTCCTCAGTCTGCAAAGACTCTACTTACCCAGTCTGCAAAGACTCTGTTAATCTGCTAAGACTTCCTCAGCTTGGACAAGGCTATCTTCAGTCTGCAAAGACCCTCTCTCTTCTCCACGATCTGCAACACGGTGCACCATCCACTCCGCAGACTGTAAAGATTGCAGCCTCCAACAGCTTGCAAATTGCTTTCCTCAACCTCGCCTGTTGACCGTGAGGACAGCACTCCTTCACCAAGGTATACCTACTCCACGACCCTGTACCCTTTTACGCCAGTCAACTTCTGTGACTCCATGGTAACCAGCCGGCATGTCTTAGTTTACCTCCTGATAAACTACTAGGAAATTTTAGTACGCTGTTAAAGTGCATCTAAATTACAGTAGATTTTTGTCGGAGTAGATTTTGGGAGTTTTAAATCATTAATTTATCCATGGTTGCCTTCACCTATTTTCTTTTCATCACGTAATTGTGTAGTCATCATAATTATTTAGCCAGTCAGCCAATGTAATCAATTGTAATTTTTACTATTAGTCGGGACTTTCCAGTTTCCTTATCACGTAATAAATAATATTACGTCAACCTAGTTGTCCGCTTACTATCATTGTTAGATAGTCACCTAATTTCCCAGAGTTGTTCTATTCTTTTGTATCTGGTAATTAACTCTCATCTGAGAGATGGAACCCAGAGTCGGCAGCGGCACAAGGAACACCATGCCCTAGTGAGAGCCAAGATAGCAGACGCCCTTGTAAGTACCCCGTCAAAGGTCGAACCCCTGCCGCAGAGTAACGAGGCTGTCCCTCAACCTATCTCACACCTCATCCCCCTTGAGCACACGTCCCTGTTGGACCATAATTTGGGCACCTGTTGGCCCGGGTATCCTACAGGAGACTATGTAGACCTAGTAGAGCAGTCACAGTCCACGCTACCCCTGAGGACACTGTGCCTAGCCAGGTCCCTAGGACGTCCAGCCTTGTCAAACTCACCTTGGGCAAGCTCATCCGGGTTAAACACCTGGCAGATACAGAGCTTCCAAACTTTTGTGTCATAAAGCTGGCATCTGGGAAGACAGTATGGGTTAGACACTCGTCAAGGGCAGTCCCCAAGTCACGTACGGCACCACCCTCCTTAGATTTCATTCCCGCACGTCGACCCACCCAGCCTGTTAAAATCTCCCCAGCCAGATCGTACACCTCCAACCCTACAATCGCATAATTGCATCGTCATGTCATCTCCCCGGGACAACTGACCTCCAGCTTATTGGCAACCCTTATAGTGAGGAGGGTAGAGCTCCCTGGACGGGAATCTACATCCATTCACCTCACTCTGGGGTTTCACTCCCCTCGAACCTTATGGAACCCTACCACCAAACGGCCCACTCAGATAACTAACCCTTCCACGACTTGCTGATACCCGGAAAGTTAGTCATATATGCCGCGGTAGGCTTACTTGACATTCTGAGGGGGTGGTCAGCGGTCTAACCACTACCTCATGAGGTAGGGCATGTGTCAACCCAAATTCCACAGTTATGGTTATTAACACACCCATTAATGAGAAAAATTGACCTTTTCTACAAAGCACCAGATTTGCATTAATTTTTTTGGTGTCCATTCCATTTAACATGAAAGCAGTGAGTGCAAAATGTTTGGGCAGATCTTTGGGCTTAATTTAATGCCTCAATTGAATCTTTTAGGCATGCAATCACAAATGTTTAAAAAGAACATTTTGTAGAGTAGTCTTTGGAAATCCAAGCTCCAAACTGTAACAGACAATTGATTTCTTAGAGCTGTGGACACAAGATTGCCTAAGCTAAACAGTTTCACTCTTCAGAAGTTCTTGGCCATCCTGGTGATTTCTATTTCTGTATGGTACCTGTTGACCCAGATACTTTTGCCTAAAATTGAGTGAAGGGTCACTGCAGACTTGAACTCCGCAAAATATAGAAGTAAATGTGCTTTGTTTTGCAGTCAGAATATCACTGGGAGGTTTGTGTAGATGCTAGATGGCTAACTCCTCTTGCAACACCCTCAAGGTCAGTGCACGATTGTCATACACAAACTACTTTGAACCTTCCTGTACATTTTGGTGCAAGAACCAACTAAATATATCAAATAGTTTCAAAACTGTGGTTTTTTTAAACAGTGGCTTTTTTTTCAATGACCCTTTACTTTATTTACATGAAATACATGTATACACACATGACAATGATATGACTATTTTCATAATTGTTGCTTATTGCAAGGAAAAGGTCTTTTTCTACTCTCATGTATTGAGCAATTACTCGCTGCAACTCAGTCCATTTGCACTACTTTCTGCAGCCATTCATTCTTATCTCACTATGAGAGCAACTGGTATAAAAGTTATTACTAATTTGTTTACACAAACCTTCATCTCAGCACTTGTGTGAGCTGCTAACATTTATTTAGGAAAGATCAAATATCACATCTCAGCCAGTAATTGCCACAATTAAAAAAATACATATTATTTAAAAAAAAATGACTTTGAAAAATGGAATACTGCCACTTTGTATGTGTATAATAAAATTTGTCACAACTTTCCTGGAAACTTACAGGGGAAATTTACTTTTGTAATTAAGTAATGTAAATTAGTTTAACACTGTGCTAAATTTCTTTCAGTTGCTGTATTGTTATTTTACAGAACTTTAATTTTCTGCACAAAAATTGCAGCTCAGATAAAATAATACTAAAGTCCTTCTTTAGATAAAGCTGCAGAATTTGGCGTGATAATGGTTACTAATGTAAGGCAGTGGCCTCCACAGACCCTTTTGAATAGGTGTACCATCCAGCACCAACTTATCCAATGATACACTTACAACAGAGTACCGTGTGGCCACTTTCCTGGTAATGGAAAATGTAACTCAGATAAACAGCATCAGTAAAGAGTGGTTCATCTACTGCTATTTTCAAATTGTGTATATCTTATTCCAAGCAGGCAACTGTCACACTGTCATTATTTAGTGGATACACAATATCATACTCATCCTAAAGCCTTCCACCACTTGCTACTAGATAAGCCCACGCAAGTCTTCAGCAACAGAGAGGAACAGGGAAGAAAATGCTTTGATAGCAATGAATGATGAGGTTGTTGATGATGAACTTGGTGGCAGAGAAAGACAGACAAAGCAGTGTTTCTGAACTAGGGGATGAAAATTTACGACTAACAGCACTGGCTACCATGGGCACTCAAGATCATTGGGTAAGTAATATTACTCGTTTATATTTAACAGTGCTGGTTGTTACATAATTAAAGCAACAGACATTTGAATTACATACATTCATTGTAAGAAAAATAAATTTCAATAACAAACTGTTGGCTTGTTACAATTGTAATGTACATAAATTTTATATTTATGGAGAGAACTTTTGTTTTTTCAGTAGTTGTATTGCATTTTCTTAATACTATTTATTACATACAGCTTTGCTGATTTATTTTAAAATTTCTCAAGGATATTACAATGTATAATAGATCCAATGGTAAAGTTGCAAATTTACATTTTTTTTATTTACATTCTAACACAGTTTCCATTGTCAATATTCAAGGCATATTATGGTAAACTCACGAAACTGCGGATCAATAATAACAGTTTTAAAAAAATCTATTTTGTTGAGTACAAGCAACTTCAACCATAAAGCTGACCTCACGTGGCACAGTTGGTTGGTGCGCCAAAGATCTAGGGTGCGGGAGGCTCTATGTTCGAATCCCAGGTAAGGCATGGGTGTTAATTTAAGTTAGGTTATAAGTTAGTCTGTAAGCCATCCCCTGCTAAGCTTTTAAGCATAAAACCGGGGGAAGTTAAAAAGCCCTATATAATAGGATTTAAATGTGAAAAATTCGTGAGTAGTCAGTTTTGTAATTTTACAACAGAAGCATTAGCTAAAATTACTGAAAGTAGCAATGGCAAAGGCATGTATGTATTATATTTGAAGAAGTTTAAATTCAAACAGTTGACAGTAATGCACAACACACTAGAAGTTTGTAGAAGAATGAAAAACCTGTTACATTGATTATGTGGGTAAAAGAGTAAGTTCATAGAACATGGCACTGAGTGAGGAGCAAAGTATTTAGGGTTGTTGGAAAAAATATCTAACACGTGTAATGTTTGTATTCAGTGTGAAAGGAAGTGTAAAAAAGGTACATAAGAACATGTGCAAATTCAACGAAAAAAGAATTTCAAAGGAGACACAATAATAAAGCAATAAAATGGTACTGTGGATGGTGTGGGGTGAAAGAGATGTGGCTGACAACTCTAGATTGGAAGCAAACTCCTTGGTAGTCAATGGGAATGAACTGAAACTTATCTTACAAAAACAAAATAAGTTGGACCTAATTCCTACAGAACAATGCAAGCTGAGAGAAAGCGTGGAATTTTGTGCTGAGAGCTTCGACAAAAGCACAAATGATTTGAATGAGGTTAGGCATAAACTAGATAAAGTCTTTGCAGAAAATAAATTGATGCACGAACAGTTGGAATCACTACAGGAGATCTACAAAAAAAATCAAATTCTGATATAGTTGCACTTAAAATAGAAAATGAAGAGCTAAAGCAGTATCTTAGACTAAATAACCTGGAATTGCATGGAATGCCATTAACGGAAAATGAGAATACGATTGTGAAACAAACTGCATCAGCACTCGGAATTAAATTAAGTGTTGAAGATATTGATGCTTGCCACCACCTTCCACAAAATCAACCTGAATTGCCACCTGCAATTAGTGTCAAATTCGTTCGAAGGTTAAAAACAGAAGAGATAATGAAAGCAAAGATAAAGCATCTGACTACTGCTAGCTTAGCTTTGGCGAAAACAGCTACTCCGATTTACAAAAACTGTTTATATCAATGAGAACCTTGCACCATATCAGAATACATTGTACAAAAAGTTACAAGACCTTAGGGAACAAGGTCTGCAATTTGTGTGGATCAGAAATGATTGCATCTTTGTTAAGATGAATGAAGCCTCAAGGATAATTAAAGTGAGGGAAAAAGAGGATATAAACAGTATTAGGGCAAGTCTACTGAAACAAGGGAACAAACCCACTCCTCCAGCACCCAAATGGTAAGGCCAGCAACTGAACACGTTGAATTAGAAAATGTCTTAATGAAAGTTAAAAATGAATGCTATATAATTTTAGGTAATCTTAATATTGACTCCCTGGGTAAAACAACAGAATGAGACTATTAAAATGACCTGATAACTATGCTCACACAGTTTTCAGTGACCTGCATTCAGATTTAATAGACTTCAATGTATGCAGAATAATAGAACTACAGCATATGTCTTATTTTAAATTTTAAAAATAAGAACCATGTAACAAATTAAACACATAATGGGCTAGTTTCACCAACAAGGAATAAACTAGGTTCCAGCAGTGTGACGCTTAAGTGGTTCTTAAGGATGTCGAGGTGTTTCACCATTACAAATCTCAGTTTTATAAGAGTGTCTTAGCTGGGTGTTGTTTAAAGAAACAAGTTGCAAATATTCTCATGTTGGTAGTGGTGCATTGTGGTCATGTGACTAAATGGCCCAATGAGAATTATTTCAACGAAAAGGGGGGAGGGGGAAAAGGGGGACATTTTTCCCCCTGAAATGTTGTGTTTAATTTTGTTATGAGCATTCAAATCCTAACCAAATATTTGTTTTATAATAAACAATTAAAGCTTTATTGCTTGCCTGATGAATAATAAGAATCAATTAAAACCGATGTCACAGCATATACGAAAAAGTTACGTGTACTCGATTTGTTCAACTAACTACGCGTACTGAAATTTATTTACTTTAAAAATACATTTGTGAATATATGTTTTTAATTTTTCGAGGCTAATTTATTATCGTGGAAGTGCTGTGTTACATTTCTGTGATGTTTTATATCATTTTTATTAATTATCAGTCGCAAGAAGTGTGATTTAACGCAGCAAAAGTTACAACAATCTATATTAGGCCTGGGCTGTTTTTTACAAGTAAGAATGTTAATTTTTTTATATTTTATCTACTCTGGTAATGTTTTAGACTCGTTACATATGTTTAAGTAGCTTTCGTCAAGCATTTATATATTAAATGCTTTATAAAAATAATACAATAGGTTAATGATAAATTTTAAAATGAAACTGTTGTCTTGTTTAGGCACTGATTAAATATTCCCTAAACGTAACGTATATTCCATATAAAAACCGTATTGCCTTCAAAAAACAGCACTCGGCCTACATTTACTAGTCTACAAGGCCATCCCAAATGTTTCTACTTAATAGAACTGTTTTATGTTTTTCGTACGACATTACTGCTATGTTTTAAAGATTCGGTTTGGCTTTCATCACTAACCAGAATTGAACTTTCTGAAATTGTAATAGTTTGTTGATAATAACATTGACAATATTCATGTGCAATTTAGAAATGCCCAGTGCCCGAATTTGAATACATATGATTATCACCAGTCACACCTGTATGGCATCTTTAATTGGGCTTTTGTTAGCTTTTCTAATTCAAAACAAAGTCAAATGTGTGCAAAACTTGTACTGCAAATTTGTCATATGTAATAAAACGTAAGTGTGAATGCATTATAGTATGTCCAGCCTCAAATTCAATCAAAGTAATCATATATTTTTACATATCATACATACAGGCCTAATGTAGACAAATTTTCGCTGTTAAAATTATGCCGTTTAGTGAACGCAAACATTTTTTCCATTTATTAAAATACTTCCGTAGCTTGTGCATACTCAAAATCAATTTTATCAATCAGCTACCTGCCTTTACACTCAATTTTCTATGTATATATTGGTTTTACCTCTTGAAAATACGTATAAAATGAACATAACTAATATGTGCCTGCCACGAGTTTTGTTTTCAACCATTGTCATAGGCTATTTCAGCAAATAAGGACTTGCACCCAGACTCAATAAATTTGATACATAATTTCTTATTTTTATTTATAAAAAATTTAATTTATAAAACCAAATACTTTATAACACATTTGGGGTTATCTACACACATCTTTTGCAGTAGCAGCCATTTTCCTTTTAATTTGTTTACAACGATTTAAGCAGAGCTTATGGGCATCTGATTTTGGCTGCCTAAACATTTTAAGAAGAGTTTAAAGTTGATGAAACGGTACAAGGCGCTAGGGACAGCCTTTACAGTGTTTAAATAGTGCTTAAATTTTTAGATGTGTTGGTGAAACTGGCCCAATATCTCATGCCTTGAAATAGAAAACTGACTTACACTGCACAATATCTAATTGCTGAAGAAACTATTTTTTAACAGTATGCCCAAACTACAACACCTCAAAAAAAGTTTTGCACCATCTGTATTTTGTTTGCTCTTGAAAAATGTTCACTTTGAGAGTTGTTTCATTATAACACAACATCTGAATGAAATGTAATGACATCTGTTATGTGTGAATGGACTCAATGCACACAGTCTCAGGACAGTCCGAAATATTTCACTGTTTCCATTACTTTTGGACACAACATGTAAAGATAGTGTGTGTCCTGTTCAGCTGTATGAAACATGCCTTGACGGGTCATTTCTGGATTTGATTGTACCCGAAAAGTGATGTTGCATCAACAAGGCCTCTCCATGAGGGAAATTGCCTTCCTCGTCGGTGTACACCATAGTAACGTTTGGACATATAGTCGCTATCATGTTACACACAATGTTGCAAATCGTCCTCACAGTGGTTGTCCGTGGTCAACAACAGAAGCTGATGGCCATTAAGTGTGAATCCTGGCGCGCAAGAATGGAGAAGCTACCACAACCGAACTGTGTAATGTCCTCCTGCAGGCAACTGGGAGGACTGTCTCTACTCAGACAATCCAAAATTGTCCTCATAAAGACAACCTACACACAAGCGTTCCTTGGTGAGCACCTACATGTACACCTAAACACCATGATGCTAGGTGCAGACGGGTAAGGGAGCACTTGGACTGGACCCTGGCAGATTGGCATCAGGTTCTCTCCACTGATGAGTGCTGAATGTGTCTGATGCCTGATAATCATCAGAGAAGAGTTTGGATAGAGCGAGGTAATGCCAGACAAGTCCTTTACACCCTCCCACAGATACAGCACGGAGGCGGATCCGTCATGTTTTGGGGCGGCATTATGTATGGATGTTGGACGCTACTCGTCATCGAGGGCAGTATGTCAGGTGTACAATACCAGGGCAGAATTCTTGGGCCCATTGTTCAGCCATACCGCCAATATATCTGCAACAGATCGTTCTGCAAGACGACAATGCATGCCCGCACCGCACCCATTTTGTTGGCAACTTTTTTAAGGAGGCCCAAAATCAATTGGCTAGAATGGCCTGCAGTCTGTGCGGACATAAATCCCATTGAACATGCCTGGGACTAGCTGAAAAGGTAGTGCATGATGCAGGAATCCACCTCTCACCATGGCCGACCTCCGTAGTGCAGCTGTCAAAGAACGGGACAGTATAGAGTAGGACAGCTTCAACCGCCTTTTGGACAGCATGCTACGAAGGGTCAGATCATGCTTCACCACACGGGATGGTGTAACATCACACTGGGAAGCAGAGTCCGAGATCCATGTTTGATCGGTGGACGCACGTTCACAAAGAATATTGTTTGATTTTCATATTCCTTCGGCTTTTCTTCAAATCAGCATGTTATTCTTTCCGGAGAGTATGTATTTTCATTCCATACTGTCACTTGGGTCTAAGTACCTAGTAGCTCAGGATTGTAGGTGATGCAAAACTTTTTTTGAGGTGTGTATCTTCATCTTGTTTCTAACTACCCCATACACTTAACACTCATTCTTTTGATCAACAGAAGCTGCTGGTGCCCCCAAACACAACTCCTTTATTGTTTCATCTTTTACTGTGACAGCAAATAAGCTCTGGAAGTATGTACCTCAGGATACGAGAGATATTGTTTCAATTTCCAAATTCAACAAGATTTGCTAGAACAGTCTGACAACATTACAAAAGTATTATCACAGCAACAATCTCAGATACTTGAAAGTGGAGGCTACTTTTTAAAACCGGATGTTTCAGGGGGAATAATAACAATTAAGATGTGATAGTACAGAATATTCCAAGCAAATAAGGTTAAATAAACATGTGTACAAATTTCAACCAGTGTAAAGTTACAGCTGTTTGAAATTTGAATGGTACTTGTCATGGAATCTTATTAACATGGACACCAAAAATTAAATTTAGGTATTTATTTATGCAAAAATTTATTTCTGTAAAAAAAACTATACATATAACAGTTTACAGTAGGTTTTAAAAAAGCCCACTGCTAACTTCAATACATTTTACTGATCTCTTAGCAATAGTATGAGTAGCTTCACGGAGCTGGTGCCCTTTTATGACAGCGGTGAAATGCATAATGCCAACCACTAATTCATCACTCGTGTTTACTTTTCCTTTGTAGTCTCTCCCATAGACAATAATGTAATGGAGTGAGTGAAGAGATTTGGGCTGCTCTCTGTCTTGAGAGCTGATGAAGGTGATCGAGGTGAGATAGGAGCAGCACCAGAATTAAAGGATGCGGGAAATGGGAGATCCCAGAGAAAAGCCACCAACCAGTGGCATAGTCCGACACAATTCCTAGCTGGGGATTGAACCTGGTTCGCCTTGGTGGGAGGCGAGTACGCTAACAGCTCAGTGACCGCGGCCTCAATAATCTAATGGAGTTAGATCCGTAAATCTTGATGGCCAATGAACAGAACTATTGCAAACATGCCCAATCTTGCAGCTAAAAGAACTTCTTCCATTAGTAGCGGAAGTCCTGTTTCCAGGAAGGCAACATATGCTGGCCGTAAGACAACAGGAACAATCAAATGACTGTCAACCACCTGTAAAACAAATTTATGGAGGAACAATGTTGAAAGTATGTTTAAACAATGGCACATGGATTTTAGTCAGACCACCAATGTGAGTTGTGGGTGGTGGTGATAACATCAAAAGTGAAAGAAGCTTCATTACTAATAATTACACACACCTTTTTTTTGGTGAAAACAATTTCTTGATTTTGTCAGTTTTGGTTACATGATTTCGGTATATTTTGTCACTTTTTTTTATTTGGTCAAAAATTTCATCAATTTTAAAAAAGAGCGCTATTATTAAAAAACATTATGTACATGTATGAAAGTCACACCTGTTTATGGTATTTAAAAAATGTCTTTTTTTAAACCTGATTTTGGTTAATTTTTCATAATTTTTAAAGTGATTTCGGTACTTTTCGTTATTTTATAAAATCAAAAGCTGCATGTTAGAAATTAGTTTTTAAAAAGTTTTGTGGGAAACACTGGTATTCAAAAGATAGAAAACAACATAGCCTAATATCACTTCATGTAGTTATTTATAATTCTTAGACCAATAATAAGCATCCTAATTGTCATGCTTGGAAACTTGCTTGCAACTACACTGTTCAGTTGTAATAAGTGAAAATAAACATTCAAGCATTTTTAAACCAACATAAATTAGGCAAATTCGGATTTAAGTAAATGCCAGTGTAGTCACCTATTTCATATTTTCTGCTGTGTTGTCATTCAATTTTTATAATCAGGTAACAAAAAAATATTCTAAGCATTATTTTTCATACTGTATTTAAGTGAATGTGGAGTGAACACCAACGTATGCTTACTGCAATTTTTTTGTTTTTTAATCTTATAACCAAATATTTATTTAAAAATAAATCACAGACTTGTGACAAAATCGTAGCATATGTGTCAGCAATTAATTCCTTTTCTTCAGCAGGTTTGAACTATTTTTCAGACAAAAATATTTGCAAAAAGCAATTACATTCCAGGACTGAAATAAATTTTGTCAAAAGTGTGAACAATTGTACACATTTATTTTCAGTAGCTATTTAATTTCTCAGGTCTATAAAAGTGAAAAAGTTAGATAAGGCAGCCGGGAATATTGTAGGCCTAGGCCCCGCGTAGGTTGGTTGCAAGATAGCTTTTTATATGAAAACTATTTTAGAGGTTAGGTAATACAAACATGGTCAGTGGGTCAGGATTTATTCCAAGTAAGGGTTTATACAAATTTTTTAAATACCTGTAATGAACTTATTATTCATCCACTTACGTAACTTTGGGTAACCAACTTTTTCTAATGGAATGTTATCTTGCATGAAAGCACGAGTTGTTGACAAAATAAATCTTTGTTTTTCAACTTTCGCTTTTTTCGACCGGGGAAACAATATCAGTAAGCGAAATTTGACGTTTTACACCAGACATCGATGCACCCTGAATTTGTTTCGCTTCCATTGCTAAAGCTTTGTTTTTGTTATGAGTAGCACTGGATGTGCTTTAGACAAGTATCCTTTATAGACCTTTCTATTCGAACATTATAAAATTTGCAGGTAATATTTTATTGACTTTGTCAAATACATAAAATCCCTTGTGAGAAAATTCTTTATTATGGTCAAATACTATCACAACCATTATTACTAAACTCGTACGGTATGTTCGTTTAGCATTACATTCTTACTGATTACCGGTGACATTATTACAATATATATTGCATGTGTCACAATATATATAGAATACTTGCGATATACATAGTATATTTGTGATATATCTCGGAAACGGCTATATATATCGCAATTATCATGATAATTATCGCACATATGTGTAGTAATCAATTCGATTAATATATTGATTATGTGGAGAAATACATTTTCATGATTATTTCCCAGATTTACAAAAATTAGTCAATTTCACAGAAATAAACGGATTTCGCGATTTCGCACGCCGCAAAAAACAGGTGTGTCTACTAATAATTGCTAGTGAAATTAACAAGCAATGAGCTATTAACCATCATCAAAATGCCAATCATCCAGCTTCATCTTCTGCATAAAGGTGTTGCACCCGCTGATTATGAGAAGGACACAAGCCACTGAAACATAATGTTCACCATACTCACGTAAGTTGAAAGCCCCTCAGACGTACAGAAATTCTGTGTGCTTATCATAGGACTACGATCTACAGAGTGAAGAACAGCATTTTCTTCATCGGCATTAAGTTCACATGGATGGTCAGACAAAATGTGATTTCTTTGAACTGCACCAGGCTCACAAAGGTTGTTGAACACACAAGTAAACATTCTCGAATCCAGTAATATTCAGCATGTATAAAAGTGTGCAGCAAGGTTACAAACTTGTACGTAAAAGAGTTAAATTTACTTATCACTGTGTACTGCTGGCACGCTGCGCACTCTGTGTGGCATCATATGCATCAGTGATCATTTACGAGCTTGCGTACGTTCTTGGCTTCCTTCTCCTGCTTACTCTCTATGTCCTATGTTCCTTGGTTCCCCCTCTCCCACCACATGCACGTTTAATTTTTATTGGCTGGAGCAGCTCTTTCAATATCTTGGAAGTGGTTTCGAGAGTGTCGCTCATACTTTAGCACTCACTCCTGCTATTACGCATCTATTATTCTATTCCAGACTATCTGCACCACATTAAATTTGATGTGCAGGAACTATGGGGCATCGAGCATTATTAAGGTGAGCCGTGGGTGTACATAGAGGCAGTTGGCCTTTTAGTAGGTAAATGATTTAATGAAGTGTAGCGTGGTGTATGTTATGTTTTCGGGCGTGCTTTTGTCATAATAGGTTTTTTTAAAATTGTGTTTCGGATAACTGTTCAAAATTCTGTTTGGATGAACTAATGCCCCCTCACAGCATTATCGTTTCCTTCTTTTAATGTGCTGTGCTGTAATTTCGTGGGTTGCTGTGTACAAGGGAATAAGTCACTGGGAGCAGTTTTTCGGGAAAGTGAAATAAACTGTCTATATAGATTGATAATGAAATTTGTAGTGAAACAAAAACTGTAAGAATGTACATTAACGTTTTCCTTTTGGTGATATTATTGAACCCTAAAAAAATTAGTATACTTAGAATTTTATGTGACTTAACTCACTGGACACATTCTGGAATATGACTTATCTCATTCGGCACAATATATGTTTCTGTGTTAGTGTACCTTCCTAAATAACAATTACACTGTACTTATTTAAACACTGAAGTTTTAGAATGCAAATACGAACTTAGGCTTTTGTTAACTTTCTCTTAGATTTACAACGTAAACAATGCACGTTTTTACAGTATTAAATTTGTAATGAACTGCTATCACATTATTGTCCACTGTGACATGTTACTGACTTTTCCTTTATAATACTTCAGTACCAGACGTGTCAATATTTTTCACATCCACTGAGTGATCGGTTAACACATACAATACCGCCTTATCAGGAAACACTACCAGAGAAACAAACCAAACCAATAAAACCTAACACTGTCTTACACGTCACTCGTCATTACACTCTTCAACTTCACTCTTATCAGGAAGTGTATTCTTCACTTTGTCACTGCTCTTCAAATTTCTATACAAGTCACAAAACACCTCTGATATAAATGGTAGAAGCTGTAAAAGATCTTTCTATTTTTCAGAGCTGATAGTCAGAGGTTCACTACATGCCAACATCGGCTGCAAATGAAAGGTGGTAAATGTCCTCCTCCTGAAGTCTACAGTTCTAAATGACTCAGTCATCGAACTTCCTTATCTGTAGTGGTCCCTTCTTCAGAAGACCACAGAAAGCGAGAAAGTCTTCTCTTATCATCTCCTGCACCTTGAACAGCCGTTTCTTGCTTGCAACTCTAATCAGTTGAATCCACTTGTGAGGATCTTTGATTGGGGCACTATACCTCTGTTTCATTCTTTCACTCAAACTATGTTTCTCCAGTCCGGTTATTACCCTGTGTTGTGAATTATTTTTAATTGTTATTTTGCTTGTTGCGACATCTATCTGCAGTTGTGTAATTCTGGTTTGTTAGTGTGTCAGTGGTTTTGGTGCATCCCATGTAATTTGTGTAGTTTCATTTAGCTGTTTTGCATTCAAATTTCCCTATTATGAGAGTTTTGTATTGTCCGATATTTTGATGAAACTCAGTTTTATTTCCAGCATCTAATTTAAGAGTATTTTGATCAGTTTGTCTGTAAAACTAATTATATAATTTAGTCAATCACTGTTTCCTTAATTCTAGTCACCGTTTCATGCTTGTTTTTACTTAGGAAGAAAAGATAAGGCTATATGATTATCAATTTGCATATGAAGAGACTTTTGCCCAAATTAATATTGTGTACTTTCCTAAAGCACTTTTGGAGGAAACAAAGAATAACATCAATCTTTAGTGTGTAATATTTTATTTTCATAAATAAAAAGATGTTTAACATGATTATATTTTATTAATTGATATCACTTACTATTTCTGTTAGTTTTGATCTGTTGTACACTCTGGGGTATTGGTTTTAATTGTTGACATTGCAAATGGCAATTTTATACTAAATATAATTTCCCTGATACTAATAAGCAAAGATTAAATTATGTATGTGTCATTTATTTATCTGAATTATAATTTTGTTAAGATTTATTAATTGTTCAATGCATTGTGTTTGTAACTCAACCAAAACATTTTGAAGTTCGTATTTATAGTTTGGAAAAGTATTGTTATATTTAGTATTTTGATTGTGTGTGACTGTCCAGTATTGATTCTGTCTGGCTACGTCCATGTAATTTCCGTTTCAGTCTCCTTTACCTCTGGCAATGGCGTGGCAATCTGATTTTATCTTACCTTCTGCAAGACTTCTCAACTTTTAATGCTATCTTAACACACTGACTACCGCAGGTAAGAGATTATGTTAGCCTACTTTCCCCCCCGGTGTTTTGCATAGTGTTTTTTGGCCCGCATCTTATGCTTTGTACCTTTTATTTATGTGTAGCGGTTCGAGGTGTTTCCCAGAGTTTGGCGTATCTTCTCACCAGTTGTTTACACGGTTGACTAGTCATCATGGCAGTACAGTGACCAATTTGGTCCTGGTCTGGAGTTTGCCATCACCCAGGCTGTTTTCGTGACTAACTACTGAGATTCTTCCAGCTTGTGATGCCTTGACTTCTAGCCTCAACTCGTCGTACAGGCCACGATATTTAATTTTTTTTTCTTGCATATGTTTTTGGATGCGCTTCAAGCTATTTTGTGGCCCTGAACCTGAAAATTAATTATTGTTTTGCCAGACAGAACTCCTTACCGAACAATCACTTCATGTTCGTGAACTTAAAACCACAATAAAAAAATGTTCCTCTATGCTATAATGTAATTCTAGGATTACTGCTCTAACTAAAGTGGCTATGTTGGCCAAGTAAAGTTTTGGTCTCTGCTTCAGGCGAGAGTCGTGGATTGGCATATTTTGCCACTTATCAGGGGATCCCCAGTAATTATTTCTATTAAAGTGATGTGAAGTAGAACCAAATAAAAAATAATAATAAAAAATAGTTACAAGTACGGAGAAAACTTATGAGATTAGTTGTGTTGACCTTATGATATTTTAACCTTGTTATATTTTGTTGAATCAAAGAATAAGTTTTGTTATTGTTATTTGGGTTTTGAGGTAAATAAAAAGAAAAGGATGTCATTTCCCCGATCTATTCATGTTGTTCAATTTACACCCTTTCATTTACATAAAAATAATTTTTTTTATAGAGTTATTTTGACTTCTTAAGGCATTACCAGTAAATTAAAAGTTAACCATCTTGCTTTAGACTTTCTAACTTGTTTAAATGAAATGTGGTGAGCAAAACAAAATAAATTATTGCAGTGTACAGATGTTGGAAAGCCAATATGTAGGTTCCGCTTGACTACTACTACAAATTATTTTGTGGTAAGTATACACGCTGGGCACAACCAGGTCCACACACTCATGTGTTCTGTTCCATTAGTTTTTGTTTTGTGTCAGTATTTGGGGCTGTTTAGTTCTGGTGAGTTTTCTTATTGTGCTTCCGAACCCCTGAATATCGGCACGTTACGTCTAATTCAAATAAATTGCTCAAGTACTGTTTAACAAATTGTTACTTCGAGTTAAACCTTTAAACAATCATTTAATAAAAAAGGACTAAAGGTTATGTGCAGTATCTACAGATGCAACTCCATTCCTTCACTTCCAGACCACCACTGGCTTACATTTACTACTAAGTATCATGGGTATGTTGTTCTTGTAATCTGCACAGAGGTGTATATGATTTCCCACAGTAAGAGTTCACAGCCAATCTTTATTTATAGACACTAATGGTGTGTTCATAGTAACAATACTAATATTTTACTGAAATTCCCAAATTTGTGCACTTACCATTTTTTTATCTCACTTCCTCAAAAAATTGATCTTTTTTTTCTTCAAAATCTGTGTGGAGTGATTTTCCCTCGGAGGGGAGTGGAAGGCTGATAGATCATCACAGGAAAATACTTGATCTAAACTTGTTTACTTCAAAAAGTCATTATTTTCATTTCCAGTTTACAGGACCTTACATCATTCACAGAAATTATATTAAATGCCAGAATACATTCATTCTGCTACGGCAGTGACAATATTTGCGTGAAAAGTCAAAATGGTGACCCACACATCATAATTTTGAATTTGTGTTGCTGTAATAAAAAATATAACATTACAAAATTTCAAATTGTTTTAAAATCTGCCAATAGTGAAAAGAAAGGAAAAAAAAAAAAAAGTGAATGAGAATTCACAGAATGACTCCAAAAGTCTCTAAAGTAAAGAACCTTACTACACCAAACAATAGAGTTAAGACCGTTTTCAATTACAATATTTTAAGACAGTTTCCAATTACAATATTTTAAGACAGTTTCCAATTACAATATGTTAAAACGGTAACCTGGCAAATAACATGAGGCAATGGCTGACTGGCATGCGAGTATACTTGACACACAAATGTTATATAGGGATCTGTGAGGGAATGACATGGAAGAACCAGTTCATTAATATAAATTAAAAGGCATAGCATACAATAAAGCACATACCTTTAGGGAGATTCAACTGGGAACGGCGATAAGCTGTGGGAAAGTAGAGAGCTGCTACTTCAGGTGTTATATCTCCTGAATCTAAATCTTCTAAATAAATGCCTTCCGATTCTGGATTTCGCCGAATTTTCTTTGTCATGTTCATAAAGTTGAACACATTATAAAGCAGTCTTCTGGGCTGCATAGCTGCCGGAGCTGAAAAAAAATTACACATTACAAGTATGCCCCAGTTTACTACACACACAAAAACATTAAATTATATTATGTATGGTGAGAGATAATTTCAAGGGAAACCACTTTCTTTTCCAGATAATTTGCTCTATCTTGATAGTAACTGTATGTACAAATTTTGTTAAATTTTACCAGATGGCTGTTTATGCAATGCATACTGCCAGCTGATTATGCATTACAAATGAGATTTAAAAAAATTCATAAACCACAAGCACAAGAAGATATTTTCAAATAATACAGGTACCAAATTCTATTGAACACAGAAAAAAATGAATTATCTTGTGAATTTCCTGAATGGAATTCATTGAATATTGTTAATTTTTAAATTAGTATTACAGTTTCAAATCAACTAAAACAACTATGTCATTATGTAATGTGGATACCATATAATAATCAGTTAAGTGAAGGCAAGATGAAGTGCTATCTTAAATGTTTTTCAAACTGAGTAATTGCAAAATAGATGTGGTCTGTTAATTAACTAATCTTAATTGAATCTTCGTAGAAAATGTTATAGTACTAACAATAAACAAAACATGCAGAAACTTACAAAAGCCTCTATTTTCAATTTCAACGAGAGCAACTCCAGTTATGGGTATTAGCTGTGCTGATATTTTATTCCCATATAAGGAGTGCTTCACTATACATACATACATACTAATGTAGTCTGGACACTGGTGAGGGTTGAGATGTGCCAGATTTCTGATAAACCCTGGCTCCTGGCTGAAAAATTTAGAACATATATTAATAATGTCCGGAGGGCACCAGCTCATCTATGCACGGGTGAGCACGTGGACTCTCTGTCCTCAGGGCGGTAGCAGGTCGACAGCAACGTGGTGATCCCATCACTAGTCACGTTAATTAGAAAGAAAGTTCAGATACTATGCAATCAATACACTTGAACACGTTATCTGGAGTGGGCCAGATACCAAAGCTAATTACATACGAAAATGAATAAGACTAGAATACTCAAAAACATATATTAACAAAAAGTACAGAAATAATTATGGGAAAATTCATATAAAACACTGGAATGTATTGTGCAATATTTCCAACAAGCAATAATGTTAATTAGAGACCCAGAGTCTTTCTACGTATTTTGGGTCGAAAAAGGTTGTAAGTAAAACAAGCCAGAATGGAATGGCAATGGAATGAGAAGGCTACCAAAATAATTAGCATAGCATTTAATTATTATGTTGACACTTTAAAACACATAATTAAATTATAAAACTAATTTAATAAAAAGCAAATATAACTTTGGGGAAGTGGCATGGCGGACGCCGTAACTGCAAGGATATTTTACGTGTTAATTTACTACATTTTCAAAACAATAAACCTGCCCTTTTTAACAAACAAATTATGACATTAGTACTGTAAAATTAAATAAATATTTATGAGTGTCAGTAGCTTGTGTTCCATATCAAAATGAAAACCATGTGGCTTCACATTCATAGGCTGTTTACGCCTCACTTAGGGGAGTAAAAAGGAGATAAAACCTTTCCATTGTGAATTTTAGACTCTGCTTTAAGGGGCACAGATCAGAATTGCACTATACACACACTGGGCTGAGTTTACTCTTGGTAACAAGGGGTCAGGCAGGTCATGACGTAGTTCAGAGACCCATTCCTGCACGAACGGTAGCAATGACCGGTGCATGGATGTGTGTGCTTGGTGCACAAGCAAAGTAGCAGTGGGCTGCCTCCTGAGTGGGACAGTGGAAGTGACATCAATATATAAATAAATATAAATAAATAAATATATATATATATATATTCATACATACATGGATACATGCAAGCATACCTGGAAACATGTATTCAGGCAGGCAGGCAGGCAGGCATACATACCTACAAGGTGTGTGTAAAAGTTAGGCGACTGGTCAGATATCTCAACAGCAACACAGTATGTGCAGCACAAGCGGACAATGAGAAAGTACACCGGATGGAAACATCCAGAGATTTCATTAATTTCATTAGTATGTGTGGTCAGATTCCACCCTTTCTGTGAAACACCATCACAGGGGATTAGACCTGGTGCTATCTGTTTGATCTTGAATCAATGCTGCAATTGATGGAATGGTGTTTACCAATGTCCTAGCCACTCAAAAAAAGCCACCTACAAAAGTGGAAGGTCAAGACAATGTTGATCACATTCAACAAAGATGGCATCATCCATATGTAATGCGTTCCTGTGGGTGAAACAGTGAACACCACATTTTACGACCATGTTTTGAAACTTTTGCTTCAACGTATCTGCCGTGTTCGACCAGAGATGCACAGGACTGGAAAGTGGATGTTGCTGCAAGATAATGCCCCCGCACATTGCGCAATCCATGTTTGTCGATTCTTGACTCAGCACGGCGTATCTGTTCTGTCACCCATTGTACTCCCCTGATCTGGAGCCTGTAAACTTTTTCTTATTTCCACATCCGAAGAGCACCTTGAAAGGTGCACTTTTGCTACAGTAGAGGTAATTCAGCTATGTGTGACAGTGATTCTGCTATTAATTCCTAAAGTGGTATTTACTAACAGTTTTCAGAACTTGTTGGCAAACATGTATTACAGCAGATGGTAATTATTTTAAGGGCCAATAAAGGTCAGTCGTTTGTATCTCCTGTGTTCTTTATTTTCAGATACCATTTACTGCACTTGTTCAACTGCAAAGACACACGAAACCATATATTGATTACAAATAATAATAAGTCACTAAGTGTAACAAACAGCGCAATTCCACATTCCAACAAGTGCCATTATATCACAAACACTCAACACCATGATTACTTGCATTATTTAATACGCCATACCTAAAATATAGATTAAAAAAATAAATAAAATAATAAAACAGTAATACTTAATTGTCAAATAATGTTGAACAATTAAAATGTAAGAATTCATGAACTGAATAAAACAGTAATACTTAATTGTCAAATAATGTTGAACAATTAAAATGTAAGAATTCATGAACTGAATAAAATGTTTAAGTAGTAGCTTTTTAAATCTCATTAAGAATGTATTTTTGGTTGAAAACTTAACTCTTCGTACTGTTGCGGTAATTAATTTTTTTTCTCATAGCTCAATATGTACCTTTTTGAAAGAAAGAAAGAAAGTTGTTGGTTCATGTAAACTACTGCTATTTCTATTTTGATATTTATGTACATCTCTATTCACAGTACATGTCAACAATAGGCTGAAGTTGCAGCATTTTGTTGTAAGTCCATATTGTCAGTTTGTCAACAAATGCAGTTTTAGAACATAACTGACCAGGTTGAAATTTACTATAAAATAAATGTGCGTCCACAGGACTGAAGTTGCTTTGTGTGTGCGCACACACATACAAACTTGCATTCTTTTGTTTATCAAAATATTCATAATCAGCTGTGTGTAACAAACACTATGGTATAAAGCATTTAATTTTCATAACTTTCAAAATCACCACTATAACAAAGGTCAACAAAATGCTGCTGTCAAGAACATGCGTATCAGACCCATGTCATGGTCTGTCTTGCGTAACGCTTCCACTTTTTGACAGCCACTATATGGGAACATGTCAAATGAGACTAACAATGCCCCATACAAAATGTTATGTAAGCTGATGCATCAATCATTGAAATTGTATTATGTTGCTTTTCTGACAGCCCTGGCTTATCAATGAGACATTTGAGAAATACATGGGCAGGAAAGTATTCTTAGACAAACAGTTCATATATTTTATTTTACTTTGTCACAAAACAGGTGTTACGAGTGTAACATTCTGATATGCTATCAAATGCCCAGAGTTTTATTTTTTTCCCACGAGTTCTGTACATTTTTTTAAAGTAATGTATTTCCATGTGCAGTGATTCTGTTTGCTAATAATTTATATTCAGCATGTAATCAACGAGTTTTTTTTCTCAGGCCAGCTCACCATTTTGTCTCTTGTGCATATCCTCCCACTTCATCAACAAGGCTTGTTATTTAGTTATTAAAACAACATAGCATTTTGCACTTATCAAATAATATTTATGTTAACATGATCTACTGCCATCCAGGTGCACTAGCTGCCAGGGTTAGTTTACAAATAGCCTCATTGCATGTTCTAACTTAAAACAACCCGATCTTGCCTGTAATCAATTTATGATTATACTCAACTTTCCTGAAGCCCTGCTAAAGTCCTACTTCCAGGATATTCCTCCACCTCATTAAACAAAACTCAATAAGTCTGAAGGAAAATTACACGAAAGGGACAATGCACCGTATTCCTACACACTCACTTTAATAATATTTTGTACAAGAACTATTTTTACTAGGCATTACCAACACATATTTAGTTCCTGTTTTTATTCATATTAATTACATATGAAATATTATAACATGTACATAAAGTATAAGTAACAGTTCAATTCAACCAAAAATAAGATACTTTTATGTAATATAAAACACTTGAAATTAATGACATATCTAGCAAAAAGCCAAACATCATTCATGGGATGATTTCTCAAATGTTTGATTCAAAATGTGTGAAGAAACTGAATAGACAAGCAGACACCACTTTTAAGAGCTGTGTCACGTGTATCGGCCGGACATTATGAGCATGCAACTTGGGTATCAAAACATCCAAAATGAGGATCACAATAGGAAGGGCCTCCCTCATTAATGAAGACCTTGTGGAGCTGTTATGACAAAACATTGTGGAGAAACATCGCTTCACGATTACAAAACTCAGCAGCTATTTCCTGCAGATATCCCGATCATTGTTACAAAAAAATTGTCACAAAGCACCTGTTGTTCAAGAAGTTGTGTTCCAGGTGGGTGCCAAAGAACCAAACACAGAAATACAAAACCAAATAGATGGGACCAGCATGGACATCTGCAGCGCTACCATGAAAATGGCGACGAGTTCCTCAACAGCATTATCGTAGGTGACCCCCGATAATGCTGGCCCTCATAAAGCTCATTGCACAATATATCTGTAGGAGTTCCACTGGGAGGTTTTTGACCAACCAACCTGTAGTCTGATCATGCTCCCAGCAATTGCCATATTTTCTTACACCTCACGAAATTCCTATCTAATAAGCATTTTCAAAGTGATGAAGTGGTGCAGATGGCTGTCGCACACTGGTTGCTATCCCAGACAGGTGGACTTCTACAACACAGGAATACAAATATTGATCCCATGTTATGACGAGTGTCTCAATTTCAGTGGTAAATATGTTGAGAAGTAGCTTAATGGTTGTTGTAAAAAATATTTCACAAAAATCTTTACAATTATCACACATCCCCGCAAACCATACAAGTGTGCCTTTTCCTGTACATTGTATGGAAAAATCACAAAGTTGGTATGTCTGCACATTCATTCAACACTTCACGTGTCTGGCTCAATCTCCGAGGGGTGGTAAACCGGTAGAAAACTTAATTCAATTGCCACAAATGATTACTAATGATATACTGGTACTGACTTAACCTAACAAAACTATGAACGTTGATTTAAAAAAAAATACAGAAATTACCACAAAAACAATTTTTGGCTGCTACGTAAGATATAAAATGAAAGTAAATTTTGTCTGCCATTGTCAAAGTTCTGTACTAACAGCAGCTGACACAATAGCTCCTATGTAAACCATCTTCCAGGTACACAAGATTTTAAGAACAGTAACATTGGCTTGGTGAAAAAATGCACATTGCTGTGATATATAAATTAGGGGAAAAATAAAAACACTAAAATACAACAAATAAGTACAAACTTGCCTTGTCCTTCCACTGTAACATCCAGTTAGGCTTAATGCAGTTTCCACACAATATAGAAATAGATAGTTATACTGTACTCACTGTTGTCACGAGGGCATTCTTTGTTACATTGTTGCTGCTGGCATCTGGTTAACATGGACAAAGGTACAAGGGGAGCCAATAGCAGGGTGTGGTTGAAATGGCGAGTAGTTTATAACCATGGATTAAAGTAACATTTTTGATCAGCAAGATACGGCACAGACCTCTAAGTTGATTTAAAAGCATTCATAGAAGAATAAATATTAAAAATATAACGGATAATGTATTTTGTTAAAATGGAAACATTTGTTTTTGTTTGTGCACCTTGCTGTTTTTGTTTATGATAATAATTCTATCCTATCAAAAAAATATTTGCACATTACCAATTTCTAACATAACTAAAATTGTACAATCCTCATTTTGTGTGTATCTATTAAAATCAACATGTGTATGACATGAAGCAAACAAGGAAGGAATTAAAATTTTCCAGAAAAATTTTCCTTTCCCCCCCCAAAAATCCCTGAATTATCCCAGTTCTTTTTACACCTGTAGCAACCCTGCAATCAACACTGTTTCTAATACTTCTAACTGCTTGTGATTTCTTGAGGTGATTTGGGCAATTGTAAGAAATCCAGACTGTATAACCTTCTACTTTAAAAACTGTTTGATTTCAAACAAGAAAAAATATAGGCTGCTTTTCAATGAAAAGAATTACCAAAAATGCTAAGCTGTTTTGATTTAAATGTCAAATAATTCAAATAGTTATGTGATGTTGTGATGTTTATTTTCAGTCTTCATTTTGTAAATTTAGAAATGAAGAACTACAAAAAAATAACATTCTTAAATTCTCAGTGAATATAACTTATTGTAATTTTAACTAACTGAAAGTAAACAATAGTCATGTGTACAAAGTGTCACAGTCTGATGTCTTGCTGCACTGTATTTTGTGTTACACATGCTAGCATCTGAGCCTCAAAAAGCATTCAGAAAACCTAGGAAACCCAATAAGGGAGTGTACAACACCACAGCACCAAATGATGCTGCATGGTTTATTTGGTTTTAATGATAATTTGAAATTAATTGATTTGATTCCTTGATACTGCTGATTATTAAATTAAAATGAGTATGAGTACCGAATATCAATACAGTAAATTCTCAGAGTAAATGACTTGGCATAAAATGATGCACTGTACTTTAAACTATAGAGCAAAACCTTCCTTGAATATTCCATATAGCGAAATACTCTATACAACAAATGTAAAAAAAACTTGGTTTCCGCCAAACACATAATAAAGAATTTTTTACAACCAATTACCTAAATGAATTACATTGGTGACTGAATTTTTTTTTCCCACAAAATAATGAAATTAAAATTACAGATGCTTGTAGCCGACATAGTGTGTTTAATTGTATTTATTTCACGTTATAATTATGGTGTTTCTATCAACGTAAAATGCAAACAAACTTTTTCGTGTGCAACAATGACATGTTGGCATGCAGCACACTAAACCAAATGGCTGGCCATTTCTCCACAACACTAGTGCTGGCATTGGCTCTCAAGACCTTGCTGTTAGGTGCCGCACAAATCTCTTCACTTACTAGCACCAGCAGACAAGTTTCAGTGCCCCAACAGTTGTCAGCTACATCATTGGCATGCGTACGCAGTCATCCACATCTATGACTTGTTTACATTTTTTTTCTCCCGTTATAAGAAGATTTCCATTCTCATATTTATCATAGTTTTAGGGTTTCATTGGCTTTTTATAGGTATGTAAAATTAGCATTTATCTGAAAAAGATGTGGCAAGTTGAAAATAAATAAAATTTTAGTAATTTTACAAATGAATCAGCAACCTTTGAACATGTCCCAACCAAGCTACTAAGCATTTGTTTAAAATCTGGTGCAGGTTAAAAACTTATGTGCTTTAAATAAAAAAATGGCTTAGAGCTGGCAAAAAGGGATGAAAAGTTGAAGAAAACTTGAAAATGTTTAACCAACCAAGATACACGCTTCAAACATAACTGAAAAGCTGAGGAAAATAACCCAGCAACCAATGATTTTTTTTCAAAGGTAAATTTGACACAGTGTACTTAAATTTAAAAAACGAACATCTACATTTTGTGCTAATGCAGCAATACATTTCAAAACTTTCATTCGTATTTTACTTTAGCATAAACACATTAAAAATAGGTCCCTTCAGTCTCATCACAAAGAGATTTTCCTTTGTACTTTTATTTGAATACTCTTGAAAAGCACAATATGTAGGTTATTTAAAATAAACTTAATTTGTAAGCCAAGAAGTTGTTTTAATCCCCAAATTTTCCAGCGAGAGCACTTCTGTGAGAAGTTTAGATACACAACTACTTACGATTCAATGCCAACAATATCACTGTACTCTGAATTTAAAAAAAAAGTTATTGTGTGAAAGAATTGTTTTCACACACGAAGTATTATAACAAGCAAAGGGAGTGAAAACCTCCAGAGTGAGTAATTCTGCGAATGAAAATAATTTTATTACGAACAAACATAATTTTATTAGTTAGCAAAGTAACACGACATTATTTTGTGGAGATTAATAAAGTAGCTTTAAAACTATTTAAAATGAAAAAAAATATATACATTTTAAAAACAGAGTAACAAAACATGTTAACTGGAGAGTACCCTACTCTACATTACCAGTTAGCCACAATA
This sequence comes from Dryococelus australis, assembly GCA_029891345.1. NCBI lineage: Eukaryota > Metazoa > Arthropoda > Insecta > Phasmatodea > Phasmatidae > Dryococelus > Dryococelus australis. Next base: position 129,272,630 of record CM057009.1, read on the forward strand.
AATACATATTGCTCTGTACTTTGAAACAGGGGGAGAAAAGGTAACTCCTAGTTTTTTTTTTTTTGATACCAGTTATTTTTAGGAATGTTTTGCCTCTCATTATCATTATTTGCAAGCAGTCCAAGCCTTGACCATGTTTGTTCCACTAAAATGAAGGTCTGTTGTTATGATCAAGCCTTAGCTTAATATCCCCGCATGAACATGGCCTCACACCTTCAGTATATCAGAGCACCAAGGATTGCATCAAGTTATTGCAAAAGGACCAGCATCATAAATTCACACCGCTATCCAGTAAACATCCGACCAGCAGCCAGGAAAGATTGCATAATCGGTGTGTCCGATCACAGCTGGCCACTGTACCAGACACAGCCTCCGGCATCATGCTAAGGTAGGGACTGTCCAATTTAGTCATTACCAATAGTTCTGTAAGTGCCTTGTTATATGTCCTCAGTAACAGTAAAAGGTCCACCTCTCATCTTATTTAACTTACATTCAGCTATGCCCCCAAAACCTATAATGTATGGAGTAACATAAAAATGTTACTTCATAACACTGTGTATAGCTGCTGTCCATGCATTTGTATCCCAGGATTGCCCACTATCCCAGACACCATGAGACAGGAACCACTACTTCGCCATAACACACTGGTATCTCGTCACCTCCCTTTTCTTCTAGGTGCATGCGCAAAGTCGCCCTCACCAATTACAAAATACCAGCAATAAGAAATTGGAATGGAAAAGCTTAAAGCAAATAAAAAAAACACTTAGCAAATAATATATAAATAATTAAATAAATAAAAACAAATCTATATATTGAACAAAAACAATATTGTTTGTTTTTGAAGATAGAAAACGTTTATTAAATTTTTTTGAATAAAAAAATGAATCATGGAGAATAGCAACTAAGAAACCTTTATTTAATACATTTTTTTTTAATGATTGAAGAATTTTATAAGGGCATGAGAAAAATGGAGTACTTATTTTTTAAGCGAGTAATAATAGCTGAACCTTTTAATAAAATTCCCCCCCGATTTTCTATCTGATCTATTTCTTTCAATCTTTATAATGCAACTTAAGGCTGTCACCATCCCTGTACTTAAATTTTAAAATTGTGTACCTTAAATTAAATTATTTTTATTTGTAGATGTACCTTAAATTAAATTATTTTTATTTGTAGATGTACCTTAAATTAAATTATTTTTATTTGTAGATGCACATTTTTCAAATCTCCGGTCATTTTTCCAGCTAACCTACTGTATTCAAACTTAACATATGTTAAATGATTTTTATTTCTTGGATATATAATACAGGATGGCTACCACAACGTGAAAAAAAAATTCCCTGACTTTCCCTGTTATTCAGGCCCAATTTTTTTTTCTCTTACCAAACTCCATATATGTGTTTCAAGTTAACTATTATTAAGAACTAAATCTTTTGAGTTCCCTATAATTTAAAAAAGAACCTAACTAGATTTGATTTTTTCACTGCACCACAATTAAAAAATAATACTTATTTTCTAACTGTATTGACTGGTTATCAGTGGGGAAAAAAAAAAAAAAAAAAAAAAAACTGCAGACATGCAAATTCTACACAGCATTATTATTCAATGTTTAAATGTAGGCAACAGACCGAATTTGAGACTTTTTCCCAAAATTGCAATTTTCGAAGTAATCTGTTTGGGCAAGAACAGCATGTCTTGCTTTATTGTCACATTTAAAGTCCATATTAATAAGTTTTGAAGTCATGTTCTCCTAAATATGTGAAATAGTTCTGTTAAGGCCTTGTCCAGAAGAGCACTTGACAGTTGATGCTTATGCAACATTAATTACTAAAATACAATATAACATTATGTGAAGCTTTTATTTAAGGCTATGTTTCCCTTTTGCAGAAATTTGTAATTTCAATTACGTATAAAATACTGCATAAGAATCAATATGTTCACTGTCATGAAATATCAAAAATATTGTCCAGAAAATAATTTTATTAGAAGATACTTTCTGTCCTCTGGTGATCGGACGAGGTTAAGTTTCACTGCCATAAGCATCTTTGTAGCAAGTGTACAGTAAAAGGTAACCACATATATTGAGTTAGTACTAAAATAGCACGTCACTTAGAATGTTTACACATCATCTTCCACGTGACAAAGCATGAAGAGTTATCACATAACCGATTTAACACACATCTTTTGATCAAAATAGGCAGTTTTCTAACCGGTACCACAACAAATTGGTAATGTGACCCAATTTCGTCTCCATAATCAATTAATTATTTTTATAACTTGTGTTTTGACCTTTTGTATACTTCAAAGCTTATGAATTACCAATTACAAATTGCAGACTTTAAAGGTTATCATGCACACTGTAGAGGTTATTTGCAATAAACAAATGTGCATCACACTTATTTAATGGTTCGCAAAATATTCATTAAAGGTATATTTTGTTCATTACCAACTTTTTGTTTAACAACAGTTTTTCATCCCAAATGTTTCGTAATACTATTTTACCACTTAAATGGTATGCTTAACATTACTGTGGAGTTTATTTTAAGAATTCCAAGATTTTAGTATTAAAACAATTTCATATTCATCTGAAGTCAGGCGGCTTAACATTTGAATATATTGGTGTTCCAACTGCAACCTTACAAAATGCAAAATATAAATTACAAAAATTTGAAATAAAAACAAAGATAGCACTGGTGTATTTTTAACTTTTGAATTATTTGGTAAAACAAAATGGTTTGAAACTAACTTCTTGTGAATGCATGAGAGACAGTTTACAGGGGTTTGTATTTGGTAAACTTAGTCTCATGGACAGAACAAAGTTTAGTAACAGGAAGTTTTTATGAGTTGGAATAACCACAGGGTGAAGTAAACATTTTGTTGTGAATCATATGAACATTTTAATACCAATTCTACTGCACAAATAAGCTTCCTTCCTAATAGTCGCACAATGACGTTGTTTGGTATTAGATTTGTATTTATTTTTCAACGTAGACAAAAATTTGGATCTGCAATGCAATTGCTGTTGAAGTATAATAAATAAATAAATATCCTAAAATAATGACACCTCCCCAACTTTTCCCTGCTGAAAAAAAATCTCCTGACTTTTCTCTGTTTTCCAGGTAATGTAATATTATCTACAGGATATGCCTGACTAACAGACATTTTTACCTAGGAACTCCACCCCCACCTTTTCTGAAAAGTACCTGTAGACCAAGATCCAAAATATTACTGCAACAATAAATGTTTCTTAGCCTACAGTTATTAGAAAAAAGCATTATCTTGGAAGAAAAAAAAAACCTGTTTAATCATTGGGAATAAATGAGGTGGTTCTCGTACCTACAGATGTTACTTAATATGATGATTAAATATTTATGAGAAAAAATATGAAAATGGAGAAAAAGTAATTGAAAATTAGGTGAAAATTCCAAACATTTATTTACATAAATAAAACCAAGAACTTTTTGCAGTTCTTCAGTCCACACTTTGTCAAGCTAGCATGGAGTCAAAGTTATGAAAAGTACAATAATAATGAAAGCTGGAAAAATTTTATTCCCTCATTAAAAATGCTCTCTATGACATATTTGATACACCTCTAAAACATTTAAAAACCATCTTTTAAAATTCACTGTTGTGCAAATTCTGTGATTACCAAAATTAAACATGAAATTATTTTTTGCAAAAATTTATATATATTCTTTTACTAAAACTAACTGTTTACGAGCTATATAAACAATTAATTTTGCAGCTTTCATTCTACTATTTTCATAACACCAAAACTCAAGGAAACATCTTTAAATTATTGTTGGTCTCTGTTTGAAAGCATCTATAGTACTATGTTGAATTAGATTAATGGATAACCACACAACCACACATTTTAAACTGCAATAAATAGCATTCAATTAAAGAACAAACTCTTTTAAACTTTGTAAAAAAAAACACAAACAAATGACCAAATACTATTTTAATAAACTCTAAAATTTTATGGGGTTTTATTGTGAGACAAGTACAGAGAGAAATGCACAATACTCCAATACAAAATTCACAGATCACTGGTTATTTCAGCCTCACATTTGTAAGGCTAAATGTGTCTTCATTATACCTTTCACACAGTTACACCAAATTATGTGAAATTTGAAACCCAATTGTGTCTCAAGTACGCTACTTGGCATTGGGAAATTACAAACCGACCGGCCAACTTTGACTGCCCTGCTACGCATCGACATGAATGCCCGCTGGCTTCATTCGGCTGTCAACTGTGTTACGACGTAATAAAAATTCACGGCAGAAAATGAAGTTTAAAATATGATTCTACAGAGATTAAATATTAGTTAAGGTGGTGGAATGTGAACTTACGTTTCTTGAAGCAATAGATGTTTGCAGTAATGAACGATTTATGAATATGTGTTGCAAAATAACAAGCTCCGATGCACAGCCCGGGTAACACGTATGAAGGGTCTCAGCATACTGTGACGGCCTGTGCCTTTGGTTCACTGCCTTGCCGCTTTGGAGCGCTCCAGTCGCTGGCGCGGCTTATCGCGCTTCACCGTTTGAAGACGTAAAGAGTGCATTGTACGCACCAGATATCCACAAATATTGACATGTGTCTCTTGATTGATCAGTCCTAATAAAGAATGTGCTAGGATGTTTTCCCCTCCAATAAATTTTCATATAAATACGACCCAATAGCCGACCTGTCTTCAGAGACACTCGGCTGTTGGGGACTTTCACGACAATGGAAATAGGTTAAGTAATTGAGATTAAGGCCTCCTGACCAAAAATAGTAGGCATGAGTTTGTAGCCCTTAGAATTGGATTTTCAAAGTATTGTAGCTGATTGGATTTCTTGGTCGTCTTGGACATAGCAAAGTAAATATTGACACAAAATGTTTAAAAATATAAAATACGGTGTTTTGTTCTTTGCAAAGTTAACACCTTGTAAGTTGTAACATAATTTATTACATAAATGAAAATTGTTGCAATTTCAGCCAACTAGTAAAAGTTTACACCTTATGGACTGTGGTCATTTTGAAAGCCAGAATGATCAAATTTAATAATATTTTAGTAAACCGTTGTAATAACTGGTGGTTCCTTCAGAATTATGCATTTTAAAGAAATACATCAGTTTTAAATGCACGTCATATCCAAAGAGAGATTTTTTTAAAGGCTGTCTATCGTGATGTTACCAACCAGTAAGAAATGTTGGATCTTAAATGAGGCAGTAAATATATTTATATCAAACTTGTTGGTATTTTGAATAATGACTCGGTATTTGAGTGTTTCAAGGGAAAGTAAATTATTTTTTAAATACACACCAAAATTTATATATACATCCAGTCAATATGTTGATGGAGATTTGCCAGTATAGCAAATTTCATTGTAAAATTTGCCTGTTTATATGGTACTTGTTAGTACATGTAAGTGTGGGATGTAGATAAAAACTGAAGCAAAATACAAGGTTATTCTTCAAAAAATGAATATGTTGGTGATTTTTACAATTTTACATCATCACTGCCATCTTTCCCTTAAGAGTTTTTCTGCTGTTTGGTGCAATCATGGGGTCATGTTTTTTTTGTAGCTAAGCGTCTTCGTTCAGTCAAGTGAAGGGCTGAACAAAGGGCATCAAATTTAATTTATGTGCAGGTTTTTTTATTCGAATAGGAGATAGCCCACTCGGGATGACTTTTCAGCCTCAGATTGTATGTGATAATTAATTTACATCCATTTCTTAAATTGGTAAAATGTTCAAAAACAAATGTGATATTTAATAAAAGCTTCTACAGAAAATAAGAACCTAAATGAAATTAATTTTTCTCAGTGATTTTGTAAAGAGTGATACCTCAGCACTGGAAGAAAATTATTTTCATTGCCATTGTAGATTTAAAGTACATATTTTTCTCACCTTTAAAGGGGTAGTTTTCAATATTATTTTTCTCAGAAGTATATATTTCTTCTAATTATATAAATATATAAAGTTTCACAGTATTAAAATTGCATTAGTCAGTCTTTAAAATCCTGATTTTTTTTTCTAAAATAAAAAACAATGATTCTGTTTTGCTTCAGTCGAAACATGAATTGGGTGTGAGTTTTTGTACGGAATTAAGATTTTTATAAATCACAAAACTATATTCTTGGTCCAACTTGTTTTAATTTTTTTTAAGTTCATTCGGAATGCTCCTATAATTCAATTTTTCTATAACCCTTGTAATAGAAGGTTTCTGTGCATTTCTAAAAGTAACTACTATACAGCAACAGAAAGGATCAGAAAGCAACAAAGCTACACTCTTCTGGAAAAACCATATATTTTTAACAACATACTTGATCATCAAGCTCCAATGTTAACCAGCGCAAATTTGACTGAATTACCATTTATCTGCAAAAAGTTGCCAGCAAGTGATGCCCTCCTTCGTCTGTGTGGCTAGTCGAAGAACTACATTTCAGGCTCGCTGTGAATGACAAGGGGGAGAGGACTTGAGGAGGGACCAAAGTGCATAATGGTACACAACTTGCAGATTAAAGCCAGGTAGCTATTTGTTCGTAAATTGTTTAGTGAGGTAGAATACTAGTTCTCGGAACTGCCCAACCTTCCCTGTACTGTGGGTTGCGAGTATTTGGCAATGGTTCTACACATGTACAATTTTTCAGACAGCACAACATCTTGAAAATTGTATATTATCATTTTTAATTTTCCAGATAATAAAGTTGTTCATTTAGATATGTAAATGAATAACAGCATCTAAAGTTGCTATTTATATTGTGTTCATAAATATAATTTGTTAGTATTATATAATAATCAAAACTATCTACAGTTTTGGTTGATATTCAATAGTATTTTCAAAGTTGTATTGTTATTAGTTATGTAAAGGTGTGTTGTTGATGAATATAATAATAAGTAACATAAAATATTAATATTCATAGGCTATGAACGAAGGCACTAGAAGAAAATAACTGCTTGGTGTATTTTGTATTGGTTATTTAATTTGGTAGGAAAACACAATTTTATTTTTATTATAATTATATTCTGTTTGCTCACACTTGATAAATTGAAATAAAGTAAAATATGTATGATTATATACTACAAGTTTTTTCTGTAGGCAGTGTGCACAATTAATATATTGGAGTATCTGTGAAGGTTGTACAGTTTTTGAATCACAAAAAAGCTGTAAGGATAATTTTGGGAAATACAAAAAATATTATCTGTGAATAAAGTCAGTATTCAAGGTGAAAGGATAGGCAAATATTTTAAAATTAATTGTAATGGTCACAAGTATTGCTTTTGGCTCTACAAATTTCAATGAACGTGTTATATCTATGGGTGTTAGTATCTTCAATAAATTATAATATAAAACAAGAAATAGTGACAATACACTGTCATGACAAAAGTCACGGGATACCCGTGTAACAATGTATAGGGCCCCCTCTAGTGTGAAGAAGTGCCGTAACTCGACGTGGCATGGACTCCACAAGTGGATGGAAGACTCTGGAAAGATGTTAAGCCATGCTGTCTGAATAGCTGCCCAAAGTTCCCTGGTATTTCTAGGTGCAGGATCTTGGCTGTGAACGGCTCTCTCTTACCACATCCCATAAATACTCAATACGAATGTCCAAAGGTCTTTTTTTAATGTGAAGTGAAGCTTATATCATGCTAAGGAATTCTGAATAAAAATCGAAGTCGAAGAATTTAACAGCATATATATATATATAAATTTATAGTAGACTAATAAAGTTTACAAGTTTATTTAACTCATTTGTAATCATACTGCCAAAAAAATGTATGCGTACTAGACACTGAGCAGTAGAATAAAACATATCCTAACCTTATACTGCCAAAAAACTGAAATATTAAAATATCAAAATCTGCAAGAAAGTAATCATATATTTAGATACATATAAACATGATAAAAACTACCATGTGCAATATATTCAGGCCCATTTGGCATCACCACTGCACAGAGATTTCAGTAGGTGGCTATCAACATTTGTCCTCTTCCCTTTCCTTCTCCAAGGTCCCTTGTCAATGTCAGGCTATCTTGCTCAATGGTGGTGGCATTAGGGCCTAAAAGAAAGAGAGGATCTACATTCACTGCTTACAAAAAAGCACGCAGTTCTTCCAAAAAGATATATCAGCTGTGGTACATACATCAGCTCAACTCCCGAGCGTGATATTAGTTTCCACATTGTAGCTGTCTCGTGCTTTCATTATGGTAGCGAAATTGTATATTTTTGAATGTGTTTGCAGGAATAAAGCACTATAATTTCCCCGGAATAAAAAAAGGGAGTACTCATAATACAGGGCCATATGGTGTGTGAAGAAAAGTGATGGTAGTGCACAACCACAGCAACATATTGTTTAGACCCACATGCCTATTTCTTCGGCTGCAAAAAAATGTGTCTTTCAGTAAATACTTCAGTAAAAATTAATGTGTGTGTAATGGTTTTTCTTAATAATTCTGGTTTTTATAGAATTTCTAAACAAGTTCTTATATAACATACCACTGCTGTGATCTAATCGTCATTGATTTGCCACCAGGGAAACGGTAAACATTAAAAAAAAAAAATTACTAGTTATCAGGATCAAAAATGGTCCAACTCTAGTAACTATTGAATAAAATTTTTGATGAACATCTTAAAATAAGTAGGAATAAAAAGTAACGCAAATAACTAGAGCTGTACTGATTTGCAAAATTGTGCCGATGTGCCAATTCTGTAATGCTGATTCACTGCTGTGGTGCCAATGAATGAAAAATCTTTTTGCTTACATTTAAGTTGAATTTAGGTTACTATAATACTCTTCTAAACAATGGTACTGGTGAAATGAAGCACAATTAAAAGCAAATTAAGTTATTTAATTTTACAGTGTCCAAAAAGTGAAGACAAAAAAAATTATGTTAGTGGTCTATATTTATATAAATACTCAATTCTGAACTCAGAAAATAGTAAGCATACAAATGTTGTTCACAAGTTTTGTTGCAGTTGACAGTCAAATAATAGGCTTGAAACAAAAATGGTGTATTTTTATAAATCAATTGGTTCTGCAATAAACAAGATTAATGTTACTTGCAAAACATCTACTACTTCAAAAATCAAAATTTTAACTAATAGATGATTTAAACTGGGTACTTTCATACACATTTGGGTTGGTATAAAATACTTGTTAATGAACAGGAAGATTCGAAATAGACGCATGCAACAAAATAAATTTTTAACATGAAAATGTTACATATGAAATTGTAAATATAATGAACATTTTTTATAATGAATATGAAAGGAACACTTGCTATGTTTGCTATATTGGTGAAACTTCATGTGTAGGCCTACACATCTTGAAATATTATACAAAACTGTTATACCAAATTTACATATGCAGAGTACCTACTTTATATAATAAATCTTTAATAAAATATATTTTAAGAACCTGTGGGAAAACAATTTATAACTGAATAACATAACTTTTTTAATTATAAACGTAAGTCAAAATGAAATAAATCTTAACCTGTTTGGATAGTTTTTCAAGGGACCAAAATAAAATATTGATCATGCATATTAACAAGCAATGCATACAGACCTATCATCCAGACTTCCAACATCTGGTTTCCCACAGCCTGCTGTTTAACGGCACTCCAACTATGATATCAGACATGGCCGGAGGCCTTGCTCACCTAACAAAAGAGAGATAAAGAGAAAGGGAGAAAGAAAAAGAAAGAAAGACAAAGGAAAAGGGCATGGCTGTAAAAACAGTCACTCCCTCCTTCACCCTTTTTTTTCACTCCAACCTACCCTCTCCAATGTCAAGCATGGAGATTATCTCCGTGGAGTGGAGCTTGGGATAAAAACTACAAATGTACTTTGGAAAACAGTGGTAGGTTGAGCATTTTTTCCACTGAGGCTTTCGTTACCAGATGTGCTTCCTTACATAGGAAAACTTTCAGAGTTCATAAAGACCGGCACAGCTCTAATATCACTCAGTACAGTTTTCACATAACATATTCAAGTTTGAATTGGAATAATTCCTAAATTACTATTAGCAACTATTTGAATTTTCTAATATCCGCACACCCCTATTAAAGATACTGGCTGCTGGTTTTGATACTAGTTTCGGTGGAAAAAAAACTTGGTGAAAATCTTCGACTTTTCACTCAAAGATTTTTAAATTCGAAGATGAAGTCGAAGGTAATAAAAGTCTTCAATTCGACTTCGAAAATGCGAAGCTTCGCACACCTCTAATATTAAATTGGGTTCATGTCAGGAGAACCTGCTGGCAACTCCACTTGCTGGAACTCTCCAGGATGCTCTACGTACCAGTTCTGGATATCCACAGTCCGATGACAATGTATTATCCTGCTGGCACATCCCATCGTTGTCAGAAAAACTGAAGTCCATGAATGGCTGCAAATTGTCACCAAGGAGAGTTTTGCAGTGGTTACCATTGAGTTTTGTGGGTACATGGACAAGAGGAGTCAACCCATGCCATATGAACACACCCCACACCATTACGGAACCACCACTAGCCTGCACGGTGCTTTGTTGACAACTGGGATCCATGGCATCATTGGGTTTCCATCATATCTGAACCCTGCCATCAGCCCGAAACAACCTGTATCGAGACTCATCGGACCAGGCCACATGTTTCCAGTCCTCTAGAGTCCAATTAGCAACTTCACGAGCCCAAATGAGGTGTTATACCCAGTGTCGTACTGTTTACCGGGGCACTCTGGTGGATCTTCTGCTTCCATCCCACGGAAGCTAATGCATGTTATACAGATCTGCTAGATACAAGTCTGACACCACCTACATTGAATGTGGCTGTGATTTGAGCAAGTGTTCCTGCTCTGTTAGCACTGATGATTCTAACCAACCTCTGCTAGTCACGATAATCAAGTAACTTTGGATGGCCACTGCGTTATCCAAGGTGGATCATAATGCTTTGATTGTGATATTCCCTATTTACTCGTGACACCATGGATCGAGAAATATTGAAGGTCTCCAACACATATGAAATTGAATGTCCCATCCTTCTGTCACCCACAATTATTCCCCATTCAAATTCTGATAGCTGATGTCGCCTTGCCATGAGTATGTTAACGCAGTCGGGTGAGACACGAGACAAACAAAGACACAAATACTTACTGGTAATTTGGGCGCCAGCGGTGCTTCTCAATCACCGCACTATTGAGACTCGGGGTTATCAGGGATGTTGTGGGTTCTGTGTGTCCGTCTCACCCGTGCGTACTTACAAACATGTTGGCAATACTAAACTTTTAATAAAATCACTGAAATGAACAATTGATAAAACATATGTGGCTAGGACACTGTCACTACTGAATAAAAAAATTAAGTTCCCTGTAGACTTGTTTTATTGATATTTATACATATCAACATGCCAATGAAATGGTTATCTCGGTCAGGACTAGTCAATTCCATTTGGGTGCTACCCAGCCCGTAATTAACCTAGCATACGCCTAAATGGATGATCTCACTGAGGTGCGTGAAAGCACAACCTTCACACAAGGGATGAGGGCCAACAGCCGCTAGGGTGGACTGATGGTTTTTCTCTGAAGACAGGACACTGTGAATTACAAATAAAACCCTTAATCCATGTAAACACATGTGATTACTCGGCATCACTAACGCAAACTCGCTGGGGCTCGCCCTCCAGCACGTGGTAGTGTACCGTACACTAATTACACAATTACATAGACCCTTGAATGATACATGAAATAAGATGGGACACAAGATGAATATTCACAATAAACACACACGTGTGAAAACAAGCTTAGGTGGTGCGGATGCCGCTGGATGAAGTTCGTAGTGGACTACGTGGTGCAGGTGAAAGTGCAATATTTCTGCATGGAAACTGCAAACTAAATTCAGATAAAATATTATTCCTGTTGAGCAAGTGGTTCTCTTTGCGATTAGCATTGTTACAGGCTTGTAACATACCTGATGGCGGTGAAATCAAACATTACTGTGACCACGTGGTCAAGAACAACAAACCAATAATTTACATAGAACCCTGAAGTAAAGGATTGCACATACAATGTTATATAAATAAGCTCAATTTAAACGCAATGATGGCGTATTCAAAGACTTGGCTTCAGTCGGCCACATGGTTATACGTGATGTTGCCATAAAATATTCAAACACGAAAATTACCCTTAAATAGATATATAAAAATAAAGCTCTTAATATTGCGTGTAGCAATTATACAGCAGTTACAATGAAATGCCATAAACATAGGCAGATGGCGTCTGATTCAAAATGTGCGGGTCGCGTGACCTCTCCAACATCTTTCTCCTCCTCCTCGATTAAGTTAAAAATGCCACAAGGGTGTAAGAACTTAGTAAAGCGGGAGCATAATGCTGGAGAAAAGTCCGGAAAAAATGTATGCAAGCAAAGACCAACCGGTAAACTATATGGACTATGGAAACCTACATTAGTGAACAAAAGTTGTAGTCCTCACGTTACAGTGTCTTACCTCGCCAGCTTTCCTAGACAAACTGTCCAGATACAAGCGTCGCACAGACCTATCATGGCCGCCTACGGGGTTCACATAAGCGGAAGTGCTATGCACGCGGAGTGAAATATTTTATAGTGAAAATAAAATAGCACAAATTAAATTAGACATTGTTTTACATTTCTATAATTTTGTTACAAATTTCAATATTATTTTAATGTCTCTTTGTTATGGTGTTCATGTCAGAATATTAAGTGTTCTTAATCTCGGTGCCACAGGCACTTTGAATATTCATAACCAAACAATTAAAATTAGTACAAGCACTTAAAAACATTTTAAGACATATTAAACACTGTACACATTTTACCCTGAAATTAACATTTATAGGAAAGTTCAAAATTATCGGCCTCCTTGTGCACGTGCGGGACACATGAGCGCCGTCATGGGGTCTAGCGCCGCTGACTGTCAGCCGGCATCAATGTAAACAACAATCAATCCGAATGACACGACCACCTGTACACAACTGAGACTGGTTTAGGCCAATGCAACGTTGTTCTGCAGCGGTAGTACGAGTCATTCAGTTGAAATAATGCCATCCCTCGACTTTTGTCGTGTCAGTGTAGTTTAACTATTTAAAAAATGTGGCTAATGTACTAGTAAGAGCACAGCACCATGGGAGCAATGCCGCCAATGACAACAGCTGCCGTACTGCTTGCAGAGTTCGCGCACGAGGTACCCGAACAACATCAGGAGAAGTTACAACATCTGCTGGACCAGTCTGCTGGTGTTTTTCACTCTGACGGAAAGCTGCAGTGTACTGACGTCACCGAGCACGCCATCATCACGATGTACGAGGACCCGGTGTACTCCAAGCCATGAGACCCAGGTATTTTCTTCCAGCGCGTGATCAATCAACAGGTATGCGAGATGTTGAGTGACAATGTAATTGTACCTATGCAAAGTCTCTACAATTCAGGCATTACACTGGCCCCTAAAAAGGACGATGAATGGAGGTTTTGTGTAGATTTTCATCCACTGAATAAAGTAACTGTAAACATGCCACCTCCAAAAATTAACATCAAGGACACTTTGTCAACACTACGGCCAACTGCCCTGTTTATTTAACTCAACCTTAAGTCGGGATGTTGGCAAGTGCCTATCCGCCCCCAAGTCGGACACAAGACTGCTTTCACAACACCTGATGGGCAAAGGTTTCAATTCATTGCAATGCCATTTGGCTTAAAATGTGCTACTGCCACTTTTCAGAACTTAATGGTAAATGTATTAGATGGTTATATAGGAGACTTTCCTATGGCATACCTAGATGATGTACTTGTGTAGTCAAACAGCTGGGAAGAACACCTTAGCCTTGCGTTCGAGAGGCTCGAACACAACAAGCTGACATGTAAGGCTGACAAATGTAAGTTGGGAATGAGTAAGAAAGAATTTCTAGGGCACAACGTCACCGGGGATGGACATGTACCAGAACAACACATACAACAGATACAGGGAAAACCCACACCCAGATCATGTAAACAAGTCAGAAAGTTTTTTGGCTTAATCAATTGATTGAGACAGTTTGTTCAGAATTTTTCTGTCATTACTGCACCACTGACTGAGTTGCTATCTGAAAAACGTAAATTTCTATGGACACCCCAAGCTGACCAAGCATTCAAAGACATAAAACTTGCTTTTCTAAACTGTCAACCATTAGCTAGGTTTCGCCCAGAACTGCCAGTTGTAGTTCAAACAGACATGAGCCAAGAAGGCATTGGAGCAGTACTGTACCAAGTGGAAGAACAAGGGAGAAAATACATTATTAATTACCACAGCGCGAAGTTTGGTAATGCAGAGACGAAATACCACATCAACAAACAAGAATGTTCGGCAATCGTACACGTGTTGAGAAAGTAAATGCTGTATCTGTTAGGAAGGAAGTTCACACTAAAAAATGACAACCAATGTTTAGTTTGGATCGAGGGAATGCAAAACGGGAAGAGCAAGCTTGCCCACTGGGTTCTGTTATTACAAGAGTTCGACTTCCAGAGAGAACACGTGGCGGGGGAAACCAACGAACTCGCGGATGCGCTGTCCCGGAACCCATGCCCACATGTAACGGTAACAGATGACGCTGAGTGGGAAGAGGTGCTACCACCTTACCAAGCCACCTCAGTAACAGAAACAACACCTTTTGTTTTACAAAGCATTGCTGCCACCCCACCCGGAGAGCTTGTGTCGCTAAATGTCCGTGATTTTTTAAGAGAAGTGCACGCAGCCCAAGAAAATTCCCCGGATGCAGCACAATGCCGGCAACAATGCGCTGCTAGGTATTCCGAGCACTGAAGAGTTGTGGACCATGAAATACAGGTGAAACCACCTGGCAATTGCACAAAATTGTGAACCTATGTACCCAAAGAAACACGTGAACTAGTGCTAACGTACGGACACGACAGCTTAGAACATGGCCACCCGGGTTCAGAACAGACACGTAGGAATGTACAGAGCTGTGTTACATGCAACAACCGGAAGCTGCGGAGAACAGACGGCGATGCACCAAACAACCCCGCCTGCCCACAGAGCCATTTAAAACTGTTGCGCTTGACATCATGGGCCTGTTCTTAATTGTTTTTACTGATTTGTTAGCAAGATGGACCAAAGTATTCCTTGCCAGTAATGTCCATGCGCACACAGTTGCACATGTAATGCAGAGAAAATTTTTTCCCAGATGGGATTACCCAGAATACCTGTTAACAGATAATGGTACACAGTTTGTGAGAAGGAAATGGAGAGTGTATTGTACCGCATGGGGAACAGAACACCGTACCACCCCGGCCTACCACCACAAACCCAACCGAACGTCGTAATCAAGACGTGGAAATCCAGTTACAAGTATGGTTAGGAGCAGACCACACGAGATGGGCAGAACTGATTCCAGAGGTTATATTTTTGCATAAGGAACCGGGTCAATGCTGCAACAGGGAAAACACCCGCGGAGATGGTACAAGGCTGCGAACTGTGTGCGCCACGGGAACCTCTCGAAAACCCGAAACCCGCCTGTACCGCCAGAGGAAATTGTCGCCCACCAGCTACAGATAGATGAGCAGACGAGGGAAAACCAAAAGAGATACTGTAGCACATAGGTACCGGAGAGTAGAAGGAAGCCACCAGAGTTAGTGCCAGGCATGTACGTGTATGTGAGGGAGAACCTGTTGTCTGCAGGGGTTAAGAACCATTGTGCGGGACTGGCACCCAGGTGGATTGGGCACGTAAGAGTAACTGCGAAGATGGGGAATTCCACGTTCTTAGTGAAGTTGTGACCGAGACGTGTGATGAAACGGCACCGCGATGACCTGTGTCTAGCCCACACACCTGTACGGAAGAGAGGCAAGGAGATGATAAACCCAGTATCTCTGCAATAGTAGGCGTAGCATACCAGGAAGCACACGAATAACGTCAACAACACTTGTCCTAGAAACACATGCACTGAAAATGTAAACAACAGTTTTGTAAACACCTCGTCATTGAGGAGCTTCACGCCATCTGAACACTCCACACCGAACAGAGAGGAGGAGGACAACAACTTGGTAAACCAGAGTAGTTTTCAAGGATTTGCTAGTGTAAATGAGAGAGGAAGTTGTAACAACAGTGTACACGTAAACTGTAACACAACCAGTGCAGATGTTTTTCTGCACCCATAAAGGTCAGCCTAGCAGAACAACACAGTTTTAAGGGGGTTTCCCAAGGCACGAGTGAAAATAGTTATAACCAAAGTGAAAATGTAAATGTCAACACAACTAGTGTAAATGAGACACCTTTCAAAGGTTTATCTGTACCTGCAGGGGATAGCTTGGTAGAGCAGGAAAGTTTTAAGGGGTTCGGGGGAGATAGTAGGTAAGTGACTGCGACGGTAAGTGTTACAGAAGATGTCAACAAACTGCATCACGTCACTTGCAAGAGGCGAGGCGAGTCACCGCCCAGTCTCAACAACATGATTCCAGGCTACATCCCCAACCCCTACAAACGCCGCAGAGTGAAGAGACCTCCGAAGCCAAGCTGCACTTGCCCTCGACCAGTGGTCCTGGTTCACAGCCGGGCAGAGTCTGCCAGAGCAAAGTTGAGTTGCTCGCACTGTCTTGGTCTTCGAGGGAGGGGTCGTTTGACACCAGCTAACAGCCAATGACAGTCAGACCACGACAGCACTCGCAACTCACGTGACACGTGGGTACACACGTGCGCAAAGAGGCCATAACACATCTTTTCCCGTAACTGGATTATTGTTAGTTGCAGTGTACTGTATATTTCTCCATTTTCTTCGAGGGCTAAAATTATTATAAAGTGTTAAAAATGTCTTTTCATAAATATTGCACAATGTTCTTTTCAAATTCAAATTGGGTGCTGCTCAAACAGATACTGATATACAGGCATGAACACCTTAAAAAGACAATTTCTTGATAATTATATTTTTGATTTAAAATTGTTTTAATAATTTTGTATTGAAAATAATTTAAGTGCCCTTTCTTTTAACGTAACAATTGTTTTACTCGGCGTGCATAGCACTTCCGCTTGTGTGAACCCCGTAGGCAGTCATGGTAGTCAGCCCAACCCCTGCCTCTGGGCAGTCCTCCGAGGAGAGCTGGCGAGGTAAGACACTGTCCCGTACGCACTTCATGTTTTTGCACAGTGTTAGATTTCCATAATTCACTTTACTGGTTAACCTTTGCTTTGCGTACGTTTTGCCAGACATCCCCAGCATTATGCTTCGGCTTAACTAAATCTTTTGCGGCCCTTGTGGCTTTTTGAACTTAAATCGATGGGAGGAAAGCTGTCGGAGAGGCCACGTGGCCCACGCAACTTTTAATCAAGCCCCATCCGCCTATGTTAGAGGCTTTTGCATTGTAATTTTTGCTTCATTGCCACGGGCAATATTAAAGGTAACTTTTTATGTATGTCTTTTAGGGTTTTTGTCATGTTAAATTGTTTTCCGGCCACATCACTTACGACCACGTGGTAAACCGTGCGCCAAGTCCTTTTTGCGCCATCATCGCGCTTAAAAGGTTCTTATTGATAATTTCTTGTGCACCATAATTTTCTCAGGGTAATATGTATTGTTTCATTAAAAGGGTTCTTGTAATTTTTGCCATGACTGATGTTTTGTAACCGACCATGCGGTCAACCGCACACGTAGATATTTCTGCCATCAGGCACGCTAGCAACATTTGTGTGTTGAAATGGAATCAGAATAATTTTCTGCAGAACGCCGTAATTATGTCTGATCAAATTTCTATGAATTTCACTGAAAATATTGCCATTCCACCTGCACCACGTGGCCCGCTTATAATTTCATCCAGCGACATCCGTGCCATGTAAGGATGCTTTCACGCATCTGCGTGTTTATTGTGCCTGTTCATATCATGTCCCATGTTTTAACATCAATATTTGTGTAATTTGTATGGTGACATTATTTTCGTCATAGCCTGCTAAGTGTATAGACCATCACAACACACACCACGTGGGTGGGAGGCGCATCCCGACAAGTACGCGTTAGCAACATCAGTAATCACACGTGTTAGTGCTCATTTGTAATTCTCCGTGTTCTGTCCGCAGGAAAAATTTACAGTCCATTCTAGCATCTATAGACCCCTTTCCTTGTGGGGGCTGTGTTCTCAAACACTCAGGAGAAAATCATCCATCTAGAAGTGCGCTAGAGTAATAACGAGCTGAAGGGGAATCACCCAACAGAGTTAGCTACACACGTCTGAAGTTAATCATTACATCATTTTCTGGCACAATATGTAAGAGTGGTAAAATAAAAGCAATCCTGCCAGTGCACAAAAATATGTTTCTGTTTAACGCCAAACCAGCCATCTCCTGCCTTTTTCGGTGTTAAATGTTTAGTAATGACCAGTGTTTTGTAATTACGCTCGCGTGGGATGCACACACAGATCCCACAGCATCCCTGAGAACCCTGAGTCTCACAGTGCGGTGTCTGGGAAGCACCGTTGGCGTCCACCTACAGTAAGTAAATTGTGTCATTGTTCGTCTCGTGTCTCACCCGATGGCATCAATTTAATGAATGTACTTATTGTATTGCCAGATATCTTTCTTGATATACTGTTCATGTTACGTATTATTTATAAAGATACAAGTAAAAATTTTAAATCCATCAATGTCGATGTTTACTGAAAAGGATGTTAATAAATCAACAGCCAATGGCTAAGATATTAGGGACATCTAAACTATAAAAGATATTTAATTGAAATTCGGAAAACTGCTCATTGTAATAATGTAATGCCAATAGATTTCCCACTATGATATAAGGCAGTTTTACTATTGGCACTTTTTATTATCAAAATAGTCATGTGATCCAATTTTGTGTGCAAAATCTGTGACATATTTTTGTTATTAGTGTTTCACATTTCATGAACTTCATAGTTGCACCTTGTTAATGTTCCATGCAAAGGTGTTTTAATAAGTTTATACATTTAAGTTATTATGAATAAAAACATGTATCACAGTCATTACGAAGAAAGTTTCCATATATTTATGTAAAATTAACTTTATTCACATTTTTTAATAACTTTTAACATGTTATTTGTTTTAGATTTGCTAATTTCAAATGAAACAGTCCTGTAAAATGTTTATACAAAAATATACATTTTTTTAAGGCTTCCTGGATTTTTTATTTTTTATGTATGCTTTTACGCTTATATACTGTATAAAATGTGAAGACAAATAGCAACATTGCATTCTCAACAGG
The DNA here is from genome assembly GCA_029891345.1 of Dryococelus australis. NCBI lineage: Eukaryota > Metazoa > Arthropoda > Insecta > Phasmatodea > Phasmatidae > Dryococelus > Dryococelus australis. Next base: position 129,291,837 of record CM057009.1, read on the forward strand.
TGAATGTCAATGTATGAAATCTGAAACCTTACAAAACATGAAAAGCGAAATACTTCCACACGAATTGGAATACGGCCTGTCACTGGTGTAACTAATAAATGTTATGTAACAAATTTTGGAAAGAAATTTGGTTACTCCCTCCCACATTAATTTTATTGTAATGTAACTTTGGTAGCAACACTATTGCATGATTTACTTCTGGCTGTATTCTTCCAACATATGGATAATACTTTGCTGGGGGAGAAGGGATCACCGCGAAAAAACCCACCGAGCAATGACAACATCCGCCAGACTTTCCACTTGTGAAAACCCACAGTTCGGGTCTTTCTGGTAGAAAGGGAGCAATCCATCCACTACTTTAAGTGGTCCCTGTAACGGAAAGTTTGGAAATTAATTACGGGGATACAAAATTCTAAAATGAAATTACTTACTCTCCGAATACATATTACAATCCATATTATTTAAAAGTATTAACAATATAATATACTACCGTATATCCACAATTACAAGTCGCACATTTCCCCCCCAAATTTTGGCAGAGAAACAGGGATGTGACCTACATTGAAGAAAATTTATTTTCTGTGTTAATAATTTAAATAAAACACAGTACTACAAAATTATCAACTATAACGAACCCATTTTATATCAGACTATGCATTTCTGACAAATAATTGTTAAATAAACCGTAATATATTGTTTAATGCACATTCCTTAGAGGCACAATTTTGTGGTAAATCGCAATAAAACCAAGTAACACTGAAATACAATTTAACATGCAAAATTATACAAAATACAGACAAATGTGCGATCTCTGAACTCTTCTCCTATGTTATATACACGAAATGACTTCGGCACTGTAAAAATAGATTAAGCATTTTTTATTGCATAACAAGATGTAAACAAAACATTCAAAAGATTACACAAGCAGTAAAACATGCACTTTGAAGTAAGCTACTGTAGCTTGACAACAAACCGCCTAGAGCGCTTGGTGCAAAGTTAACAATCACAACTAGAATGTGTGAAGTAATCTATGACTGCATGTTTGTTTATATAGACAGATGTGAATGAGTGCAAAGTGAACAATCACAACTAGAATGTGTGGAGTAATCTATGGCTGCCTGTTTGCTTATATTGATAGATGTGCGTGAAATGAAACTATGATATATAAATAAACGGACTGTCTTCATTAAATATCTAGTCTCATAAATTATGGAAGATGCTGCAGCCGATGTAAAATACTGTGAATCTTTAACATTGACTAACCTTTATTTTTAAGGATTTTATAATACAAATGGCCAAATAAATAGAAACGTGGGATAAAAATTATTTTCCATCCTTCAGACTTACGAGTGTTGTAAACTTTTAAATACTGGACAGAATTAAACGTTACTTCATATTAAGAAAATATATACATGTATTATATTATACAATAATAATATCATCTAAATGTTCATTAAGCATTACAATTTAAGCAATATAATGCTACTTTAGACAAACAGTCAAAGTGTTGTGTGTAACAGGTACGTAATCGCAAGGTTCGGAGAGTGCAATGCAATCGTGGATATTTTATGCTTTTGTGCATAATTATGTGAAGTACTAACTGTAACATTGACTAACTTTTATTTTAAAGGATTTTATAACATGAATCGGCAAAAAAATTACAATGTGGGATAATTTTTTTTTTTCACTAATTTTGTTTTCTGAAATAAGGGTGCGGCCTGTAATAGGGGGCGGCTTATAATTGTGGAAATACAGTAACTCATTTGCATCCACAAGCATACTGGTATGCTGCGGAATATCTGGCCGATAACCCCCACAAGTGTACTGGTACGCGAGATAGCACAGCTGCTGTTGAGGAGCTGACAGCACTATCTATGAAGCATATAGTTAATGTCTGTCTTTTTGGACGTGAAAGTGGCTTGTGGCGACATCTCTTGACGTATACCACGACTATCATATTAAGTGTTTTGTTACACGACAGCATATCTGGCAGATAACACTGCAGGCAAACTGGTACATGAGAAGGTTTGATTGCAGTCTATGAGCTGGCAGTGCTATCTACGAGCATTTAGTGAATGACTGTTCATTCGGCTGTGAAAACAGCTTGTTGCGACATCTTTGTATGTATAGCATAACTATTTTATAACATGTTTGGGCACGAGTGTTACACCCATAATGGCAAATGCATTTTACTAGTACATTATGCCATCTATAGTTTCAAACACTAACTTAATTTTCAAATTGGCACGTAATGTTTATGTACATTATAGATGCATGTATCAGGGACAGTCATATAAACAATTTACACTGTTTTTGTATATGTAACGTTTATTGAGTGTTACTGTAAAAAAGAGAAGCAATAATTTTTTTGCAGTAAAGGAGGCAATGATGCATTATTTTGAAATGCTGAGTTCTGAAAGTTCGAGCAGTGAAGATGAAATGGACTATGATAATATTAGACCAATTGCAGCAAACCAGTCACATGAAGCTGATAATGATACAGATAATAATTCTTCAGAGTCAGGCAAAGATAATATTGCTGTGGATACTAGTTGAGGTGATGTTGACAAAGTGGGAACCAAGTCTTGCAGAACCCTGTCTCATCCATTTACCGGTTTTTCTAGCATAGCATCAAATCTAAATTTAGATAATAACTCCAGCAGAGCGACAATATTTTACTGTATTTGAATGACAATGTTGTAGAGTATATTGTTGAACAGACAAATAAATATGGGTAAGTGATAGCACATTTGTTAGTACAAAACCTGACAAATTCCAAGTGTATCACGCTCTTCTGATATTGATGGGTATCGTACAAAAATCTACATTTCAAAGTTACTGGAGTAAAGTAGTTACTGTAGATACGCCATATTCAGGTCTACTTCAATGTTTCAAGTGTACTACAAAATAATATTTTGTTCGTGAAGCATGCAATTTTTTTCTATAGCATTACTTCTTAAAAAATTTCTTGTTACACAGTTCCGGAAGGAAACAAAAGAAGATCCAAGGAATTTATAGGAAAGGTCTGTGTTTTGTGTAGCTATAATTGTTAACAGCAGAATGGAGAAAGTGCGTCGAAGGTCATTGTGTTGTGCGTCATCGCAGGGGGGTAGGTAGGTTCTTAGCTCCACGCTCCCCCTTTCCTATCTTACTCACCCAAGATGTCTTCCTCAATGCGACTACGTTACCTGGAAAACAGATACATGCATCCCAATGGATGGCAATTGTGTTTTGTGACTAATGCTTGTCACTGGTATCGCCATATTGTCGGAAAGCTGAAATAACAGGCGAACATTAAAGTTTTGTCTCTAATGTCCACTAACAAGTGCGACACTTACCAATTCTACCTTCTGGCGTCCAGAGAAACCATCGCCTTAAGCAGTGTGTCCACTAACAATGAAACTTGCACATGTTGACTTCTGAAAGTGATTTGCAGGATATAAAAATGTGTATATAGCTAACTTCTACAAGTTCAAGCAACCTGTGGGATGTTTTGAGAGCTGCAAGTGTACACAGTTTTGTAAGACTTCTGGAAGCACTTTCATATTTGTTTTTGTCAAACCAAGCTTTTGACTCGTATTGCAAGTATGTACCACGAGTAAGAATAAAACGTGGTCACATGAAGAAACTATTAATTTTATCACATTATTCAAACAATATCTTGAATTGTGGGATACCAAATCTATACATTATAGAAACAAAGTTCAAAAGAATACTGCTTTGCAGCTTAAAGCAAATGAATTTAAAACTACTGTCACTAAAAAAGCAAGAGAATTACATACAGTGAAACCTATTATTTACACTTTTCAAGGGGACAAAGGAAAAAAGTGTAAATTGCAGGAAAGCATAAATTGAGGGAAAGCTCTAAAATTTTGTGTAGTACATACCTAATTTCCTATATCTCTAGTTTCTTCAGCAGTAAACACTTTCCAATTATAAAAGATTTTAAATACAATTACATAATATCAATCTTCAACCCACACACAAAAAAGAATTATGCTAGATTTTGACTTAAATTAAATAAAGCGCCATCCACTAACATAGTCAATGTAAATTAAATAAGAAATGTCAAATTTTGTCGATCTAAATAAAGCATGATCCACTACTAATATAAACAAAACACTCAACAAGATTTTCCATTTCTTTGAACTTTAAATCCTTCACATATTTAAGTTTGTTCGCATTTGGCCCAAAATGTGCAGCATTTTCTGCGATGGTTTCACGGTTATTGATAATTGTGTTACGCGTACTTATAGCATAGCAGTTTATATACATTCTAATCACTTTTATAATCGTTTTTCATGTTGACTTTTAATTTGAATCCCCAGTTTCATTTGTCAGTGAGTGTAATTGTATAAATTTTCCTTTCACACAGTGAATACAAGTAACAGCTTTATCAGTTTTGATGTGGGGCTGTATTTCAAGTTGTTGTCTGTATAACGTGGCACTTTCGAATTCCCAGGCTCCAGAGAGAGGTAGCACAACCTTTGAGATTACGTTTTTTTCACTTTTCCCATGCCATCAGAAGTTCTTGTTTTGAAGCCCTCACAATGATGTAATTTTCAGCGAATAGGTCACGAGCCCCGGCCAAATGCTAATTTTAGATTTGTTTCAGAGGAGTGGGGGTAGCTGCGCGTGGCATGCTGAGCGACGCTGGCCCTAAGCTCGTCAGCAGTCATTTGTGCACCTTTGAGGAGAGAATGTGTAATGCATTAAATGAACCACCATCGGGCATGCGACATCGTGTCATGGAATGTTTGTTTTAATGAAGTAATGTAACCACTTTGAAGAGGTCTGTCGTATTGTGTTGGTGTGGAAGGCTGATAGGCGTCAAGGGGGAAGGCTACTTTTTCCTCCCCCTTGCCTTCTTAATTTTACTCGCTAATCGAGCTTTGTATTTGAACTCTGTCTAACTGCTATTGTGATACTGTGAACCTGTCAGTTTTAACGAGAAGGAAAATTTGTTGTGTAGTGCCGTATCGTGCTGACGTTAATGTTAACACTGCTAGACCTTCAACAATAAACCTGGTCAGATTCCGATATGGAAATTTTTTCTTATTATTTCTTGACAACTAGAAAAAAATTTTTTGTGCTATACACCGACTGAGACATGCAAAACCCCAACTTTTAGCAAACAGGGCAACACTGCATGCTAAATGGAATACATAGTTCTAAGATAAACATGTGCATCCACACAATTGTCGAAATTCTATATTATTTTTAGTTTATCTGCATCCAAAATTCTTTATGTTCTCCATTACTTTCCAAAAATAAAAAGTTAATGTAATAAAAAAAGAGTAGGCCAAATGTGATGTTTAAATTAAAACAACATACTGCATACACTACCGGATATCAGCTAGAAGCACGTTGACCTTTATCATAGGAAATCTCCATAGAATAAAAGACACAGATTAAACAAACACAGTTTTATGTAGATACAGCAGTTGCAGTGTCACTACTTGTGCTTTAGAAGGGAAAAAGATTCACAGGCCGCCATCTTGCTTTGAGACACGTTCCAGACACACAACGTAAAACGGTGTTTGCGCGTCACTGAGTTATCAGATGTTACCTCATTGAACATCTCATATGCAATTCAAAATTTAATTTCAGCACAGAGGATTACGAACTTGTGGTTGTTATCTGTGATGGAGAAACAATGATGTAAATAAACAATTTGTACACATTTTGCAAGGCATTAATAGCGGGAACATAATAAATTTTGTGATGCAATTTGAGGGAAAAAGTTATTTTACTTCTTATGGCACATCAACGGCACCTGAAGAAAATGGTGCAAACCATGGGAAAAAGTAAATACTGAGAATGTAAATTGGTGCACAATTGGCATGTGCCATAAGTCTTGTTTTAATGAATCATGTGGCTTGACCAGATAATTCAATTGTATAGCAAGACACATTAGTTGCAAATTTATGGGCTGGGGTATCAATAGAGGCACAGGACAGCAGTCAAGATAATTCTCACGTAAAATTCAATGCAGTTAAATAGTTACAACACTGAATTTCCTGAGTCATTAAATTACGTGAATCTCCTTTATTTTGCCAAACTTGATTATCAGTGTCAAATATTAACAAGATTAAAAATTGCTACGCTGAAACTCTGTAGCAGACAATATTAAAAATTGCAGTAATATATTAAAAGGCTATATTTAGTTGAGAGTAAATGTGGTCACAAGCATATAGAAGATAAAGAACATAACTAGAAATCAGAGGCAATCTGACATTTATTTTAACAGAAGCATTTCATTTGAAAATCTATTGCATAGAAATATCACCATTATGTTGATGAGCGAATGCATTATTACCTTGAGTTTCATCCTTTTCATCTTTTGCATCAATTTCTTCAGCTGTACTTGCAGCATCTTTTTTGTGGATTGCAGAAACCTGAGTTGGTGGAGTTGGCAATTCACCCCAACGCCAAGACTGCTCTTGTTCTTCAACTTCTCTTTCATCAGAATCTTCTTTACGCTTAATAACACATTCAGTATCGGATGGGAAATGTGCTTCATCACTGCTAAACAAAATTTTCATATATTTTAGTGCATCCATTTGAATTCCATGTTTTATTACATCCAAATCATAAATGTGCAATTATTTACTCAACAAGTTAGAATTTATAAAGTAAACATCTCAACTGGCTTGATATCACTCTTCTCTGTCAATAGGGTTCTCTATTTTAAGTCCACCCTGCAATGGTGTAACTATGTTATAAGCACCTGGGAGCATTTTGACCCAGGTGCAATCAGCAACACAATCTTTCAATATTTTACAATCAACACCACAAACAGCACCACAAACTTTCAATCTTTTGTAATCAGCACCACAATCAGCCCCCGTCCATCTACTGAGGACCAAATCCTCTTGTGATTAACACTAAACCCTAATGTTTTAAAAGTTCTTTGTTCAAATAATCTTTAATCTCATTTCTATTTTTTCTATTTTTTTATAATGGCCAAAATTGATTATTGCTGGTATTTAGAAATATTTTTACCACCACCTAGCAAAATTATTGCTCGTTAGCATCATGCAAATTATTACGAAATCAATCATCATTCAGAAGTAATTTTATGAAAAATTAAAATTTGTAGCTGATTATATAAATCTAAGGATGTTTATTGAAAATATATTGTCACACTATGAATATAATCTTTAATATAATACAAAGTATAAAAAAAAAACAGTAAGAGGAAACCCATGTATACCTGCTTAACCAGTCTCTTCAATCACATTTCCCTTGCCAATTATGTGTTTGCATAGTCCTAATTAATTGTTTGTGCTGACCCTTTTAATGGGGATTATTGCTAAAGAGTTCATGCAGTTATGCAACAAGATACTTCTAAGGTGGCTCTTGATTATTTTCAGTTTGGAAAATTACCTCTCAGCTGAGGTCACTGGCACCATAAGGAAAATCAGGCACAATATCACGGTAGCTGATAACAACTTGTGCACAGAGAAGTAAAGTTTCTTCTAGCTCTCTAATCTTTTTAATCTTGTGTATTGTGCACCTAGACCAGGAAGAAGTAATGTCAAATGGGTTAATTTCTAATATTTTTAATCTTTTGTATTGTGCACCTAGACCAGGAAGAAGTAATGTCAAATGGGTTAATTTTAATTAAGTGTTTGCTTAGTTACAGGATTTATTATAATACAAATAATCTACAATCTAATGTTTCAAACATTGGAAATTTGCACAAATGTCCAGGCTGTAGATAAATACTTCAACATGAAATTTTTTAATGCAAAAAATTGTATCATCATGAAGTTTATCAAACATGTTTCTCTTCCATTTTAATTTTAACTTTTACGAAAAATGAGGTGAAACTTTCAATTTTTCACAAAGCATGGCAGAGTTTTTTTTATTGTTGGCCATTCTTCTCTCAGTTTTGTTATCTGGACACCAAGGTAAGACAACATTTTGGATGCATGTTCTAGGTATTCAAAACTTTGTCAATTTTTTTAAATAGTGTTAATAGAATTTAGGTTTTCAATAGTTAGAAATACTGTAGGAAATTGTTCAAAATAATTTATTACGGTTCTTGTTTAAAACTGTTCTTTCCAATTTTTATTATTAAATGTTAAGTACTACAGATCTGTCTTAAGAACATAAAAATAACCACTATGAAGTGTACTGAATGCTTGATTTCTACTTGATCCCTTAGTTGGAATGGTGATTCTTTTTAGTAAGGCACATAGAGAAACAAAACTAAAATATATATATACAGATAGTGGATGGAGTCAAAAAAGTTTTTGGTTACAGGAATGTTTGAACAGTCATTAATTAACTAGGTTTAACGCTTGAGCAAGGCAGTGCACACACTTAGCTGAAGATTTTCCATTTTTAATTCTTGTGTGATGGCCCAACAGATATCATTTTCTGCCCCATTGTATTCTTGGTCTCTCATTTTCAAAAAGTTGGTGGATTTTTAGATAATACAAATTACGGTTTTCAAGAAAACACCTTGCAAAAAAAAAAAAAAAAAAAAAACAGAGAATGCTACGAGATGATTCACTCAGTCTGCACTATTTACAAATCAAACGTGAATGTACAATGTCTAATGGATGAGTGAAACAAAATTAATACCATGAACAAATAGCGCAAGTTCAAGGGTTGCAGCACAGTATCATTATAGCCAGACATGTGTCCCATTTGCATTTAAAACTGTTTACTTGTGCAGATGTGCCATTAGGGGGCATACATGTCCTTCGATCATTTATAGTTGCAAGACACTGAACAAGCCATAGTAGAAGTATGAGCAAAATGAGCCACAGAGCAAAGTTCAGTGAACATGCAGCATACTGTAATGGTGCATTTGATAAACCTTTACGCAACCAAATGAGTTTGAGGGGCTGCATATTGTCGCACTGTTCGCCACTTGAACCATTATACCTACGCTGTGAGTTGGTGTTGGGCGCAGTACGAACAGGAGGGTACACAAACCCATTAAGAAGGCTCAGGTTGACCCCATAGGACCACCAGCAGGGAGGATCATTTCATTGTGCGACAGGCTGTAGGCACTCCATGGATGTCGCTGTGCACCACCCAGGGACACGTCATGGCAGCTGGGGATATGCTTGTGTCCACCAGTATCATATCCAGGCAGCTAGCAGGGCATGACCTGTCGTTGCGGTGTCCCTTACGTCTAATATTACTACCTGAGGATAGCAGAGCACATGTAACCTTCTGCCGTGAACGGGCAGCATGGCAGCTTGCGGACTGGCGACAAGTGGTGTTCAGCGATAAATGCTGGTTCTGTCTGTTTACAAACCACTGCCGAATTCGAGTCTGGAGACTTCCTGGCCAGTGTGATGATCCACACTTCATTACAAAGTGGCACACCGCGCCAACAAAAGGCGTCATGGTGTGGGATGTCATTTCCCACCATTCCCACGCTTCACTTGTGGTGATTGAAGGAACCTTAACAGCATAACTATATGTCCAGTCATTTCTGCAACTATGCTCTCCCTACTTGGTGGAGTTCGATAATCCTATTTTCCAGGAAGATATTGCCTGGTTCATATAATAAGTATCACTAGCCTGCCTTCGTGATGTCAACATGCTTCCTTGGCCAGCAATGTCTTTAGACCTCTTACCCATCAAGAACATTTGGGAAGAGACTGGACGACAACTTCGCCAGTGAAAACTACAGCGAATTTGGAAGATTAGTGCACCAGTTGTGGCAGGACCTTTCTCAGCATAACATCCAACATCTGTATGCCTCCATGCCCGACTGTATTGCCACTTGTTTTCATGCTATAGGTGGTCCAACACCATAGTAAATGCATCCTGCAATTGTTGGTCCCCTACAATACATGGTTAGTGTGGTACAATGCTTTGATGTTTTCTCTATACACACTAACATGTACTGTGACTTATTAAATGCATATTTTTGTTGACATGCTTTGAATTTACAGTAATTTTTAATTAATATCTGCTCATCTTTACTAACAAAAATTATTGCACCTCTCTCAAGCCTGGCAACTGCTCTAACTGCTCCACTATAGTTATGCCACTGCCACCCAAGGAATGTTAGGGTCTGGGGCAAACCTATTTTTGGGATCCCTATTTGATATAACACTACACACAAACAATTGAGAGGACTATGCCGAACCCTAGCTAAAGCCAAATTGGTATGATGATTACTCTGTTCTTGAAGACAAAACTCATACATATATCCTGCCATATCTTCGACTGTTTCTATGTTCATTTAATGTTAATACTGTATCACATCAGTTATAATTTTCTTGAACAAAGTATTTAGTTTTATTTTTTAGTTATTGAAATGAACATGATGTGACTGTGTATTGTATTACACACTACCAGTAACTTTAATTAAGACATTCTCAACTCCCCAGTTCATTGACTGTCAGTCAGTCAGTAATGAAACTTGTCAATATGATAAAGCAGACTGCTAGAGTTTGGAACAACAGGACAGTGGTATATGGAAATACAAGGACCAACATAGTTGATGCTGCAATGGTGTATACACAACTCATTTCTAGTTTGCCCATGAATGCCATTAAAAGTATTCCAACATCAAAGAATTTAAAAATGTTCTACTGTAACAGACGTTAAATTACAGGCACAGAATATGTATGTATACAGAAGTGAAATGGCATGGTGATTCCTTTGATGTAGACATGTCTTTTCGCTGGTTGGCTGAGCAAGGCTCTGGGATGGGCCTCAAGTTTGATTGGCCACTGTCATATTGCAGAAGAAACCATATTGGCAGAGCTGTTGGCTCGCAATGTCGCCAGGCACTTATTGGTGAATGGCATTAGTAGAAAATGAGAGAGCTGGCAGAGGGGCTTGGGGCTGTGGTGTGGACTGTAGGACCGCAGACCATTATTTTGGATTCTGCCATATTGGTGGCCAGTATATAATTTTTGTGCTCTATCATTCCGTGTTGCCACGCTATCATTCCGAGGGTTGTCTCAGAGTTCTCCCATTTTTTCTCTTGTCTCTCACATACATTTGTCATTTGTTACAGACTACCATCTTAGTTCTAGAGATCGCTGCTATAACGCTGGTGGGTCGGTGCATGAATGAGCTCTGACCACTGGAATGGGAAGGGGAGCAAACAGATGTTCACTCATAGAATTCCGAAACGCAAATGAGTATGTTATGGTATAAGGGGGAAGGTATGGGGTTTGGTTAAAAAACTGATGAAAGTAAATATCTATGAACTCTCACAAGGTGTTAGATATGCTTATTCACACAAACATTTTACAACTCCTGGTAATTATGTTTACACATCAGTATCTTAAAAAGGAGTGTGTATGGAAGAAACTATTTAGTGTAAGCCCCTGTTAATTTTATTTTTTAATATTTCCATTTTTTGCTTATATTAAAAGCATTTTTGTAGTATTTAGTGTTAACATCAACATTTACTCACTCTTTTCTCTCTAGTGCTTCAAGATATGATACTTGGTTGTAACAATATCCAGCACATTTATTTATATTTGATCACATACTCACTCACTCTTTTCTCGAGTGACTGAATTATAACAGGTTTGTATGCACACCCTGTTTTAAGGTAAGGTAGATACTAAATTTTAAAATCAGTTTGGAATACTTGTATTATTCCCATTCTTTTTCTGTGATCTGCGAAATCATTATTTAGACATTTATATACATCACATCTTTTGAAAAAAATTATTTACATTTTCTTACATTACTCTTCTGGAACACAGTCTTTTGGCATCATCATTTATACAAAAAATCAATCTTCTTTATCATATGCACACACTTATCTAAGAGCATATTTCATTTAACAATAAAAACAATTATATACATCTTCCTACAACACTTACCTGAGCATACTTTATTTAACAATCAAAAAAATATATACACATCGTCCTACAAAATTTATTTGGAGCATTCTTCATTTAACATTCAAAATTATTATATACAACTTCTTACAACACTCCTCTGGAGCGTACTTAATTTAACAATCAAAATATTTATATACAACTTCTTACATAACATGTTCTTACATTGTAGCTTTTACTTCTACTTATATACAAAATTTACACTTCTATTTATGTACAGAAACACACCCAACAAGACGATGTCTTGCACGTGCTACAGTGCGCTGCTGGAAAAATAACTTAAAAGTAATAATATTAAAATATTTAAATTTAGACCTTTTGATCATTTGCAAGAGAAAATATAGATGCAGGGATGTAATAACCTCTACTTCAACATGACTGGGGAGGGGTATTTGCATTTCATGATCTTTACCTAAATAAAAATAATTACTGAACTACTCTTTATAACCATAGGGTAGAGTATGCACATAGTCATACATTGTCTTTTATCATCCATTCAGGACAATGCCAGGTTATTACTGCACTCGGTGTATAACTTATGATGGTGTGATCTGATAGTATTAACATGCAATCTTATTTGTGTACACTGCAATAACACATTCTTGTAATCATTAAATGTTAACTTATTTTTTATGGTAGATATCTGGATGCCCTTAGCTTTTTTGATAGTTTTGCTGATGCATTTGTAGCTATACAATTTAGCCCTCAGACCAACAAATTCACACATCTCATCCAAGCCATACTCATCCTTAAATTTTCCCACAACTTTCTCATTAATGGGCAAGAAGCATGGGTTTAGGTACTCGTGTTAAATTCTATCTTGAATGCTGGGTCCGAGACTAAATCCTGGTAAATGCCAATTGTCTCTATTTCATGAATGACAATGTTGGTGTCCATATATGCCAACTGAATATTTTCATTATATTTATTCATCATGTCATCGTACTGAAACCAATGCATTCAGGTCTTTGAAAAGTCCAATACTGCAAATTCTGCATAGATGGGCTTGTTAAACTGAACACTTTCTTTGTTCATTTTCATCAATGATAGATTCCTGTCCTTAAAAGATGGTTTTGCAATCAGTTTTTTAATTCTCTTTTCCTCGCATGCAAATTCCATTTTTTGCTTCCTTTTATTTTCCATCAGCTTGCTAAACGTTGCATTGTTGGAAAGTTTGAAGAAATCTTTCTCAAAGTCATTAGCAGCAGCTTGACGCTTTTCTGTATTCATAACAATGTAAGGTTTCAACCACACTTTTTGATTATATTGCAAAACTTGATGAATTTTCTTTATTTGTAGGCCATGCTCAACTGCTAGTTTCAAATTTACATCGTACACTACATAATTGTTCTTATCTGTCAGAGTCATCATTAATGTGATATGCTTGGTTCCGGGAGGGAACTCATTGATGGGGATAAACTGCAAATCTTTATGGTCTTTGTGTAGACCGGCAGGGTACTGTACATGCACCTCTAGTATGTAGCCTACATCGTTATTGTCTGGCACAGCCATCACATCCAGGTTGGTGTCCACACATTTAAATACATAATATGGAAAGGGTAATGACTTGCCCAGCCATACAAATTGTTTGCATCTACATAATAGAGGTATGCTGAGGGTTTCTCTGCATCATATATGGTAGAAGCATGTCTGTTATTTGCAATAAAATTACTTTTAATACACTGAGCTATGCCGCCCCGGATACCGGACTCTATGAATAGGTACATGTCATAGTCGGAAAGCAGTTCTAATTCCACCATTATCTTTTTCAACATAGCACCAAAGGAGAATCTGGGAGCACACTCATAATGACCACACTAAGTCATATGTGTTTAGACAAAGCCCCCAGAAATTCTCAAAAATGTCAGTGAGAAGCAAGATGTCCATCTTCAGGTAGATGTCGGAATATTCTCCCAGTGTGCAACAACCAAATTTCCTCCATACATTTGTTGCATGGGCATAGTCCTCGTCACTAATATCAATGTCAGTTGAGTCGGTTGTGGAAGACTTTCTTTGTGGGCAGTTGCATCTCATCTAACTTCTCCCACGAGTCAACAGTCGTAAGGAAAATTACCCTTCTTACAACTATCTCAGTTCTTCAGTGCTGAAAGTTTCTTTGTAGTTTTAAATTCAGAAGCAGGCAGGTTCTGTGAAAGGGTATCAAGACTAGCAGGCATGAATCTGTACGTATCTATGAATTGAATACTGAATTTGTCCCCAATAAACTTGCTGAATGTTATTAACTTTTCCTCTGAATTTGATATGATAAAAATATCTTTGGTGTCATATGCGAGTTCTTTTATGATGAAAAGTTTGTCATAGCCAAGTGCTGCTCATGAGTTTCCTCTCAAGAGAGACCAGTAATGTGCAAAATATCAAGATAGTATGTGAAGCACCTTTTGCATGCATATACATCCATTATGTTGTGTCGGCTGTGAATGTAACAGTTTAGAGAAAATGCTAGTTAAGGTGGTGTGGTTGTTGCTGTCATCAGTTAGTACTAGCAAGTCAAAATGTTCAGGTTTTTCCTCATTGCACATACGAATGGACACCACCTTCTTATCTTAGAGCAAATACATATTCACAGAAACCCCAGGGAGATGTATTTAGCACAGAGGCATGGGAAACTAGAGTTCAATGAAATTAAATTTAACTTCCACGTGTCTGCAGGTTCTCCCCTTCTACGAATCTTGACTGGATAGCCCACTTAAAGTATTCTTGATCTTTGTTCTACGGATTAACTAATGCCTTCCTAGCCTTGATGCTAGTTGGTAAATTGATGTAGGACAAAACTCTAAGCGGATCAAGCTTATTGATCCTTAGCAGAAGACGTGTTGCATAGGCGAGGGTCCAACCACTTCCCTTCCTTTGGTATTCTTCTTCTTCCTTGCAGATCTTTTCAATGGTAGTCGTCACAGCATCTTCAATATCATCTTAGTTGTACAGTGGTATATTTTTTTACTTGAAAGTAGTGATGTACCAAAGTATTCATTTATGAATTGGTATCAACCGATATTATCCCTATTTTAACATTTCTGATACACTCATCTCTAACCGATACATAACAAACCGATACACACATTTTTTACAATAAAAATATAATATTTTAAATGATGGATTGGTTCCACTTCTTTCAGGATCTCGGTATGCTGGATTCTTAAAAATCACTGGCTCTGTTATAATAAAACTATTATCTCGACAATAACAATTGCAACACGGGCCACTGTTATTAAAATTATAACCTTGAATGCAGAAACTACTTTTCTAAACAACACAAATGTGTTACATACTGTTATGTATGCAAGCCGTACAAAAGTTATAGTTTGCAGTGATCGATAGGTTGTTATCGATCTGCGGTAACTACGGCACTAGTGTCACAGGGCTTGTGTCGTGGCACTTCTATCAATATATCATTGATTTGACATCACACACTTCCAACAGCGTTTATGAACGGGAACGTCTATGGACAGCCACATTATTTGTTTACATTTGTTTACAGTGAAAAAAACAAAACTGTTTATTCTTTGAGGCATGATTTTTCATTCATAATATATTTTAGCTGATCCTGTAATATAATTCAAGAAACATCAATCAAGTTGTGTTAAAGTGCTGTAAATTAATATCAAAATTTTTGGTTGTCAGAAATAATAAAGAAAACCAGTGACAACACAGTCTGATGTCAGTGCAACAGAGCTTGAAACATTTTTGAGAGAACCTGTGCTCTCTCATGAATCAGATCCGTTCGATTACTGGAGGTGTAATTTTCACCAAACCTTACTGAAGGGTATTTCAAAAAAGTATTCGGGTCTTCCGCCAGGGTCGGTGTTTAGTAAAAGGATGATTAGTATTTCCAGCATAATTTATAACTTGAACAGGTTGGCTCCAGCTAATTTGCAAAACTTACTATTTTTCCATAAGAAGTTGAAGTTTACGAATTTCTCTAACTAAAGGTTTTAACACGAAGTAAGAGAAATGTGGTTTTCGCGAACAAAAAAAAATTGAGTGTGTAATATAGTATGCAACCATAAAAAAATTCTGGGTTTATAATTGTCATACTTGTGAGTTTAAGTTTTTGAGCAAGCGTTTTCTATATGTTTAAAAAATTTGTTCAAAAAGATAGGGTTTGTTTTACACATTTACGTGTTCATGATAATATTTGTAGTTTTGTTAGCATGTTTATTTTAACTACACCATTTGCTTAAAAAGAAATATAACAAAAATAACGTACTGTACATGTCACCTGTACAGCATGGAAAAAAATAGTGCTCACAGTAAAAAAACAAGTTCATTGAATTCATGAAATTTCATAATTTTTGTTAAATTCTGCCAGCAAATAACACATTTTTATAAATTCTGCATTTCAAATCCAGTTAACTGTACAAATACAGTACCAGGTACCATAGTTACTCACCCAAAACAGCATTTTCATGGTAAATAAACTAGCTTTACTCTGCCCCCAAAAATTACTTTTCAGATGTTCTAGATTAAATAACACATATTTGTTTCTTAAGACAATCAGAATGATGATTTCAAAAAATTTAGTATCAAATTTTATCAAAAAAAACATTACAAATGCAATGCTGACATTTGAAGTAAGAATTATTGGATCAGTTTTGCATCAGTTATTGGATCTGTTTACATGGTGTATCGGTAGTTGCTTCGGAATCGGTTTTTCTCTGTATCGCCCATCCCTACTTGAAAGCACAATGGTCATCTTGGCTGTTATGCAGCTCTGGCTTACCATAAATACAATCCAATCATATGTTAAATTTGATGATTCCCTGCGTTTCCAATTCCAGTTTCAAATGATTAATAATGTTCTCTTTCCTATAATTCAGATTTGTACATATGTTGCTTGTTGAGTGAATGAATTCTCTGAAATTAGAGTCTTCAAATTACGATTGAAGGCTGTCTCTGCAAACACGAACCCATTATCAACAGGTTCGCCAGCCCCGGCAACAACTCTGCGATGGTGAGAACTGCCCTCTGTCAAAATCAGACAAGCTGGAACAGATGGACTTGTTTGTGTGTCAACATGTCGACGTTTCACTGGTGGGGCAGTAGGACCATTGCATGTAGAGCTGTGTTCCTTCAACACATTAGATCTGGTAAACTGCCTCCCACATTTGCTGCATTCTAAAGTTTCCCTTTCTGGGTTCATCCAGCAGCCATGCTCATGTCTCTTGCACTGTCATTGCGAGCGAAATTCTCATTGCAGAATTTGCATTTAATGGTTGCCTTCTGTCATCTGTTGTTCCTTTATGATGGGATTGAGTCTGTAATTTCTCTCGTGGCAGAGTCCATTCCAACAATCAGTAAACAATCACAAAAGCCACATTGCAGTACTGACAGAGGCATGGTACTTGTCACAGTCAAAGAAGTGGATGGAAGAAGACCTGAAAAACTCATCAACTCCAGATACCATGACGTCCATGATATGTGTAGTAGCAACAGTCACCTGCACAGGCACATAACACATTTAATAACACTAATAAACAAATGTAATAATAGGATGGGATATTGGGACAATGTAATGACAGGTAGTAATATAATACAAAATTGAGACGGGAAAGTCATACAAGAAGAAGAATGTGTGATATACTGGGATAGCAGCACAGCTTATCACTGCTAGCAACTTTCACACGACTACTCAATTTTACTTGAGAGAGAGGGAGTTTAGATGAGCAAACCGTGAAGGATGTCTCCTGGACAAACACATTCGACATGGATTAGTTTCCACATAAAAAAACAAAACACAGAAAAGCACTCGAAAAATTCAGTTGAAACAAATACTCACTTTAAAGAAATAAAAGTCTAGCATTATATAACTGGCACCACAAACTTGGCGTAGGGGTGTGGGGTGGAGGACTTGTGTACTGGCACAACCGAACCCTACGAACATCAAAACCATCTAGTAGTTTTATTTCACACAATTACAAGCAAACAAACACTAAAACATTGGTTATATTTGGCACAAATGGTCTGAATTCAAAATAAAAAAACCCTATGCATTAGCGTGTATGCACGCTTGGGGGTGTGTGTGTATGTATATGCATGGGTTTATGTATGAATGTGTGTGTGCATGGGGGTGTGTGTGTGTGTATGCGAGAGTGTGGATTGGTGTGTGTGTATGCGTGAGTGTGGATTGGTGTGTGCGTGAGTGTGGATTGGTGTGTGTGTGTGTGTGGATTGGTGTGTGTGTGAGTGTGGATTGGTGTGTGTGTGAGTGTGGATTGGTGTGTGTGTGGATTGGTGTGTGTGTGTATGTGAGTGTGGATTGGTGTGTGTATGTATATATGTATGTGTGCATGTGTATAGTGTGTATATGCATATGTGTACGTGTGGGTGTGTGAAGTTAATGAATTAACACATTTCCTCATCAAACGAAGCCTACACATTTCTATCATTCACTTTTCCAATTAATGGCTACTCAGAATAACTACATGTTTCTCAAGTAATAACCCTGTATCTAATTAATTTTATCCTGAAGGGGTTCAAAACACTACTAGGGATTCCAAAAATATATAAAACACGAATCAAAAAAATATCTAAACACACTGTTAAAAAGGTACAAAACAAATTTAACAAAGTATTTACTTACATGTGCTGGGTGTGCTTGGATGCGCATGGGTGTGTTGCATGTGCATGGGTGTGCTGGGTGTTTAGCAAGTACTATGTCAGTCCCATCGAAACTAGTTGAAAAAGTTAGAGGTCTCAATAAATGTTAAATTCCAAGAAATAGTTAGCGTCCCCACAAGTCCAGGAAATAGTTAGAAGCCAACAATTAGTTAGATTCTACAAAATAGTTACCAATATATGTTAACATAAAAAAGTTAGTGTCCACAAAATAGTAAAGTTCACTATTGTCAAAGAATTTAAAAGTATAAATCATGTCCACAAATGCCTACACAGAAGTTAAGAGTCCGTTTCAAGTTGGAAGAAAACATATGTACTTACATTTTAACGAGGACCGATGATAGTGCGGCTAACTCTGGTGCCTGTCATGTGCTGAAGTACCATCACAGAACTCCCAAAGCCGACCAGTAGAGTGGAGAGCGATTATCAGACTAATTGATGAGCAGAGACATCTGCACAGCTAGGAGGTCGGAAGCCAAATGATAAAAGAACCGAAAATTGCACCCCATTTTGTAGGCTAGACCTCCATCCCTTAACGAACTTGGTATAGCCTACTTAATTTCTAGAGAGAGAAATTATAACACTATTATTCTGTATAGGTAGCTATTTAATAGCTTATGTAGTAATTGAACAGTAATATCTATATAGATTGAGGTTCGAAAAGTTTTGCAAAATCTGTGAGTATTGTAGCAGTCATCTGCAATGTTGCAGTAACTTTACTTTTTCTAATCATTTCTGAGAAGCATTAATCTAACTTCTTTAAATTTCTTTTTGAATTATAAAAATTGATATGACTGTACATGCAGCCAATGGCCTATTACATTGATCGGCAGAATATGCTTGCGGAAAATATTTATCAATTAATTGGAATGACCTGTTTGTTAACATTTGAACTGGTGTAGAATGTTTTCAGATAATTTCTGCATATATCAAACTATCAATATATTAAATTACTTACTTATCACCTGTAGGCTATGTTAAAGGCTTATTGCGTAGTTACCTGTATTCATGTGATTAAGGATAATCGTCAGTTTAAGTAGCTTAAAGTACATAGTAATAGTGCAAAATAGCAAGAGGCCAATAATTGCCATGGTGGCATAGTCATAATGAAGTGGGTCTATAACATTAAATAAACGGTTGCTTTGAAACTTGTCTTATGTGGAATGGGATGGTGAATGGGGGGGTGGGGAATGTCTGGTATTACTGGCAGAGTGGTGTGGTTGATTTTCCAATGAGTGTTAATAGCCATTCTGAGGTTTGAAAAGTGGATACCTGTTGTAAGATGTAGTTGCTGGAGGAGGAATGAATGTAGGTGTAGCCAATGTGCAGGGACAACAGTTTGCTGTAGAGGGGCTGTGGGAGGCCGTACATCACATAAGTGTGTTATGTCAATGATAGTTAGAGTGCGAGTGGCGACATAGTAGCTGCATGGAATGTGTATTTCAATGGTGCCCAACTGATTATTGTGAATGTCAGTATTCAAGGATCTGTTGAGGCATCTCAACATGGTACCTTCTGGGGAGTTCGTGAGGGTGTATTGGTGGGGCAAGATAGGGTGAATGGAGAACAAATTGTTGGGGGAATATTGAAACTTACATTAGGAAAAAAATTTGGTAGGATCTGATAGGAGGATGGCTTGCTTGATACATAGTGCATTTTGGCAGGTGAGGGACTATTTTGGGATGGCTAGAACATCCGGGGAAATGTTTGGCAAAGGCGTTATCGCCTTGACGATGCCCTTGTTGGGGTCGATTGCCACAAGGGTGGATGATACATGAATCATGCAGGTGTGGTTCTGAAAGCAATATGGTATGGGTATGATATTGAAAATTTTCCAATTGGCGTTGGCATGTACGACAGGTATTTTTAGTTTAAAAATCATTTGACTGGTGGAAAAACTGCATTCAGTCAATTTACTTGTGTAACATTTAAATATGTCTTTGGTGGGGATGGCAAGTGTGAGACTCAGTTTGATTAATTTAATTTTCAAATTATGTAGGTCATTTGTTAATTGGGTCTTGTTGAACATGCTAAGGGGTAATTAGTTCAGTTGGCATGACTGCACATAAGTATGGACTACATGTTCAATGACAATATTATTTAGTAATTGCAAGATGGCTGTGAATAAAAATGTAAATTGATTTTCAAAGTTATGTGTGCGTGTTGATTTGTGTGTGTTGTTGGCATAGTATGTTGGACATGTCATTTATAGTCTGAGACAATGTGTGTAGTTTGTTAGTGATTTGGTGTTCTACAGGGGTGATAACTTTCAGGGTTACATTTAGAGCGTGGTTAGTGAACCTGACATCAGTTAGTTCACTGATTTGGGCGTAGAGTCTAGCATCGTTGTCAAGGAGTGCTCTCAGGTGCTTATTGGTAAACATGTTACAGCACCAGGAGGATGCATCACCTAGCAGTGAATCCCCCACTTCCTGCAGGAGTGGTTGGAAACATCTAGGAATTCCTGTAAGATGCCGGTCTCGACCTCCTGTAAATAAGCATACAACAATTTTGCATTGGCACATGACGTGGATTGTTCAATAATGTCAGGTGTTTGAGGCATTGTGAAAGGTATTGTGTAAATGATAGGCAGGCTGTCTTCGTAGTAGAAGTTCACCGGCGTAGGTCACCAGTAAATGCCGGCATGCACGTGGTACGTGGCCGGCTGGGTGAACAGAACTGGTGTGAGGATTGCACACATGGCCATCACGGCTGTGACCGCCAGGTTGGCGAGTTGTCCCTTCTCCTTGCCCTGGGGGTGGTCCTTGGTGGCGGTTGCCATGGCAACCATCGTGCACCTGCACAAGATGGTCTGTGGGGAGCATGATAGATTGCCAACTGTCGTAGACTGCTCCGGCAGGTGCACATCGTGTTAATTGGGGCCGCCGGCTTGTGGTGCAAGTGGCAGCAGTGCTGTCGTATCCGGCTCGCTTCCTGGTTATGGACATTGTGTGACGTGGGTAGCGTGGAAGGCTGGCTGCGCCTCGCATTGCCGCCCACTGTCACACGTTTTGCTGAATACGACCGGACTCAGCGAATTCCAGGCTACTTGGCTGGACTGTAAGGTGGACGTGTGGCGACTGTAGCTCCGCGCATTATTTAATTACTTACTGTAACACACTTTCATACAATGTTAATTTCTAGAAGTAAAACTCATAACTAATTCATATACAATTACTATCCTAACGGACATAGGCCGGCTTCGTATGCCGGGTGCAAATAGTGACTCTGTTTTGTCAGAGTTTTTCACACCAATCGTGTGCTCGTGGCAAATGTTCTTTGGTTACCACCTGCACTGGAAGAGTGGCCTCTACTCCATGTATTAAATAAAAGGGTGTAAATTTTGTAGTGTTAATGCTTGTGTTGAAATTAAAATAAATAAAATTGACATAGAGGTCCCAGTTTACTTGATCCATGTTAACGCAGGCGGTAAATTGTTCCCTACGAATTCTGTTGGCTGACTACGAGCCCGTTACAACGTGGGTTGTATGCAGTGGTGGTTAATTTCTTTATGTTGAGTGATTTTAACAATTGATTTACCAATTCGTTTTGGAAGCTCATTTTCCCTATCGGTAAGGAACTGTTTGGGACAGCCAAATTGAAGAATTGCTTGTTTAATAAATTCTGCGCATGTAGCCGCATCTATAGACTGAACGGGTTTGGCCACTACATAGAGTTGCATATTCTGTCATGACAAGGATATACTTGTTTTTCCATGCTGTATTGGGGAGGGGACCTTTTGCATCCAGAGCCCAAGTTTTGAGGAGGAATTGAGGTGGGATAGACGTAATTTGCACTAGTGGTTATGAGTCCTGTTGCATATTGTCTACTACTAAAAATATTTGGTGGTACGTGTGGCCTGCAATGTTTAATTTTACTTGTGTTTCAAATTTGGGGGATGTTACAACACTTGTTGCTCAGACTAATGTTATTTTTTCCTGGAGGGGGAAAAAGGTGTTGGTTCGAAACAAGTGTGCCGGCTATGCTGCTGCGTGAAAAGCCTGTGTCCAGTAGTGCAAAGTAATTAATTCCTTTAATTTGAACCAAAACGCAAGGTGGTGTTGCTCTGTGTGCCGCCTGTTGGTGAGGTGAGGTGTGTGTACTGTGTGTGTTGGTGTTAGGTGTGGTGCAGAGCGGAAGCTAGCTTAGTGTGTTATTCGGCAACACATTTTCATCATCGCAAGCTGGCCGCAGTGTGTTTTGAAAGGAGTCTTTATTGAGTGTTGTGCAGTTGTTTGTTGGTGTGTGTATTCGGACTGTGTGTGGTGTGAGCCCAAAATTACGTTTAAAATGCTTAAAACGATCCCCCAATATCTGTTGCAAACTGAAAGTGTTGGTTGGCCTTATGTCCAACATACATGCATAGGATGCAGATGGTTTACTCGAGGCTGCGTGGCCCGGTGATTTCCTGTTTGTGTTGCACGTATGCGGTAACATCGCATTGTTGGTCCTGGTGCGGCGATGTTATGGCAACGTCGGATGCCCGCATGTGGGAGGGGTTTTTGCTGTGCTTGCGCAGCACGCTCGTGGCGGTGGAGGTAAGCAAGGTTTGTTTTGTTTGTGGAGTGTATGACCTCGCTGTGGGCGCAGTCGGTTGTGACAATATGGAAGTGTGCCGCTGTGTCGCCTTGCAGTGTCTATGTGCTGATATGTTTGTCGTGGCAGAAGTATCCGTGTTATGTTTTCCATTTTTTGCCTCGGTGTTGGGTGTGTTATGGTGTGATAGTATTATGCAGTGGTGTTTGTTTTTGTATTGGAATGACACTGCATGAGTTAAATTTAGCAATTTCTGCATATGTTCTGTTGGGCACAATTTCGTTGAAAATTGTGTTGCACGCTCCACGGATTTTCTGGTTGATGTCAACCAGGGTTGCATGGTTCACCCTCTCATTAAGAAGTTTTTTGCAGTGTAATTGTAGGCTTTTCCCCGTATGTTGTAACGTGTGTCTGTGGTGGTGTAGAAATTTTGTTGGGGGTAAAAAGGTCTGTTATGTGTGTTTCCTCTGGGGGTGAAATTTACTCTCCGATTGTAGGTATTGCTAGGGTAGCGTGGGGTTCGATGTGTTTTGTATGTTGGTCTAGGCTGAAATGTATGTTGGTGTGATTGGGGTGAGTAATTGGTGACATATGGTCATGGCTGTGGTTGTGGGTAATGTCCACATTGGGCCTAATTGTGGTTCTGATGTATATTCTGTATGTGGGGTGCAGGGTTGTTCTGGTTGTTGCTGGAGTGCGAGTTGTGCAACTTCTTATTTTAATTTGGTGATTTCTGCTTCGAGTTTTGCGGAATCGAGGTTGGCGTGTCCGAGTGTTCTTGTATGGGAGTATTTAAACATTCCTACATCGATACGCCTGAGTGCCATAATCATGTCTGGGAGGGTGTCAGTTTGACAGCCAGTAATTTTATCGGCGATGGAGGGGAGGAGGGAACACCACAGAACATTAAGGAATTCATGGTCTGACATGTTGAGGTGGTACTTGATCCTGTAGAATTGCATTGTTTGCATGTGTGATGAAGTGTCTTCCCCTATCGCCTGTTTTTTATTGTACAACAGATGTTTGATCCGTTCTGTATCAGCTGGAGATGTAAATGTGTCTGTGAGGGCTTGTTTGAGTTCCTCCCATGTGATAGGTTGTGGGCAGTTGTGAGTGATATACAAACACGTGTTTAGTAGATCTGCAGAGGCAATATTTAATTCGGAGACGTTTTTCTGGTGCATCCCAGGGGTTTTTCTCGGCTACCGACTTGAATTCCTCCGGGAATTCAGTAACGTCTTCTGTTGGTGTGCCTGTGAATGTCAGTGGTTTTTCGGGTTGGGAAACTATGAACTGTACGGGTGGGGGGTTGGCCATGACGGGGATGATAGGGACAGGAGTTTCAGTGTGGTAGTGGTAGCAGCGGTAGTTGTAGCAGTAGTAGTGGGTGGAGGGAGCAGGTGGGGGTGTGCGGGGGTGAAGGTAGGCATCAGTGATTTGGTCATAGGTAGGGAACCCTAAAAATTCATATGTTGGTGATGGTGAGGGAGAGCGATAGTACCTGGTTTCATGTGTCATTGGGGGTGTGTCTGGTGAACGTTGTGGTGGGGTGGTTTGGCACAAGGTTGCAATATCTGGATGGTGTGTGTTAGTTATAGTGGTAGTGTCGGTGCTATGTGTTAGATTGTTCTGTTGGTCGCGTATGTCTACCCTGCTCTCGATGTCACTGATGTCGAGAAACAATTTTAAGGTGGTCTGTAATGGCTGAAATTTTTTTGTGACTGCGTGTTTCCATGTACTGTGAACGAGTGTTGTGGTGTGAATGTGTTTTATGTATGACTGGTGCCATGCATTTTGTGTTGACTTATCTTTAACATAAACTACGAGAGAAAGAGATATTACGAAAACATTCGTAAATCATGCCAAATAAGTGGAGTATTTCCAGCTGGCAATGGGAACAGATGTCCCGATATGCAATTATAAGCAATTCATACATGCAATAAAGTTACACAGAGAGAAACATAAGCTCTAATTGGGGAGAAAGGGGAAGGCAAAACGTAGCTGCACCGTGGCAAGGTCTGCTGCACGATTACACTGCATCACGCACGTGGCTCGTACTGACCTACCGCAATTGACGTGTGCCGCTCACTGGCCTTGGCTGCAGGGAAGTTAACAGCTGGTCGTGTGTTCGCACACCTACGCTGCGTTATACACGGTTCTAATCAACTGGGATTATTAAAAACTGATGAAGGATAGACAGAATAATAATTATTTTAATACTGCAAAAGGGGATTGAGCTATCTCTACGTGCATTGTGGTTAGCATGAGGTGCTGCCACATGTTTTTCACTGCTAACGTCTATTTTAGGTAATGAATTTACACACGTGGTGGAGTTTACTACTTGGCAACGATAGGAAAGGAAGGACCACACCTCCACCAGTGTAGCAACCTGCCTCCGTAACACCTGTGACCACTTCTATATTTAAGCTGACCTCTCTTACCACTCTCTCCTAGTCACTATATCTCTAGTTAGGTAGGGGCTTACTTTGGGGTGTAGTTATTACTAACTGCTATTCAATGAAAGAGGGGAAGTGAACTACACAGATTTATTAAAACTATTTAGATATATATAAAACAATAAGATTCTCCACACAATACTGACTTGACTTTACTCTGAACTGACAAAAGAGCTATAAGAACATGAGGGAGTACAGTTATACAATAAATGGTAAGTTAATTATACGGACACAAGAGAATATTGTTATACACGGAATGATAAGTTAATGATAAGAATATAAGAGAATACAATTATACAAAGACCCTAGTCTTGTCACGTGATTATTACTTCTTTAAGACCGGACCTCAATATCAGGAACGCCACCCTACTGCCTGGCCGGATTTATGCTCACCAATGAAGACGTTGAAAGCTTGCAGATGGGCCGGAGTTCCCCGGACCCTTGTGTTCTTCCAAGTCGCTCCGACACTTCACACTCTGCTAACAGCCTGGGGGGAGTGGAGGTGCATGCTTAATGTTTATATACCCTGGCTGGAGTGGGTCAGCCAGGCTAGTTTTTAAAACAAGGGGCTTGCTCAGGAATCTATATCCCAGCCAATTTTAGCTCGTCGTGTAAAGGCCCACAGTTTATGTAAAATTGGGTTAATAAATGTAGATTACATGTCAATACTCCACTACTGTATGCGCAAATGGAAAGCAGAAACATTGTCTGCGCACAAGGTGAGCCAGAATGTGTAGGATTGATGACCGCCTATGCACAGGGTTTGACGGTGTATGGAAGTACGATGTGTGACCGCCTCAATATGTTAAAAGTTGTAAAAAATTAGTTCTGAATGATACGGCATGATAGAATGTGTTTTAAATGTATTACACATGTAATGGAATCAAATCATTAATGACAGTTGGGGGAAATAAATTTAACGGGCACGATGAAGGCCAAAATAAATATTATCTTGCATGAAAGAACCAGTTTTTTGTTGTTTTGTACAGTCATTTAATTATATTTGCACAAGTCTGGGTATGTGATCATTGTTGTACTTTCCTTAAAACATTATCCTTTAGAACAGTGTTGTATTTTACGTGCATTGGTTTGGCTTCATGCGAGATGTCACTCAGCATATCAAGTTTTTATTGTAATTTTAATACATTTTAAAGTGTTCTTTTACACCTGGATTGCTTTAAGGGGTCCATCCGGATGTCGTTCCATGGTGTGGCCTGTTGTTTAATATTGTATTTTTAAGTGCTTTAGTATTTTAGTAAAATCTGTCAAGATATTGAAGCCTTATTTCTATTGTGATAAATAATCTTGCTAAGAGTTTTCGCTGAATTTTATGAATAAGAGCATTTTTAGTATTATTGCCAGAGCCACATATGGTTTTTAAATGATTCAGCTGAAAGCTGTTTTTAGGGTAAATGCACTGTGAAATTTTTATAGTGGGTCTTTGTAAATTGAGCTATGCACCTTTAATCAAATATTAATGAAACTTGGCTATGTGAAAATGTTTTATAGGTTTCTGAAACTCAATTTTATGGTTTTTATTTGCTCGCGTGATGTAACGAACTTTACATCAAAATAAAAGTATTAAATTGGCCTATGTTTTTCAATTTATTTTTGCTCGATCAGCACATTATAACTAATAATTGTGAATGATAAAATCACATCTTTGTCTTACAAACAAGTGTTAGACAGTGTATATCACAAAATACTTTCAGGTTAGTACCTGTAGATTACTTGTAACAAACCTGAATTTATTGTTAGGTATTTATTATGCATGCAGGAAGTCAATAAAATACTGAAGTAGTTTCAAGTTATTTATTGTATACTAAACATTACACGTATTTTGGTTACACCTGAACATCAAACATTGTGATTACAGAAAGACTGATATAAATATAAGTTTTGACATAACACTTTGAAATTATAGGGTGTTTGCGAAATCCGTAAACAATTTTTAAGTCAGTTCTTTGTACGGACAGAATATTCACACTATGGCAAAGTTTCCAAATGCGTAAGTTTCAAATACATCTTCCTTAATGTATATATTAATATAGTTTCTTTCCCAGACTAGCTCTGATCAGTTTACTCCGGCAAGTAAACCATTTGCTAATAATGATTTTGCACTTTGATTTTTTAATACATTGATGCCAGCTAACAGCCAGCGATGCTAGAGCCCATGACGGCGCTCACCACGCACGCGTCACGTGTGCTGCATGTGCACAAAGAGGCCAATAATTTTAAACTTTCATATAAATGTTATTTTTTGGTGTAATATGTGTTCTATTGTATTTGCAGGTTTTAATGTGTGTAAAATGTTTTCAAGTGTATGTTACTATTTTTAAATAGTTTGGTTATAAAATTCTAAGTGCCCGCGGCACTAAGATTAAGAACACTAATATTCCGGTGTGAACGCCATCATGAAAAGACAATGAAATAATATTAAAATCCACAGGAAAATTATCAAAATGTAAAACAGTACTTAATTTAATTTGTGCCATTTTATTTTCACTAATAAAATATTTTACTCGGTGTGAATAGCACTTCCGCTTATGTGAACTCCATGGGCGGCTTATAGTAGGTCCGTGCGACGCTTGTCTCTGGACAGTCTGTCAAGGAGAGCTGGCGAGGTAAGACACTGTCATGTACGCACTACAACCTTTTGTTCACTGATGTAGATTACAATAATCAATTTAGTTTACCGGTCAACCTTTGCTTGCGTACGTTTTGCCAGACACTTCCCCAGCATTATGCTTCCACTTTACTAATTTATTTCGCCCTTGTGGCATTTTTAACATAATCAAGGAGGAGAAAAATAACAGAATGATCACGCGACCCGTGCAAATTGAATCAGGCATCATCCGGCTGTGTTAGTGGCGTTTCATCGTAATTTCTGTATTATTGCTATGCGCAATTGTAAGGGCTTTGTTTTCATGTATGTATTTGGAGGTATTTTTCATGTTTGAATATTTTATGGCAACATCACATATAACCACGAGGCTGACTGACGCCGAGTATTTGTACACACCATTATTGCGTTTTGAGAGCTTATTTATGTAACATTATATATGCAATATTTTATTAAGGGTTCTATGTTAAACTTTTGTCAGGGTTCCCTGTAATTTCATGTAAAGTAATTTCATGTACTTGACCATGCATCATGTTAATGTTTGATTTTACCGCCATCAGGCATGTTACAAGCCTGTAATCACGTAAATCATAAAGGAATAATTTTCTCAACAAGAATAATATTTTTCTGAATTTAACCTGCTGTTTGCACGAAGAAATATTGCAATTCCACCTGCACCACGTGGTCCGCTACGAACTTCATCCAGTGGCATCTGCACCATCTGAACTTATTTTTACACATGTGTGTGTTTATTGTGAATGCTCATCTCGTGTCCCTTCTTGCTTCATGTAATTTTGTAACTTGTGTACGCTGCAATTATTCCCGTCCTAGACAGTTCTGTGTATAGACCATCACCACACTTCCCATGTGCTGGTGGGTGATACCCGACGAGTTTGCATTAGTGATGCCGAGTAATCACACGTGTTAATGTATTGTCAGGGTTTCATTTTGTAATTCACATTGTCCTATCTTCAGGGAAAAATCGTCAGTCCACCCTAGCAGCTGTCTTCACTTTTCCCTTTTGAAGATTGTGTTTTCATACACTGCCATGAGAGCTTCCATCTAGGTGTGTGCTAGAGTAATTGCGGGCTGGGGAACACCCAAGCGGAGTTAGCTAGACACGACTGAGTGTATCATTAATTTCATGGCACATTGATTTATACACAGAGTATCAATAAAAACAAGTCTACAGTAAACGTACCTCTTTTATTCAGTAGTGACAGTGTCCTAGCTACACGTATTTTATTACGTGTTTATTTAAAGTGATGTTTAGTAAAAGTTTAGTATTGCCAAAGCACTTGTAATTACGCACGGGTGAGACGGACACACAGTGCCCACAGCATCCCTGAGAACCTTTAGTCTCAATAACACGGTGATTGAGAAGCACCGCTGGCACCCATATTATCAGTAAGTATTACCCGACAGCATCTACATGAACAAGTAACCTTGTCCTCTTCTGCCATTTCTGAACTTCATGAAAAGCAATTATTTATAGTGTCAAAGAAAAATGGTAATTTACATTTTTTGGAGATTTATTGCACTAAGTAGTAGGGATACGCCATTACATATATACAGAGGTTTCCTTGTTTAGTATTAAATGAAGTACTCCTCCTGTACACTCCATTCCATCATTAGCGACCATTTGTACATAAATTGTGAACTTTCACCTGCTGAGATGAATGGCGATTTATATCCATACATTTGACATAGCTTTTTGAATGAAGGACGTTGTATTCTTTTTGCCATCCCACATGCTTGCAAGAATTCTTTTTTGATCAAATCCACACATGAATAATTCCTCAATTTTACAGTACATGATGTATATTTCTGGTATGTCTTTGTACTCCACACATCCGTCTTCCGGGAGCAGCCCTTGATGATTTTTGGCGACCCACGTGTTGATTAACTTATGTTTCAAACTTACGTATTTCCAGTCAAACTTAGGTTTAAAGCTGAAAACTGTGATGATATTATTTAAATCAGTAAATACCAATTCCTTGATAATAAACCTGCACAGAGCCTGGAATCCTTGAACATTGCAGAACATCTTGACTGGTTTGTCATCTACCGATTCATGTCCGTACTTTAAAAATAATTTATCTTGGACATTATATGACGCTAATCTGCCATGCATTATTAATGCATAGCCTTGAGTATTTGCAGGAATGGGTGTGTGTGCACTTATTTCAGTTCGTGAAACAACAACATTGGTAATTGTGTAATTTTGCTTACTAACATCAAATACAAATAACGGAGCTCTGTATTTAAATGTTTCGGGCTCTAAGTCTGTGAGCTGTCTTTCCTGTAATGTGTTTCCTGGAACCCTTCGTACAAATTGTAACAAGTAAAGTACTTGCCATTTCCGAAGTTCGTATTAAAATCTGAATAGGGATAAGCTTGACTGCTTAGATAAGTTTTATGTTTTTAATACTGCAATGGTAGAACAATGAACGGTCTGATCTTAATTGTTTTGCCAGTTTGTTTGGAAACATATGACATATTTCGGTTTTTCATTTGAGAAACTTGATTTTACATTCCATACGATTTTCTCGGATGTTGGTAATGAAGGAAAAGTCTCTAAACTCCAAATTCTGAATGCAAGATTAGATTCTTGCGTTTCTCCATATACTTTAGGAACCTTACATGTTCACGAGTATTAATTTCTATGTGGCATCACCCATTCTACACTTATTAGTTCAAATATTACCTCTTCCTCATCATTGATTGCATCGCGTATAGCGTTCAAGTGTGTATTGCTAAATAGAATAACCAATTCTTGTTTGGCATTTAATATAACATACCTATAAATTTCAGCAAATTCAAGAAGCATACTCAGTGGTATAACAACTTCGTATTATTCACCTGGGTTTATTTGTAGTATTTAATTGTTGGATTGTTCCACCCAGCCATAAGCCCTGTACAAAGATAGTTTACAGTTTGAGAGAGGTAATTTTTTTATCGTTGAAGTAATTCCAACATCTCGTGTATGGTAAATTTCAACACCTTAAGTAGATATATAATTCTATCAATCAAATTAAGTTTCGCTTCTCACTATTCCCATTGTTACTGGGTTAGTATCCTCGGATCTCTTTTTAATTGTTCCTCTGAAGCGCAAGGCCGATTTCAACCGTAAAGTATAAATGTTGTGGTTTTGTATAGGAATCTGTATTTCTGAAGGGAATGTATATGGTCCTTCTCAGAATGGTTCATACACATGTATTTCAGTATTGGTGATAGCATTTTAATAACTTACGCGTTACTTGACATTAAGTATATCTTCCATTTCTATTACCTTTATGTCCTAGTTCTCTTAAAAAACAATTTGTTGCCCCATGTTAACCTCACGGGGTTTTTGATTGAAGTGAGCGTTTTACGATTCTGTTTACATCTTTTGATAGATGCTTTTTTAACTAAACCACTCACTTTACATCCATATTGAGTTTGATACACAATACCCATTTTGATTACGTTTCACACAATGCCAGTGTTTATATACTTTTCTTTTAATTGTGATCGGATGGTAATTTCTTTGTTTATAAAATTATTTCTGTTTACCATTTTGGTTGACAATTTTAACAACTATTTCATCAACATTATTAACTATTACTGGAAGATAAATTAAAGTACTCTGCTTTTCACTTATTTTTTTAAACCTGGAGCAATGGCACAAGTGAATTCATGTATTCTGTTGGTTGGTTTTCCATTTAAATACAAACCACCTACAATATTTACATTTACACGACACACATTAACTGACAAAATAGTAACTTATTTAAATATTCATGTAATTTATTAGCAGGATACACTTTCCATTCGTAACCTAACAATGATGTAATTCAATTGTTTTCCATAAAATCAGTATCGACATTACTATGCATTATGCTAGTTTAGGCGTTTGGATGTCCACATAATCGAAAATATACATTTTCAGGTAATGCTGCCTTGATAAATGTTTCCAAGTCTTTCAGTTCGTATGACACTTCTGGTATCAAAATCCTATATTTTATATTGTCAATGCTGAATGTGAACGAATGATTATGCATATCAATATTTAGTATGCTGTTGTGAGTTACAAATTCCATTACGTTTATTTGCCAAACATCATTTAACTTCAAAGTTGAAAAATAAACTAAATGCAATTGCGATGAGTTTCCACTTAATATCAACATAACTGACATGTTGCTAATATGTTTTACTACTATGCACATGTGTACTTGCGTATCTTATCTATAGTCAGAAACTTGAAACACAAATTACCACAATTGAATGTATTTGGTAATTGTTCCAATTTGTAATTGTATTTGATTTGCACATTCTTTAAATAGTTGTGTATTTCAATTGAAGGTCGTACATCACCAAAACTACCGTAATACAATGATTGATTTAAATTTTTAATCAATGCAATCCAATGTGTTCCTTCCTTTTGTTCCAATCTAAATTAACAATCGTACATTCATAAACATATAGCTTGTTGTGGTAATTAATCTCTCATGAACACTCCGCAAAAAATGGAATTTTCAGTTTCTTGGAATACTTTGAAATGTCTGTTTGTGAGTGTGCATTTTGGAAGATTATTTAGGATCATCTGTGCTTATTTCCACATTAGGAGTTTTTTCCTTGGCCAACTTTGTATGGTTTAAGATACATTACTTTCCCACTTGATTTAATTGCTCTATTCAATGCTGAAGCTTCACCCGAGAGAGATCCAAGAACTGTTAATGCTGGAAATATAAATGGAAAAAGAAAACCTTTCTTTGTTTTTCATTTTTTTTTTTGCATTTTACACCCATACCTTTTTAACTTTTGCGTGCATTACTTTTGTCTACAACCAAAGCGCCGAGCTTTTCATGTGCGGACATAAATGGATTCTTCCTTATATTCGCTGCTTAATCAGCTAAAATCGTATCTGCTATATGACTATTTTAAATTGTTTGTTTCAGCGTAAACTATGTCGTACTCTTTACAGGCGTTATCTAATGAATTTATTCCTTGATGGTTACGTGCCAGGCGTTTTGCAAGTTTTGTTCCTGGTACACAAAAATTGTTCTTTTGGTAAATGCAATTCAAATGATAATTTATTAATCAATGTGTTCAATACTCTGCGACATTTTCTGATGTATTTAGTACGTGCCATTGTTTACGACTGAATGCAGGCTCTCATTTATAGTTTTTAGTTCAGTACATAACGTAACACTTTTGTGTACAAATGAAAGTAGTAAAACCAAGTGTGCATCTTCTGGTAATTATATCTAAGAAAGAAAACGTAATTGAACAGAAACATTGAATTCTTTTACAGTCAAGCATTCTATGTATAATAAGTGGCCCTTCATGTGGAAAAACTTGTGTTATGTTGTGCTTGGAGCATCCAAATGGACTTAGGCTTGAAAACGTACATGTGTTTTCTAAAATAATACATCAAGAGAAATATCAACAATTAGCAAAAATTATATCATCAGTTGAAAGAATGCAATATTTCCCTTTCTGTAATAAATACAAAATCGTACCTCAAAATGACGCATTGCCATATTCAGTATTTATTTTTGGCGATGTTTGGAGTGAACCTCAAGGAGAAATAAAACAGTATTTAATTTTGGTAGACATTCAAATGTTGATTGTTTTTATCTGTAACAAAGTTACACTCGTATTCCAAAACATAATTTGCGCAATAATGCAAATATGTTAAATGTTTTTAAAATGGATAGTTTAAAACTACAACATATGTGCAGTGATCATACTATAGACAATGTCATTTACAAAGTTTAAAGATATGTGTTTTTACTGTTGAAAAGCCATTATGGTTTTCTTGTAATTATGCCTGCACTTCTCCTATGTAAAGGTAGATACTGTTGTGGATTGATAGTTTTATACTTACAGATGAAGAATACTGAGTATTTCAAAGTTTGGACATAGAGGTATAAGACTTAGTTATTAAATGTTTAATTATATTGTGTATTATGTATGTATATTATGTAATGTGAGTATGGCAGTGAAAAATAGTCATACGACAAATAAACAGTATGTGGAAGACTTAAACACTATTACGCTAGACATATTTAAATTACAATCGGCCGAAAAACAAGAGAAATTAATAAAGTTAAATGAATGTATTACAAAAGTGATAACAAATATTAGATAATTTCAAAAATTCTAGCAAATACATTGAATGCAATGCTAAATATAGAAACTAGAACACAGACATTTAGATACCTTAAATACTGACATTAATGATTTGGTAAACACTAGTACTGCAGAACTTTAAGCAAGAATGGAAGAGATGTCACAATATATGTGTTGAACTAATTAATAAAACATAGGGTTTAGTTACGCAAACAGAAATGCAAAAGTAAAATGAAGATTTTGCAAACACGATTAATTCTAGTTATTAATTGGATGTAAATCAGATGCAGTTTTAAGTAAAGCTGATAAGTTAGAAAAGACACAGAATACTTAAACTAATGTTGCAGTTAGAGAACCAACGTATTAGTTTATATAAATACTGGAATGTTAATGTGAAATAATCCAAAAATGTATGACTACTTAGGAATTACGTAATATTGTATTTACTGTAAAGAAGAAATATTTGCAAACTAAACGTGCACAAATGGAACGGGATGTTTTAAAAGAAGAAATATTTAAACATGTAACAAGTAGATGGGATACAATACATAACACGATAAGTACGTCCAATGATAAACCAGCAGGAATTAAGTTAGAGGAACCTTTGAAGAAGAAAAAGCTAATATATTCACACTCAACTCATAAATATTTAGCTTTAAAAAGTTCTTCGCCTGCATGCAACACATTTGGTGTATATAGTCGTGGCAATGTATGGTTCCTGGGAAATTCAGTAATTAAGTTTTTGCCTGAAAATAAGATTAAAGTATGAGATTATGTGAATGATGGTAGTGAAGGATTGTTTGAATTATTGTTTAAAACATTTCCTAATGGATACTCGGACACTGATCGGGAGAAATATAAGGATCTTGTTACACGCACAAAGGCAAAGAAAGAGTCGTCTAGGAGCCGATCACCCGAAAATACATTTATTGGGGATAATGTTGGAAGAGGAATATATAAAGATGAAGTTGGTGATCAATTTTCACCTGTATATTGGAATAATTCCAACGAGTTATTGAAGAGTTTAAAAGTACTCATCGCATCAAAACAGTCTAGAAATAATTCACATACAAATGAAATTGTGTCTATTATTGAAGAATTTACTGAGTAAGGATATATTAGTAATCAAGTTTAATGAGATTGTTCAAGAATTACATGCCCTGCAAGAATAAAATTTCCTAGAAGAAAAGTTATTACTCTGGGAAAAAACAATTTGTTTGAAGCTGACTGGTGTAACATGGTATTGCTTACAAAATACAATAGATACAAGTATATTTTATTTTAACTATAATATATGTTTATTCAAAATATGCTTGGGGCATAACTGTGAACAAGACTGGAAAACAAGTTTGTGTGCGCATGTGTGCGTGCACATGTGTGTGTGCATGTGACAGACACCCCCTATATATATATATATATATATATATATATATATATATATATATATATATATATATATATATATATATCACACACACACAAAAGCTATTCAAGGGCTTTAAACAAAGATCTTAAGAGACTAACATCTCAAGGCAATACTTTGGGTGATTTATGGAAGTGTGTGTGTTATTTTATTGAGTTTCTCAGTATATATTTTTTATGTAATGTAAAGGAAGACTGTATGTTTTGGGTTATTAAATAGTGTTTAAAACTGATTCTTTCATTTAATTTTTACCCTAAAACTTCTTTTTATAGTCACTTAACATGTAATTTATAATTTGTTACTTAACACTGGAGAAACATGGTGTACAAATAATATCTGCTTAAACAAGCACTTGGTCAATCTTATCACGAGAGAGAAGAAAAATGGTGGAAAAAAAGTTTACAAATAATGTGTGCTAATTAAGCACTTGGTTAAATTACAATGAGAGAGAATGTGACAGGGGACTAAACTAAATGTTTTCCTCTGTACACACTCCTCCTTTTTAAGATACTGATGTGTGAATTTAGTATCAGGAGTCATAAAATGTTTACATAACACAGACACAATTTTGGGTCAGGTTTTAACAGTAATAAGAAAATATTTACCATGGACTTACGCGAATAAGCATCTCTAACACTATTCTAATTGTGACAATACATATACATTTACTTTCATCAGTTGTTTAACCAAACTCCACACCTTCCTCCTTACCATAACATCTTTATTTGCCGTTCAGCAGTCGACGAGTGAATGTGTTCGCTGCCCTTCCCACTTAAGTCATCCGAGCTCAGTAATGCTCCAACCCACCAGCGCCCTAACAGTCATCTCTAGAACCAAGATGGTAGTCAGAAACAAATGACAAAACAAATGTGAGTGCCATGAGAGAGATAGAGAGAGAATGGGAGCACACACAGAAAACCCTCTGAATGACAGAGACAACACAGAATGATAAAGCATAAAAACATGGAATGATAGAGCATGAATAATGACATACTGGCCACCAAAATGGCAGAATCCAGCACAGCATAATCCTAAAAGGTGGTCATCCTATGGTCCTACACCCCACACCACAGCCCCAAGCCCCTGTGCCAGCTCTCGCATTTTCTATCTACTGGCATTACAAAATTTTTCTGACCAGTAATGCCATTTTGCTGGCACGTGTGGCTAAAGTTTGCGATATAGGTGGTGGCTTCACCTTCTATATTCTTAAAATATCTGCGACTGAGCCATGCTCAGTCGCAGTCAGGTTCACTCGCAGCACGACATTCCACAACAAACAAAAGTATTATAAGAACTACACAATTCTAAAAATGTAGAAAATACGTAAACACATGTGAACACACTTAAACAAAGAAATTGAGTATTTCCATTTTTCCCGCACCAAAACAAAAGCATTCATTATTTACACAGGATTTTTATAAGTACAGTACAACCCCGCTTATCTGCAACTCTATCATCTTATTTGCGGAATAACCATAATTTTCTAATATTGCCAGTTTTTTTATAACAGTTAAAAATGCATTTTTTTGCCTGGCAATAAAATTGGTAAAAAGATGGTCAGCGGACTTCTCTGACTTCACTTCCCTTCTTTCTCATGGTTGGGTGTTCTCCAGTGAATGCAGGAGATGTGCTCTTCAAACCACCACTCATCTCATGTCAGCATATACTGTAGCTTTAGTCTCATCATGATATCAACACTGTGGGTGAGTTGTTACTGAGTCATTTGCCTTGGCTATATATCACTCGCAGTCAGTTGTACACCTTCGTACACACAATCTTTATTACAAGACGAGAGAGCGCTTCTAAATGGCTAAAAGAGATATATGCTACCTGTGCCATTTAAAATGTCATGACAATTTCACCTTTACTTGACTGTTGTCCTGTTTTTTAATTATTTTGAAACCTAATTTTTTGTTTTTAATTTCATAAAAAAGATTGCCAGTAATGTTTTAATTCTCATTTCATATCCATATTTAATGTTTTAATTAATGCTATTACTATCCACTTGGGCATTTACAAGTAATTTAAAAAAAATTTGTGTTCTGTTCATGTGTTATATTTCTCTCACCTTTGTTTTCTACGGAACCTGAAGTTCTGTTTACGAGTTTACAGTTTCATTGCGGTTGTGGCAATATGAAGACGGGATATTTTCTGTTTTCCCTCCTTGGTGAGTAAGACTACAGTTGATTTGTTTGTTCTACGTCGCACACCAGGTATTTAATTCTTTTGTTCTCTATTAATTTGCCTAACACCGCATTGCTGGCCAATTAAAAAAATTCCTTTTCAAAACTGTTGGAAGCAGCTTGTCATTTCTCAATGTTGAGGTTGATATAAGGCTTTAACTATGTAGTCTGCTCGAAGTGGAGCACACTGTAAATCTTGGTGAACTTCAGGCCATGTTCCAAAGCCTGCTTGAGGTTGTGATAGTGCATGATTTTGCAGCACAGAAAATCATGTTTTTTCTTGTGCAGGGCCACAGGATACTCAACATCCACCTCTTAAGATATAACCTGTCGTCCCATTATCCGGCATGGACAAGACATCAATGTTTTCATTCGCTTGAATTTGCGTTTTGGCAAAGGCAACTACATGGTCAAGCTGTACAAGTTGTAGGCATCCAGATACTGTAAGAATGTGAAAGACCTGCTGGGATTGTAAATTTTGGACGCATAGGTCTTGTTCACCACCGTATAATGCTTCACGCACTGGGTCACATCATTATGGATCCCTTCCTAGATGAACATGTACATGTCATAGTCTGCACGAAGCCCCAGCTCGATCACAGTCATTTTCAGGATTACGTTAAAATAAATACTAGCTTGCTGAGATAGTGGGCTCAGTACAGTCCATATGTCAAAATACACAAATTGCTGAATTTTTCAAAGACATCAACCATAATGTGTATGTACATCTTCAGGTACAGCTTCGAATACTTTCCTCCGGCCCAGCAGCCAAACTCCCGCCAGATGGTCTGGGTGTGGGCGTATTCTTCATTACTACTACACATGTCTGTCAGTCTATTGTTGAATGCTTCTCGCAGGGACAGCTGCTTTTCATATAACCTGACTTACGTTATGCACTTAATCATACAGGAATATTCCTTTACGTGTGACGAGGGACAGATGGCAGGCACTGAAGAATTAGGCTGGGTTGTTTAATTTTGAAGGTGACAAGTACTCAGCAAGGAATGCCCGACAGAGCCATAAACTGGAACGTATTGACGAACTAGATGGAAAAACAATAGCCCAGGTGCTTCGAAAAAATGATCACTATTTTTTGCTCATATCTGAAATAATAATGATTTTTGTATCATAGCCCAGCTGTGTGATGATGAAATTCTCGCAGTAGCTCATGTCACAGAAGGACACAATGAGTTTCTTTGGTCTTCGCCGTAGCAAATTGTGAGTGAAGAGATTTGGGTGGCTCTTAACATCAAGGACGTGAGGAGCTGATGAAGGTGAAGCGAGGTGAATATGGATCAGCCCTAGAATGCAAGCGCAGGGCAAACTAGAGATCAGTGAGAATACACGCCAACCAGCGGCATCATCTGGCACAATTCTCACATGTGAAAATCTAGGTGTGACCCACTGAGAATGACATAGCAAATTTAAGCTGTTGCAAGCAGGTGCGATGTAGACCAAATTTCAGTAATCGTGGTCCCACACATTAGTTTTTGGGCATGAATGGAGCACACACTAGCTGCATCTCATAGCCCGTGTGTGACTCACCTTCTGCAGGTGTGAATAGCATCACGTGCTTTAAAGTGGTTTAAATAGCTTTGATCTCATTGAAAATATCAAAAATCACTTCCATGAAATGCTTCTCCATACAAACACACACGAGAGAGAGACAGAGACAGACAGACAGACACAGAGACACACAGACAGACAGACAGACAGACAGACAGACAGACACACACACACACAATACAGCTGTACGCTTTGTGCTTTGTACACATGCAAGCAACTGGGGTCCAGTTTGTAGGTCTAAATACGCTTGAGCATTGTCTCAAAGTCCGCATCTATGACTATCAGCAATTTATTAATATGGTGGTAATTCTTGAAAATTTTTATTTCTTGCAGCAGTGATGGGAATTGTACTCTGAAAAATATATGCTGACAATTTCTCTCTACAACAAAACCTGTTAGAATGGTCCACGTAAGACACATGTGGTCCTGGAGATTTTTGTTTAATATAGTTTACTTGTCCGAAGTGCTGCAAGCAGCTTGATGTAATACGAAGCACATGGAGATTCCAGCTTGGTAATTCAGAGCTGCAGGTGATTAATTTTTGACAGTGCCCACCCCTAACCATGCTCTTTGTACATTTTTCCTCTTTGCATATTTTTTCTACACAGGATTTCACAAACATTTTGATTTTATTAGTCTTATACACATACATCTGCATTCTTGAATGCTATATTTTTTTGGTGCCTTTTTCGAAAGCACTCGGTTTCGTATAGTCACACACTAGCCAAATGTTGAATTTAATTGTACCTTGATCTCGCTTGGTGAGCTGGCAAAAGATATCCTTTTTCATGAGAGCCAAGAAATCACAACTACTTTTTGACTGAGTCCTCGTTTTGAGTAATGATGATATATGTCTTTAAATTGCATCAGAAAGTTGTTTCAACCTCTACGAAACAATTTTCATTAACCAACTCACAGGCTGTTAGGATTCTTGGGCATGATGGTTGCTGACGTGTTGGTGGATAATCATCTTGAAAACTTTGTGATTTGGAAAGTACATTTGTACACTGTGGCAAAGGAGACTGAATTCATTGCAGTTTGGAAAGTAAAGGTCTTACAGCTACGCAGATTTTTGCATGTGTGCAAATTATCCCTCCCTGCAAAAGTCATACCACAATTTCCGCTCTTATATGTCACTATCTGCATTCTTCACACATCCAAACATTTCATATCTTTGAGCATCATGGTTGAACATGACTGTTTTATTGCAAAAGCAACACAGGTGATGATTTAACGGCCCAGTAGATGTCACTGATGCAGTTGAAGATGCTGTCAATGGTACCCCCAGTGGCACCTACAACAAAGTAGGCAACTCAGATGAGCCAGCAATGGTACAGCCAAAGACGAAGTCGGGATGCTGGTTGCAGGCATACCACTAATTACACGCTTCATCTTTATATTTGCAGGGCAAATAAGAAAATATAGAATTAATAATTATGTTAATTTATAGCAATAAGGATTTTGTACCATATGTTATTAAATTATATGCATAATTACAAGCATGTTCGACAATACCCATAAAAATGTAATGGAAGAGCCGAACATAAAAATAACTTACCAAACTGAATGCTAAAGGGGTCAGGAGAGAGAGAGGACTATCTATCACCTTTCTCATCACGCAAAGAAGTGAGGCAATGTGCAACTGCAAAACTTACATACCTGCAGAACCAGATAATGTCACATGATGAACAACCAACACAAGTGAACAATGTGACAACATTAAAGATTTTCCTCAACAGCACAAACTTAGAGAAAATGCTGAGAACAAAAATTACCAGTGCACTCTAGAACAAAATGATTGAAACTACAGCTAGTGCACCATTAATTGAGGAATAACATTTAGGAGTGAAATTGAGGAATGAACCATGCTTGATACTCCAAACCATTTAATGCTTTATACTAAACATGAATTGAAAAAAAAAAAAAAAAAACAGACAAAAACAAAAGTTTTATGACTGACATACCCTATGCCCATTAAAAAAATATGAATACTGGCTCCCAGAAACAGACATATATGT
This sequence comes from Dryococelus australis, assembly GCA_029891345.1. NCBI lineage: Eukaryota > Metazoa > Arthropoda > Insecta > Phasmatodea > Phasmatidae > Dryococelus > Dryococelus australis. The sequence goes on from CM057009.1 coordinate 129,333,238, forward strand.
TTAAATGGTTGGTAGTCCTAACTGCTAAGCACATTCGGGTACATCCAAAGCAAGCCAAAGACTGCCAAGCAGTTCTGAGTCAAGCCGCAGATTCCCCAGCTGTACAGCTCCCATTTGAAATTCATTATGCTCAATACCTCATACCTATACTACTTACATATATATTTAAATAACTTGCACTAAACGTCTGTATTTACTACTATCAAAAAACATGTATTCTATAAAAAATATATTGATATTTTTGTTATTAATACTAGTTTGGAATGAAAGTAAATGGCGTATAGAAATCTCACACGAGAACAGTAAATACAAAGGGATAAATGGATGAGGTCAGAGCACATGAGCCACCACACATGCGCTCATTTTCACATCTCCCTAGTCATAATCAGTACACACACAAATATAATTTATATAGAATTTGTAATTTTGAAAGTTTGAAATATGTGGTAATTTTCATTGGAAGCATTTTTTTATATTTAAATTATTTAAAAGTTTATTGAAACAGAAGTATTTGTTTCGACTTTAAAAAAATATTTCAGGTTTATAATATTAGAATGACTTAATTATTAATATTAGATGATGTTCGAACAAGAGTACAAGGTAAACATCAAAGAAAAAAATATATATGTGATTCAACCAATTACAATGGATTTTAAAAGTGATTCAATGAAAGTCCCATTTTTACACTTGGAGAGGAGTGATGGGGGAAGCACAAGAAGTTGGGACTTTAAAGAAATATATCTCATAAGGGTTTATCAAGTGATAAAAATTTGTCTTTCCTAGAATTAGTTGCAAATAAAAAAAACTTTATTTCATGTGTTATTCTGGCTTCTTAGATTTAATTACAAAATTTTTTCAGGTTTCCTTTTACCATATTTTGGCGTATTTTGGCACACGTGTGTAGGCTGCACCAGAAGTTTTTGATGAAAATTTAGGGATAATTAATATTTCAAGTACAGACAGCACTGAATTTTTGTATTCCTGTAAATATTGTTAAGTCACGATTCCGTACAAAGATGGTAAATTCCAACTTAATTTCTTCCCTATGAAACATGTGACAGAGAATTTGTATTATGTTGCAATGTTTACAAATATACATCTCGCAATTACTATTTAACAGATGGTAACGTGAATTGAGAAAGCAAAACTATGGCAACATGTAACACAAAATGTGCACTTGTAGTGCTGCAGTGGGCGTGCAAACTACGCAAGATATCTTTCTCTTGAAGAGCAGAGAAATTATTTTCTCATGTACAGCACCTATGGCCGAGCTCTAACATGTTTACATTTTACACATGCCAGATGAAGGTTATTTTGTTTATGAAAGTGGGTGAACAAATAAATGCACGAGTGGAAAGCTTTTTTTTTCTCCCTCATTCTCCCTTTCTTAAATTCCCCCTGTCATAGTGAGCAAACTAAATACCAAGCTGTAATGATTCTTATGATATGTGTAATTAAGGTGATTTGTTGTAGAGTATAACTTTATGATAGGAAACAGTTTAACCTTTAGCAGCATAGATGTGAGGGACAGTTTACACAGTATACTTTGGGACAAATTATTTCACTTGAGAAATCAATAGTCATATTACACATAGCACTAATAAAAGAAATGACAAGGTAGGTGATTGACAAAAATGAAATTACGAAGAAATAAATCATTAATAAATAATTGCACTGTATTTATTTGAAAATATTCCATAGATAACAGGAAAAAGGCTGGAAGTTATTATAATGTTCATGTGCTTACTTGGATTTAAAACTAACAACCAAGATGCGGAAATCATGTGCTGACTTGAATTTAGAACTACATATGCCACAACCAAGATGCGGAAATTGCAATTATAGTTTCAAAAGTAAAGAGTTTAATTACTTTGTATTACCACCATCATTACATCAGTGTATTAATTGAAGAGAAAAAAATTTAAAGAATGAAAGTATGTCAATGCATCGAAGTAAGCAATCAAAAGAAATTAGTAGCTCCCAGGGTAGCCACTCTTCAGGAATTCTCAAATTCCAGCTTTTTTCAAGGTTTTTCAAGGATATCTATGCTAATGTTAAAAAGAGGAATGAATTACTTTTAACATCAATACTGGTGATTTACTGGAAGCCACATTTTACTTTCAAATAAAGACTAGTACTAGTAGTAAGATACTTGTAAAAATTGTGTGCAAATAGAATTTAAAGAATTGTCACAAAAACATGACAGTTTCTGCAGTGAAAATTAATTAACTAATTAATAAAATACTGTAGCGAAAGACATGGTAAATTGTGAAAAAGTGTGAAACAATATAAAAAAATGAAAACATAATGCAATTTAAACTAACATTAAAACCTAAAATTCTCATCAAGCTTGTTTGTGTGGCATGTCTGTCTCTTCAAGTCCCTCTTGATGACAGTACACAACCTCGAGTTATATTTATTTGCAAACTTGATAACCACAAAAGAAAATCAATACATCTAATAAACTAACAAAAAAAAGGAAATAAAGTCACTTTGTGTCTCAACAATCTATGGAGATTTGAACTTCACCGAAATAATACAATTTTTATTCCTTTCAGTGGTATGAAAACTACTGCAACAAAACTGACCACAGATACACTACATCATTTTCGTTTATTCGCCAAAGAACACAACGTCATAGCCACAAACATGTCAAAACATAGGCCTACATACAATTTACATTTGCTAAGACTTTATCCATTCAATTGCAGCTACTTCCTTTGCTGCATCATTCAGTAATTTAGACTACTTAAATTCTGAGACCATCATATAGCCTAAAACACTTATTTTATTATACAAACTAGTCCCATGCTAACTGAAAAATAAAACTTACAAAAACTTTGTACAACTTAAATTTAATCTATCTTTTTTGACAACATCCAAATTTGGTTTTCCTTTAGAGGTTCTTGGTGAGTCGAAAAAGCAATCATTACTTGCATAATGCCTCAGTAGAAATAGGTTTGGAAGATGTTTCATCGCTTTTCAAAGCAGTTTTTAATGTTGATAATGGTGTTGCACCACACACATTTAATGGAAAAATGACACTTCGGATTTTCACGGACCTATGTATATTCCAACTCGTAGCTAGCATTATACGATATCAAACTTACTGTTGAGAGTGACATGATAATTATATCCCTGCACGTTTAGAATACGTAAAGCGCTTCCAATACACAATCCTTCACAAAATCACTAACCACATCAGAGACAAACACAGTATTCAAAATGGCTGACCAATCCAATGTGCCCAGTTTCTGAGTGGTTTCAAACAAACGATGATGTGCAACCAATAAATAGGCTTGTACGAAAGAATCAAGAAGCAACACAACACGAGAGCAATAGCAAACTTCAATGTTCTAATAAAAGTGTAATCCGCTTTCAAGATAAAGAGACAAAACAAGATGATTTATTCCCAGCTACATTATTAAATTAACAGGTTTCTTCCCAAATTCCTTGTGAAAAAATGAAAATCAAGGTTTTTTTCCTGGATTTCCCGAATTCCCAACTTAGTGGCCACTCAGGGCTCCAAAATAAAAAAAAATTAAATTTTCAACATTTTTTAAGCCTAAAATAATTTTCATAGCCAAAATAGACACTGTCCACATGAAAATGAGCTCTCCTAAGAAATTTTAATTAAAGTGCCTTGCTCCGGACCTGGCTCAAAACTGGAGAGCAAACTGGATCACTGGGTTATTGAACTGTCCTGCCAATTAACGTCTCAAAAATTATTAACATACTACATTTGACAACTGTAGAGGATCAACAGAAAATAAAAGCCCATCAGTCCCTCTGGCCATGAGAAACAGGTGGCAGCATTAGGCTGGTACAGCCTCATACATCATGATGAAATGGGGTGGGCATCTATCGGTGCTTTCTTACAGGTGAAAAGTAACTCAGAAAACTAACTATAGCAAAGCCTCATGCCCTCTTCTTTCATGACACGGCTTGCTAAAATAATTGCCCTTGCTTTAGAGACCAAAAGAACTAACCTACATTAGGGAGGTGCTGGAGATTTTGCAGATAAAATATTGGTGATAATTTATTACCTCCACCGTGATCAATCCCACAAGAAGAGTAGCTTCCTGCAATGTCATACATTAGTAGCAAACAAAAACAACATACTTCCGGTAAAATCCGAAAATGAACCAAAATTAAATATATACTAGTCCTAACTCAAAATAGCACAAAAAATTTAATACAATTAAAATAAGAATAAAAAAGGACAAATTAGAAAAAAAAAAACAAATTATTTTTAACACACAATAACATTAAAAATATATTCAAAACTTGATATTTTTCAATTTACGTTAAAACATATTTACCTTATACTATCCCTATAAATGGATGTGTGGTGTACAAATAAAATGAAAATTAGATTAAAAGATAACGAAATTACCAAGTTTTGGGGCATGTAACTAAATTACTTTAAAAATGGAAACATTTCATTTGAATCAAAACAAAAACACAACATTTCAGCCAATATTTACTGAAAACATTATAATGAAATATTGTTGTTATACAGCAACTGTCATAAAGCATACAAAATAAATCTGTGGAAATTTACATCCATATATTAAACTTTCCATTGCATGCACTGAATGTTACAGAAAAAACTTCCGATACCTAAAATCTGCATAAGAAACTAACAAACCAACACAAGATGTTCTCGCACAGCCATCAGTTTCTAGCCAAAGAAAGAAAACATTTTCATTTATAGAAATATAGTTCAGTTAGAGGCATTTGAGCTTATGACAGCTACTACATATGACTTACACATAGACTATTATAACTTCAAGTTGAAGTGGTCTTAAATTATAAATCACGACATTGAACAGAGTGCAACAGACTCATTTCTTGAAACCCTACTTACATCGCTGACTAAGGAACTTTCAAGCATCTAATCAGAACCAATATAGTTTGTTCAGCTCTGCACATTATGGGTATGATCTGAGTAGTCACCAAAAAAATAAATATTAATTGTAACTATTTTCAAGTAAACCTCTGGGTAACTTCATCATCTTGGAAGCTGCCATAAGACAGAACCAGGATGAGTTACGATCACTAGAACAGAATATAACTAAATACTTACTTGCTGCCTTCTGCCAATTCTGTATCACTGAAAAATGCAAAGTTTTCATCCATCTGAGAATGTGGCATTCTAGATAATGCTGCAGACAAATCATCATCGCTCACTCCACCCATTTTCTCCTTCGTGTGTAATAATTTTTCAGTATCTCCAATACTTATTACAGGCTTATTCAAAGATACTTTGTATGTTGAGGCATCTGAACCATCAGTTCCCAAACTACTTGATGCTGTATTGTATGAACGTGTAGTAGTGGTACTACCATCCTGTGAAATAAAAAAAAAAAATATGCAAACTTACTACGGAATTATTACAAGACTACCTTTAGTAGACAAATATAACAAACCATAAAGTCATACAATAACTCTGGCCACCCTCTTATTAAAATTAGCATTGTAATGATAATGGTACTGCAAATGCAAAATTTTTAGTTCAAATCAATAGACACTCATTACTTATCAAGGTCCTCGATGGTCAAACACTGAGCACCCTTATGTAAGTCTCCCACCAGATTCCATTCTTGAAATACTTCAAGATGAGATTTTTCACATGTGGGAAACATTGTGGATATAGGGAATCTCAGGGTACATCAGTTGCCCCACTACTGCATTCCATCACCTTTCCATTTGTCCTGCATCTCATATTTTCCACACTCCAAGCTGGCAGGAAGCAATAAATTTGCCCTTGGTAGGGCAGCCGGCTCCGCCAAGATAATCCAACTCCTTGAAACTTGACCATGTTACACCTTCCCCAAAGGCAGAAGTGTACTGGATTTATTATTATGTTTACATCATAATTGCATATCCTTTACACACTGACAATACATTCTGTTCAGTAAAACAATTAAAATACATTGTTCTGGTTGCTCAAATTCAATGCTGTTATACAATACCAATATATGAGTACTTATGTTGGTAGTTTTGTTATGAAGTCAGTTTTAGGTAATGATAATTTTTCAGGGTGATTTTAATTTTTTTTTGTGAAGATTGATGTTGTTCACGGTTTGTGGTTATTGAGTAAGTGTGCCTGTTCCTTTTTTTGTTCGGATAGACCCCTGTTGTAAGCAATAATTTTTTGGACTAGGTTTGTCTTTTGATTTCAGTCGCAAGTTTTTTTTTAGTTTTGGCAGTTTTTGACTTTGATTATTGTTTTTGTAATTTTAACTTTACTCTAATTTTAATTTTGAGTAATTTGAATTTAGTTTTTGCTAACTTAGGCCCCTTTTTGCAGGTAATTTGGTAGTTGTCTGTTGTTTGGTTAACTTGTAGTTTTTTTTTCCTCTAAAATTTGGTAAAGCTCACCCAGGTTATAGCCAGAATGGCTTGATTAGGTTCTAGAACACTCGGGGCTCATGCGTTCACGTGTTGCGGGCATGGGCTAGTACTGAGCAGAGTTTTTCGTTTGGTCAGCCGGGCGGAGGAAGTGTTCACATATGCAATGGGTGGCTGGGCGGGAACACTGCAAATGCGGCCAGATGGCGATAACCGGACACGTGAATTGCTGAAGTCACAGATGGTTGAAGGGCAGCCATGCGTTGACTTTAGGACACCCGAGGGGTAGGGAGTAGGATGCTGAAGTGCTGTTTGGGTATGGCGGGGGTAGTTGGCGGTTTGCGCAGTTGCTTTGGAGAGTCTTCGTTTAGAGTTCAAAGAGAGAGGACGTTTGTGTAAAGTCAAGAAGGTGAAGTAAAGACCTGGAGGAACCTCCGCAACTCTCAAGATGTAAATGCTAAGTAAATTGTTTGGTTGTTAGTGTAGTAATGTAGTAGTAGTTTTGGTTTTCCCGATTACACTAAAAGCATAAATTTGCAGTTTGAGGAATGATTTTCGAATTTAAAGTTAAGGCCGGAGTTAGGTCGAACAAGTTTTAAAGTTGTTGAGAATTTAGTAGTTGAAGTTGTGATTTCGATTAAGTTTCCATCGCTAATCTTAGTGGATGACGTAAATTAAGAAGTTTGAGTGTTGTCTGTTTTGCCAGCCTTAGTTCTTGATAAATGTTTAGCTAGCTGTTAGTGAGAAGTTTGAATATTTGATGCTTCATTGCTTATCCTTGTCATAGATAAGTTTGTGGCCCATTTTGAGTAAATGCTTTAGTTTGTGAAATTTTTAAATCACAAGGAAGTTAGTGGTTTTTTTCCCTTGCCGATTCTGTTGAAACAACTAATTTAGTAATAGGACCAAGGTGCAACAAATTTTTTGTATTTGTTGACTTTCAAACCAAATAGTTGTTTTCAATCATTAATTTTTGCGAACCTAACCTTTATTACATTTTGATATTATTTTTAATACTTAGTTCCAGTCTTAGCCAAAGGAAATGTTTGTCCATTCTTTTTATAAGAGACATTTTACATTTGTAACTCTCATTATTTTATTGGTTGTTAAAGAGTCTATTACTAGTTGATGAATTGTTATTATAAAGTTTATTTTTATAGATCATAGTAAATGTTATATTTGAAAATATTGAATCTTTTATTTCATTAATTGTTGGATGGTGTGTACCAATACCTGGATACTGTGGCACAGCGGCAACTGGCATTTCAACTGATCACACATATGCTCAATTGGAAACACATCAAAGGAGCAGGCAGGCCATGGTAGTGTTTGGACGTGATGGAGGCAGTCCTGTGTTGTGACCTGTGCCAAGTGTGGTCAGGCATTATCCTGCCAGAATGCACTTTGAATCCCAGCCAGAAATAGGAGCAGATGGGGCATAGTATCTCATGCATGTACTGCTGGACCATCAATGTTCCACGTAACATAATGAGAGGGGATCAGCTATCTTAAACTATGATTTCCCCGACCATAATGCCTACAGTGGGAGAAGTGTGCCACTTAACAAGATTGCCATTAACTAGGGACCCTTAAAAACCAGGTATTATGATCGTCAGTCCCAATAATGAAGTGGCACTCATCTCAAAACATCACAAATTGCCAGTATGTGACATTCCATGTTCCTCTGGCCTGGCACAATTGCCAACGAAGCCATCACTGTGGCAGTGTTCATGGCAGCACACATAATGGACAATGGGGAATGCAAAATCGCCTATGTAAGGCATTGGAAAATGGTTCGTAGACGCACAGAAACACTAACACTGGTCAAAATCAAACACTAACACTGGTCAAAATCATGTACCAGGTTGCCGTAAGAAATCTCTGCACCTCATGCACGATCCATCGATTCTCTCAATTGGTCGTCAACCTAGTCTTTCCTGAGCCGATCCTTCACGTGTGGATGCCTTTACGTAACCAATGCTCCCAACAGCATCAGACAGTATGGTCCAAAAGATCCACATGGTTGACAATACTGCAATATGACCACCCTGCAGTATACAGCCCAATTATGAGTTCTCTCTTGAAGATAAGTAAAAATTGTAGTATTTATACATGGCACAGAACTTCTTGGCCGCTGAAGGTCACACGAACTGAGTTGCTCCTCCCACTAGCTGGTGCCAGTAGCCTTTCACGACTATGCACTGTTGCCTGTTTTGTAGTGTTACAATGGTCTCAGCAAATCGAGCAACATGCCTATCAGATGCGTTCACAAAATCGTGAAATATTTCATTACAATTAAGTCACTTTCTACAAACGGCTCTTTTTTCCAGAATAAATAGGTGAAAATCCTGTATTTGTAGCTTAAACCAGTCATGGTTTACATTAGTAAGGAGTGTGCATGAAAATTGACAAACTCAAAACTATTGTTCAGAATCAAGGATATTGTTGTTCCCTCGACAGGGAACCATATTTCGTAGATACATCTAAACATGCCTGCCATCTTTGAAAGCAGGTGACAACTAAGTCTGAATCATGCTTAGTTTAACACAAGGTAATATGTAACACAGCTGCCTCATCCTTTTTTTGGGGGGTGTTCGACAGTCGCACACCGACCTTGAGATTGTGGCAGGGGCGAGAGTGCCATCTGGCATCTACGCCGACCCCTCCAGTGAGATGTTGACCGTGCTGCAGGAAGCATAGTGTGTTCTGTGGTTTGCGGAGTTCAAGTCTGTAGTGACTGTGAAACATAATTTTAAATGGCAGTATCCTGGACAATGTATACCAGAATAGAGAACTATTTGTCATTGGTCTAAAAGTAACAGCGAAACCAGTACAGAACCAAAAAAACTATCACCAGGATGGCCAAGATAGTCTAAAGAAAAGGTGGAACACCTTAGGCTATCTTGTGTGCGCAGCCCTAAAAAGTCAATTGCCCACTGCAGTTTGGAGCTCGGCATTCTGGTAGACTACTATGCAAAATGTTCTTCATAAACGTCTGAGATTGCGTGCCTACAAGATTCAAATGAGGCATGAAATTAAGCCGGAAAATCAGCCCAAACGTTTTGCATTCCCTGCTTTCATGTTACAAGATAAGGCCATGGAAAGAAGCCCCTATCTTACCCCTGTAGACTTTTTCTTTTGGGGATATTTCAAGAACATTGTCTACGCTGTGAATATTCAAGATATGGAGCATTTGCAGCAGAGAATCACTGCTGCCATTAAGACAATTATGCAGACAGTGATCCGGAATACGTGGATGGAGGTCGATGTCGCCCGGACTTCTGCAGAGCTACAAATGGAGCACACAAAGAAACATTTTAAGATCAGCAAAACTTTGATCCACCATGTTCATTTTGGTACATGAGCCAACAAAATTGGTCAAATAGTTTTGAAACTGTGATTTTTTGAAATTGTACCATTCTTTTTGGTGATCCTGTAGTTAGCATGCATTGATTTTTTAACAAAATAATTAAACTAAGAATTTTGTGAAAGTAGAAATTTTAAACAAAATTAGCAGTTTCTGACAGCAAGGGCGTGTGATGTCTGAACATACAGCGTGATGGATATGCATTGCTTCTATGTCAAAGACAATATTTGGGTCACAAAAAAAGGCAGGAAACGAGTTATGGTTTTTTATAGGACTACTAAAGAACATCTTTGGAGCACTGAGATGGAATGTTATGATGGGGAAAATTCTCACAAAAATTACAGCAGCTATGCATGACAGTTTCAACAAGTCCCATTACAAAATTGAAATTTAATGACAGGAGGAAGTTTGTAATGGAAAGGAATGACATAATATGTATGTGCTGACAGGGAGGAGGAACTTATGCTGCCATTACAAGCTACATCAACAAAGTTGAATTTTTTTCAATGCTATAAGCAACTGAAGTAAATGTCAATTATTACATTTACATTTAATAGTTGTTGCTAGTCTGTAAATTTAAGTATCACATCATTATTACTACAATCTTAACATTTTAGGTGTGTGTTGGTTGAAAGAGTTTTCCAACAGATATAAATACCCAAGTATATCACATATATGGTTTATGGATTTCTCTTGCTACTATATTCAAATGTTTTTTTATGCTTAGAACTGTAATTTATATTACTTAAATTCAGATTTTAGGACACATATACTATAAATCGACGGATGCTTGATAGATGTAACAACAGGGCTTCGTAATGATTGCTGTTAGACCAAGACTGGGTGGCCAACAAGTTCTGTGGCTGGTATAAATAAGGTTATTTAACACAAAATGTCTCAGATGTCACCCATGGCATTCAGGCAACCAGGCATCCCATTGTAAGGGCAGGCAATTACTTCACCTGTAAAAAAAATTCTATTGGTGCTTTAACCATCTCAAGTACATAATTAATTTCGTCATAAGCAGTAAATATTTGTATATTTAGGAATTATTTTAATGGTCTGAAAATATACTCACATACATATGATGAAAAATCTGTGCCAAGGGCAGTATGTTCAAGGCAATCTCGCATATAATGGACTTGTGCATGAAAAACATCCCTGATAATATGTGGCCATGGAGAATTACTCCTGAAGATAGTATGGATGGAAAATTGCTCAATAGCAACTGTAGCATACGGCTTTTTAAAACTCCAGTATGATGGATCTCTGCATACCTTTAAGTTTATAGCTAACATAATCCTGTAAACTAAATGCTGTTTTATAGGCGGAGGAATGCTTCCTGTGTTGACTTTTCTTCATGTTCAAACTAGCGATATATTTATGGTTGGTTTCACCACCATTCTTTAAAATTTAAGGGTCTTTCAAATCCACAGTAAGTCACTAAGGATGCAATCTTGTTTCACTAACTTTAATTGAATCCTATAAGTGCCTAAGGTAGTCCTTAATTTACGGGCCCAAAATCGGATACATATTTTTGGGCCCCTTAACCTAGAATTAAAATAATTTTGAAGGCTCGGACTCAGGCCTCGTAGATGTCCACAATGAAACTATGGGGTGATAGAAAAAATATAGAAAGGCCTTCCCTTACATTCTTTTCAAGCCCCCTCCATTCCCATAAGGGCAGGGCAGCAGTGTGGCGCTGACAGTGTTCTGGCCGTCAACACAGAAGGGGGGGGGGGGGGGGGGGAGCTGCAACTCACCCTTCTTCACCCGAACAAGGGAAGCGACGTGTTAGGTAGTTGGCCTGTCCCCACAAAGCGCAATGTGACCCACCCATCCAGCTTGCTGTGTAAATTCCCAAACACGAAGAGTTTGCTCACGAGCTGACTCCATTGGTGGCTGATGGTTTCACCTTTGACTTCAGTGCAGCTGTTTATACATATGAACGGAAAACGCTTTCACTCTATACGAATAGCTATGTAAGGATTTCTGCAAAATGAATCATAGATGTTGCAATATTAGTTTTAACAGCTAAATTACGTGAAATAGCATTTTTTTTTTTACAGTAAAGCATTACTGTTGTGGATTAAGACTGCAAAATCTTACAATCCTAACATTTATTTCGAGTACTGTTAATTATGAACATCTGTATTCTGAAATTTTCATTTAATCATAGCCTAAGTGACAACTTTCCTTTTCAGGAATGATGTTAAAATTATTTGAAACAATACAGAATGTTGAATTATAATACAGACGCTTATGGTTCTAAATGTCGATCTTTTTAATAACACAGTCCAAATTTTGTATATTGGGTTACTGAAAATTTAACAATTTGAATTATTATTCTTTGCTTTCTTAAAACAACATAATTTTGATGAATAAGTTTCTATTATACTTCATTCAATTGCCTCTATCAGAATGAAAATAATGTCACTCACCAGCTACTTTTAAAACTTATAAACCAATTAGTGCTTAGAAATGTCACCGCATAATAGAATTCCTCAATGCTGACTGAAGGTAATGTGACAGGAACGTGAAAAATTGAGCACAATATGGACACATACCAAATCACGTATACATTTCAAAACGGACATCTTTCGTACAGAAAAAATTAGCTTGAACATATAGAATTACATTGCATGCATAATAAACGTGGATGAAATAAACATTGCACCTTTCTTTTTAAAATCATTACACAGTAAATCAATCATTCAACCCTTTGCACCGAGCCTCGGTGCTGGGAGGATAGCCTCCCAAAGGCATAGCCTGTTTCCCTCTTCAAGGGATCTGGTCAGCCACCAAGGTTTTGGGTTGTAGGTGAGTGGGCAACTACATGGCAACACCAACTGGGTGATGTTGGCAGTACAACAGGACAGGACGCCGGAGGGATGGAGCACGGAGGAAAGGTAACAGCTGTATTTCCTGCTCCTTCCTCTGGCACCTCGAACACACCACAACACAGTGCACAACACACAGACTTTCACAAACTGAGCAAAAAACACACAGTAAAAGTCGGGAAACAGACACAAATTTAGGCAGTTTTGGGAACAGACAACTCTTATTCTTCACTCAGTGATGAAAACACATCACAAAAGAGTCGGGACAGTACCAACGCGACTGTAACAGATAATGCATGTCCAAAGAACTTTGGGCCACCAGTATATATTCCAGACAACAACAAAAATTAACATATCGCGCATTATCTAGGTGAGTAAATGAAGAATATTAAAATCAGTCACCAAAAACAACACTTGAGGGTTCTTGTGGAGGAGGAGAATTGTCCTGCCTTCCTCAAGTTCCTCTATCTGCACAGCATACCATATTACAAATGCAGTGAAGGATAAAAGGTCCATCAAAGTGATCATAAAAGGGCTAACAGAAAATGCAGACACACAACACACGAGGTTTCACTCCAATTTGTGTTTGGAAGTTTTGAAAATGAGCTGACAACTACAGTCTTTGGGGTTGTAGTACCACCACACGAACAGTTAGACATATTGAAAGTACAAACACACTAACACATGTCAGTTCGAGTAGAACTGTATTAACACCACACTGAGGAAGTGGTAGAGTGCATGCGATGTTGTGCACCGGGCCACAATCAAAAATATTGCAGACTTCAGCCAGTTTGTGCTCTGTGTGCAGAACAGCACACAAAGGCAGTGTGTGCTCTTAAAGAACAGGACAAGTCAAAGTGGACATGCACACTTTGCAAGAAAACAGGACACTCGGATGTATGGAAGTAGTGTGACGTGATCCAGAAAAACATTGAAAAACGTAAACCAAGGATGGGCCTTAAACCCATCAAACACCAAACAATAGGCAGGATACACGATCAAATATTCAGTCAAAGGCTGAATTTCCTCCCCTTCACTCTCAAAAAATAAAGACTGAACAGGGAAATACACACAGGGAACAAGCCCCTACACAACAACCGAGGAACGAGCCACAAAGACATGGGAAAAGGGGCAACCCAACAGAAAATGTGACCATGCTCTCAGAGTTGCAGGAACTGGCCGCATTTCTGAAACACATTTCGTAACACTATTGGATCATTTTCAACCCATAATTACACAGGCGAAAGTCTTGACAACATTACATGAGAAGTAAATGTTGCTTCTCACAGCAATCGCCACTTTACCACACTAAAAACAAGTAGTTGAGGACTACTAAATATAAAAATTCCCCAAAACAAAACTTTTCATTGATTAACACACAGTATTAATTAAGTAGGACGCCCTGCCCAGGCTGGTAATATGTGAATTCGGCAAAGGTGGGAAATAGCCTCAATCACCACTAGTCTTCCAGGTCAAGACACACACATGCCAGTCGAGGTAGGAGTCAGGGGGCTAACCTATTCTAGCTTAGTTTAATTTAATTAACATGGCATAGCTTAATTTATTAATATTAATATAGATTACAATAAATTGACTCATGATACAAAAAAATATTTAAAAAAAAAAAAATTTTTTTATACAAAAATACATCAAAATAAATCCTATAACAAATATAATTTTCATATGTATTATTACTAAACATTATTACTTACCTATAATAACACACTGACTTAATAGTCTGTTTCCGGTTGGGGAGAAGACGATCCTCGCTGAAGAGAGGATGAGGGGGGGGGGGGGGCTCTACTTAGACTAGAGTCTAGCAAACTCTGGTCCCAAGGGCCTCCCTATGGTATTGTTTTGTACTAACGCCCAATTTTCTTTTCAATGTCACAACACACTGAAACGATGAAACGTACCCCGTGGGCTGCCCCGAGTGTCTAGGGACTCACCTACACACTACACCCAAGATTAACTAGCACACTTGCATACAACAGAACAACACGTTAGACAGACATCACGACACGTGCACTCCAGCCGGGAGACTGGAGGGGACCTTCACTCCCCCACCGACAACAAACACGTAAATTTACATAAAATAGACGACAAATCCAAAAAAAGCCTAAATGTGGATCTAGTGCCATAGAATTACACTTACATGGCCCCCGCAACGGACCCTATGACAAGGTCAAGTGTCGGGGTGCAATTGTTCTTACAAACACCCAGTGAGTTATGGGAGCTAAGGTTCTCGGTCTCATGGCACATGCCATTTTGGTGGCAAATGAGGGTTGGCGGCAGCAAACATTCAAAAACTAAGTGTATATTGAATAAGGGGGAAAAAAAAAAAGAACAGCAAATTTATAATTTAACAATGAATTTAAAAAATCTAAAATTAACAACTAAAAAGAAAAAGAAATGTTTAACCACCTTAAATATTTAAAATCTGTATATTGTAACAATTAATTTCCATTTGCAATGCATTTACGTAAAAAAATGGAAACATACATGCACAACATTCGCTCACGTCATATCTCAAAACGAAAAGAAAACCCCTAACAATAAAAAACTTCTATGACATTTCTATTTTGTGATTTGAAGGATGTTCCTAGGCACTGAACAAAATTATATAGTACCATTTCATTGCAAAATACAAACAATGACATGATATCCTCAGAAGTATAAGTGGAATGATTTTACTCATTTTCTTAGAACCACCAAGTTGTTTACAGATATTAAGTAGTAGAGTTGAAAAAACAACAGACCAGTAAATCAAATACCAAATGGTGAAAATATTACTCTATATTCCCATCTTATTCTTCTAGTAACTATACATAATGAATATCTACAAATTAACTTAAATAATCTTTGATAAACTAAAATAATTACTGAAAAATTTTGCGCACCTTCACAATTTAAGTTATGGATCTTATCATTGATTTACCTTGTGCTACTGCACTTTTTTGTAAAAACAATTTGTACGCCCACTTTAAAAAGTGCATTAACTTGCATTTCTTTCAGTATTTCTTCATACTCAGTTCTCTCTCTTGCGCTGAAATTATGTATTCTGGATTCCTTATTGCCATCGAACTTGGGTGTCTTGGATCAACTAACTCTGGTAGCAAACTGTGTAAATAAAAGTACTTCAGTTGACATTCCAAGTTTTTTGACCAGAACTCATCTTTCTTGATTCATGTTAAAATACCTTTCTTGGTCCATAGTATAAAAAGACAGTATTGCCTACCTATAATGTATAGCTAGCTGCCCCTGAATCTGGTAGAACCAACTGTGGGTTTAGTTAATGATGATTCCATTTTTGTTTGTTTCAAAACTTTTATTTTTCTTGTAGTGATAGCTTCTTCAGGTGTCATTTCAGCAGCTGACCAAGGACACTTTACCTTAATGACCCCATCATTGTCAGTAAGTCCACTGGGTGAGCTTCCCAAATAAGGCATATTTCAGTTTGTGTATTGCTGTTCTTTAATTTATTTTCCATAAATCATTTGTTGTGTTTGTATGCATTTTCCAAACAGCATTTGTACGTCGTGGCCAAGCCTAGCGGTTAATAGGACTTCTTTGTTTACCTTCTGACAGGCTGGCCGTGGAATGGGTGGACCGAAGAGCAGATGGCAAGGAAGGGAAGGGAATGAGTTTCCGAAAGACGGTGAAATATTTCTTGGGCAAGGCTAAGAACGCTGAACTACATATTAAAAATTATGTTATTTTTTTCAACTTGCTAACTGACCGTTTGCATAGTCATGACTAATTCACTTTATCTATATGAAACATAGTATTGAAAATTTTCAATCTCTAAAATGCACCTGCCTTTAAAATATATTGACATCTTCGAGTCTCAATAACATCAATAAATAAATAGTTTATATCAGAAATTATACACGTTATAAATAACAAATTTATCCCCACTAACAACACAACAATACTGAAGTTTATTTTATTATGAGGATAAAATTTTAATCCAGAGTGGTACAAAATTTTTGCGGGGATGTTTCTCAACAGCAGCAACATGTTGCCTAAGAAACTGTAACATTTCTATTGCCCTCTTTAAAACTATTGAATTTTACACCCATCTTTCCTGAGAAAATTTCAATGGAAACATAACAGAAGAAGTAACCCGAGTGTATTCAAAATTTCTAAAAGGGAAGTTTTTAAAATGGTAATAGATATATTGAATAAACTCTTGTATTTCCCAGCCAATATCTTTATGGACTGTCTTG
Organism: Dryococelus australis; assembly: GCA_029891345.1. Taxonomy (NCBI): domain Eukaryota; kingdom Metazoa; phylum Arthropoda; class Insecta; order Phasmatodea; family Phasmatidae; genus Dryococelus; species Dryococelus australis. The sequence continues at coordinate 129,350,031 of CM057009.1, forward strand.
TAAGCACCTTGTACAAAGTGAAGTGAACATGTTTCAATATCAAACATTTGTTGGTCATCGCATTCATCTGACACACTTGAAAAACACTTCTGCTGTAAATCTCTGAGAAATTTTAAATTCACGTTGGGGCCATCCACGGAAATTTGAATTATGTTTTGCAAACATAAAACTCATTTGGCTATTCCTGTGGTAAAAGCACTAACCAAGTCCTCTGCTGTAGTCCTGTTTAGAAAAACATAAGTTAAATAAGGAGTACAGACTTCATTTTTAAGATCATCCCAATAACGGATAAATATATCCATTAGAATTTTCTGGATTACCTTATTTAGGCTTTCATTAAATGATACTGCATAAAATTGTGAAACTTAACATCCTGAGCAAGATTTTGTTGGAAAAATGGTAAAAGTCCATAGGTAATTACATAAGAGAGTTTGTCTTTATGCATCCAAAAATTTTTGGCCACTGCACTATCTGCGAACATCAACATAGAACTAGAGCTCTGGTTACATGTACGGCTTGCAACTAAAGAATTCACATAGGTCAATTCACAGGACAATGTGTCAGATGTTCTTGGTTGAGAAAGTAGGCTGACATGACTTGGTTGTGATGGTAGATTGAAAGCACTTCATGTGGGTACATTTGAAAAAATGCCACTAGTAGTTGGTTTGGAGTTATCTGACTGCTGCCGTATAACATGTAGCTCTTGAGGGCTTAAGTTAGGGGTACTAGAAAATTTTATTATAGACTGTTTTCCTGAAACAATATCAGCCACTAACTGGGCATGACGTTTCCCTATTTCGTGTATTTAACAGCATTAACTCCTGCATGAACCATATCAAAATCTGTTATGTAAACACTGCAAAATGCTCTAAATTTATCACTTTCAATGCATTTAAACCACATTTTCCATGTATCTGCAAATGGTAGGTTATACCAACTGTCTTGAAAACTGCACTTTCCAGGCATTTTCACACTACAAAATTGGCAGCCAGAGGAAGTAGATGGGTACTCAGTTCAAAAAATTAAAAATAAAATAACAAGAGTTCACAAATAAAAATACATTTACATTGATCCATTCAGTTTTTTCCCCAAATTAATCCACCCATTTCTGTCATCTGCATATTTTAAATATAATTTTAAGGCTGAGTAACAATGTAGGGTTATGGGTTTCCCTAAGTTGATTATTTACAAACGACAACAAAATAAAAACCTGTGCTGCAGCCAAGTTCCTAGCTTAATATTTCACACTTAATACACTCTGGTTTCTGGCACTAATCTGATTACACACACAATGTTTCAAGGTCATAGTGTGAGCCACAGAATATACAAAAGGAAGAACTAGCGTGAGCGAAACAACGGAATGTGAACTAACAGCCTGCAGAGTCAAGAGTGCCACCTGCTTGCTTACTACACTCTGTGGTGATGTTCTGCATCTCTATTTACATGCGCATTGTTTTTGTTTTGGAGTCCGAAGAATTTACCTTCCTTGCTTTACGAGTTTTACAATATTACTGTGCCACTACAGAAAATAATCACAATTAAAAATATTGCTGTTTTTTTTTCCGTCACCTTGGCCCAAATTTGATAACTTTTTAGGGACTTTGTGACCGTGCTACAAAATTTGTTACTTTTTTGGTACTTTCGGGGTTTTCGTGACCAGTAGACACCCTGCAAATGCAGCTTCACATGGGCATACATGTCAGCCACAGAATATAAAAAAGGTGAATTTATTTTTCATCGCCAGATTCAAAGAAAAAAAACAACAGAATATAGGCAGCTTACACAATGACACTAATGCCTAAAACTAATATAATAACATAGGTACTTGACCATTGCTACTTACAGAAAGTTTTAACATCCTGTTAAAATAATTTTTCAAGTTTTTTTTTTTTTGTTGCAGATATCTCAAGAAATGTGGAATGAAATTTTTGCTTGTAAAAGCAACCTTGTCATCTTGATTTAAAAACCATCAATTTGTCTAGGGTGCATCAGACATGGATGACCTAAACTAACCGAGTCCTTGTCTTCCTTACCTGACTGAATATTTTCTCTGATTCAGCATTGCTATGTGGAATTGTCACTATTACAAGCATTACATTTGATACTTTTATGTACTTCTGCTTTCCACAAGCATTTTCAATTTTCCCCACCTAACTCCACTAAACACCAATTGTTTCTGCTTTCTTAATAGCTTCATCCAAATCTTCAAGCTGAGTTGGTAGGCAGGCCTTGTCACCTTGTCGAAAGCAATATCAATAGAGATGAAACCAGAAACATATGCAACAGTAATAAGGCAATTTCAAATCCACACCCTAGCATTACCTGGGACTTGACCCCAGAAAACCTCATACCAGAAGCTAGTGTGCAATCAACTGCATTATGGAGGTCAGGTTCAAGCAACAACTTTAAATTTAGGCAGTCTAATGTTTTGAATGATATTTACAGGGCTATCATTTTGAAAATAAGTAACTGAGCCACTTACAACATGCAAGTTTAAATGGCCTACCATAGTGCTACTTATGAGAAGAAGTTTGTGGAAATTGGTTGATTGGTCCTCGAGATATGACAAACATGGAAGACAAAAGAGTATTGTATTAGCACATTTTATTATACATATACACAAAGTTAGCTAAAATCAATTATGTAGTTTCGAAGAAATCGCACACTAAACTAAAAAGATTTAATGACAACTATTTTAAATCTAAGTGTCTGCAACATCAAAAAATATTATATATATATTAGTGGTGTGCGGGATCCCGAACTTCAGGAAGAATTTCGGGAATACATAGTGATTGTCTCTTTGGGCGGGATATATTTTTTTCCAGATATTTTCGGGAAAAATTTATGTTCACGTTTGTAGGTTGTTCCAACTAAATTTACAAGTCGGATTTCGTACGATAAGCTTTATATTGACACTTACGTATGCGATTATGATTTGATGACTCAAATCTTGTCGAGAAAATTTCTTTTTTCCACTTATTCACAGATTTCAAAGTTTGTACATAAGCTAAAATAATTTTTGTAGGTCATATATTATGTAACATTAAAACTACATGTCTATTGCGAAAATTAAGTAAAATTTCTTGTAAACTTCCACTATTATGAAGATATGGTGAACCGTGCGCACTGCATTTGTCTTATATGCGAGTGACATTGATACGTTGCAAGTATCAATTGCTGGTTGATGTGGTAGGTGAGTTTTGATATACATAATCTAAAAACTCACATAAAATTAAGCTAGTGCACAATGAATGTTTGACTCCAAATGTTTAACTATTTGACTGAGATCTAAAATAGTGTTTTTTTTTATTTGGGTGTGGTTAAAACTATTCAAAACACGCCAACAAATTGTCTTTGTTTTTTGTTCGGAATGTGTTTGTTTTTAATTGTGTGCTGTGCTACTTGTTATCACTGAGTCGTTGACAAACTCCAAACGTAGCAAATTTGCTACAAAAGAAATCTAATTAATTTACTTAGTTACTTTTAATTTCGTTGTTGATAGAGGATTATCTTTGTTAGCATACAGATTCTGTATGATGAATTCATATCCTGCCCGATGTGGCTTGGTTTTGATTGCAATTACACTACGTGATTAGAAGCATAACTGTGTTTACGGACATTAAAACTTCCACTGACAGTTAATTTGAGTACATTTGTGTCAATGTACACACATTTTACTACCAAAAATGGAACGAATAATGGAAAAGTTCCTTAATAGACGTCATGAAATTATAAAGAAAATAGCAGCGAACTAAAAACATGAAGGCAATGTTTTCAAACAAATTTAAAGTGAAAATTTTGTTTTTTATGTCTTAAAACAGATTATTTTTGTTGTTTAAAAATTATTATAAGGGATTTCCCTATTAAAATTGAAGAAAGTATTTTATAAAGAAGTGCTCCAAACCCAGAGAATTAATTCGTAGTGCAACAACTAAGTGAATAAAAATATAGAATAAGACTTTTCTAGCTCAAATCTAATTTTTAGCACATAGTCATTATTATATGTTTATGTTTTGTTTCAATGGAAAAGTTCTGATAGAATGTTACTCACTAGGTCTAAAAACCCAAAAACGTTTTTACCTAACTTAAAATATTTTTTCCAGATTTTTCCTGAATTCCCACGGGAAATTTAAATTTCCCACCCTAATTTTTCCCGATGGCAAAATTCCATTCCCACACGTGCACGTGCGTGCGCGCACACACATATATATATATATGTGTGTGTGTATGTGTGTGTGTATGTATGTATGTATGCCTACCACAGTACAACTTCTTCCCCAAATCTGGTAAGAAAAAGTTGGTTGTTTCCAGAGATGTGTCATAATAACTTAATTTTTATTATGGGACTAACTTACTAAATGGCAGAGAAATTAGGCTTGGTATAGACAAATTTGATGGTTGTAATATATATGCCAGCATACATGTAAGGTAGAAATTTGTTTTGTTAATAAAAGTTACTGAGCAATATATTTATATAGCCACATTTATTTTAATACAGTAGGTGCATGACCTACTTAAAACATAACAGTTTCCACCACCTGCTGCAGGGTGCAAATTGTTTGAAAATTTGGTAGGAATCTCTCAATTGTTTCTCGAGACATTACATAAAAACTACTTTTCCATGTGGCATATCTTACAAAATGGTGGACAAAAGATTCTTCAAGTAGACACAGTTGACAGTTGTAATACAAACCGCCAGCATACTGTTGCAAGACTGCCTGAGGGTCATATCCGAGTTTGTGAGGAATAAAGGACTTAAAAAAAATAAAAGAACTAAATTCAATAATTAAATTGATTCTCAATGCTACAAACAGTCAAACATTTGTTGTTTACCAGTCTGAACGTCCTATTACTCTTATTATTCTTATTAATTGCAATATTTAATTAAGATTTCCATTTCAATTAAAGTCGTTATCACAGTCTTTACTCTGGCTAATGTCCCTAGTTCCATCATCCCGAATGTCTTTTCACTCGTGCATCCAGCCCACACTACCACAGATCAGTCACTCTTCACTGAACACAAGTTCGCCGATACACTCTCACAGATCACTGCAGCCATCCCGCGCCGCTCCAGAATCACCCAACTGTCACTTAAGGTAGCGCAAGACGTCAAACTCTGTGCTTAATCACTCCCCTCTCAGAGACATGTATGTGGTATTTATACTTGAAGTAGGTGCCCTCTGAACGTTATCTGGATTCCAACTAGTTCTGTATGTGGCATCGTCCTTTACAATAGGATGCTCACTTCGTTTAACATTACAAACTTGACCTCCAGCTCTTCGCACCTTCTTACTTGAAGGAAACGCACGGAAGTGACATGCAAAGATGCCTCCTCCTCAAGTCTTTTCATCCCGAACAGACATTGCAACATCCGGACATTCGTAGAGTGCCAAGTGGTCAATGTGGACAACCTTCGACTTCGCCAAGAGCCATGACAACAAATCCGAAAGACCACATCACTGATCTCCTTCAGAAACCTGTAGGGGCCTTCCAAACATTTCTGTAGCTTTGGCCAGTACCCCTTTTGCCTCGAAGTTATACAGCCACACCAGTTGTCCTCCTCTCAATACCTCACTCGACATTCTCCCAAAATACCGCATCTTCATCCTGTTACTATTTATTCTGAGATGCTGTTGAGCAAATTCATGAATGCCAACAAATCTGTTACATAATTCGCTGGCATAATCAGGCGCTGCAGCTTCCTCTTCTGTTAGTTGGCCAAACAGCAGGTCAGTGGGGAGGTGCAGCTTTCTTCCAAACAGCATCCTTGATGGTGTTACCCCTGTTGACTCGTGAACTGCTGAGCAGTAAGCAAGAAGAAAGAATGACACCTTTGAATACCAGTACTTTTGGTTGCCTGCCACAAAGATTGACAAGTACTGCTCAAGAGTGCGGTTAAGCCTCTTGACCATTCCATCCGACTGTGAGTGTAAGGCTGTAGTCCTACTCTTTTTCATCCCCAGAATTTTCGTAATATCCTGGAAGACCGCAGCTTCAAAGTTTCTTCCCTGATCAGAATAAAGTTCTAGTGGCACCCCAAACCTCGAGAAGACATGTTCTACGAGTGCTTCAGTCACAGTACATGCTTCCTGGTTCGGGAGAGGAATGGCTTCCGGCCACTTGGTAAAATAATATTCAGCCACCAGTAGATATTGATTACCTCTCTCTGTGACAAGGCATAAGACCCAGATGTCTACTGCCATTCTTTCGAATGGGGCTCCAACATTGTATTTCTGGAGATGACCATATCCCCTGATCCTACAGCCCTTCCTTGAGGTGCAGGTGTCGCACTCTCTGCACTACTTCTAAACACCCTCCCAACAATAACGCTAGTAGAATCTCAATCTAACTTTATAAAGAGTCTTATTAACACCAAAGTACTCAGTGGCTGCTGCATTATGCAGTTCTTTTAAGACTTCTGGAACCCTGCATTCTGGAAGAACCAACAGCAAACGTGTGTGTTTTCCATCATTGCTTTCCCAGTTTCTGTACAATACACCATTCTTTAGTACGAGGGAATTCCATTGTGCCCAGTAAGATTCAACTGCTGTGCTCAGGCTAGCTCTCGCTTCCCATTTTGGCAGACAGCCAGCTTCTTTCCACTTTAATAATGGCTGCAAAGTGAGATCATTCAGCTGATCTTTCCCAATAACCTCATCACTCCAGGTAGGTGCCCCATCACAAGATAAATAAGCTTGAATTCTTGTCCTTCGTACCTTCAGCAATTCCCCATTCTTTTCTTCCTGGTGTTCGCAATGACAACAAAATGGCTTACATGGCCTCTGCATATGCATTGATGTGAAGGCATCCAAATCTGTACTGTATTTCAAAGTCATATTCTTGAGGATGCTGTACCTACCGGGCTATTTGACGATTTCGGTTCTTGGAATCTGGTAGCCAGCGTAATGAAGCATGGTCGGTTTTAGAATAAAATGTCTGCCATAAAGGTAGGTGTGGAAGTGGGAAAGGACATTCACCATGGCCAGAAACTCCCTACGTGTAACACAGTAATTTCTCGCAGGCTTATGCAATACCTTACTGAAGTACTCTAGAGGTATTTCCTTCCCATCTTCAAACTGAGATAACATAGCTCCAATGCCTACATCACTAGCATCAGTGTCCAAAATGAAGATGCCATCAATTTTCAGGAAACCCAGGACTGTTGGAGATATCAGAATTTCCTTTAGCTTATGAAAAACATTTTCACACTCAGCGGCCAAATGAAATATTCTTTTTGCTTCAGTCAGTTCATGTAGTGGCTTGGCAATTGTGGTGAACCCAGATACAAATTGATGATAATAGGCACATAATCCCATAAGACTACAGACTTCAGTGTTGTCATTTGGTGTAGGGCCAATTTCTTATTGCTTTGGTCTTCCCTGGGTCTGTTTCGATTCCATGGGCCAACACTACATATCCCAAGAAATTAATTTTCTTTTGGAACAGGTGGCACTTGTTAGGAACCAGTTTCAAGTTGGAAGCAACCACTTTCTGGAATACAAAGTCTAAGTGTGAAAGGCGCTCTTGAAATATCCTCCTTGTCACAACAATGTAATCTAGATAAACCTGACAAATATCTAAAATTAGAACTTTTTTCACTAGGCATTCGAAGGTGGTAGGGGCATTACAAAGCCCAAAAGGTACATAAATTTGAACTGCAAGATTCCTTACCCTTGGACACAAAATGCAGCAATCTCTTGGTCTTCTGGAGCCAACTCGCACTGCCAGTACCCACTCTTAGTGTCCAAATTAGAAAAGATTGTGAACATGCTAGGCTGTTTAATGTGTCATCAATCCTTGGAAGCGGATAAGAGAGTGTCTTTGTCACATTATTAAGCTGGTGATAATCTACACAAAACCTCATGCGCCAATCTTTCTTCTTAATAAGAACTATGGGGGATGACCATCGACTAACTGATGGTTCTATTACATCGAACTATTTCCTTCAGAATTCCCTAAACTGTATCATGCGATTCTAGTGGCAGTCATCTTTACTGTTTCCTAGGCCTGGCATCTCCTGTATCTATGTGGTGGCATGTCATGTTAGTTTGTCAAAAGTTATTTGGTCCATACAAGAAGGCGTCTCTCTTTGCAGTAATTCAAAGACAGCCTTCTCCTGCTGTCAGTTAAGATTTTTTTGTGTTCATGCTAGCAGTTTATCCAATACTTCTGGTGGAGGACATTCTATTTGTTTTAGTCTAGATTTTTCTGGAACATTTAGAAGTACCTGTATGACCTGCTTGCAAACACATATCACTGCCTCCTCTTCATGAGGAATGTGCTACCAGACAAATTTATCATTCTAATTAGAAAACTGCCAAAATTAGAAGAGACCAAAGTTCTTGCTACAACAACTTTATCTGGCAGGACGCTAATCCTCTCTGCTGGTTCAATTAGACCCAAAAGGTCTGACAAACTGTCCTCAACACCTGCTCCTAATGACAATTTCACTGGAAGTGGGCAGCACAGTGGGTTGACCACATACTACTGGGCAGCTAACTTGGGGGGACAAATTATGCCGTGTAACACCACCAACTCTTTACACTGCCTAACCGTAGCACACAAAGTCGAGTATTGATACAAAAGACATTCATTCTCTCTTTCTGCTAAATAAATATTGTACTCTATGGTAAGGTCACCAAGCTTCAAGATCACATTCCTCTTATCTTTAACTGGTGTGGTCTCACCTGTAACTGTGGTCAAATAGCATCATTCCATGTTGTCAGGCGATCACTGGGGGAAGGCCCAAGGATGTCTTGTCTTACTACTGTTATGGTCGACCAATGTGTCAACCTCCATTTGGCAAGGAACATCATTCAGACTCCTGTTAAGTACTGCATCCCAATCCAGTTTCATCGACCATACATATAAGAACATTGGGGCCCTCCCGCCAACAGTTGCACCAACCTTTGCCACCTAAGATTGGTGTTTACAAGTTTTCCAAATATGTTATATTATTTACCTCTTGCTGCCTCTTTTCCCGCTGCAGTGGGCTCTCAGCAGGTGACCCGGCTGTCCACACGACTAACACTCCAGCTGTTTGGGGGGAGGGGGGTGAAGCTCTGTAGCACAAACCCTAGAAGCAATGTCCCTCATAAACATCTCAATCTCCTTCAGTGTCTTCCTGATGCCATCGTAGTCTTCATTCAGCACCACTGCCCGTACTGGATGTTGGAGTGTGGCCCCTTGTCTTGCTAGCTCCACCTCCAGTTCTTGGGCCAGGGCATCATGCATGTTGTTATTAGGTGCAGCCAGACATGTTGCTTGCTGAATTTGTGTCGGCAATGGCATCAATGAAAAAGCCGACTGCAATGATGCTGTGTGCATCCTTGGGGCACCCTTCTAACCATTGGTGGGAGAGCCGCACAATGTCTTGCCATAGTTCCTGCAGTGGCTATCCTAGTAGGTGGGTGTGGCTTCGCTGCTAGGTATGGTGGGCATGTCACAGGTATCTGTCGCAGAAACGTTGTTCCAAGGCAGACACTACTGTGGGGGTACTCTAGTCAATGCTGCACTGGCAGTGATTGTGGTATGCTAGTGCAGGGCCTCTCAGTACTGCAGCGAGATAGTAAGCCTGCTGTTTGGTTGTCCAGTCATTAAAAGTAGCAACTACTCCTGCCATGAAGTCTGGCCATCGTAAGAGGAGGTTTTAATTGAGACCCCTTTCCCCACTCCTGGCTACGTGACACCAATGCCGCAAATCATCTTTCTCTCCTCCGAGGTTGCTGTATTGGTTTCGACTTGCACTGCTTCTTCACTTTTCTTGACTGTCGAAGTAGTGGTGGTACTGTAACAAGAAGAAATTCCTGCCATTTCTTCTTCACTGCACTCATTACGTTCTCAACACTGTCCATCCTCCCACTGACGGTGTCCATTCTTTCATTTGCACAGACAATTTTCTCACGCACATTGTCAGTCTTGTATTCACTAACTCACTAATATGTTCTATTTTCCTGTCAACATGATCTATTTTCTGGTGTACATTCTCATTAACAGAGTCAGTTTTCCGGTTAACATTCTCATTAACACACTGTCTATTTTCTTATCAACTAAATAACTTACATAAGTTATCTGGCTATTTACATTCTCGTTTACAATTACTATTACTGAACTTATTTCATTATTTACAGTTTAATTCAGACTTTCTTTACAGAACTAATTTGGGTATTTACAATTTCATTTACACTTTATTTCACATTACTAACTTGGTTATTTACATTTTATTTCATACCACTTACACTTGCGCTCACGCTAAACATCTGGTTATCTAGCCCCTCAATGTTCACAGTGCTTCCAGTTCTGCAGACATATTTTTAGTTAACATTCACAATGATGGTTGTACAAAACAGTTTTAATTTTGCTGCCTACAACTACTGTATTTCAATAAATTAATTTCTTTGAATATCACTAATTACTTGCCTATTTCTAATTTTATTTACTGTTAAATGTCACCATTCCTACTTCTAACACCAATTCGCAAGAATGCTTGAGAGGGTATCTGAGTTTGTGAGTGATAGAGGTCATAATAAAAAAAAAAAAAGGACTAAATTCAATAATTATAATTATTCTCAATGCTACTAACAGTCAAACATCTGTTATTTACCAGTCTGAGCATCTTGTTCACTCTTATTATTCTCAATGATTGCAATATTTCATTACTATATCCATTTCAATTTAAGTCTTTATACTTGCTAATGTCCCTTAAACTGAGCCAAGTATTTCTACACGTTTAGTTAAAACTGTCCATTTCCATAGTCCCGAACGACTTTTCATTTCTGCATCCTGTCCACAATCCTGTAGATCATTCCCACTTTTCACTGCACACAAGCTTGCCGACACACTCTCGCAGATTGCTGCAGTCGTACCTCGCCACTCCATAATCGCCCAATTGTCACTTAGGGTCGCACACAATGCTAAACTCTTGACTCTTCATCACTCCCCCCTCAGAGGCTCGCATGATACTTACGATAGAAGTAGGTGCCATCTAGAATGTTCTCGGCAATCCAAGTTGTTCTGGGAAAAGTAATAGCGGTGATGATATTTTTGCATAATAAATGTAGAAATATGAGCTTCTCAGGATCTGCAAGACGTTATAAGTTTATCAACATGTGTGGCAGTGTCCTTTATGATAAGCCACTTGCTTTGTCTAATGTTACAAACTTTGACCTATAGCTCTCTGCACCCTCCCACGTGAAGGAAATGCTGGGCAGCGGTATGCAACAATACAAAATTAAGTTGGAATTGATTATATGGTGTCAATGACATTGCGTTCTAAGCTAAAGTGGCTATATGGTTGCCATTTTGAAGATAAGTACCCGACATACTTAAAACACACCCATTTATATCAACTGCCAAAGTAATTCTTGTTTGCAAAATTTAATAGGAATCTGTTAATTTTTTACCGATATAAAATAAATAAATAAATTTATTCACGTGATGCTATCTTACAACATGGCTGACAAAAGAGATTGTGTGTTACAGTATATCATGCTTGCAATAGATAATTTCCAGCATGCAAAAGTTGGTCAAAATTGGCTAAGCAATATGGTAGATATATAAAATAAACCTAAAATTTTGTATGGCCACCATTTGGAAAAAAAAAGTACCTATTCAAATTCAAATACTAAAGTTTAGCTGGCCTATCATAATGTTACTTACATGCCAAATTGGATGAGAATTGGATTAATAGTTTTAGAGATATGAGATTTTTTTATTAATTTATTTGGTTCTATCTTCAGAAATGTCAGACCAACAACAATAACAATTTCAAAATTTAATGCATTCCCGATGTTCTGCCAGGATACAAAATTTGGTTTAAATCTGTTCAATGGTTCCCGAGATATGACATGACCCTAAATATGGCTGTAATTTTTATAGTTAGTTCCCAGAGTGGTGGAAAACTATAAAAGTAAGGTGTCCTTGCCAAGTACTATACATGAACCCAGTTTGGTGGAATTTGGTAGACACGTTCAAAAATTGAAAGCAGGGGGGACACACACACACACACGGGAAAGTGATCTCATAAGCCTTTCTTCCCTTCAGCAAGTAGGCTAAAAAGAAGCAAAAGAAAATCATGCTAGAGAAAGATACTCCAATTGGTGAAAAATTTGCTTCTGTTGATGGCGCAATGTTCAGAAAAAGAAAACCAAGATGGGCAATAAAAGGTCACCAATTAGCTTCATTATAACATTTTACTATTAAATACTTAAATATTTTCTTAATTAAATTAATTTAAATAACACAACTATTCTATACTTATATCAATCAATCAACTTAGAATATTAGAAAATGAAAATTTTTTTAGCAAAAGATTAAATTACAAAAAATAAAAATTACAGAAGGTAAAGGACTTTCATTAACTTTATATTTAGCATCAATAAAGAAAAGGATAATCTGATACTGGTTTAAAAACTGGGTGAGTTTTACAATTTTTTATTCCGATTATGCTCCAAACTTAAGCTGGAGGTGCCAGCACTACTTATAAATTCAGTAAAAAAAAAATTCATTCAGCTATAGGCCCAAAAAAAATTTTTTTTTTTAAACAATTTTCTCATATTAACGTCAAAAACCATGTTAAATTAAAAATTTTAAGTATTAGAGAATTTCACATAGTTGATGAATTACCAAATAAAATAAATTAAAATGAGTGTACTATAACAAATTTAGCTATATCTTCAAAACTTGGAAAAACAAAGAATTTCAAACGTAATGAGTTATTTTAATGATGAAATATAGTCCACTCAAAGTTTTCTTCGGATGTTTTCAAGAAATTTTTGAAATCACCCTAGGAGCAAGATGTCAATCTGGTTTTTAAATAACTTGTAATATATAACAATGTAATACATTTTAAAGTATATTTCTTTTTAATGAAACTTTAATTTAATATCTTCTAGAACTTTTCATATTTATTACGTTTTCAATACAAATTAAAAACAGTGAGAGCAGCCATGTATTAGCAATTGCTAGTAGGAAATAGTTCACAGTTAAAAAAAAAAGTTTTAAATTAGTTTTTTGGTATGCTGTTATTAAATTAAAGGTTGCCTATTGATATATTTTAATTTTTAGGTAGCATTGATGGAAACGCATATCATAATTACAGTTAAAAATATCAGTGCAAATTACAATGCTAGTGACATGGTGTTTTTTGTCTGAGAAAGAAACTTGAATAGGTGGAGCAGAGCATGTCTCCCCCTACCCTCTCCGCTATCCCCCATCCACATTCATGAATAAGCGACTAAACGAATAAAGTCCGAGTAATATATGAGTATTTAAACTCATTTATGGGTACATGCCTGTTTCCCATAAAGAAAATCTCCCCTGTTCAGATTTCCAAATGTATGGAAAACAGGTATACAGAAATTAATTTAAATTTGTATTCATATGCGATTTACATAGCCATTATATACGGTACAATCTATTTTTCTTTACAGTATAATTGTTCAGATAGGATGTACATTTCAGGGTAACTAGTATGTATTCGTGCTCTTCGATCACACAATACATATTGCATAATTGCAAGGAACGGGTACCTGGGTAACAGGCTCTATATGAGCGGGTTCCCGCTTTGTTGTACTCGGGTATCCAGATATTACTCAAAGACACCAAGTAGTGCTCGTGTACCCAAATATCCGGGTATCACTAGGCCTAAGTCCGCATACTTTGATCTTTGAAAGTGTTTAATATAATATGCCGGTCGTGGGTCTGTCTGTATCTTTTGCCCTGATTATCTTCATTGAAATTCATCATTTTAAGGTAAAAACAATAAAAAAAAGGTCAAGTTTGCACTAATTTGAGCAAAGCAAAAAATTTGTGTTAACGATCACCTTATTTTCTTTGTTAACTAAAAATGATTAGTTTTCAATTAAATTTGTTGATGCAAAAATCCGAGCAAGAATCATTTTATTATACTATATTACAAGCCAAAAAGTTTGAAATAAACTGAAAAAGAATCCCTTCACTACAATTAGATTCCATCACAGTGTCATTATAAAGTGGAAACACACTATATTGTTGCGGCGTCAAATTTTTGGAGAGTACATACAGAATTTTTTCCTACTTTGTGTTGAGATGGGAGATTTTTTTGGTAAAATTTTTTTATAAAGTCGTTTGTTCTGAGATCAATTTTGGCTTTAACTTAGTAGTGGTGTTTTATGGTTGTTTATACTTGTAGCTTTATTCCAAATTTTTTCTTAAAAGCTCCCTTAGTTTTTAGCCTGATGGCTGGTTCAGGGATCCTGAGGTTAGCTCCAGCACCTTGCGATTACACGTTGTGGCCATGGTGTTGACGCAGACCTGGGTTTTCATCCGCACTGTCCGGCCAACGGGATGTGTATGTGGGTTGTGACTGGACGGATGCGAGCTCAGCGAAAGCGAACAGCACAATGGCGTGACTCGTGGACTTGGCGAGCTGCATGAACGGGCTGAAGGACGGTTGTGCGTTAGTTCTAGGGTGTCCGAGGGTAAAGGGGAGGCAGAGGTTGCACCATATCAGTAAGACAGGAGGCGGCGGCAGCGACGTGTTTTCGCTGACGACCACCTGGCAACAAGGACGTTTCTTGAACGTGGGTGATGTGGCGGGTAGGCTTGGCGTCGGTAGCGGTGGAGAGGCGGAGAAGTGAAGTAACTGCTGGGAGTGGTGGATGTGTCTACAAGCATCTGAGAAGGGTTGAGTGGAGGCTGGAGGAGCCTCGAGCTACTGATCAACATGAAGTTACAAAAAGACAATAAGTATCTGTTCTGTTTGTTATGTAGATGTAGAGATTAGTTTTTGTTTAATTTGGTTCTGATAGCTCCTATAAGGTGGTAGCATTTTTATGCTAGGTTCTTTAAAATGTTAAGGTGCAAAAGTAGTTGATAGAGTACCATAAAACGGGGTGAATTGCAACAGGAGTGTGAAGTGCAACAAAAAGTTAGATAGTAATAAGATCCTTCATGATGAGTATATAATTTACTTGTGGTTTCACTAATTTACCTTACTGATATACATATATAAGAGGCCCTGTATATGTAAATTGCATTATGGTGCACATAAATACCTTGGTATGGCACTGACAGAATAAAACAAGTAAAAAAAATTTAATTTTTAAGTGGAAATAACTTTATACGTGGCGTTTATTTCCACATGTCTGATTTATATCTTTGGTGATTAATAATGGTGCTATATGGTATCTTGTAACAAAATTTCCCTTTATGAAATGATTTAGTAGGCTATTTTAATTATTGGAAAAATATTTTTGTAAGAATGCTCAACCTGTCTAAATGTGGAGTGAGTTGCAACATATATTTCTTTATTCTACAAGATGTTTGTTGTGTGTATTTGGCCAAAGGTTATGTCCAATATTATATAATGTAAGTAGTTTGATGTGTAGTGACACAATGCCACGGGTTTATATTCATGATCCATGCAGTAGACAATATAAAAAACATTCACAGGAAGTGTTGGGAATGTGCTATGTGTGATGTGTGATGTGTGATATTGACAATGGCCTGGTATACAGTATCAGGAAAGTTGCTTTGAAATACAATATTGATCCAACAGTGCTTTCACAATTCATGAAAAAGAAAAAAGGTGAAGCAATACGACATATTGAAGGACAACAGGTTTTATCTCCTGAAGTAGAGACACTCATTGTCGACAGGTTAGTACAGGTGAGTGAGTAGGGTTATCCAATGGATGGATCTGATTTACGAATGCTAGTAAAGCACTATTTAGACAAAAGTGGTCCAACTGTGAACAAGTTTGCAAACATGCCAGGGAAGGAATTCACAAGGTTATTTTTGAACCACGCTCTGCTACCATATTTGTCGCTGCATTTTTTTGTGAATATTTTGTGAATTATGTTAATTTTTAATACATATAATTACTTAAAAGTACTATAATATAGTTATGTTCCTGATAATGCTGGTGTATTTCATCCTTCCACTAAAAATGAATTAACAACAGTGAGAGCAGCGATGTGTTAGCAACGACCGGTACGAAATAGTAAACAATTAAAATATTATTTTAACCTTGTTTTTTAGTATACTACTTGTAAATTGAACTGTGCCTATTTAAATATTTAGGTAGCCCCGATGGCAATATATCTCATTTTTACAGTTTAAAATAACAGCGGAAAATATTGTGAGGAGGCCGTATTGGTACGGTGTTGTTTTATCGAGCGAGATGGCAACCATAGAATACAGAGGCAACTGAAACCAACTGTCTGCTGGGCAAGGCTTTTCGCTCTCTCTCTCTCTTTCTTTCTTTATCTCTTTCATATTCTGGAAGTTTCACTTTGCTAGTGAGCAGAAAATTATACTGTTTTCAATTCTATCATATTTCATACTTATTACAGCAAAATAATAATTTTTGAATTTGTAATTTACAACTGAAAAGAGATTTTAATGTTTGAATACTTATTTTAATATATTTAGATATGATGATTGGGCAGTTATCAAGTGAAGTTGGCAGACATGGCATGTTGCTTTTTATCAAACAAAATACAAATTATTCTTACTACGAAAAATACTTCAAATTAATACATCACATTTGTAGACGTTGTGTATTTAAACCTACCTAGGCAAGTTACGATGTAATAAATCTGTGTTTCAATGGCAGTAATAAATATACTGACACGTGTGTTTCATTAATCATTGCGTCATTGAAATGGCATGCCTTTGTGCATCGTGGTCGATAAGATGGCCCTGTGTGTGTGCGCAATTTCAAATATTTTATTAGCGCCATTTATACGTTTTAACTGTGAACTGTTTTTATGAAGAAGTTAATTATTTACATTCACGTCTGTTTATTTATCACAACATTGTACCTTTGCCCTAAGGGGTTTGAAACACAGTCGTGTAACGTAATTTGCCACAATCCCAGAAGCAAAATACTAAGCCCAGCCCGATAAAGTTCAATAAACCTAATAACAGTAAGTAGCAATACATAGAAATATTAACGGAATAAAAGTTAGCGTAGGCTTATTTGTGTGCATGTTCACTGCTATCTTTTAAGTTTGTATGACAAAAATGAGCAACACGAGTTGCGTGCTTCAATTTAATGTACCTTTTTCATTTAACTGGTTGTTCCTTTGTTTTGATATTTATTCCAACTTAGGCCATCCTTTTAAAGAAATAACCCAACACACATCAATAACAATAAAAAACTAATTAGTACAGCCCTTTACCTCGCAGTTGTAACAGTGTTAAACACAGTCGCAGCAAAATAGTGTTACGTGCTGCAGCTGGTGCAGACTCATTTTGCCCCGCGCCGTAATCTGAGACCAACCTCGCCCTCCCCTCTACCTGGAACAATGCGCTCACAGCCTCCTGTTCTCCCTTCTGGGAGTCCCGAGAATGCTGACAGCGGCAAGACTTGCTAGTGTCACAGACCTCCTCTCGCCTGATAAGAGTTTCCGATACGTTCAGCAATGACTCGAGAATGTTATGGTGAGACTAGCTGGCGCCTCAGCCCTCCGCGATGCATCACGCACGTTGGGGAAGATTCTAGGTGGCGGCCTAAGACCTATATATAGTGCCGCAACCCAGTGGCCGGCAGTCTATGATGGAGGCCGTCTGGCGAGTGTGCGCGAGCGAAGAGGAGTATGGATGACGACTGGAGACGGTGGGACGGCAGCAAGTGAGGTGTTCGTGGCTTGAATGGATGAGAGGGTATGAAACCGATGAGAGAAACCTACTGTGCATGAGGGCACTTGGAGGACTCTAGAACATTGCCACCGGCGGGACAGGACTGAACGGAAGTGGGACTGAATGGAAGTGTAATACTGATTTTATTGTAAATATTCTAATTGTCAAATACGGCTACATATATTATAAAATAATTAAATAGGCTGATACACTGTCTATTGGGAATGATCTTTAATTATTTAATTTCATTGATTTCTTAGTTGTAATTATAAATTTTATTAATTGGTGTCAATCGTGAACAGTAAGTGATTTCAATTTATTGTGAGAATTTGAGTTCAAAGAATTTTGCTGTAGTTATTGTAAATAATATAAGGTAATTACAATTAATTATTTTATTTGATTAAGACCTCCATCCAGTAACAAACTTGGTATAGCACACTTAATTTCTAGAGAGAGAAATTGCAACATTACTAACGTGCATTACATGTATTATGTTATGTCATGGAAAATAAATATGTTAATGTAAAATAACCGCAGGAACTGTCGTCAATTCAGTCATTTTTAAAACGTCATAAAGCTGACCTAAATAATATTGAAGGCCTAAACTGTGAATATTCATACGGAATGGTTTTTGAAATATGACATAATTCTTTGAAAATCTGTAAACAGTAAACAACACATTTGACAAGTATAAAAGTAGAATTCACATGTCAATGTTTATGTTTAGATGTAGCGAAAGTATACGAACACATGTACACACACAATGGCATGTAAACATTGATTTTGACAGATCCTACATGGCAGTCACATGGCAAAGTTTGTTTACATTTGGCGGAAGGATACAAAAAGGGCCTGCAAGTAGATATTTAGCAGGGCTTCGAGAAAGTTGCTTCCAGCAGGGAATGGACTATAGCAACATTCATAACAATAATATTGTTGTTGCAATTCACCCCAAACGAAAGGTGAATTGGAACATTACAAAAATAATAAATGTACATCAATAACAATTTTAATTAGTGTAAGAGTCAAATATATTTAGAAACTAACACCCAAGATAAGACTTAAAAAAATTAAATGTTGGCAACATCATTTGTTAAAAAACTACGAGCTAACAAAGTTAAAAAGTGGTGCTATTCACCCCGTTTTACGGTACTAATATAACAGTGTTGAAAGTTTGTTTTGGTAGTAAATGATGAACCTTAAGTGTAGACAGTCAATGTTATGAAATTCTGTTTATAACTCCGGCGAGGTGGAATTGGCGAATCTTGACGTAAAGTTTGACGCAGTGCGTTGATAAGCTTTTGATAGCTGTGTGGTCAGTACCCATTTTGCTGTTGATGGTTGTCATACAGACGTGTGGTTTTTCGTTTGTTGAGTGACAATGTTCCCCCTCCAGGACAATTAATTTGAGCACTAGCTGTTATGTTATGCAATTTTAGAATACTGTCAATTTTGATTCTGGAAATAATCCATGATGTTAAAGAAGTCGGTCAATAAATTATTGTATTCCTTTGTATGATAAACAACAAGAAAACAGTTTTGAAAGTTTGTAAGAGAATCAACAGTTACAGAAGTAATTTTTTTTTATTTGTACTGCTTTGAGATGGCCAATTTATTTCTTCTGTTAAATCTACAGGAATGGAAATCGATGTAACTGTCAAAATTGTATACAAAATTTATCTTTTGAAAATCCTAGATACCAAAGTTGTTTGTTAAATTTTATAATTTTTTTATACTTTATAATAATTTTATTGGCATTTTTATAAAGCTTATTTCTGTGAATTCAGTAAATCAACATTTCTGGAAAGCCTAACTCTTTCATTTAGTAACTTTCAGTATCCCTTCCATTTTTTTTTGTATAAAAAAATGTTAAGAATATTAAATTAATAATTTTATTTTCTTTTCTGTTTTAAATTATGAGTCAGTGTGGCCTGGCCAAAGATTCCTATTCTACCTCTCGGGAAGCGAGTGCTTTAGACAACGTTGTGTATAATAGTTATTTTTGTTTTAAAGTTTTAAGATAATTTATTGAGCTCTAGCATTTCTGGTGTCTAAGTTTGTCGTTAAGAGCTTCAAGGCAGCCCAGCCTATAACAGCCTTGTGGTGGATCACCCCCATAATTTCATTGAAGCTGTTTAACATAAATTTGCAGGAGTTAATGTTTTTTTTTTTAATTCTTGACGCTACAAGATGGCCGTAACACATCCCCCTTCCCCCACCACTTTTTAAAATATGTTTTCGGCTGCCGGGTAAACTAAGTCATTGGTTTTTTTTTGTGATTTAATTTATTCATTCCTCCCCTTTCCCACTCCACATTTAACTATATTGACCCCATTTACTGTGACTGTATTTATAATGAATCTTTTTGAGGAACCATTGAAACTTTGTGTGAAAAAAGTAGAAAATTTGAAGGTAATCTGAAGAAAAAAAAAAGGCCAATTTGTTGCACTTTTTTGGTTGCTGGGCATTGCATTTTTCTTGGCGAGCATTGTAATGGCCATAGAGTATATAAGAAAATAAATACTACCCCCTAGGCTGCCAGTGCTAGCCAATAGCTATTGACTCCACTATCTTTCCGCCAAGCTATGGAAATGGACCACTTTCGGGTTGGGGTAGTAGCCCACCAAGGTGGAGAACCCTCGAGAGAAGTAAGGCGTAGCATGGGCTGACCTTGCTTTCCCCATAGAGGTTTTCTCAGCCAGGGGGTTGTGGGGCACAATCCCAAAGAAAGGGGTTTCGTCCATATCCACGTGTCTCCTCTAGTGCCCTGAGGTCAGATTGAGGAAGGTCTCATGCTGGCAGTAGGACATGTCTGGGCAAATTGTCCAGGCATCCACTAGATAGTAGGTTTCTCCCTAACACAGGAGAATTGGGAAGGCCAGGTGACAGCTGGCGTCAAATGATAATGTGCCTGAATGGTGAAAGGGGAGGTGGGACCCGAGGATGGGTTTAGCTGATTTGCTCGTCCAAGGGGCCTACAACCCCAAACACGCAAAATGGCTTCAATAACTGATATTCCAAAAACCTCGGGATGGCTTAAGCTAAGAAGAATGGAGATGTTTCAATTGAAATTGTAATATCCTTCCACCCCTCAGGCAGCCAAATTTGTTTCACAAGTGATGTAACTACCATCACATGTTTCTCCTGCCATTGTACTTTCACTCGCTTCCCTTCTCACTTTGCAAGTGTTGTTATGACAAATTTCTATTGGCTTATGGTTACTGTTTTTGACAACCTATTATTCTCAGTTTTTTTTTTAGACATGCCACCATCAGCTGTGTGGAAGCCTATTGTAAAAGTTGGCAGGTCTGTGTGTATAATCTTCTGAAAATAAAGCAACACACTGGATTCTGTTAAACTCTAGTTATCATTTTCTTGAACTTACAACCTACGCATCACATCGGGAGAGGAAAATAAATTAAGTTGAGATATGTTGCAAATAGGAAGGTACAACTATATAGTAAATATGGCATGTTAAGTCCCAGAACATACCATATGACATATTTCTATACTTTCATCGGGATTGTGTTTTAAAAACCAAATGGTAATACTGAGTGGGATTTTGGTGACTGTGCATGCTATTGTATCATGCTCCTGTGACTAGTAGGCCAAACCAATTTTTTTTTGCATCCTACCGCTAGAATTAATTATTTTTAATTCCAGCTTCAATCTGAAATGATTTCTATACATAAATTTAGGGCTACATGAGTAGTGGTTCTTTGTTATTAATTTTTTTTTAGATCAATAATTAACTTTTTAGAGCATATACATTTTTTAATGCTGATAATATGTCATCATATTTGTTATACTTTTATTCTATGGTAGATGGGGTTACTCTATATTTGTATTTGTTTTAAAACAATTGTTATTTGTGTTTACAAGAAGGTGTCTCAAGAGGTCCTGTGGTGATTTGACCAGAATGGAAGGAAGTAAACCAATTACTCCACTCGAGCCAGTGTGGGTCTCGAAGTTTCCCTCTGATGAAGATAGGGGGTATGCTAGGAGCTGTAACAAGGCCATGGATGCACCCTGTAAAGCCTTATTAAACAGATGCCCACTGGTGGTATTGGGGGGGAGGGGGTACAGGGAAAACTCCTTTACTATCCAGCAGTCCTCCAACCAATTTTTCTGTTTCTGTGTACATCTTGTTCCTACTCTTGTTTATACTACGTGTTTGTGTATTTATATAGATTCAGTGTTCCTCAACCAAGGTACAATTGTTCAGGGGCACTTAATCAAAATTAAAAAAAAATTGAACATTATAATTACTGTAGTTATAAACATATTAATTTCAGTGCTGTTAATACCCACTTTCCTAGAATGATGCATAATGCTTTTCACATGTATATAATTCCCAAATTCTCTATTCAATTCCAAAATTTTTGTTTCTATTCTAAATTCTGGACTCGATTTGATTATCAACAAACGATAAATACATTGCAACATTTTGTATACAGTTTTACAGTTCTACAAGTGTATTCAACAGAAATTTAAAATAAGCAGTGTAAATATATAAAAGAAAATGTTTATATGCTACATAAAACAATGCTTTTTCATAACTGTATATTTTATGGATTTAATTATTTGTTTCAAGAACAGTTGTGTTTGGTTTCAAGTAGGCTATCAACTATCGAGTTTTTCATCTATTTGCAATCACAATAATATTTCAATAGTGCTAGATGCTAAAAAAGTGTTCTATTACAACTACAAAGGAACACCTATTTTATGACTAACAATAAGACTAAAATTTAAATTTAAATATACATACCATCACCAAAATTATGCTATATGCTAATGGTATATATTTAATGAATATTTTACCACACCTACATGACAACTATATGCACACATTTCTTTTTAAAATTTTACGTGTGAAGCAAACCCATATTTTTATTCAAAAATAGGAGCATTTCCACACGTTCAAGGACCATAATGATTGTGTTCATAAAAACTGTTCAAGTGTTTCATCATATTGGTTGTCCGAGACTTTCCACCTCTTAAAAATTTTTTGTACAAAATTTACAATCTGCATAGTTTGAATTGTTTTCTGCCACTGTGAAATAGTCACACACACTGCTACAATTATGCATTGAAGTCATTATATTTTTTCCTGCACACGTGGTTAACCTCAAAATTCAACACATTAACATTACCCTTCTACCATAACGGAAAAATGATGACAAAATAATGTGCATCAGGTTATTCAACAACTGCATCACGACCTGTAATTACATTTCACAAAACTTACAGCAGGAACAACCATAACGCGAGCAAGAGAAAAAAAATTTAATTTTTTGAATAAGCAAATGAATATTACTTTATTCACAGTTAAAGAATATATATTTTTTTAAAGTATATATAAATTTCTTTTTTCCACAGACACTCATCAGTACAACGCTAAAGAATACACATATTTTCACGGTTGAAATGGTTGCAAAATGGTCGCAAGTGTTTGCATTTTGCAAGTAAAGTTTGCACACGTCCCAAAACAATATAATTTCAAGGATATACAGTAAACATTAAGACAAGTCATAAATATGTATATATTCTTTTCATACAATTTTTCAGTGTGACATTTTTAACTTTTGGTTTTGTTGCGGTTAGCAGCATTTAATAATACCGCTGAATTAAAAAAAAACAAATCAATCCCCGTGCTTTGGAGGTTAAATACGTACATTAGCACAGACAAAATGTGTTTAGATGTTATTTATAATGCTGCAGATATCAAAGAATCAAAAAGTTACTTGCCCTGGTTAATTAATTATGCCTGATTAAATACGACTCATGATGGATTTAAAAATTTTGGCTGAAAACTTAGTTCATTCAAAGATTATTTTCTTAAATCGAAGCATAAATCGAATAAACAAAAATCTTTGATTCAACCTAGAATTTGAGAAGCTTTGCACATCCCTGCAATCTCATCTGATCACTGCATTCTGGATTAACCTATACTGTGATTATGACTTTCAAAATTATTATTGAATGAGTTGGAAAACATTATTGTTGTGATGTACCTAGTGGCTTAGGTAGCAAAGAAATTGCAATTGCACACATGATATTTGCATGATGTTTGCAATTGCAAGCACGACCAGGTTTGCAGTATATGCCGCCAGCAAAAAAAAATGTTTACAGAATTGAATCAAATTTTTGAATGCTGAAAATCAACACACATTGATTCTTTGATTCAGGCAAGAATTGGTGGAATTGTAAGAACTGAGGAATAAAAATCGAATCGCCCCATTACTAATATATATAATGCCGCACAGCACATTCCTGCACATCTGATATACACACTCTACGTTTCAACTTCACCCCATCTCAAGAGTTGTTACGCTCGTGGGGAAGTCATATTACGACAGGTCAATTAATGTTGTGCCTACAGAATCACTCCGAGCCTAGTGAGTAATTACAGACATGGGGCATGAAGGAAGATATGTTACTGTCTAATGAAGCTGCCATGCGCTCGCCCATATTTCCCAGTCAAGATTTTTTATTCAACTGAACCATTGACATCGGTCAGCCCCATGCTACACGGATACCGCAGCCGCCAGAGCCTCGTGCAGAAGTGATAAAAACGTCAACAGCCTCCAACAGGGGATATAAGGAAAGGAAGCTGCTGCACTCAAGCCTAAATTAACCAACCCCCACGAAGAGAGGCTAGTGCACACCCCCCCCCCCCCCCCTTTCTGACAGCCCACAAGCTAAGGATTTGGGTATATAAGGCAGTGTGCGCCAGCCCCCCCATCCTGAATAATGCCGAGGGCATCAGCAAGCCTGAGAAAGGTTAGATAGGGCACTCAAGACTGAGTAAGGCTTGATAAAAGTCAGGGGAAGTGGTGCAGATCCTGTCTTCAGTCTGAACAAGACTTGAAGGGAATACTCCAGGATTCTGGCCAATAGGCCACTCGTGCCAGCTGGACAGAGTAAAGTCTCCGGGAGTAAGTTGTGCTGCTCAACCTCTCACAGTCTGCAACAACTAGAGCAATCTGATGAGAGCAAAAGATGATAGACTCCATGTGTCGAATTACGGTTTCCCACGTCTTTGCAAGTGCACGTCAGTCAATTCAATCAGACATCTCAACTTCACCAGCCAGAGGTATCTCTACGTCCTCACCTGAATCCCTACTCCAAAATCATTTCCCTTAATATCCGTGATAGCACATGGTGGCGATGTCCCTTCTGAACTGCTAGGCATTTCAGCTCTCCCTGCCAACATGTAGCATTAGCTCACTTTGCTCCCCACACGTTTTAATGCAGGTAGTCTTAACCTGCCAGATAATTAATTTGATTATTAATTATTGTATTATTTAGAGCTACGAATTTCATTATTTTCCAAACGTATTCACTAAATATGTGAATTATTAGAATTTATGCTTACCTTCCTTTACCTGGTTCCCAGTACAATTAATTTTAACCAATAAATTAATTATTCGTTATTCCAGCTACCATCTCGATCCCAGTTTGAATAAGGCCGGATCCAAAAGATACCAGCTGTTGTTTGGAATTGTGTGAAAGCATCTCCAGCCTGAATAAGGCTGGACTACTCCAGGAACAACCTGAGACACCCAACCCTTCAGCGGTATATAAAGCCGGGACCAGAGCCTAGATCTATATCCTTGGCTACAGTCCTAGCCTGCACAAGACTGGACCGGGGAAGTAAACTACCCAATGAGTCAGGAATATATCCTGGCGCTATTTTTATTAGTGAGATTCCTTACAAGACTAAAGGACGTAGAAGTAATCTAAGTAGATTAGCTCACCGAGCACGAAAAAGAGAATTAGACGTCCTATTAACACATAACACCTTGACTAATGAAATCACCCACTTTAATTCCAATATTGCTATTTCTCCAGAACCATTATTTGAACCAGGGATTCCTCTAGACAGAATCGCACCTTTCGGAAATGAGGCAATACTGCAAGGTGGGGACAACATATTAGGATTAGACTGGCATCACCATAGGGTTTAATATTGGGATAACTGTAAGCCAGACCCACCTATTGCAGAGTTGTTACAGCCCCTTGCGCCTACACAGAACTTAGGGCCTGTTCACCCTATGTGCCAGGTGCACACCGTGGCAGGTAAGATTATCACTATCCACATTCCCTCGCAGATAGTTAGCCGACACACCACAGCAACCCCCTCGGTCGACTTTGTGCACTTACGCTTCCCCACTACACCGGCCTCCTATAGAGGACACCGCCGGCAGGCGGCCTCCGACTGCCTAAATTCGTACCCACTTCATCCAGTGACAGCTGGCATCATAAATATTTTTGACATCCTTAACAGTGAGCGTAACCAAACTGCCAGGACGGAAGACGTACTTGATTAAACTCAATCTAGGGTTTGGATCCTCCCTCCTGTTAAGGTCACCCAGCACAAAAGGGACAAATCACTACCTTCCAACGTAGGAGGAACTGCGACCCGGCCAGGCAAACCTCTTTCTCATATTTTTCCGTCACAAGGGGTACCTTGAATCGCTTATCCCAGGAAGGGATTCAGCCTCACCTTGCAGAATTAATTTTATTTAATTCCCATGAGAGGGCATTTAACACACACACACACACACACACACGCACGCACGCACGCACGCACGCACACACACACCACCATATACAGCTTATTCCCGAACTAATTCCTCTCAAGCTATTAATATTGCAAAGCAAGCACAATTATGGAATCCAAGAGACTATTATTCAATACACCATAACTGTAAAATAAACTGGCAAAATTCTACATATTAAACTTTAGACTTATTTCACTTATGGCATGATGTAACAATGCAGTTTATTATAATATTTAAATAGGACATTTGGATAATTTTTTTTGGCAAGAAATGAAATATTTTATCAGTATTTGAAATTTTTGCTGTGTTCGAATGTTTATGTCATGCATTTGCTTTTTCTGAAGTCGTAGTAAGGTTGCATCAACATTTAGTGATAAAAGCTTTCTTCTACTTCGTATAAAGTTTTTCCTTTAAGAATGTTCTGAAAATTGATTATTTTTAGTTGCAAAGCAGTATGACATAGCATGGAGAGGGATTTCAGTCCACAGCATATTGTTATTTGGTCATGTTTTTGGCACCGAGGTGCAAGGAGTGGGGGAGGCACATGTCTGGAGTGGGGGAGGCACATGTCTATATGAGCTCAGAGTGCCTGCTGCCCGCTAGCAAATGACTACAAGACCATGAAGGAGACGCGTCGAACATGACAATTTAGCCCATGCAGGCAGCACCCACGACCTCAACTTCTTTGGTGTTTTAACTTTAATTCCTTTTGGCATACAAACTCTGTTCTACTAAATCATTTCCGCCAGTGTGAGAGGTCATTAGGGTGCCAGGAAGGAATTAACTTCCCTCCTGTCTTCTTAAATTTGTCTCATGATGGAAGTTTTGGAGGGACATTAATAATTAATGAACTAGTGCGGTGCTGTTCCGTTCCGGTTGTTTCGTTAAACTGAATGTTTGTGACTTTGCATTACTAAAAGGTTGTGAACCTGTTATTTGGAATTTAAAATAAAAATGAAAAACAAATCTGAGACAGGATTGTTTATTATTATTATTTTTTTATACGTTGCCTTTTAAGTTTCATGTCTCTACCGATTGAGCAAAATGAAGCTGTGATTTCCAGTACTCATTTTTGACAGCTGCGACATTACAATGTGTCAAAATATTATTTTCATTCTATTTGTGGGAGAGGGAAAACAATCCACCACCTATTCTCTTCTCAAATTTATCATCAGTATTAATCAGGCAGTAAAACTTGAATAACATAAGGGTAACTCACTGTCCAGTAAATTAAATTCTTAGGTGAGCAGAAAATCACTAAGAAAGTTATTATAATCTTATTTAAAAGTGCAAATATGAATTATTTTATCTATGAATAACATCCCTTATCAATGGTTGCAAGTTCACTGTAAATTGAAAACCTGAATGGAAAGTACAATACCAAATTGTAACATCAGTCATAACAAACCTACCTGTTTTTCTTCACCTAACTGGGGAACAGAGGTGGCATCATTTTCACCCAAGTTTTTCTTTTGCGATACTTTCTTCGAAGTTATCTTCTTGCGTCGTCGTCTTTTCACGCCAACTGCAGATGATTTTGCAACATCTTTTGTTGGTAGGTTGAAATCTGCAAAAATTTATATGCATATTGTAAAAAAAAAGCATATGGTGTGAAGTAAAACAGTTAGGAACTATGATGCAATTAGTTTTTACACCTGAAAACATTGTTTTCGCCTTTTAAGATGTATCAAAATAAAAATTAAAGTAGGCTATTTGCACAGTGCATATAACAAAATATTGTACCATATAGGCAAGTTTAAGGAAGTAAAATATTTCTGGCTTGTAATTTTCATCAGCTAAATTTTATACAAGTTTTCAAACATGTATAGCAAATACAGAGAATGAATGATATGTATAAAGTGAGATAATACAATTATATTTAAAAACTGTAATTATGCCAATATGATTTAAGGAATTGTTTCATAATGTTTACCTAGCTTGTCAAATTTCCCATAATTTAAGCAAGCAAAAATAATATTAAAACATACTAATTTGTTCCTGCAAATTTCATTTATAATCTATAACACTCAACTACTTAATCACCCACTTAGTAGTTTAACTGCAGATGTTTACTAGCAGACCAAATATAAATGGAATTTAATATTGGAAACACACTCACAGTACAAACATTACAGCATTTAAAAATAATCACGTACAAACATTCCCATTAATTAGTAGATACCAGGATGCATGCAGGGAGAAATCTATTCTCTAATACCACTTGACAAAATAATTTCACATTAGATCCCTTTTATCAAATGCACAGTCTCATTAAGTGGCCATCCAACATTTCTAAATTATGTAGTGGTGTTGGCAGATATTTTTAACGGATGTGCGGTTTTGTATTTGTTGGCAAAAATTCCATATGTCCACAGATGGTATTTACAGGGCATTGAGAACCCACTGAAATTCTATAGCTGCAGCAAGTTTTCCAGATTATTTAATTTTACAACATTTCATTTAAATGCACCATACATTATACAGAACCAATTTTTAAATTGAAGGTTACACTTGAAACAAATATATTAAGTAAAGGATAATTAGATGTACTTATTAAATTACATTTCAGATATACTCATAAAGAAAAATTCATTAACATATGAAATTAACTAAATAAAAATTGAAAGCAGGAAACGCAGTATGCTGATACAAAATATGTAAGTTAAACAGGGATTGTAATATAAGAATGAAGTTTATTAAACTTATCTTTGTTACATTATGTTTTTGGCACTTACATTATAGTTTACAATAAATGAGTAAAGAGATTTAGGCGGCTCTTAACATTGAGGTATTGAGAGCCGATTTACAATAATGTTTCCAAACTGCTCTTGTAGGTCTACATGGCTATTTATCACAAATTGATAATAAACATAAATAATTATTGCTAAAATATTAAAAAAATTATTGACTGCCTTTAGACAGATTACATCATCAAGTTTGTTTTGTCTGATAAAGGTGGTTCACTATATGGTGATCATTCTAGAAATAAACCTTTGAAAAAACCACTGTCCGCACATGCATACATTTAAACATAAGCATTAACCGCAATACTAACAGTTATGTTGGCAGCAAGTTGGAAGTAGTTCCAGGTCGTAACGTCTCACTAGACACAATATTAAACATTAACTGTACCTGAAATTCATCACTTTCTTTTTGTTTTACCCACATAAGAATAAAAATATTGTAACAACACATTTGTAACCAATTCATAACATCACTTGGCCGGCGCACTGTTTCAAGTTATAGTGTCCATTGTATTGTTTAATTATTTTACGTCTTTACAAATCCAATGTTCAAATGCTCTGAATTCCATTAATTTATGTGGCAGTTCCTGTCCTGTTCCATGGTTGCTTAGTTTTAAGTGCCTGCCTAGAACAATGTGATTTATATTGCAGTTTTTAACGCCAAGTATAAACAATCTATTTACATAATAAGAATTTAGGGCTACAGTTTAGAATTATTTCATGCGGTATTTCAACATTGCTTCTAGTCGCAGGAAGTTTTAATATTTCACGTAATATGCTGACCTGGCCAGTATGTCTAAATGTAGTTAAATTTGGTTATAATATAAAACTTAAAGTAACTTAGATTGAGACTGCATTTTAGTATATTTCTGTTGTGTAACTATTCCAGAACTTCAGTGGGTGATAGTTATTATTTATGCAAGTGTCGAGATCAGCATTTACGAGTCTATAACTCGGTACATATTTCATTAATTTTCAACAAATAGCACCATAAAACTGCTTTATATTACATGTGGAACATTTCTCCTACTTTTAATATATTTATACAGTTCCTTGACGATTTGTTGAACGTTTGAATGTGTCCAGGCCAACATAAACAGTGAGTATTTCGAGCTGCCGCAGACAACCTCAATTCCTATAATGACAATTGGATTCTGCATTAAATGCATGAATATAATTTCATAAAATACGTTGTCATCAGTTATTTATTTTTATGATAAAATTACGTTCACATCATAGCCATTCTAATAGTATTAGCTAATAAAAGTGTTATTCTCAAAAGGAAGGTTAGACCAAGCTTTCATGTTGTTAGACCCAAAGTAAAAACAAAATTAATTTGGATGGATTTTCATGAAACTCACATTTAGTTATAAATATCAGCATGGAGGTGTGCTGTAAAAAATTTGGATCAATTTGGTTCAGCCACAAAGCTTTTATGACAACTCTTTTCGGTATTTGTAACATCATCATAGCAAAATCCGCCATTTGCTTACACATAGTGTGTGTTTATGTATACGACTATTAATTTGGGAGTTATTTGTGCTTTAAGTAGCACACTTACCAGCAAGAATTGTGATACATTAGCAAACATTGTCACAATTGTAATGCATGCAGAATAGTATTTTGTTATATTTTACTTAAATAAAATGTGTCATTTAAAGGGACATGCTATTTTTATTAGTTCTGCCCGTAAATGTTATTTTAATAAATCCTTGTATCAGTTAACGACAATTTAACACATCTTTACAGTTAATGTTGGAAAAATCTTATTATCTTTAAGGATTTATTTCCTATTATGGGCAAAAATTCAAGCCTAGCACGTATTTAACAAGGAATGTTCTAAATAATGTGGCTCAGATATAATGATGGGAAAAAAGAAAAATATTTCCCAATTGTCAGACCATTTATTTCTAAACAGTAAAAATTAAAACATTAGTGTTTGCAAAGATATATTATTTACTGAAATAAACATGTACATATTTACAGTGACACTCATGTTGCTTTGTTATGTAAATAAATACAGCTGAATTTTGAAAAGCTGATTAAACATATGCCACATGGCAGTGTTTACACTGAGATACTGAGGAAGAATACGCAACAAAGTATAAAATAAACAGGACATTCAAAAGTGCTAATTTTACGTGAACAGCCTTTATATTTATGTACATATGTTAACTTAAAATGTACATATATACACATACGAAATAATATATGTATATTATGTAATATATGTATATTATGTAATATATATAATATATTTGTATTTACACATTCTGAGTGTCTACCACAATTATTATGTATTTGGTTATAACTGCTCATCACTTAGGATACAAAATATTTTACTGGTATTGGAATGTAATCACAGATTTTAACATGTGACAATCACCAGGCGCACACATGGCAATGTTCATTTACATGCGGTGGAAGGATACATAATGGACATGAAAGTAGAACTTTAGCAGGGCTTTCAAATGTGCTCACTTTATTGTGAACCACATATAATAGGTATCCTAACAGTGTCCATTCAATGTATGCTTTATTTGTAAATTGTATACAAATTTTCACTTGCCCCAGGCAAATAGTTACTATAAAGGACACTGTTATATGATTACATTATAGATGTTTTTTTTTGTACCAGAAATAACACTCGTAGTTACTATGTCTTTTATTGATCAAGCTCAACATCATTAAGGTCTGGGGAAACTGACTACCTTTCTACTTATTTAGAGTTGATACTAACTTAACTTCATGAAGCTTCAATAGGCTCAAACTAGAATGTTTTAAACATAGAGTTTAGTGTCTGTTGGAATCTTGAGTAAAAGAAGTACAGCCTCTTGTCTTTTACTGAAGTGAGAGCACTTTCTATCTTTTTTGTGTGTTTCAATGTAGTGTATACATTATTTTTGCTGAGAAGTCGAACCAGCTGGTAGGAGACTCCTTTCATGTAAGGAATGACAGTTATGTTGGGAATTATTCATCGTCGTCGTCATGATGATGATGATGATGATTATTATTGTTAAAATTTATATTCAATTCTAACCTATACACTTGTACATTATTAGGTTACTTGTAAAGCAAATAAGAGGGCAGTTACACATATGATGCTTCAATATATTAAATCAAAAACAAACACTAATTTACCAAACACTCATTGCTATTGCTAGCTTCACAGTTATGCTAATAATGTCCCAGAGTTAGGATGTAATGCTGTTCTGCTTACAATATTGTTCTTGGAACAGTTTCTTTGCTACCCTGGCCTCCTACTCTCCCCATTCCAAACATTGTATTATAGCAGACTTCCTGCCCCAGTGGCTACTTTAACACATTCTCCCTTCATACAAAGTCATCGGTTGAGAGCTAGTCAAGTTGCCTTAGAACATGGATAAGTTCAGAAGTGGAGTTTGCAGCATGAAGCCCTTGCTCCTCTAACATAGACACCAATTTCCCCTCTGGAAAATTTAAAAATTGATTATAATATGGGTACTTTGTTCATCCTATAAAAGTGTTGGAATTTAAAAATAAGCTTTAAAAGCTGTTAGAGTATTATAAAAGACTATGCTAGTCTGTTGTCTGTATTATGGTATAGCTAGTAGTATTTTGCAAAGATTTTGTGTATAAATTTCAAATGTAAGGTTTGTTCATGACGTCATTTTTACTCCCCTCAAATGAGTGTACGTTGGTGTGTTCTTTTTGCCTTGAGGTGACTTTATGGCTCTGTTTATTTCCATTTTGGAGTTACCATTTGCTTGAAGGATAGTTGTGGGGTGATTTATCTCTTCCTTAAGGATGTCCTCCTCACAACCAGTTGTGACCTTGTGTTATCAAGACAAATAAAAGTACTCTTCTGTGATGGGGGTGGTGTGAATTCTCCTGTAGATAACTGCCTGTGTGTGTTGGCTTCCAATATACTGAATGGCCAAAGTGTTGATCCTCTGCCCTTGTAACTAGCATATGCAGAAAAGCCGTTTTCTGTCTTTTCCCACTTCCATTCTAAACTCAACATTCCGGTGGATGTTGTTCAGATGTGCTAGGAAATCTTTAAGTTTCTCACTTCCATGGCTCCAGATGGTGAAAATGTCATCAACATATGTGTACCAGCACTTTGGTTTATATTGGCTGGTATTTATACTGCATAGAACTAAGTTTAGTCAATTTTGAAACGTCAATTTACTCAATTTTATAATTTCATATAGTCATTTCCAGAAGTTGGACAGTTAAACATAGGAAATTTTGGCACTAGCCGTGCATGTGGGTGTACCAGGCTATTTTTAGATTTTGCCAATAGGTGATTTGAAGTCTGCAACATAAATGTATATAACATTTGTATATAATGATATGACTAGCAGAAATGGCAGCTAATTAATTAAAAGTACCATACGACAAGATCACAAATTAAATGCCTTTCGTAATATTTTTTTATGTTTAATACAATTCCAAAATAAAAATCATTATGTTTCACAAAAATTAATTGGAAAGTTAACAGATTAATTTATGAAAAACAGTTGAAATTGGTTTTTGTAGTCAGAACTGTGGGTGAGGCAAATGCGGAAGGCACGAAGGTACACTGGTGAGGAAGTGTGATGACATGGTGCGAAGGACTCTCTTCCACATGACTGCTCGGAGGCAGTGGATGTGTTGATCACACCTTTGTGATTATAGTATAGTGGTGGGAAGTAAATGGCAGCGACAATGCTGTGTACAGTGGTGATACACATTTTCCTTTAATTATGTAATGTAGAGTAAATGGGTAGTTACACCACTGTATTCTTCTTTCAGTTTGTTTCAGTCATGTAATTTTGCCAGTTTAAGTTTGTAAGTATCCTCCGGGCACTACCCGGGAGAAGTGAATCATTTTGCAATGTGCGTTCAACTCAACACATCACCAGCTCATCCTACACGTGTATGCATCAGTCCGTGAAAAAAGAAATGGCTCAATTAATAATCTAAAGAACTCTGTATATTATTTAAAATTTGATTCTGTTTTGGACGATTATGGAAATAAACAAGTGAATGGCAAGTCTGTAACTTTTTCTTCAAGCAGACAATAGCTGATCTCTAGTGTTATCATAGAAACTGAACACTTTCCTGCAACAACTTAGGTGGACAGTTGTGTAAAGGTTCTCATGCTCTACCACAAACAAGCCGGAGCACTACCTACATCCATATCAAGGATACAAGTGTAAATATAATTCCAAATAGCAAACAATTTGAGATACATCTTACAAACTATACTCTAGTTGAAATTAACCTATCAACTGAAAATCTTATAAATGAAAATCCTGGCCTTCTGCTTGACATTGATGTTTCTGTAAGAAATGCCAGATCATAAACCAGGTTAAGGAGACTGACAATCTTTTCTTTATTCAAGAACCACAACTGGACAAAGTAGATATAAATTGAAATGAAAATATTTTTACTTTGATTTTATTCTATCTTATATGTCCAAAACAATACCCACACAAGCCACAAAGCAAACTCCTTATCAAAATGGTTAACACTATTAAATTGTTAAAAACTCAATAATTGAGAGCATAAAAAAATAATTTTATTTCTACATACGGAAAGCAAAATATTGTTACGGCCATAATAAAAAAAAATTTCCTTTCTATTTTGTACCGGAGATCATACATTATGTGGTAGCATAAAGGTTATGATAGACCAACGGGTTAACTTATTTTCAATTAGTTAATAACCAATTTTGGCAGTTTCGGAGAAATGCGAGAAAAAGGCAGTTTTCTTTTAAGCAAAACAAATTTATAAGACCAAGTGTAAGGCTTATGATTTTACATAACCCTTTGTAGGTGAAAATATCATGTTTGTTTTTAAAATAGAGTACATAGAGAATATAATTTATGTTTTATTTCTCATTTTAGCCTTGATGATGACAGTCGTGAAATCATTGATGGTTCCATATTATCGTTTTTTTATAGTAAATTCATATAAGATAACTTGTGTTTTTTAAAGACATTTTCAAAAAGACATACTCAAATTTTGTTTCACAGTTATTAGTTTTTTTTTTTTTTTTATGTTTGGTGTACTCTCTTGAAATTGACAATCCAGTCCTAATATTATTTGATGTAAGTTTTGTTTTTGTATTGTATGAAAGTTTTGCATTCTGTAATACTGGGTATTACATAACTCATCCAGTTTATTTTCATACTGTTAAAATTACGTGATTATTTGCCCTATATCACTGTTTACATTGGCACCATAATATTTATATTTTGGTAATAACTTAATTGTTTACTATATTTGTGTCAAAACAGTATTTTCCATTTTCAGATAATTTTAACAAGATATTGAACAATTACCAATGTTTTGCAGTCAAAGGTTATGTAGTGATTACACCTAACCTCAATATGGTTGACATTTTTTTCACTACACGAAAATAATTTTATTTCTCATAATTCAATGTTCAGAATAAACTAGGGCAGTTTAGTGACCTGACTTTACACTAGGACTAAATTTGTGAATACACTTTGATATTTTATTTTAGTATTAGCAACAGTAATTTAAATTGACAATTTTGGCCAATTAAGGCGGCAGGATTTGCCCATTGTTAATCCAAGGCTTGCGCTATCTATATAGCATGGGTGGAGGAGAAAAGATGCTCTGCCTTGTAACAAAAGGTCAGCCATGTGAGTAACAGCATCAGAAAGGAGGTCCTGACTTCTGGAGTTCCTAGGACCAGGATAACGTGGTTACCTTAGTTAATGTGTTGCAAATCTTGTGAGTTTAAAGACAGGAGACCTCAGATCAGTTTAAGAAAAGATCTGAAGGCTAGGGAACAGAGTGATGTACCACTGGTGACCCGATGACGCAGATGCCGTATCTGAGGCCTGAAAAGAAGATTGCCCATTAACTGCACGGTGAGGGTGTTTAGAGCGTTGGTCATTCAGCTAAGAAGTTGAAGCAGCTTCTTTATGCCATTATTGGTGCAGTTGGTCTTCAAGAGCCTACTTTAGATGAGCATCTGTGGTAGGTGCTCCCACTGTTGCCTTTTGAGTTCAACGCTCTCAACTGGCACCAGACTCCTTGTCTCAAGAAGAAGAGATGACCAGACGACCACTTATTGGCTCAATCCCATGACCTGGGTTCATGTTCCGCAGAAGTTGGCTTCCGGATGGGGCAGTCATCCAGCAGTGGTGGCAGTCCTATTCCTGGTGGACCTGGCTAGCTCCAGTCCCATGTTGCCTAACCTTGATGGAACCTGGAAGAGGCAAGCCATGGACGCTAAAAAACTGGCTGTGTGAGTTGTGTTTTTGCCATGCCTGATGCTGGGCAAATGATGTTACAGTTGGGAGAGAAAAAAAGGAGACTAGACGAGCAGCTCGTCGTGGGGCAGCTGATCATGTTGAACTCAGGCAAGGAGCACAAACTGTAATTCTACTCCAGTCTTCTTTGGCTGTTGGTCATGGCTGGAACGGGCTCCCCTGCTGCTGTATCAGTCAGCTGTATTTCGTGAGGGCTACAACCAAGTTGGTCACACTCTTTTTATATCTTACAAAAACAACAGAAGAAATGCCTGTATGATATAGTAAACAATTAACCATTGGAATCAAACTTGATGATCACTTGTTATGGGGGGAAAAAATTGTGATGGAGGCATGTGCGTTTTCTTTTCTTCTTTTTTTTTTTGTAAAAAAAAGTTTGGCCAATAATCATAGAAGTAGTATTTAGATTTGGAGGCCCTCGCTATCAAATCTAAATAAATCAAACTAAAATTTAAAAAAAAATTATATAAAATAAAAATTTATATAATTAGTAATTTTTTTGTTTGTTGTCTAATATCAAATTTTTTTTTAAAGTAGGAATTACTATTTATCATTAAATGAATAAGGATACTTACTTTGGATTCATACTGTTTACCAATTTTTCTTCTGTGGACAATTTGTAACATATATTTGTGGGGGGTCCACAAATCATTACAAGCCGAAAAATGTTACCCCCATAAGATTTTTTTTACTTAAAAAAAAAAAAAGAATTTTTTTCTCTCTCTTTTGTATTTTTTGATAGGATACCTTTATTATGCTAGGAAAGTTTTTTTTTTTTTTTTTTTTTTTTTTTTCCCCAGGATTTCTTCTGTTCAATTGTGTTTGGTTGGGATTCAGGTCAGTGCTGATGTTTTAGTTTCTTCTATAATTTTAATTTATTCATTTTTTTAATATAAAGGAGTTTAGGTTAACTCTATTTCAGTCAGGACTTTTTTTTTTCTCCAAGCTCCTCTTTGGTTCTTGCTTTAGCTCATGGTAGAGAGATCCAGAAGCTGTGCGCTGGTAGCAGCAATATTCTTTTGGGTGCCTAGTGGCAGATTGTTCAAGTTTGGTGTCAATAAATCGAAGTGTTATAGATCGCAGCAAATTCCAGTTTTTGGGGAGTGTCCCAAAGCTTAGAGACTCCTCGGTTAAAATGTTTTCGTGATCAGGTCCTGAGCTGACGCCAGCAATGTTTTGTTTGCGCTGTAGCAGCAGATGAGTTTGAAGCTTTGAGAGGGGCAAGAGGCAGGCAACCTGCTGATTCCAGTTGGGTAGGAAACTTCTGGTGACACAATGTTGCTAGAGGGAGTCTTGGCACGCTCTGATTGATTGAAGCCAATGGCGCACCAAGATAGTAAAAAAGGCTAGCAGTGGTCAAGGAAGAGTCTTTAAGATGGCCGACTAGAGGACAGGCAATAAGATCAGCTTGGAGGAAGCAATGACGGCATCATGAGTTAAGTGATTTTTTTCTCTTTTGTTTTGATTGATTGGGACATTTCTTCAAAATGTTCTGGAGTGATGGTTCTGGTTTTATGTTAGGTAGATTTAGAGGCAGTTCAGTTCTAAGTTCAGCTGAGGTTAGACGAGTCAAGTTGTCAGAATTGCTGTGCGTGCATGTGCATGCACATGTGCATGTGCGCGCATGTGTGTGTTTTTTCTTTAGCTGTGTATAGATCCTGATTTGTTCAGTCTTTGGGTAAGACTGTAAGTTTCTTTTATCAAATGGTTGAGGTGAATTTCTAATTGCAGCATTTAAGCTCAGATGTAGACATTAATTTGCGATAACTAGTACAGGTAAATGCTTTCAGGTGGCAGTGTTAACTTTGGTGTAAGTTGGTACTTAGGTTTCGCTGCGAACGTTTTTGTTTGTAGTCCGCTCTAGCGGTAATGTTTTTTTTCAGGTTGTGTTTTCAGAGCGAGTGTTCTAACCTATTGATTGTAGTGTTTATTTTATGTTGGTTTACAAATAACTCTTTTTTTATTTATTGGCCAAACCTTCAGGTACCAGAGATCATACATTAGTCCATACTTCTAAGTTTAGGTTAGGTGAATTAGTTTTAAGAACAGTGACTGTTTAATGAACAGTGCTTATCAGGAATAAAAATAACGTTTATTTATTTTGGTCTCGCCAAGGTTTACTCTTGAGCGGGTAGAGACTTTCATCGTATCTATCCCTCCAGTTAATAGTGAAATGAAAAGTATTGTGGTGGCATAAAGGGTTATGATAAACCAAAGGGTTAACTTATTTTCAATTAGTTAATAACCAATTTTTGGCAGTTTCAGTGAAATGTGAGAAAAAGACAATTGCCTTTTAAACAAAACAAAATTATAAGACCAGGTGTAAGACTTATGATCTTACATAACCTTTTGTAGGGGAACATACTGATGCGTGTCACTCTTTTGTACTGTACTAGAACGATTAAGACTCATCTAAGTATTCCTACTTCAACCAAGAGAGATTCAAACCCTGCCAACCTAGTACACAGACATCTTGGTCGCTACAACCCTGGGCGGCAATTCCAAATACGTGGAAACAAAGATTACGCAACTCAGCGAGCACGCCGCCCTCCCCTCCCCCGCACGGAGAGCCAACAAGATGTCAACTGCCTCGGGGCAAAACCGAACGCCGCTGATTATGCACGAAGCTAGCAGCTGGGCAGAGTGGAAATACCCCCACCCTGGCCTAGCACCTTAAGGGATGTCATGAGGCGACATCACACCTCCCAACATGGCCCCGCACGCACCTGTCCTTCAGACTACAAAAAACCATGCGGACCAGGCTCGCCAGTTAGTATTTACATTTCTGAAGCTTGCTCCTCCACTTTGTGTGCTGGGGCCCTTGACTTCGCAACAGTCTTCAGCAAGCAATCACCAGAGGCTGCTCCCATTGCCATCACCAGTAGCTCTTCTGCAGTCAGCAGTTACCAGAGGCTTCATTGTCAACAGCCACCAGCAGTTACCAGAGGTTTTATTGTCGACAGCCACCTTCATCTACCAGTAGCTTTTGAACTTCTTAGCACCCTACACTGCTGGATCCTCCTGAAACAGCAGTCGCCTCTACTGGCTGGAATAGGCAACTATACTCCCTACTATTAGAGTAGTGGATCCCTTTTCTTAATTGTCTCTTCTAGACACCCTTGGATATAGTTAGCTGCGACTGAGTTGTTTTATAGCCGTTAACGCCACTAGAGTCTTTGGGTAATTTAGGAACAGGTCACCTACACCTGTCTAGCTTAGGATAATTCCATATGTTCACTCACTTGGTTACGAGATAGTATACGTCACTGTGTTATTGAATTCTTAATAATGAAGAGGTCATTTTAGCAATTTTTGAGCAGTCTTAATTTTTTGTTAGGAACCCTTTTTTTTGTTACGACCCCTTTAATTTTTTTGAGACG
The DNA here is from genome assembly GCA_029891345.1 of Dryococelus australis. Classification (NCBI taxonomy): domain Eukaryota; kingdom Metazoa; phylum Arthropoda; class Insecta; order Phasmatodea; family Phasmatidae; genus Dryococelus; species Dryococelus australis. The sequence goes on from CM057009.1 coordinate 129,389,621, forward strand.
CCTTCTATTTTTTTAACATCATCCATCAGGTAATTTGAGTAATTTTCTTAATATTTTGGGAATTTTGAATTATAGCTTCTGGTAAGGAGTATTTTTCTTTTTTTGTTCAGAGCAATCCTAGGCATAGTTCAGTTTGTCATTTTGAGGTTAGGTTTGCCCTTTGTTTTTTTTTGTTTTTTTTTTGTTCAATGCAAATCCTTCCTTTTTAGTGTTTTGGTAAGTATTTTAGTTATTAAATAATTGAAATTTCTAATGTGGATATTTTGGTTATAAATTTTGAAAAGCAGTTTTGCTTTAAATTTGGTATTAGGGTCTACAGTATTTTTACCCTTAACTTAGTAGTCGTGGTTTATTTGAATTTTAATTGGTACTACCTTATTGAAAATTTTTTTTCTTCTTTCTAGCCAGAATCCTTCATTTGTTTTTATTGGAAGCTATTTATAATTTGCTTTATTATTTTAAGTTTTTTGAAAAGTTAGGTGAAGTAATTTTGTCATGCTTATGTTGGGATTTAATAATTTTTAAAGGGAGTTGGAATGTCAGAATGGTTAGGTCGGTTACTCTGTCATCTCGGGAAACTTCTTTAGCCTTGCGATCGACTGTTTCAGAGCTGTTACTGGAACTGTTTGCCTTGAGTGCAGAGCTAAGTCAGCCACTGCACTATTGGTAATCGGGCAGCTGTGTTACACTTGGTGTTTTTGCCACTGTGCCAGGAAAGTCGTAGTCATCATTATCCCAAATTGTTTCGTCATACTGCAGTGGTTAAGAACTGTTTTTATCTGTGTAAATAGACTTATCTGTGTAAATAGACGTCTTCCTCCCATCATAAATTTATGTCCAGTTACCATAATGTCGAGGATAAAGAAAAACTTACGACGGCAAAATGTTAGAACAGATTAAGAAATAGCCGTTTACCATGGCGGTTGAGAATGAAGTAAGTGCATTAGACATTTGTGACCCAGTATGATAAATGTAAATGACACAAAAAGTCGGCTACAAATGATTAATCGTACAGAAATTACAATGAGTTAAAGGCCATCCATGATTTATAGTAACAATGATTTTATTGTAAGTTTACTTGATTGGTGTAACAGACTAAAGTTAATATAACACAAACTTTTTTTTATGTTTGTTATTTTAATTCATTTTTGGAGTTTCAATTTTTTGTTGAGGAATAGATTCCTATTATTTATTTGAGTATTACATTCATGTCTAAATTCTATTAACACATTTGTTTTCTTATTAAATGTAATTTTAAACATGAATTGGTATGAAATTATGTTTGTGGTTTAAATTTTTATTTAAAAGAATGTCATCAGTTTGATTATAAAGGAAGCTACTATTTTTACATCTAAACTCCTTCCATTTTATACTAAAGTCAGCTTATACAAATGTATTTTTATAACAATTTTTATTTATTCGTTTTTATATTAAAGTTTGACATTTTTTCTTTTTTGGAAAACTTCATCTTTTATTTCTAACAGTTAATTCCACCCTCCCTTTTATGAATCTGTTTAATTTTGAAGAAGCTATTTATTTTATTGATTATTATATTAAACAAACTTATTTATTTACATTATCTAAATTTTTACATCATTTCTAAAATAAGATCCAATCAGTGTTTGGAAAGTGGTGTTTCTTACGTGGGCGAAAATGAATAAAAATTGTACAAATTGTTAAAAAATTTAAACAAAGAAAAACCTCTTCACGAAATTATAAAACGTCTTCATGAAGAAATAAAAATGTTGTTGAAGGAGGTGAATGGGGAAGATCAAAATGTAAATATTACCAAACCTGCAACTAGTACATGGGCCCAAGCAACATGGCATAGAGTATCAAGAAATTATTCTGATGTTCCTAGTCAAAAGAAAGGTAATCCTGTATAATCCTCATTTCATTCAACGAACATAAGTGTACAAGTGTACAACTGTTTTTCTAATTTAGAGAAAAATGAAGAGGCATTTTCTAAAAATAGACTAAAAAACCAGTCTAACAAAAGTAAATATTACATCAACAGAAAAAATTATCTGGTAAGATAAATATGTTTACTAATAGTCATGGATGTAACTAGTTCAGTGTTAAATAATATGAATGATTATGAAGTTTTGTCAATAGTAAAGCCTGGTGCACCAGAAAAGTTACCAGTGGGATCAAGAACAGTTGTGAAAGATAAGATTAAAATGACACAGTTGTAATCATTGGGGGTTCAACTGATGTATTTAAAAATGAAAGTGATAAAGCCTTATTGTTCTTAAAAGGAAATCTAGCAAACCTCGCACACACAAATGTCGTCCTTGATATACCACACAGATTTGATTTAGCGGATTTTCCATGTGTAAATAAAGAGATTAAGGATACTGATAACAAAATTCACAATATTTGTAATCAAACAGTTGTCAAAAGTAGTATCCTAAGTAGAGAAAACTATACATATACAAGTCATTGTACACATCTTAATAGCATAGGGAAAGCCGATATTATAAAAAAGACTAAAGGGTATTGTGCTTAGTTGTAAGTCTGAAAAGCGAAATGTAATTGAGCCACAGGAAAACATGTAAAGCTTGCCGATCCTACTTTTATTTTGCAACTAAAAACATTAGATTGGCAAGCAACTGATAAATCATTTTGTATACCATCTAAGGTGTCATATCAGGATAAATTCCTGTCTATAAATATTAAGATACATAATGACGTCTGCAAAAAATATAAGAATTCTTTTTATGTTATGCACCAAAATGTGTGCTGTCTATACAATAAAAAATTACTGTTAGAATCGGATTTTAATATTGACTTCAGCAACTCAAATATTCATCGTAACAGACTGATTCACATTTTTAAACAAATTAATTTATCTCTCTCTATTAGAGACCCTATGCTGTATTCTAAATTTGGAGGTAAATGTATTGATGATATTTTCACTAACATAAATTCATTATATTTTAAAGCTTTTAACTGTCATCAATATCTGATCTAGAACAAAATATTTGTATTGAGCGTAAACTTATAGCTCCAATTTATGCTAAAATACCCAAATAAATTCATGTAATAAGTATTTTTTGTGTAAATGATATAAATATGTTAAATAGTTTACTGCTACATGAGGACGGTCATGAAGTGTATAACGAGTTTGATCCAAATGCTTCATGGAATAATTTCAGTAATATACTTATGCTAAAATTTGACAGTATATTCCCAAAAAAAATCAATTAGAATCTAACAAAATAGTTGTACTACTTGGATGACTAAGAGGCCTGACTGTATCTAACAGAAGACTTCAACAACTTAAACACGTAGCAGTTAGCAGTCAAAATGTAGCAGATAAAGGCATATATAAAGATACAAAAAAATATATAATACACGGTAAAGGCAGCTAAAAAGTTAAGTAATGATAAAAATTTTAAATTGTCTAATAATAAATCTAGAGACATGTGGATTATTATAAAAAGAATGAAATAAAATAACCTATAGGAAGTAAAACTAAATCTTTAAAAATAGATGGAAATTTAATAAATAACAGTAATATAATTGTACAACACTTTAATGAGTATTTTTCAACAATAGGTCTAAGGCTTCAAGCTATGAAATATATTATAAATAATGATGAAGATTCAGAATTTAAAAATAAATCTAAATGCTATAAGTTGAACACAATAAATTAAAAATTTCTGGTTGAGGTAACACAAAATTTGAAAAATAATAAATCAGTTGGATTGTGTACACAGCTTAAAAAAACCTCTTACTGATGTATTTAATAAATGAATATCTCAAGGTGTTTTCCCCGATAGATTAAAATACTCTAAACTAGAACCATTATATAAGAAAGGTATTGAATTTGAGGTACGAAATTATAGACCCATTCCAATCTTACCAGTATTCTCAAAAATTCTTGGAAAAAACTATGTAAAAGCAATTATTTAAATATTTAAATGAAAATAGCATTTTATCACACAATCAGTTTGGTTTCCAGCAAAAAAAAATCAGAGCAGGCTCTATATAATCTTGTGAATCATGCTTTAAAGGAACTTGATAATAAAAAGTTTGTAGCTGGAATTTTTGCTGATTTATCAAAAGCTGTTGAATGTGTTGATCATAAACTTTTAATTCAAAAGATGAAAAAATGTGGCATCGAAGGTATAGCTTTAAATATGTTTGAGTCATATCACTCTAATAGAATGCAACAGGTCTGTTTGTTACAAAGCAATGATAAAAATTATTATACTGAATATAAATCTCGTAGCAGAATAGTGAAAGTCAGAGTATCCCAAGGTTCTATATTAGGGCCTGTATAATTTTTATTATATATAAACTAGCTTCCTTTGTATAATAAATCAGGTACGGTAACTATTTTTGTGGACGATACTTCATTAATTATAAGTGAAGATAATATAAATGACTTGCAGAAAAAAATACAATCATCATTAGATGAGATGGAATTATGGTTTAATAAAAATAAATTGACACTTAATAAAACCAAATCTGCCCTAATCTTGTTTACTGTGAAAAATAATATTATTAACAAAAGTTATATTGAAACCCCCATTCAAGAAAATGAAGACATTTTGCCTGTAGTAAACAATATTAAATTATTACTGGGTCTAAGGATTGATAAGAATTTTAATTAAAAATAACATGCATCTACACTGTATAATAGATTGAGTGCCTTATGTTTTGCTTCTTACTCAGTTAAAAAAACCTGTTTTCTGAACACTATGCGCATTCTCTTCTTTGCTTATGGAAGCTCTTTGATAGCGTATGGTGTAATTTCTTGGGGTGTTTCTGAAAATTGTGAGAAGGTATTTAAACTACAAAAAAAATTTATAGGATCATTGCTAATATAAAAGTTCCATATTCCTGTAAACATCATTATAAAGACCTGAGATTTCTTACAGTACCAAGTCTATATATTTATCATACAATTATATTTGGTTTAAACAATATCAATTATTTAACTAATCAAGAAATACATGCACATAATACTCGACATACAACAGACATACATTCAATTTTGTATAGAACTAAGAAGTTAAAAACAGTCCATATGTAGCAGCTATTTGACTCATTCATGATCTCCCTTGTAAACTACAGGCTGTACTAAAAAAAAAATTTCTTGCTTTAAATTGCAATAAAAATTACCTTATAGATAAAGATTTTTATAGTGTTCAAGAATACTGTTAAACCGTTAATTTGCATTTTCTATTATTTTTGTAATTGATTACTGTATGTTGTTTAAATTTGTATGTATTGTAAATTTTCTTTTGCTATGTATGTATACTTATTTTGTATGTTATAATTCATCTGCTTTTGTTCTTGTACTTTTTGACAAGTCTGTCATATTGTGTTATATGACTTTGGGGGCTAATAAGTTGACGTGCGTTCCCTACCTAGGTGAGAGGTGGTTAGGGTGCTAACTACCCTCTTAGAGTTCCTCAAGCAATCCTACTGCAGCGTATTAAGTACTGGCCCGGCAGGTTGTGGTAGGTATTGTAGGGGGCCGCTTAAAGGGAGGATGCCGTCGGGTGAAAGGTGAATCAAACCCCAGAGTGAAGCAGACCGAGATAGTTTTCCTTCCTCACTACGAGGGCTGCCAAGATGCAGGATGACAGCTGTCCTGGGGGTATGAGGATGATGTGGGGATATTTAAATGACAGTAGAGATGGAGGCGAGCAATCTGGCAAAAGAGACTGGGGTTATATGCCTTAGTTTCGTAGGTTGGCATGCAGGAATGTAGTTTGACAGGGCTGAGAGTGCACAGGCTTTGGGGATGACCTTCAGTGGAAGTCGAACCCGGATCATTTTTCCTGAAGTCAACTTTATTAAAGACGAGTTGGACGGGCCACCCTTAGACTATCTTAGGCAGGGCCACTATGACCACGGGCGGTGGGGTTTCTGGTCAAGGAGGACTGTTAGGTTCCTGTTCCATGTCTGACCAAAATGCACCTAGTAAGTGGTCTAATGGTGACGTCTGATCAGGGGGAATAAATGGTGAGATAGGTCGAGGTATGTACTCTGTTTGTGAAAGTCGAGGAGTGACCTCGCGCATGACTTCTGTGTCCCTCTCTGAATCTATTCGCCTCTGTAAGGCTCTTAACACCACCTTTCTTAGCATGCATCTGGTATAGCCTCCTGACCTTTCTGATGATGTGCAGTCCTGGGAAGGGGGATGTCTTACGCAGTTACACCCAAGGTCCTGACGTTTACATAGGCAGTCCGGTATTGGGATACCACAGAGGATAGACGAGGAAGCACCGCGTGTCTTTCCGGACTTAAAGCTTTCTGCACATTCTGTCTCCTGTGGAGTTCAGCACACCTCACATCTAGTCCTCAGCAACATCTTTCTATTGCACAGTTAATATTTTCACAAACAATGATTGATCTGATAAGTGAACTGGGATCTAAAGTTAAAATTAAGGCAGGCGACAAGCCAAAGTTTCACATAATATTTATTATGTTAATGGAAAGGGTAAGTACCGGCTGACATAACAAAAATCATCAACCGGTCGCACTATAAGTATTTCCCTCGCGTATTATTTAAAAATGTGATTATTTCTTTAAAATCTGATTCCTGGTTTTCGTTTCCTCTCTAGCTGAGTTTTTGACCTGTCACATTTTGGTCTAATACTTAGCAGTACCAAGTGTTTACATGATCTGTAAATGCCGTCTTGTTAAGCTCATGCGCTAGCTGTGAGGGATTCCCTCATCACGCAACCAATGGCGCTTGGGTTTTTCCACCACCTGGTAAATTACTCTTGATGCTGGGTTTTCCCACATTTTCTTAGAATAACTGTGCTAGGGAGTGGACAGTGGAGAATCTATAACCTTTCTTGCAATTACTGTAAAGACTGATGTTCAGTTGACAAGAGGTGAATTTTAGTGTGGCACAGGGGTGCGGGGGTTACTAGCCTCATATTGCAGGGGTTGGTTAAAACAGAGCAGTGGGCTGCACCATACATTTCTTATCTCCCTGTCTGGAGGCTCTTGACATATTTACCACCTCTCCATGAGGCTCGGGAAGTAGTGCTGACATTGACCGCAGGGGTGCTGCTCTCTTACGGCATCCCTGTTAACTATCATTTTCCTCTCTGCCGTGTCGGCTCAATGGGTAAAACAAGCTTCGACTTCGGGGATTGCAACTGCATGTCCACGTATGGGTGGGCAGTACAACCTTCATTAAATATCAGAGCGTCTGTAGTTGTCCTTAATGCATGGATCAATCCTGTAGCCACGAGATTACTTGCCTGTCTGTGTGTGACTTGCCCCAAATTACTTTCATCACTTGATGATGGGGCAAAGTCGTAGAGTAAAGCACGCATGCTCGCTGCGCAGGTGCATGGCATGCCTCACACTAGTCCTTCGAAGGTCATCTGGTCCACATGAGAAGTAATTCAGAGACAGCCTTCTCCTATCACCATTTGTGGATTTTCTCTTGTTCTCACTAGCAATTCCTCCAGTACTTCTGGTAAAGGAGCTAAATTTTTTTTTTTACTCTAGAAGCTACTCAAACATTTTGAAGTACCTACGTAACCTGCTTGCAAACCCCTATCATGGCCCCTTCCTCAAGATGTACGGCACTGTCGGGTAAATTAATCATTCTAACTGGCATACTGCCACAACATGAAGTGACCAAAGACCTTGCTACAATGACACTGCCTGGCAAGATGCAAACTTTCTCTGATAGTTAAATTAGACTCAAGCTTCTGATAAAATTTTTCTTGAAATCTGCCTGTAATGACAATTTCACTACAAGCCGGTAGCACAGTGGGTTGACAACAGACTACTGAGCAACTCATTGGCAAAGACAAATACCGCTGTGTTGACACCACCAACAGCACCGCAGCCTACATAGTACACCAAGCTCCAAAAGACTATAATTCTATAGTTCTGCTATTTATATACTGCGCAGTGTCACCAAGCTTCAAGTCCACTTTCCTCCTTCCTCTAACTGATGTGGTCTCACCTGTTACTGTAAATTGTAAATCGAAAAGCATCATTCCATATTATCACATGGTTTACTGAGAAGGGGGGGGGGGGGGGGCAAGGATGTTTAGTCTTACTACTTTTATGGTCACCACCAGTTTTGCAACCACATCCTGCTTGACCAACCATACATGTAAGAACATTGGGGCCTTGCCTCCAGCAGTCACTGACCTTGGCCCCCCAAGATAGGTGTTTACAAGTTAATGTGTTCTATTCTCACCTGCCTCCCGCTGCCTCTTTTACGATTGCTGCTTCTGTTCTTGTTTCTGCTGCTGTTGTGAAAATTAGGCTCTCGGGTGTCCCGGCCACCCACATGACCAACACTGATTGAATGCAAGGGCATCGAAGCACTGTAGCATGGACTCTGGAAGTATTATCCCTCTAAGTTGTCTGCAACTCCAAAGTTTTGTTAATGCTTTCATTTTTCTTTTTTTTGTTCAGCGTCACTGCCTGTACCAGATATTGGGATGCAGACTTGCATTTTGATGGCTCCATCTCCACAGTGCTTGAGCCAGGGCGTCCTGCATGGTGTGGGGTACAGCTAGAAGTTCCACTTGCTCGTCTATGATGATATCCCACGCCTCCTTGGAGCACCCTGCCACAGATAGGTGGGACAGCCACACTATGTCTTGCCATAGCTCCTGCAATGACTCTTCAGGTCACTGGGTATGGTTTTGCAGTAGGGCATGGTGGGCATGTCACAGGTACCATTCTACGAAATGCAGCTCGGAGGTAGACACCAGCATGACGTCCTTAAGTTGATGTATCTCTGGCAGAGATTGTAGTATGCCCAGTGAAGGGCCATTCAGTACAGCCACAAGGAAGTAACTAAGACCACTGTTTGGCTGACCAGCCATTCAACGTAGCAACTATTTAAAACTGGTGTTGGTACTCCCGCCAAGAAGTCTGACCATCATAAGAGGCAGGCTTAATCGTGACCCCCTTGCCATCTCCTGGATGTGCGACACCAATGCCGCAGAGCCGCTGGCTATCCTCCGAGGCAGTTGTATTGTTTACGACTTGTTCTGCTTCCCCAATTTTCTCGGTTGCCTTTGTGATGTTAGTAGAACTCAATTGCTGAAGAAATTCCTACCATTTCTTCTTCACTGAATCTCTTTCTGGTTTCATTTCATTCTTGACACTTCATCCTTATGTTTACACTGTCCACTATTACATTTACTGTGTCCATCATTTCACTTACAATGATGATTTATTTTCTTAAACAGTAAATTCTCGTATTCACTAACATGCTAATACCTTCTTTTCCTGTCTACATGATCTATTTTCCCATCTATATTCTCATTAACTGTCTACTAAATCACTTACGTTAGTTATCAGGCTATTTACATCCTTGTCTACACTTCTATTATACTACATATCTGGCTATTTACATTTTCTATTACAGAAGTAATTTGGGTATTACAGTTTTAGTCACACTTTCTTTTGCAGAACTAATTTGGGTATTTACAGTTACATTCACACATTCTTTTACACTACTAACTTGGTTGTTTACATATTCTTTTAAGCTATTTACATTTGTGCTGAAACTAATCATTTGGTTACCTAGCTCCTTATTGCTCACAAAGCTTCTCGTTCTGGAGAACATTTTTCTCATTAACATTCATTGTGATGCTTGCACAAAACAGTCTTAATATTTAGACCTACAGCTATTACAATTAACTTTTTTTTTAATATCACTAATTACAAGTCTATTGTCTAACTTCATTTATGATTAAATGCCTCCCTCCCACTTTTGACACCAGTGTTACAAGATGCCAGAGGGGCCTATCTCAGTTCGTGGGGGAGGGAAGTATTAATAAAAATAAAAGTCCTAAATTTAATGAGTTATTTATTCAAACAGCTATTATTTACAACTTTAAAGTATCCATCTTCCCAATTACTCTGGTTGTTCTCAGTAAGAACAATATTTGTTGTGTGACAATTCTAAATAAAGTCATTATCAAAGTGTCTATATTAGTTAATTCACACTCATTATTTACACATATTCAATCTATAAATTTTCATATTTCCAAATATCCATAGTCCCTCCCCCCACCACCGCAACAATGCTCGCAGTCAGCAGATATTACTCACGCTGGTCACTTTCCCACTTAATCTGCTGACTCATCACTTCAGCATCAGAGCCCTCAGTAAAAAGGGGTTAAAATCAGATTTGTGTGTAAATGTTTCATGGCAGCTATCGCCCACCATTACGTGGACTGAATCAATGATGAAACTTGTTGGCAAGAACTCAATGAAAACCTGACCATCATCTGACATAGGTGTTATATAATCTCCAGTCATAGTTCTAAATTTAAAAAATCACGCACTGCAAGAACAAAGTTATCATGAAACCTATCACAGAATAATTCACATTTTACTGTTCATCAATGTCCCTTTTTGAATTCTGTCAAACGCTGACGTTTCTACCGTTAAAAGCTCTTTGATAATTTGTTTTCCTAACAGAATTGGTTTGAATTTAAGTTGTCTAGTTACACTAGCACACACAAAGAAATACATCTCTTACTTGGCCTTAAAACCTAGATCACGGGCCTTTATCTGCATTACTAAGAGGCACAACTTCAGCTCTCTTCTGCTTAAAACCATAGATACAGGGCTTCATCAAAGTCAGAATTGTGGATTTTTTCATAGATTTATGCGTTTATAGTCCAGCTACATTTTTTTTGTGAAGACTTCATATACAAACAAAACTAGAAATTAAAAATTCCGTAACTGCATACAAACAGTGACCATGTGTAGCAACTTACTTTGTAATGACACTTATAGCATAGTCCTTTGTTTACACAAACAAGTAGGAAACAGCCATATCCATGCTAGTTTTCCTTTTCCTAGCATACAGAAAATCTCAGAACAGCTGCTAAATAAAAGCAAAAAACACCAAATCATAAACACACAAACACAAAATTGTTTCCTTCATGTAAAAAATCAAACTTTCTAAGTTTTATTTTTGCTAATAAGTAATGGACGAATATTATCAATTTTTCTGAAAATATGTGGATTTTTCAAATAAATTAATGAAAAACTGCCTTTGCAATTGCGAATTCGAACCATAAAATTTACTGGAGTTGTTGAACTGGCTAACTGGCAAACAGGCTGAACACTCCATTTTCTGGTACCCAGCTACATCATAGGTACAGATCTTCCCAGAGGATTCTTGAAGCCTGGGGCACACAATAGTTTTTACAGTCCCTCCTCCAGTAATTTAAACATTTCTTCATCGATTTTCTAAAATTATCACTGATCACTAATAAGCATAGCATTTTTTCATAATAAATTAAAATAAACAGTATCTTGTAGGTACCACCCTCACCCTTCTTAGTCATGTCTGCCTCAGGATGTTGGAATAGCTCAACACCTAACATGGCATGTGTAATAAATATCCTTTATGTGTGCAATGGCATGGGTGCTTGTTAATGCTTTCTCCTCCAGACAAGCTGTACCACATTTTTAACATTTTGAATACAAACTAAACTTGAGTGGCCAAATCCACTTTTTTGGAGAAATGAGCCTGTTTCATAAAGTCATTGCAGGAAAAATACCAAGATCTTGTATGTAGTTACAGTATTATACATATTGAAGCACAGCCATGTTAGGGCTCTTGCACTGTCTCTCCTCATGTTAATATACAACACGACCACGTCTTTCAGATTGCATTGGTGTACTATGCCCTGCATACTGTGTTCACAGTGAAATGGCCTTTTGCAAGTAGGCAACTCCTGCCCCAGTCAACTCAATCAGGGAGTACTGATTGGAATTACCATGAGTCAGCTATGCATGATAATTGTATAGTTCCCATCACACAAAACTGGTTTTTGCAGTTTCATTAGATTATAAGTTATGAATTGCAACTCTATTTGAGCCCTTCAGAGCAAAAGTGGTGTAAGTCAAAATTGTTACTTTTTGGATATAGCCACTTGAATTATTAGTGTTGTACACCACCGCAGAAATAAAATAAAATCAATTACTTTGAAACTTATACTTATTTTACATATCTTTATCTAATAATGTGCCCTTCTCTTAAAAAATGTAAGTAATTTTTACAATATCTATGACTGTTTTGACTTGCACCACTTTTGCCATCGTAACATTTTTCCAACAATATTTGTTTCCTGACTTCTACCATATTTACAGGTAACACAAACTCACTATCCATGTTAAATAATAACACTGTACACATGATATGTCTGTAAAAACCTGTTAATAATATAAAATTTACTTTGTCTTTAGTAGAAATATCTATGACAATGGAATTAACTCGTACACAACATCACAGTGGAGCAAATTAGATATTAATATTGTTGAGAACTGTTTGTACTGTAAACTTTGATGCCGACTAATAGCCAGTGGCGCTAGAGACCATGATGGCACTCACCACGCACGTGTCATGTGTCCTGCAAGTGCACAAAAAGGCCAATATTTTGAACTTTCACATAAATACTATTTTTCAGTGTAAAATGTGTTTTGTATTTGTATTTGAAAGGTTTAATAGGTCTTAAAATGTTTAGACGTGTGTTATTTTGAAATTGCTTGGTTATGAAATTCAAAGTGCCCGCGGCACCGAGATTAAGAACACTTAATACTCTGGCGTGAACGCCGTCATAAAGAAACACTGAAATAATATGAAAAATTCACAATAAAATTGTAAAACTGTATTTAATTTAATTTGAGCCATTTTATTTTCAATAATAAAATATTTTACTTGCGTGCATAGCACTTCTGCTTATGTGAACCCCATAGGCGACCATGGTAGGTCCATGCGACGATTGTCTCTGGACAGTCTGTTGAGGTGAGCTGGCGAGGTAAGACACTGTCACATACGCACTACAAATTTTGTTCACTGATGTAGGTTTCAATAGTCAATTTAGTGGTCAACCTTTGATTATGTACGTTTTGCCCGACATTTTCCCCAGCATTATGCTTCCGCTCTACTAATTTATTTCACCTTGTGGCATTTTTAACTTAATCGAGGAGAAGGAGGCAAAAGATGTCGGAGCGGTCACGCGACTTGCACGACTTGAATCAGGCGCCACCCGCCTACGTTAGTGGTGTTTCATTATAATTTCTGCATTATTGCTATGTGCAATTTTAAGGACTTTGTTTTCATGTATGTATTCGAGGGTATTTTCCATGTTTGAATATTTTACGGCAACATCACGTATAACCACGTGGCTGACCGACGTAAAGTACTTGTATACGCCATCATTGCATTTGAGAGCTTATTTATGTAATATCGTACGTGCAATATTTTATTCAGGGTTCCATATAATTTTCACGTAAATTGATGATTTGTGTGTTTAACCACACAGTCACTTTCATGTTTGATTTTACTACCATCAGGCATGCTACATGCCTGATGGTAGTAGTAGCCTGATGGTAGTCACTTAAATTGTAAGAGAATAATTTTCTCGCTCCGAATAATATTTTGTCTGAATTTAATTAGCTATTTTCACAAAGAAATATTGCAATTCCACCTGCACCACGTGGTCCGCTACGAACTTCATCCAGCAGCATCCGCACCACCTAAACTTGTTTTCACATATGTGTGTGTTTATTGTGGATACTCATCTCGTGCCCCATCTTGTTTCATGTATCTTTTGAGGTTTTATGTAATTTTGTAATTTGTGTACGGCGCAATTACTCCCATCCTAGCCAACTGTGTATAGGCCGTCACCACACTACCCACGTGCTGGAGGGCAAGCCCCGACGAGTTTGCGTTAGTGATACTGTGTAATCACACATGTTAATATGTTTCATCAAGTATTTTCATTTGTAATTCACCATGTCCTATCTTCAGGGAAAAACTATCAGTCCACCCTAGCGGTTGTTGGCCCTCTTCCCTTGTGAAGGCTGTGCTTTCATGCACCTCGGTGAGATCATCCATCTAGGCATGCGCTAGATAATTGCGGGCTGGGGAGCACCCAACATAATTGGCTAGTCATGACCGAGATTATCATAATTTCATTGGCATGTTGATGTGTACACATAGTAACAAAAAAAAAACAAGTCTACAGTGAACTTGACTATTTTATTCAGTAGTGACAGTGTCCTAGCCATATGCATTTTATTAAGTATTTATTTCAAAGTGATGTTTAGTAAAAGTTAAGTATTGCCTACGTGTTTGTAAGTACGCACGGGTGAGACAGACACACAGAACACACAGCATCCCTGAGAACCCTGAGTCACAATAGTGCAGTGATTGGGAAGCACCACTGGCACCCATATTACCAGTAAGTATTTGTGTCATTGTTCGTCTTGTGTGTCACCCGACAGCGTCAACTTAATCATAGTTAAATTTGTTGGTTAAGAAGATCCAGTCAGCTCTACACACTTATCGCTGTTTTCATCAACATTCTCCAAAGGTCCTAACTCATTAACATCTGGTGCAGTTTTCAGATATGTGAAGAACTCATGGTGTATAGGAGGTATAAAAGGAAGTAGATAGAGCAAATCCCTTATCTTTGGAGCTGTTACTGGTCTGCATACTTTGAAAAGCTGTCTCTGCTTTATAGCTGTAAATGATTTATGAACACTTTTGGCTGGTGGCAAAGGTAGTTTATGGAACTCCATGTCACAATTTGAAGTCAGATTGTGTCATTTCATGAACATGGAACTTTTTCTTCCTTCGGGCAGTGCAAATGGTTTCATACCAGTCTGATGGTACAAAGTGAACTTTATTCCTTGCAGCTTGTTCAATGTTGCCAAATTCTGAATCATTTATCAAGTAAGAATGACCAGATACAAAAAAGTATGGTCTATCACAGAAATAGAATATGTCGGATCCATTACTAACTTCATCAAAGTTAAAGCTAACCTGATATTTCGGATTTGTCCTGTACAATTATCACTGAATGCAATAAGGTTTTTTTTGCCAATGGTATTATTTCAAATATGAACTGCTAAGCAGGATGCTATCTACTGGGATCCTCTCAATGCAACTGTTTCATCCTAGACATACATTGTAGCCTTCTTAGATTCAAAATTGTGTATTCCCAAATTGTAACAATATAGATTTCTTTTATAACATGCACCAGATGTAGCAAGAGTTGGGAAAGGCAATGCCTTTTGCAGATCAAAAGAAATAACATACTACTCCTTGCTCTTACTTGTTTGTGCTAATACCGCATCATCTTTCATACTCTGCCTTGCTGCCTCTGCTTTCCTGAGATGTAGTTCATGCTTTATTCTTAATGAATTTTCTTCACATTCCTGAGGAACATTAACTTTCTTTAATTTGTCACACAGCTGACAAGTATCTTTCTGTGGTACATTAAAGTATAAATTTTCCTCTTTGAAAATGTTTCTGTAAATCCTTTCAGTGTTATACATAAAGATTATACATTTTCCTTACGGTCAAACTTGAATCCAAGTATCTTCTATGAGGATTGTTTTTTCTAGTGTAGTGGCTTGCGTATGAAGGAAAACTTGGGACACGTTTTACTTCATCAATTTTGCTTTCACTAGTTTTGTTTACACCTGGTGCCTTTCATCTGACGTCCTCCCTGTTAGTCCCTCTATCTTTTTTTAATGCTCGGGTCATCCAAACATCAGATATTTGGAATGTTTTAAGAAAGTATTGTTTATAAACACACTATCTAACAAAACGTAATTGGGCACCCATGAAGATAAGTAATTCAGTACATCAGTTGACTTGTGTGGCCGCCATACACTGCAGGTCGGTGAAGAACCAGTTGACAAGGAGATGGCACGAGGTACAAAGCTATCGGACTTCGATGAGGGCATAATTGTGGGCTACCATCTGAGTGGGCTGTCTAGCCGGGCGACTGCACGGAAGGTAAACCGGCCCAAATCAACGGTAGCATTCGTCATGTGTAAGTGGAAGGTCAATGCTGCACTTTCTGGGCAACCTCGAATCTTGACAGAAATTGCAGAACCCTGAAACATAAAATTGTCAAAAATAGTGCACAACCCATGGCTACCATCCGACAGGAGTTTCATGCAGCAACAAGAGTATCGGTTTCCATGCCGACTAGGAAATTTGGTGGTGGTGAAGTGAATGTGTGGGGCTGTTTCACGGCCTTCGGCGTACGACCGATGGTATTTGTCTGTGGTAGCTTGAACACAGAGGCCTAATGTAACATTCTGGATAATTAAATGCTCCCAACATTGTGGGGTTTTTACGGAATGGACCAGTGTTACTTCCAAGATGACAATGCCAGGTGCCATCATGTTTCAAGTGCTAATATGCAGTGGTACGCTGACGACAATGTCTGCCGATTGGACTGACCCGCCCAGAGCCCCAACCCTATAGAACATCTTTGGGACGAATTGGATCGCTGGGTGAGGGCTCGTCAGGCGCGGCCAAAATCTATTGCTCAACTCGTGGAACAGTTGCAAGAACAATGGCGACAAATGCCCGTGCATGTCCAGCAAACACTCGTAGAAAGCATGCCAGACAAGGTGGCTGCTGTTAAAAGTCGCAAGAGGTGGCCCTACAAGATTCTAATGGGGTGACAACCACCGAGCAAACATTGTGGACAGGTGCCCAATTACTTTTTGGTTGATAGTGTATTTATACACTCATTAGAAACATTCAAGTAAAATTTGTTTGTACAACTTTTTCCAGCTCTGCTTCCATCACATTGTCGTCTTTGTTTAAAGGACTGCTTTCTTATCAAACCACAAATGTAGATATTATGTTCAGTAATACTTCCAATTTTCCTGAAGAAATCATAACATAGTTATCTTTGCTCTTCTGAAATTTTTGTATGACATTTTTTGTTATATGCACATTCTTCATTCACGAAAATCTTACTGCACCCTGAATTATTTTGATTTTTTTTATGTTTCTATTCCATTCTGCTTCAAGTTTTACCCTTCTCTTGGGTTTATCACTATCATTCTTCTCTTCTTTTCTTGAGTCAGCATTACTGATACTAGCTGATATATTCTGAACTGCACCACCTAAAATATTAAATGTGTTTTGTTACTTTTGTAGGTCAGGTATTATTATATATTAGGAAATAAAAGAAACTTCCAGTAACTTCAATAGAATATTATTTAATAATTACCTACGAATTGAAACATTAACCACAAAAAAAAATTGAGGTTATGTAATAATGTATGTAAACAAATTAATAATTGTTTACCTGTATCTGAATCACTAGAAGATGAATTTCCACTGGAACATAATCTTTATCCACATCTGGATCATCTGGATTGGAATTAGAATCAGATAATTTTTTTATCTGTTTTAAAACTACTGTTATCGCATAATGGAATGCAGCACAATCCTCTACACTTACACCACTAATGCACACAACTAGGCTATTTCGCTGGCAACCTCTGGACATTGCTGCTCCCTGGTGGAAAATGGATGAAGCTTGATTTACACAATTTCTATAGATGACAGAATGAAGGTAAGGCTAATTGATTATGACACTATGTAATTTTCTTAAAATAATGACTGACCACATTTGCTCTGAAGGGTTCATTTCATGTTTTTTTTTTTTACAAACGTTTGATAATATTTACTTTAACGTATTTTATTGCAGAAATTAAGCTGGCAAATTCTATTTTATTTATAGGAAAGGGTGTGTAACATCCAATATATTTACATTTTTGATTACTATACACTAAAAACCATGCTAACTATGAAAAAGTATTTCTTCACCTATATTTTTAAAATATTTTACTATCTTTACTTTATAAGATGAACCATAGGTAGATACATGATTTTTATTTTGCCCCTAGATATAGCGTACTTAAGTTGGTTCCTATATTTTAGAAACGTGCCTGTATAATTTAACTTAATTAGTATTTCATCACAATTTCTTCTGTATTGATATTCCCATACAGAACACTGAACTTGTGAATTTAATTTGCAAATAAACACAGGTTTACTTACAAATTTTGGATTTTAACAATTTTAAGGTTCACTTTACAGCAACTCTGTAGGAAAATTAATGACTTCAAATACAACTACAGAACTTCTTGTAGTGTTACAAAAAATGTTTTTTTTTTTTTTAGTTTCTAGAAAAAATTATTTGTTAAAGTTCAAGCACTTTTTTTACTATGTAATTTAATCGGTTACTTCCTCTGAATTTTATCCATGAAATATAAAATATTATGAACACTAAAAAAAAATGTCAATGCTATACACAAGCTGTTTGGTTCTAGAGAACTAGTACTCATATACTAACTCCCAGATGATGTAAAAGTACCAATATGCAAAGACAATAATAAGTTAAATATTATATATTAATAAATTTTATGCTCATTATGTGTACTGCAGGAGAAAAGAAGTAGGAGCAGCACGTTGTAATTCCTCAAACATAAAAATTATAAATCTAATTTGTCTTTCACAACATATTTCTTGATATATATTTGTTACTGGTGCTGCAATTGTGGATAACACTGAAAATTTGCCTATTGTAAAAATATTGAAGTTTTCCTTTATTTGGTGATAATCTCTTTCCCTGATAAATATGATTTCCCATGTTCTTCCAGCAAGTGAATGTCTTTTCAATTTTCACCATCACTCCAGTACCAAAAAAATCAATGTTTTACACTAATCTTTACAGGGCACAACATTTCAAGCACCAAAGATTAATTTCAAAGCTAAACTTGCATCTCTCGCTTAAGTATACTACCTGCGATTTCGAGTTACTGCACATCTTATTTCCTCACTTAACTGAATACGAAGTATGTTGTGTGACTTTCAAATTTCTTCTGTACGTTAGTTGCAGCCAACATTTTATAGTTCTCAATTATAATGTTACACATAAAATCTGTCAACTACCAGCCAACCTCATGCAGCTATAAATTTCTTTACTATTATAGAAGAATATGCATGCTACTGTAAAAGTATGTTCCTTGCATATTTCATAAGAATATGATAGTGGCTTTTAAGCAGTTAAAAATTAAATATTAAATTTTCAAAATAATGACATACCTTCATTTCTAGATGTCACTTTAGCAGATACTTCAGTGACACTTTTTATCTGATCACCAGAACTAGGAATATTTCCTTCAGATTTTTCTCGTTCATCTTCACTTGGAGTTGTATCGTATGTGCAAGATGACTCGCTAGACTGGTACGCTAACTCTGTATTATCAACTCTGAAGTGTAAATTACGGGATTCCTTTGTTTCAGAGCTTAAAATCTGAATATCATTTGAATATGCGAGGTTATCAGAATGTTTGAAAAATTCAAAACTTGAAGACACTGTACTAGATTGATCAGATGTACTAGTATTAAGAACCGTACTAGTATCACTATCCTGAAAAGAATCAGTATCAGGAACAAAGCTGTCAGTATCACTTGCAACTACAGCTGAATTAAATTCACTTATTCCTTCTTCCGAAATATCAATTCCGAGGGCATTGATTGAGCATCGTCCTGTCAAAGGAGTACCGCTTAACACATGTTGTGGATATCGAACAGCTGAAATTTGCTGTGCTGCTGTTTCTTCATTATCCACTGAGACATCTGCAAAAGTGTACACAATATGCACAATGCTAGTTAATGTAACAACTTACAGCATATATATTTTCTGTGTGATACACAAAAATGTAACACACAAAGATCAAAAACAACATATGCTTCAACATATTTGCACCATCTATAACAAAGCATTAGACGTGAAATGAAGTTCAAACAAAACCAACATTTTAATACATGAACATAATATAATTATAACTTCTGTGTAAATACTGTCACAAAACTAAATTTTAGGTTATTAAAATTTTTTTTTAGGTTTTTTGCTTTCTTTTTGTTTGGAATGGTACTTCAAACTACATTCGCTGCAGCAATTAATTTTTTCTTCAGATGAAAAACACACTTATGTCATTTGGTGAGTTTTCTTTTTTTTTAACGAGGCAAGAATTTCTGGTTTATTCTAGGGATATTAGTGGATTTTTAGGTTCAGTTACAGGTGATTAGATTTTGCGAGTGGTGGTGTTTTTTTATTATCATAGAGGGAGTATAAGTGCAGCACATAGCTAAGCTGTGTTGTGGCCAGTTGAGGGACATGGATATACACGTTTTGCCAGCTGATCAAGTGGAGGAAGGAGCACAGACAGTACATGGCCACATGTGTCAAGTGCTGATGTTCTGGGTAGTAACAAATCAATGTGGTTATACTAGGGAGTGTTGAAGGGTACAGAGAAAAATAAAGAACGGGAAAGTTGATGTCAGTGTTGTGTGGGTAGGCTGGGTGGCATGGAGACATGCGGGTTGAAAATTCTTATACACTAAGCTATGATTGAATACCACGTACTTTTCAGTAGCATTCGAGAAAAAAAAAGGGGTGCCCTTGGGTGGAAGCAAAATGAAATTGAACAATAAGTGCGACTTCTTTTTTGTAAGTTAGGTTTAGTTTTGAGAGTCCACTCACAACAGAGTATATTAGTTTAAGTATGGAATCGGACATTAACTTAGTTTTTAACGTACCAGTCATTAATAACCATTTTGTTCATGACAGTGGGTCTAATAAAAATAATTAAAAATTTGAAGTTATTAATGAGTTGGGTAAATGTCCTAGGAGTAAAGAGATGGTTGTTAGCACATGTTTTGTGGTCATAGTACAGTAGAGAAAGAAACAACCTTTGCACATAACACCTTTTTTTTGGTAAATAATGAGTTTTTTCTCTCTTAGTGAGGCAGAAACCGTTTCCATAGTTTTTTTGTACTGATATTAAAGTTCTGTTTCGTAAGCATTAATTTAATACAGAAAAGTTTTGTGAAAAAGCAGTTTACCCTTGATGTAACCATCACTGTCCTGTTCGGGAGGTACACCAATACTGCTCCGCTCATCCACCAGACAAGCACCAATGTGCATTATTAATGCACATGTCTCCAGAGTCGTTCATGCACAAACGGGTCAGTGAACAGTTCCAGGACCTGAATGACCTGCCTCGCGAAGCGTACACTACATCCTGTGTGTTTATTGTGGCAAAATGTTGTGTTCTCCCAAAAGCAGAGTCTAAAGTAAACACGGGAAAGTATTATCTCCCGTTTGCTCCCTATAATTAAAGTGTAATTCAGTAAAGAGTGCAAAGCCACATGCTCCACCCAATATTACTAATCACAGACATAAGTCGCACTAAATTCATATTTCAATTTTAAGTGATTGTGTCATATTAACTTAGTTTAAAATGAGATCCTTGCATTTTATTCAGTTCGTAAAATGTAAAGTAAATTTGCCTCAGCAGTTCTGGCGACCGCTATACAACGTGCTCAGAAATCAAATTCCCAAACATTATATTAAATTAAGGGTTTAATTTAATATTGATTCCTAGAGTGTTCATGCAAGTATTATATCTTTTTTTAATTTCTAATAATTTTCTGAATGATTTACTCGCCTGTTCAGGCTTTTCCATGTAAACTCTTTTTCGCAGACATGCATAGCAACAAGAAATCAGGATATTATTTAAATGAAATTTCAGGTCGGAATTACAGTGTTAATTCCTCCTGTTCTAGTCATGCACTTTATTGCTCTTCTATGTACTCTTGGACGTGTGTGTCATGCACGCCGCGGGAGCTTCATCCATTTGCATCAACCATAGTACCTACAATAATAAGTCTTTAATTTGCCAGAATATTTTTAATCATTTTACTCCTCCCGTGTAATCACCCTTCTCTCCACCAGACTCGCGGCCCCAGAGAGTAAAATACCAGTAATTTTCATGTGCTGTTCAGTACTTTATTCCGTGTCGGCCTATAGCAGGCCTTGTGTGCAATGCCAGCTTAATTCCAGGGACAGAGTTTTGTTTTGTGTGTGTGTTATCATTCAATATACAGAATTCAAACGTACCTTGTCTTATTTATTTCTTAATGCTTAACGTAATTTCGGGATATGACACTCTCCAGAAACACCCACATGCTCAGATTCTGATCTATGAAAATGTGCTAAGTGACTCGTGTATTAACTTCTTTCGTTAACATGTGCTGCGAAGGGATCGCCCCATGGCTATCAACCTGCTTCTGCCCTGAGATATCGTCACCACGTGCTCACCCGTGTATTAGATGAGCTGGTGCCCTGGAAAATTTTAACATCTTTACTGAACTTTATCACCATGCACCAGGGTTTCTTTGAAATCCAGCATATCCCGCCCCTCAGCAGCAGCCGAGCCAGGTTTAATGTCGTCCAATTTGTGCAGCATAATCTGACAGATAGTGCAACACAACTTTTAACTGATGTTAAATGGTGTCGCACCATGTGTGGCAAATTCCGGACGCAATGGACAATTTTTAACTTGTTGCTATGGCAAGGTAACTTTTGCACTTGGCGAGAAATTCGCATTCCGGAATTCTGCCATTGTTTAAGAAGTCAAGCTGGAACAGTGAAATGGCCACCATCTTATAAGCGTAATAACCCCCTTTGTTCGAAGGGCTGGAACTACCCATGACGTCACCACGCCTGCTGCCCCGTGTACACGTGGTCTGGTCCAGACGTGCGCTGACAAACACACCCCTACAGGCCATATGTTAGCCCTCGTGCACGTGTGCCTATGAACACGCGTGACAGCGGAGTTTCTATCAACGCAGCCAAGATGTGTCGAAGATCTGTGTCACTGGACCCTTGCGCATCCTTCAAAACGCAAGCATCCAATTGCTGCCTCTGTAAACACCAAGGGGAAAATGTGCTGCTCGCCTGCTGCCTGTCTGCAACAAGTTAGCACCTATCTACACAGTTTGTGCTACAACACCAGCTACACTGAAGCACAAAGGTTAGTCGCCGTCAGTTCAGTCTGCCAGCATCTAGTCATCCTGTAATTTAAATTTTTGTTCGCACCTTTGTTCCTTGTTCACGTCATCCAGTCATCTGTGTCACACATTCCTGTGTCATTTATTTGTTTCGTTGTTTGTGTATTGAGGTGTCTCTTCACAAATTTTTTGTGTACTCATTCAGTGTATGTTGTTTGTTATTGTTTTGTACCACATCTCGTACACACCCAAACCGGTTATATTTACTCGTCATCACGTCATCCCACTACAAGTATCAATCATGCATCAGCGTGTGTTGTAAACATTGAACTCCTGCCATGCAACTTCGCAAGTGCTACACGTCCGGTATCCATTCATTAGGACATGAAACATAATAGGTGGGCAGCGCACCCCTCTGCACTCGACATCACATTGCAAAATGTTTAAATCATTCGCTCATTCATTCAGGATTGGGTATCAAGAGTTATTCAGTGGGTTGGCCACCTCCCTCTGTGCCCGATACCCTTATTATCGCCATGTGCACAATATGCAGGTTAACAGTCCCCTCTCTGCACGTGAAGTGGGTACCAAGAGTTTATCAGTGATTGTGGCCAGCTCCCCTCTGCGCCCAACAT
Organism: Dryococelus australis; assembly: GCA_029891345.1. Classification (NCBI taxonomy): domain Eukaryota; kingdom Metazoa; phylum Arthropoda; class Insecta; order Phasmatodea; family Phasmatidae; genus Dryococelus; species Dryococelus australis. The sequence continues at coordinate 129,412,919 of CM057009.1, forward strand.
AATTTTCTTCATCACTACAACGTCCAGCCTAAATTGCAAATGTTCGCCAGTCGAGACTCGCACACTTTAATTAGTATGTTTTGCCATCCTAGCCAAGGTGCAGCTTCATGTTTACATCCCAGCCACTGATACATGTACTTTTTACCTGCCCGTAGTGTCCCCTTTACGTTTACCACTTCCAGTATTATTCACAGCCATGTCTGCCAGTGGTTAGTATGTTCAGCCATCCTTGCCAGGGTACAATTCGGTGTTGCTTCACTACTTGTCTGTTTACTGTGATGTCTACTTGTCCTTACTGTCCAATTTGTTTACATCTCGCCGCCAGGTTTTTTTTTACATGCTAACGTTCCCTCCCGATCAGCTGTTGTTCACATTCGCCCTGTGCTTGTTTACAAATATCCTGCACTGTGTAAACTACTCAGTTGTCTACTTCATTGTTGTTTACTTGTCTACTTGTTTGTTTACATATGTTGCCACCAGGGTTTGTTGACATGCCAGTCATCAACTGCTGTTTACATTCCCCTGTGCCTCATCGCTTACATGTACGCCTCATTGTTTACATATCCCTTTACACTTGTAATTGTTTACGTCTACCAATTTGCCATTACTGCAAAATACTGTGTCATTTGTGTCGTTCCTGTGTGGTAGTTTACACCATGTTCATGGGAATTTTTTATTCTCGTTTATGTTTCGTGCTTATGATTCTGTCCATTCCTATATCACAATGTCTCAAGTGTACTCGTGTACTCTTCCTCATTCAACTCTGAAATGTCAATAACGTGTGGGGAAGTGCCCAACTCCCCCACCCTGCACACCGAGCATCGCCCCTTGCGCTTCCCCACCACATGCTGCACTTCAGCATGACCAGTGCTGCTCCAAGTCCTATATTGCATTGGTCTCCAGGGGGAAGGGGCAATTGACATCACCCTCACTGCCCTGCTCGGGAGGCAAGCCGATGATGCACCACTGTGCATTCACGCACAAACGGCTCAGTGAATCGTTCCAGGACCCGAATGATCCACAACGCCACGACTAAACTACGTCATATCTGTTTATCGTGGTGAAGTGTTGTGTTCCCCCAAAAGCGGAGCCTAAAGTAAACACAGGAAAGTATTATCTCCCGTTTGCTCCCTATAATTAAAGTGTAATTCAATAAAGAGTGCAAAGCTACGTGGTTCACGAAATATTACTAATCACAGACTTGAGTCACCCTAAATTCATATTTCAATTTTAAAGTGTTTGTGTCATATTTACTTTGTTTAAAAAGAGCTCCTTGCATTTTATTCAGTTCGTAAAATGTAAAGTAAATTGGCCTCTGCAGTTCCGGCGACTGCCATGCCACATGCTCATATGTCAAATTCCCAAGCTTCATATTAAATTAAGGGCTTAATTTAATATTGATTCCTAGAGTGTTCATGCAAGTGTTGTGTCTTTTTGGAATTTCTAATACTTTACTTGCTTGTTCAGGCTTTCCCACGTAAACTCTTTTTCACAAACATGCATAGCAACAAGAACTCTGGACATTATTTAAATGAAATTTCAGATCGGAATTACAGTGCTAATTCCTCCTGTTCTAGTCATGCACTTTGATTGCTCTTCTATGTACTCTTGTTAAAGTGTATGTTCATGTAATTTCCCTCCTGGCGCTGGCGGGATATCTCCGTTAAGTAACGACATCTCCAAACCACCAACTTTAGTCTTGACCAGCAGGCCAAACAGTATGAACATGTGTGTCGCGCGCACTGTGGTAGCTTCATCTGTTTGCATCAACCACAGAAGCTGCAATAGTAAGTCTTTAATTTTCCGGAACCCTTTTAATTGTGTTGCTCCTACCGCATAATCATTCTTCTCTCCATCAGACTCATGGCACTGGAGAGTTTAATACCATAATTTTCCACGTGCTGATCAGTACTTTATTCCATGTCAGCCTATGATAGGCCTTGTATGCTATGCCTGCTTAATTCGATGGACAGTGTATTGTTTTGTATGTGTGCTCTCATCATTCAATATACAGAGTTCAAATGTACCTTGTCTTATTTTATTTCTTAATGTTTAACGTAATTTTGGGATCTGGTCCCTCTCCAGAAACAACCACGTGCTCAGCTACTGAACTGTAAAAATGTGCTAAGTGACTCTTGTATAAACATTTTTCATTAACATGTGCTGTGAGGGGATCGCTACATGGCTGTCAACCTGCTAATGCCCTAAGAAAACTGTCACCACGTGCTCACCTGTGTATTAGATAAGCTGGTGCCCTGGGAAATTTTAACATCTTTATTGAACTTTATCGCCATGCATCAGGGTTTCTCTCAAATCTGGCATATCCTGCCCACCACCAGCAGCCAAGCCATGGTAACCTTTATGTGAGAATTGCAAGTAATTAGTGCAAACAACTTGCTAATTTAGTTATGATTAAAAACATCTGCAAATCAGAAGCTAAAATTGTTTTAAGATTAACAAAAGTTAGTGATTTTTTAACATGATGATGGTTGCATTATTGTTTCAGAATTGAGTTAGTTACCCTGTCCTAATTGTGGAACAGCACCTATCTTTAAAGTGTTTGATCTAATTGTAGTAATCTCGTAAGCCCATTCTATTTTTACCTTTCTGTTCCATTCCCTCTCTTATAAAAATATTGTCATTTTGTAAATACGGTGTAGCGGCCAGAGGAGAGCTGCACACTAAACTACATGTTATGGTACAATGTACTATGGATTCTGAGTGCTTGCGAAACATCACGCTGTCCTACTGAGGGCACAGCGTATACAAGACCAGGACCGCTTGCCCCCTCCCCCCAGAGACACACCGACACCGAAGTGGCTCAA